>LR990956.1:10430067-11815042 GCA_905163465.1 Craniophora ligustri
TATTCATATTATGATGTAAGGATTTTTTAAGGCATACCTTGCCCCACCCTAAAATTAGTACATGCTGCTGTTTTTAGGTCAACAATATACTCTTCACTATATCGTGGGTTGCAAAAATATTCTAGAAACTGACACTATCGCCGACATAATGAGGACGATAAAACACAAATCATAAAGTTGCAATTTCAGAATAAATATGATTGTGAACTAAACTAGCGTATTGAATTTCAAGGGTTTACAAAAAAAAAGTAATTTTAAATTGAATGTAAAGAGCTCAACTTGAAGAATCATTGTGAACATGGGCGTATCTAGGTTTTAATTTAGGTGGGATGAGTGGATGACCTTTTTTATTTGGTTCAACACCCTCGATCATTTAGCGCTGGGCTCAAGACTCCCCCGAGGAGGTCATGGATTTAAAAAAATATAATTTACTGGAATAAAATGTACAAATGATATAGGGAGCTCTAGCCGATGACGAAACAAACATTTTACCTGCAGTATCGGATATTGTACCTAATATAAAAGTTAGGGTCAGTAAGTTTACGATATAATACGTTTTAAGTTTACGATAGCCGATATCTGTTCATCTGTCAAAGTTTATAAAAAAAAAACAGATTATAATAGAGATCGGTTAAAATACACCAATTTGCACCGTACGTAATCGCAGAGTAAATCAGTACAGCAAAGTGCTTACTCTGGCGCCTATTCAAACAATAACATGGAATATTTCCTAAGTGCGTGCACATCTCGCACGTACATATCGAGGTGTGGATATAACTGCCCATAGCGCACCAAGAAGTGTTTATTAGATACCTACTTATTTACCAAATCATACCAAATATGTTTAATTAAATTTCTAAATCGTATTCACTATTGACCAATAAGTCATTCTAACTGCCCGTGCTTGGAATGAATATGTAGAATATTACATATTTTTTTTATATTGTTTTACCCATTATGTATGAAGGAAGTAAGGTATAAATTGAAAATTTGGAACACGACAAACTTTAATGACGTCGCTCGCCACTTCTATTTTTGTATAAACGCAGTTTACAGTATCCGTATCATTTATCTCTGTCTAACAACGCAGCATCTCTCTTTCTTTTTTCCATTTCCTCTTGCAATATGAACTAAAATGCTTCTTATCTGCGCTACTCGCTCTGCACGTCCCGATGATATGCGATCGTTCCCGAATCCCACTCGAAGTCCAGATATTACATCTGTTCTGTCCTAAATTCAGTAACCTATCGGGAACCATTTCAAGTACCAATATTATAACCAAAATTATTTACTTAACTATCTACGCCGTTGTTTATTTACAATTTTGTGAAACTTAATAGTCAAGTGTAAGAAATGCCTTACTGGCAGACGTATTACGTTACGTTATCTATTACTTTAATTATTATGCGACACTAATATGTATCAGCTTCAGCCGTCTTCGATTTGAGTCATAGTATTGTGTTTTGTTGTTTTATTTTTTATTATTAAACTATTTAACGGAATGTGAATTTAAATGTGTATATAACAATATAATAAAGAATCATATAAAATGGCAACTTTACCCAGAATGCATAATGCTAAGCAGGGATCTGGCATATCTTCTCCGTTTAGGTAAGCTAAAATCTATTATTGAGTATTACGATATAGGTAAAAAGTGTCAGCTTAATTTTTTAAATGGTTACCTTTCATGAAAACTGTTAATCACATAATATAAGGATGCCTGGGTCACTAACTGATATGTATTCGAAGTATCAAGTTAGTAGGTAATAGACTGCAACTTCGATGTAAATGATAAAACTAAAAAAAATATATGATGTACATTACCATGCAAACTTCCACCGAAAATTGGTTTGAACGAGATCTAGTAAGTAGTTTTTTTAATATCTACGTCCTAAATCGTAAATCGCAATTTACCTTTCATTCAATTGTGTACCTACTGTTGTTTACTAATTGTTGGTGGTCAATGGTATGGAACCCTTTGTGCGCGATTCCGACTCGCACTTGGCCGGTTTTTTTTATCCACAAGTCAGCTATGTTCAATTAAATCGCATGCTCATAATATAAATCCAGATTTCATGATTGAAATTTGATCATTTCTATACATTATTGGTAGGTGTACATTGGTGTATCAAAAGTAATTGTAAGGGATATCCTTTTCACCTCGACATGGAAAGACGTAGACGTCAAATAACTTTTTAAAGTATTTTTTAATAGTAATAATAATAACAATACCAGCTTAGGATAAGTACCTTTGCATTTTGAAAGTAATCATTTCTTTGGCGTGTTTGTGTGTTGTTGAAGACTAAAACATAATTTAGCTGGATGTCACGCTACAATTGAACTACCAGAAAGATACTTAGGACTAAGATTGTACTAGCCAAAATGATGAGCATAAAAATATGTTTAAGTAAAAGGCCCAAACGACTAATGTCTGAAACATAGCATTATACGGTTGCGGAACTATGGTCTGAGAGAGGTTATACATAGATAAGGTATTAGTTTTATAATTCACTTGAATGCAAAAGAAAATAAACGTCACAAGTTTTGCTTACTACAAACGAAAACAAGGGAATGATAAGGCCAATATAATCCCACTTTTAACTTTCGGATCACGTACCGTGGTCTGTCATTTTACAGAGGGAGCCACATACTTAATTTTATTTAAACTGAAGTGTAAAGCGACACACAGTACGAATAGTTATGTTTATTTTACAATTACCTTGACGGCTCACTACCGGATCTAGTCCTGTCATGACCTGTCATGGAGTTCTAGTTGTAGAGGCGCCATGGCGTCCTTGGCTTCGGGCTGATGCTCTAGGAATATGGCGGTTTTGGGAAGAGCCTGTGGCGCATAGGGCGAAAACTATCGCCTGTTGAAAACCATCTCTTTTTTTTGGGCAGGAGTGGAAAATCTTCATGAAATACACCCAGACCGGTCACTAGTGACGGGTCTGGGTAGTGCGGGTAGTGCCGGACTCCTACCGGCTAAAACCACACTCCTGCCTTTCCAGCTCCCTCTGTCAAGGTTACACAGAGACCTTATTTGAAAACTTTATTATGAAGTCTTTTCCTTCTTTCTTTAGATCTGTTAGGTACTATAACTATATTTCTATTTTTGTTGTTATCCAGTAATATTTCTAAGTATTTATGTTTCTTCACTTTCATTACACTATTACTTTGTTTCTTATTACTTAGTTCGTCTCTGGGGAGCTTAATGAATTGGTATTTCAGAATATATCTCTCTCGTTCTCACTCTTCTGCCTGTATGGCCAGCTCATGGTTTGACTGAGTCATCCTTGGTTGCTTATTTATAATTTTCTCTCCACCCTACTGTCCCTCACCGATGTGTTCCATACTATTTCAACTGTGGGGCCCTTCTCTATTTCCTCTAGATTTGAGGAGCGGGCTTGACTGGGGGTATATCCATAATTAAATTACTTATATATACGCGGTCTACCCGCTCCTCTTATCCTTCCAACTTTCCAGGCTTGGCCGTCGTCCTTCTCTTTCTCCGTCTCCAGGCACTGCGCATCTCCTCAGTTTCCTCCACCCTACTCTTCTTCGACGAGTTGTCCAGTCCCTCGCGGGAGTCCCATCCTCTAATCCGACCTGATCCTCTATCTCTCCTTTGTTCCAGATGTATCTTCCCCAATTTTGGACCATGTTCTAATTATAATGGTCCCAACTCCCGAACTGCCTTTCGCGTTGTGCGTTGCTTGCAGTTCGAGTATGAGCGGGACAGTCCCGCGAACCCGCGATGCAGTGTTGACGCCTTTGGTGCGACTCGATGTTCAGCGCTGTCTAAAATGGATCGGCCCATGCTCCCGGTCGTTTCTCTTACCGAATCGACCGATCCAACCTGCTGCCCCTCCACCGTCGCCCCTCCATGGCCATAGAGGACATCTACTGTGTCGCCAATTTCCACCTTTGAGCCCTCAGCACAGGTATTGCACTGAAGCTCGCGCCGTCGTTGAAAACTATTGCATGAGCTACTAAAACGTCGGCAGAGCAGCACCGTGCTTTCATTGCGGCGGTCAGTGGTGACCTCTGGCTCTCGGCCGTAAAACTCAATGGGCGGGAGCGAATGTGTGGGACGCCGCTATCTCCCACTACTGGCAAGTCATGCGCACGAAGGAGTTGGTGACGTATTTCTAATGTACTTTAGCAATTCGACGTGTAAAAACTAGCATTACGCCCCATAAAAGAAAAACTGGACAAGTGGGAATTGAATTAAATTTCGCATTAATAGGTCAACTAAAGTGGGACCAAAAAGACTATTCTGATGGCTAGTAACACGAATGAGATACATAGGTATAAAGGTTTGGACCGGTTAAGTTTGTATTATTGGTTATGCATTCGGTCTTACGGAACCCTAAAAATATTATCTTTGTTTTTTTTTAATATATTATTCTTTCATATTGTTGATTGGTTTACGTATTAGATAGTTTATAATAATGTTCCGTACCTTAAATAGAAAAGAACCTTAGAGGATTACTTCATAGTTCTTCCGCTCCAGCCGTCCTAAAATATAGGTCGAAATTTAAACTGCCTACGGCACTTTCCATTGATCTAAGACCATCTTCCAGAAAAATCTTCAACGCATGTACAAATTTCAACTGCAAAAAATATTTTATCTTTTATTTGCAGCACCAGCCCTCGAAAACTACAAGAAATGGCGTTACCTCCAACTGAGGGGCATGGTACGTACTTTGGTTCATAAATACCATACATTACTATTACCTAGAGGTACGTAGGGTCGTAGGAGATAATATAGTGAAACTCAAAGAATGAATCTTCTGTTCACGAGACAAAATAATTTGACCGTACATTAGTATATTGTACTTGGTGGTGATATTATAATTATGATACACTTAATACTTTTCGAAGTAAACCCCCTCACTATTCATACATTTTTGCATTCGTTTGGACCATTGTGTATATCAGTGGAATCAGTCTTTAGTATGGAATTATTTAATGGCTTAGTAAAACGTATTCATCGCCTCTCCGGCGCTTATAAATTGTTAACTCGTCTTTCTTTTTTGGAAATAAAAAGAATTCCGAGGTTCGATGTCCAAGCTCTGAAGGGTGTTATCAGTTCCACATTTCCTTGGCTTAGAAATCGTTATTTTAGCGGAATGTCACACACATGCTGCTACGACTGCAGACTGCGACGTCCACTGCTGGACATAGGTCTCCCCCTAGAATGCTCTTATTAACATTTTATTAATAGTTTATACTAGTTAATAATTGTATTGTTTATTTTTTTTACCATAGTCAGTAAAAAGTAATAGTACAGCATAGACAAATACTTAACACAGAATATCTATCACAGAAATTGTTATACATTTATAAAAAAAATCCCGACAGATGTTACTAACGCAAGCGGCATTAGTATGAGACAGTATGAAGAACAACTCAATGGTCTGAGAAAGGAAAACTTTCATCTGAAATTGAGGATATATTTCCTTGAGGAAAAATTAGGTAGTGGATCTCCGCCAGCAGTTCAAGTAAGTAACCGAATATTAAGCAAGTTTCACCATATAAACAACAAATAACAAAGATTGACAATTCTTCAACAAATTCCAGACTGCTGCATAGATTTAATTAAAAAGAGAATCACTTATTATCTGATATTTCATAACCTTATAGGGCCTTTTGGAACACAATGTGAGACTTCAAGTAGAAGTAGAAGAATTAAGGAGGCAACTTACTGACAAACAAGAGCTTCTCGCGGCGGCTGCAGAAGCAATTGATGTATTGGAACAACAGGTAAATACATTTATAGTTATTTCTAACTATACAAACTGAGTTATCTCTCACTATCTTATAGCTACATCTATGAACTTGAATTTTGACAGTTACGTGTTTTTATAACGTGTACTTAAGTTATTACGCTCGATGCGCGTGGTGCAGGACCGGTCATCTTGGGAGAGACCTATGTTCAGTGGAAACCTATGATTTGAAATGATGATGATGAACTTTTGCTTTTTATTAATAGTTCATATCGATGTATATTCGATAACTAGCATAGCATTACATACTTTACATTCGTAAAACAGGAAACTTTGCAGCCTGTCCTGTGGCAAACAAAACTACACTTTTTTTCCTTTTTTTTAAGAACGTAGGATTAACTAGGATTGCTTAAGGTTTGTAAGGTGAGTTTCTAAACGCACATTACAAACCAAACACACATTTTTACATACACAAACACAGACTCGGAACAACTAGTCGTAGATCGATCCGTATGGGGATCGAACCTTCAACCCATGACGCACTGCGCCAATCAGGTCGTCTAGATGTATAATTTTAGTTTTTAATTATGGGAAATCATTACTTATTCTGCTATGGACCAAAAATAGCAACCCTTCGCAAAAATTATATCTGATTGCTAAAATCTTAAGATGACATCTCATGAGGTTTCAAGATTATCTCAAAACACCAAAATTTTAAAGAAAAAGTTTAACGGAACAATATTTTACAGGGTTCCATATCAACAGATAGTGTAGAAATATCCATGGACAATAGCAATGCTGTGAAAAAAGAAATTGCTTTACAAGATCAGGTATTATTTCATTAATTTTAAGGATATCAATAATGTAATTGAGTGTTTTTCCACTTTACGTAATTCTGTCATACAACTTTTATAGAATGATTATTTAATCATTTCAGGAACCTGAAAAGAAAGAATCGGTTGACGATACATGTGCAGAATCTGAATCAGCTGGGTAAATTAAAACTCATATTATTGTGAAGTATCTAATTATTTATATTCCTATCAGGCACATTATATTTTTTTTATAATTTTCAGGGACTACTTGGCTGTAACAGTGAATAATGAGGATCTGGTAAGGGTTACGTGTAATGCCTTCTATATAATCCATAAAGTTAAAACAGAGTTTATAACACACATGTCGGCAACTATTTAAGTTTTGTTAAAGTTTAAGTTTGTCTCAGTTTGGAGAAAAATAGGATTATTTATCGTGTAGTCAAACGGCAAACGAGGCTATGAGAGTTTTTATTCCATGTCATGAATTGGTTACAGGATGAACTTGTAAAATTACGCAGGGAAAACAAAAAGGCTTTACAAATGATTAAAGGGTGTATGAAAAAAATTCAACAACAAGACAAGGAAATAAAAAAAGTGAAATTGGTAGGTCAAAGCTTATTTTTACGCTTTTTACGCTAGGTGTTGTATAATAACGATGATGTGTCTGGGTCTAGATTAAACAAAAACATGTATTTTTCAGGATAAGGAATTAGTTTACGCACATGTCAGTGACTGCCAATTGGAGAAATACGAAGAAATATTAAAATGTAAAGATGAACACATAAAAGATTTAGAAAACAAAATAAGAGATTTACAGAAACATTTTGAGAAAATACAAAATGGCGACACTGTAGGGTAAGCGGTTTTTTTAAATTACCACAACATATTGATAGGATCTTTTATGATAGGATCTTTTATTAGAATTTGTATATATTTATATGACTATTTCAATTTCAGAAATCTTCAACAACTGCTTACCAGGAGACTACAAGGATTGACCTATTTCCTCGATAAATTACTGTCACATAAGTTAGTATTACATTACACATTAATGTTTTTAAGATTTCACGATTCGTAACATTACATTGCATTGTCTATTTAAGTAAAATTCATATTGCATAGGTATATAATTAACTAATTAATATAATAAATAAATTAAATTAGTTATAAAATTATCAAACTGCAAGAATCTGGTTGAAAAAAAACAATATTGGTTTAATTTGAACAACGTAACTTTAGTAAAGTTGATCTTAACATTTTAAACGATTTTAATATAGTCGACGATGACATCGGTGTTCGACAACAATAACTACATAAGTGGGTCATGGGGGCCCTTGAGTGACATTTTAATATAATAATAAATTATTATCAGGCGACTGTGGCCCATATGTATGTCTATAAGGTATAAATCTATACCTTATAGACGAACATATGTATATATATCAAAAATACAATCGTGTTAATAAATAAGAACTTAGACTTAAGTTAGTAAAAACTTCACTGTATTACGTCTTCGTGCGTTCGTGTGGCACTTGTCCGCGGACATTATCACAAATGCTACAATATTATAGTTAACATAGTATATGAGTGAGAGATAAATAAAACAAATTCTTCGCGTATTGATATTTGATCGAGCTTTGTGATTGATAGAGAAAGAGTCTTGCCCGAATTGAGAAAATTGCAACTAGAAAGTTGACAACGTAACAAATAGATGTCGTATAATCTGATCATCATCATCATCAGCCTATGTTCGTCCACTGCTGGACGTAGGCCTCCCCTATGAACGTCACAGAGCTCGATCTTCGGCTCTTTTCCTCCAGTCACTGCCAGCTATCTTGCGCAAGTCGTCGCTCCACCTGGCCGGCTATAATCTGATGTTGTAATCAAATTTTCAATAGTACTCAATAATCATATGAGAGTGCTTTATGTTATGCTAATATATTGATAAACAATGTCAATAATATTTTTATTCGAGTAATGAAATCGAATTAGCAAATCTACTACTACCTACTCAATAGCATGACCATATAAATATTCTCTTAGACTAAGGCTGGTTTTACTCTCACGACGATCGTCGTCCCTGACCATCAGCGGGACACTGGAACGTTTCCTTTAATTCCATACCTATTGATCTGTCAGCGTCGAAGATCTGCGTGACTATAAAACCAGCCTAACCTTTGGATATACATATATACGTAGTAGTTTTTTCCATACATTTGGATTTTATACAAAACCATGTATTGTCAATATGATTGGAAAATTTAGTTTTATTTATAACAAAATATGGAATTCGTCTTGTAGCAAAACACCTAGTTAATGTTTAATGGGATTACAGAATTAGCTTATAACTACTAATAATGTATTTACAGATGTGTTCTGGGTGAAGATAAAAAAAAATTGGCAGAAAGTATATTAGAGCAAAGTCTTGCTTTGCCTGTTGGTTTGGAATTGGATGAGACTATGGCTCCAGAGGAATTTACTATGGATGAAAGTAATCTGGATATTTCACAATCACTAAGGATTGAAGATTTAACAATGATGTTCGGACATCATGTAGCATGCAGCGATGATAATAGATATTCAGTACATAGAAAAGCTTTAATGAAACAGTTTCCTCAAGCAGACGTTATATCCGAGTCTGAATGCTGGTCAGAACCGGATAGGAATGTTTCGCTTGCTCGTGTTGGCCTTTGTGACACAGGCGTCGGATTGCGTGAATCTAGTACAGAAATTAGTAAAAATCGCTCAAGACGAGCGCGGGTATCGTACGGTTCTCGTTCGGAAGAAAATAAACCTTGTAATGAAGCCTTAATCGAGGAACTTGACAATATTACTAAGCGAAGTGAACATTTGGAAGAAGAAAACAATGATTTAAGTACTAAACTCGAATTTTCAAAGGATCAGATCAGTGAACTGATTTCAGAAAATCAAGAATTAAAAGAAAGTTTGTCGTCTGAGCAATCCAGTAGGGCTGAAGCTACTAAAAATATGGAAGATTTAAAAAATACGGTAGCATGTCTGGAAAACCGTATTAAAGATATCGAACAAAAACTCTCAGACTCTATACAAACAACTGAAAGACTACGAACGGAAAGACAAGAGCTGGAATCTACATTTATGGAAACAGAACGTTCTTTAAGGCGCGCTGCAGACGAAGCTACCGTTCAAGCGTCTCAAGCTGCATTGGAACGCGCTCGCGCTCAACATGAAAGACTACGTATAGAAAGAGAGCTAGAAGAAACACGTGAAAAGCTTTCAAACGCATTAGAAGTAAACTCTCAACTAGAAATAGAAGTAACGCGTAAAATGGCTTTGGACGCCAATAAAGTAGCTCTAGTACATGACGGTGTTCATTCAGAAGAAGACCGACCTACCTCTCCAGATCAAGGTATAGATAGTGACCGATTATCAAGCTTGGAACAAAACGATGCGGTCGCACTATCACCACGTAAGTTCAAAATATTATCATATCTTAGATTGCTGTCATTTGAGCATTGTGACAAATCTAGAGAATACCTTGATATTATGTACATTTAAAAACTACCCATGTCGTTTTTTATACATGTCATTGTAATCCAACCAGTAACTAATTGTCTCTTTAACTATCGTTAAAAAAATGCTCTCTTGCAGGTTCGTTGTATGAGGAGAATGTTACACTAAAGCAAAAACTCGCCAGGACCAAAGCAACACTGGCAGAAACTCTAATGCAATTAAATGCCGCTAATATGCGCAAAAGAAGTGTTCAACGAGCCATATGTAGAGAGATTCATAAAACTCAAGGAGTACTTCGCAAAGCTCGTGATCAGTTTGAAAATCAAACCAATAACTGAAGACTAGTGTTGTTCAATATTACAGTCCTGACACTTTAACTGTGCCGCTCTAAAGTTCGTAACAAGCAAACAATCCTTCATCTTATTGCAATATATTACGACTATCCTCGGGGCCAATTCGGAAAGCCCCACTGCAGACGCAGTCAAAATACTGTCGGGACTGTTGTAGAATAATGATTTTTTTTAAAGGAGCCAAAGTAAGCAACGGCAAAAATATCAACATTATACAATTTCACATACGTATAAATAGCATCTATTGATTGCATACCTAGTAAATTAACCTAATCATGATAATACAGTTGATTGGATCAGCCAGCTACTATTGTAACTTTTAAACAGGTTTAAGTTATAATCTTAGTTTAATGTGCTTTAACCAATTGCGTAATTAAAAGGCTGAATTAAAAAAATGTTTGTATCAATAATTTAAATTCATTATAATTAATTATGTGTCTGATTTCAGTACTTTAGTTGTGTAATATATACTACTTTTCAATTAATATTAATTCAAAGTAACTTGGGTTTTATTTGGTAGTACTAATAGATAAAATTTCCTCCCCATCGATTTAGTCATTTGCTTCCACATCCGCTCTAAGCAACACTGATACAGAATACAAATGTACATATCTTTTCAGGTACTATTTTTATGTATAATCAATCACACATGTGAAGATTTTATGGTCTCAATTTAAAGGCAATCTATTCATCTTTAGATTGGCATCACAAAAATAATATGACATGCACATTTTTCCCATTAATCTGTTTTCACCATCACAAATTCACAATAATCACAGAAAATGTATAAAAATAGGGTCTGATTAGGTACCATTTTAAGTAAATTTGGTGCATATTTTATCTTCAAAATTATTATATATAAGCTAATTATTTTGTACCTGAATCATTAAATTTTTTTATAAACAGTAAAAATATGAACGCTTGCAAATTTCTTCATACATTTTTCACTCGCGGATCATCATTCCGCGCTCAGAAGCGTATCGGTCTGTCGCAAAAAATAAATTATGAAAAAGTCTGTCATACATTCATACAGTCGTTTATCGTGACCGGAAGGAGTTGATACTTTTTCGAATCTAAATAAAAGTAAATCCGACTTTCATAGTATTATTAATTTATTATCAGAATGTGATTTAGGAATTGTTGAATAAGATCGGGATTTGGATACTAATGGCTAAGCAGTCGTTTACAAGGTTGTAAAATAGATGGGTGGGGTTAAGTTATTGTATGCGTACTTCTAGTTTTCATTTTGAATGAGTAATTCTAGTTTTCATTTTGAATGAGTAATAAGGGTAAAAGAATAATTTTCCATTATGTTTTTTTTTATTTTTAAAAACATTCATACATATTAATAATAATTTATGAGATATAGTAAAATAGACCTAGTCATAAGAATGTATTATACAGCGCATCGACTTCACGTTTAATATAACGAAATAAATTAATCTTTAAGCAATTTTATTCAGAGATATCTGCAGACCAATTAGCGGTGGGTAATCTTTATTCCGGAAAGGAAATTGATTCACTTATTCCGGATCCGAATCCGGTACCGATTCACCTAAATGACTCCTTTATTCCTTTGGCACCGTTTGGCACCGCCGATCCACTTAATAATGACTCCCCGGGCCCGATTATTCAGTCGTATCACTGGATAGTGGATGGTCCAATGAATATTATAGGGAATCATATGATTGCTTTTGGATAAGTAATGTATGTATCTGTTTAATAATAATGAATATTAACTTTTCTTCGCAATTCTATAAGTTTCTAATATTGATAACAGTGGCAAAGTAAATATACCTATTTACTTTGCCACTTAATTTCTGTATATAAAAAAACATTAAAAAAAACAAATAGCGGTAAATATTAACAGCGAAAAATATTACTTACAACAATAAAAAAGCATAGTCTTTCAGCGGCATTAACAATGACATGATACGACAAAAGTTCAAAGTTTTATGCACACTAGTTAATCCAAATTAAACCCTAACGTCATTAAAATAAGAATTTACTACACTACTATTACTATTAAATGTATTACTGGCTCCGGCCACCGGCCGCTCGCCCGCTCTCTTGGTGCAAACGAGACAATTTTGAACTCTAATTCTATTGATATAAGGCGGCATATTGTCTGCCAGCCGAGCCGACAAGTGAGCTAAAGGAATCACATGCGCTACCTATACCGCATCGGTCCGTCTCACTCACTCACTCCGGAATAAATGGCACCGCCGGTGCCGGTAAGGATTGCTATCGTGTTCGCATTCGGTACCGTGTACGTCGCCCCAGCAAGAAAGTAGCTCCTAGAGTGATATGAGTGGTACGTATAATTAGTGCGTGGTATGCTGTAAATGTGCGCCAAATAAAAAATTTGTGCGCCCTGTCGTTATGGAAAAAAACTGAAAAAACCGTTTCTGCTGGGGGAACGCTGTTCCAGCAAGAAAATTCTAAACGAATGATCGGAGGGAGAAAATTTGTGCATGGGTAGAGAGCTTATATTTGTGCATAAATGTGCGCCAAAAATAAAATTTGTGCGTCTTCAGGTTTCCGAGATATTGAGATTCCTGCTGGGGCGACGTTTTGCAAAATCGTGTATCTCGGAAACCATTGTATGTGCGCCTGTAGAATAAAGACACACGAATAGCTCTTAATTTGTGCGAATTTGTGCCGGAGTTAGATTTAAGAAAATATTTATGATTTCGAAGTAATCGCGCTTTTTCGAAATACCTAAAACCTATCGCAGCGCCCACACAAGAAGAGGTATACACTCGCTGAAAACGGTATTCGGTGCTCCTGGACGATTATATTTACCATACGGAGTTTCAAAAATGTGCATGCATGCGTTACTGAATAATATTCATATGAGTCGATACGACGGTGTCGTAACGAAATGCGAGAAACCGGCTCAACCCAGGATGTGCAGGTGTAAAACAATAATTAGTGCGTTTAGTCAAGAATGTATGGTGAAAATATTCAGCTTGAAATGTTTCGCATTAAGTAGATATCAACAGAAAACAAAACAAATAAACAACGGCTGGCTATCCGACCAAATTCGAATGATTACAAAAAAGCGGCGGTTTCATACATATCGATGACCTTCTTAACCTTCCTGGTTAATGTGTTGTGTCTAAGTACACTGAACTAGAAAAGTATTTCTATTACTAATTGTTTTCATTAATTTGTACGTGAAGTACGTTATAAAAATCAGGTAAGGTGCTATTCTAATGCAGAGCTATCTTCTTTATTCCATTAAAATAAATTCAGTATTTTGTGTGCGAATGAAGGACATACATTTGAAAGACACTTGCATTATTATTAGCAGTAAAATATTATTACCTACTTTAAAGACCAAACATTTTATTCTATATATGTGATGAATATTAAGTACAAAAAGATACCGAATATAAATAAAAATCCAACACTATATAAAATACATTGATTGAAGCCGTAGGTTAGGTAAATCTGATCTGCGATTTTAAATACTATTTTAGGTAAAAGTAGGTAGGCAATTTGATCTGTGATTTGGTGCCATAATTACTAATCAAGAGAATAAAAATAATTATTTCCACATCAACAAGCTCTTTCATTTCATATAGTCACAAGGTACATTTAATATAATTATACAGGGTTATTTGTAAAACACCGACAACCTCTCAGGACTAGATAAGCAACAACTCAATAAATAAAAAAATATATATTACAAGTTTTTATTGCACAATCTATGAACATAGTCTGTTAGTTTCATTCACAAAACGAAGGATGACGCGACGCTCGCGCTGCTTATATAGAATAAATAATACACGATATTCGCCAGTAACTACTTATATTAATGTCAAATATTTGCCGCCCGTGTGGAAAAGGGACGCCGTACCGCCTGTTGTGCTCTCTGTTGCAGTTACCGACCTTACGGCATGTATAGTAACGCAATACTGTTGTGTCGATATTTATACATCTTATGAAAAAGTAAAAAAGTAGTTGTATTAATAAGGTAATATGTATTTATAAGTTTTATTAGGGATATATACTATATTATGATTAATACGTGAAGCGAAAACTTGTACACCTCTTTAATATGTATCTTATAATATAGCTCTGAGATACTAGAAGGTTGATATAATACATATAGGTATCCTTTTTTTTAAAATACATTCATATTATACATATATAGTTACATCCATGACTTGGATACAATTGTTGATGCTCATCACACAAACATTAACCCCTACCTGTATTCGAACCCAGATTAAGGAAAGGTTTAAGGAAATTGCGCGAACGGTTGAACATGCTCAGTTAAAGTTTATAAGGTGTAAAAGTGCATAAAGCAATTTTTTTATATTAAATTATATATAAAATATACTATAATAAATATCCTAACTAATGTTATAATAGCGAAAGTTTGTAAGTAGGTATGGATGTTTGTTACTCTTTCGCGTATTATAGCTTATACATAAGAATAACACCAAGGCTTCAATTTATCTATGTACTATGCGGGCAAAACCGCGGGAGGCAGATAGTAATATAACCTACTACCATACGTTTGAATTTACACAAGATTTTCACTCTCAGTTTAATTTCCATAGTGACTAACTGTTATTACTCTTAACATAATATGTTCAAATTTCGTTCAACAGGCGGCTAATAGTATTTTTAATAAGCCCCTAAAAGTTAGTCCAACTTGCTTTTGATCGCGACTGTACGGACAGCAGCTTAGGTTTAATACGTCAAATGAAGAAGGTCATCGATATGTATGAAACCGCCGCTTTTTTGTAGTCATTCGAATTTGGTCGGATGCCAGCCAGCCGTTGTTTATTTGTTTTGTTTTCTGTTGATATCTACTTAATGCGAAACATTTCAAGCTGAATATTTTCACCATACATTCTTGACTAAACGCACTAATTATTGTTTTACACTTGCACATCCTGGGTTGAGCCGGTTTCTCGTATTTCGCCGTCAAAGTTACGACACCGTCGTATCGACTCATATGAATATTATTCAGTAACGCATGCATGCACAATTTTGAAACTCCGTATGGTAAATATAATCGTCCAGGAGCACCGAATACCGTTTTCAGCGAGTGTATACCTCTTCTTGTGTGGGCGCTGCGATAGGTTTTAGGTATTTCGAAAAAGCGCGATTACTTCGAAATCATAAATATTTTCTTAAATCTAACTCCGGCACAAATTCGCACAAATTAAGAGCTATTCGTGTGTCTTTATTCTACAGGCGCACATACAATGGTTTCCGAGATACACGATTTTGCAAAACGTCGCCCCAGCAGGAATCTCAATATCTCGGAAACCTGAAGACGCACAAATTTTATTTTTGGCGCACATTTATGCACAAATATAAGCTCTCTACCCATCACAAATTTTCTCCCTCCGATCATTCGTTTAGAATTTTCTTGCTGGAACAGCGTTCCCCCAGCAGAAACGTTTTTTTCAGTTTTTTTCCATAACGACAGGGCGCACAATTTTTTTATTTGGCGCACATTTTCAGCATACCACGCACTAATTATACGTACCACTCATATCACTCTAGGAGCTACTTTCTTGCTGGGGCGACGTACACTTCGGTACCGGCCGGCACCTTTGGATTAGTACCTCCGGATTTACCCACCGCTAAGACCAATCGTAAAGTAATTATTATTATGTATTTTTTGTTGTGGTGAGGAAATAAAACAATTATTATTATTATTATTAATTCGTATCGTATGTAGAGGCCTACAATACGTCATCAGGTAGCAAATAACCTAATTATCACGAAAATAGTACGATCACCAAATGCGCTCACAAAGTTCCAACTAAATTTTCTGAATCAATTCAAATAAAATTAAGAAATAATAACAAGGATCAAGAATATATAAGCGATGTGTAAAATCGAGCGCTCAGTGGTTTCAACGTGTGCGCATTACATCCGTAATGTTGTAATCCGTATTGTTAAAAATGTAACAGCGTCCTTAAATGTCGACCGTAGGCAAACACATCATCGTCGCATAACAGCCATAAATTAAAAGTTATACAAGTAGGTCTGTACTAGTTTTAAATAGTAGGCAGGTATACGTATGTTGATGATGATCACAGTACTTGGCATTGTTGCACTACAAAATGATTGTGTGGTCGAGATTACTCCAAATTGAGTTAAAAATTAATTGCCAAGTGTGCGTGTGTTGACTGTGTTGACTAGTGCGAAGCTTGAGAATGGGTCGACCAATTAATATAAAATGTATGGACTTGTTGATAATTTTTTAAACCAAAAAAAAAGAAAATTTAACAAAAAGGGAATTACAGGGAACAACAATTAAAGGGAAAATATTTAAACGGGCAATTCGAGGTCGGAAAGTGGATGGGAGTGCGTTCTAAGAATAAAAACAGTATCTTGATTTCGAGCATATATTTTTTTTTCACGAAATATGGCGACAACTTAGTGTAGGTCCCCCAGCAAGAAAGTAGCTCCTAGAGTGATATGAGTGGTATGTATAATTAGTGCGTAGTATGCTGTAAATGTGCGCCAAATAAAAAAATTGTGCGCCCTGTCGTTTTGGAAAAAAATGGAAAAAACCGTTTCTACTGGGGGAACGCTGTTCCAGTAAGAAAATTCTAAACGAATGATCGGAGGGAGAAAATTTGTGCATGGGTAGGGAGCTTATATTTGTGCATAAATGTGCGCCGAAAATAAAATTTGTGCGTCTTCAGGTTTCCGAGATATTGAGATTCTTGTTGGGGGGACGTTTTGCAAAATCGTGTATCTCTATTCGTGTGTCTTTATTCTACAGGCACGAATAGCTCTTAATTTGTGCGAATTTGTGACGGTTCCCAATTGCTCGATTTCCCAAGGATTCCTTCATCAGATCCTCACTATTTTTATGGGGCCAACCTGAAGGTACTCTCTTTCAAACAAAAAAATAAACGTTAAAATGAACCTCCTTCTTTTTGAAGTCGGTTAAACCAGCGTCAAACTGAGATAGAGAATAAAGAAGAGAAAATAATATAAAACGAAATAGATAGTAGATAAACGATAGCCATACGACATCAGTAGGTACACGTTCAATTTTCCAACTAACTCCTAAACATTAATGAGATTTACCTTTTATTATCAAGTCAATCTAATAGCCGGAAGGAATATAACTGTCAATCCATATGTATGTATAATTTTTAAAGAATTACCTTCAACTCCTAACCGTTGAGGAGTTGTACTATCGCGCTCATAAGTGCAGTAGCAATCCTACGCAACTATAGCGTCAACACTAGCACTACTTGTGACCTTTTTCTTTTAAGACAATTCACACGCATACATATAATTTGTTCTTCCGTAGGAATATTATCGATAATTTCGTTACAACTACGTAAGCGACCGGTGGCCGAGTGGTTCTAGCAAGAGGTTTATAATTAATACTAAGGTAGACGGCTCGAATCTTCAATCCTGCTAATCACTTTTTGTATTTCATTTATAAATAAAATATGATTCTTAAGTAGAATATTATTTGTTAAACTTTAGCAAAGAACAACATAAAATGTAAAAAGTATGAAGGTAGATTTGAAATAAAATGGAATAATTAATTCGCTGGCTGCTAACACTAACATGAAGAAAACAAGTATATTGGTATCTTAGTCTCGTATTGACCTCACACACTATTAGTCCAGGGTCGATAATTTTTAAAACCAAAAAAAATCATAATAGGATGAAACCCATTAGAAAAGGAGGGAAATATGATAAAAATGAAAGGAAAAATAATTTACGGGCGATCTGAGGTTGGGAAGGGGATGGGGGTGAGTTTTTAAGGGTAAAAAACGGTTTTTTCTCGATTTCCGGCAAAACTAAAAGTCCTATCGAAAAAAGTCAAATGGAAAAGTTGTAGATAATAAAAAGATCTAAAACTTTTGTATTTACACTTTTTTCACATAACCTCAAAATTTATGTGAAAAATTCAAAAAACCAAGTTTTTTATTTTTATCTTTTACAAAATTTTTTTTTTAACGAAATTTTGTGAAAACTTACCTTTTTATGTCCCAAATACGCTGTAATTTATTTAATTAAAAATATTTATTTTTTCACCTTATTTTGAATTAATATCGAAAAAACACCCTAATTTTCAATCGAAAATTCACCCGTCAAAATATCAGCTTTTTTCAAAAAGTTGGTGTGGTTTCTGTTCGTTGGAATCTCTACTTTCCGATGGTAAAAAAAAATATATGTTACTATGGTAAATCTTCTCAGAAAATGCAAAAATTCAAAAAAAACTTAAATTCGTTTTATTAGAAATATATTTACGATATATATTTTTTATAGATTTTAAATATATTTTTTATAGATTTTGAAATATATTTTTTTTCATGGGATTAACTAAATTTGTTTGTGCAAAATTAAGGAGATAATTTTTTTTTTATCTTGTACTAAAATATCATTTAATTTCAATCTTTAGGTTATGTTAAGTTAAGCATACTATTTTTTAAAGAAAATATTACGATTTTTATGGTTGAGTTGATTGATACAGATAAAAATAGAGATAGTATTTACCTTCCTATGCAGATTCGAAAAGTTTTATTGTTTTTTTAAGTAAACTTGTCACAATTATCTTCAAGAAACTCAGCGTGCACGTGTATTTTTATAAACGATGTTGTATACTGTACTGTATTTCGAATACTGGTTAGGCTAGCGGTTGTAACAGCTGCTACGAAATATATAGTATATAATAGTAGGTATGTATGTAGTAAGACCCAGACCCGCCTAGCCCCTTCCCCACTTCTCCACGAAATACCTTTTGATGGGCTACAATTTTTCGTAGGTCACTCAGGTATATCTACTCAGGTATATATATAATTTATCTCAAAATAGTTATAAATAAGCATCTACGCATATAATTTAAAGAAAATTAGACAACTTTCTCCGAATATTGTAGATGTCTTATTAAATATTAATTTCATTAACTTATTTGTTTGTTAATTATAGTAGTATATTTTTATTTGCAATTTTTTTGTTATCAACGTCACATGTAATCTAACGTTCTTCGAGTAATTAAAGTCTAAATTTTAATAAATAGCTCAAAATTATTTATAATAATTAAAAAAAAATTTTCGAATTCAAGTTTTTTTTTAATTTTTGCATTTTCTGAGAAGATTTACCATAGTAACATATATTTTTTTTTTTACCATCGGAAAGTAGAGATTCCAACGAACAGAAACCACACCAACTTTTTGAAAAAAGCTGATATTTTGACGGGTGAATTTTCGATTGAAAATTAGGGTGTTTTTTCGATATTAATTCAAAATAAGGTGAAAAAATAAATATTTTTACTTAAATAAATTACAGCGTATTTGGGACAAAAAAGGTAAGTTTTCACAAAATTTCGTTAAAAAAAAAAAATTTTTGTAAAAGATAAAAATAAAAAACCAAAAACTTGGTTTTTTGAATTTTTCACATAAATTTTGAGGTTATGTGAAAAAAGTGTAAATACAAAAGTTTTAGATCTTTTTATTATCTACAACTTTTCCATTTGACTTTTTTCGATAGGACTTTTAGTTTTGCCGGAAATCGAGAAAAACCGTTTTTTACCCTTAAAAACTCACCCCCACCCCCTTCCCAACCTCAGATCGCCCGTAAATTATTTTTCCTTTCATTTTTATCATATTTCCCTCCCCTTCTAATGGGTTTCATTCTATTATAATTTTTTTTCACTTTTCATTATTTTTAAAGGCTTCTACCCTGGTCTATATCACCTTCTCGTAGTTATACTATTTGACGTAAATGTAAATGTCTGTATAGGTAGGAATCACTCACACATGTATGTGTACACGCAGTTACCGTGCAAGCGAATACGATCTTAGAGGTGCTACTGCACTTATGAGCGCGACTGTACCTTCCATCATCGCCTTACCCACATAATATGATAATTATCAAACGCCTATATATGAAGAAATGAATGAAGCACCTATAATTGAAAGTATATTTGTTCAACTCTTAACCGTTGAGGAGTGGTACTTTTCATCATGAGATCATCCGCATGAGATGGTTAACGCTAACAATTGACCAGCTTTGGAGAATACATTTATAAGGCCATAAATGCCTATAATTGAAAGAAGTTTCTTTTAATTCCTAACCGTTAAAGAGTTGTACCTTTCATCATCAGGTCATCAACATGAAATGACGATTATCAGACGCAAATACTTGAACAGCTTTAGAAAATATATGAAAAAAGTGATACTGCCAATAAAATTTGAGGGATGCCCTCGATTTCCCTGGGATCCCATCATCAGATCTTGACGTGGTCAAAATGGGACCAACTTGGGAGCATGACCTACCGAACAAAAAAAAATTTTGAAATCGGTTCACAGGTTGCGGAGTAATCGGTGAACATACATAAAAAAAACATCGGAACATATAACCGCCTCCTTTTTCAAGTCGGTTAAAATGTATATGCATTGATTTAATAAGCTTGTATTAAATCATTGCTTATTGCCTATTTAATTTATTCTTATTTCATGCTAAATTCGTTCAATTCATTCGTAGAGGTGAGGTTCCTGGCTGTTTGTAATTTAACTTTTTAAATAATTTGAATATCATTAAAAAAAACTAATGGCGCGTAACGCCTTACATGTAGGGTTCGAATAGGTATACACCTAGTTCAATTGATTTTATTTCACAGTTTTGTTGAACCAAAATCTATTGTTAGGTACCTAGTTAATATGAGATTAAAAGTAGTGAATCCAGACCTTCACAATCTAGGCTACATCATTGCTATTGCAAATACCAGCGATAAACATGATAGGTCCGCCCCTTCACATTATCATTGGAAAATACTCAAATGCAGGTATGTAAATAGACTAATTTACGTACTTCCAGTATTTTAAAGTAATCGTAAGAGAACATTTTAACTTCTTGTTTCAGAATGATAATTTTCTCCAGTTCGTCAATCTTGGCTTGTCCGGATAAAAAGGACGTTAAAGAAGTCCATATCATTTTTAATAAGACAGGCGACGATTATGATAAATTAAACTCTCTCTTTATGAAATTTTCATTAATTCAAGTAGGTACCTAGCAATCCTTGTGTAAATTTTTGGTAAGTCGGTGTCAGAAAAAAGAGCAATGATCTTTACGCAAGGGGGCCCACCCCAATCAACGTTATATGTACATATAATGTGTTTCTAAATTCAAATTCATAATAGACGTGGGTCATTAAGTCTGTTTCAAGGAATGTTACGAAATGAAACCAGTGAATTGGTTGGCGTTGTGTCATATGAGACTAGGCTGTATAGCATGCAGCCTTTGTCATAATTGTTATATAGAAGTTAAGTTAAAAAAGTAATAAACAGTGTGTCATGGCCTCTTGTGGAAAGTGCATTTTTATTTAATTAATAATTCCTGTAGACTTGGATAATACATGGTGTCAGGTGTAAAGGATGGATGGAATAAAGCCTCCATCAGGTCTCCAATTATCAGGAGATGGAGCAAACTTAAAACGCTTTGTACAGCAGTTTAACTTGTATTTACAAGCTGTGAACCTCGAGGACGCAGCTGAATCGAGAAAAATTGCATTGTTCTTGAACTGTGCTGGAGAAGATGCATTGGAAGTGTACAATACATTTAGCAAAAACAAAGTTAAGGATTTACAAGCTCTGATCGATCAATTCAAGGAATATGCCGAGCCACGAAAAAACTTGTTGTGGTTGTCATATAACTTGTTTAATATGAAACAACAAGATGGCGAATTATTTGATAACTTTTATACCAAAGTTCTCTCTCAAGCTAAAAAATGTGATCTTGGAGAGCTTGAGGATCGGTTGATCACTATGGTTATAGTAATTGGCATCAGAGACGGAAATGTCAAAGAAAGACTTCTACGAGAATCTGAGTTGAAGCTCACTGCAGCGATTGATATTTGCAGAGCGGCAGAATTAAGCAAAGAAAAAGTTCAGACATTACAAGGAAATAAAATGGAAAATCAGGTGAGTGCCTTAAGTCAAAAAGTGATACCATACAACAGAGGGGCAAGGCCCAAAGAAAAAATGATAGATTGTAGCAGATGCGGAAAAAATCATGAGATTAGGAACTGTCCAGCCTATGGCAGACAATGTATTGGATGTGGATTTTACGGGCATTTTGCTAATATGTGCAAAAATAAGAATAAAAATAACAGAAGTGAAAAACTCAGTGGTACAAGGAGAAATAGAGTCAATGTGATTCAAGAAAATACAGATGACAGTGAAGAAGACTTTACAGTTGGAAGCATTTTCACAGTAGATGGAATTAAACTGCAGTGGAAAGAAAAAATAATAGTGAATGGATATGAAGTAGAATTTAAATTAGATACTGGTGCTGATTGCAATACTCTGTCATTGGATTTGTTCAAGAAACTGAGAAAAGAAGAAAGTCTTTTGAATACTGGAACTATTCTATTAGTGTACAATGGCCAACAAGTGGAAACGGCTGGGACAGCTGAACTTGATTGTATCATAAAAAATAGAAACCAAAAACTAAAATTTACAATAATAGACTTACCAGTTCAGCCAGTATTAGGACTACCTGATTGTAACAGGCTAGAGTTAGTTAAAAGAGTGGAGGGTATACAAGCAAGTTCAGAAAAAGAAAATTTTCTCAGAAAAAATAAAGAGGTGTTTACAGGATTGGGAAATATAGGAAAATACAAGATTAAAGTAAAAGAAAATGCTGAACCAGTAATCAAGCCCATCAGGAGAATCCCACAGGCATTAAAAGGTAGACTAAAAGAAACTTTAAATAACTATGAAAAGAGAAATATAATTGAAAAAGTAACCTTCCCGACTGACTGGTGTAATAATTTAGTGATAGTAGAGAAACCGGACAAATCACTTAGACTTTGTTTAGATCCACAAGATCTTAATAAAAATATTCTACGTGAAAACTACCCAATTGCTAGTCCAGAAGAAATTTACAATAGTTTATCAGGTAAAGAAGTTTTTACAGTTCTTGACATGAAGGATGGTTTTTTTCAGATTGAACTTGATGATCCTCAGAAATTATGTACATTTGGTACTCCATTTGGAAGATATGCATTCAAAAGAATGTCTTTTGGCATATCGTCAGCACCTGAAGTGATGCAGAGCATAAATTGTTCAATTTTTGGGGATATTCAGGGAGTATATGTATATTTTGATGACATTATTATTGCAGGTAAAGACCAATTAGAACATGATACAATAGTCAATAAAGTTATTCAGAGATCAAGAGAATATAATGTAAAATTTAACAGTAAAAAGTTACAGTATAGACTAGATCATGTAAAATATATAGGGCTCATAATATCAAAAAATGGAATACAAATAGACTCTGAACATGTATCAGCCATTCTTCAATTAGATTCACCAAAAAATATTAAACAGCTTCAGAAATTCCTTGGCATGTGTAATTACTTGAGCAAGTTTATACCTCATTATACAAAAACTACAATGCCCTTAAGACAGTTACTTAAAAAAGATAATTTGTGGGAATGGGATTCTGCTCAACAAGAAGCATTTTTAGAACTAAAAAGAAAATTGAGTTGCACACCTACTTTGGCAATTCTGAGTGACAAGGGATCAGTTGTGCTACAGACTGACAGCTCTAAGTCTGGTATGGGTGCTTGCCTGTTGCAAGAAGGAAAGCCAGTGTCATTTTATTCCAGAGTTTACACAGAGTGCCAAAGTCGGTGGGCACCTATAGAAAAAGAATTATTTGCTATTTGTGCTGCTATGGAAAAATATCACCAATTTGTATATGGTAGAAGGATTGTTGTTGAAACAGACCACAAGCCATTAGTGGCAATAATGTCAAAGGATATTAACAAAATATCAGCCAGACTTCAAAGAATGGTCTTAAAATTACTAAAATATGATTTTGAAATTCGATATGTACCAGGTCCTAAAATGTTTATTGCTGATTATTTGTCAAGAAACTACTTGTTAAATAATGGAAAAAATGACTCAGATTTACAAGAGTTAGTTCATTCTTTTGATATTGAAATTGTGTATGGATTTGAATCAGAACTAGCAATTACTGATGAAAAGCTTAAAAAGTTACAATTAGAAACTGGGTGTGACAACAATTTAATGCAAATTAAAACATGGTATTTCAATGAGTGGCCATCAAATGACAAAAATATTGTGAATAAAGAGTTGAAAATATTTTACAAACTGAAAGATTTCTTAAACTTTAAAGATGATGTTTTATATTATAATAACCGAGTTGTGGTACCTTATTGTATGAGAAAAGAAATACTTACTATTTTACATACTGCTCATGCAGGTGTGGTCAAGTCCAAGAAAAGGGGCCGAAGGTCTCTATTTTGGCCAGGAATGTCCAAGGATATTGAAGATTTTGTTTTGTCATGCAAGGAATGTGAGAAATATAGGTTAAGTAACTGCAAAGAATCCCTAATGAGTCATGATGTGCCAAATGTTCCTTTTTATAAAGTAGGTATGGATATTTGTTCCTTTGCTGGCAAAGATTATCTAGTGGTTGTTGATTATTATTCAAAGTGGATTGAGTTGAAAAATTTACAACAAAAAACAGCAAAAAATGTTATATTGAAATTAAAAATAATCTTTGCTACACATGGAATACCTAAGTATGCAGTTTGTGATAATAATCCATTTAATAGCTTTGAATTTAAACAGTTTGCCAGAGATGTAAATATGCAGTTGTTGTTTTCAAGCCCTCATCATCATCAGTCGAATGGCCTGGCTGAAAAAGCTGTAGGTATTGTAAAAAATTTAATGAAAAAATGCCGGGCAAATGATGAGAACTTGAATATGGCTTTGTTACATTATAGAACTACACCTCTTGCTGGCTTAGAGTATAGCCCATCTGAACTTCTGATGTGCAGGCTATTGAGAACTAGCTTACCTTGTACTTACACAGATCTTCAACCCAGACTGCCAATCAATATCAATGAAAAAATGCAAATAATGAAAGAAAAAACAAAAAATAATTATAATAAAACAGCCAAAAATAGAGCCTCTTATAGTGATGGTCAGAATGTGTTAATACAGAATGGGGATGATAAGGATTGGCAGCCAGGAAGGGTAGTAAGGAAGGAAAGTCCTAGATCCTATATTGTTTTAAATGAAAAAGGTAATTGTGTTAGGAGAAATGAAAAGCATATGTTACCAAGTAGAAATAAGTTTAATGAGAGACTGGAGGTTGAATTTGATGCCCCAATTAATGTCAGACCGGTGAATGAGTTAAATAATGGAGCGACAGTGAGTACAGATGTCTGTATGCCCAGTCAGCACAGAGAGTTTAGAGATGCTCATGGAGAAGGCACTTTGTATGTTACTCGTAGTGGAAGGTCTGTGAAACCTCCTTCCCATTTAGTTGATTATGAATGTTAAAGGGGGGGATGTGTCATATGAGACTAGGCTGTATAGCATGCAGCCTTTGTCATAATTGTTATATAGAAGTTAAGTTAAAAAAGTAATAAACAGTGTGTCATGGCCTCTTGTGGAAAGTGCATTTTTATTTAATTAATAATTCCTGTAGACTTGGATAATACAGGCGTCACCTGTTCCAAAACTAGTGATTTTTGTAACAATGTACTTAGTTATTTTTATAAGGTTACTGTGATTTTTTGCGTAAATTTCTACAACTATACCCATGCCCACGAAACGAATATAAATCACACTGCTTGTAGCTATACTTTATTCAGGTTTTATATTGTAATTACCAAAGATACTCGTTGGTAATTACCTACCACCAGGTAGGTAGGTACGAAACTGATTTCCCAATAATCACAGGTAACAGTAATTACGCTTTTACGAAAAGACATTAAGTAGGTACTTACTTGAAACTAATGATTCGGTTACATGTCGCGTATTTAGTTATTGTATCTCGTGACGATTAATAACGCCCACGCCTCGTGGAGTTATTGATGATCACTAAATACGAGCCATACCTTGATGCTTGAAAACGTCGCTGTTTCTCGCACCATAAAATGATTATTGAGAACTTAGATATTTCTATTAGTTACCTTATTATTGATTTCGAAGGCAGGTGGAATAAGAATGACTACTGCAGAGATATTTAAAACGTGTTTCCATTACACAATGACAGCCAGAATTGCTCCTGTGTGGAATACGTTACAAGATAATTATCTAATTAATAATAGAGACTTCTTGATTGCAAAAGGGCCTCAAGAAGGAATCAATTATAAGATTTCGGTAGATGGTAAGTAAACTATGTAGAACGAGTAAAATATATAATGTGCCCACCGTTCCTGCCGTCAAGGCCAATTTATTACAGCCTCCATGGCTGTAATAAATTGGCATTGGAATGCGGCTGGTACTTACGAGGATATTCTAAAATAAAGAGTTCTGGCTGTATATAGACAATACGTTTTTACCCTGTAGGTAAAGACGTGTACCTAATTAAAAACGTTGGTACCTATGTAATGCAATATAAAGTAAAGTTAGTCCCTACTTAGCTATTACTTCTATTGAAGTTATTCTAAGTGCCTATAACGGCCTTTTACTCGTTTCCTATCTAACTTTTTTTCTGAAAAATAAATGATACTCCTTTATTTACAGATAGAAACACGGTAATAGATATGAAAGCTGTGAAGATTAACTTATTGATTTCAAATGAAAATTGTTTACCTGGTGAATGGATAAGAGTTCTGCCAAGGTCTGAAATTTTATTATAATATCCAATACGTCTGCTTTAATTTTGCAGATGATACTTATTGATACTTATAACTGCAAAAATATGTGTTAAATTGAAATTGTTACCATATCTCTATTTTTTAACTATGATTTATGATACCTACCTACTATTTGTTTTAGCTTGAACAAGGCTATCGTCGAGGAATCTTATGACACTCTTCCTGAAACATCAAAATTTAAATCGTATAAAGATTTACGTCGTCACTGGAAAAATATTGTAAGTTTTGACACCTTGTGCCTGATGCAGTCTAGTGTGATTTCGGATTGCGTTAAACAAAAACCGTGTGAAGTAGCACTTAGGTCCGGGTCGTAGGATCAGCTTTTAAGTCAGTAGATTACCAACTTTAGGTGGGGTCTGATACATTCGACTGACCTATTATCTAATAGGTACTTATTTTTATAGCACGGATACCGGCTGCCTGAACAAGAGTGTACGTATTATGCAATACAGTTCTGGCGCGGGGAGTCACTACATTACCCAAAACTATGTGTCATCAAAAATTTCCCTATTGTGACTCCAGTACCTAAAACATTAGAGGTAGGTAGCTACATAATATGCTTAACAAAATCCAAAATTTAAAAATGTTGTTATGCTAAAGTTACTGGTAGTTAATAGTTATGGTGTCGAGAAAGAAACAAGAAATCACGTATCTAAATATATATAACTCAAAGGTGACTGACTGACTGACATAGTGATCTATCAACGCACAGCCCAAACCACTGGTCGGACCGGGCTGAAATTTGGCATGCAGGCAGATGTTCCTATTTTAATATATTAAAGTGGCAATAATAATAAATATTTAAATTTTTTATACCAAATCCCACTGGATGGGCACGTAACATGATGTAAATTTTCAGCTAGGATAAGTTTACTAATTACTTAATATGTGAACTTATAAACATGTCAAGCCTCAATTTTTTGTTCTTACTTGCCTAATGCACGAACTTACCGCTAAACGTTATTTAATGAATCTACAGAAAACAATAATATCAAGATTCTTGAATTGTTTTTACCATAAGATGTCCACTTTACTCGGTTCGCCGTTAAAATTTGAAATAGAAGATATACAACACGACAAAAGTAACCTCCTTGTAAGTATCTTTATTATCTAAATATACATATTTATTGATGCGTGCGTTCGAATGAAACCTGGATCTTTATCGGATCACTGGCCAATCCTGGATATAATCTATGTAAGCAATTGCTTACAGCATGTCGTCTAGGGGGCTTTTTTTAGCCTCACAGTGCTCTCGATTTTAGGATGATTGCTTAAGGCATCCAGTAACATTAATCCGGCACTGCGTGTGGCTGACCGCCTGTTCATCAGTTAAACCTACTCAGTACCTACTCATACTCACATCCATGACACGATTCACCTGCTGTGGAAATATTGGAACACATTCATTTCTATAATAATCATTTTATAAAAAACTGCCTCGTTGGTCTAGTGGTCGTACATTGCGACTGCCGAGCAAGAGGTCCTGGGTTCGATTCTCAGGTCAAGTAAAGTGTGTTATTGGGTTTTTTGTGTGAAATTCTCAGTAGCAGCTCGGAGTTTGGATTCGTGCCCGGTTAATGGCAATAGGCTCGCCCCCTATTACACGGGACCTAAAACATACCGCCGAAACGTGGGTGTACATTAGTACACCTCTGCCTAACCTTTCGGGGACGACAGGCATGATGGTATGTATGTTATAAAAACCTCTATGCGAATTAAACTCCCTGTCCGGTATTTGTTTTTATATTAACGTAAGGGCTTCTTAAAAATTAAAAAAAATAATTACTGTGTACCTATAGGTACCCAGTGGTAGTTAGGTAGTTACCACTGACAATATAGAATCCAATCGCTGTACTAAACTGTGATTTTACCCACGTAGGAAACTATTAATGATTGTACTTAAAGTATTCCACCCAAGACCCAAATTCTTAATAATCTACTTAATATGTTTTAGGTGCAAAGCAATTGTCTACCTGAGACTCAAGCAGTGAGTCTTTGTACGCCGACTCAAGGTTCTAGACCCACATAAAGCTACACAAGTCCGTACCTAATACTTACCTATATACCGTGTATAGTTCTTCTTCCACAATATATGTACTTACCTACGTTTTCAGGTAATCTCGTAAAAAAAATTAGTAATTAATAAACAACACATTCTTATAAAATTGGATGTTTATTTGAAATGGAATTAAATTGTACTGATTAAACTTTCCAACCTAAGTACCTATATCCTAATTTCCTAATAACATACCTACCTATTGGTTTCCTACTTACTAACATCTAAAATAGTATTGAATACACGATTAAAATCATAGGTCAGTTCATTTTAAATAATTATATAAACAGATATATGTATTGCGGTCATAAAACAATACACTATCATTAAAGTCAAAAAGTAATCATTGCTATTCTCATTTTTTGGTTTGCTTCATGTTAGTTAGTCACTCACTACGTTACTTGTACACAAGTTATTTAAAAAAAAAACAATTTTTCAGTCGATATTTTTAAAACTCAACAAGGAACTTCCCTACATACATATTTTATAATTTCTGTCACTATCTACGTACTTTGAATCAACTATTGGCGTCAGCTGTTGATGTCGTTGATACCATACCGGTTCTTGATGGTGACAAAGATGACTGACTTGCTGTTTGATGGAAAAATCTAGCCACGGACGGTGATAAGTTTCTATTCCCGTGATACGGACGTAATGAAGCTGGGTCCTAAAAAAATATACTTACTTATTACATATAAATAGTGGTAAAGATAAGTAGGAACCTTATCTTATAATGTAGGTACGTAATACTAATATGCGTAATTTATGTAGTTACCGTTCGGTCTTGTCTTGAAATTCTTGGTGATATTGTAGCAAAATGATCATTATAATTTTGTACAGTGGTTGGTTTCAACAAAGGCGTCAATTTGTACCCTTTGGCCAAAAGTTCCACAGTTTTACCTAAAATATTAAATAAGATAACGTTATCAACTCCACAAACAGCAACTTACTTACATTCATAGGTACGATACTCGTCTTATTTTACATTTAGGCGAATGTTAAATTTATTATTTTAATCCCGAGATTTCGGATTGCTTGCTCGTTCGTAATTTTTTATTTTATTGGAAACAAATGATCACGAGTAGACTGGGATTAAAATAATACATCTCAACAAAATCTGTTAAAAGTAGTCTCATAATACCTGTTAACGTAGTAGGAATATTAGTGTTACATCTTCCAGTTGCTAATATCTTGTTAAGAGCAGCTACATTATTGAATATTATTGCTACGGCTGCACCGTCGGCTAGTTGTGATGAGTCACAACACGACAGCAAAGACGTCCATTTGTCAGTGTCCCAGTACTCATTAGAAAATACTGCTAATTGTAAAGTTGATGCTCCTGTGCATGTAAAACATCATTAATCATAGAATTATTGTATTTAGTCGGATGGTGCCTACTTTTCTCGCTATGGGTAAATTGACGGAACATGATTAATATGTTTTGCATTCCTGTGGTACCGTAAATCTTGAAGCCACATTTTCATTTGAATATATTTACGTTATTATATTTTTCAGAAATATATGAGTAAGTATGCTGTCTATCTAATTACATACACTACAAATATATTACAGTAAAGTGCAATACTGCTGACAATATTCTGAAGTTTATGTTATCGCTTCTTGGTTTTGATTATGGTTTTATCATTAAATGGCGATACATAATAAATTAGGAACACTCACCTGATTCGCTCAATAAATGGGGATTTGCTCCAAATTGGAGCAATTTTTCTACCATGGTGGAACATCCATAACGAGCAGCTAATCTTATTGGCCAACCCCCTTCAAAATTAGGATCTAAACCAGAACACAAAAGTTGAACAAATTCATTCTCCTTTTTACAGTAAATTAAATTTTTAATCTTGTGAGCGTTACTTTCCATTTTATCGACGATTTTAAACTACCCTCGAATGGTGTATCACATGACCATAATGTTTATGTATGTCACATTGGACTGGCCGGGCTGCTGCCTGAAATATTTATAATAGCTGAATCCCGCGACTTCGTCCGCGTGCCATGTAACAAAAAAAAAACTTTCATACTTTTGCAGACCCGTTTTACCTCCTTAGGGGATGAATTTTCAAAAATCATTTCATAACGCTCCCCTGCGTTAGTAAAGAAACCCCTGTGCAAAATTTCAAGTTTCTAACCTTTTTAGTTTAGGCCCTGCGTTGATATGTCAGTCAGTAGGTCTCCTTTGAAATATATATAGATAGATTATATTTTAATATTTGATAATTTCTGGCCACAATTTCATGATTTAAAAAAATAGTTTGGGGATGTACCAACTTCAGTCTGTCATTATAACGACGGTCTATTGACCTTAGAAGATTCGCCTCACCTAATCACGCTCGACGAAGACCAAATACTGCAGAAGATCTCCAATTTGGCCTTGACTGACCCCATCTACTGATCACTTAAACCTACATGACTTAAACCTGAGATAACTTGGAGCCAACAGCGGACCCAAGGCGGAGATTAAGAGAGTCATGACTATTAACCCAATAACATCCGCAGTATAGGCACTGGGCGCCGGAGGCGCAAACAGACCTCCGGCCTCCGCTATGACCAGCGGGCGGGTGCGACTAGGGGAGTCCGCCACCTGATTTGAGACTGTTTGTCACACGTGCGCTTCCTACTTCGGCGCAGAGTCGGGTTCCCTGGACCGAAACTTGCATACTTTCACAAACCTATGGTCCACGCAATAGGGGTGGTGGCGTTGATGAATGCGGTTTTTTAGTCAGTAAACGGGTGGGGTCCGACGCACTCCGTCGCCTCCCCAGGCAGCGGGACCGTCTGTAAAGGATTTTTCCGAGCTTAAAAAAAGAGTCTACCATAACATACTTGCTTTTTATTTAGAATGAATGTAATCGAATTGGATCTTGTCATGTCATGACTAGACCACACAACATTGCGACAATTCGGACTAACTTGATTTTTGGATTGTATTGTAATTGAAGTCGGTTAAATACCTGGTTTCGTTGAATTTGTCCTAATATCATCGTAGATACCTTTTACAAACAAAGACTAGAGGTACCATTTAGTACCTCTAGTCTTTGTTTTGAATTTATTATTGGGCTATATTCCCGAATACTTACTTATCGTACGTGCATTCACGCATGCATACATGCATCACTACATGGAATCGACGTAGTACCTACCTCTAAAGATAAATTATTATATGTATATAAATTGCCAAAATAGTAGAATTAATCAAAGACTACAATATATATACGGGTATAGACAGGCAGCTCTGGCTTTTTTTTAATTGTCAGCACAAAGCGCCACCTAGTGTTCAGATAACTAAATCTTTTGCCTATAGCTACCTATTTATAGTTTTAGATATACATACTGTACGTATAGGTAGGTATATATACTATAGATTGATTAAATTATGAAATTGATTAGCGTTTATATTATTGCTTACCTTAATGCTTTACTAACAATTATGTAGATAGAATGTATTACATAACTATTAGAAAAGCACTAAGAGTAAACAATAATTTATACGCTATTGTAAAAAATCCCAGGTGCTTTGTTTTTGACTTGCAGATACAGAAGAAAAACTAAACAAAATGCAGTTAATTGTTTAAGAAATTTATTCGTGATATAATATATTCGTATATTTAAATATTTAGACATTATTTTGCCTTTTCCTCCCTTTGTTTTTCGAGTAGTGCCTGTGAGCTTTTTCCTTCATAGGGTCATTCATATCCCAAGAGGTTACTTTGCCAGTGAGGATGCTGTTGATTTCTTTGCACCAGTTATGAATAAAAAATTTGGTAGATTTATTAATTAAAAAATTTGATAAATCATCTTTATGTATAACACAAGTTACAAAATTTAAATTTATATTAATTGTAACGATTAATTTAATATATTTCAATAAATTATTTTTGTTGCTGTATTCTTTTAATATTTCTATAGAAATGTGTTCCACTTGGGCAAAGAAATCAAACAGCGCCCTAGTAGGATAGCACAACCACTTTTTGTTTTCATATTCTTTAATTTTAATATAGTTATGAAAATCTAAGATATTTTCTGCCTCCAAATCATGCCTACAAGTGACACAGTTCTTGTACACATTTTTTTTGGCAATTTGTGCTATCCAGCCACTGCAATAACCAATTGCTGCGCATTTTTCAATATCCATTGGAGTTTTACTTCTTATTATTGTGTCTGTATTTAAAAGGTCGAGACACATATGATCCCGTTCTATTTCATCTTCACATTCAGTTGCTGCGTTGTTATCTCCAGGACTCGCTAAAAAAGATTTTAGCGACTGGAGACAAACACTATCATCTTTTTCGCAGTTTGATCCAACTGAATGTGAAGAAGTTATATTGTTTATCAAAAGAGTCTTAAAAGCACCTTCAAATGCAGACGACGAGGGCATTATGTTACTACAGCCATGGGCTCTAATTGCTCCAAAAAAGTTCTCCAATGGATCTTGGTTAAAATTTCGCAGCAATAAGGAATTGATCCCTTTCGAATTTAAAAACTTTACAATATTTCTAAAACTTTCTATTGTCTTAATCCAACTGGATAAAGAAGGCACTACTCCTTGCTTGTAACCATTTACAAATTTCATGGTTTTCAGTACTGGGAGACTATAATTCCACAAATTGAGATGCGGTGATGTTGGGGTAACTGCTGCACGATACTTTTTCCCCTGTTTGATATCGCTAAAGCTGCCATTCACGCTGTCGAAAAGGTCGTCGAAAAACATCAAAAGGTCTGCTGTCTCGTGACTGTCCTTATCAAGGACTCCCATATCTGCAACAATAAACAAATAGTTTTATGAACATATAACCTATTTAACAGTAAAAACCACTGTTTAACTTAGAATATAATCACACCACAAAATTTATAAAATAGCTATTATTTTTGCTATTGCAGTCAGTCCTATAGTAATATGCTGTTTCTAATGCACAATAAGACGTTAAAATAGTATTTATTATAATGTATTAATTGAGAAGGCATACTACTGCCCACTGTGGGATTGTGGCCATGACAAGTCTTAAGCAATTAAAATATATAAAATATAGATAGCGAAACAGTTAATCAATAATAACAAAACATTACCTGCTAGACATGCAAGTCCTACCCCAACTGACTGACTAAACACTTGTGTACAGTGTTTCACCCTCATCTTGGGGATTAAATTTGGTAATACGTGCAGAGCTGTCAGCTTAGGCACAAGTTTGACGCCTCTGTATCCTGGGCACCTATTGTATAGATCTATTATGTGAGACCATTTAGCAGTGCATTCTTTTTCTTTCAAAATGTATTTTAAATTTTTTGTGAGTAGATTATTTCTAATCCCTTTCATGAGATGAGGTGGATCGTATAAGGGGAAAATCTTGTGTTCGCCCACCTTATAAAATCCGTCCCGATATTCTTCACCATTTCTTATGTACATTTCTCGTGTCTCTTTTAATAGCATGTTTATCGCTGCCACATTTGAGGCACCTTGATCACATATGGTTGCAATGACGTTCAATCCAGTTTCTTGCAATTTTAAAATAATATTTTTAATTTGGGCTTTTAGCTCAATAGCCTTAGTGCTTCCGCTGCAATAATAGTAAGCTATAGGCTGCTTGTATTTTTTTACAATTCCCCTTACCATGAATACAAGGACATGGTCGCAATATTCCAATTCCGTTTTGTCTCCATTGTCGACAAATCCGAGTAATTTATCATTTTTTTTGTTGTGTGTAAGCCCTGGTCCAATTGCCATCTCGTCAAACAATAATGAGCAGTATCTATAATTAGCAGGCAACTTTGCAACTCTGTTTTTTAAGTTTTCAAATATTATGTTATTGACTCCAGCTTTTAAATCCAATTTGTGCAGTAAATTTTGTAAAGTTCTCCGACTCGGTAAAACGCACATTTGACTTAGCAAACGATAAGCCTTAGGCGAGGGCTTATACAAAGATAATGCTAAAATTTTTTGATCTAGTGTGAAACGTCTACCAGGTTTTTTCTTGCCACCCTGAGTAACTTGCATTTGGCAGAATATTTGGGCAGTAGAAGACATTTTTGATGTCATAATTTTGAATGCTGTCGTTTTTGTCATTTTCTTGGCAAGATAATATTTTTTCTTAAAAGCCACCTTGATACTTTCACTTTTCTTCATTTGCTTTAAAAGCGATTTATACTCTCTATGTTTTGTTAAGGGTACATAAAGACCTGAAAAAAAAAATAGCTTAAGTAAACAGATGTACATTGTTAAACTTTTATCATTACTATTCTTTTTATAAGGGAATGAAAGTTAATGTAAGTAAGACGAAAGTTAAGTTAATAAGATGAATTTTATGACTGTGCAATATTTAGATATTTTATTTTACTATTTTAACAAAAACAAAACACTTCAAAAAAATTTAAACGCACAAGAAAGGAGATTAATTTTTTAGTTAGTTACTTATTATTGTTACATACTCTGTAAAATATAGTAATTTATCCAACCAATGTCTACATTGGTCTATTTTGCTTAAATATAAATAAAGCAGCAAACTAAAATTATATCACAAAAGGGCTAATGTTAACTTTGATCGTTTTAGTTCTTACTCTATTACTAGGAAAGTGAAAAATAATAATTTATTATCGGCTTAAATTTTGCAGTCGGTTTTTTAAACACAAAAAAGTTAAAATTATACAAAACTATATAAATATACAAATAAGGTACAAACCTTTCATATGTCTTTGTAATTGAGTCTTTTGAACACCAGATGTTGAGGGCAAGGCAGGTGGCACAGTAACGGATTTAGTAACCAGTTGATCTGAAAGTTTAAACATTGATATTAAGTATATGAAAAAGGTACATAGTTTTTTGATATCCTGTTACTAAAATTATTGTAAAAGCTTTAATTCAGGATATGACTCTTGAAGAGCTCAATATTTTAGCTTTCCTGCTTTTTGCTCACTATGAATAAGATACAAACCTCTCATTTGAACATTCGATTGAGTCCTTTGAACACCAGATGTTGAGGGTGACACAGGCGGCATAGTGACAGATTCAGTAACAAATTGATCTGAAAGTTAAAATGTTGATATTATGTATAAGGAAAAGATACCTAGTCTTTTGATATCCTGAACCTAAAATTATTATCTAAAAGCTTTTGTTCAATGTATGACTCTTGAAGAGCTCAATATTTTAGCTTTCCTGCTTTTAGCTCATTATGAATAAGATACAAACCTCTCATTTGAATATTCGATTGAGTCCTTTGAACACCAGATGTTGTAGGTAAGGCAGGCAGCATAGCAACAGATTCAGTAACTAATTGATCTGAAAGTTAAAACATTCATATTATGTATGAGAAAAATACACCAAAAATCGTTTCATGTTCTTTAAATTTAATTAATAAGACACATGTTTTAATAAATATTTAAGATATTACTAACCTGGTAAATATAATACGGGAATTGCTAACATGCTCAGTCTATTTTTTGAATTCATGTGTATTCTTTCAAAATGTTTATGACAGACACGTCTGTTTCTAAAAACATTTGAATTATCCATCACAGCTACTTCTCCGCCTATTTTTGAAATCCAAGTATTAAATTTCTCTGCATACACATCTGGATTCGGAAAGTGGTGCAATGGTATCCCTGGGAAATAAAATAGCTGATAAAATAATAATAATACAAACATATAATAGAAGCTTGCAGGCAAAATATAATTACTACCTTTGCAAAAATAATGTACTTGTTGCAAATTAACATTTGATCCGATTTGATTAAGGTGAATGAAAGAAAGCAGAATGAAACATTTATACAGGTAGTTAGTGGCCACATACAATCAAAATAAATTTATAGGAAATTTATAATAATGTGTGCCCACTACTGCGCTAGAAAGGTTCTGGTTCAGCATATTGCAGCCAGATTGCCTGGTGCTGGTTTTCAACCAGACCTGCAGACCTGTTTTAAGAATGTGCATTTGTGTACTTCATTATGTAGGTTGTAAAGTTAGCAGACTGTATACCAAAGCCATGAGATGCAACACATAGCCATATGCTTCGAGGCAGTAGTCACAGCGCTCATCGCATAATGTTTGCTAATAATAATGATAAGTTTTATATTCTAAATTGAGTTTACCAATAATAGTGTGTTTCTATTGTGTAAATACTTTAAAAGTATGATGTTGGTGATAGAAAATATACGTAAATATCTTAGTAAACTTCATACAAAGTTATAATCTAGCTATAAAGGTAATTATCTATTTTAAGGAGTGCATTGTGTATTTGTTATAGTTTATTGTTCCCCTTGATGGGAAAAGATTAGACTAATTTTTATATTTTTCGAAGTTGAGAAATGACAAGTTGTGCTTCGGATGGTAATAGTTAGTCAATACATGTTCTGCTCATGTCATGTTCATGAACATGAAGCACTAAGTATTATGAAGATGGAACAGGGTACGCAGCGTAAATAGACTTACTAAACAAGAAATACATACCATCTTTCTTAGTCACTAGACATCCAGGTACACAACAAGAGTTTTGTGACATGATGGAAGTTCACTCAGTGTTCAGTGCACTATTCGCAATTATGGGTCCAAACTCAAAAGAGTGCCTATGCACAGTAGTTCACAGAACAGAAACTTCACAAGTTTATTTCGAAACGGCGACACGGAGGAGGAGGACTCAACTCAACGTGTTCGTACGAAAAGAGGATGATTGTAACGCGGCACGGCGACACGGAGGAACAGAGGTTCAACTCGACGTGGCTAGATGCACTTGCGAAACAAACAGAATTTAATTGCAAATATTAAACCCGAGAAATGGAAATACTAACGTACTCCAGCGCAGGCAGACATTTGCAATTAAAGTGTTGCTATTGCACGTATAGTAAATTCCCATTATTTAAATGAAAAGTCAACTATGAAAAAATGCTTATTTCACTTAACAAAACGATCTAACGCATCCATTTACTTGGTTTATTACTCGATAAATTTATTGATTTATTTGTATTCAATGTTTGGAAATAATTCTTTAATTTTATGTTAGTGTTGAAAATCGTCACCCAGCGTTATCATCCTATGTTACGTTATGGAGACACAGTATTTTTATTTTGGGTAGTTAAACACTAGATGGCGCTGCACTCTAAGACAAAACTGAAATTTTCATAAGTTCCTAGTTTCCATAGCATGGAATTAATAGTCGATTTTCTCTGGTTGACTATGATAAAACATGAGATAATCATAGACTATAGAGTAGATCTAAAACTCGCCGTGTTTTTTAGAGTCCTTGCTGGCATTATGTTCAGTGTCTACGGTTAGAGTATTTTTACGATATTGTGAGTTAACTGTTTGTGAACCTACTACTGCTTTAAGTACTTTTTATGGCCACTTAAATATGTGGCCGTAAATGTGGCAATATTGTTGCATTTCCATATTATGTTACTCATGGTCGATCCTAACCATCTAAGTACTCAAGGCGGGTAATTCCTTTGGCGCCCTCTTTTAATCGGCGTATGGGAGCTGGGGGTGAATTAAAAAAGGACATCTCACATATATTACCAAAATCACAAGCTGGCGCGTTTAGCACCCTAAACTCTAAAGCTCACCTAGTCGTTTGTCTCACGTTTTGGTTGATTTTGGCACCCCCCATGAATGATGAATTTAAATTTGAATTTGATGGTACCCGGTGCTGTCGCACCGCTTGCACAGTCCATAATCCTTTTTTTTTTTCATTATATTTATTTTTGATTACTTCATTGTCCTTAGTCGAGTCATTCGATAGACCAAAATTTGGTTGGAGTCACATTCGCATCACCACCTACGGCAACGCTGTTCATTCATAGCCAGAGTCATGGTACAAAAGCCAAGGAGCCATGCCATAAAAATTACCAAAAAAAAACACAATCAGTCAGTCACAGATAAAATAGACGTCATACGCACTATAGGGGTGGACATTTAAAATATACATCGATGTTTTTTCCGATGTAATGCATCGATCGGTTGCATCGATGTTAATACGATGTATTGAGAAATACATCGATGTTTCCAAAACATCGATTGTTTTAGCAATGACATGTTTAGGCCTTATAGAAAATTACGTAAGTACAAAGAAAAATGTATAATATACTAAATAATATATAAGAACGCAATAGATATTTACACAGCAGAAACTGTGTAGACCATATTATTGTTTTGGTTTTAATGTTGTTCTGCGCCAAAGGAAACCTAACCAATTCATCCAAACCAATAAGGCGATCCAAACACTGCTCCGCTCTACGCTGCATGATGCGGAGCAGTGTGTGGATCGCCTTAATTATAGATGTGTTATATTGGCAGCACTGATTATAACGTTTCGTTTCACGAAACGTCGTGAAGTTACTGCAGTCGTCAGTTAGTGTTGACCGTTCGAGTGTTCGATGCATCGAATGCAAAAACATCGATATATATTCGATTCTGAAGTATTAACGATACATCGGTTCAATACGATGCATCGTTACTATACATCGAGTGTTTAAAACACATCGATGTACATCGTCCATCCCTAACGCACTATGATACCTACTATAACGCTTTGTTTGTTTCGATAGTTTCAACTTATGAACTTACATTATTAATTATTTTGTAATTTTGTATTATTGTGTTATCATGATATGTGTCGTAAATATTTACAAAAAATAAATTACTGCAGGCATATATTTAGACTTAAAGTCGAGTTGAACAGCGAACTGTGATAAGGATATTTATATGCCATTGTTTCAATAATTATTATTGATTATAAATAAATACGCTATGAGAAATGGTAGACCAAGCTGCATTAGGCATGAAAATAAGGTAAGTAAATTATTAAATGTGCATTACGGTGCAGGATAAATATACCACGATATTATTCGTTATTACATCCTAAAGATCTAAGCAAGATGTGACCGGTCAGGAGCTGTGACCGTCAAGTGTTTTAGTTTTTCCTTATAAACCGACTATATAAAAATTAGGAAGTTGAAATTTTGGCCCTACTTCAAAAATTCATTCTGTATTAAAATTTAATATCTTAATATATACCTATTTAAGAATATATGAATGTACATTCCAAATCTAGTAGGTAGTGATATCCTCTATTACCAAGTTCAAGAAGGTTTAGTCTAGCAGATTATAAATATAAGAGATATTCATACTAAATCTAAAGTAAGAGTATCATTCATATTTGCAGTATATACACTTATATAGGTACCTAATTATTAATATAAATAATATAAAAAATATCAAATTTTTAGCCATGCAGAATGGAGAAAAAAGGCAAAAAAAACAAGAAGAAAACGCCTTCGCATCTATCAAGCTAAAGAAAGAGGTAGTTCCAGCAATTTGCTTTTATTTAGTTTTTCTAGTGTTTTATTTACCCAAAATCTGTGTTATATTAATAAAAGATCTCACTTAGCATAATTTTTATTAACTATTCTGCATTTTATAATATTTTTACAATATCTACATGGCAATGGCTTTGCTAATATGAGTACATTTTTTAAAGGTTGTTGCCCCAATACTTTGTTAGAAGCCATGTAATTCAGAGTTAAAGTTTTCTGTTTGATTTCCAGATAAAATTTTATTTACTGAGGAGTATATGCATGAGCAAGAATTAATGGAAAAGTTACAACTTGAACAGATTATGAAACAAAATAAAGAAGAAAATGAAAAATGGTTACAAGCCGAAAGAATAGCAAATGCACAGTGGGTAAAACTCCAAGAAGAAAGAGATATGCTTAAACAAAAACGACTGGAACAGGAAGCCAAAATAATGCTGGTAAGATCATTTTGAATCAGCTTTCCTTCTTTCCTGATGTATCTTTCATTAAATGACAAGTTAATATTTGTAAAGGTGAAAATATAAAGCGATGGTAATATGAAAAACAATATATTTAATACACTAAGTTACGGTGCAACAATTTAAACCCAATGAAAAAAAATTATGTAATGATTGTTGCTTCTATTATATAAATAATTAGGACGACCTGATTGGTGCAGTGGCTGAGCGATCAGCTTGTGCACGACAGTCACGAGTTGCGGGTTTGATCCCCGCACTGAGCAAATATTAGTCTGTTCTACAGGTAGTTGTTCCGGGTCTGGGTGTTTGTGTATGTGAAAATTTGAGTTTGTAAACGCACCCACGACACAGGAGAAAATCCTAGTGTGGGGCAAAGGTTTTTGTTTTTTTTTAAATTCTATTTATTTTCTAGGAATGGGAATTAGAACAGAAGAAAAGAAAAATAGAAGAAGATAAAATAAAAGCCACTCAAGATGAACTAAGAAAGAAACAAGAGATTTTTATGGACTGTTTAGACAAATTCTTATCAGGCGATTGTATTGAGCCACCAAGTGAATTACTAGTTATGCATGAAACAAGAGCTGATGCTGAACTCTGCCCATTTTTCACTAAAACAGCATGTTGTCGATTTGGTGATCAATGTTCAAGAAACCATCAATATCCAGGCATCAGCAAAGTATATCCTTTTCATAGGGTTTTTACTAAATCAAATCATTGTCACAATATCAGAGTAATTAGTATAAGTATTTATATGTTTATGTTAATAATAATATTTTTTATTGTAGGTACTTTTAGCTACAAACTTTTATGTCCATTTTGGTCTGAGTAATGCAAATCTCAACGAATATGACACAGATATTATGCTAGAATATGAAGATAGTGACACCTATAAGGAATTTAAAGATTTTTTTTATGATGTTTTAACAGAATTTGAAAAATTTGGTAGGGTTACACAGTTCAAGGTGAGTGACTGATTCAGAAAATCAAAATATTAATTGACACCCGAGATTTTTATTTAAATGTAAAAATACATTTTGTTGAGAAATACAAGAAGCCAGACTCGGCGCTTACCGAAAAGTTGACGACTAATGGACAATTAGTCGGCTTTAACAACTAATCGCAGACTAGTCGGAATATCACTAGTAGAAATGTGTTCACAAGAGATTCATAATTAAATACTCAAATGAACTTCAGATTTTTTAAACTAACATATCCACAACACAACCGGCTGCTGATGATAAAGAAAGGTTAGTAAGTATAGAAGATTACAATGCGGTAGAAAAAAATATTCATCATGATTCCGGAATTAGGCTTACCGGGACTCCCGTGACCGTGTACATAATAACAATAAATTTATATACCTAATTACTAATCTCAAATCTCGTCGCAGGTTTGTAACAATTACGAAAAACATCTCCGAGGAAACACATACATAGAATTCGCTGAACTACGATATGCTGTCGCAGCGTATCGATCTTTGCACACTCGTTGGTATGGTGGCAGACAACTTTCTCTACAGTTTTGTCACATAAGTTCTTGGAATAATGCAATATGTGGTAAAATAAATATTGCCATACATTAACAAGTTAAGTACATAAATCGTGAATATTAAGTCTTTACGTGTTAAATTATTTACAGGTCTCCAGTTGCGAAAACGGTGTCCGAAGGGTCGTGCTTGTAATTTTTTACATGTCTTTAGAAATCCTATTAATTTATTCAATGCCTATGAGCGTAAAGATATGACCAATGAGAATATTCAAGAGAACAGTTGGTAAGTTGTATAGTAAATAACGATAAATTTGATTTAAACCAGTAAATAATAATTTATTATAACCTTAATTTTTAGGACATGTCGCTCAACGCAACGGTCTTGGAGGTGGTCTGAATCACCAGAAACTGAGGTTTCTAAAAGAGTTTCTTCAAGACACTCAGAAAGTAGTAGGAGAACTAAATACAGAGACGGCGAAAATAGAAACAAAAGATACACTTCACCTCGACGAAGTAGGCGGCATTAATTTATACTAACTTGTTTCAGAGTAAGGTATGAAGGTATGTCATTTATGTCAGTCATTTCATGCAACGGCTGAGTAAAGCCAACCATAACGTAATCTTGTAAAAACTAAAAGTAAGTTTGGTGTAAATAAAAAAATCTCAATAATTGATGCTTTATTAATCATTTTCTATAATACAAATAGTTGGCACGGGTTACGACCGTGCGTGCACAAGAAACACTACGTCACAGACTAATATATGTATGTATACTATCGGAAATAGACTGGCAACTTGGACATTTTTGGCGACTGCAATACCACCTGTGAACTAACCAGGGCTGCCAGTAAGCAACGACGCGAATTAGCGGACAACTTCTCGGCATGACCTTCTCCTTCTCCTTCTCCTTCTTCTCGGTTTCCTCTACTGTATTTTGTTTTGGTTCAAAAATTATACTGGTCTTAATTACATTTTTATTTTATTTAATCGACTGTGTTCTGTTTCTTTTGTTGTGTAAATAATAATTTTTACGTGATTATATTATTTTTTATGGTTTTATTTGTTTTTACCAAAATTTACCTTGAATACTACATAATATCATAGTGTAATAAATTTATTACACTATTATTATAACAAAATAACACATTAAATGGCACGGCGAAATACTAAAATAAGCGCCATCTGTCGTTAATGAAACGAAATAAAATTACAATGCCTAGTGTCTGTTAGTTCCAGGGCTGCCAGATTGTATCTTTGATACCAAATTGGTATAATTGGACGATGTTTTGTATCCATGTGGATCCATGATCATTTGGTATAATTCAATACAAAAGTAAGACGCTCACAAAAAAAAGGTCATGCCGAGAAGTTGTCCGCTAATTCTGCATAGGATAATCGAGGGATTTGAGCTAAAAAAAAAAAAAGCTCATCCGACATAGACTGGGCCGTATGGTATAATACCATCACATTTGGTATAATTCCAGATGCTAAATGGCACAATCACGTCGTTGCTTACTGGCAGCCCTGGGAGTGGGTTATCTTACGTTGTTCGCAAGTACCTCCGTTTGTATAGAAAACACGCATTGTACAACACACCAAAAACGCGTCTACATGCGGAGAAACGCATGTCCCAGACGTTCCATTCGATTCAGAGAAAACTATTCTCTGTCTAAGATTCGATTAATATTCGAAATCGCAGATCGTGAAACGATTTGGAATAATTCTGAACAATTCATCGATTTTGATCGTAATAAATGATGTACCTGATTTCTTCTTATTTGATTAAACAAAAATAAGTCGATAATATAATTCAGCATCCTGAATGAGTTCGAAATTAAATAATAATTATTTTTTAGTATAATAAAACATAGGTCTCAATGTACGGAGAAATCTGCCCGTTTGTGCGGTGAAATCCGCATGATGATGCAGATCTGCACCCTCGCAACCGCATGCGTGGCTCCGTCGCGTCGCCACCCATCCCAGAGCGTGGTGCGGGGCAGTGTGTGGATCGCCTAATAGTGATTAGAAGCATTGTTGCAACCACACCTATTATAATACAGAATAATTACGGAATCAAAAATAATACGTAATATTACCTACTTAAAGATAAAAGCGTCCTAGACCTAGCTTTTTAAAGTTTTAAAAGCCTTTTAGCGATGGTTTAGCTAAAAGATTAAGCATTTTTTTTATTGTTTTGGTATTTTTAGTGAAATGAACTTTGATTAATGTGGATGAATGATTTAGCTACTCATTTATCTACAGTTGGCAATACTGCCCATAAATGTCAATTGTCAATGTCAAATTAATCCTAAGCTCGAGTTGAAAATAAATATTTGTTATTGAAATAAATCACCTTTTTATATTTAGTAATTTGATAAAATCTCGTAAGCACAATAAGCGAGAAGAAATTAATCAATCTCCAGTAGACATCCCCTAGTAGAGTGAATAAAACACGATCTTATTTTTTATACTATTTGGAAGATAAAATCAAATAAACTTCGTATAATTTAGTTTTATGTAAATGTTTATGTGAATTCCTAAAGGAATCATCTCAGCCATCCTAAACATAAGTGTCTGCAGAAAATGGTGTTAAGATCATTATTCTCTAAATTAGCACGACCAGGTTACCTATGTTTGAACATTTATAAACTTATTCCTGTAGTATCTTTTGAAAGTATACAAAAGAGTTTCACTTACCCACTTTTTATTCCCAAATATGTAGTTTCTTATAAAACATCTAAAGGCATTGAAAAAAACGGTTAGTATTTTAGTAATTTCTATAATTAGAAAAATAATAGAACCACGTAATAAAACACTAAGTGGTTAAGGATTGTTTGGTTTGGTGTTCATGCTTATGTTTTTGACAAGATGTAATAGCCAAATACTCAAACTCAACTCAATTTTAAGTTGATCTCAAGTAAAGTAAAACAAATTAAACTTTATTTGAATGCTACATGTAATTAGGTACTAGTTAGTATGATTGAGAATTTAGGTATATTGAACATATATACATTTTACATAAGAATTATAGTTTTATTGTGGATTTTATTCGCTGACACTAGCTAGGGGTCTTGTAACCCAAGTCTGGTACATTGGTATGAGTGGTATTTCGCTACAACTTTAATGCTTATATTTTCGTTTTCAGGATTTGATGAAGCCAAAGCAAAGATCATTTTATCCCTAAATTTTGAGACACCACAAGATGCATTACCGTTTTATAAATTACCAATTAGAACATTAATTCATATATATAAAACTACAAAAGATGATGAGAGTAAAGGATTCTGTAAAAATAGATTATATTATATTGCTTCCCGTATAAAGGTATTAAGTACTGTCATACAAAGTTTCTTACATTTAAATATTTCATTAATTAATTGTTTGTTGTTTTTGCAGGTGCAACCCCCAGTATTAAGTGAAAAACTTGCAACAAGAACTTTTATTTATGGCTTATCATTTAATTGGATTGAGAAAGCACTAGATGTATTAACTGGTAAGACCCTTGGGTAAGCCATTTTGAGGTTTTATTAAACACATACTGTAGTTGGCTATCTACAAAATAAAATCAATAGGTATATCCTCCAAGAGTCCTATAACCCCATTATGTTAATAATAGTTTAATAGTGAATTGTAAAAAAAAAATATTTTGCAATTAGAATTCAGATAGATTTCGCATTTCTGAAAGATGCAGAAATCATATATAAAATTTAAGGTGACTTGATTCATTGACTTAAGATTAACCATTTGATGTCACACTCATCATCTAATCTAATAAAAAAAATAAGTTGTGTACTCAAATCTACTATGGCATAAGGTATAGCAGTATAATTAGCTGCATCTCCACACCAAAATACTTTTTATATTGCTCCAACTGCTGGTTTATTGTACACTATCTATATTTAATAAGTGTGTTCAGAATTAAAAATTCACTCTGAGCCAAAATTGGTGTATTTTAAGTCATTCAATGATTAGTCTATGTGTGAGTTGAATCTGCAAATCTGGACCCAAAAGTAGTTCAATTGAGTATGCAAGTCATAGACTAATATATACTATCGGAAATAGACTGGCAACTTGGACATTTTTGGCGACTGCAACGCTACCTGTGAACTATCTTTGTAATTTTATTTCGTTTCATTGACGATAGATGGCGCTTATTGCAGTATTTCGCCATGCCATTTAATGTATTTATTATTTATCTAATAATCAAGGTAAAGTAGCTTTGGTAAAAACAAATAAAACCACAGAAAATAATATAATCACGTAAAATTTATTGTTTACACAACACAAGAAACTTAGAACACAGTCGATTAAAATAAAATAAAGATGTAATTTAGACCAGGATAATTGTTGAAACAAAAAATAACATAATAGGATGAAACCCATTGAAAAAACAAGAGAATATAACAAAAACAATAAGAATATCATAGGAAAACTAGACGTGAACACTGAAAACAACTCAAATTACACCGAAACACTAAAATGATTACACACGACCATGTAAACAAACCGGCAGCCATTAATTTTGTGAGTTGACATTACTGAAACGTATATTACTACCATACGGTTATAATAATTCGAATAAAACGCAAACGGGACATACCTTTCTAGGGGAGAAATTAATAATTCTTATAACAAATGAAAGTGCTTATCTCAAAAATAAAAGTAATGGCCTCTTTGTCTCATAATATTTTTTTCAAGTTCGGTTGGAATAATGTATGTCTCTAACAGATTCTACTAAAAGGTAGTATTTAAATTCTGCTGGTAAATTGATTGTGACGTCACAAAAATAGTTCTAGTCTAACTCAAAGAGGGCAAAAGTGTTGCGGTTTTCCATGAATGTAGGGAAGATTCCGACCCATGATGCAAGTCGTGCCTTTATTTAAAACATAATTTCCCGCATTTACTCCCCTTTCCACATATGCAACAATCAAGCCTACTATAGTGAATACAAGTGATTGTTATTAATGCAGTAATGACTATTCACCCGGTTTTCAATGTGAGCATTTAGCACCATATTCGCCTAAACAATATTAACAATAACCCGCCATCCTACTTCCTACTAATATTATAAACGTGAAAGTTTGTAAGTATGGATGTATGTATGGATGTTTGTTACTCTTTCACGCACAGATTTGAATGAAATTTAGCATACAAATAGTTTATTACCGGGATTATCACATAGGCTACTTTTTATACAATACAAACGAATATCTTAGGAGTAATCGTAAAAAAATCATCACACTAGGCTACCACAGCTCTTTATCGCGTTGGATGTGTCATGTCAGTTTTGATAGGTTCTCCGTTGCTATATACGTTGTTGCTATGTAGCGACATAGACGTCGCTATACACATAGTGTATCATCTATATTTATTTATTCTATGGAAACGGGGGCGAAATGAGGAGGAGAAATTAGTATTAAATTGCGCCGGCGAAGCTGCGAGCATCAGCTAGTACATTATAACTACGCGAAAGTGATTTTAGTGAATTATAATTTGTCGACGCTTCACAAACATAAAAGTAGATCACAATGAATTATTCATGTCTGTACTGAGGCTATCCAAAAGTAAATATAAAATCTCTGGTCTAAAATTCCTGGGCTTTGAAAACATCAAACACTACTAGTTTTATTCATCAATTGATATTATAATACACATGTTATTACTAATGTACTTTTTAGTTTATTTTAGGTAAGGTAATGTATGTAGGATCGTCTCTTGTGCCCTAATTTTATGAAAGTATAGAATAATAAAAATACTCTTATTTTGCAGATATGGATGTTTCTGGCGACCGTATAATGAGGGACTTATGGGTGTTGAAATATCATCATGAAACAATTTCTGAGAGGCTGTTAAGGGTAAAAACTATGGGAATTGATAATTTGTATCCATGGATGGTCAGGTGCTCAGAAGATATACTTAATAGGTAAGACTGTAAGAGGATAAGTAACCAATTTTTATGTTGACAGTAAATAATAAACAATAAGAAACCATCCTAAACAGTCTAATAGTTAAACTAATATCCCCAACTAAACTAAAGTATTGAGTATTATGTAAACTATATTCAAAGACATTAATAAAATTTATCAGAATACTATTGAAGGTATTTATTATTCCTGAAGAATATAGACTACTGCCAGAGGGGAGTACCAAAATTAAAAAAAAAATAAACATAACTAAACTGAAACTAAAAAACTAAACTGTAATTTTTATTAATTATTGAGAAAATAATAATAGCACATCTTGGCCGAAATAAACGCCTATGGATGTCCAAAAAAACATAACCAAGCTCCTTATAGTTACTGAAATATTTTTTGGCAAATCTACTTAAACAGGGTATTAGGTAACGTGGAATGTCGCCGCCTCTTATGCCGCCTCGCCAGCGCGAAAGAGGCGGGGAGAGAGAAATCACAACATCTCTGCCGTTCCGCAGACGCATAGACAGACCTTCGGCCTCCAAAAGCTGTGGCCAACGGGCCGGTGTAACTAGGGGCGTCCGCCGCCCGATCTGAGAATGCCCCCAAGTAGGCGGCACGCGTGTTCGTCACACGTGTGCTTGCGCCTCGCTCCTAGTCGGGGTCCAGCGACCAGAACTAGACAAAAGTCTGCAGGGGTTGTAGCTTGTGGTGCAATCTTTCGCGAATTCCATGATCCTGGCAAATTGGCAATAGGGCTGGTGGCGTTGACTGGTGCGGTTTTTTAGTCGATAAACGCTCACGTTGGGCGGAGTCCGACACACCCCGTCGCCTCCCTAGGCGGTGGGACGGCTCGTAAAGGATTTTTACGCACTTTAAAAAAGGTATTACATAAAAAAAATCTGGACAGCCATTCTAAAAATTACTAACAAAAATCTAGTTCCGAACTAAGCAACGAAGCTTGTGTTACGGATACTAGATGTTTGATATACTACATATGTATTTACTTACTTTTTTTAAATACATCATATTACACATATTTTTTTTATTATTAATATACATATTACAAATTGTTATGCTCATCACACACACATTTATCCCTGCCGGGATTCGACCCGGGACCCAGCACAGTATGAAGTGTTAACTACCGCTAGACTAATTGGGTTGTCAATTACATGATATTATGTGGCACTAATTATTATAATTATCCGCATCACTATCACAACAACCTTGGTAGACGTCAATTTCATCATATCAATGTTGATAGGAGACAACATTTTACTGGGGTGCAGCACAATCATGGTAATGATATTGCCGTATTTTGTTTTATTTTAAAATTCAAATTGAAAATCATGTTTCAAGGACTTGATCCAATTAAAATACAATACATAATAATAAAAACATCATTCCTATTTTTTTGTTTTTTTACTTCTTGTGGTAACAGAACAAAATGTAGCCGTTTTTATTTTAAACGCACCCATAATTAATAGGTCTCTTCCTAATACTTATTATATGATATAGAAATACATACACACTCATCACGCATTGCATATGATGTGCCTAAGCCAAATATCAAGTACAATTTCCTATGTAATTGTAGTAGGTACCTATACTAATTTAAATGATTTATATTGTTCCAGGTTCATAAGTATCTCACAAGAAACAAAGGACATTTTGGGTGATAGTAAATCAAAACAGACGTATCTGGCTAACCGTTTAAACATATCTATTAATACTGTAGAGGAAATGTGTTATAAAATACCCGCTCTGAAGACTATTCGAGTTACGAAGGTTGCTTGCTGATTAAGTTTCCAAATATTAACTTGATAATGTATAAGAAATGCATAAATAAATTACTGTACTTACAGGTTAAACATTTTTTAGATTTCCTTATAACTGAAGGTTTTAAAGTGGAAGATATAGCTAGCAAACCCAGAGTATTATCAGCTTCTCAGAAAACGGTAAAGCAGAGGCTGGATAAACTACGTGAATTGGGATTAAGTCAAATCAATTTGAATGTGCTATGTAGAAGTAAAAAAGATTTCAAAAAGTACTGTGAATCTATTGAATCAATATCAAAAGAAAGTAAGTATAATGTTCAAATCAAATCAATCAAATCATTTATTTCAATTAGACCAATACAGGTACTTTTGAATTGTCGAATTAAATTGAATTTAGTTGCACGGTTCCAAAAGGTAGGTCTTATGGAGAAGAACCGGCAAGAAACTCCATAGATACTCTTTTAAATTAAATACAAAATTGTTGGTTTTGTTTTACAATGCTTTATGTATGTAATATCAATATGAGACTGGTGCAGTTCGATGTGAAACGTATTATTTATGAAAGTAAAAGAAATAACTAAAACCAATTTCGGTTGCCATAACATGTATGAGCCGACCAGTCCCAACTGATAGCACCCGTTCACGAGCATGACGTGTGTATCGGCGTCTGTCTACTCAACCATGTTGTAGGGAATAAAAAGACCCGACACACAACGCCACCATCAGCAGGACATTTGAGTGAGCATGACAAGCCCAGAATGCCCGGCAACCGGTAGGCATTTTCACATTTAAAAAAAATTAATAAAACAACATCAAAGCCAACATCAGTCTCATATTTTACAAGTTATTTTACTAATCAGTAACTATTGCGTTAATAAATAATAAATTACATTAATAAATAATTTGCATGTCAATCAGTAAAGGTGTATAACTAAACATGTCAAATTGTATAAGTGTATAATTGAGCATGTCAAACTGTAAAAAATTATAAATATCTTTATGTAAAACAAAAAGAAGTCAAACCAATAAATAAAAAAATAAATAAAAGAAAATATAATAATCATGAGGCTAGCAAACCTGTGGAGCTGGACCAGCATTTTGCCAAACTTTTTTATCTACAAGATAATCTTCTAATTTGTAGTATGCTTTCTTGCATAGAGTAGACTTTACGATGGATTTGAATTTATTTTCCGGGAGGTTTAAAATTATTTCCGGAATCTTATTATAAAACCTGACACTATATCCCACAAAAGAGGTATGGACTTTAGCGAGACGAAGCTGTGGCTGCATTAATTTTGACTTATATCTAGTATTATAATTATGCAGTTCACATCTTTTCGTATGATGTGATATATTTTTTCTAACGTACATTATATTTTCAAAGATATACTGACAGGGCACTGTCATAATATTTATTTCTTTAAAGAGTTCCCTGAGTGAATCACGACTACTTAGGTTATAAATGGCTCTTATTGCTCTTTTCTGCAGAACGAAAACTGATTCTATGTCTGCAGCACGGCCCCACAGCAATATTCCGTAAGACATGACGCTATGAAAGTAGCTATAATAAACTAGTCTTGCGGTTTCTACATCCGTAAGTAGTCTGATTTTTCTAACTGCATAAGCAGCTGAACTCAGGCGTCCCGACAAAGCCTTAATGTGCGGTCCCCATTGAAGTTTGGAATCTAGTTTGATTCCTAAAAATACAGTCTGATCGACGAATTCGAGCTTTTCATTATTTAATATTATATTACAATCCTCACTTCTAACATTTGGTAAGGAAAACTTTATGCATTTAGTCTTCTGCCCATTCAATACCAGATTATTAACAGTGAACCACTCATGGACCTTTAGAAGGGCGCTATTTACATCGTCAACATTTGGTGACCGTCTATCTAATCTAAAAATTAAGGAGGTATCATCAGCAAATAACACCATCCCACATCCATTCTGGCACATATAAGGTAAGTCATTAATATATACCAAAAACAAGAACGGGCCCAGGATAGAGCCTTGCGGAACACCCATTTTAATTTTGGATCCAGATGATTTAATTCCGTTTATTTGGACTTTCTGTACTCTACCTTGCAAATATGATTTTAATAACTTTAAAGAGTTTAGCTTAAATCCATAATGTTCCAATTTTAGTAGTAGTGTATCATGATCCACGCAATCAAATGCTTTTGAAAGATCACAAAATATGCCAACGGCATCTTGTGACTCTTCCCAAGCATCAAAGATGTGCTTTATAAGCGTCACTCCGGCGTCAGTTGTATTGCGCCCTTTGGTGAACCCATATTGCTGGTCATGAAAAAGTTTATGTATATTGAAATGTGACAACATTTGATTAAGCATCATTTTTTCAAAAATTTTACTAAATACTGGTAGAATGGAAACTGGTCTGAAATTTCCAGGATCTTCAGTATCTCCAGATTTAAATAAGGGTACTATTTTACTGTGTTTCATAAGATCCGGGAAGGTCCCCTGGTCAACGCATTCATTAAATATATTTGCTAGATGGGATGCTATAGTATCAATGATTCCACAACAAACTTTAGATGATAAACCCCATAAGTCTTCAGTTAATTTTATTTTTATATCTTTAAAAACTTTAATGACTGACTCTGGACTAACATACCTAAATTTAAAAGTAGTTGGACAGAAAGTAACATTCTGTTTAAGTACAGCAACGGAAAGTGCGGAAGAAGAATTTAAACTCTTAGTTATTGTAAGGGGTATGTTCGCAAAATATGTCTCAAATTCTTGAGCTACTTCAGAATTTGTGGTTATAAGACCACGTGCCGTTTGCAGTGCGTTATTGTTATGACATACTTTAGATTTATTATTTTCATTATTTATTATTGTCCAAGTCGTTTTTATCTTATTTTCAGCATTCTTGATTTTGTTACTTATGTATATTTTTTTAGCTAATTGACACACTATTTTAAAAGTTTTTGAATATTTACTAACATATTGAGTAAACTCTTCACTTTTATTAAGCTGACGTTCAAGTTCAATATAAATAAAGTGTAAAAATGTAATAATATATTATAACTGAAAATAATTTACGGGCATATAAATTATGTCAACTGTAAAATAGTTCGCTTATAATCTTACCTGATGGTGTATAAGTTAATTATAAAATACAAAAAAGCTCGCAAGGTTCTTATTATATTAGGGGTTCAGGAACGATTACCCATTCATTTTAAAATGTAATTTTACGAATCTAAATTGTCAAGAACATAAATTTGTTTTTGGTTCTAAATGGTGTAGACTAAGTTATCTAATAACACATTCACTGCCCAACACCCGGATCTGGGTCGATATTATAGCAAGGCTCTGGGTATTTAATTATAATTACTAAAGCTACTAGATTACTGCAAGTGAATCTTGCTGGGGTAAAGCCATGCTGGTGTTCCGACAGATATTTCCTGAAATAGTTTTGTATGTCGGGGCATACTATTGCTTCAAAAACCTTGGCAAATGTCGGAAGGATAGATATAGGACGATAGTTTCCTACCAAATCATCAGCGCCTGATTTATGAATCGGTACCACTTTGGCCAGCTTCCATTGCTAAGGGGAAACCAGCGCTGAGAGATTTGTTGAAAATCAAGGATAGAGGGGTTGATAGTTGATCAGCGCAAGTTGCGACAAAGTTAGGGGGAATTTCATCGCTGCCTGAACCTTTCTTTGGATATGTCTAAGCTTTTGAGATGCTTGGCTATTTTATCCTTTGGAATCTGAATCAAGGAAAAGCTGTCAGAGTCAACTACATTGGAGGCATGGGTAGCTGGACTGTACACGGAAGAAAAGTAGGTACCGAACATGTTGCACATCTCATTGCCATTACAAGTTTTGCTGACGCCATTTGACAATGAGGCTGGATAGGTATTAGCAGCACCCTGCTTAGCCTTAATAAAGGACCAGAAAAACTTGGGATTCGTTGTAATTTTCTGTTCTATGCTATTTATGTACGAATTGTAACATTCTCTTGCAATTCTGTCACAGCGCTTACTACACCAACGAAGTGATATCTTGTCCATAGGGTTTTTGTACGTACCATACCTTCTTCTTAAGTTATTCTTTTGACGCAGCAATCTCTCCAGCCTTTTTGTGTACCATGGTGGTCGCGAATTACTTGTCACTAAGGCCGATGGGACAAACCGCTCAATGATCTTATAAAGTACCTTATAGAACCGTTCCAACATTATATTAGGGTCGTCTGTATCCGAGAATAATGCATACCAGTCGGTATTTTCTAGTTCTGTTTTAATAGCAGAGTAGTTAGATTTTTTGAAGTTTAATCTAATATTAGGTTCTGGTTTTAGACCATGATTTACTTTAAGGCTCAGGAAAATTTCAAGAGGAGGATGATATGGATCAATCTTTGTTAGACTATTTATGGCTTCAGTCACCTTACATTCGAGAAGGTCTACAAGAACCAAGTCCAGGATTCTATTTTTAACATTACTTACATTGTTATATTGCTTGAGGTTATTTATGTGGATAAAGTCTAGAAGGGCCTGATTTAGTTTGGAATTAGTCCCTGAGAAAGTGGGGTAGGTGTGAGTAACGCCGCTGCTAATGTTTTGATTCCAATCTATATTGCTCATGTTGAAGTCACCGATAACAATAGTACAATAATCATTTCTTTCTGCTACAGCGTTAACTATCCAAGAAGTGCTCTAAAACAGAATAATGCACAGGTGGGGGCAAGTAAAGAGCACAAATAGCTATTTGGAAGCCTGTTGCAACACTCACAGTGACCCATAAGTCTTCGCACCCACTTTCCCAAGAACATTGTCTGCTAGCAGCGTACTTTCTCGATATAGCGACCAAGACACCTCCACCCTCTTTTTTAGCATGAAAACGCGAAGTTTCTCTGTCGCGTCTAAAAACTATATATCTTTTATCAAAAAGTTCGCTGGTATGAATACAATTATTGAGCCAGGTTTCTGTTAATACTAGTGCATCAAAATTTGAACATACTAAATTACAATAAAATTCTTGAGTTTTAGTTCGCAATCCACGAGTGTTTTGGTAATATATATTGAAGGTAGCGAATTTAACTGAAAATAGCCTTAATAATAGCTTTTGGTTGAAAATTTAACATTATACAATCGAGTGTAGTGAATCCATATCTTTCATGATCTTGGCATCGGAATCATCTACTTTTTAACATAAATACGTCCTCCCCTGATCCAAACGTAGCGATACCCTTTTTCTTTAGCCTTGAGGCGTGTAGCCGTATGTAGTGCCTTATTAGCCGGGCTCAGATGTTCCGTCACGAAGATCGCAGACTTCGCACCATCAACCTCGAAATGAGAAGTATTTAGCTTATCACAGGCTGGCTTTCCTTTGTTAAAATTTATAGAAGGATTAATGATTGTTTTTTTTTAACAGATGAACACTGTGAACGGACATAGCAAGACTACTTTTAAACAACGAAGTGATTATAAGAAAATATTAGGGTTATTACTTGAATCACACTACTTGTCTTACAGAAGCGTATTTTCATACGAAGTCACATTAACAGTATAAATAACTTTTATGGTTAATCACAGGTAGATCTAGATATCAATACTTTTTTTAATTATCTAAGATGAAGAGAAATGTTTTGTACAATGGCTATACAATTTCAATGACTGCTGTAGATGTTAGTGACTATTAGTCTAAAAATGTGTTAATTTATTTTCAAATGGTCAAATAAAACAAAAATATATTTATAAATAAAAACTTTTAAAAACCTTCACAATTGTGGAAACTTTATTTTTCTAAACGCAACATTTCCTTAGTACAGACCTCAGTAACTTTTTAATCAAACCACACAATTTCAGCAATAAGCAAATATATTCCCGATTTTTTTCAGTAAACTGCAGTGAAAGGTTTAATGACTCTATACTGAACTAGAAACATGATTTAATGTTATTTCGTTTCAAGTGCTGATTACTTATAATAATCCTTAGCTGTCATCAATGATAAACCATTTTCCGCAACTTCTATGTAATATACATGTTCATCCAATTTTCAATGTTAACATTAAAAGCATAAAATCGAAAAGTGGCGACATACCTGATCGAACCCACAATGATTTGAGTGGTAGATACTTAGTCTCCTAAACATATCTATTTTAGTAAACAAAATGTGTATCTAATAATTAAATGATAATAATTAAAATATTTTTAAGAGGTATCACTAAATTTTATTTTTAATATAATACATATATATTATGGAATCCAATAACCCATTAACATACAATTAATGGATTAGTATTATTCTAGTGCCAAGTTTGAGCCAACCAGTAAAGTTAGAGGGATTACTCTTATTCAAACCGCTCTTATAAACGCAAAACTTCTTGGCTTATTGAAAATAAAAACAATACAATTTTACAACACCACCTATAAATGATAGTAATTAGACCTATGAGGTATCACAGGCAGGTTATTACTCAAACTGAACTTTTATATCTAATCCTATATTTTTGGATATCCTAATAAGCCTACAGTCAATTTTAACAACAAATTTATTGCACCATTTTGTAGTACATTAGTTAAACTGTGACTGAAGCTTAATATTAAATTCTGCAACAAATTTAAAGAGGCAAAGGACAGTTACTCCAAAAATGTCAATACACTGCACAAAATAGTCAAATATATCTAGCTTTCTGTGAACTAAGTATAACAGTATATAGTGTATACCTACTTAGTTTAATTTGTATAATATAACCTATGATAAAATTATAAAGTGTGTGAGGTTTGAGTAGAAATTCATTTATGTAGATAATTGAACTACTGATGGGCACACTGCACACCAGGTCCAGCATGCATGTGTTCTTCATCATCACTTGCATAAGCTTCCTCACGTCCCCTACCACGTTCACTGGCTGTGTACTCCATCAGATTTACTTCCTCTACATCTTCTCCTGTTGGCATCACAAAGGCTGGGCGAGGTGGTAATACAGTTTCAATTTGTTTCAACTGATCTTCAGTAGCAAAGTTGTTTTCAGGGAAAACAACATCAAACTTGATATAAAGATTACCTTTCTCAAATGGATTTTTGAAATGAGGCATTCCTTCACCCTGTATACCCTTCAAATCGCCAGGTTTAATCACTTCACCAGGAGAGTGTCTAACAAGTAAATCCCTGCCATCAAGATGCTTAATAACAAATTCAAAACCACACAATGCTTCCGTCAGAGTTATTTCATGTTTAATTACAAGGTCATCACCAGTTCTCTGGAATATATCATGGGGCTTCTGTTGCAACACAATAATCACATCTCCAGGTTGAGTATCAGGCTGCTGGTCACCTTCTCCCCTGAAGAATATCTTCTGGTTTTCTCGCATTCCTTTTTCAATGTGTACCTCCAGGATTTTAGTTTCATTTAAGACTTTCTTACCTTTGCATTTTGGGCATTTATCTTTTTCATTAATGGTTTCACCCTGGCCATGACAGGTAGGGCAGCGGGACTGAAATTGACGAGTCATATGGGGTGCAATCTGCTGGTAAGATACTTTAATTCCTTGTCCATGACAGTCCTTACAGGTCACAACAGATCCTGGTTTACCTCCAATACCTTTACAAGGCCCACAAATAATATTTTTACTTAGTTGTAATTTAGTAGTTTTACCCATGTACATGTCCTCAAGAGATACTTTGAGAGGATGCATAGTATCTTCACCACGAGCGGGCCCACGACCCCGACTACCACCTCCCATGCCGAATATATCACCAAAAAAGTGTCCAAACAAATCGTCTGGAGGAAATCCACCTCCTTGACCACCCTCCTGTAAGCCTTTTAGCCCATATTTGTCATAAATTTGCCTTTTTTTCGAATCCGATAAAACTTCATAGGCATAGCTAATTTCTTTGAATTTATCACCTGCAGCCGGATTTTTATCAGGATGGAATTCTTTTGCTAATTTGTGATAGCTCTGAAATAAAAATAAATAATGTTCTAAGATGATTACAATATTAAAATCTTGACAAGGAAGACAATGGACAAAAATCATGCAACGAATAGGTGACATTACATGTGCGATCGAGGCTTTGTAAAACTTTAGAAATGTATACTTACTCGCTTTATTTCAGATTCACTAGCACTTCTAGAAACTCCCAAAATCTCATATAATTTATTATCAGCCATATTTCCCAAGATATAAAGGAAAGAAAGAATGGGGAGCTACGCTGTGTGATTAATGTGCACTCGAAAAGATTTTTAATTTTTCAAGCACAAAGGTCGTATCTACATTCAGCCTACGAATAGTGAAATCGATTTAGTCTATGGTACAACAGCGGTTCAGATACGGCAGATTAAAAAAAGATAATCTATGACAAACAGTGCGTTAGAGATAAAAAGTGCGAGATGTGATAGTGTGCTAACATGATTATTCTGGACATGAAAATGAAAGGTTTAAAAATAAATACACAATAATACACATCATATAAAAATGTCTCCAAGAATATTTTGTACTGAAAGATAATAATGTTGTACGAAAAACGATCGTAGTAGACAAAAAAATACTATAAATAGAAAATTGCAACTGGTACCATATTTGTGAGTTAAGATAATTTATTAAAGTTTGTTACTTTAAGCTCAAGAGACAGCGTCTATTAGAACATTGGCACATCAAGTTGGAGAAACAAAATATATATACAACTAGCTGACCCAGCAAACGTTGTTTTGCCACATTATAGGGGTTGGTGGACTACCCCTAACTTTTAGGGGGATGAAAAATAGATGTTGGCCGATTCTCATAGATACCGGATAAGCACAAAAAATTTCATCAAAATCGGTCAAGCCGTTTTGGAGGAGTATGGGAACGAAAACTGTGACACGAGAATTTTATATATTAGATTTCTGTCTGGGTTTAATTTTTTTTACATAAATGCATTGATGTAGGTTCCCGGACCAGATGGTTCAGATCAGGGCTCCCAGTAAACAACGGCGCGATTATGCCATTTACCATCTGCAATTAGACCAAATGTGATGGTATTATACCATAGTGCCCATTTTATGTCGGATGACCTTTTTCTTTTTTAGCTAAAATCCGTGATATTCCTATACAGGAATTAGCGGACAACTTCTTGGCATGACCTTTTTTTTGTGATCCTCTTGCTTTCTAATAGAATTATACCAAATGATCAATTATACCAAATGATAATTATACCACATGGATACAATACATTGTCCAATTATACCAATTTGGTATCAAAAGATATAATCTGGTAGCCCTGGGCCAGATACTACAAAGGTTTAAAAAAAAATTGAAATGTTCTAAGATATTAAAATGCCACAATATAAATCGTAAAAATGTTTAGTCTCTGTTTATTTTTCGCGTGTAAGAAATAAATTTGTGAATCAGAATGCCACCGGAACATATCCGTTGGTGGTTTTGTAACCAGTCCGTGCACGTTTTTGTAATACGTTCTAGAGTCTGGCAAATGAAAGTAGACACTGGAATTATTTGCAAACTTTTGATATGGCAATATTTATATTAAAGTCAAAGTTCAAAATGGCGTCTTGTTGGTAATTTGTTATGAACTTGATAGCGCATTTTAACAACCCGAAAATGAATAAAACTATTATGAGTGGAGTGAGAGAGATGTTGTTTCGTATGATAGCTATATTCGAAGAAAAACATCATGAGAAAGACGCCTAATTCAAACAGAAACAAGAATGTTTACATGTTGTGTTGGATTTCGTAGGTTAGTATGACGCTAATAACTTGATACTTGATTTGGTTTCGTAATAATTATCTTTTTCTCTATTTTAATTTATCCATCCATTGTATATATTACGTTTAACAATTTCATAAGAATGCATTATATTTATTGATCCTATGTTAATAAATGTTGCATTGTAATTTCAATAGAAATTGTTTCCTTTTACAGAAAATCTGGAGGATATAGAAGGGGTTGATGAATAGTGAAAAGTTGAAAACTATTAAAAAACTTACTGATTTAGAACATAAAGACAGGTTAAGAACCCTCAGTAGAAGTAGTAGAAGAATCAGAACTTGAATGAAATTTCTTCAGTCACTGGTTACTTTTACTTTTATAAAATGTATGTAAATAATACGTTTTATAAATGAATGCAGCACCAGCTAACTATTCTGTTTCATCATCATCATGCTTTACAGAAGTCAGTGTTACACCATTAAAAAGATTAAAAAGGAAGTTGCAGTAAATGAAAATATCTGGAATACCCCAGGGAAAAAACGGCCACATATGCCCACGCTGATATGGAGTTTAGATAAACGTAAAGTGGCAAGTAAAAATATTGCCCTGACTGCAATTGAGTTACAAAAGAGTCGTTTGAAACTATAACTCCAGAGGACTGGAATAAAATGACCGATCATGTTATACATGTTATAAATAAATAAAAAGTAAAGGATAGAATTACAGAAAAGAATTTAGAATATTTAATTATTTATGTAGGAAACAGTGATTCTAGTGACTAAAATGTATTTTATCACTATCACGTGGATGTTTTAGATTCAGATTTTTATTATTGTAGTAGTGAATAAACCAAAATGATTATAGACTGCTTTGTTTATTTTTTTCATACCTCCAGTCTTCTTTTTATTCAGTCGTAGTAAACTGATTTCTAGAAATGTCGTATAATATCACTTTGATTTGGACTGGTATCATGATTCTATTGTGTCTTCAATTTACTTCGCCAGTGTAGAAAACTTAATGACATACAATACGATTTTTATATTATTAAGTAGTACTTAAATTTATAGCAATATCATTTTTACAAACTTATTGGCAGGTGTTTTTTGATACTGCAGTATTTCTATACAACAATAATGTACTACAATATAATGATTTTCTAACAAATTTTTATAAAGTATCAAAATGAGTTATTCCAGGTATGTCATACTAATTTTGGGGTTACCATGCTGATATTTTTTAAATTTGCCGCGCTTTTTTAGTGTCTACTTTCGTTTGCCACACTCTATCAGACAACAACAGATAACAACAGAATATCAGATTTGTAATAATTAATTATGTATAATATTTTGTAATCATTATTTATTTATTCAACCATAACACTACCATTACAGGACTTAAACTTAATGCGACAGTGTAGCCATCAACTACTGTTTTAATAGTTATATGCAACTGTTGTATAATAAGGGGTATTAAAACACGATTGTGGGTGATAATAGTACCACATGAGTGTTTTAATACCAAATTATAACAGTTGCATACAAGACTTTATCTACACCACTACACTCATGATATGAATACTCTATATTTGTAAACAAATTTTTTTTTAAGCTATTGCATAGCTTCTATCGCGGGCTTGAGCCTATGCCTTGAGCGTGGAGACCATTCCTATATATTATTATACTCTTTGGTGGAGACCGAATCCAGACATTCCGGAACGAAAATAACCTAACACCCCCCACTCCGACCGGCACAGCAGTGATACTTTTTAGTTTTGCTATCTATCGATGAATAGCAGAACTTTTGATGACTTTTTGAAATATCACGCTTGTCTCTTTAGTTCTGCAAATCGCCTCTAGGTGGCATTGGTTATTTAGTACCTTTGTTTTTTATGTATAGGTACATCGCGCGCGTTATTTTTGATAAAAAATGCTATGCAATAGCTTTGCCGCGGCAGTCTCCGAGTGCCACACGTCTTTCTTTTTTCAATACTATTATTGAACAAAAATGGCGGGATACGACGTCAATTCAAAAATTCTAATATTGTTTCAAGAACTTTTATAGAGGATTTATAGCATGGGTATAGATAAATATATTTAAAGATTATATAAAATTTAATATTTACTAGCGGTGTGACCAGTGGACTGAGACGTCAAAGTTCGAACCCAAGGCACGCACCACTGACTTTTCGGAAGTTATGTGCGTATTTATCACAAGCTCAAACGGTGAAGGAAAATATCGTGAGGAAACCTGCATGCTTGAGAGATTTGTCTTGATGGCATGTGGAGTCTGCCCACCCGCAGTAGGCTAGCGTGGTGGACTATAGCCTAATCCCTCTCAAATGAGAGGAGACCCGTGCCCAGCAGTGGGACGTTAATGGGTTGATGATGATGATACTTACCTATCACATTTGTACATTATTACTAGCTGACCCAGCAAACGTTGTTTTGCCACATTATAGGGGTTGGTGGACTACCCCTAACTTTTAGGGGGATGAAAAATAGATGTTGGCCGATTCTCATAGATACCGGATAAGCACAAAAAAATTCATCAAAATCGGTCAAGCCGTTTCGGAGAAGTATGGCAACGAAAACTGTGACACGAGAATTTTATATATTAGATATTAACACACGTAAAAGTGTGATAAGTCATATCTTCGACGTAGGTACATAGAAATTAAAACATAAATAAGTTCTATGGATTTTGTAGGAAGTTTTTTTGACATTTTAAAGAATATATTTATATTTATAATATTTTTTATTTATAGTTTAATATTAATAATTTTTCTGGACATTACACGGCGCCATCTAGTTCCGTGGTAAGCAACGAGGCTTTTGTTACGGATACTAGTTGGTTGATATGCTAAACATACTTTTTTTTCGTAAATACATACATATTATACATAGATACATCCATGAGTCAGAAACAAAAGTTGATGCTCATCACACAAGCATTTGTCCCTACCGGGATTCGAACACCGCACGACATTTCGCGCCTATGCGCGCTTCCATCTCGTCCCCTGTAGGTGACACACCTACTAGCCAGATAGGCCCCAACTATGCGGCGGAGGTAGAGAGGCACTCTGTGATATCTTAGCGCCTCCCTGATACAACTCCAGGGCAGGGTGTTGAAGGCGTTGGAGATGTCCAAGGACACCGCCAACGCGACCCCGCCCCGAGACACCGCTTCCGCCGCCAGGACTCTCACCCGCTGGATGGCGTCCACAGTGGAGCGCCCCTGCCGAAACCCGAACTGGCAGTCGGCCAGGTCCGGCCCCTCTCGGTTCAAGTGGCTGACGAGGCGGTCTGCAACAATCCGCTCGAAGAACTTGCCCACCTAGTCCAGCAGCACTATGGGCCGGTACGCGGACGGAGAGTCCGCGGGGCGCCCTGCCTTCCGGAGCAGGACCAGACGACCTGTCTTCCACAAGGTGGGAAACTGGCCCTGCTCTAGGCACGCCGAAAAGAGTCCTCTAAGTTGGGGCTCTAGCTCATTCAGAGCTAGGAGGAGGGCCCGGCCCGGTACGCCGTCGGGCCCCGGGGCCGTGTTTTTGGCCCGGAGCCGCGTTATGGCCGCCCTCGTCTCTGGCTATGTCACCTCGGGGACATCGACACCTTCCTCCTCGTCAGGCTCTGCGGCCGTGGCCAGAGCCATCGGCGGTGGGGCGAACTCCCCACGCCCCGGGAAGAGAGCTGCGACCGTCTGGTCCAGCAGCTCTGGCTGGAGACCCTCCGTGAGTGGGGGAGCCCAGGGGCGAAGTTTGCCCCGGACCATGCGGTAGGGGCGTCCCCACGGATCCGCGTCAAGGGTCCCCAGCATCTCCTCGTTGGAGCTCGTCAGGTGGTATCCACCTAAGTCAATATCCCCCACGCTAACGTGTTGAAAATGTGCGCTAGTTGATACTCATAAATATAGCGCTATAAAAATAGAAAATTGATGCGCAAGGAATACCAGACACATCTAAAATACAAGGCCCACAACATTCTCTTAACTAGTATGATTCTTACTTTATTTTATTGCAAGGCAGATAAACAAGTGTACCCACGTGAGGCGTCCATGTACACAAGGTAGAGATGGGCAATGTATTTATGCGGGTAAATATGGAAAAAAAACAATATTTTGGGCATACATATTTTTATTCCCGAATAAATTCCCAATCACAGGGCAGAAATAAAACTGTGACTGTTTATCGACATATTAATGTACCTATTTATTTTCAGGTGGAATAATTAAAGTTAAAGTAGAAAAACATAAATATTGATCTGAAAACATATAAATCTTTAATAACAATAATTTTATTGTATATGAATAAAACAATTAACATTTTTATGTCACCAATTCAAGATAAAATATCTTATGTTATTAATGTTAATTATAATCACAGTGGTAATTTCTATCATAGTATTAATTTTAATAACAGTAGTAACATAGTAGAATATTTTTTTCTAAAATTCACTAATTCCGCTTTATATGAATAAATGCGAATGGTGTTGCTCTTGAAATAACACGAAGGAAGATTCACGGTATCCCGCGAGATTCAAATTTTCGTACGTTTTTTGCAATTTGCCGGTCATTGTCAGACTACATTTGATTTAAATGATTATAATTCTGTAACTAAATACCTATTACAGGCGCAAATCATATTTTGTTTAATATTCAGTCTGACAATGACCGGCAAATTGCAAAAAACGTACGAAAATTTGAATTTCACGGGCTAGCGTGGAGCTTCCCCCTTAAAATAGGTAGTTACTAATACTTAGCTATTGTTTATAAAACGAAAATACGTAAACAGTTAGGCCAACTTTCTTAACCAATATCTATTTAGTAAGTAAATTATTATTATAATAGGATACCCAGATAAATGCCCAGATAAACGCCCAAGGGAAGGAATTTATAGGGAACTTAGGGCATTCTTTGACGACCTCTGTGGTCTAGTGGTTCGAGTACCGGACTGCTGATCACGAGGTCGTGGGTTCGATTCCCACGAACACAAATATTTATGCGTTGAATTTAAGTGTTTGTGTTCGGCGGTCTTTCTTATGTATTATAAGTATGTATTTACAATATATATATATATATATATGTATTATATCCATTGTCTAGTGCCCATAGTACAAGCTCTGCTTAGTTTGGGACTAGATGTGCTGTGTAATAATGTCTAGAAAAATATTAAAAAAAAAAAACTGCCCTATTTGCCCAAAACGCCCGGGCATTTTCCCATCTCTAACACAAGGGCATCAACGACGCCTTTTGTTGTCAAAGCTTTTAACACTTCTCTAACGATAATGAGCCTAAATCACCTCCAGTACGACATTGGCAAGGAATCTATCCTTTGTTAGAGAGAACATCTTAGTTCGGAGAGTATTTTCTCATTGGAGAACTTGTTCTAAATGCCTTGTGCATGTTTTTTTAATTAACACATAACAATCCAGAGTGACGTGTAGATAGCAAGTAAGTATGTCGAATGAACTGAATTAAGTAACTTCTACCCATCGTCACTATTGTACAACTGCTGATGTACCTACGTAAAACGTAATATAATCGAACATTTATTTTATCATCGAAAACATTCTTCCCTGACGTCATAGAGAGAATATTTATGACACTACTTACCTGCATTCTGATGTGAAAGTTCGCCCCGAGCATTTAACAACTTGCAACCCGCGTATCGGGCCGGAAGGCAGTTCTGGCACGGTTTGTGAATTGTGCTTTATCAACTTTTTACAAATTAAATGTATATTGGCTCGTAATTATACTTACAGCACCTATTCGGCGAAACACCCGAATTTGATGTTATGTTACTGTATTTGCATACTTCGAAAGTGACATGAAAGTGTTTGGTTATGAGTAAATCAAACACGTTGTTTCCATACCCGTATAACGTATGTGGTATAGGTTGCATAACTTCTCAAATTAATTGTATGTTTTCTGCTATACAGTTACAGCTGGTTGGTGACGAAGCAAGTCAAGTTCGAAAAAAAAAACATTATATGCATGGGAGTACAAGACGCATTTTAAGGATCGACAGTATAATAGTCTTTAACAGGGCACATATATACCTACACTCACAGGTCATTGACTTCGGTAATTAGCTAAACTCATTATGGAACAATGAACTATAGTTGCGATTGGCACTGAGCGCATCTAACTTATCTAGGTACTAAAATTCTATCTTGGAATCTTTGAGAATGAGAACTAGAATCTAGTTTCAACCCCTATTTCACCCTCTTAGAGGGTCGATTTTAAAAACCCGAAATACGTAAATTATTTCCAACTAAAAACTTGTATACTTATTCAATTTCATATCACTAACTTTAAAAATGACGGATTTCAATACAGCCATTAATCCCTTATTTTACCCTGTTAGCAGTGGAATTTCTAGAATTCCTTTCTTAGTGGATATTTTCATCATAAAATACATCATCTATCAAAATTTCAAGTCTGTAACCCCTGGGGTTTAAACTCTGCGTTGATGAATCAGCCAAGACAAACGATTATCCATACTTATACTATACTATATAATATTATAAATGCGAAAGTCGTCTGTCTGTTACCTCTTCACGCTATAACCGCTAAATCTATTTAGATGAAATTAAGTATAGAGATAGTTTGAGTCCCGGGGAAGAACATAGGATAGCTTACATCTCGGAAATCATCCATTAAAAGCGAGAAGAAGGGGTTGGAATTTTTATGCAGCTAAAATTACTAATTTTACGCAGACGAAGTCGCGGGAACTAGCTTAGTAGATATGTACTAGTATATAGTATAGTAGAACTACAATGGTTGTGTACCTGCTTGTGTTTTTTGTGAGTGAGTAAGGTTTGCTCGTTAGGGGAGTGAGTATTCTGACAGTATTTGAATTCCGTTTGCTGTCCATGTAATAACTCACCTATTTAAAAATCTTATACTTTTTTGAGGGTTCTTAAAAAAGGGAGCGAAAATGTTTCCACTTCTTGTAATGCAATGTATTTTACCTAATGCGTTTTTTGTATGGGAAATTTTATTTTATTTTAATTCATTATATTATTAAAGTAAAAATACAACTGAGTATTTTGTGATTATTACAAGTGTATCTGTTGCCAATATTGATATCGAGCAAAAAAACCGCGTCTATTGTATGGGAGCCCCCCTTAAATATTTATTTTATTTTTATTAAGTAAAGTAATTTATTTTAATTGTTGTTATAGCAGCAACAGAAATACATAATTTGTGAACATTTTAATAGTCTAGTCTATCGCGGTTCTTGAGATACAGCCTGGTGACAAACAGACAGACGGACGGATAGACGGGCGGACAGACAGCGAAGTCTTAGTAATAGGGTCCCGTTTTTACCCTTTGGGTACGGAACCCTAAAAATATAAGTAGGTCGATTACCCATACAAAATATTTTTATTTTCAATATGTAACATAAATCATTATGCATGCAAGTGGAATAAGTAGGTTAGACGGCGCTCTTAAACTGAAAGGAGCTAAAGCTAAAAAAATATCATTTGTGTAATGGTTTCGCAATCATTTTTATTTAAATGTGTGATATGTCTCAATTTGTCACATGCATATTTTAAAATGTAATTTTAAGCTAGTAAAAGGAGGAATGCAACTTCTGGTCGGGGCAGGGGCCAGGGGTGCCAATAACCTCACGCTTTGGTCATAAGTCCGACAACTACGGCGCAGCGCACATTGCTTCAAAATGGCAACAAGACGAGATTCAGTAAATCTCTGTTGTAATCGTATTAGTAACTAGTAGTTATTTGATACCGAACAACAAAATAAAAAAGAAAGAGCTGGAAATAATTTAAGGCTTCTAAAAAGTACTTTATAAATCGATGATTACCCCTTAATATACTTTTGTTGGTATTATTTTTAATTATTTTTTAAAAACTTTGCCACACTTGGATTTTCTCCTGTGTCGTGGGTGCGATTATAAACACAAATTTTCACATACAAAAACGACTAACTGTAGAACGTACAAATATTTGCTCCGTGCGGGGACCGAACCCGCAACCCGTGACGCGCAAGCCGATCGCTCAGCCACTGCGCCACCGAGTCGTTATGAAAACATTATGACTAGTTTACATAACAGTATCTTTAGTATTGGCGTTCCTTGTATTTGCGTCTACGCTAGTCGAGAAAAGACAAAGAAAGCATATCGATTTTATCTTCCCCAATCGCATATTTTTTTAGATTGCTAGAACAAATAATAGTAATGGTGTGGCGTTTACTTTTTTTTAATTTTTTGTTCTTCTTATTCATCAGAAACAACAAAGTTTCCATTAAACACAATGTTTTTCTAATCTGAATGCAATTTTTTATTGAAAGTCTTCTAGATTGCCACGTCTGACCAGTGTGTGCGGCAGACATTACGCAACATACGGCACTTAACGTTCATCTTCTCCAAGCCTTTCCATAATAACCTCGTGGGTAATTATCTAAGCCGAGGATATCGCTGGGGACGGACGATTCGAGATTATTTCGAGACTGTAACTGTGGCGATATTATTTCAACCTAATACACGACTGCTACAAGTTACAAGACCAGCCTTATAAGGCTAGTCAATGAGTGAGTAGTACAATGATTGGAGGAGCTTATAATCGTTTCGTTTAACTAATAACGGTAAAAAAAGCGCCATTTTTTTCTTTTCATAAAGACTTGTCGGTCAGTTAATGATTGTTTAACTTTTGGCGTATTTTGCAAACAAAAGTTGTTAGTTTGTATAACACAAGGATATCTCTTGGTAATCCTACAACCGGTATATAGTAATATATTATACCACCTAAATTTTAAAATTCAATAAATAAATAAATAAGACTGCCTCATTGCGAATGCCGAGGAAGGGATCTCGGGTTCGATTCCCAGGTCACGCAGTATTATTGGGATTTTATATAAAATTCTCAGTAGCAGCTCAGAGTTTGGACTCGTGCCCGGTCGAAGGCAATAAGCTTGCCCGTTATTATTACATGGGACCAATACCATACCTGTGAAATGTGGCTAGGCTATACATTCGTACACCTCTGCCTAACCGTTCGGGGACTGCAGGCGTGATGGTATGTTTTATGTTATGTTATTATGTTATCGGAAATAAAAACAAGTCACAAGATACGAGGTCCGGGCCGTGTGGGGAATGCGTCACCAGTTCCGCATTTGAGGCCTACAAATACGCATTCGTTATCTTTGCGGACTGTGCGGTCGCGCGTTATCGTGGCGAAGGACGATATTACTGCGAGGACGTTTTGTGAACTTTTTATAGGTACCTACCACTCTTTAGTAGAAGTCAGAAACCCCTGGCATCCATTTTATTCTAAGACTAAGAAGTATTTATTTTGCAGGTCACTTACTCGTGCTGTAAAAAAGCCTAGAAATGATTTGTTTGCTTTCTGTAAGTTATTCCAATTTAGGTATCACTTCATATTTTATTCTTGTCTGTTGTTAACTTAAATACTAAGTTAAAATCATGATATTAAAATTTAATGAACATTTTAAATGTATTAATGATATTCAATACGGCTAATTTTCAACCCAGTGTATGTACGATCTAGGTATACATAATAATACCCATTCTTCACCTCTGGTGGTCTTGAACTTCATATCACGTAAAATAAGTATAATACGTAATACAAACATCTGTAAGATACTTGTTTAACGGATAATTTAAGTTTGTACCATCTCTTTTTATTTGACTTTCACTCCTCGTGCCGCTCAGTTAGGTAAACCAAAACATTCAGTAACACAACTACACGACCTCGCATCCAATGCTATTGCATCTGTATATTGCACAAATGCAATGGATGTTGCATGTCTACTTATACTACTTATATAAATCACATATGTTTGCGTTTTACACAGTCAGAGCGTCGATTGCCGACTATATAATTTTAATGTAATATTATAGGTAGGTCTCATCACTAACAACAAAACTAATACCAGTTGATATTGCCACCGGTAGTCGGTGATGGTCCTCACATTCGATTTATTTGAGTGAATTACTTTGAGTGGGCCACCCGCAGGAGTCTCAGCTCTGCCTAACCTTAATTGGGAGAACAGAGAACGGCCGCCAGAGATATAGTTATACATTTTCATTTAAGGGGGAAGCTTCACGGTAGCTCGCGAAGCTTCACGGTGGGGCAAAACGCACTACCGTCTCCACATAGGTTATTGACCCTACATAGATTAGAAGAACCTGCTAGTTGAAGTATCTTGGAACGTGTGACTCTTCTCCAGACTAAAAGCTCCAACCCGATTCTATAGATCTTTGTTTTAAAAGTGTTCTATAACAATATCAGTCACACAGAACATTAGCGCATCCAATACAAAAATCCGTTTAGGATGATATTGAGGCATCCAAGTTACCTGAGTCAGAGTCAGGTATGTTAGCTGCATGTTTACCTATATAATGAAGTGAAAGTACATTTTGTGATTTTTTCAATCCTTCTTCATCCTGTCATCACAATGAGAAGCTTTTTCGGGCTATTAAGAAAACAAAAACTGTTTCTTCCCCGCAGCCTATCTGAGCACTGAATCCAGATAGCTCCAATAAATCTAAAATTGTACACGCAACACGCATAATAAAAAGCAAAGGTCACGAATCTCATGCAACAATTAAAAAAGTAATTTTACGAGTCGATGTTTTTCGCAGGCAATCACAAAATATCTTCATCTTACGCAACACACATTCTAGTCACGACCAGTGCAGTGTTCAATAAAAAGAGGAAGTGAATACGTAATTTTTGACATTTATTTAATATTCACACTGCTCTTCATCATAATCACGATCTGCACAAATGACCTGTCTGACCGTTATGCAGTATTTTAATATGCATAAACCTATTACATGCATGGAAGTGTCCCGTTTTAATTAATTTAATATGTACATACATTATTAAAATACGCAATACAAAAGTAGTTTAATAATAAGTATGTAGGTACTAAACTTTAAAGAGAGAGAGTAGAAGCAACCAACCGGCTATGCTAGCAAGGATTCCAATCTTTTTTTTTTACTAGCACTACCTGAGCCGGCTTTGTGCGTTAAGCAATTATTAGGTAGGTATACAGTATACTACCTATAGGTACCGTAGGTAACTACGGCCATAGTGTAACAAATTCTAAATTACACTATCGGCGTTGTGTTCTATTTATATTGATTAGGAATAAGTACATATTAGTCATTAATAGACCGGACAACTGCGAGTCGAACCCTGGTGGAGAATGTCCCTTAAATACGTTAAATTGTTGTGAATGTTTAGCTTTAAAATTTAAATAATATAAATAGAATGATGTATAAAAATGTTTTGGTATTCGAAGTTAATCGGTTTAAATTAGATTTGTTTAGATTCGGAGTAAATTGCCTAGTGACAGAGGGTACAAGTAATTGTTATGTATGAAGTTGGTTTGAAAAACATTTACAAAACGATACTGACTTTTTAAAGCAATAAAAATATTTTAAACTTTTAAATTTTTGTTCGTTGTTTTGAATATTACATTAACGATACATTACGTTAAATAAATGTTAACTCCTAACTTAATGAAATATAACGTCAGATTCGAGTAGAACCTTGGCTTTTACACAACGTACGTATTCCGATTATTTACTGTAGCCACTATAGCATTTCATGGTCATGAAAAAACCTTTAGACCACTCTTTACAGCATCGGATAGAGGTCAGTATGCAGATAAAATAATAAGTACCTATCACTTTTTGGAGAAACTAAGAAGGGGCATTGAAATATTAATAGCACCTACTATTTGCTAAGTAGGAACGTTTTTTGCTTGTGCGATGTTTTGGACCTTCAACAACACATACAATACCTCTCTATAAATAAGACAAATAGTTGTCTAGCGACATTTACGTGATCATAATAAATACAATAAATATAGGTACATATACGTGTCATTTACATTAATGTGAACTATATTTTATGACCGACAATATAAAGACACCGTTTAAGTTTAAGTACTATAACGTAAACGTGTACCTACTAAATTAACTACTTATTACTTAAGACGTAAATTTTTAGACGTTAGCATTTTACATCCGATGTTTGACAAGCTTACTATGGAACTTTGAAAGAACACGACAGAAACAGCTTATACCGCTAATTTTACAAATTAACATTTTCCAATTCATAGTTAAGGAACCCAATGGCAAATTCGACATTCTGGACCTCAGAATAAATTATGAACTAAAACATAACTTATATGAAGTCAACAAATCATAGATATACTTAATTAGTTATTGTTGTGCTTCGGAAGTGCGAACTAATTTTTTTTTTTTAAGTTTAGGTATATAGTTTCCTTTAATGTTCTAGTGGAAGTAGTGTAATGTTCTAGTTTAGGAGATGTTTAAATCGTTCTAGAGAGGTCTCAGGCAGCTGACCTATGTCTAGCAGTGGACGTCTAACGGTTGATGTGATGATGATGATAATGATGAGTTTCTATATAGATTTAACGTATTACTATTAAACCATGAGAATGAGAAGACCAGTGAATTAATTTGACTTTTGAGTGTCCTCTGAAATCTGCCGCCCCTAGGCCGCGGCCTATTGACAAATCCAGGGCTGCAACTGACATTATCATAAGTACCTATTACTAATAAATGTACCCACTTGAGAAGTACGCATCTTTCCCTATTATAATTTAAGTGCATGATAAAATGTTAAAGAGATACGTGGCCGGCGAGATCCCCAGATCTAGTCCCTTGTAATGTAAAAAAAATAGTTTACAAGAACCAGTATGAAAGTGTCAAAATAATCAAAAGAGTGCGACTTTGTATTCAACAGGAAGGGACTCATTTTGAGCATTTGATAAATTGATTAATTTTGCATTAAAAATGTTAAAATTCATGGTCTTCCTTTTATTTTTGACACTGTATTATTAACCACAAATAATGCACATACAACAACAATCTAACTTTAATTAATGCCAGCTTTCCTCATAAGGTATTAAATTTTCTGCCGTTAAAAGTCTAAAAGCGAATGTACCTATCAGACTTTAACAGCAAAACGGTAAAACTGTCTTATGTAACGATTTCTTTTCTTCTTCTTTTCTACTAAGGAACTGTCGAGCAGGACATATTTAGGAAGGGTTTTCTTGAATGGCTGTTAAAATATCAATTGCTTTAAAATAAAATAAAATCTTAAAATTTTGGTTTTGGAACAAAGGGTTTTTATTAGCATCGCGAAACTGGTTGAGTGACTACGTCAAATTACTGCAGGCAAATGCCCGCAGCAATGACTCATTTCTTCAAATTCTTTTATCAGAATATATTATAATATCGTCATCAGAATTATCCATTTTCTAATGTGAATCAACTTATCATCTGTTAGGTATCGAAAGCAGCTTTTTAGTCGAAGCGAATCAGTTACTAATATTGTAGTTAGCTATCTTTTATGATATTAACGAGACAGCACAACGACTACATTTATTCATGGCTAACAATGGTTATTAGGATTTATGTTTGTGTAAATATTGGCCGCCAATTTGAGATGTTTTTTAAAAATAATTGTTGCCTTACTATACATCACCCTATTCAAAGACCTATCCACTTATGTTGCATTTGAGAACCTTAAATACTTATACATACAAAGTTCATTTCGAAGCATCACTGACTGCAACTACTAGGTGCGTCAACAGTCGCAAATTAGTGCAAATCTTTAAAGATGATAACTGTAAAGTAAAACGTAAACGTTACAACATACATTTTGAGGAACAAGGCTGTTTCAGAATCTTAGCAAGACACAGTCTCCTCTAAGCTTACATTCACTGGTAATAAATTGACTTGCGATAAATTTGTTATTTCTTTTAATCCAAGTATGTTCGTTGTACATATGTAGATTTTAAGGAAACAAGCATAAAATTCAGACTCTAATACTTAGTAGATCGTTTGAATGGCTTTCGATGGTACCTGATTTGTGAATCCAACGACTTTATTTTTAAAAGAAAAGTTTATGTGTGTTCATACGCAACGCTTTCATAGACCACACGAAAGCTATTGGCTATGAACACCATTATTTAATAAAAACTTGATTGGAATCGGGTCAAAAGTTAACTTGAACCTTGCCAATTTATCTATTAAAGTTGTAATTGTGTACGGTACCTACTATTAGGTATGTGTTATGTAAACTCACTCTCGTATCCGGTACGACCTCCAGAAGGTCTTCGGGTTCTGTATGGTGAAGAGGTGCGGCGAGGCGGGTGGGTCTTCTCTGGTATTAGAAGTGAAAGTGAATGAATGTCGGAGGCTTAATTAGAGAGGAGAGCTGCGGCTGCGTCAGTCCCTCCGACACCGTCGCACTATACACCTGTGCATCGCGTTAACAGCCGCACGCGTACCCGCTCGACCGCACGCAAGCGCATCCACTCCGTTCGACACTTTTTCAGAGGTACGCGCTGCCTTTATCGACGCTATATTATCTGAAGTGAAATTAATTATTATTTATTATTATAGTGTGTGGTCTTATCTATGTAATTGCTTCGTAAAAATTCAACATTAGAACATTCCAACGGAAAGTTCTAACAATTAATGGTGAAATCGTGATACTCGCGCTTCTTAAAAAAATATTTTATAAGGCGTCAATAATTCAATACTTACATAATATAATAAGTAGTAGGTATACAGATAAGTACCTGCTCAAATATAGGTAAACTATAGAGAATATAACTATTTCAAAATATTTCCATGTCTAAAAAATAATAAATAAAACAATATTATTAATAAAAAAAAAAATCAAATTAGCACTTGATTTGCTACAAAACAAAAAAAACAACAATTTTTACATCGTGATTACTTACTATCTTTCTCCGTGGAGAAAATTATTATGTAAAACTTTGTCTCACCAAAAGTGATTCATGTTTGTTAAACAAAAACTTGTAAAGTTACGAGACGTGTTCTTTTTTATGAATAAACAGCGTCTGACATGAAGCGTGGTGACGCGACTTTCCGTTACCATAAAATGCGTCCCAAATCGACGATTTCTCGTACTGAGTAGCTTTTCACGCAAACATTTAAACTAGCAGCAAGGAGGTCAGCGAGGCGGGTTTTGCTTTCACAAATACAACAAAATAAATTCATCTCACGTATCGATTGTCCTCGAGCATTCGTGCTCTGCATAACTAAAAGAAAGCGAACTTGCAATACGGGCTTACCCGTGACCACTTTCGTCAAAACGAGCGCCCGACACCGGCAGTAGTACCGACATCTGAGTGCCGGGACGGCTCATCAAGGTCCGCGCGACGACCACACCTACTCAAAGGACCGTTGTTTCACTCCATCAATATGACTGCACTGCATACGCTGTAGTCTAAATTGCTTTATTTAAATTTCTCCTATGGGAAGTTATTAATAATTCGACAGAATTAAATCTTTTTTATTTTGCTTAAGTATGACTTCTGATTACTCAACACAGATGAGCCGGCACGTGTGCCTGGCGGCCCTCGCCTTGTTGGCCGTACTTTGCGTAGCTGATGCCCAGAGGCGTCTAGCTCTACCAGACCCCAGGAGCTGCGCCAACAGTAAGTACAAAATAGATATATGGCAAATATGATACCGTAATCAAATTTAAATTAATTTACACAATTAAATGTCTAAAATCGATCTTTTTACGATTAGGTACTCATACCGACAGAATCATGTTATGATTGATTTGCCCTGAGAGATTTGTCTACTGGGAAATCTCAGCTACAAAACCATTCTTTTTTTTTGGTCACAATGTTGTTGATTTTGTGTAATCTTAAGTTTTTTTCATAGAAATCACAGGCTTATCTTTAAAACTCTCAATACCCCGTTTGGTAACCGTATTGCTGTAATCACTACGAGCAGTTATTTTAAACAGTTACAATCAATGGACGTGCTTGGTTGTGCCACTGTCATATATATAAACGTAGACGGAAAATTTAGCACTTCCCATTTGAACTTTTGCATGTCCCGCATTTGCATTTGTCCTGCATTATGGAGATAAGTTGGCGTGACAAGAACTACGAAACTAGTCATAAAAGTAATCCTTAGCGGCCGTGCTGATGACTAATATCTTCTATAGGAATAGTTGTATCAAGAACATTAAATAAATGTGTGTTTCAAACACAAGCTAAGTAGGCTGTTTACACGTTGTAACGCATTCTTAGTGAGACGTAATTTTGTCTCACATAGCGGTAGTAAGTAGGTTGATTTTCTAATGAAGAAGTTTCTGTTGATAAAAACAACAACAAGCTTAACTCTCATCGACTAAGAAGTATTAAGACTAAATACGATAATATGTACAAACGTTCTGATACTACAATTCTACTCAGTCTCAACGTTTAGTTTCCGTAAACGTCGAACTCGCCATACCAGCTCGCCTGGACACGATTCACCCGGTTAACCCAGCTATAACTGACCTACAATACAACCCATACAAGGCTCTAACGGATGAGTAGTAGACAACAAGTTGAATGATTAAACATATTCGACACACGAGTTGGTTGTCACGAATCGGATTGTGATAAAATAAATAGTACCTATGAAATTGAAAATACATAGCTATACTGAATGTTTGTTCAGGTCTAATAGCCTACTTATAATAAAATAATAGAATAGTGTGGTATAATTGTAATGAGAAACCTTTGAAAAAAATATCTTATATTAGTTGAAAATATATATATTGCCTTGTGTTGAGAAGTATCAAGTGATTGTAGATATAGTTACCTATATCGAAGAAAAACCCTTAGGCACATTGAAAGTTGAATGACTTAAATGGTCCGGATCACACAGTATTTTGATCAATTAAGACTTTAAACATCTAAGGTATAGAAAATATGTTACGAATATTTCGTAGATCAATTGTGGAATCAAAAGTATTTTTTCACACACCCCATATATTTTTATTAAATACACGACATGGGGGGACATTTATTCGCACTTTATCTGTAGGGGAGGCAAGCCATAAGAATATATTTTCTTAATAATAATATTTTACCATTAACATTAGGTACCATTTTGCATGATTAATATGTATTGTATACTTATGCCAAATTATAGATTCTAGTACCTATTAAGTATCTGAGCTTTGCTGCGGACGGGCAGGCAGGGCTAAAATGGGTAAACTCTTTTAGATAAATTGAACTCTTTCATAGTTTAACTTATTTAAAGGAGCGAGTAATGGCTCCGTGTTATCTGCAAACAGTGATTTATCAGAAATAATCCTTCAAAACTAGCTACTAGTTAGTGGCTTGCATTCGTAAAGTAATTATTCTCCATGTATGGTAAAGGGTTTCTAAGGCCAATACACTGATGAGTTTGACATTATATGTACGTGTCGTCGTAGATATGTGTCATGCCATAGGATATTTACTTACCTAGTTTCTTATTTATATGAAGGCAGGCTGCAGGCACCATATTACTTTAAATACCTTACGCGAAGTATGCCCTTATGGGAAATCAGTGGATATTACGCAATTCAGTGGAGGGCGTGGTTCTCCCCATGCGATGTCATTTGGGAGCGCACTCGCGATCACAATCGAACGTTGTACTCATGGCATACTCTCTCACAAAGCGAACAAAGATTCTTTGTTAGTTTTATGAGGCCATATATATTACGTATATCGAACATAAAGTTAATATGTACCTGTCGCAGGTACATTTTCAGTGGACAGCTTCTTTATTTCACACGAAAATGCTACTTATTTCAAACAAATTACCTTGAACAATTTTGCAAAAACATGAGGTTAGAAGACGATGATTCTTTGACAACTTTCTACTTAGTAATTTAAAATAACAATGCTTGTTTTACTAGGTGCGTGAGTGGATACTATAAATGATGCATAAATATATATAATAATACTATGAACACCTGTCTGTCTCACTTGGCTGTCGCCTTGGGAAGTTCTTCTAGCAGTTATGTAATACACTTCCACGGGAAATAACAAATTTATGAAAACATTTACCAATATCTAAGATCCACATCTATAATATTAATTTATCTATTCACGCTAAGCCATTCACTGTTACGTAAGGTGACATTCCTAAAATTACAGTCTATTATGATGAAACATCCGAAAATTGTTCCGGTATACACAATAGCTGGAGGTTTTTAACTCAATATGTACTACTGAACTTACGCGAAACTTATTTGGCACTAGTAGGTAATTAAACATGTGAAAATACATACGAACTTTCTAGTTACGAAAGAATCGCTTCATTTAACGACCTCACGATGGGCTCATTTTGATTGCATACTTTATGGACGATAATGTCTCACATTTAAGCGAGAGTTTTTAATACCCACGAACAGTATAATGTACTCATTTATAAACTTTTGCGTGCATAAACCTGTACTCAATGTCATTTGCAAAAGTTTAATACATATTTAAAAGGATTATTTTACTGCATCGATTTGGCAATAACTAAGTATGATATTATTCTTTACAGAAAAAGAATAAATAAACAATAAGTTTTAATTGATCATTATTTATTTCCATATAATTTATTACATATCCCCGATGGATTTGGTTGAACTGTAAGTGTGTAAGTGGGCAAATTTAAACTTCACGAAACTTATACTTCTTTTGAAAAGATCATAGGAAAAACTTGACATTGGGCTCGAACTAAGTACGTCATGTTCAAAAGCCCCGCTTGCGACCACTAGAACAATGAGACAGTAAGATGTTTTAGATTTATGATAATAGACATTCATGTCTTATATAGATTTACCGCAATGGTTGTGTGAATCAGGACAACGTGCTGTTGTGCAAACGGCAAACTTGTGAACGACAAGACGCTTTAGATGAACACCATTTCGAAATTCCAAGTAACTACCTAGATCTGTCGTCATCCACTTTTCAATAGGTGACATGCTTTGTACAAAGTTCTTATTGGTTCAGTGATTTACCTACATACCTATAAAAGTTGCACAATTACGTAGGTACCTATCTGCAATTCCCTCATTTAACTGTATAGGTAGGTACTCGTGTGATTTTCTTGTCTTTTGAGAGCAAAACCTATTGAGAGTAAGTATTTAGCAATTGTTATTTTTTGCTTCTATAGGAGTTCGCCACTCGGTGTACCGCGATGGCCGAGGAGTCCTCCACTCGTACTTCTTCAGCTGGGAGCATGCTCCGACCCGAAACCTTGAAGTAGACTGGCTGGACGCGAGAAACATTTGTCGTCGTCACTGCATGGACGCCGTCTCGCTGGAAACACCACAGGTATTGTCCCTGAAAAAACATGGTTTTAAACAAAAATCTAATTACTAACATACCTACGTACTTATATAGTTGCATCTCAAAATTTAAATACTAATCAAGCTGTGATGATAGTTGATTTTAAAAGAAAGAAAATGTATAAGCACAGATTATTATAGTATATATATCTGGGTATCTTAGAGAGTCCAGATATAAATACTAGTTAGATACTTACATTCTGAATTTCCACAAAACATGACTGACATGACCGGATCAAGGCTGCCAGGCCAAAGTTTAAAACAATTGTATCAACGCAACGAATGTTGATGAGCCTTGAGATAATCATCTTCACTATACACATGTGGTCATTTAACACGCTTAACTAGGTCAGTCGTGATGATACGTCCTTTCCCCCGCCATGATCCACCTGCAAATTGTGAGTATAGCCGAAGTATAGTCGTAAGACATCTATGGGCAATTTAATTTTAAATAGCAATTTGTATTTCGCAAGGTGTGGTATATCTGCTAGGTACAAGCGCATTTCACAATGGTGTATTTTGAGAACAGAGTAGCAGAACAAACATTTAAGCGTTGTAAGTTAGGCGTTGCATGAGATTTAATGATCACTTAACATCCTAGCATTGTCGGATTTCATCATTTTGGGTTACCCTAAAACATACCTAACCATATTAAATTAAATAACGCAACTACAGCTGGTAGGTAACTAGTTTCGCTTACTATATTAGCAATAAAATTAATACTGTCTTACAATCAGAACATTCTAATGAACCGAATTTTATCACGTACCCACGTGATAAAATTCGCCCTACCAAAGACTTGTATACTCGTCGTACCTATCAAAAGAGACAGCAAATATAAGAAAATATTACCTATAATCAAGAAACTTAAATTACACGTACCTATAGGAAACTTTTACCATTTAAGTCACTTAATAACGAATATTATAATAATATTTAGATCCTAATTCAAATTGTTAACACATTATTTTAATCGTTGCCTATTGTTAACGTTCATCCGGGTACCTAACTCATCAATGGAAAATACTTACGCAAGTTTTCTCTAAGCACTTCCTGTCGCTTGTAAAATGGCAACGAACGTTTAAGTCTATTGTTATGAAAGCATGGCAAATAACCTTTTGAATCTTTTCTTTGGGTTTATTTTTCCATCCGCAGAACTCTAGGCATCCGCAATTTCTGTATGTTGATAAATAGTTCCTACATTCATTGTACAGCGCGCATCAATATTCATTAGGATAGATTGGTTCAATTTGTAGAGCGTTGAAGACTTCGCGTGAAAGGGGTGCAACGGCCGAGTGCGTCACATCAACTCTGCGGAGGCGATCGCTCTGGCAAGTAGCGCGTGGCACAAATTCCTCCCGCAGCCGTGTTGCCCACTTCTTGTGCCGGACGTATGCGACGGACATGGACTTCCCGCCACTAACATTAACACACATGAAACTTTAGCCTTACTATTTAGGTACACTACTCATTGATGGATAAAAATTCAAGCACGGCAACGTTATAAATGTTTCATTAAGTAGTTTATCATAAACTTACAAGACCGGGCGAGTTGACGAGTCAATGACCGTGATAGTAACACTTCAATGGTTTTCATCAACATTTACTGTCTTTTGGGTTCAGCGGTGATCATCGTGGATGCCAAGTAACAGTTAGGACTACTGTGTGTAAATTATAAGTTAGGTACCTGAGACATTGACATCCAATCAGTGCAACAAGTGAAGTAAATTGTCTACAAATAAATTGTCTAAAGTACCTACTAGTTACCTCTTTTTGATCTATAGGCATTTATTTATATTTATACAACTATCATCGTATCAACTATCCTTAATGCGAGAATGGAGAAATCAAGAAATCATATTATTTATGAAATGCCAGATTTTACGAGTTTGGATTAAATTAGGAGTATTACAATTTTTAATGTAATTCCAACATAATTGTATTTTTGTAGGAAAATGAATTCGTAAAACAAAGGATTGCACGCGGTAACGTCCGGTACATTTGGACTTCTGGTCGTAAATGCAACTTCGCCGGCTGCGACCGCACCGACCTGCAGCCTCCCAATGTCAATGGATGGTTCTGGTCAGGCTCCGGAGCCAAGATTGGACCAACTACCCAGCGCAACACCGGTGACTGGTCGTACACCGGCGGATATGGCCAACCTCAGCCTGACAACAGAGAAGCCGCTCAGGTTAGTTTAACCCGATTGACCATACTTCAAAAACCCAAATTCACTATTTCACTTATGTATTATTATAACTTTTAACTTGTACCTAACAAAAAAATTACAGGTAGATTTGCACAGTAACAGCGGTCGGTTTCTACGCCACGGGTTGCGGGTTCAATCCCCGCACGGAGCAAATATTTATACGATCTTTAGTAGGAAAGGTAGTTGTTCCGGATCAGAACGTTTGTGTAAGAGGAAAAATTGCGTAAGCGCACCCTCCATGTCACAAGATTTTTTTTTGTGTTTACGCACTTACCGTTTTATTTTTAAATAAAAATAATATTTGGTCAAGTATATTTTCAAATAATGATTATGTATGTGCAGGGTAACGACGAGTCGTGTCTGGCGATCCTGAACAACTTCTACAATGACGGCATTAAATGGCACGACGTGGCGTGCCACCACGTGAAGCCGTTCGTGTGCGAGGACAGCGATGAGCTGCTCAACTTCGTGCGCTCGCGCAACCCCGGCCTTCGCCTATGAAACTTTAATCTAATCGCACTTTCGCCCTCTAGTAGCATAGATGGCTGACATTGTACAAAACCTTTGTGTCTATCTATTATTAAGTTATTTATTAAATTGACAAATTGTTGACAATTGGGATATTTTACTCAATAACAGCCATATTTACATCCTGAATATAACTGAGTGAAATAATAAGTACATCAACCATATATTCATATACATAGATACTATGTATCTATAATATCACAAAACGATGAGTAGCAATCCTGAATAGTGCCTATAGAAATATTGTGCCAAAAACATTTAATTTAAATACACTTTGATTTTAATGATAACAGTATTTGACATGATCCACAAGATCTTAGTGTCACATTTTTATATTGACTGTTGTTTTTCTTTACTATCAACATTAATTCACTATTAGTCAATCATCCAATTGAACCAACACAATAACGACACTTTAAAAAAAAGTATTATTACACTATTAGTATAAACTAATGAAGTGTTAGATGTAATAAAAAGAATTACAATATTAAAAGTTTTTTTATTCAAATATCCACTGTATAAAAATACACATATCAAAGCGACAGGCTAGCAGCAATTATACAAGGAGTTACTTATTTGATTACCACGTCAAATAAATTAAAAAATAAGGAACATGATTATAACAAGATTAATTCGTAGGCTCAAACAAAGATTCCACATTTTACAAATAACTTCATACAGTCACTTGGACGAATAATATACCATAACACCCATATAGATATAGATTATTGGCAAGTCTATCATCCACACGGCACGAGTACAAAATCTGTGCAGCTACTGAGAACTTCATAGAAAACCCCAATAATAAAAAAAAAAAAAAAATGCGTTTATTTCAGGTATGTTCACCCATATTTTTACATTAAACATGAAAAAAAATAATTCTAATTATTAATATTGTTATTAGTTAGTACTCTATCCAACACTATATGTGACATGCTTACGGATATAGGGACAATCAACTCTAGCCGCTATCATAGCCAGTACGGTGTTCGCGCTGTCCCGCGCTCTGCGTACCAAAGACGCACACCTTTTGCGCATGGTCGCATGAAAGCAATCGACGCGTGCTGCTGCGAACATGCCTGAAGCACTGCAGACAATAATAATAATAAAAGACAATAATAAATTCCTAGGGCAGGCCTTTGCCTGCCTGCTGAATTAAGCCCAGGGCCTCGCGCTCTCCAGTCGTGTTTATGACCTTTATTTATGAGAACGGCAGAACAAAATCATTATAATTAAAAAAATATTTGAACTTACGTTTGACAAGATCCAAAACAAATAAAAATATGAAACTTAATTACTATTGGCCAAAATTAATAACCTATCTTTATCTACTATGGAGCAAGTAGCAGATATTATGTACTACAATCGACAGGTAGGTTAATATTTCTGGCTGTAAAGGGTATACAACACAGTAGATTAAAAATAAGTTTTTTTTAACGAAATCTTTCGAAACGCAATAGTTAAAAACATTAAAAAAATTATATAATATAAAATGTGGATTAGACGTAATAAGGAATTTAACCTTCAGAAAATATTTTAACAAATCAAACAATCAAACTTTCAAAAGGCAGTTAAGTAGTAACTTTTAGAAAGAATAATAACTACAGATTTTCTAAATCTAAATTCAAATGAAAACAATACATATTTTTTCAGAATAGCTTGGGGCGACTGTTAACTAAAACTTAGTGAATCCCAGTAACTAAAAAAAATGTGTTATCCAAAATCGATAAAAAGGTTTTTTTATAAGTAAATTGGAAACCTTTTATATTTTAATGGTAGGATTAAGCTCTAGTAACAAGAAATAAACGCAGAGAACATAGTGTGACATCAGTGCAACATTTTACCTTACGCCCATTTTTAATCGCCCACGCAAAAAGAAGGGTGTTATAACCTTTATAGACCAGGGTAGAAGCCTTTAAAAATAATAAAAAGTAAAAAAAAAATAGTAGGATGAAACCCATTAGAAAAGGAGGGGAATATTATAAAAATGAAAGGAAAAATAATTTACGGGCGATCTGAGGTCGGGAAGGGGATGGGGGTGAGTTTTTAAGGGTAAAAAACGGTTTTTCTCGATTTCCGGCAAAACTAAAAGTCCTATCGAAAAAAGTCAAATGGCAAAGTTGTAGGTAATAAAAAGATCTAAAACTTTTGTATTTACACTTTTTTCACATAACCTCAAAATTTATGTGAAAAGTTCAAAAACTTCACTTAACATCAGAAATTCTTTGAACTAACACTTAAGCCCGGGTGACACGAGGCTAGTAAATCAAGCTAGTGAGCCAAGCTAGTGCTGCCAAGCTAGTAAGCTAGTGACACTAGCTTCGTGTAGACGGAACTAGTTTCGTTTACAAGCTAGTAAGCTAGTGTGGAAGCTAGCAAGCTAGTGCCTCAAGCCAGGATAGTTTTAATAGCTTGGGGTTCTATTTTTCAAGCTAGTAGGCGCCCCCCACCACCCGTTTTACTATCCTGGCTTCGTTACTAGCTTCGTGTCAACCGCGAAGCTAGCGAACCTAAGCTAGTGTGCAGTCGGAGAGCGTGGTGAGAGTGCGTGCAATTTGTTAAAATGCCGAAATTAGCGGACGAAATTAATTTAAAATTCGTTCAATTGTACAGAGAAGAGGAATGTTTGTGGAATGCAAGTATTCCATCTTACAAGGACAAGCAAATGCGAGACTCGTCACTAGAAAAAATACGCGACATACTAAATAAAGATGGAATAGAAATGTCGATAAAAGAGATTAAAAATAAAATTAAAAATCTAAGAGCTACATATTGTCAAGAATTAACAAAGATAGAAAAATCTGAGAGGTCTGGAGCAGGAACTGCAGAAGTCTATAAGCCAAAAATTATTTGGTTTGAGGAAATGCATAATTTCATAAAAAAGGTGCCAATGAAGAGAAAAACTTCGGTAAGTTATTTTAATATTATTTACTCTTTACAATTATTTACCTTAAAAGTACTTATTGAAATATTAATAATCGTCGGCATTTTTAATTTTTCTTGTAGTTTTGTCTGAATTAACGAATCATTCTTGCTTGCCATGGTACTGCTCCATCATTGTTGAAATCTCTCTTAAATTTCTCCCTTTTTTCGATAGCTGACAGAGAAGAGTGGTTACTTCCCTGTCGACTGATACTGGGTAAACATAAATTTTCCATTCTCCATGAACCGGGAATAATGTTTCCCGCTTCAATGTCTTCTTGGTCGACATCACTACTAATGCAATAAGTGCTTTTTTGCTCTTTTCGTAACCAATTATGCAGAGCACATGATGCTAGTACAATTTTGTCTACTGTTTTTACGTCAACTGCGATTGGTCTTTGATAAACACGAAATCGGCTTGCCAATATGCCAAAGGCATTTTCTACAGTTCTTCTGGCTCTACTTAGCCGGTAGTTGTATACTTTTTCTTCATGTGTTAAATTGTCACCTGGGTACGGTTTCATAATATACGATTTTAATGGGAATGCAGCATCCGCCAAAATTACTCCGCCTTGTGGTATAAGGTTATTTTCTAGTTGATTATATATGGAGCAATTCCTAAAAACACTTCCATCAGATGCCATTCCACAGGCGCCGACGTCAATATAAATGAAATTATAATCGTAATCAACAATAGCCATAAGAACAATACTGAATGTTTTTTTGTAATTAAAAAACAAACTTCCACTGTTGCCAGGAGCTATGATTTGAACATGCTTCCCGTCGACGGCGCCATAACACGCTGGAAAGTTCCATTTCACTCTGAAACCATTTTCTATAGCTGCCCATTCTTCAGTTGTAGTTGGAATCTGTAACAATATTTTTAACAATTTTTTTATTTTCAGAACAATCAAGATTCTCCAAACAATAATAAAGATGACAACAGTGCAAGCAACAGTCAGTCATTAGAACCACCCGTAGCAGAAAATCTGTCAGAAAAGACAGTTGAAATGTCTCAACCTGCAAGCGAAATGTCGTCTATTCAAGATAAAACTTCTAAATTTATTTCCCCCGGAAGTAACATTCCGCAATTTAAGAAACGGAAGGTTTCGCAAGTGAGTTCATTGATAAATGAAATTAAGGTGATTAAGGAGGATTTAAACAGTTCACGAGAATTTCAGGAACCAGAGCTGGATGAACATGAGATATTTGCAAAATATGTAGCAAGTCAGTTGAAAAAGCTTTCACCCGGACAGGCCATTTTAGCTAGGGATCAGATCAACGCAACACTATCCCGCTGTCGGATGTATGATTTAAACTTCGGAAATACTACATTTTCGTACCAGTCACCTATCAATTCTTCAGACTCCAATATGTCAACCACATTTTCTTACAATAGTTCTGCAGCAAGTCCACTCTACACTAATCCACCATCACAACTACAACAGACTGAGCAACGTGATGAACCCATCATCCATCCGCCACCACAGCAAGAGTTGGAGCAAGATGAAGATCCCATCTATCAAGCATTTCAAAATGCTTGATACATTTCTCGCCATTTATGTAGCGTAAACGTACATTTTGTCGTCATTTATGATTTCTCATTTTGTAATTTAGAATTTAATCTCGCCATTTATGTAAGCGTAAAAGTACCTACTTTAATTTGAAATAAATAAAATTCTACATACCTGTATATCTTTCTTTAATGCCTTATAAATTTCACTGCAAACTTCTGGTATAAATCTAGATATAGTAGATCTTGAAACACGATACATGTGACTTAACTTCCTGTAATTGACACCAGATGATAGAAAATCCAGAGTTATTTCCAATTTTATTTTAGCCGGTATGGCTTCTCTCATATTAGTATTTAATTTTTGTATTTGTGGTCCCACTAGATTCAGTAAATTGTCAAAAATATTAGGTGTCATTCGCAAAATACTCTTGAATTCGCCGGAATCCTCAGATCGCAGTTCTTTTAAAAGTAATGCAGATGCTCCATGACTATGTCTTCTTAAGATCCAGGGTCTTGTCCAAGTACGCTTTTCTTCTAGCAGAGCTAATATTTCATTTAGCGCATGTTGACACAACTTCCGAATTAACTTTCTTAGTAGAATTGCTTTTCTCTTACGCACACTGTTCATTTTTACGTATACGTGTTATCAGGTTAAGCACAACTCACTACTGACTTGACTAGCTTGAAATTTCCTAGCTTCGTGTAGACAGCACTAGCTTGGTTACAATCCAGGCTAGTAGGTAAGCTAGAAACCAAGCTAGTGACCCCTTACTAGCTTACTATCCTAGCTTCAAAATACTAGCCTCGTGTCACCCGGGCTTTACAGCTAAACAAGAATTGTAAGAGCATTATTAAAACTGATTACTTACATCTAAATTACTTAAAAAAAATGTCAAAATAATCAAATCAGTCAATTTTGCATAAATAAAAACATAAATTCAATGAATGTCAAACCTACAATATGGACCCAACATTAACAGGCGTGTCAGTATGGGTTACAAAAAAATGAACACTAAAAGAACTACCTGAACGTGTGTCATTAACTAAGAGTCGCCGAGTGGGTGAGTGCTATGAGGGCAAGCAGCTGACGTCGTCGAGGATGGCGGCCAGCAGAGGCTTGTCGCGCAGCGCCGCGGCCAGCTCGGCGCGGTCCCACTGCAGGCGCAGGCGCCGCCCGCGGGACGCGCCCGCGCCGCCCGCCGCCACGCGCACGGCGCCGCGCGCCTCCAGCAGCGCGCACGCGGCGCTCATCTCGCACATGTCTAGCGGCAGGATGTTGCGCGCAGCCGCCACCCTGATGACAACGTACCGACGATAATCTAACGGTCGGATACTAAACAATTTCTACAAATTAAGCACGCTAGATTTAGTAATAGTATCATCACGAACATTATATGATGCTAGTTCGTAGCAATGATAGTCGCGAAAACGATACTGACATCTTTGTTTAAAACAATATTCATAGCCAAGTTGATTTAGAACTTTATACTTTTAGAGCAAAAATATTTTTCTCTCACTTATGTCAATATTTAAATTACATAAAAAAATTTAAAAAGATAACATTCAGGGTTATTTTTAAATTGAATACCGGTGGAATACTTACTTTTTGTATACGTCGTGCAGTTTCCCCATAACAATTTCCTTTACTTTCCCCTTTGTTAACATTAACATTATACTACATAATATTAATTTCTGTTGCAGTGGAAATCCGTCTTCGGCGTCTGACTCAATCTTCTTTGACCCGCCATAAACGTCATTGAGTACTTCAAGTACTTGTTTCAATTCCACCGTTACTGTAGAATCCTTCATCATATTATCTACCGATTTATTGTCCGAAAATTGTGTACGCTTCGCAAGCTCTATTACTCTTCGTCCTATATCCAAAGCTCTTCTCATGTCTCCAGATATAGCTGCGATTTTAGCTGCAATACAATTTTTAATAAAATGTGTATTAGTAAATAAGTTCTATAATTATATAATGATTGTATATTATTGACAACTTAAGCAATGATAGCCTAATAGTATCACCAGTGGACTGAGGAGTTTAAGGTTTTGAGTTCGATCCCAAGGCACACACCACTTCTTTACTCACATGCAAAAACGGTGAGAAACATCTTGAGGAAACCTATGCCTGAGAGATTCTCTTGATGGTATGTGAAGTATGCAGTGGAGCAGTAAAAGGGTAGATGCGAGTTAAAACTTTAACAAAATACCTGCTAGCATTTGTAAAGCGACTGGAGAAAACACGTTGCTCTTGTCTTCATTGGCTAGTACGTTGGTAAATATGTTAATGATCTGTTCTTTGGTGTAGGGTGGGAAGTGCAGCGTGTTGGGACGAAGTGAGCAGCGCGCTTGCAGCCGCGGCAGCGAGCGCTCCGTCAGATCTAACGCGTTGGCGATGCCGATCAGCACGAGCCGGGAGTTGGGCATCGCGGGCCATTCAAATATTGTATACAAAACTGACTGCCGCTTGCTATCTAATTGGTCTATCTCATCCAGTACTAACAGTCTGTAAACAAAAATTCAACATCTATTTTACAAAAACACGTTTCGGTTAATGAATTCGTGAATAGTATTATATTATTAAATAATAATACAGCAGAATCCCGATTATCCGAACCTCGATTATCCGAGCATCCGATTATCCGGACTTGCGGCATCAGGGAGTTGGCCGCAATATTACGTCGAAGATCACTAACAATCTATTTCCAACCAACATTTTAAATTAAATATGCATTATGTAATTAATTATTTATTGTTATAGCTCGTTTTTTATGAAAACAATGGGTCTCACACAATAAAAAAAATATTAAAATTGAATATTGCTGGTTTGTTTTGAAATCGCTTATCCAGATTTTCGATTATACGGAATAGCCCTGGTTTTCATTGATCCGAATAATCGGGATTCTACGTTCCTACGATCATACGTTCTTAAGTTTCTTAATACAAATATCTCACTTACATCATTTTGTGTTTCTTATTTAAATATTTTTCAATTGCATTGAAACAAGCTTTTTCAGTTGATCCAGATGTGGAGATCTGAAGTTCTTTACAAATTCTACTGTATATGCTGGCTGCCGATTTCATCATTGTACAGTTAATATAGACTTGTTTGTACACATCTCTAAACTGTAACAATTACAATTTTATAAATAAGCAATTATTATTTAAATTATCGGCATACTGTCGGCATATTAATAATAATAATAATTTTATAACCAATCATGAAATACATAAAAGTACTATACTACAACACGACGAGAAAATCTGTAAATATTTTAACATTAAGAAAACTTATTATCACAGTAATTCATTAATTAAGTTTTCTTCAATAAAAGAACAAAGAAAAATCATATTTTGATTAGTACAATTAGTACTAATCTAGTCGGATCATTATTGAGGTGTTTTATACTTGCTTCTAAACTTGTAGTTACAATATTGCCATACATACCTTAGGTAAATGTAATATATACGACAGGCTTGCCGTTTTCCCGGTCCCGGGCTGTCCTGACACGTACAGCGATGCAGACTGTTCTTTTTCAAGATGTTCAGTCAAAAACTCGTCTAACCATGCTATTTCTTTCTCTCGACTTGTTAGAGGTTTTAAATACTCATCATCACTGGAACCAAACATATAAAATTATACTTGTAGAGTTACTTGCTAGATATAATTTATTAGAATTATTTATTGTGTTTGAATCAGCTTGTAAAATTTATTTTTTTCAAACATTGCCCCAGACTAGGATTTTCTCCTGTGTCGTGGTTGCGTTTGCTTTAGACCCGGAACAACTACCTGTAGATCACACAAATATTTGCTCCGTGCGGGGATCGAACCCGCAACCCGTGACGCACAAGCCAATCGCTCAGCCACTGCGCCACCGAGTCGTCTAAGTGTTTTAAATGTTATGTTGCAGCGCCAGCTATTGGAATATTGGTGTAACTATATACGGATGGAGAGAAATAGCTACAGCTCGGATATTAGAGCGCATATTTACTTAAATTTCTCTCTTTTTCGTAAGATAAATAACATGGACATGTCTTTCTGAATAAAGTTAAATAAAAAATTTCCGGGATAAATTTATTCTATTGCTCAAATCATGTTAGATAAAATTGCCAACTCTTATATTGTATTCTTTTATACAGGAATTAAAGTTTCTTTTTTGTTAATTTTACGTGGAAATGTGTGAAAAACTACTCAATGGAAAACCCATAAACTTACCAGTTCTCATTCAAATTTATTTTATTCATCATTGGATCCTTTCGATTTTTTTTTACAATCGGGCATTCTGAAACGAGTATTTAGTTTATGATAATGTAATAAAAATATAAAACCACCATTACAAGACATTACTCCACGTGATTTTGTATTTTTATTAAGTAGTCAGGAGAGTTAAACATTATAAACAGCCACTTGGAGTGGTCGCCCAGAGGAAAATGGTGCCCACAAGGGTGCCGAGGATTTAACGACGCAGAAACGATTTTGCACCTTGAAGTGTAATTTATTTATTTATTTATTAAGGCAAATCAACAATATAAACACAAACAATGTAAGTATAATAAATGACAGGGGCTTAGTGCTGGTGTAATGGTGTGAACCCAACCAGAAATTCACCTATTTAGTCACAGTAAGGCATAAAGAAAACGATACTCTCATACTCTTATTTCTTATACTGATTGCCATTGATTCCTAGTTGCTACGATAAGAAGTATATTTTATGTGGTGAAATTCTCAAAAAGTAGTGTTCATAGGTGTTCCAAGACGGGAAGCCGGGTGGGCTGTGCCCACACCAGAATAGTCCAGTGCTCACCCTGGGATGTTGGGCTACCGATTAGAAATTATCATACGGTGGACTGTGCCCACCCCAGAAGGAGCCAAGCCCCCCCTGAACGAAGTCTAGGTATCTTACACTAACGCGATTACTAGATTGCATAAGCGTAAGAAATCAATATTAAAAAGGTAAGAGCTGCTATAAAATATCTTTGCTCAAGCATACCAAAGTTTTTACGTGTTTAACTAAGTAAATCAGTGGGTACACCATTCCACAAATTTGGCTAACAAATAGTTACTCATTGAATTTGTTGTAGGTAGTTCTCAAATGAGAGAAGACCCGTGCCCAGCAGTGGGACAGTAAATTGCTGGACACAACCAGGGGTTCTGTAAGGAATGTATAACTTCTTACCAATATATATTTTTTTCTCTACATGCCTTTTCCTTTGGCTTGGCTTCCTAATATTCAGTATGTCTTTATTTTCGTCCGATCCATCAACGACATCGTCAATATATACTTTCTTTCGAGGTCTAAATTGAATACTTGCTTGAATCCCAGCCATCTGCAATGAATAATGTTCGTAAAAACTAAACAAATAGGTAGTAAAAAGTTAACAATAATATATATCTTATAATGATAGTACCTTTTCTTGGTGGTACATAATTATTCTTAAATCTGATGATTTAAGATTTATTTAATTATCATCTGATATTGAAGGGATGGAAATTAAATACTATTAAGTATCATTTATCTTAGTTTATTTTACAAATTCATTTACATTTACAACACTTCTTTTTGTGTAAAATCTATTTAATTATTACATAATTAATTTAATTAAATTAAAAATAGATTTAAGTAAATACTCATTACACAGAAACATCATATACACTATAATGAAAAACGGCTCAAATTTGTTATTACTTTGTAATTAAATAAGATGTATATTTAAAGTTTTCTGAGCATGCTCAAGGTTATTGTCATTTCGATAAATTATACAGAATTGAGTCAGTCAGGATTCCTTTATGCGATTCAGTATTTATTTAAATCTTACTAAAATACAATGCTTTTATAATGATAGTCGGCCTAATAACTTTCTTATTTTTGATGAATTTAAAATTACCCTGTAGTTATGCATATGTGCTACAAATCCATGCGCCTATGTAAGTGCAGGTACATATTGAAAAACCGTAGGAGGGAGCAAGCACAGGGTGAATTAAAAGCAGGATCTCTGTGGCAACTATACAAACAGTCGGAAAGACTTTTTAAGAACATTTATTGTACTTAATAAGTCTTTCCAACTTTCTAATAGTCCCTATTTTGAAAATTTACTTGTTATGTTTTAATTTCATCTTATAATAAACAAAAACTTATATTAACGCATTGTTTTTAAGTTGCTACAGCTTGATAAACGTTATACATTTTCTCGTACTACTTATAGAAAAAAACAGTTATACACTAGGAGATGATTTATGGTTCTTGAGGCTATCTGAAGTACCTATATCTTCAGATAGCTTCAAGAACACTATCCATCTATACATATATGTTAAAACTTTAGGAGCGGTCAATATCAAGGTAGGAGGAGAGTAAAAGGTACGGTATCCTCGGTTGCAAGAGTTCTTGAATGGATTTTGGAATTTATACTACATAGTATTTTAATATATTTTTTATGGAACGGTAACAAATACATTATAGACGCAATAGAGATTTTGATTTCGTTCTTTTTTATTTGCATAATAAGTGTTTTAAGCTATGATTTAAGGAGTGCTGAAAAGTTCCTCCACCCTTGGGAGATAATCAGCGATTTCGTGGTGATCTGCAGTATATAACTAAAATCAGTGCAAAATTATGTTATAGGTGACTCCATTGTTACTTCACCTACTCTTATTGTTTATACTAATCCCTACTAATATTATAAATGCAAGTGTGTCTGTATGTCTGTCTGTTACCTCTTCACGCTAAAACCGCTGAACCGATTTAGATGAAATCAGGCATAGAGACAGTTTGAGTCCCGGAGTAGGACATAGCTTTCATCCCGGAAATCATCCCTTAAAGGATAGAAAAGGGAGGGTGGTTGTCGAATTATAATTGTATAGTTATATAGAAATATACCTAGATCATGCGGCGTGAACCTAATAAATTTTACTTAGTCTATAAAATGCTTTTCTTATTATTCTCTTTGTAGGTGAAGTAAAAGGCATTATGTATGTAACTGGGTAAGTACTGATAACAAACGACTATAATCTAAAAATACAAATTTATTGCAAAATCCTGAAAACGAGCTACACGCCTATACAGTCAGATTAAGTTTATATGTCCTCTCTATATTATAGCATGTAATTAAGATAATCGATAAAACATCATAATAATTAGTTAGTAAGTCGGTAGTTATACTGTACATACAAGATTTAATTCAATAGCAGCAAAATTGTATTTCTTGATAAGAATTTTTAAAAATAAATAAGAACTTCATAACATGATTTCATAATGATATCATATATCATCATCGGATAGTGGATAATTCGTGATTTTTGGTAATATCCTAGAACAATGGCAAACAACTGAAAATTTTAAATATAAAAAAATATCATACAAACTAGTATGTATCAGAATCATAGCAAAAATCCAGCTTATTTTGGGCAAGTCGTAGATTAACGACCTATGTTACAGGCATTCACATATATAAAAGATGATCTAGATGACAAAAGATATCATATATTATTATTGAACATCATATATTATTATAACCAACTATAAAAATACAAACAAATACAGTGATATAAGAATGGCATAACTAAATTAAATTACATCTTTCCGTACAGTTTATTGTACATACTCAGTTAATAAAAGTTTAAGTAAATCATTAAATTAAATGTTTAATCAAATTACATTTATCATCATATGCCTGCAGTAAATTACATTAATAAAGTTAAATAATTATTAATCATTTCAATGAGTCCCATTGGTCATACTATCTAGGGTTGTCCAATTTAATAATTCTTCACCATTCTGCTTTATAAAACACTAGTGTTTGTCTTTATTGTTGAAGTCATTTTGAGTCTGATGTGACATATTTGTTGAGATACTCTTAATTAGATCCAGCTGTCGTTGAGCTTTTATCCATGCATTCATTTCCATTTGGTGCCTCAATAAAACATGGTGATGGGGCATCAGTTGGGGGCGTTGTTGAGACATGAGATATTCTGCTGAAGCATTCATAGAAGGATTAGATTTCTGAGATGGTGTTAAAGGATGCCGTAGGCTTGTTAGTTTTCCTGCAGAGGGCATAGGTTTTAGTCCAGGTTTAGATGGTCCAGGTGAGGCTTTTAATGGATTGTTGGATGGATTTGCAGAATTCAAATTGGATATTTGAGTACTTGTTATCTGATTTGACTGGTTTATATTCTGTTCGGGAGTAGAGCTCACCACTTGCTTTTCCTCTGCTATAACCAATTTTGGTGAAGAACTAGGTGAACGAGTTTGTGATCTAGGTGAAGGTTGTGCTGTGCTTGGAGATGTATGTGCAGCAGTTTGGAAACCTGGTGGTGTAAGATTAGAACTACCATTGTTGTTTGGTTTTATTGGATTGTTTTTATTACTAGCCATGTCTTGTCGGGTGCTTATCTGAGATCCACCTGGAGTCCCTTTGTCCAAATTCAGCTGACTTATATTAGCAGCTGATGGAATTCTTAATGGGTTTATACCTGTTGTCAGAGGTCTATTAGTAATACTACTACTACTACTAGGAAAAACATTCGTTTGAGGCATAGTAAGGGGCATGCCCTTTGTAGGAAGACTTTGTTTCTTAGCTAAATTGTCTATTGACTGCATAGTTTCAAAAGCTTTATGAAAGGTTTGTTGTTGTACTAGTTGATTTTGTATATTGTGAGGAGTGGACAGATCTAGTGCAGTGCTTGGTTTGTTTTCTATCACAGGCATGTTGCTGGTATTAGCTTTGTTCACAGGATTACTAGATTTGTTAGCAGCATTTAGTGATTTAGGAGTAGCAGGCATAAGTTTAGGAACTTGTGCTTTGTTTTTTGGCAACTTAGATTTTTTATCACAATGCAGAGTTTGTAATTGTTGTTCAAAAGTTTGCTGAAATGTAATAGGGGCTGGAAAATTTCCACTTTGTTTTCCTAATTTAGTATCAGAAATAGGTTTCAAGTTAGGAACAGGCCCTTTAGCAGAGGTTTCCGATGATTTAGTTGGAGGTTTAGATTGCACTGGACTATTATCTGTTTTAGCTGGTTGACTTGGCTTTAATTCATTATTACCTTCGGATTTTTGTTTTTTTGTTTCATTATCAGGCAGTTTCAATATTTCTATATAGTTATGTACCGGCGGACTAGGGACTTTATGTGAAGTGTTACTAGCACTAGCCAAGTTTTTATTTACCATACTCTTTTTAGAATCAGCATTTGTTATTTCACCGAGATTACGTGCATCTAATTTCTGATCAGTTAGAGTGATAGATAAAGATGATGGTATATTAATTTTACAGGAATCAAATAATGACTTTAAAGGATCTCCAGACGGCTGTGTTCCTGGGATTGGTGTACCAAGTGACGATTTTACTTGAGATAATATTTTACTTCTATCAATTGTAGGGTCACTATTGTTAGCTAAAAGATCCATTCTTAATTTATTTGCTGGTTGTCCTTTATTTAGTGCTGACATTGGTACACTAGGTTTTAAATCAGGCATTTTTTTGACTGGAGGCTTAGACACTTCAGGTGTTTTTGTATTTGATGCTGGATCCGATTTTGGCATCAGCTTCAGTGGAGACATTGCTTTCTGTGTTCCTGATGGAGGTTGTGTCATGGATGGAATCTCAGTTGGAGGCTTACGTTTAGGAGAGGATATATTTTGAGTTACTGATACTGTTCTTTTGACTCCAAGGTTTTCTTGCTGTTTAGGGCTCGACATTTGCTGTTTCATATCTTTAGTGGGAGCCACCATTGTGGAAGGTAAAGTATGTGTTGCTGGAACAGACTGTGAATTTTTAGAAGTTACTTCACTCTCTTTACCTTTTACAGTAGCATCAGCAACTTTATTATTTTGATTAGATGTTAGATTTGAAACACTAGGGGTATTATTGGTTACATTATTAATCTTTGTCTTTTCTAGTTCTATTTTTATTTTTTTCATCTCAGGGCTTGGCAGAGATGCCTGATATTTTCTTTTAGATGGTTCTACAGACTTATCTTCCACTTTAGGATTAGACTGATTTTTAGACAATGTATCATTTAAAGCAGTTTGGTCATCAGAGGATTTAACTGGTGATGATTTTAATGGTAACATACTCTTTGCAGTTAACTCAAAGGAATTTAGAAACTGTGATTTTTCAACTTCATCATCATTTTTCTTGGAAGACATGCCAGATTTTTTATCAGGGTTCACAGTATCAACTGGTTCTTTACTCTGTTGTCCTACATTTTCATTTTTATTTGATATATCACTTGCATGTCTGATAATGTCATCAGGCATTGGACTATCAGCCCCTGATGAAGCTTCAGATCCTTGATCATGTAAATGAGGTGCTGGACTGCTAACACTAGTGTCTTCAGTTGAAGCAGGACTTGATTTTCTGTCTCGAAAATGACTGGATGCAGAACCTTTCCTGTTAATTTCAAAGAGCCTATTTCGTATAGCTACATAATCTGTTATATGGTAGAAAAAACGCATTGGTTCATTCCTCTTCCAATTATATATGTAAGCTATGTCCATTAAAGTATAATAATCTGGTAGAGGAACCCTCTTGTACAAGATATCAATAGCAAATTGAGTGCTGTCTATGTCAAACTTCATACTTAAGAATTTTTTGAGGTGACTAATGTTAACCACAGCAGGACATTGCAAAAACCTTCTTGGTGTGGCTGATACTGATTGAGGCTCATTGCTGTCAGAAGATTTACTAGATATACTATCAGTGTCAGTTGCATCAGCATATTCCAAGGAAAAGGATATAACATCCTCTGGACTGAAAATTATTCTTTCAGTATCTTCACCTCTCTGCTCAGGAGTAGCTGATGCAGCTGGACCAGGTCTTGATGAATAGAACTGTTGTCGTCGTTCCATTTCTTTTTGGAACAGTCCTGGTACAAGCTTATATACAATATCTTGAAGAGCTTTATCTAACTTTATGTTTGGCTTAGCAGAATTGATCATCATTTCACATACTGGGCAATAACTTTTCGCCTGTAAATGTTTGATGATACAGCTTCGACAAAATGAGTGTAAACATTCTACAATTGTAGTTGCGTCAATGTAATAGCCGCGACATAGAGGACATGTTATGTGTTCATTGACTTCACCCAGCAGAGTTCTTTGAGGCACAACTGCAGCGTTATTCTGCTCGGCCATTTTCACAACTTTTTTATCCGGTAGTTTATTGGACGTAACCATTTTTGAGATCCCCGGATGCTAGTATAGTAATGTATGGGTCTGCGTAGCTGACAATACAGTTACTGAACAAAACATAATTTCACTAGAATTTACATGTCTTATACGAGCACAATTAACACAACACTTTTAATAAAACGAATACCTATTTCTTTATAAAAATAATCAATAAAACAACGAAGCAAAGCCACACAATGAAAAGTAACACTCAATGAAGATGAACTTCGGTAATCGCCATAAAGTACGTCATGTTGGTAGTACTGCATTTATTTTATTTACTTTTGAACATAAAAAAGAACATATTTCTCCAGTATAATTAGTATTACTCAAAGCCAACAGGTAACAAGAATCACTTACCGTACTAGGTGTCCAAAATTTTGCGTTAATTATAAATATGAACGAGTTATTATAGAGATACTAAATATTTTTGGCGCGAATATGGTATGGTGTTTCAAGCGAATTGTACTCAAAATGTCAATTTTAATATTGTTTTGTAAGGTTGGCACATACGTGCTCATCTACTCAGGTCACAGATTATGTAAATCACAGATCACGTATAGGAAATTTATAGAATCTTACCTACTTAGACAACGAGCGCGAAATAACTAAATATCTCCCTTTTGCTATTTCATGTATTTCGTTCCAAGTGTTTGGGCAGATCCTCGCCGCTTATTAAAACACAACGTTTATGTTGTCAATACTGCACGTCTTTTTGTTGTAGTTCACTTGGCTGAAATTATGAGCTCAGTGATGGAGTACTGTAAAAATTAGGAATAAATTAAAAACAAGTGTGTGTTATGTAAAATGTCACAGAATATTTGTTTATTATTTATTAAGTAAAATGTCAGTTAATTATTGGTAGTACCACTAATCATCTAGTACTAAATATAAGCTTCAATATGTTATGGTTTTTAAGGCACGGATCAAAGGGTATTGAAGCGAAGCGTCCGCGGACACATCTGTAGACATGTAGAGAAGCTTTAGTATCCTTACTTGCAGAAGCACAACTATTTTTTGTGTCACTGCGGTCTTCTTTAAGGTGGAGGCACTCCCCAGTTGCGCAAATCAATTGGAACAAGGAATCTCGCTAGGAACTACCTCTCATAAATGATGTAGTAATTTATTTAAAAAATAAACAATTCATAAATTCCTTTATAAATTCATCAGTCTCTCCCCTCACCCATAACCTAAAAAATATGTAACCAACTAACCACAGATATTCCCATTATAAAATTAATTGTAACGGTGCGTACCACAAGTGCGTACAAACTTAGTAACAAGTTATATAACTTGTGTTATAAACGTCCACATCACTATCACACATCATTGTTATAACAATTTTCGTACGACACTCTATTTGTTATTTATCAATGATACGTAATTCGGACGTGTTATAAAACACAAGTTACTTAATAAGTTATTAGGTTTATACGCACCATTATAAACCAATTGTTAATTTTGCAATACATAATAAGTTCTACAACACGGATGGAAATGGCGGTATAAACTGGACTCCTTATAAAAAGACTGGTTATCAAAACTGCCACACCTAAACGGAAGTAGACGAAGAGTGGGGAAGTCTTTTCCATACGGTGGGAATATAATTAAGGTTCACGAGACGTTTGGTATATTTGATTCATAGAATAAGGACTCTATAGGGTAGACTTGGCATTTTTTATTAGAGGCAACACTACAATCCATTGTCAAACCGTAGACTAGCGACTCGGGTAACCCTGAAACATAATTCCTTCTTTCATATCATTCATCGGAGTACGCAGCACGCGATATCTTCATCGTGAATTTTCTAAATAATCACGAACTCCTTTTGAAGGAGTAAAGTTAAATCTTAAACTCCTATAACATGAGAGCTAAGGTATATAAATATTTGTGTTTTAAAATTTCGTGTATTTATAGAATCGCGTTTTAAATGTGGTGAGTGGTGTAGTGTTAATACTACATGAATTCGTTTTAATTGTTTCAGTGGCGTAAGAAGCGCATGCGAAGGCTAAAGCGCAAAAGGAGGAAGATGCGTGCAAGGTCCAAGTAAAATGGTACGTATTTTATTATTTTTTACATCATTTACATGTAAGTTGCTGGTTAAGCTCATCATGCCGGCAATGCATGTCGCTTGCAGCATTTTCGGTACTAAGAAAATCATTAATTGAACTGAATCAAATTCCACGTCAGAGCACATGTCCTAAACATGACATTCTATTGATACGTATCATTTTCCTTGTGTAAAGTTAGAGCCAACGACTAGGTACATGCACCTGCTAGTCCTGTTTAGACGCTAAGGTGATATATTATAGGAAGTAGTAAGCATGGTTATCGTGCACTCGTTTAATTTAAACTTATCAAATCCAATGTCTATTCAGGAATGTTAAGTTTTATTCATTGAAATGTTCTAACTTACGAATCATCTATGATTTCCATGATGCTTAATTACAAGATATTATAAATTAAAATAACCTATTAATATTTGTTTAGGTATGTGTGCAGTTTAGTCCCATGTGTTTAAAACTTAAGTTCAAACATTAACCAACATACACAAGACTCAATTATACATATAGGTAGGGGCAATGTTGTCTCTGGGACAGAGCTGGTATATGATTGTAGTACACCATAGTGGCCTTAAGACACAACCTCGTTTATACTTTTGGTCTGCATCCATATATTATTATTAGACATTATCTTATATACATAATATTTATTTCCTGTGTTGAATCAGGTTATGTTACAATTATTGTTGTAGTGCTACAAATTGATACTAACTAAATTTTTTAAGAATTTAAAATTAATTAGTGCCATTACGGGGATGTCAGACTATTGAATATATATGCCTGGAAGATTAAATAAGGTGGACTAATAAGTGCCAGTCCATGGTGTTTGGTGTTCATTAAGGGAGTTGAATACTATATGTAACCAACTATTTTTTATTAATTAATATCATTTGTGAAGGATGTTCCTAGTTGCCTTTATTCTATGTAAACCATTCTCAAACAGTAACATGCTAGTATATCACTGCATAACTTGATACTAAGTTAAGTTTTTTGGCTATAATTATTAATTGGCTAAGCATAATTTGTATTACAATTGTTTTGTATGTGCATATGAATCTTATATTTTCAAATTTATTTTTTATTCTTTATTTTTTAGGAACTTTTACGCATAGCGTATGCCAGTTCCTTCGTACCCTAAATGCTTATGAACTATACAAACTGGCCATAAACTTGAACAAAACGCATCTACACTATTCGGTTGGGATAAAATATCATTGAAAGTTCCTACGTTGATTTTGTTCAAATTTAAGTCCCTTAACAAGTTGTTTCTAGTAGACTCATATTGGACACATTCCATTAATAGATGATATTTCAAATATTTGTTACAAAAAAGAATAGTATTTAAAAAGAAGTTCTTAAAAATATTGTTTTAAATTATATACAAAAAAAAAATTACATACATAAAAATATTTATTTTAGATAAACACCCCCTCCATGGCAGTCGTTATCTCATTCATGAGACAAACGTAAAGAATTGGAGGGTATATTATATACACATGCTGGCTCCACCCTTGTGATATTATTTATCTTTAAGGACTATTTCTAAGCATACATTTTTTAATCCCATTATCTCCGTATTTATTGTAGCACTCTTGTAAAATCTAGGAATCTCTAAAAACAAACATCCTGTAACTGATTGTGCCACTGTTATGGTAAAACAGTACCTACCTAAAATATGTGGTTACTGTCAATAATAAACTGCAACACCCTTTTGTTGCGGTTTATTCTTCATCCAAAGTGTAAAGGCCAAAGTGTGACCAAGATGTTGCAATTCCCAGCAGTCTGCATTAAAAACAATCTGAGATACATGTGCTACCTTAATGTTAATATTTTGTTAATTGTTTCAGGTACACGGGTGGAAAATTAGATTCATCTAATATTACTAGTGTATCAAATAAAAACTAAAAAAATCACTTTTTGTTTAATTCTGATAACTGTAACACCAACCCTATCCTAAGTCATTCTGATCCAATTTATTTGTGGTCAACGAATTACACTATTCGCCACTAATCGCCACCTCAACACTCAAATATAGTTTGTGTCATACTAGACATGTGCGCCGATCGGCGTGGCGCACGCCGCCGGTCAATTTAGCCACGCCGACGCCGCCGATTTTTTCATCGGCGTCAAAATAATTCGTAGGTAATTATAATAACAATTCACATAGTACCAATAGTAATCTCATCAACAGGGGTTATACTGAAGAGCCTTCAGCGTAGTTTAGATATGCTACAGGCCTCCAAACACATTCCTTACGGTCCAGAAAGCGGTGATACTCTCAACAACTGCCGAATCTTTATGTTCAATGTCCACATGTAAAGCCAAGGCTAGTCCTTGTCGAAGGCATAATGCTCGGAGTTGTGCAGCAATACATCTACCTAGGGCAGACCATTCCGCTTGGTAGACACAACTTCGAGAAAGAAGTCAATAGGAGAATCCGATTGGGCTGGGCAGCTTTTAGTAAACTTCGTCGAGCCTTCGCCTCGCCCATACCACAATGTCTGAAGACCAAAGTATTCAACCAGTGCGTCTTGCCTGTTATGACCTACGGTGCCGTGACGTGGACACTGACTATAAAACAAGTCCACAAATTTAAAATCGCTCAGCGAGCTATGGAGCAAGCTATGCTCGGAGTCTTTTTGAAGGAAGAACTGGAGTGACCGATATAGCTCGCAGGATCAGCAAACTGAAGTGGCAGTGGGCTGGTCATATCCGTCGAAGGACTGACGGCCGCTGGAGCCGACAAGTTCTAGAGTGGAGACAGCGCCTCGGCATACGTGGTGTAGGATGCCACCTGACTAGATGGAGTGACGACCTAAAAAAGGTAGTGGGGATAGACTGGATGAGGAAGGCGGAAGACAGAGTGTTATGGCGCAGTTTGGGAGAGGCCTATATCCAGCAGTGACTGTCATAGGCTGAGTTGAGACCAATGTCTGAGGAAAGGGGGGAAGCGAGTTTCCTTTATGTCTCCATTTATGAGAGAATTAATATTTTGCAAGAAACGTAAATGAGCAAAGCGAGCCCGTTATTTCACTTAATCATCATCAAGCCTTCTTTTGGCTTTGTCCCGGAACAAAGTACACAACTCCTGGTAGTAAAGTGTCTGATGAACCTGTGGTGTTCAAATGCTGGAAATACTTTGGTGGATGCGACCCCAAGGATGTTCTCGATGGCGATATACTTCGTTATTGGAACGGAAAGCAGAATAGTTATTCTTGGCTGTTCAACTGTGAGGGCTATAATGAGCGTTCCTGCCACCAGCACACCAAGCGAGCAACTTTTCTCATTGAGGGACTAACCATTACGGAAAAGAGGTCACGGTTAATCCTACATCAGTAGATAAAATTATTTTTATTTACAATTTGTGGTCAAACAAAAAGCAGAAGATAGAGAACAGTAGTGTATAAGTAAATAAATATATGTTTATTTTGAATTAAGGTATATTTTACTTATTTTCCCCATCCACGCCGATGACGCCGCCGCCGCCGACGTTTTAGACGCCAGACGCCGCCGCCGGTCAAATAAGCATCGGCGCACATGTCTATGTCATACATACCTAATGTCCGAAAAGAAAGTATGATAATACGTTACCCCACACCAAAGTAATATCGGAAATCGGTCATTTAATTAAATGCATGGTTTAAATGTTATAATTTAGATACCTACCTAATTAGTTGCCCAGGTTTTCAGTATTTGCAACGTACATTTTTGAATTTGTTGCGTAGATATATAGTTTTTTTAGTTTTATGCGTTATTTCACGAAAACATTTTCTGATAGGGTCACGTTACCGCAGCCAGAAATTTTCTTTTTAACCGACTTCAAGAAGGAGCAGGTTCTCAATTCGTCTGTTTTTTTCATGTATGTTCACTGATTACTTTTTTTTTAATTAAAAGGGCATCCCATTTTGACCACATCAAGATCTTATGATGGAATCCCAGGGGAAATCGAGGTGTGCGTTCGCGCAGCGGAATGTTGTTGAATTTAAAGATTTTATTTATGCAGATATTTAGTGTATGACGTCGTATAATTGTGTATGGTAAAAAAAAATTGTGCACGCAGCCATTGGGAGAAATTCACCAAAAACTCATCCCGCTGAGCGAACGTTGTCCTGGCGGAACTTTTTTTAATCCATAGACTGAAGAAGAAAAGAGATGTGTCGAAAAATTTGTGTGTAATTGTGTATGTATTAATAAAATTAGTGCACGCATAAACTTCGGAGAAATTCAAGTTTCCGCTACGTGAACATTTGGCCATTAGCTAGGTAGTTTTCATATAAAGCGCTTACATAGAGAGCTGTAGATTTTTACATACATTGTTTTGAATTTGTTTATATTTGTTTAAAAAACAGATTTAGAAAAAATCGTAGGGCTTAAAAAATAAAAATATAAACGTAAAATACGCGTATTAGGTCTTAGTTCTTAAAGTGTGCACTTTGGGGTCTAGATTTTCACCTTTATGCAAACCTTGTAAGTGTCTGCAACATGTTGCCAAGTATCAATGATGTTCCGTTAGTAATTAAAGAGTTGCAGGACAATTTACCATGAATAGATCACTGTTTACAAAGCAGTCAAATATCACGACGTTCTAAAGAAATTACCACGCAATTCCTGGTAAAATGTATGCCAATAATTAGTTTATTCATTCAACTATTCACATGCAAAATTTCATGTCATTAAATTCAGTAATTAAAGGAATACGATTATAATACTGACGAAGCATCGAAAACTTATATAACCTGACCAAGTTTGGATGGCTACAAAAGTTTTACAGTTTTTGGTGAATTTCTCCACAATAGCTGCGTGCACAATTTTTTTACCATACACAATTGTACGACGTAAACACTAAATATCGGCATAGTTAAAATATTTAAATTCAACAACATTCCGCTGCGCGAACGCACACGAAATCGAGGGCAATCCTTAAAAAAATTACAGGCACATTAGTTATCACTGTTTTTAAATGTATTTCCTAAAAGAGTTCAAGTATTTGCGTCTGCTAATTACCATCTCGTGTGAATGATGCAAAAGTACTCTGTGTGAATGATCTAATGATGGTAGGCACAACTCTCAGTCTATACAATGTACTCTGTGGGCACAACTCTTCAACGTGTGCGTTACCCCAGCAAAATAATGTCAATAGTTTTTTAGTTACCATTTCACAAAAACTGTCTGTTGGGATAACGTTAGTATACCGTAGCCAGACATTTTCTTTTTTAATGGGAATATTGAAATAAATGTTAGCTAATCAATTAGTAGTCTATCAGAGGTAAATGCTGCAACTTATTGTACTTTCTTCGGCTGCGAAGATATTCGAGATTCTGCTGCAGTAACGTTTGTAGCTTTAGATACTCGTTGTATACCTAAAGCATTGACGTCATTATTTTGCTGGACTATTGAATGTAGGTATTTAAATAATATAAATAAATAAATATTTTTGGACATTATGACAGCGCCATCTAGTTGGTTGATATACCCCATATATACTTTTTTTTTGTAAATACGTACATATTATAGGTACATAGATACATCCATGACTCGGATACATCACAGAAACGTTTGTCCCTAAGTACCGGGATTCGAACCCGGGACCCATAGCACAGAAGGCAGCGTTAACTACCGCAGAACTAATTGGATCGTCGAAATTATTTTATACTTTTATAATGCTTTATTATAAAATCCATAAAAAAAATGATTTATTTCGAACTGGGTAGTACCTAACACTGGTCCCATGGTTTAAAGATACACTTTTTAGTTTGTTTTACTACATTTATGAAACGCTGTTATGCGATCCATAGATTGGATACATCCTTTTTACGAACAAAATCGATAAATTGCTTCAGTACCTTCGATTTCGAATATCAATCAAGCTATATCGAGATCCATTTCGAAATAGTACGTCTAGCTCTGTCAAAATCACGCACGTTACTGCAGATTAGAGATGGTCGTTGAATCAATAAACTGTTCTTTTTAACGACTTTTCATTCGTCAACGAGATAACTGTTATTCATCAATGAAAAAACAGGTTGATCTGTTAATTTTCGTCAACGGCTTATTTCATTACAATTTTTTTCTGAGAATCAACTCTATTGTGAAACGATTACTTCCGAACAATGCCGATTTGCCGAACTTCGTACGAAGGGAATGTCATTTCTTTTTAATTCTTTTCAAATGAATAATCTTTAATAAATATTTGCAACTAAATTGTCAACTTTTCATTGTAACTGTTGACCATTGATGAATAACAGTAAAATTACATTAATCAAAAAACCGTCAATGACATATGCCTACTGCAAATCATAGACTAATATATACTATCGGAAACTGCAGATCTGTGTGCCAGCCATACCTTGCGTGTTGCCCCGCACTCACGCGCGGGAGTGCGTGTTCGCCCGCATGTAGATTATGTGTGGTTGTACTTACTATGCGTGTTTTCTTTACAACCGAACAACGTAAGATCACGCACCCCGCGCTCACGCTGCATGAAGCGGGGCAGTGGGTGGATCGCCTTAGTGTGCTATACGGGGATTCCATTCAATAGTTACGAAATGTTTGCATAGCTAGGGTATGTAATCATAATGTAATCTTAAAACGTCACGGAACAGAAAAAAAGTTTCTTTTTTTCTGTTCCGTGTATAACGTAATATTAATACTCTATAGGTACGCACCCATTAAGAGAATTCTTTTTTCAAAATTGTCAAGTTTAATTCAACGACTGCTTCATTAATTGTCAAATTGTGAAGTTTACCTATCTATTTCAATGATTTTGATTTTATTTACACACGGACATATAATCTAACACCGCAATGGGCCGTATGGGCGGTATCAAGTGGGAAAAGGCCACACAATGTCGACCTGTTCATAACATAATTTCGTCTGATTTTCCAAGATACAATCCCCAACCATGGAAGTTTATGGTAAGCATTATCATCACCACTCACTGATAGTGTTAAAAATGTATCTACTGAATATATTAACATTCTTATATGTAGTAATATATAACAGTAGTAGGTAGTATAATACAATACATTTAATTATAAAAGTACCTACTAATACAATTATTTTAATACCTATCTATAACAAACGTCGCGACCGCGGCAACATTTTATGAAAATAATAAAATCGTTTAGGCCCTGCGCTCATTATCGGTATCGGCAAGAAAAGGAATCCTTCGGCATTCCTACATGCACACTGTCGGAAACTATGTCTTGGCATGCTGCAACGTTCTTAGGCATGACGCTGCTTGCTAGCTTGCCGAAGCGTCTCAATATCGTATTTCTCTTCTAAACAGTTTCAAAGTTGTTAGAAGCTAGTTGCTTATAATTTAATATGGTGGATTGGGATCTAGTGTTCATAGCAGCTCTTGCTGAAGAAGAAGAGAAATCTAATCAATCAAGGAGAAGATTTTGGGTGAACAGCCTTTGGAAGCAACGACGCGCGACGGCGTACCGAAGGATCCCGAAGTATCCCGAAACAGCCTCAAGCATACCGAAGCGGTATTTTTGTTACTACGATCATATATAATGGAAATTTCTACTTTATTGAAGTTAATGTATAATGCTTTTTATCACCTAAAATCCTCTGCCGTGCCCATGGCGATAGTGGGCACCGGGCCGTAGGCGCAGAATGTCCAATTCGCAAAATAGCCAATTCGTAAAATGTCTAGTTCGCAGAATATCCATAAAAAAATTGTCACAAATATTGACATTAAACTTAGCCGAACCGAAATAACGAAGTATCATGTTTCCGAACATTAATTTATTTACCTACTACTGCATGCTTTTGCAGTGATTCGTTTCCGTCATTAAATTGTGTAGCACAATATATTAATTTTTTATAACATTATTTTAATTTAACATTGAAAATACTACCAAGTAACCGGCTGTAGGTATGACCAAATAAAATATGTAATTATTAAACTATAAAAGGCGAACTTGACTGATGAACTTGGTAAAATATACCTAATTGCTAAACATCACTAGAGACATAAATACATAAACTGCAATAAATACAAAAGTCGCTGAGCATAGCCGATACCCAGAACCGTTTGCTACAAGGCTCCCTTCTGGCGAAGAGCAGCGTGGCAAAACATAGCTGAATAAACACAACAGTTCAGAATATTAATGATATATAATTTAAATATAGGGCTGCCAGTAAGCAACGACGGGATTATGCCATTTAGCATCTGAAATTATACCAAATGTGATGGTATTATACCATACTGCCCATTCTATGTCAGATGAGCTTTTTTTTTTTAGCTCAAATCCCTCGATTATTTAATTATCCTTTGCAGAATTAGCGGACAACTTCTTGGCATGACCTTTTTTTTGTGAGCGTCTTGCTTTTGTATCGAATTATACCAAATGATCATGGATACCACATGGATACAATACATCGTCCAATTATACCAATTTGGTATCAAAAGATACAATCTGGCAGCCCTGTTTAAATAGGTTGTTTTATAATGATAACTGATAAGGGGGCAAGTGGGTAGGAGGCTCACCTGATGGTAAGTGATCACCGCCGCCCTTTGCAACACCAAAGGCTAGCAAATGGCTTGCCAATCCCTGTATCATCCGTTAAGGTTTCTTAAAATAGGGAGTTACTAGCAAACTGAATTCCCATGTTGTCTAAACAGTCACTCCACCAACTCGCAGAAACACAACTATTGTTGATCCACTGCGGTATTCTGTAAGGCAGAGGTACTTCCCCAGGCAGGCAGCTCAATTTGAACGAGAAATCTCGCTACTTCTCAAGAATGGAGGAGGATACAAAACATAAAAAAACCTATACAAAAGCTGTCTATGTATGACAAATAAATTGGCAACCCAAAGTACGCGCCCGGGCGAATCAAAAGTACTACTAAGTTGGGGAAAAAGTCGTTTCGCGTAGGTATAATATGTGTAAACTTGTATAAAACCTCTTTGGTTATACTATTTGTATCTGGCTGGTTTTTAAGACAGTAAAAATGTTACATTTAAAAAAATAAACAAATTTCTTGGTAACATGTTGAAAAATAGGAGTTATGTTCAGCTACATATGGAAAATTGTTGTTGACTGTTCATTGTATATGTCGGCGCAGGAAGGCCTTCATCAGAATTCATCGTGTATTCAGTTGTTGTGGGCGTATTTTCGATCAGGAGGCATCATATCGCTTCTGACTTCTCATTATAATCAGTTACTATAACACACTATTCGGGCAGATTACAAGCGATTCGTCGCAGACGTGGTGCGCTTGCGGTTCCCGTTCAGCCCGTCTCCAAAACAAGATATCCGCACCGCTTCCATTCACACGACGCTCCGCTAGAGCGACTTTTTGACAACAGTCACTCTCAAATTTGACATTATCAACGACGCACGCATGCGCCGTCATATATTTGAAATGACAAGATTATTTTCTTTTTGTCACACTTATTTATAGACAATTTTTGAGATGTTTGTAATATTGAATGTGTTCATCAACTTATGTATTATTAAAACCCTTTATTCTTGTGTTAAGGACACAAGACTACAGTAAAGTAGCCTGATACTGCATTTTAGTTGTTTAAGTACCTTATATCGCAAAGTCATAATTTTCTCATGGGTTCTAAATTTTTGTATGGTATAGATATACATTCAGTCCCATTACCACCAAAAAGTCCATCATACATTATGGGTTATAGAAAAAAAACAGCCAAATAAGATTTTTGGGAAACCGCGTTTTTGTCTTACTGTATTTTAGGATATGTTGGGCGGAAATTTGGAATCATTCCACTTTGCCCCACCAAACTACCCCACTAGTGGGGCACATTCCACTGCCTTAAAATTTGCAGAGGAATCTGCCCCACTAAACACTTGGCACTTTAGTGTTAGTAGGTTTGCTCATAATATAATTTTTGTTTGCAAAAGTATTTTTTTAGTATGTAACTATTACTGGTGGCGTTAGATGTAGTATATGGTGTTTAAATAAAATTAAAAAGTATGTTGTTAGGAAATTATTATTAAAAATTGGTTTCTTGAGTCATACATAGATCAATCAGGTACATAATTTGTTAAAAGAAAACCCTAAGACACCTCAACTATTAAAAAGTTGAGTAGTTAGAATTCATGCTGTTTTGTTTCCTAAGTACGAGAATAATAGGTAGGTATTTTATATTTGTGCTATTAAACTTAGTATGAATAATATAAATGCATCCATAATATCCATATGATGTATAATGCATTGATTGAATTGTACGTCGAAAATGTATAAAATGTACTACACAAAGTATGTACTATGTACATTTAATGCCAATAGTGATAGATACCAAAAAAATACTTTTGCTAACAAAAATTACATTATTTATGAGAAAACCTACTACGCAACTCCTACCTCTAAAATGCCAGCCTTAGTGGGGCATAATCCACCACATTTTTAGCTAGAGGAAACTGCTCCACAAAAGTTTGTTTAGTGAGGTATCCATCTGCAAATTTTAAGGCAGTGGAATCTGCCCCAGGGCAAAGTGGAATGATTCGAAATTTGTCGTTTAAGGGTTTATGTTTCTTCTCTTCATGAACCATGTTTATTTAACAATAGCAGTATGCACTCTTTCAGAATAGAAGTGTGTGCGTGTCGTTAGTAATCATTGTGAATGTAAAGCCGTCAAGACCATAGCGTCCGCAACCGCCCCCGCCTATTCCCACTGGAAGAGCGCTATTAACAATATCATCAACCCATTATAGTCCCACTGCTGGGCACGCGTCTCCACTCAATTGAGAGGGATTAAGCTATAGTCCACCACGCTAGCCTTCTGCGGGTTGGCAGATTTCACATGCCATGGAGAAAGTCTCTCAAGCATGCAGGTTTCCTCACGATGTTGAGTACCTATGTGATAAATACGCACATAACTTTCGAAAACTCAGTGGTGTCAGCGTGTCTTGGGTTCGAAGTCGAGACCTTTGACATTTTATTAAAAATAATTGTTATAAATATTAATAAATTCAACAGGAAGGTAGATCACGTATTGAATGGCTTCTATCGTATGAGTACCAGAGAATGTGGCTGGATGAAATGGAGGCTTGGAATAAGCGAATGTATCCTGAAAACACGACTGTTAATGTTGATGTTGTGAAGCGTTACGTCTTGACTTTTAAAACTAATCACCAACCACCGAAACCAGAGAAAAAGAAACCGTTTAAAATGAAAAAGTAAACATTTAATATTTTTGACTGTTATATTTAGCAATTATTGATACCTGTTTTATTAACACTGCTAGTTAACTTGTTATTAATAGTAACCTTCCAATTTAAGAGCAATTGCCTATTTCAGATTCGACGGTATAAAAGGAAAAACTGAAAGTAGACGTCCTCAGAATGACAAAGCAATGAGAAAAAAAGATTCTGTAAAAGTAAAAAGTGAAGGAACCAATTAAATACTCATATGTAGTTCAAGATCCCAGGGCCACGAGACGTCACATATTTTGCAACCTGCTAGTAGGGGCATGCGTTCTTAGTACACACTATTTCTACCTACTCAATCGTCCACATTTCCTCGTCAGAAAATACGTGACGTCTGGTGGCCCTGGGATGTTACTCTATTATATAGGTATTTTATGTTATATTATTTCTTAAACTAAACTTCCTGTTCAATAGTGTGGATCAAAATTACTTGTGCACCTGATACGTGATACCTTTTCGAACAAAGATTTTTATATCTAAACCAAATTAGGTAGGTACCATCAACCAAAATCATTTTAATATTCTGAATAAATAAATATAAAATACCTGAATAAAAATAAATATTTCTGGACATTATGACACAGCACCATCTAGTTTCGAGCTAAGCAACGAGACTTGTGTCACGGATACTAGTCGGTTGATATACTACACATTATACTTACTTATATACAGGCCTACAGTGCATCCCACGGATATGCCACATGGAGGGAAAGTACCTTGAATATTGTAGATGGAATCTTTTACTGAAGACATACTTAATTTGTTTTTTTTTTTAATTTTTGCCCCACTAGGATTTTCTTCTGTGCCGTGGTTACTAACACATATTTTCACATACACAAACGCCCAGACCCGGAACATCTACCTGTAGAACGTACAAATATTTGCTCCGTGCGGGGATCGAACCCGCAACCGCAAACGTGACGCACAAGCCGATCGCTCAGCCACTGCGCCGCCGGTCGTCAAAATTTGAATTAAAAAACCAAGTTAAATTGTATTATTATATTTAAATAATTACATGGTGGAACCGGACTCGAACTCGTTACACGAGAAAAATAATCACTCTGTTGCTTTATCATACCGGTCGATAGGCTTCCCATAAAGATAAACCAGCACTCGTGTCCTGTAGAGCCGTTAATTATCAGACTAATGTCAATAGAATATTTCTAGTATAATCACCATTGGTTTTATTTGTTGGGGGTAGAAACTATTAATCCATGTAACGTCGGTAGCTGAACGTTCTCACGTAAGGGAGAATTGCTTAAAGTACAGGGTCCCTTGGTGAGTCGGTGGTGTTATAATAGGGATTGATAAACTTTTTATATTCTACCCTCTACAAAAGTATGATTGGACTGGCATGTACATAAATATGTAATTATTTATACAGGGTTATTTGTAAAACACCGACAACCTCCCAGGACTAGATAGTTTCATGACGCTTCCTACTTCTAAGCGCATAGTAAAAATCCCTGTCCTGGGTGGGGGGACGATGAGGACGGGGGCGTGTTGCTAGCGTTGAACTTGACCCATCTGACGTGTAAATCCAATACACTGTAGCTCGAGTTACAGTGTATTGGATTTATAGCGCTTATTTATTTCTTAATATATTTTTATTTTATAGTATGTAGAAGGAGATATATTAAGTTATATTTAAGGTTTGTGATGGAATATTACAAAAAAGTTTTAAAAGCCCTTTTCTCTAAATAGGTATTTCTGAGATAGTGTTCTGGATTCACATGTCAGCGTTCACAGATACGATATGTCGTATCATTGCGACTGAGTTTGTGGAATTTGAACTATCTTGTGCAAAAATGGAGCAACAATAAATAAGTGTTTAGTAAGGGGCCTTTAAATTCAACATTAAACATTGAAGTCTCGTTTTTAAACTACCAGTTGTTTCAGAGAGGTAAGTAGATATTTGCTTGTATTTAAATGGTCCGTTTAACACACATGACAGTTAAGTAGGTAGTAGACATGTGCGCCGATGCTTATTTGACCGGCGGCGGCGTCTGGCGTCTGAAACGTCGGCGGCGGCGGCGTCATCGGCGTAATCGGCGTGCATGGTGAAAATAAGTAAAATATACCTTAATTCAAACTAAACATATTTATTTACTTATGCACCACTCTTCTCTATCTTCTGCTTTTAGTTTGACCACAAATTCGCGGCGTCGTCGTCGGCTTGGCTAGATAATATTTAGGAAAGTGAGGTTACGTAACAATTTATACTTAATTTTTGAAGTGCGATTGACGATTTTTATAATATTTATAGGATATTCATTAGGACTATTTTTAGAGTGGGTAAGCAGATGTGATGTTTATAAATAAAAATCGTATTTAACCCATAAAGGCTACAATGAATTTGTACACTGCTAAGATTTAATCATTTGAATAAATAATATAATTTAAAATATTATTTCATTTTATGTTATGTAACTACCTACTTGAATTAGGGATCGTGTTTGTATTTTTTTATTTATATATTAAAATAAAAAAGCAAAACAATCTAAATTGCTATTAAAATCGGAAAGGGAAAATTTTTATTGCAAAAGGTGTTCTCAAACTCATGGTCACTTTGAAGGGGTAAGGAAAAACGTGAAAAAAAAACCTATAACGTTTTTGGAATCGCTGTAAGTTTGATGTAATCTACTGTAATCCTTTTTTGGATATTAAAAAATATCTTCCTAGAAGTGCCAGAGCAGATCGTGTCCCTTCGTCCAGCATACTCACCATGGAATCCTGATATTTCATGAATGTCAAAAAACTGTTCTGAAATAGTGCTAAATAGTGCCCAAAGGAAAAAAATAGTGCTCTTGTACTTGCGAAGTTATAGCCATAGTTCGATGAGTATGCTGGACGAAGGTTTCGCCCAGCATACTCACCTCCGTCCGGAGAATCTGTATACGCTTCAAACATAATTCATACTTCAAAAAATAGTTCCCAAATAGTGCCAAACGGTGCCCAAAAAGAAAAAACAGTGCTCGAATAACTTCGGAGTTATAGGCTTCGTTCAGTGAGTATGCTGGGCGTAGGTTCTACGCCCAGCATACTCACCTCAGTGCGCGAATATCGAACGAGCTATAGGTACAATTTACGTCTCAAAAAATTGTGCTTGAAATAGTGCCCAATATCAGTCCAATTTTTGCTTGACTTTTGACCTAGAAAACCATTAAATTTGATTGTAAACTTCTACATACTAACGTAAAATGGGGTACAGTCGTCGACACATGTTTTTGGACAAAAATATTAAACTTTCTAATTGTAGACTTCATGTTATTGGAAATAATTATGGTATTTTCTCACATGTCAAAAACTTTCGATTAAATGCATTATTATATATTTTATAAATAATAATAAATGAATGAAACTTTAAGCGTAAATGAAGTCTATTACTTCATTGCATTGTGTGTTTGTCTGAATAAAAACAGTCATTTGCAGCCAATAAAATTAATATCTTGAAAAATTGTAAAAAGGAAATTATACAGTTTCTTTTTGTATATATGTTGCAGGCAAAACTTATAACCAGTCAAAACTAGTACTGTGACATAGTTATACAAATTTTTAAAACTCTTTCCAATAGTTTCATCAATGAAAGGTTTAGCAATAAAAAACATTTTTAATTACTTACGTTATTTATTACTATTTAAAGGGCCAAAGTAATCAGAATTCTAGTTAACTAGTTCACAGCTTTTGTTAACATTCATAATATAATCAATGTAAATAGAAAAAATTGTAGTTTTAATATTGTATATAATATACATATAAAAAAATGTTTAGCCAAATATTGGTAAAACTTTCTAAAATATAACACGTAGGTACTTGTACTTTGTTTTACTGCTACAACGTTTTAATCACAATAAAATTATCTTACAAATAAGTATAAATTGAGCAATCACAGTTTATAATCACGTTTTTTTTATTAATATTAAATACCCTATAGTAATTACAAATTAACAATCACAGTTTATAATCACATTTCTGTAAGTTATTAATAAAATAACTTTTACAAGAACAAAAAAAAAACAAACAAACAATAACAAAATAGGAACTAACAAGTTAGGACCGATCTTCATCTTACATTCGCGTATAAATAATGCAGTGTGGTACAGTATATTGGGAATTACTACAAACTTTTTTACTAAGGTCATCGCAGTTCCAAGTTCTCTTTAGCAATCGATAGCACTTTGACTTGTAATGCCCCATGCGTCCTGATTCACCATTTGTAAAATCTATTACCGACAGAATTTTAAAGGTGTCACCGTTTATTATGATCTCTTTAGGAATTTCATCAATTTCTATTTCAATTGAAGTATTAATTTCAATAAATACGAAGTCTAGTACTTCATATTTGTATGCGTTTTTACCGTTACATAATTGGTATTTACATTTCCTTTCAGTATCATTTACTAATAGAGCTTCATTAAGGGCTCCAATACCTTGAGTCGTCAATATGTTTACATTTATTGGAATCCAACTACATTTTGTGCCAGAACCTTTATTGATTTCACAGTTCTGGTTTGTACAATTTAAGTATCTATTAGCACTATAAAAACCATAACTTTGTATGTTATCTATTATAAAAGTTACATTACACTCACAATTTTTGCAACTACTAAAATCGGATTCCACAGTATCATATATTTTAGCCAATACCTTAGAACGAGTAGTGTAAATATCTTTTGGTTTTCTAGCCTTCTTAGTGATTTTCTTTAGATTGTCATACGTGATCAAACTTCTGGTCAGTTGTGAAAGATCGTTTTTTTTATCATTGATATATTTTCTAATATTAGGTCTATCTAAATATGCAATTGAAAAACTTTGGACCACGGAATCAAAAGCACACGTATTAATAAACGTGAATCTGTATGTTCCTGAAGTAGAAACACTGCCGTTTTGTAAAATATGTAATTTTGTACGACGATTGATTCGTTTTTTATTTTTCTTCTGTTTAGACACCAGTCCCCGCCAGTCTTCAATATAATTTGGTTCGCTCCTAAAAATTGAGTTTTCATAAAATGATTCATCATTGACGAGAGTATTTATTTGTGGTGTGTTATGGTCACTTATTTCATTTTTTTCATCGACAATATTTTCAGTTCCTTCTTGAACATCAATCAAGTCACTTTTGGCTAAGCGTATGGAACCGGTTATCAAAGGCTCGTGTTTAATAATAAACTCATCTACGCGGTACTTATTTGAATTTGTTTTAAAAAATAACTTTTTTACGTCTTTCATATAACTTTCTACATTTGAACTGGTTGGAGTACAATAATTACTGTTAAAATAAGTCATCATTATATTTCCCCATAGTGGAAGTTTTTTAAGAATCCTAATCAAAGTGTCCTTTATTTCCGGCAAGTAATAAATATTTTCGATTTCAGTTTCTTGATCACACAATTGTTTAATTAAATCTTCTTTCTCCTCAAGATCTTTATACATTTTCAGAAGCGGGTTTTCTTCTTTATCTAATCCCTCCCATAAAGAATGTTTAATTGGAACGTGATTTTCCGAATCTACATTTTGTATTTCACATTCCTGCAAATTAGTTTTGATCCGGTTTTTTAATTCTAAAATCGCCGTTTCACACCGTGTTAAATTTCCATTTCTACTGCCGCGGTGTTTATTATTTGCTATAATATAAACATTTTCTATAATTTTCTTTACCTCTCCGTATGAAACACATTTTTTAATCAGAATCATACAATCAACAAAAAAAATTGTTACTCTAGTGTCTATATTTTTGAAAATACTTTGATTGTACAATGTTTTTATGAAATGCGAAGTATCAAGGCGAACATAACAGGTTGGAATTTTTTTGGTTCTATTTTCTAAAATATTAAAACATGTATTTAAGTAGTCAGAGGTGGATTTATAACCACAAAATACTTTTACCACTGCACCTACTAAAGCTGCGGAATCATCAGTTACTACTTCATTTGGAGGTTTTCCATTAGCCAACCAAGATTGTAACCAGCTAGCAATAGTATCTAAAGAGTGACTTTCTGATATACACTGTGAAATTGGCACGCTACTTTTAACGGTTGTATCTGTCATCATAACATACAAAAATATAGGACTTTGCGACTCTTGAGATAGTTGTGTGTGTTCATTGACGACAGGCCGAAGATTTTTATTAAATATAGAACCTGTTGCGTCTATAGAAACTCTAATATAATTAAACTCTTTTTGGCATTTTTTATAATAATTCTTTTGATCGTCCGTCCAGTAAAATGTATAAAATGGAAAAGCAGAAACATATCTAACACATTTATCAAAAGGTGGTGAAACACACATACAAGTAAGTGACAATATTGGGTTGGGATGGAAAACATCAACTTTTTTATTTTCATGTTTAACTCGATGTAGTGTTTGTAATTTTGGCAATACTGGAGGTTCCTTGTCATTTTTCTTCATTAAAGTTGAGGCTAATTTATATCTTATAGAAGCTGCTGCTTCGTGTTGTAATTTTTCACCTAATTCCCTTATTTGGTAATACCGTAATCGGTTTTTTTTACTGGTGTTATGAGAGTACTTTTTATTTTCATTAATTATGCAACATTCTAGTTTAATTAAATTTTCCGTTTCTAAGTTAGTTGTTATAATTATTTTTGCGTGACATTGATTACAATATCCTGTGCATTTGATTTCGTAATTGTCTTTCACAATATTATTTTTAAAACACCAAGTGCATAAAGATCTTATTTCTTTCCATAGATGCATTTGAATTACATTAGTCCATTGGTTTGGTTTTAATTTACGTCTGACATTATACAGACTACCAGGGGCGATTTTGCTTTTTCGGTGATAAAAATACCTTTGAGGCTTAATACTATCCCAAGTTATTGTATCCATATAAAATGTATGCGTACTGGTGTTCTCCGAAACACTATTAATGCTTTCGTTTGATGACGATGTAGACTTTTGATTTATCAAATTAGAATCATTATTACGAATTATTTCTTTTTTATCAACACCAAAAAAGTATTCGTAATTTCGTTTTATGCTTAATATGATTGATTTAATACTCATTTTGTAATTTAACCGTGTTTGAATTTGTTTATAAATTGAGTCATTTGCGGAAGGAATATTTTTAAAAAAGTCATCTTTGAATTCTGAAATTACTAATTTTTGCGTTTCTAATGAAACCTTTGGTTTAGGCCCTCGTTTTCCTTGCTGATCCATGTCGTTAGATTCACAAGAATTATCACAAATTATTATGCCATTTGTTTTCAATATTAACATAATATGAAATAACAACTAACTAACTAACATATAAATCAACATCAATAACATTATGAACACTTGTGTACTTATACTACCTATATTACCTGAAAATACCAACTATAGATGTAAAAAACATAACGGGCCCCACCGCTCACGCAGTACGAGTCAGAAAAAGTTGTCTTCTAACGTGGTAAACATTGTGTCTTCAAGATAATCTGAAAATAACACGTATTTAAATAATTTAATATAGGTATGACAGGCTCCAGCCTTCCTCTAAAGGTACTTAAGCACTTACGTGTTTTCCATTATTTTAGCGTGATTTCTATTATAAATAGCGAAGGGGCAAAACACGAGGCTGAAGACGATTTCCCGAAGTCACAACTCCCATAGAAAATGTGATGAATAGGTTGACGACACTTAAAAGTTTAAGTGCATTCGCCGGATGACAATCGGTAATAGTCTTCACTTCACGTCATATTATCTAAAAAATACATCTGTGTTAATTCTATAGTTACGTTTATACTTACTACCGACGCTCGCGCTGACTGATTCTATCTATTTCGATATTGAAATGTAACTAACGTGAACTTAAGACGAGAACAGATCCTGACGGGTAACGAGGACAAGCTTGTAATAAAAAAATTGAAGAAAAGTAAATTATATCCTAGCAAATAAGACAGTGTTTCATTTCCAGTAGAATTGGAGGATAAAACCAGGCCTCCGCAGAAGTAGGTATATAAATAGGTATTTGAGATCCAATTAGATAAACAAACAAGTTACATTACGTTATTATGTGTGTACCTACCTACATCAAACCTTTAAAAAAGTAACTAAGTAGGTACCCATTTTTAAAACTTCTTAAGCATGTCCTTAATTTTAAGTGTACAGTGTCATATTCAACGAAAAAATGAACGTGTTTTTGTAAAAAACAACTCGCTTGCTACCTAGTTTTACAGTGCAATTAATGAATGAGTGTAAAATCAATTTAGTTAAATGCCACTATTATAAATTGAAATATACTTACTGATTTGGGTGCAGCTCCTATATTGATTACGTACTAGATACACAATTTTATATAGGTAAATAATGACATCACCAACACATTGTTTGGTTTTGCAACCCACTATGTAGTCAAACTCAAAAGCCGGCGTTATTATAATGATGTGCGACGAAGTAAACAAACAAAGAAACTGAGTAGCGCTTGTTCGTTTCGATTGCTTTGTGACACAAAATGGACCCTTATCACCTTCAAAATACAGATCAGTCTTGTCTAATAATCGTAAGATGTTAGGGCAGCGCCATCTAGTATTTAAACATAAACATATTCATTTGCGTCGCGGGCGCCGCGCGTCGTAAGCCCCATACCTATTGACCGTACGTGCATCCATTACTGCCACACTATATTGAACTTTATCACATGAGGAATACAGGTCAATTCCGTAAACGTTGTGGTACCGTCCTTGATCCGGAAAATGATTATTTTGAATAATTTTGTCAGTTGTAATGTAAGCATTAATAACAGCAACTTTATTTTTCATGCATGATTTACTTCATTTGATATCTTAATCCTTCAAGCGCCGTGATCTAGACAAAATATATAAAATCATTGTTCCTAGCTACCGGGTCCCATGCGACGCGCGAAGGCTTAATCATATTATTATAAAGTATTATTAAAATAATGTGTAATTAATAATATTGCGATTCTAAAGTAAATACTCCCTTACATAGACAATTAATAATTTACACAAGACAAAAATTGTTAGAAAGAAAGTTAATAATATTGTATTCGACTGTACTCAATGTAATGTATGTAGAAGTTTACAATCAAATTTAATGGTTTTCTAGGTCAAAAGTCAAGCAAAAATTGGACTGATATTGGGCACTATTTCAAGCACAATTTTTTGAGACGTAAATTGTACCTATAGCTCGTTCGATATTCGCGCACTGAGGTGAGTATGCTGGGCGTAGAACCTACGCCCAGCATACTCACTGAACGAAGCCTATAACTCCGAAGTTATTCGAGCACTGTTTTTTCTTTTTGGGCACCGTTTGGCACTATTTGGGAACTATTTTTTGAAGTATGAATTATGTTTGAAGCGTATACAGATTCTCCGGACGGAGGTGAGTATGCTGGGCGAAACCTTCGTCCAGCATACTCATCGAACTATGGCTATAACTTCGCAAGTACAAGAGCACTATTTTTTTCCTTTGGGCACTATTTAGCACTATTTCAGAACAGTTTTTTGACATTCATGAAATATCAGGATTCCATGGTGAGTATGCTGGACGAAGGGACACAGCAGATCCAGTTCGTTGGCATCCAATTAACTCTACCAGTGCATCTATACATTTTTCTTTGAAACCAGGATCTTTGGGATCCCTACTAGCGTTGAAAATTCCGAAAATAACAATTGGTTTTTTTACACAAATAGTATTTTTTACCGTTTCTTTCGCATGTCACATAGAAAAATTAACAGAAGGAAACCTGAGGAAAGAAACGGGAATTTTTGGAATATTTCGGTTCATGTCATGTTTTGAAAAGATGAAATACTAACTTACTACAGATTTTAGTGTTTTAGTGTTGTTATTGCCTTATGCACGGTATATATTACTGATTCGTACACATGAGGACATATTTTTGATCTATAAGTTGTATAGAATTTATTGAGCTTACGAACGCTTACAATATTTTGAATCCTTGGCAATGCCAATAGATTAATGAACTCGACTGTACGTATTTGAAAAAAAAAAAGACATGAAAAGTTTCCCGTTTCTCGGTTTTATTAGAAAAAAACATGAAATATATACTGGCAAATTTTCTTGAAACTTTCGAATGAAACATTGAAAAAAACAACGGAATTGGAAAGAAACTGGAATTTTTCCTGCTTTTTTCAACGCTAATCCCTACATTAATTTTATCCAAAAAAATAAATTTATCGATTAAATCAACAAATCATCCGGTCACGTCACTAATTGAGTGTAGCAAAGAACTTTCGAGAAGCACTTGTCAAGACAGGACAAGTGATCTTTATGTTAGTCATAAGGTGCCGTGGGTTTTACCTTTTTTTCTATCAAATTATTAGTAGATTTAAATTAACCAATGTTTTAGGAAATTTAATTGCTAATGTAAAATTGAGATACAATAACGGGGAAGCAAACCCATGTTTGGAAACCCCTCGCGCAAAACTGTTATGAAAACGGGTAATTCGCGTTGTAACATTTTTCAAGTACTTATTATTTAAACTTATACTTAACGTATAATTAGAAGAGGGTCAGACAAAACAAAATTAAGATCCAGTTATAGGATTTTTATTTTAATGCAATTGAATATAATAGATTAAAAACTACTGTGAACTTCTTGCAGTTTAAAATGATTCAAAACTATTATATTAATCATGTCAGTACAAGCTATAACCATGTTTTTTTTATTCTATGATGATTGAACACAAAATACCCAATCTTAATTAAACGATTAAAACAACAATATAACTAAGTTTAAAGTTTTGTTTCATATTTTTCTTTGTTATTTACAGAGGTGAGTCATTATTGCGAATATTATAATTACTAGTAGTAACTATCTTCTTCTTGGATCTACTTACACATACATAAATTTGTGGAATCAAGAATTCATGAGTCAGTTATGTTCTTTTTAAAAACCTTACAAGGAAGTTACTAAAAACATTGCCAGTTCTCCTGAATTGTTTGGCAGTTTGAAATTATACATTTTTGACGAGATAAGGAACATCATAAATTGTACACTGTTTGCTGTGATCGTATTAGAATTTTGTTTTTATCAGTTTAATACTCTTTTTTTTAATTTACCTCCAGGAAGATATACATAATTATATATATATGGGCAATTCATATAAAATCCAGAGGTAGTGTATAGTTATCGTTATTTTATATTTGTATTTATTATTATTAAATTACATTAAGCATGTTCACATAACTCCGCATGTGGGGCTAAAAATGAAAAGTTACTTAATCAAATCAGTCATTATTATAATAATTAGGTACTAAACTTCTGAACGCAACACCATATAGTTCTCTTTGCTCGACAACATATTTGGTCATAGTTCGTTGTTAGATTGTTTGGCAATCATGTAGTATATTTAATAAAGCTCTTCTCAATTGCTCAAGCTGGATATAAATAAAACCAAAAAGTTGCCATTTACCAATCACTCTATCAGAAACGTTTACATATTATTTTAATGTGGAATGATGTGTATGTGTTCAGCTAACACTATTCTTTTAAAATTCTAAAAAGTACATATATGAATTTATTAATTTATTCATAACAGTTTCTTGATCAACAAAATTATGTTTAAATGGAACTGAAATGAGAAACTTAACCAAACTGAAAGCTGAATGCGGTGCCTGGGAATCCACCACCTGAGTGGAAATCGAAATGTTGTCCGCCTCGGTTGAAGAAAGTTTGGAATACAACGTTGGGGTCAATATCTGAAAATAATAAAATATAAATTAATTTTACAAAATAAGGCCAAATACTGTAACGACCCGCTATACGCGAGGGATACGTACCGGAAGAAATCGCGTTAGCTGAAAATCGCGTATATCGAGGTTTATGATTAAAAATAGTAAAAATTACGCTCTTTTTCTTTATAGGCGGTATTATGCATGACTGCCGCCGAGGTAAACACGACAGAACAAACTAAAGAGGGAATCCCCATAGAACAAAGTCGTAAGATGGGGAATCCCGAATTCTCCAATCAGAATGTTCAGAGGAAGCGAGGATTCCCGCGACCCATTTGAACGCGAGATTTGAAATTCGCGTTATAGTATTACTGTAATACTATGATGGTTAACGAGTTTTATTTAGCCTAGATTTTTTATAGACGCAGACGGCGCGGTACTATCACGTCGGATCGGAACAGAAACAAATTACCAACATTAAATGGCCAGACGTTGGTATAAAAATAAAACATAAAATAAAAGTGTGTGCCATTGAATTTGAGTGTGTGGTCCGACAATGTAATGTAATGTATTGGTAATTACGAACCTGCCATGCCGGAACCGTCGTCATCAAGGTCTTGCCCATGATCATAGCGCGCGCGTTTCTTAGGGTCGCTGAGTACTCCATATGCCTCGCCAACTTCCTTGAAGCGGCGTTCCTGTTCGCGCCGCTCGGTGTCAGGCGCACCCGCGTGCCGGTCCGGGTGGTGTACTAGAGCACGCTTTCTGTAATGTTGTAATACTCTATTCAAATTTGCGAATATTTACAGTAAATTTCAATTTACCTGCCAAGACCCATTTACACTTCCTACCAGTTGCTAAACATAATTATATTTGATAGTAAGATTCTAATACAAATAATAAAAAACCAGACAAGTGCCAGTCGGGCTCTCGCACGAAGGGTGCCGTACAAAATTAGGCAAAAGAAAGGCGTTTTTCGAATCGGGCTCGAATACGAAAAACGCCATTTTTATATATTCTTAAATAGAAAAATTATTTTAATTTTATTATTAAAGTAAAAATAAAACTAAGTATTTTGTGAATATTTCAAGTGCTACCTGTTGCAACAGGTAGGACGGACAGACAGCGAAGTCGGTCTTCTGAAATCTTAGTAATAGGGTCCCGTTTTTACCCTTTGGGTACGAAATTACAATATAATTATAGGTACGGAAAAATATAAGAAACAAAGGTTGATGAAGTCTGATTATACCTATAAGCTTTTTTGATGTCATCTTCAGAAGCAGTTTTTTCAATGCCAAGTATTTTATAGTAGTCCTTGCGTTTCGATTTCTTAAGTGCTATTTTGGCTTCATGCAATAATTGTTTGTTTTCCTTGCTTTTGTCAATTTTATACAACTTTTCATAATCTTTCACAGCCTCTTCATATTCACCAAGTTCAGTGTAGCACTTAGCGCGTCGAAGTAGTGCCTTTACATAATTTTCGTCTAATTCGAGAGCAGCTGTGCAAGCTTCAGCTGCTTCTTTGATTTGGTTCAATTTCGCGCATACTGTAGCCTTATTGAAATAAAGCTTTGCATTAACAGTCTTATTGTTCTTGTCAATAGTCAAAGCTTCATTATAAAGGCTCAGAGCTTGCTGCCATCTACCCATTTTGAATGCTTCATTACCTGTTAAAATAATGCAATAATTATATTGTTTATTAATTGTGTATATGTATAAATTGGAGATTTGAGTAAATTCACTCAAAGCTAATAAATAATTATTGAAAACAAAGAACTGCTACAAATCGTATTTTTCAACATACATTAAAAATTATACACTGTGAAAAAATGAGGTTTTCAGCCATTATTAGAAGGTCCGAGTGTCCATTTAGAAAATTGATTAGAAGTTTTAAGTGGTTGAAACTGACTAGTTAATTTAATGATGTGATTGTATATTACTGTTTTGAATTGATAAAAAACTAACAAAAAAACAAGGTTTACCTTCTTCTTTCTTTTGTTTAAGTAGTTTAGCCTTTTTGTAAATATCCATAGCTTTTTTATGATCTGGAGCTAGACGTAATACTTGTTGGAAATGCTTGAATGCTTGTTCATCTTTATCCTACAACATTAAAGTTAAATTTGTAAATAAAATAAACTATGCCAAATTCATTGCAGATAGATTTAAAACCGTTATGAATAATACCAGTACACTAATATATTCATATTAAACTAGCTTTTGCCTGTGACTTCGTCAATGTAGAATTTTTATTTATTTCGAACTTTCACCCCTTTTTGCCCTTTTAGGGCATGATTTCCGGTACAAAACTATACTATGTCCTTTCTCAGAACTTGGAACTATTTATATACGACATGTCATCTAAATCGTTTCCGCGGTTAAAGCTGTAGAGGTTACGGACAGACAGACACTTTCGCATTTATAATATTAGTATGGATATATTATAAATGCGAAAGTCTCATTATGTTTTTTATTAAAAAGTATATAGTGACATAATACCTCAAAATACAAGCAGAGTCCACGCACATATATTGCCTCAGTATCAAAACTATCAAATCTTAATGAATCATTCGCAATTTCCTGAGCTTCTTGACAGCGTCCAAGCATAGCCAAACATTCTGCTTTTGTGAGCTTCGCCCTAGAACCAAAAAAAGTGTAAGTGTAATCTGTTATGACAATTAAACATTTATATAGCCAAAAAAACAGACAGAAAACAAAAGGGTTATGGGTTTTGTGAGGTATTTGTTATACATAAGGATGTACATGTGTTTAAAAATTAAGGTAAGTTCAAAATTAGCACTATCTGTGGAATGGTTGTGGCATCAATAACTCCCTCTCCCTCGCAACAGTAACATAATATTTGTAATATTCAAGATTAGGATACTGAGGTTGTCATACCGTTGTAAGGTAAAAAAAACCCCGCTAAATAAGTAGATATCAAAAAATTAGTATGGATAATATTTATAAAAAGATTGCAATATAGGGCCCCATTACTTAAGGAATTTGTTGATAACAGGCTGCACATAGTAGGTATTGACCAACTCAGCAAAATGCCCTATGAGGCAAGATATTATTCATGAAGGAAGATCATCTTTATCTTAAGGTGGAAGCTTCACGCTAGCCCGCGAAATTCAAATTTTCGTAAGTTTTTTGCAATTTGCCGGTCATTGTCAGGCTGTACATTGAACAAAGTATGATTCGCGCTTGTAAGGGGCTGTCCATTAATCACGTGATGTTTTTTAGCATTTTTTAACCCCTCCCTCCCCCATGGTGATACGTGGTGAGGTTTAAGACTACACCCCCACCCGGAAAATCACGTATATTTTTATATATTTTGATTTACGATTATAATTATAATACTAGATATAAGTCAAAATTAATGCAGCCACAGCTTCGTCTCGCTAAAGTCCATACCTCTTTTGTGGGATATAGTGTCAGGTTTTATAATAAGATTCCGGAAATAATTTTAAACCTCCCGGAAAATAAATTCAAATCCATCGTAAAGTCTACTCTATGCAAGAAAGCATACTACAAATTAGAAGATTATCTTGTAGATAAAAAAGTTTGGCAAAATGCTGGTCCAGCTCCACAGGTTTGCTAGCCTCATGATTATTATATTTTCTTTTATTTATTTTTTTATTTATTGGTTTGACTTCTTTTTGTTTTACATAAAGATATTTATAATTTTTTACAGATGCTCAATTATACACTTATACAATTTGACATGTTTAGTTATACACCTTTACTGATTGACATGCAAATTATTTATTAATGTAATTTATTATTTATTAACGCAATAGTTACTGATTAGTAAAATAACTTGTAAAATATGAGACTGATGTTGGCTTTGATGTTGTTTTATTAATTTTTTTTAAATGTGAAAATGCCTACCGGTTGCCGGGCATTCTGGGTACCACTAAATTCAACGAGTGGGCAACCCCGGGTATCTATAAGAGTAGAGCTAAATTATATGAATTATATGATATGAAAAATTATAAATATGACGCATCCTTCGTAGATTATGTTAAAAAATATTCAAAAATGTTTAAAAAGGTTTGCAGAATGGCCAAGTCAATATATCTGAGCAATAAAATTAAAAACTCAGATGATAAAATTAAAGCAACTTGGAAAGTTATCAATAATGTGACTGGCAAGATTTCACAACGAGAGAATAAATTCGAGATAATTGATAACAATAGGATGCTTACTAACGATTTTGATGTAGCACACGCTTTTAATAGTTTCTTTGCTAACATACCCATAACTACTACTAGTTCCTTAGGTTCTTCTTCTACCGATGCTGAAAATTTACTTCGTGAAAGTGTGCCTAGGTCTCAAGCTACTTTTGTATTTAATCATGTAACTCCTAGTGAAATTTTAAATACATTTAAATCTTTAAAATTAAAAAGAACTGGTGACTTATGGGATATGTCTGTCACTGTTTTAAAATCAGTGATAGATATACTCTCTCCTTATTTATCTGTAATATTTAATAAATGTATTGACATAGGTACTTTTCCAGACCTAATGAAGCATAGCAAAATAATCCCCCTATTTAAATCTGGAAGTAAAAACGAACTCTGTAATTTTAGACCAATATCCATTTTACCAACTGTTAGTAAAATTTTTGAAAAACTTTTATTGAAGCAATTACTAAGGTATTTTAATGTAAATAGCCTCCTACACTCTGAACAATATGGTTTCACACAGGGTCGTTCAACAACAGACGCAGGAGTTGCATTACTGAAACACATCTTTGACGCTTGGGAAAATTCGCAGAACGCTATTGGTGTATTCTGTGATCTTTCGAAGGCTTTTGATTGTGTCCACCATAAAACACTTATTTGTAAACTTGCACATTACGGGATTCGAAGTAAGGCACTTAATATCTTAACTTCTTATTTAAGTGGTAGGATACAGTACGTAAATATCAACAATACAAAATCATCTGGATTGTCTGTGCAGTTGGGTGTACCACAAGGCTCAATTTTAGGCCCTTTCCTTTTTTTAATTTATATAAATGATTTGCCACATTATCTGAGATCCATTTGTGATGTAGTACTGTTTGCTGATGATACCTCGCTTATTTTTAAAGTAGATAGAAATAGAGATCATTTTGACGACGTAAATAGTGCACTTGTTCAGGTAATGCATTGGTTTACAGTTAATAATTTAGTACTAAATGCTAGAAAAACAAAATGTGTAAAGTTTAGTTTGCCTAACGTGAAAAATCTAGGACCCAACTTAATTGTCAATAAAGAAGTACTTGAGACCGTCAATTCTACAGTATTCTTAGGTATTACACTAGATGCCAAGCTTCAATGGGGCCCACATGTGTCATGCCTCGCGGGGAAACTTAGCTCCGCTGCTTATGCGGTCAGAAAGGTTAGGCAATTCACTGACGTAGACACTGCTCGACTTGTTTATTTTAGTTACTTTCATAGCATTATGTCCTATGGAATTCTATTGTGGGGTAGAGCTGCTGATATAGAAAGTATTTTTATTTTACAAAAGCGAGCTATTCGTTCCATATATCAGCTAGGGGCTCGAGTTTCTCTTAGGGAACGTTTTAAAGACATTGGTATTTTGACTGTTGCATCGCAGTATATTTATGCCAACATAATACATATAAGGCAAAATATACATTCCTATTGTAAAAACAGTGACGTTCATAGTATTAATACACGGAATAAACATAAATTGTGTGCCCCCAGTCACCGTTTACATAAGGTACATAATTCGTTTGAGGGGGTTGGTATACGTATTTATAACGGAATACCTACTGATATCTTGGATCTACCGACTGACGTATTCAAAAGTAAAGTAAAAAATTGCCTTATTATAATTTGAGTGACTATTTTAGTGATAACAGTAGATGGTCGCCGGATTAGTCCAAGATAGCAGTCTACTTTGTAAAATGTAATTGTTGAGATGTGTAAGTGTGAGCGGGCACATACAGAGAAATGGAGGCCAAGAGTGTGTTAACATTATCATCGGTTGTTCTGTATTTCTATATCAGTAGTTTTTATATCTCGGCTTGGTAAAATGGATTGGTATATGCTAGCTCACATAACCATAGGTAATGATTGCACTCTATATTGTATACTGATTATAGTATTGTATAGAATCACTTATTAAATAAACAGACAGAAATGTGTGCTGGGGAGTTTGTTGCGCCGCTTCTTCTTCCCAGCAAAAACACTAGGAAGCGGTGAAGGGCGGGCGTTTTTGGGGGCTGTCTTTATTGTCGACGTTCAAAAAGAGCCATTTAAATTTGGCCTACTTTGAATAAATGATATTTTGACTTTGACTTTGACTTTGACTTTGACTTTGACTTTGACTTTGGGCTTGTCATGCTCACTCAAATGTCCTGCTGATGGTGGCGTTGTGTGTCGGGTCTTTTTATTCCCTACAACATGGTTGAGTAGACAGACGCCGATACACACGTCATGCTCGTGAACGGGTGCTATCAGTTGGGACTGGTCGGCTCATACATGTTATGGCAACCGAAATTGGTTTTAGTTATTTCTTTTACTTTCATAAATAATACGTTTCACATCGAACTGCACCAGTCTCATATTGATATTACATACATAAAGCATTGTAAAACAAAACCAACAATTTTGTATTTAATTTAAAAAGAGTATCTATGGAGTTTCTTGCCGGTTCTTCTCCATAAGACCTACCTTTTGGAACCGTGCAAGTAAATTCAATTTAATTCGACAATTCAAAAGTACCTGTATTGGTCTAATTGAAATAAATGATTTGATTTAAATGATTATAATTCTGTAACTAAATACCTATTACAGGCGCGAATCATATTTTGTTTAATGTTCAGTCTGACAATGACCGGCAAATTGCAAAAAACGTACGAAAATTTTAATTTTGCGGACTAGCATGAAGCTTTCACCTTAATATTGAATTGCTTACTTGGTACAAGAGGGACTGTAGTCAAGACAGCGATCCATGCAGAAGACCACGCGGCGGTAATCGTTAGCCTCCATAGCGCGTTGTGCGTCCTCGTGAAGTTTACGCAGCGTTTCGAGCGCTCGCCGCTCACTAGCCGCACACTCCACGCCGCCCAGCTCACTGGCGCGCTTTACAGCCTGCTCACCCCCAGGCAGGTCACCTATATGTTAATGCACTAATCTCAGTAATTGTGGTCACTAAGTTAGTTATTTTACCCACACATCATATTTTTTTATGAAAATTTTATAATAAATCATTATTATTTCCATTTAGCATTTTCATTAAAATTGGACTAAATTTAATAAAAGATTCTGATAAACATAATTCAACAAACAAGAATTAGTCATAGTAGTTAGTACAATAATATTTGATTTACTTCCTTGAACTATAAATTATGTTTATGAAATATTTTTCAGGTTTATTATATAGATATTATATCAAACATACTGCAAATGGAAAACTTCAAAAAAGACATTGATTAAATATTTTTCGTCATTTTGAAACGAAATCTTGTTACAGCTGTACAATAAAACAGATCTATCAGTAATACAAATACAAGGCTAAAATAAGATATATACATATAATTATATAGGCTTCCTAAGTTGATAAAGAAAACCAATGAATCACTTATTCATATGAGGTTACTATAAACATCATTCAATATCAATATAGTTACTCTTGCCAGTTCTTTGTAAAGCCATCTTGATAATATTCAAGTACAATATAAAAGTATAATTACCCAGTGCAATACAGCATTTAGCGATCCGTATATAGCCCTTTGTAAATGTTGAGTCCAGGGCAACTGCTTTTTGCGCATCTTCATGGGCTTTTTTATACATGCCCAGCATCATGTAGCATGCAGATCTGTTTCCATAGTATGCTGCATTTTCAGGGCAAAGTTGAATGGCTTCATCATACAAAGCCAGGGCACCCTTGTAATTTTTGAATTTGTACAAATGATTACCACTTTCCTTCTTTTCTTCAGCCACTCTGTACAAAAAAGTAACAGTTGTTAGCATATAGATCAGTTCAAATGACATATAGATTCATACATTCAGTAATCAAAATTTGATTAAATAATATTTGGATCGCGATTGAAGTTGCAATAGTTGTTTATTTGTGAATTAGTGCGTCATGAAACCAAATTATATAGCTTTAATATGCATATCCATGCACCCACACTGAATTTAGTCGCATTCAGTGTGATGCTAGGCTATTGTACTATAAGTGGGTCATAAGTCAGGGCACCTTCCCTATGAATATTATTGGCTAACATTAGACAATATAGGTGACAGAAAAAAGTACCCACTAAGTATTATTATGACGAATTTCAGACTTTTTCAACGTTTAAAAAACATGAAGGACAGGTATTATCACAATATATTCAAGAAGTAGTAGTAATATAGATTTACCTTTCGGGACTTTTCGGAACTAAATTATCGATGGTTAAATCCAAGTCCACTACGTCTGAGTCTGCCATTTTATATTTTTTAATTTTTCAACTAAGTTAAATCCAATAATTCAAGAATTTTTGCCCTCTTTTATTTTGACGACGAATTCACAAAAGAACTGTTTAGGGCTACCATACTTTTATAGTTACATTTCACCACAGCTAATATTATTTATTTGATTTTATTAATTGGTCACCCCCCTGCGCCCATTACTGGTTTGGCGTCCTTAGATGGCCCGTCTGTATACACTATTAGGTAAAGGATGGATGTTGAAAAGCTTCCAATAAACGAAAGTCCTTCAGCCTATTATACACCGTTGGTAAGTCTGTGGCGAACCGTGCGTACTGCTTTTATTATTACGGCATCTTTTAAATTATCTCGTTTTTCTCTCAATACATTTAAATCAAAGCTAGTTCTTAGTGTCATACGATAAGTAGGTTCAAAACGGGAGTACACCTTTGATAAAGTAGCTGACTCCTGCGGCTTTGCCTGATTGGTATATAGATAGCCTATGTCTTAATTGTGTTCGGTTTTTGCGTGAAAGTGTAACAAAAATCCATAAAGATTTTCACATTTATAATATCGTAGGATTTCCCATCTTGGGCTCTTGGGTGACATCGATCCCTTTCTGATTATAACGATTGACTTTATTACTACACTGAAAGGGCAGTACCTACATACTTAAGAGCATTTTCAAAATAAATTTCCCTGTCTTATGCTGCAGAATTCAAAGTCTGACTCAGACTTAGGAGAAGACATAACAAACTTCAGATTAGTTTTGTATTGTGGATTGGCTGCAATAACAATAATACTCGTAATAAGGCTATGATTACAATAGTTGATATCGCCAAACATTGACGTGCAGCTTGACACTTGACACTGCTTGTGGCTGTCTTGTCTTGTCATTGTCACGCAGAATGTCAGTTTGCCACAGATTTGGTTGTCGTGGTTTGGCCATATGAAATTATTTCGATTTTATAACTGAGTGGAAGCTTTTAATCACAATTTTAAATTTTATTTGTTGCAATTAGCTATCTACAAGAGTTGTGTATGTTAACTGTTACAGCTTTTTGACAAATGAAGCGAAAATGGAGGCTGATTCCCTATCAGTAAGTGATGTTTTGCACAATAACGGCGAAATCGAATGGCAACCGCTGGCTCTTACGTTAGTTGAGTACCCGAAAGGTAAATTATTATTCTAGTTATTTACATATACTTAGACTTTTTTCTCAGTTCTCGAGAAACGATTGTGATTGTGTAATTTCTTTGTTTTTAGGAGACTGGCTTGGAAAGTTCTTCGCACTTATAAGCCTGTCCCCATTTGGAATTGGCTCTGGATTTATTGCACTTATATTATTTCGTCGGGATCTTCATACCGTAAGAATAATCAAATATATTAATAGAGTATTTATTTATAAAAAATGCAGTATGCTGCTTCTATGAGACTTAAGTACTACTGCTCACCTAAATTAGTATATTCTATTAAAGCTGGTTTCCCTATTTTGGCACTGTGGAGTTTGCAGTGCCAAAAGAGGCAAGCTTGCATAAATTGAAACCACAAATCTGATTATCACCTTATTAAACCTTATTATCATTATAAAACCCTAAGTAAATAAAATTGTAAGATTTGAATTTAAGCCTGGTTGTGATGTGCTGTTTTAATTCTTACTTCTATCAACTAATAGAAAAAAAATATAATCTTGAAAAATGGGTTGGGATAGTTGAAAATAATTTATGTGAATATAAAAAACATATTGATATATGAGACATCTTTATTTTATCCCAAATATCATCCCTTAAAAGGGTGAAAATTTCAAGTCTAGTAGTACCAAATGACTTAAACTGTAGTTGGTTAACAATAGCATAACCAATGTAGTAATAATATTATTTATTGAAACTAGATAAATGTGATGAATTATAATAAGTTGACCCTAATTTATCATTCTTAGGGAATGTCACTTGAGCCTATTTTATTATTGAAATATTCTAATTTTTGTTTTTTACAGATAATGTTTTTCACTGGCACATTGGTGAATGAATTATTGAACATAATTTTGAAGCACATAGTATGTGAAGCCAGACCATTGTCTAGAGGTCATTTGTACAATGAATATGGGATGCCATCATCACACGCTCAATTTATTTGGTTTTTTAGTATCTATGTTTTATATTTTGTTTTAATCAGGTGGGTTAAAGTTTGTTATCACTTATAATAATATTAATATGCTTATTGTATTTAATATTTCATGATAACATGCATCTAGCCATACCTAAACCTGCTGCTAATTTGTTTCCAATAATTAATATTTATGTAATATTTGGAAGGATGAGAATTATATTCAGTGCATTTATACATTTTATATAGGTGTACATATAGATTTATTTACATTAAGTAAACTTTTTGCCCATATAATTATTGTATAAAATAAAAATATACAATTAACAGTTTTGTGATTTTTATTTTCAGATTACATCACATCAATAATAACAGTATAATATCTGCACTATGGAGGGTGATAATTGTAGGTGGCTGTATGTTCTTAGCCTTGCTAGTAAGCATTGCGAGAGTATATCTACACTATCACACAACATCCCAAGTTATAGTGGGAGCCATAGTTGGATTCATTTTTGCAACTTTGTGGTTTACAATAGTCCACAGAGTTTTCAGTCCACTATTTCCTCAATTAGTATCATTGTACGTATTGTATTATTAAATTAATTTATATCTTTATCTAAATGGTTGAAATTATTGTTATTGGGAATTTTCAGGAAATTATGTGAAATGTTGATGATAAGAGATACAACACTGATACCAAATGTGTTGTGGTTCGAGTACACTACGTCGCGGCAGGAAGCGCGTGCTCGCGGCCGCAAAATGGCAGCTTTAAAACCGACGCAATGACGGTGCGCATGCGCGCGTGCCTCCAGCTCAGCGGTGCGACCCCGCGCGTGACGGCTGGCGGCCGCCGCGGCGCTTGCGCTCCTCGGTGGCGTGTTACTCACTAAATCTGAACCTGCTCGCTCCCTCCTCCCGTAAACCTCTTAAGGCATATGAGGAGCTAAATTCATTGAGCAATTTATCTGAAATCAATTCATTTCTTGAATTCAAAGTTGATTCTGTGCCGGTAGGAGCCATTCTGTCGTAATGATTAAGGTGTTTACTAACTTACATAATACTATCTTTCCTAGCTAATGAAACAGACATCTAAATGATGCAATAATAATTGAATTAATGATAATTATACTAAGTAGTGTAAATGTTCCTTTAAAGTTAGTTTTATGTGTTTGTTGTACAGAGGATAATTTTATAATACCTAATCAAGTAGTATTAGGAAATTGTATGTATGGTGGATGCCATCGTACACATAAAAACTCGTAAACTCTAGGTTTTGATAGGACCGCGTCAGACATCTAGAGTCAATGTAACTTTTTTCGACAGTTGTTTAGTCATTTGAGATAATTGAGTTCCTAGATGAACCAACAACTAAGCAGAAAGCGAGAAAATACGTTACTTGATTATTAACGGCCAAGAACAAACACTACTAATTGAGTAGCGTTTAAGTACTCGGCCATCAGACTTCTATAATAAGAATGTGGTAGCTTTTTGAACATGGCTGGGTAGAGTCCATAAACGGAAACATAATATTATATTATATACATTTGCTGAACTTTTTACTATAAGGGTATTATCTTAAAATTAGTGAAAAATACTGCAGAGTAATTATGCAATAATATTTTATAAATATTACAAAAAAATAATATATATAAAAAAAAATATTTAGAAATATTTGTTCCAAAATTCAACATTTTTTATTACAGCGTCAACACAGTAATAGGAAAAAGCAGGCGCAGTCGGCTAAGTTCATAGTTAGTAGAATGGTCGTAGTGCCCTAGTTCTTCAATTAAAGTAGACACAGGTTACTAGTTATAACATTCAAAGTTAAAAAACACCAAATCTCACCATAATTATTAATTTAATAATAGAATTTAGAAGGATTCAATACCTTAGACATTACCTCAAAAGCTATATAGAGGTGTATAATGGTTATGGTCTCCATGGTTGTGTTATATAGTAGATATATTTGTATAATTTTTTAAGGAAATAATTTCATTTAGTAAAAATAAGACTTATTAAAGAAGTTTGAAATTAAAAACAGGCGAGTTATACATTGATTAAGTGTAGCGCATCAATATCGTCAGTCTATTCGTCCTCTGCTGGGCGTTGGCCTTCTCCATCGACGTATTTAGACTTTTCTTCAGGGGGGGGTAGATGAAATCCTGAGGTGGGCACAGTACACCATATGAGAATTTCTAATCGGTAGCCCAACATCCTAGGGTGGGTACTGGACCATTCTGGGGTGGGCATGGACCACCCGGCCTCCCACTAGATACGCACATGGCGTTCTCCTGATGCATACACCATTATAATATGTTACGGCACAAAAAATCGCTTTACCTACCAATGGTTATACTTAGATCGTTGACATGCATACTATGGAGCTTGATAACCGCTTCACTACCGCGCTAAATCGGAATATTTATAAAATATAAAGATAGGTATATACATGTTATGTTGAATATTCAAGAGTATACATTTTTATCTTTAAATTGATAAACTCTTTTCCACGAGCTTTAAAAAATTCGCGGATTTTTTTAATACATTTTAATATGATAAACTTGCAGTACAGGTAACCTTTGTATATAAAAACTACAAATATTCCAAAAAGATTGATTCTGTATACATAATTATGTGTGTAAAAACTATAGTTGCGATGTTCTGTTATTTAGTATTTTGCTAGATTTCTGCCGTTCTGTAGATATAGGTAAAAACATAGATCTTCAAATAATATAGAATTAGAAAACTAAAAGAACAACTAAACAATAATAATGTTTATTTTGGAACAAAAATAAAAACCGAAAAAGAAACCATTTAATACCCTTAAATAGATATGTCCTAGTCCTGTCCGGGGCAATCCTGATTTGAGTCACATAAATAGAATAATGTAAGAAAACGAACCAATAACAGATTTTAATTAAAGTACCTAGGTATTTTTGAGTGTGTTCTCGTTCACTTGAGCACTAGAACACTTTCTATGTGATTCAAAACGAGGTAAAAAAGGCGCCGGTAGGACGTATGATACATATATGACATAAATTAAGAACCGGACACCATAATATATGTATGTAGCTATTTCGGTGCTCTCCCTTGATCTTGAAAATTTGTAACTGCTCATAAGTCAATAGCATACTCTATAAGAAAATCGAAATAGTGAATTGTTATAAAACTAAAGATGCCGTTCAAAAAAGAGTTTAAATATACTACACGCCATTTGTGGCTAAGGACAAAAGATTTGGAAGCTAGTGAAAATATTTTTAGCAGGAATATAATTTATTAAGTGCTTGATTTATATAGGATACTTAAAAAAAATAGGGATAATTTCCATTTTTCCATGTCTGTGTGATGTAAATGTATGTCTAGTTTTATGTATTGCATATATAGATACACAAATTATTTACATTAACTATGATGACTAGGAGATTAAGACAACTTCCGAAAACCACTAATGAAACTCAATATTGCCTTAACATAATACGCTTAAAATTAAACGTATGACAATGATCTGTTCCACTTTGTGGACTCATAAAAATACACGAAAGCTCATACATGATACATCCTCTAAAGAACAATGTTGATGTAAAGCGCCTATCGTATAAAAATGCCTTGTACCATTAGTTAACCTGAAGAGGAATCTATAAAAAATTAAACTGTGTATGCTTGTGTTCATACAATATAGAAAAACTTCACGCCTGGAAAGTTTTACGCCCCTATTATAATCATGTGATTCGCAGCCATTATCGCTCGAGATTTTAAATGAGGTAATGTAATTATTTAAGTTTTTTTTACAAACTCATCAGTGGTTTGTGGATAAAACTTAATGTATTCTTCGCTGTACAAAATAATAAAATATTTATGGTATTTTTGTAATAGGGTAGAGGTTTTATGAATCGTGATTAACGAATTTGGCAATAGAACGTAGTTTTCATAGCATTAATTCTATTAGTGCAAGTAGTGCCCGGGTGCATGTTTCATTATATTAAAAACGAAAAGGTACTTAGAAAGAAAAATGCATCCGAAGGTATCAATCTGATATATATTAATTAGATATTTTATCCAAAGTAATATCTTAATACAATATACCTTTTTTACAGACTGATCATGTTTATTGTCAGGCATTGTGCTTTCAGAAAACTAAGTCATAAGCCAATAATGTTCGCTATAATAAGGGTCCCGCCACTTACCTCAAACAGAGCGATGTGGATTAAACTAAGTGTTACCGAGTACATTTATAGAAATATTGCTTTATATAATGTATATATTGTTACTCATATGCGTATTAGGCGTTTAAAGTTATTCCGGAACTGCCTGAGACTTCGTGAAGTATCATGGGGTTACGATTTTGAATATCCTCTTACTAGCTTTATTATACAACCGATAACAACAATTTTAATATCTACTATTTAATAATTAATATTATACTACTTTTAAAAACAGTCTTTTCATTTAAATAAATAATTAATTATTGAGATATTTGACAGAAGCTGTAGCTGCCGTTAGCATGATAACCCTTATTTGAGGGACCGTTTCTATGTATAGGCATTTCTTAAGAAATCATCTTGTATTATCAATGACGCAATATAATGTAATAAGTAGGTAGGTAAGAATAATGTTTATTACAGTGTAATTTTAATAAATATTCATTTTATGCTTATAATTATATTCGCAGGGAGTAAGATATTTTCCCCTAAATCTGTATTTTACACAGTCATGTTAGTGGTCTATTTTTTTAAATAGTTCTAATTGTGGAATTTTATCATGCAGCTGTAAGAATATGATAAAGCGGAGACTGAATCTTCCTCTAAACGTAATAATAAAATAAATGCTACATGTATTTATATTTTCTGAGTTCATATTTCCAATATAAACAAAATGTTATCCTATATACCTAGTATTATATTAAATGGTTTTACAATTTGTTCAGCTAATCTATTTTGAAAAAAAAGGGCGGTCTTTGATAGGTATCGGACTGAATCCAAATAGACTCACAAGAAATGGATATATGCCTCTGTGTAATTAATTTAATAAGGTCTTAAGTAAGTAGTATCAATTGAATGGAATTCAGTCTTCGTCGTCTTAAGAAGTTAAATTAACTGTAAAGTTTCGTTACTCATTTTGTTTTATTTCAATATATTCACGCAGTTTTTCTCTTTTATCATGTACTAAATAATATCTAGATCTCTTATTCTACAGTCGAGTTCATTAATATATTGGCACGGCCAAGGGTTCATAATATTGTGGGCATTGGAAAGCTCAATAAATTCTATACAACCTGTAGATCAAAAATATGTACTCATGTGAACGGTTCAATAATATATACTTGTGCATAATGCAATAATATGTGATGACTGTTTTGACAAATATATCTATGCTGTATTGGATTCAATAATATCTGAGCAGGCTAAACTTCTTAATTATGTCTACACATATGGGAAACTCAATTATATATTCGAACAAATAAGATCTAGTTTGCATTGTTACAGAAATGACAGTAGTTTCCATTGTTTTCCCCACGTTTGCTTTGTAAAGTATTTAAAATGAGTGTCAAGCAATACATGTACCTGTTTTCGGTCATCTAGGTCATTTAATAAAATATTTAAAAAAATATGACACCGCTTGTCATTTAAATAGGTACCTACATAGATTGATTGAAGATTAGACAACATTAATCGACCTAAAGTTTGATTATTGAGTCCGTATGAGGGCCACCACCACAGAAATTGGTTTTGATTTTGAACAGAAAGTATCTCAGGTTTTAGTGGAAGTTCTAAAACGGTCGTAGAAGTCATTGATAGGCGAAATAGGCCTGTCAGTACGGGAGCGAGCTTAGCGGCGCATGTCTAGAGCATTATTGCTAGATTTTTATCGGGGCCACTTGCTTTGTCCACGCCTCGTTTTTGCAGCTTTTTCATGACCTCTGCCTGATGGGTGCGAATTTCCGGTCACCCCCTAGGATCGCCACAAATAACCGGACCGGTCATTGTGGCGTGCGCTATGGGTCGGCCTCCAGCAAGGTAGACCGACGACCTGGTAAAAGTCGCTGGAATCCGCTGGATGTGGGTAAAGCAGGCGTTCTTATTTAAAAATAATAAAAAGATTTGAAAAAATGTTTTTCAATATTCGCCACATATTTCTTGGAGACAATATTGCTGTTTTAGGAATAAAATGACCTTATAAAACTTGGTTGGGTTTTTCGTTTACACAATATAAAGGGCATCTATCCTTCTTAGTACCTATTTTCATGGTGGGGCATCCATACACGTAGGCATCTATCCCGGTTTAACATCATTTGAAGTGGTAAATAATGTTGCAACTCCTTAACTATGCAATATAAAAATTGCTAGTAAAATCATCTTTATGACATAGTAATAAGGTTGAATTCGACTTACATTAAGTTTTTCAGATATTGTTTGATGTGTGCATACATATTTTTGAATCCTACACTGTTCATATATTAATGTTCCTTTGGTTGTATACATATTAATGAAGAAAAGCAGTCACATATTAATGAAATAAATCTTGACCACAATTTGATGATACTTATAGTTATCACATATCTTTTAACTTTTTTGATGTTCACATATTTTTGAAGCCTAGAAATGCTCATATATTAATGAACTCGACTGTACTAATTGATATGCATAGTTGCAACTTGTGGATGTTATTATCTCCGTTATGAAGGGACCCGAGATATAAGTTTCGTACCGTTAAGTAAAAATATTATATTAACATAATTATCTCTAAGTATAATAAATATTATATTATCTCTGTTTCCTGAATTGTCGGCGTCTAAGTACGTTTCATTTAATTTCATTGTGCTTAGGTAATTATAGAGAAGTTTATATGTCAATAATTAGAAGAATGCAATAATAAATTTATAAGATTTCAAGATATACAAGATTTACTCATCTCAAAATCTTATAAATCGTCAAATCTTGTAAAAGAAACTAAGTAATGAGTATGGAGAGTTATTTTTTCAATTACTATTTAGAAACCCTCGAAAAATTTGTTATTCATCTACAACAAGTTATAAACCAAATTAAAAAGAAAATTGGCGGGCTCGAGCTCGCGAAGGTTAAGGGGATGTGCCCCTGACTGCCCCTTAACCTCGCGAGTTACTTCTCAAACATTAACATTATGAGTATGTATGTATACAATTATTATGTATTAATATAATATTTATTTTTAATATAACATATTTGTTCAATGTTTTAACTTAGTAGGTACCTACCAACCAATAAACTTGTTTTATTCACTTGAGACACAAAAATACGAAACTGCCAAATTGTGGGTAGGTAACAGCTACGCGCCTAAATTAGTAAATCTATCTATAGAGAGGTTACCAAAACCTTACCAAAATAAAATTATTATTATTGTTTTCAAATTAGTAAAATGTCAATGGTGGGGAAGCAATCATTAGATGGTAATACTAATAATCCTGGGCGTAAAATAAAAAAACTCTTTAATTCTGGAAGGCATGGATATTATCAAAGAGTAAATGTCCGGGGGGCGAAAATAGCCTCTAAAGTAAAAACATATTTAGGTGAATCCCTGACGAATCCAGGACGTCGTCATGTTTATAAATATAACTAGCTGTTACTCCACGTTTTTGCTCTCGCTTAAAGTAGTAATATAAAGAATAAATTCAACGTCACCGGAGTTGGATTTCCAAAAACGACGAAACATTTATGCATTCGTTTATGCTGGGAAGCATGATTATAAAATTTGATTCCTTTTACCAAAAAAAATAATATAAAATTTCAACCCCTATTTCACCCTCATAGAGGTCGATTTTTAAAAACCTTGATTTACATTTTTATCATACCTACTTTCCTTATACTACTCGCGATCGAAGCCGTGGAGAACAGCTAGCATCTTAAATGTCATAATTTCCTCTTCGCAACAGGTTTAAAAAAAATCTTTGGTTTTGTTATAGATTTATTGTATTAAAGTATTGTATGGGGAGAATCGTTTGATATCTTCATAAGATTATTGTTTTCCTAAAAATAATTACTTATTAATGAATTCGTTATTTTTTCAATAATTGTTTATTTCTGAAACAAAAATAATGTTTTAATTGTATGTATGAGAATCTTTAAAGCAACTACATAGTTATTATCTTTTTAACCGACTTCAAAAAGGAGGAGGTTATCAATTCGTTTTTTTTTGTTTTTTTTATGTAACCTCATAACTTTTAACTTGAACCGTGAACCGATTTTGACGATTCTTTTTTATATGAAAGTTGGCTTCCCGCGTAGTTCCATAAAAAATGGTGAGGATCTGATGAGTGGATCCTTGGGAAATCGAGAGAAACCCTCAAATTTTCTACGTAGATGACTCGTTTAGTGTTCAACCTATTACATACCATCACGCATTTCGCCGGTATGTTTTAGGTCCCATGTAATAGGGGGCGAGCCTATTGCCACGATTAACCGGGCACGAATCTAAACTCCGAGCTGCTACTGAGAATTTCACAGAAAACCCCAATAACACTTTGATCGACCTGGGAATCGAACCCAGGACCTCTTGCTCGGCAGTCGCACTGTACGACCACTCTGTTTTTTTAAACGCGTTTTTTTATTTTTTGGGGTAACAATTATATATTAGTAATTTCATTTTTATATTTTTGTCTTATTTTAATTATAATATACCTTACGTTCAATACATCATATGAACTCATTTCTTCTGAGGTTGATTGATATGTGCTTCCAGTGTGTTTTCTTTTCTTCTTTATTTTATTCTGGCTCCATTCTGCCTCAGCTATCTCATTATCTGCTTCATAATCACTCGATATACCTTTCAAATAGCTATGTTATAATAACTTTGACAAATATTGTTAAGACAGATGCGAATCAATTATTTGGTGAATATGTTTTGTTAATACTTATTACAAGATAATTTATTGTTAAATTTACTTACAGTTGCTAAGTAGTCCAGAGTCTACAGAACAGTAAGAATTACTGTTTTCAGTCAAACTTTCCATCCATTGCTGTAAACAAAAACAATGTAATAAATATTATTATATTATAAAATAACATCAGTTTTTATACCACTCGATGCGTATCCTCCATATTTTAAAGATACTTGATTTATTGGGTAAGTTCTCAAGTATAAATTCTTTGAACATAATCTGGAAAAATAATGTACCTACCTTTATTTACATAGGTACTAAGACATCATGACTCATGAACATACTTAAGTAGGCATGGTCATACTTAGCTTTATGACAGCAAAATGAAATAGGGGGCAGGGATAATGATGAATAAGATTTAATTGGGTCACACTGGAATTATCGCGTTGCGTTGATTAAATTAGTCTTTGAGGATGAAATGTGTGCAATAATTAACTTAATTATAGATATCCGAAGACTTTCGGGCGCTGATTTTGATGCCTGCTATACTAGGTAAGTATAACTACATTACTACATACTGTACACGTAAACATGTTTGCTGACGATGAATAGTGGCGATCACGGACACTAACAGAGGCGGCGTACGGCCTCACGGCACAAAGGGCCTCGTGCTTCAGCCGAAAATGAAAAATTATGTATGGAAAATCCAAAAGGTTTATACACGCCACCAGTGGCGGATTAACCACGTAGCAAGAGTAGCAAATGCTACGGGCCCCGCGCTTTGTGACCATAAAAAAATTATAAATTTAGAGCGTTCAAGTTTTTGAGTTGGTATTAAAATGTTTAGTCCATATATAATTTATTTAAAATGTTAGTACCAATGTTCAATAAAGAAGGTCATCGAAATGTACGAATCTGTAGTTTTTTTGGAGTCATTCGAATTTGGTCAGATAATTAGCAGTTGTTTATGTTTTCTTTTATTTCTAATAAATAAATGTGAAATATTGCAAGCTACTCATTTTTGTATTACACCTACACATCTTATAGTCCAAGATCCCAGGGCGCTTTTGGGAGCTTTAAAGCGTCTGCAAAGCAATACGGCCGACGGAAAGTGTCTGGGAGTATTCGCGACTGGTGTTTAAGGGTATTGCCTAAAATATACGTAAAAATCAGATTGGAGAATTTACTTGAGGTAAGTAATATTTGCATGTACCTTGATTACCTGATACCTGAAAATTGGCCCACTAGGCAAGTTAGCTAGTAGGCATGCGTTCTTAGTACATACTAGCACTACTCAATAACCCACATTTGGTTCGTCAGAAAATACGTGACGTCTGGCGGCCCTGGGATCTTACTCTATTAGGTTCAGCTGGTTGCTTGTATTTTGCCATCGACATTACGAAACCGTTGTTTTAACTTTTAGCAATAATAACGCATGCATATGTTTTTGCACTTTTGAAAATTTTTATGGTTATTATTTAAAAGCATCAAGAAGGACCGAATACAATTTTCAGCGAGCTTGTTTGTTTATAAAGCGCAATTACCTTGAAAATTATAAATATTTTGTAATCTAGTTCTGTCACAAATCGACTACAACGCCACTAGCTGATATTTAACACAACTATCCCAAATGCGAAAGCAGTACTCAGGACATTGGACGATCGGACTTGTGGTTGGTACAGATTGAACAACTGCCCCGGCATGAAGTGGGTAGGTACTACCTCACTTTCTCTAGAACGCCAAGCTTTTGGAAACTACTTGGGCTTTAGATAATAATGCACACGCCTTGGTCTTAGTGGTGTTGAATTTGACTAGGTTGGCATCGCGTCCGATTATCCTCTCCTTAAAACACTAGATTTGCAGTCACACTCCAGTCCGTGAATTGGCTGTGTAGCTCTCTACAACAGTGTTGTCATTTGCACCCAGACATACATGAACGTAAAAGACGAGCAGCATAGCCAGGCACCGTTAATCAATTAGTTAACTTCGTTAATCGTTAATCCGCTACAAAAGAAGTTAGCTTCGTTAAACGTTAAAGCGTTACATTTCGGAAGAATTAACGCAAGTTAACGTTACCTAATCGTTAATCCGTTAATATGTGTAAAATTGTATCTTTTTATTGTGCTTCATGAACATTAACATGTTAAAGTTCTCGTCTGAAAGCGAGGGTCGTTTTGTTGTTAAAATGTACCCGTGGAAAAAAGACGTTCAACTGCAGCGCTTGAGGGTATAGCAGTATTGTATTTAATGAATAGATTTATGAATATCTGTTCTTCGAGGAATGCAGCATCGTTGAACGAGTCTTTTGATTTCATGTCCAGCCACATTATAACGAGACTTTGCGCTTCTCTTTAAATAATTGAAGCTCTTTTTTCTATACTTACACTGAATGACAGAATTGAAAAAGTCTTTCTCGTCATCATCGTTGTTACTCGTAACCCTCCGCCATATAAACTATCTCTGTCCTTCGAATTTTCAGCTGTTTCTTGTCATAAGGCATCTTCTACCTTTTTTTCCATGCACTTTTTTACTCCATCCACTCTACTGCTGTCATACGTTACCAGCCATATCAACCGGAACTTTGGGTGAAATGCCGCGGCAAGTTGGCACTGTTCATCATTCAGGAGTGTTCCAAACCTTTTCTCGATGCCATTTGATGCATTGGGTAAAGCTGTGCACTTTACTAGGCCCTTAGATTTAATATTTTTTAATTTAAAGACAGTTGCTGCATTGGATTAACGATTAACGGACTTCTGCATATTAACGGTAGTTAACGTGTCCGATACATTTTTTAAAGTTAACTTAAAAGATAATCCGTTAATCAAAATGTTAACTTCGTTAATTAACGATTAACGAGTTAATGCCCAGCTATATATATGCCTATGTGTTATTCATTTAATAAGTAGTATTACTTGAATGGAATTCAGTCTTCGTCTAAATTAACTGTAAAGTTTTGTTAGGTACTCATTTTGTTTTATTTCAATATATTCACGCAGTTTGTCTCTTTTATCTTGTCCTAAATAATATTGAGATCTCTTATTGTACTAATTGGTATGCATAGTTGCAACTTGTGGATGTTACTATCTCCGTTTTGAAGGGATCCGAAATATAAGTTTCTTAATTCTTAAATAAGTTTTAAGTAACTTCGTTATTAACGATTAACGGATTAACGAGTCAATGCCCAGCTATGACGAGCAACCATCAACACCTACTCACAATGACCGATCCCTCAGAAAATAAAAAACAGACCGAACGATAGAAACTTACCGATAAGGTTGTCATGCCTACCCTATCAGAGGCCTTTGAGATGTCCAGGGAGACGATGCAATCGCTTCTTCGTCTCTCGATGGCCTTACCCTAGATGTAGATATGTGGCATAGGTAAGTATGCCAGAAGGCCCCCAGTGGACCGATATTAGCAAAAACCGTCGATCACTCAGGAGATCGTTCTTCCAGGTATGCTAGAAGCCTGTTATTCAATACACGTTGCATAATTTATGGAGTATGGAAATGACTGAAATCGGCCTGTGGTTGTTAGGGTGGGAACGTCTGCCTTTTTCAGGCACTGGCTACACGCCGGCAAGCATCCATGTTTTCAGAACTTGACCTGACTTGAGAAGCGAAAAAGGCGTGTCAGTACAGGAACTCGCGCAGGTCTTAGAGCACTATTTCTTGGTTTTAAGGACGCGAAGATTCCGCAAATAGAGAGGCAAATAAATTCGCATTTTCTGCAGCAGTGTGAGCCAGTGAGCCATCAGGTTTTAGTAGTGGATGAACTCGGATGAAGGTAGGGGCAGCAGTAGTTTGAATCAACCGCTTTTTCCATAGACGGAAACGCCTTACTACCGCAGGGAAAGTTTGTCTATCCTATTACGTCGAATACTTAATCGCACAACCTTCTTGCAGAACCTTGCAGCTATCAACTAGCCCTCTAGTTGCACGGATCTTTAGAGGAGAAGCAAACTACCGCCAAGGTAGGTTACGAAAAAATGCCAATCTGCTGACGTGTATGCCATACTCTCCGTGTACCTCTAGGGCTGTGATTGAATGGCGAGTAGACGGATACTGACTTCATCAGAGGTCAGAACTACCTAGATGGCGGGGCTGCCTTTCACGAGTGGCTAGTTCGCTAATTTGGCCCCCTACTAACTGCGGTCGGAAAGCGGTGCACCGTGGATTGCACTTGGATCTTGTTACCCTCCGCGACCAGTATCCCGATTTGGGGGCTGCATTTAATGGCTACGCTGACCTACGAGGAAATGTCTGCTTGACGACATGACTTTGGCCTGTGGGTAGTAAAAAGTTGCGGCCGAAGGCTACCACCGTGTGATTGAAAATTGTAACAGTTTTATATTATTCAATATCATAAAATTGATAAGCTAAGTAGCTGACTAAAGCAAGGGCCCCTTGATAGTATTTATTACGGGCCCCGCGCTGGCTTATTCCGGCACTGCACGCCACAAGTTTTTCTTATAATAAATACATTAGAATTAATTCTCAACAAAGACATTCTACGGCGCACGAAATGAATGTGAATGAAATAATCAATACTTTTGATGAACTACTTATAAGTACATATAATGTTCTAAAATTAATTTCAAGTGATGTTTATTTTTTCTGGCACTGTCAGAGGGCCTCGAATGGGCGTATCTAGATGATTTTTCCTCAAGGTTATTACACCTTTCCCAATACATAATAAATGAGGTCTCGCGAAATGTACCTTGCCCACATAAAGTTTAGATCTCGGGCCGCCACTGAACGCTAACGCTACAACAGATACAATGGCATACAATGCCAAGAGGTTACTACGGTTACCGGCTTTTCAATACATATTTACATGGAATTACGTACAATAAGGTAGGCACATACCTTTTCGCGAGGAATTAAGCGGTTTGCCTTTTTCATAAAAGTAAAATTGGCTTTTTGACCTAGGTCCACTAAATGTCTCGTTACTTCCGTTGTCGACATTGCTTTAGTCAGCATGCCTTGCAGGGTTTGTGGATCTTTGTCAAGTAAACCCGGAAACATAATAGCCAGTGGTTTCATCTGAGGTCCATCTTCACATTCTACCTATAAGTGAATTGCTGACTTCACTGTTTATGTATTAAATTCTATTTCTATAACGAAATCACGAACATATCAGTGGGAAGTGTTAGTCGAAGACGGCTTAGTTCATCCGTTCTTGAGACTTACCGTCTCAAGTGCCACTTCAAGGTAAATTAATTTGACTTCTAAATCAATTTACCTTTGAATTCTAAATCACCTACCAAATTAATAATGATGAAGGAAAACTGCAAACATGTAGGACTTTCGGAACACTTTTCAACCATAGGAGGGAGATCCATGCCAGTCGGGTAATTAGTGTGTTGATGCTGATAATGAGCCTCGCTGTTGGACGCTTATTCCGTGTCTGTCGAGTCTATTCCGCTATCCAAGTGCCTTTCATTGCCGTTATGGTAATGTAAGCATACCTGCATTACTGGTGCGCACATGAATATCAAATGTAAGACCATCGCAGTCGGCGTCTGACAGCATACACGGATTAAAATAGTTTAAAATAAATAATTTACGAGTTGCAATACTTCTTCCTCATCCGAGACATTTGTTGATGATTTTGCGGCGTCCGACTGTGATGTCTGCAAAATGTCTACCCATTCGGAATCTTTAGCTAACAAAGGGCATAACGGTTCAGGTCGATCTTCCACAACTTCAGATCGCCTGTTTCTTGATGTCTGTAATTTGGATATCAGAAATATAGAGAATGCTTTTATAATAAGCAATCTAAATCTATGTGCAGGTACCTAAGAATGAGTCAGACATGCGAGAGTTGTTTTGTTGGCCTTACTCATTCTCATTAAAGATTTGTAGGAGACACTACCTAACATGTTGTGTACGTGTACCTACCTATTCTATACATTACGGTAAATAACCGGTTTTATAATAAACACATTGATTGAAAACTGATTTTCGTGTGACATTAGGTAGAAATTGATCAATGCTAGGAAGCTAGTCTATATTATGTAATGAACAACAAATCCATTGTAATCATTGTTACCTACTGATGTTGCTGGATTTGTGGTTGCCAACGTATTTTGTTTTGGTCTTTTGTATTTCTTATTATAGTCACTGCTCATTTTGTAGATAACATATTGTTATATTATAAATTGTTGTTTATAAACAAAACCATTGTGCAAATATGACATAATTGACAAGCACAGGCTATAAAAATGGTTGAGAATAAAAACATAAAGTATTTAAAGAAGCTGTTTATAGAAAACTTTATTGTCTACTAAAAACAACATAAAGGATTATTGAGAATGTTAAGTTCACAAGAATATCATTTTTAAAATTATTTTTATACCAGAAGAGTCAATAATAAGCAAGTTTATACATATATTTAGTGGGTCTATGAGTAGTCATCATCTTCTTCATCATCAATCCTAGGCCCAGGGGGAGGAGGGACATATGGCTGTACAGCCCCACCTTCAGCTCCCACTAATCCTTGCTGCTGTAACAACAGCCATTGTTGCTGCTCTTGTTTGGCTTGTTCTTCTCTTGCCTGCATAAAAAACAGATAATGACATGAAAATTGATGTATTAGTCTAAAGAAAAAAAAAACTGTTACTGGCTGTCTAAAATATAAAGAGATCCCAAATAAGAGAGATATGAGTGGAATTATAGATAAGAAATTACTCATTATTACTGTAGTCTTGTCACATAATAACTCATACTCTTGATTTAAGAATACGGTCAAACACTGATTTACATCAATCTTATTTATGTTATAGCCTATACTGTACTGTACAAAAACTTTGATTGAAATAAAAAAAATATTATTATTATTACTTAATATAGAACAGCAACTCTGCATCGCTCCAATGTTTCTATAAAATGGCTGTACTGTTCTCTTGTTTTACATTCAAATCATCATCAACCCATTATTTTCCCACTGAGCACGGGTCTTCACAGATTTGAAATGGATTAGGCTATAGTCTAACACACTATCTTACCGTAGGTTGGCAGACTTCACATGCCATAGAGTAAATCTCTCAAGTACACAGGTTTCCTAACAATGTTTTCCTGTATTTATGACATTCTCAAATGGTGCATGTGATAAATAGGCACAAAACTTCTTAACAGTCAGTGGTGCATGCCTTTGTTTGAACTCAAGACTTTTCATGGCTCAGTCCACTGGTCACACCACTAGTCTACTAGAACTCAGATTCTTTTTTTTATTATTTAAATTATATTCGCATAAAATCTAGCAGTTACCTTTGCAAAAAGTTCTTGTTGCTGTCTCAACAACTCTTCTTCAGGTATGCCAAGATTTTCAAGTCTTGTACTTTGCCTCCTTCTTTTGGCAGCAACAGCTTTACAATCTTTCAATACAGCTTCTGCTTCCAAAGTGTAATCACTGAAACCTAATCTGTCTAACGCTGCAATAATGGTGATATTATTATAGATACAGTATTATTTATAGTATATACACCAAAAAGACAACAATATGGAAAATACAGAAAGTATAAAGTACAAGTATAAAGTATTATATATGTAATGTACACAAGTGTGTACAAGTAATGCTAAGATTTCTATTTCATCATATTAAGGAATGATAACAACAAAATCATACGATCATGGAGTTCAAGTTCAAGAGTAGATTGACCCATTTACCTGTGAGTACATGTTCAGCATTTATTGTTTTCTTGTTGCTCTGATTGCAAACTTCGTTAGCTTCTGAACTTAACAAATGTATGAATTCTGTACAACAGTTAAGAATCAGTTCCCGCGACTCAAAAGCTACGCGCACTGAAGGTACTAATTCTTTTATCATTTTGTTGATACTTGCTCTAGGTAGAGTTAATTCATCTTCCTCTGAAGGTGGTGGGCACAATTCTCTCTCTGGACTTCCCATTTCAACTTGAATTCAATCAGTATAATACAGAAATTATCGCAAATTCAAATTTCACTTTGTTTTCGAAAGAGGTAGAATAGTTAAATAAATAGACAAGAATAAATTAAATAATCTACTGTCAATTGACATTGAGATAGATCTGTCACCTGCGCCGCACTGACAGTGACAGTGTTACTTTTTTTTTTTTTTTTTAACGTTTCTTCCCTTTCGGGATGAGGCAAAGGAATCTAGTCCATACAGCCTAGTCTTCAGTATTCTTTTATTTTATTTATGATGAATGACTGGATGATTCATGATAATGGTTGATGATAGGGTGAATTAATGGTTTATGAAGGGTGATAGATGATTGTTTTTTTCCTAGTTTCAGTAAATATGTGGTTCTTTACTGAAACCTAAGGCGGACTTCTTGGGAGAATTTGAAAGTCACGTTACACTGTTTTGTTTCATTTGCCAACACTCATGCACGTTTTCAAACACTTAACGGTTAATAATCCACCATTATTATACATTAAAGTTCATCAAAACACAAATTTTAGAAAATAAAACAAAGCTGCTGAACATGACGCTTCACTTTCCCGCCAAAAAGCTCTGACAGTGTTACTTTTCCGATAGTATATATTAGTCTATGGTGTTAGTGTTGTCTGAGCGCTGTTATTATATGCCTAGTCGAAAGACACAGCGTTTATGTGAAGAAGCTGTCTATGATCTTGCCATCAAGGAGCATATTTAGTTAAAACATACCTGTTTGTCTCTGTTTTATTGAAGTTACCATGAATTTCCGGCAGGGGTCGTGCGTCCTTCCCGCGCGTCCGTTGATTCACTTCATAGCGTTTGTGATTTTCGTCGCGTAAGGAGCGAAAATTTTCCAAAGTTGTAAAAGTGAGAACTAAGTGTTCCTACTTTGATTTTTAATTTTTATTTAACTGAAATAAGTGCTTTATCGCATAAGTTTAATGTTGTGTGTGTGGGTGTCGTCGTTAGCGGCAGTTAGGTGAGTACCTACTTGTACTTATGATCAGTCGGAGGCTTCCGATGCGCAAGTCGTCGCTCCCGAGGGAGGGCGAAGTACTAGGAGCTCTAGCTCAATAGAAAGTAGCAGCTCTTCCTCATCTTCAGGAGATTAGGAGGGTTTTGCGGACCCACCACTAAGCAAAAGTTCCAGGCGCAACAGGTCAAAACCTGTTCAGACTCGCCTATAAATCAAGTCGATTTCCTTTCTTTTTCCTTCTTTAGAGTGTGTAGCTCAGATTCCTTCATACCTAAATGCATCAAATAGTAACAAAACTAATAATAGTTTAGATAATGCCGGCCATTCCAAGATGTCCGAAACAATTTTTTTTTTTTATACCTACAACCGCCTAATATGTCAATAAGAAAGTTAAAAAGAACTTGATGAAAATAAAATTGTACCTAGTGCTGACCCAAGTAAATAAGCGGAAACTAGTAATTTACAACAGTTAACTCGCAAGCTTGGAGAGGCATAAGATATAAAAAACCATTACAGGCTCACTTCACTACCCGGAGTAGCGATGTGAGATTTACATGTCTGAAATTAAATGAGGAGCTCTGTCATTTAAATAAGGGGACAGATTATTAACTAATACTGAACATTTACTAGCGGGATTATCGAATGCAGTCTTACATAGTCGACAACTGTTTAAAAAAAATGGTTTACAGTACGTCATAGATTAGGCTTCTAATGCAGGTACGGAACTGAATGCAAACTCGGGTAAATTTACAGAAATATATGGTCCGTTATCTCCATCATATAAGAACATGAAGTCATGTATGCAGGTTAATTGCGCAAATAGGCAGAATGTATTGAGGTTAAATGTGACCGTATTCTAAAACAAATGAACAATGTCAATTTAAAAATTGCGTTTCAAAACATTCCACCCAGTTTGAAACACCTAATTAATAGGGATGCTCGTATTCCACTGGTATACTCTTTGGGGAGATCCCAGGTGTGACTAAACATGCCAAGTTATTTAAAGAATAAAAATAAATTAGTGACAGTAATAATACTAACTTAAATAAAACATTTAAACAGTCCTCTAAATCAAGAAAATTTGATAAGGAAAATAAATCAAAAGTGGAGAAAAAATTACTATAATAACTATCATATAAAATATTCCCTTTGTCTCACAGACTCCCATGACAACTCCAACCTTAATAAAGACAAGTGACTATCAAAGCAGGATATTCAAGGGGGGTACCATGTTCAGACATGAGCACAGCTAAGGGCGAGCAAATATGTTCAAAATGTTATAGCCAGGGGCTGTATACCTTTTTTAACAAAACCTCCCGTGCAATATCCTTGCAAGAAAATAATAACCAGATTTGCTACAAAGCAATCAGCAAAAATGACACAAGTCATAAGCTAACTCAAGGAAGTGGGCATTTTAGAGAAACTAAAATTAACCGCACCGGGTTTTCATTCAAAGATGATTTTGATAAAAAACCAGACAAGGAGTACAACCCATATTCAATTTTAGAAAACTGAATATGCATGTCTCAACTCGTCATTTCCAACTCATTTCTCGAGTGGATATTATTCAGTTCCTTCAAGATCAGGACTGGATGATAAAAATCGACCTCCACCAAGCCTACTTCCATTTATGCATAAAGGAAACCCACAGGCGTTTTCTACGTATAATATATGGAGGCGAGATATTGCAGTTAACAGCCCGAACCTTTGGTCTTTCATCAGCTCCTCACTCTTTCGCTTCTGTGACCAATTGGATTGCGGAAATCCTTCGGAGACAGGGCATAAGAATAATTATTTTATTTTATTTATTAATTATTAATAGTTTATTTAACCAAGCAAAGCTTGTAGAACCCTGATAAAGTTGGGTTGGCAAGTGAATTATCAATAATCACTTCTCACCCCAACTCAGTAACTAGAATACTTAGGCATGACATGGAACACAAAATCCAATTTAATATCTCTTCGTGTCAAAAAAAAAAAGTACTGAATATAACAGAAATGTCAACCAATTTATTGTAAAGAAAATGGCCTGTCTCCGGAAGGTACAGAAATGGCTGGGTATAATAAACTTTGCCTATTTAGCGACATTGAATGGTCACCTGCACTGTCGCAGAACACCGATTTTACTAAAATCATTCAGAGGAGGCAGACCAAGGCAAAAGAGGATGTTACCTCCTCTAGTAGACTCTTGAGTAGAGTTACTAAAGTGGCTAAAAATGCAAGAATAAAAGTGCAACCACAGACGCGGCGGACGTGGGCTGGGGAGCACACCTGAACAACATAACGTTGTCGGGCAATTGGAGTCCTCGCCAGCTAAAGTGGCACTCCAATGTGAAGGAGATGTATGCCGTGTATGCAGCCTTATCAAAACAAGGTGCAGACATGAGGGGTGCACACGTACTGGTACACTCAGACAATCGCACCCTGATAGCCTACATAAGGAACGAAGGGGGTACCCGTTCCTTACCCCTGGGCCTGACAGACTAACTCCTTCACTTGACCGAGCAGCTCGACATAACGCTGTCGGCTTCTTACCTCTCGGGGAGGTTAAACAGGATTGCAGACCACCTCTCAAGAGGAAAGCCTGTGCCCAAGTGGCATCTGCAAATCCAAACCAGGGTGGCAATATTAAAAAAATAGGGCGTGCCAGTCATAGACTTGTTTGCATCAAAAGAAACTGCAGTCGTCCCGCGGTACGTTACCTGGGACTCGACGGATGGGTCAGCAGTTTTCTGTGACGCCTCCAGTCAAAATTGGAACTGTCAGTTGGGCTGGGTTTTCCCCCACCCAATCTAGTCCCTTGGGCAATGGCACATTTGAACAAAGCCAAGGGAACATTCACCTTAATAGTCCCACATTGGCACCAGTACGTTTGGTTAACTGACCTCAAAGCCAGAGCCCTACCAGATCCATTGCCAATATTGGATCTGCAGCAGAATCTAGTCGATCAAAAAACAGGTCTAGGTCCCCCACAGGTGGACAAATTGTCCTTCCAAACCTGAATCAAGCCTCCCAAAATTGGGGGGGGGAGGGGTGATCAGCTCTCAAACTGGAATAGAGAGGAAATACAATTATTGAGTAGCAGTTGGCGAACTAGCACTCTAAACACATACAAAACCCCTATAAACAGGTGGTTGGCATTTTCCACCACAAATAATGTTAATAATAAACGTCCAGATGGCAGAGATGTTGCAAATCTTTATTTAAAACTATTTTATAGTGTATATGTATATACATATAATATACAATTTACACTATATACAAAAAATATACAATAATATTTTGTTATATATACTATAACGTAATATTATTACATAAATCTTCTATTTCTACTTATTGTGCTTCAACAGTAGAAAACCTTTCCAAAAAATTTCCTTTGTTAACAAGTAATTAAAGCCATTGCATTGATTAAACTCAAACCTACAAAATCGCCTTTATGGCATATCCATTTATTATTTAATTGGTTAGAAACCACTGTTTATTGCACCAATTCGCTTTTTGATATATATAGAAGAACTGCATTAATTTTGCTCTTAGCATCAGGTCCATGAATACATGACCTTACCTTACTAGACATATCTCAAAACAACTGCATAGAAGAAGAGGACATCATTGTGCTGTGGTCCAGGTTTGGATAATGGCAGATTCAAGCCATTACAGGCAGTCAGGATGGTCATTGGTGAAACACCCGAATGCCCTGTACATATATGTCCTGTAAGACATATCAAACAATTAATTTAGACTTTGCAGCATAGTCGGGTAAATAGTAATATATCCAGTTTATTTATTTATTCCTCTTAAAGGGTAAGTTAAGCCAACTACTAGAACCCTAATTGCAGGATGGGTTAAATTTGTTTTTAAAGCAGTGGACATAAGTGCACCACCAGGGAGTATTAGAGCTGCAGTAGCATTCAAAGGCTGGTGGAAAAATGTACATTGTAATTGAAGAAAGGCTAAAAACAGGCAATTGGAAAAGTGATAAAACTTTAAGAAGATTTTATTTCATTGCAGGGAAATCATTCAGAAAGATAAAAATGAGGATTTACTTAGATCAAATTTCTCAAGTGTCTAGAGTTTATATTTTAATTGATAATTACAAATATAGAATTGATCTTAATTAGCATCTACTGTAGATGCACCTTTTTTATAATATTGATTGTTAATGATCATGAGACTGAGTGCCAAATTATTATAATATCTTAATTAATAACATTTTGTTTATTGTAGTAGTAGATAACCATACTACATAATAATATATAACTATATAAATGAGTCGTTTATAATTCTTACTTATATTTTGTTATATAATGTTAGAAAAAATAATAATTGATTATTAATAAGAATAAATGTTTAATCTATGAGAAACAATTCTTGGTATTTTACACATTTATATCCAATTCACATAGCGTTTGCAGTTACCATCACCAGCAGATATCAAACAAGTCTTCACATAAACGCTGTGTCTTTCGACTAGGCATATAATAGGACTGTTTTACATTAAAATAAAACAGTTATTATGTGCCGAAAGAAAGACACAGCGTTAGAGCAAGGGCCTGGCTGGTGAGTGAAGACACTATGAAGTGAATCAACGGACGCGCGGGAAGGACGCTCGACCCCTGCCGGAAATTCATGGTAACTTCAGTAAACAGAGACAAACAGGTATGTTTTTAACTAAATATGCTCCTTGATGGCAAGATCATAGACAGCTTCTTCACATAAACGCTGTGTCTTTCTTTCGGCACATAATAACTGTTTTATTTTAATGTAAAACAGTCCTATTATGATTTATGACAGATGATAAAAAATAATTATAGACAATTTTTAGCATCACTAATTATTAAAAATAATAATGTTTTTTTTTAAATTTCCTATTTTCTTTACATGAGTTGCACTCCTTGAGAGAATTCAAAAAGTCATGATAAACTGTTTTTTTTCCACTAATTTACACATTTTCTGACTCGATGGACTCAAGTAGTCTTCCCGGTCGAACAAAACAGTATGTTCGCCCCCTATTATATTATAGGACCGACGAAATGCACACCTCTGCCTAATCGTTCGTGGACGACAGGCTAGATATGTTATATCTAGGTGTTATAAAAAAAGTGGTTGTAGTTTCCCATATTTAAAATATGCGACAGTAAAAACTGTCAAAACAGCCGTGACTATGGCCGTGACATAAAGAACGTCACTGTATGAAATGAATCTACTATTCATTTCATACAGTGACGATTAGGCAGAGGTGTGCATTTCGTCGGTCCTATAATATAATAGGGGGCGAGCATACTGTTTTGTTCGACCGGCACATTTTCTGACTCGATGGACTCAAGTAGTCACTTGAGTCCATCGAGTCAGAAAATGTGTAAATTAGTGGAACAAAACAGTTTATCATGACTTTTTGAATTCTTAATTCTTTCTACGGGTTACAATCTCCCCCGTCCCCTGGCACCTGTCACTAAACTGACTCCAGACTAAAGTGGGCAGAAGTAGATGTGATATGATGTGAGTGGGGCTACATAGAACAAGCAAAGACGGTCTATCAATGTGGTATTAGCCTCCAGACCATGTCGCATCTGCTTTGGTGCTCTTCGGGCCCCAACACCTGCACCTCGGCATTTTCAGCGGCAAACCAAAGATCTCTCATCCTAGGTTTGCCGCTGAAAATGCCGTGAATGTGGCAATATTCTGGGCATGTCAGATCTAATGCCCTTGTGGCGACATCTATCTCACCACATAAGAACTAAGGACTCAGCGCGATGACGCAAATAGCGCAAGTGAAATATGCATGCGAGATAGCATATATACAACCACTCAACAACAACCGTTGGGCAGTAGCCCGCCAGGCACAACACCTCGCCTGGTCGGAGGATCCTCTTTTTTAAAATGGAGGGATTTACATCTCCTTCCCTCCATACCCTTACTCATAGCATAACTAAGGGCATTGGATTTGGCGTCATTGATGTTCTATCGACACGAAGAATAAGATTATTAGTTTAATATTTACGTATTTATTTCATTATTGAAAATCCGATGCTAAATTGAGTTTGGCGAGAACTTATTTGGGAAACTAAAAATATAATTATAAATGCCCGGTAAGCTACGATTCTAAAAAACTAACTTCATTTGTTACCATAATTACTGACGTGTGTATACAAACATTAATGATTGTACCAGTCTTTTATCGCCGACAATTTGATTTAGAAAACGTGAAACTGATCTTAAAAATGATCTATATCCAATTTAGGAATGCTAGAATGCAAATTTTCATGATGGCAAAGTAACTAATTTTTTTGTCACTGTCAAAAGTGACATGTCAACTGTCAGCTAACAGAAACTTGATAACTACAAAATAACGAGGGAACCCTAGATCATGTATTTTTTGCATGTCCCCTGACTTCCAATCCTCCCAATCCGTCTAATTTCTTTAACCTATATTCAATGCTCCCGAAAATTAAAGTTCCCCTCCCAATAAACTTTCATTCTCTGTTAACCTATTTTTCCCCATCCTTAATCAAAATTATAACAAAATTTCTAAATTACAACAATATTAAAATGTAATGTTTTGTATGTACCTACATACAAAACACGTTTTGTATGTAGGTACATACAAAACGTGTGAAGAACCACCCCGAAAGATTGACATCACACTTGGCACTTGGCAGTGTCCGTTATCAGTCCGAGCTGTCACAATCAAAAATCATCACAACGTGACATTGGCAGAATAGTCGACATCGACTCAATTGCCACAAGAAAGAAAGAAGAAGAAGAACTACAAAATAAAAATATACCTACTATTTCCATTCCATTTTTCCAGTGAACTCCTCACCATAGTCACCATCATGAACCGTTTTATTTTGTTCCTAATTTCATGTTCTGACTAGAAAAAAATCCTTCAATATTGCGTGCTGTGTGATGGTCGTAAACTAGTGTCTGTAGTTCCTAATTAGTTCTAAAATAGGAGTCGACCGAAACTATTGGAAAATATAAATCATAAGAATTGGTGTCGATTGGACTGAGAGTTTATAATCATGGTTTTTTATTTCACGAGCAACGTAGTATCACCACCTGTTACTCTTTTTATGGGTGCAGATAAACATGAAAGTAAGAAAATATTTCGGTATTTTCTTCCTCTAAATTTCGGGTGCGTTGGATGAAACTAACCTTATGTTTATAATTTGTAGATGAAGACCTGATAAAGTGGGGATGGCCTGAAGATGTGTGGTTCCATGTAGATAAGGTGTCATCTGCTCATGTGTATCTACGGTTAGCTCCAGTAAGAATCATATTCTTTATGTAATTATTGTGATACTTAGACTGTTGGTCTTCTATTTACCTAATAATAATTTCCTTACAGGGTCAAACTATTGATGACATACCTAACTCAGTTTTAGAAGATGCATGTCAGTTAGTCAAAGCAAATTCCATTATGGGAAATAAAATGAATGATATTGATATTGTTCATACTATGTGGGCCAATTTGAAGAAAACAGCTGGAATGGAGGTATTTTTGCAAAAATAATTTCCAACTAAGTCAACTCTAGTTTTGTGTAAAACCAAGTCATCATCATCGTGATTATGTAGATAGATAGTAGCTAGATATTATTGAAAAATCTTACATACCTTTTAACCTAACCTATTTATCTATACCTATTGTATAAATTCAAATGTCTCTTATTTTTGCCATTAGTTACTTTTATCATATTTATTTGTTAGGAAACTCAACAGCTTATAGTTAATTACATGTATTTAGATATTCATTTCACCATCAATGAACAGTATAATGCAGTTGTGGTAATGTAAAGAACATCCCGACTCAGCATAAACTGACAGTGATAGTGAGATGATGACAATTATCTCTTAGCCAATTATAGTTTCACTGCATTCATCAAATTAAGTAGGAAGTGGTTCGAAGAATTACAAAATTGCAGCAATAACAGTGGTAAGGAATTACTGACTAATCTGATCTCATTCAAACATCAAAGTTACAATTATAACACAATATGAATATTGAAATCAAACATATGAATATTGATAAAAAGATATTATTTATATTACTATATATTTTATGAATATGCAACCATGTAACATACACTTAAAATATATATAACTTAAGTTGATCTAATTAACTTAAAATACTTAAATGGGGGCCTACATGTTAATGTATATCCCTAATTGGGTGAAGCGTTAACATAGTCTAGAGGAATACATTACAATATCTTTACTTCATTATGATTTTCGACATCTATCCCTTCATGTTAGATCTTCCTTACCTGATAGTGGTCCAGTAGTAGATGTACAACATAATTTAATATCTCATACACACATAATACTGTATATTATTGTTTATTTTTTTCAGGCTGGTCAAGTAGCATTTCATAAAGACAAAGATGTAAGAAAAGTGAGAGTAGCTAAAAGATGTAATGAAATTGTTAATAGGCTCAATAAAACAAAAAAAGAAGCATTTCCAGATTTGAGATTCGAAAGGGAAACTAGAGACAGGTTAGAAAGGGAGGACAAGAAGAAACTACTAAGAGAAAAGAAAGAGAAGGAAAAAGAGGAAGAAAAGAAAAACAAAGAAGAGGCTGAGATGAGAAGTTATGCCACTTTGATGAAAGCAGAAAACATGACTACCAATTATGATGGAAATGATTCTGATGACTTTATGTAATAGAACAATAACCATACCTCACAATAGTATGAAGCTGATAATCCACCCTTGAATACAGTTTTTTAAGTATAATATAATATAAAATGTTATCTGGAAATGCCATTGTTCAAAAAGTGGGGAGTGTATGGCCGAATATAAAAAAGGAAGCAAATAAATTCTTTAAAATAATAAGTATTTCAATTATTTTCTTGCAATTTGATATTGTATCATAAGTTTTGTAGTATTGAGTTTAAAACCAAAAAAATATTGATCTGAAACAACTTTTTAATAGAACTAAGGAAGGGAACTAATCATTTTCAGGTAATTACTTGCATATATTATACAATGTGGAGATGACAATATGACTTTAAATGAAAACACTGGCAATACTGGTTTATAGAAACATTTGTAAACTATCAAATAAATCCGAACATGGAAATTAAAAAAAAAAAAATTTTCTTACAAACTAAATAGCTTAAAACTGCAAACAAAATAAAACACCATTTATAAAAATGGTACACTGACCTGCGATAAGAATGGCAACGCAGCTTGGTTTCATTCATGTTAAAGCTGTGGCCGACGCAGCGACGTAATGTTTGGCGCCATTATTCTTATTGTTATTAATGCTCAATTACACAAATCAAATCACAGAATATTAACCAAATAGTCGGGCATCATTCACCCGCGAGTTATTCACTGATCAATTTATTATTCACAATCACTTTTCGATCACATAATTATGTCGCCAGTCATTAAATTTTTTTATTTTCAATATGTCCGCCGTGTTCTTGAATACACAAACTACACCGACGTATAATGTTATTTCTCACTCTTGATAATAGGTCTCACGGTATGTCCGTACAGCTAAAGCGGCATTACCGTGACACTCCCCATAAATTAAAATCATATCAGTGTACTCCGAAGCGGTATAATTGTAACGAGGCATGATTATTTAATAATAAAACCTTGAAACACCAAGTATTAAGCGTCTAATTTCGCAAAGTTCACTTAGCTATTTAACTAAGTACCTATAATACGTTTATGTGTCCTGTCACTATTAAAACAAAGCGTCAAATTTCGCACAACACAACACAACACAACAACAAAGATACGATAACACTCGCGCGGCGACTTCAAACGGGCGCGGGCGCATCCGAAATTCCAGAGAAAATAAAATGCGTCACAGGCAGTAAGGACGTCCGGTGACACACTGACCGCGTAACCTAGACACGTCGACAAGTAAGCAAAGAGGAAACAAGCAAACTTACCTATCTCTTTCGCACATACATATTTTCTTATCTAGCTGTGATGACACGCTTTATGACTCTTATGGCTCGGGCATAAAGTATAATTTGCATTGAGAAAATAAATTTGATAGAAAAGGCGTAGGTTTTTAAAGTGGCGAGCTGGCAACGTAAGTCGTTAACCTGTCGCGTGCTCTCCTGTTTACAAAACATCATGTCGAAAATACTTAAAATGAAAAATAATGTCCTGTGGCTAAACTACTGGATATATTCATTTGATTTTTTGTGTGACGGTTGGGAATATCATGACTTATACGAAGTTTCATTTATGATCATATTGTCCTCCCCACATTGTATACTAGCATCCACACGTGGCTTTGACGGTATTGTTTAGAGATAAAGAAAAGTAGCAGTAAAGAGCAAGTAGTAAAGTATCTGTATGCCAAATTCATCAAAATCTGGTTAGCAGTTTTGGTGTGAAAGAGTTGTATTTTTAATCTGTATTGTTCAACTACAGGAAAGGACTCGCCTATATTTTACCACAGTTCCAATTGCTGCTCTTTCCTGCACATTCAATGACCTAAGTTATCTTCTTAGATAACACATTTCTCTAAAATTATTTCAGTAATGAAGACAAGGGGGTGTGATAGGATTTTGTTGAATTGAAACAATGAATTAGTCTTTTGTTATATTAATTCCAACTGTGCTTAAAGAGTCTACAACCCATGTTGGGTAATTACTGTCTGTATAATAATCACAGACAAAATTTTGCACAAACTGTGGAAATGTTCCATTTTCAATTTTTTCTCTCATGCTTTTCATTAAGTTCATCTGTAAAGGAAAATACGGTAATTATCACAAGTTTTTATTGTAAGGTGTTCTTATAACTTGTTAAAAATTCACTTGTGAGAAAAGGGCCTGTTTGACTTGCTGATGTTATTGGTCTCCATTTTTGTTCATTTACCATTAGATTACCATTTACCATGATATAGTCGCCGGTGTACCTCAGGGTTCTGTCTTGGGCCCAGTATTGTACACAATATTCACAGCAGATCTACCACAGAGTCCTGGAATTACAGTGGCTACTTTTGCGGATGATACAGCAATACTCAGCTCTAGTACGAATCCTTTAGACGCATCTACAAATCTGCAAAAAGGTCTAACGAATATCCAACACTGGCTAAACAAATGGAGGATTAGAGTTAGCGCATCAAAGTCCGTCCATATAACTTTCACCCTTAGACGAGGAGATTGTCCACCAGTCCAACTTGGCGAACAGCAGCTTCCGCACCATGACTGCGTTAAATATCTGGGAATGCACCTCGATCGTAGACTCACTTGGAGAGACCACATTAAAGCCAAGAGAGATGCGCTTAACATTAAATATCGAGAGCTGTATTGGCTATTGGGCAGAAACAGCAAACTCTCCATAGACAATAAACTGTTAATCTACCAGACCATTCTAAAGCCTATCTGGGCTTATGGAATCCAGCTGTGGGGCTCTGCTTGTGACTCCAACTTAAATATGATACAAAGAGCAGAAGACTCTATTTTAAAGAAAATTGCCAACACTCCCTGGTTCATTAAGAACTCAGAGGTTCATCATCACCTGAGACTGAACACAGTAAAGGAAGAAATAAGATTATCTTCAAAAACCTATAAAAAACGTCTCCAATGCCATATAAATCCACTAGCGGTACAGCTCACTCTACCCGACTCACTGAATCGCCTTAAGAGACGTAAAATTTTGAACCTGGATAGTCTGCAATAGGCTACCAATCAACAAAGAGTCGCTCCCAAAATGGAAATGGCTCCACACGACATTAAACTCTATCAACACATCTGCTCATAGTCACTAGTTAGACTGATTGCATGATAAAACATGGAAAAAAAAAAAAAAACCATTAGATTGATGGTTAATCCCTTTAGCCCCATTAGTTTTAATTTCTTATTTTCTTGTATAAAGTAAACAAAGGTTTACATATTCAAAAACATTGAGACAAAAAACTGTGGGCCTTTAGATATGTGCCATATGAGTTATGGGAATCGAACTTGCAGTGAAGATGCCTTTCAGCCTTTCGTTCTACAACTGCACCAATTGTATCATCTAATTTCTTGAAAAAAGTGTGATCTAAGTTATTCTATTAACATTGACAACCCAATTAGTCCAACGGTAGTCAACACTGCCTGCTGTGCTTTGGGTCCCGGGTTCGAATCCCGGTAGGCACAAATGTTTGTGTGATGAGCATAAACATTTGTATCCGAGTCATGGATGTTTCTATGTATAATATGTATGTATTTACAAAAAAAAAGTATATATGTAGTATATCAACACAAGCCTCGTTGCTTAGCTCGGAACTAGATGGTGCTGTGTCATAATGTCCAGGAATATTTATTTATTTATTTACCTGATATGCTATGTTATGCACTGAAATAAGGTGACATGATACTGTTTCCACAGTTACAATGCTGTGTAGATAAGCTCTGGTGTAAGATTTACATGTGGAACAATTACAATCCTTGTCAATAGGATTTAAATCAGTCTCATATATTTTTTGCTTCAAATTTAACTGACCATTTGAAACAAGAGCGCAGCCAAATCTCTGTAAATAAAAATAGAAAAACATTATACAGGGTCAACCCAGACAAATCCCAATGCTTTCAAGGGTGAAAAATGGTCTCGCCAAATTTGCTGATTGTATGTCAGAAAACTGGTTTAATATAAAGCTTTTTTTGGAAAATTGAATAGCTTGAATTAATCCATCCTATGGTTACTATTTTTTTTATACTTACCGCAGTACGAGTTGGAAAAACACAATCAAACATATCCACTCCAAGGGCGACACAAACTACAAGATCTATGGCCAGACCAACTCCCATCAGATATCTGGGTCTATTTTTGTCAAGTATCCCTGTACTGAGGCTGACCATTGGCCAAAAATCATCTTTGGCTTCCCCTCCACTAAAACAAAAAAATATTATTAAACTACGTACAAGTAGCTAGACTACCAAGGGGCCAATAGTTAATCCCAAGTATTTTTTCAAATATATTCAAATGGTAAAGATTACATATTACATAGTTCTTTGAAATAAAACCATTGATTTGCTCTTTTTACAAGGAACACAGACTATTTTATACTAGCTGCCTCCCACGGCTTTACCCGCATGATATATAGATAAAGAGTAGCCGATGTGTTAATTCAGGTAATAAACTATATGTATGCTAAATTTCATTCAAATCTGTTAAGCGGTTTTAGCATGAAAGAGTAACAAACATCCATCCATACATCCATACTTACAAACTATCGCATTTATAATATTAGTAGGAAGTAGGATTACTTACCTCAACCCTCCAATAGCAAATCCGTTCACGTTTTTGGTCATGTGATCTTTTGCACTTTGCTCTCTTAGTTCTTTATTTAATAAACCCTGTACTATGGGAAATATGCTTTGCTCTGTAGGTCTTTGATGAGCTTTCAAACAGCGGTCTAGCCAGCGGCTTGTCCGTTCTGTAGCTTCTTTGATGCGATCATAATCTTGAAATGTTGTTTGTACAACATCATCTAGCTGCATTATGATATCAGCTCCTGCAATAAAAGCAATACTGTAATTTAATGCATATAGTCTCATAGAAAAATTTGAGGGATTTTGTATGAACTCTTTCCTCGTAACACTATAACAGTTATTTTATGCATATGCCAGCATATTGATATGAACAGCCAGAATTTTTTTAGAGCTATGGTCCTTCAGTGTACATTGAACTACTGTCTAAAGTTTATTTATAATTTGGTTGGTGGATTAGGGATACGTAGAAGATAAACATCCTGCTTATATCTGTTGGAGGGTAGGGATGTTTCTTTCTCTTAATAAAAAGGAGTGCACTGCATAACATTACCACCTACCTATAGAATTTTGAATTTCAATTGATTTCTCTGGTGTTAACATTATTTCAGAATCATCATATGGAGATTTAAATTTAACTCCTTCTTCAGTTATTTCAGCTAACTTGAGCAACGAAACCATTTGAAAACCTCCAGAATCAGTAAGAAGTGCTCTTTTCCATCCCATAAAGCTATGTAGCCCACCGGCTTTGTTTAAAACATCTGTGCCTGGACGATTTCCTAGATGATAAGTATTACCTAAAATTATTTCACAGTCTAAGCTTTCGAGTTGATCTGGTAAAAGACCTTTCATTGTTCCCTGAAAAATTAAGAATTATGATTTTAAAAGAATAGTTGTTTTTTAATCATTAAACATTCAGATCAAATGATCTGAATGTTGACCATTCTGATCATTTGATCAGATCAACTTTGCCTATTGAGTAAGGATGCCTGGGAAAGCATGTTAGGCCATCAAGCTTTATCATAATTTGTTAGTGGCTCTCAGAAACCCTAAAATACTGATAAGCAGTTTATTATGGTATTAAATTGCCTCGAATTTCAGATAGCAGTCACTACTTGAAAAACAAAGTATTTATTTTTCAAGTAGTGATATTTATCTCCATCTGTGTAGACTGCGAGCTGACCTGCACTACATTTGTAAACTACTTAAAATTGAACAGCGTTTGGGTTTTAAGACCCGAAGTTTAGTTAGGTCCAATTATAAATTAACTTCTTTATTAACGCTCGCTCACATAAAATAAGTTTCACTATGATTAAAAATTGCAAATATTTATTATATTGCGACATCAGCAGTTTGCATAATACTCTATTATTTAATGCTACAAAAAGGTGTTTTTGACAAGAACGGTAAGAAAGTAATCGCACCTGGGTTCCAACAGGCATAAAAACAGGTGTTTTGACTTCATAATGAGGTAATTTCATCAATCCGGAACGGGCTTTGGACACATTACATTCTGCTTTTACTTGAAATGACAATGCTATTGATTTAGCACCCATATTTAAATATGATAGTAATCTTTAAGTATGTAGTATATTTTTATTCAGTTTACCGAATGCTGAAAATATACTAAAATTAGTTTACACGATTTTTCATGAGTAAATACTAAATTACATGCGGCACAAAATGTCATACATGCGCATTTGCATTTTGTTTTGAAATCTGTCAATTGTTGACATATATACGCTTTCTACGCTTTTTCTTAAGATAAGGCAAAGAAATATAATACAGCCTTTTGTTATTTTTTAATAATGAGTTATCTATCCGGCTATCCGATTCTAATCGATTTTCCAAAGTCTACAACTCTCACACACTTTGACTAAACCCCAGAAGGACCTCTTGAGAGAGTGTAGCAGAGTGTTGACTATGCGGTGAAGCGTCAAAGGAAACGACGAGAGGCTTTTAATAAGAATAATAGAAAATATATTATGTATCTGAAGAAGTATTTTACTAACAAGTGATCAGTGACAAATTACAATATGTCATACCGAATGAGAATACATTTAAAAAGTATGTCACTTCAGCTTTATTAGAGAGTTCTCGTAAAGAAAGATCTTGAAGAGTCTCCTTATTGTTTTGTTAACTAACAATACAGTAACCAGCCCCAAGGTTCTTACTTGTATGAGACCACTAGATTCAGCTATGTTATTCCATTAATAAAAATTAAAACCTAACTCGGTATTATAAAAAACATGACGATTTACTTTCCTATCGAACATTTCTTCATTTATGCATATTGTGGTTACATAATCTTAATGAATTGATGTAAATTGAATGTTGTTTTACACGAGAGTAAAACGTGCATACGGAGACAATGCATATCATCAATGCAAGTTTACTTTCTGAAAAAATTCTATGACATTTTTTTTTATATTTATTAATCAGTGTATTGTGCAACAACTTGACGTCCCCGGTTGCTAACTCGATAAAAAAGGCCCACAAGGTAAACGTAGCCCATTCGATAAGTCGGTCTCTATGCAGCATTAGCCTTACAATATTTACTAAGCTGTGGGCTTGACTTTAATATGGTGAATTGTGGTGCCATCTCTCGTACCGTAGTGTTTCTTCAACATCTTGCCTTTATAGTTTTTGTATAGTTTCACTGAAAATTATACCTTATTACACTACAAATACATTACCTATAAGTTTAACTTTATTCAATGTGAGACTGAAGAGTGATCATAACCTCTACGATTTTCATGAGAATTCGTTCTGCGATAATTTAATGTCTTATTGCTGGAATTACAGTTAAACAGAGTGAATATACGTATAATTAAATTAATAATAGTAATTTTAAGTTACTTTGAACTCGGTGAGTTGTTTTAAGTAGGTACATAAATACAATCGTGTACAAGAAATGTCAGAATTTTCTTGGATATGGTGCAAAGCGTCAGTGTGTAAAGAACGTAAGTCAATAATTCTGGTATTTTAGAATATAATTGGTGATAGAATCATCAAAAATGATAAAAGTTTTTTTTTCTTATTCTGTAATAATTTATACAAAGGAAACACAAATTACGACAGTGTGCAAAGCAGTTTCTTTAGCTTAGGTCGGAACACGTGTGATCATTGATTTTGATGACCAGGGTTCGATTCTGGGTTCTAGAGATTATTTTTTGACATTTTTATTTTATATTTTTTTATTTTCACTTAATATAATGTAAAGAAAAATATTGATGCAAAATATATTACTGTTGTAATGTGTGTGCAATGTATATCAACATGATTACAAAGTTATTTTTATTAACTAATATTTTGTGACCCCATGTAGTTACTAACATTTTTTATGACTACTAAGTATTAGTGCTGCTGTAGGTAATTGAAGCATCAATACCTAATTAAGAAGTGTCCAATAATTCATCGTTGTAATATTATAATGAAGTTTTTAATAGTCATCTGATCTTAATCAGTTGAAAAAAAATATTTTGACTTACCTACATATGACAATGTTTTTTCTGGAACCTGGTGCTGAACATTGTTTAATTTTTATTTTAGATTAATTTAGGTGATAAAATGATGCAGAGTAATGTCCATATATCATTGATATTAAAATATTAATAAAATGGATACAAAAAATCGCAACAGTAATCATCTCAAAAAGAGAAAATCGGGAAGAGATAATGGAAAGCAAGAAATGTTTGTATTACCGCCAGATGTTTTAAAAAAACTTGGTATTAGCATAGGAAATATTAATGGAAATCAAGTAGTTCCACCTGATGCCAATGTTGCACAAAGTAAGTCATAGTTTCATCACTTATAAAGAAGTTCCAGATAATAATTTCTGTGAATATAAATAATAACCATGTATAATTTAATTTTAATTTTAGGTACTGAAATAAGCAATGAAAACATTGGAAACTTATTGGCAAAAAATAATAATTGCATTAAGGAATCGCCTGACTCATCAATTTTAGAAACTGCAAGCTTGATGAAAAAGTCTGTATTTTTGAGTCCTACTTTTGTATCTACAGTCACAAATGTGATTCCTGGTGAAGTGGAAATTTTAAGTAAAAATAATGTTGATAGCTGTGTTGATGAGCCAGACTCAGCAGTAGCATTAAATAATATATTGGTTCCCATAGATAACATTGAAGTTACTGATTTAGTCCCTGAGACTAGTCATATACAGAATGCATGCCATGACATCAATGTGAATGGAGAGTATACATATGTGAAAGATCTGGATCAAGTATATCCTAACATGGCTCCTGATGAACACAAAGAAGCAGTGGCAGATGTCAATCTTAATTTTCATGAAAATATAGATAATTTGGACTACAGTTGTGAGAATATGGTGTCATTGCAATGTAATACCGATATTATATTTACTCAAAATACAACAGAGGTAAATTTAATATCTTCTACTGATAATAATGCTGATAGTGATAACAATGTACTAAAATTATCAGAAGAAAGCATAGTCACAGAAGAAACAATGCCACTTTCAAAACTCAGAGACCTCAAAATTCTCCATTCTTTAAATGTAATCAATCCCAGTGAAGATAGTAATGAAGAATCAAAAAGTACCAACAAAACAATTCCTTCAGAGGCTCCAGATACTATTAAATTGATAATTCAAAATGAAATAGCAAGTGATGTTAATGCTTACAACAACAATAATGTAGGAATTACAGATATAAATAACTATGTACACACAAATCTTGCAACAAGTCCTCAATGTTCACAAACAATTGAGATCACAAATGGAATGGAAAATGACGAGAATTATAAAGAGCTAGTTAACAAAGATGTTTATAAACATATAGAAATGAACACATCTGACAAGAAAACCAAAATAAGTGAAGTACTACATTCTGAACAAGCGTGTGCTGAGAGCCAATTTAATGAAAACAGTCCAATTATTGAAAAATGTAATGGTATTGATGAATATAATGATCATGATGACGATAATGATTGTAGTGACACTAATAAAGTAGATACATTTGTTAATACTAATCCCAGTAATAGAGAAGAGAAACCAGAAATTAATAATATCGAAAACCATATTCCTGCTTTAAATGATTATGAATGCAATATAGAAACCAGACAAAAATCTATTGGTTTAATAAAAGAAACTAATAATGTTAACAATAATAGCACTAAATGCAGTTTAAAAAAAAAACCTCGTAGGAAATCTAACAGTAAAGAACGAAAACATTCTAAATCTACTGTTGAAAATAATTGTGGAGTGCGAAATTCAAGTGATAAACATAATGCTAAATGCGATAGCTCTACGTTTAAAAATATAGAAGTTAGCACAGTACCAGATGAAGGCTTAGCTAATATATTGAGTAGAACTAAAGAGCTGTCAACCAGCAATACTGATGGAAAGGTAGACCAAGTTAAAGAGATAGCTGCATATTTAAAGAAGTTTTCGCACATTTATAAGGATAAAGATAAATTAAAGAAAGAATTCGGTAAAAATTATATCAATAAAAAACAAAACACAAATTCAAATACCAGTGCTATTATGTCAAAATTATGTATCCAAGGAGTAGAGAAACCGGGTGGAAAGGGAGCTGATAAAAAATACAATGAAGAGTCCAAAGTTTTTAAAACTTATACTCGAAACCAACAGTCTAAATTATCTACAGATATATTACGTACACATGAAACTTGTAATAAAGTTGATGTTTTAGATGACGAACTTAATACAGTGAACATTCCAATGCCAAGTGAAATTCAAGAATTTTGTTCATGTTATGATTTTGGGCGCTTAGCTTATTACGATGATGATAGCTTATATGAGCATATACATTTTTTGCAACATACTAGTGTTGATTGTAAATTAGAAATACTATTTGCTATATACAATGATGAGGAAAGTGAATTAGTTGTTAATAATTATGAAAGTGGTTTGGAGCAAGAGCAAAAGGTTGAAGATAAAGGAGAAGCTAATACACATGAAGTTTGTTGGAGTATCTTTCAAGATAAATACACTGAAACTGAAGACAATTCTGATTCAGAGCAAATATGCCATAATTATGAAGTAAACAAATTTAACAATAGTTGTAAGAACAGTCTTCAAGAAACAGAGTTGAATAATGTTGCTCTTAAAGGTAACGATTGCATTGTTTCTGTTATTTGTGAATAACCACATATAATGAAATATAATTCAAATTCTGATATTATTACAGAAACTATTGATCATGATATGCTCAGTTGTGAAAAGCTTTCAAGAGATAATCAGGATGATGAAACCAATTCGACAGCAGTTGCTTCTGGTACTGAGGATGTAAATGCTGATATTAGTATTTCAGAACCTAAACTGATGGTCAGTTTGTTTTTTAATACTAGGCATATATATAAATAATAATGATTTCCAATAGGTGTACCGCCAGTGTAAGTTTGGTACAACTAATGATTCGCGCGATGCGGAGAGCTCAGGCGATTTACTAGCCTGTTATGTATATGTTATCCATTTGTCGGAACAAAAATGTACTGAGCAGCTAGTGCTGTAATATCCCATACCATTTGTACATCATTATGAGTATACCTACTACAAAAGCTAAGCATACAACAAAACTAAGCATATACCTACATGAAGTATAGTTCTCTTTGTAGATTGCCGAGCTCTCTTACAACTTTATTGGCGCAGTAATCAGTACCATTTGCATTAAAACTTACTATATCATTCATTTGACATGATTATACCTATGTATATTTTACCATTTCAGTTGACTTCAACACCTGTAATTGGCACGCCCGAGATGAGTAACGTCAATAGCAAGGCAAAGTTCTGAGTTATTTCATAAATTAACTATTTTTATAATTGACTAGCTGATACCCGCGACTTCGTCACAGTTTAGTTTATAAGTATTACCTATTGAATTTCAGGTAGTGGCAGAACAAAGCGATGATAAAGAACTAAGAAAGAGTGTGATCCGTAAGAGATCGATAAATGAAAAATATACGTATAGCAAAAGGTCTCAATATCTCGAATCTAAGAACAATGCAAACAAAGAACCGAACGAAATAACTACTCCTAAAGCAATAAAAAACGCGACTCCAGTATGTTTATATTTACGAAATATTTGGTTTGAAACACTCACTTGACTTTCTTTCTGATTATATTGAGACCACATAATTTATGTATTTTACAGAAACGAAAAATAACCGAGAACCAAACACCTCCATCTCATACTAATAATAAGGACGAGCCGTCTAACAAGAAAAATATAAAATGTGGATTGTGTAATACTTTATTTTCTGAAGTGGAATGGGAAGATCATATCAGCCAACAGCATCATATGATCGCTTGGAAGTCAGGATCTTCTATTGTAAGTAATTTATTTGTACGAAACTAGACGGTGAAATATCCTCTCTCTCAGTCTTTCTTTTCGTTTTTTCGGATATGATTTGCAAAAGGACATTAACTTCCACCTCCATGAATTTTTATTTAAATTACTCCGTAAACGACAACAAACTACAATGAATCGGGTTTTGCACTGACTTAGCAAATGCCTAAGGTTAAGAGTTAATTATTGTAAAATCAGATATCGAAAATGAAAAAGTTAAAGAGTGTAACTTAACATCCAAATGAAACTGTTTTTCATCTAATTATCACAACTCAGGGTAATGCTAAACTCTGGCATTAAGTCTCTCTCAATTATTAAAAGGAGCAAGTCTAATACTTGGAACCATGAAAACAGATTAGTATAATAATACAAAATAAGGTTTTCTTGAAATAAAACTACTTTTTACGGATTTTATCGCGGTATATTGATATAATTTTAACCCAACGTTTCGGATCCTTTACAGCATCCATGGTCACGAGCCGACTGAGGTGTTGGTCGTCTTGAAGTTATAATTACTAACAGCTACCTTACATTTTAAATTATTATTGACAATCCGATTTACACAGAACGAGCTCACTGTGTCCTTCGGTCGTGCAGTTTGGTTCTTGGAATTAGATTTAATAGAATCTATTATAGGGTTCCAAGCAAAGCGTGACCATCGATGCTGTAAAGGATCGAAACGTCGGGTTAAAATAATATCAATATACCGCGATAAAATCCGTAAAAAGCAGTTTTATTTCAATGTCTAATATTCGCGTAAGTGTAAGAAATCAATAAGGTTTTCTTGTTTATATCAGATGATTTTGAAAAACTAATTGTTGTTTACAGAATTTCGACGATCAGGATTTATTGGATAAACTGAAAGATAGATTAAAGACTTTGGGCACGTTGAAATGCAGTATTTGTAAAATGAAAACAAGGAAGTTCAAAAAATTCATTGCCCATGTTAAGGAATGTGTAAAAAATATTAAGGTAGTTTTTTTTACTTTGATGAATGCATAGTGTGCATCATCTGCAGTAGTCTAGTAATTTAAATTCTAAAGTTTTAGAGTTTCAAAGTGGAATATATTGAACCAACTTTTATTGTCTGCTGTTCACTGATTAGGATATTCACGGAACAGTTTAAAATTAACTTTTAATGGCTTAAGATAGCAACTTATCTTATATATAAATATTTTCAGGATTCAAACTCAAATAAAAAATCAGATAAACCTTTGCGTAAATCAAGAATAATTGATGAAAAAGTTACATGTGGTGTGTGCCAGAAAACTATGCTATACTCCAGTTGGATTGAACATATGGGCAAACAACATTTCTATCTAGCATGGATTCAGGGACAGCCTGCTTTGGTAAGACTGCAATATTACTATTTACTTAATACTCATGCTATTATTAAGCACTGAATCTGCCTAGCCTACTATGATTATCAATTAGATTATCAACATCAAGTTATCCACTGACTTCCACTGGTGATGATGTTAAATAACCAGAACAAAAGGCATGTGTTATGTTTTTAAGACAAGTTAAGTATAACATATAAATATATGTTATATAACTTTTGTCAGTATTTCGTGTTACATATGGTAACTTTTTAACGTGCAATTGATATAGTTTTTTACGGTTTAACAAAAAAATTAAGAAACGAAAAACGCGCACGTGTCAGAAAACAATAAAAGGTGTTCATTTTCTTGGAGTAGCTAAATCCATTGCCCGGAGAACTAAGGATGATTATGATATTCATGGCTTAGCTTAGTCTAAAATACTTATAAACTGTGCGAAGAGCATGGGCGCATTAATTTTGATTGGTAGTGGAAGTGTAAGTTCACGACACGTAGACTTTCTTTTGTATCTTAACCTACTAACGTCTTACTGAGGAACATAGGCTTAAAAAATACTGTATACATTAAATTTAAATTTGCTTTTTTTTTTCAGAATCTTGAGGATGAAGCTGTTGTAAAGCACCATTTACAGAACATAGTGAGGCTGAATGGGTGCTTAACTTGTTATAAATGCGGATTCACTCGCAGTCGTGTGAATCTATACCAGGGACATATACAAACTTGTGATGGTAGTGGAGTGAGTATAATGCTGTACTACGTTACATACATTGCCTAGTTACTAGTGGCTGCTTAGTGGTCGGAATTAGACAGTAATTAAATACAATTTTTATGTTTCCATATAAAATTTAACTGAATCAAATTTGGGTGTAATATTTTCTCTTCATTCATATATTGATATTTAGATAATATTTATGTTAAGCATTGACAGTTGACCTTAATATCACTTAATCTATTTATCAGAGCGTTAACTACATAATATTGGATATATTTAATGCCATATTCCTAATTTCTATTGGATGGCAAAAATATAGACGTGAGTCAACTGAGAAAGCGTTAGAGACAATCAGCGTTTATATACTGTGCTTGAGGATTTGCTTCCTATGCAATATGCTAAAAGTTATTAAATATATTTTTCAGTTATGTTTGGTAGAAGACTCTTCTACTAGTGTTGATCTGAACTGTACCAGTAATGTTGAAGAGCAAGAACAAGAAGTGCCACAACCAGAGGTCGTAATTAACGTCAAGTGTGGAGTCTGTAAGGAGGATGTTGATAACTTGAATTGGATTGAGCATATTGCCAAGGAACACAATTACATGGCTTGGCAAGAAGGCGATACGCCTCTGGTGAGTATTCTTATTTATAATTTTCATCGAAAATTGCGAATTCTTGCAAAAGAGTGTCTGTTTGTTACCTCTACACGCTTAAACCGCTGAACCGATTTAGATAAAAATTTTATCCGGGATAAAAAAAAAATTAAGTTTTTGTCCGGGAAATCATCTCTTAAAAGTACGAAAAGGGGGGTGGAAGTTTGTTGGCGGAATCGATATTTTTTTAAAAGAGGTTAGAAATAAATAAACTGATTGGAAAAAATATCAATTCTACGCAGACGAAGTCGCGGGTAAAAGCTAGTATTCCTCACACAGAATATTCTTGCTATCAGCCTATATTTATGTGATACAAAGCTCGGGACTTATGAAGTCTTTTTTTTCAGGATCTGGATGACCAGGAAGCTGTGTGGAACCATTTGCAACAGTTTATCAGACAAAATGGAGGACTCACGTGTCACAAATGCGGTTTGAATCGCAAACGCGTCAAATTATATTTAACACATATTGAAACTTGTGATGGAACGAATGTAAGTAAATTATTTATAAAAGTTTGCCTCAAAATTTATGCGATTGAATTGTACAACCTTACAAATTAATGTTCCAGAGTCAAGCAGATACTTCAGTGAATAATGTCAGTACCGATCAATTGTTTGAAGTACCCATCGTATCGGATGACAGGAAAGTGGTCAATTGTGGAGTTTGTAGTCAGGAGGTGCCGATATTGGAATGGGTACAGCATATAGGAAAGGAACACAATTATTTGGCGTGGCAAGAAGGGTCTAAACCATTGGTACGTGTCTTACCAGTCTATCTATTTCTTATCTGTCTATCGTTTAATAGAAACTTATAAAATCCTTTGTCATGACTTGACTCATTTATTAACATCATCATCATCAACCCATTATTGTCCCACTACTGGGCACGGGTCTCCTTTTATTTGAGAGGGATTAGGCAGTTTGTAGTCAGGAGGTGCCGATATTGGAATGGGTACAGCATATAGGAAAGGAACACAATTATTTGGCGTGGCAAGAAGGGTCTAAACCATTGGTACGTGTCTTACCAGTCTATCTATTTCTTATCTGTCTATCGTTTAATAGAAACTTATAAAATCCTTTGTCATGACTTGACTCATTTATTAACATCATCATCATCAACCCATTATTGTCCCACTACTGGGCACGGGTCTCCTTTTATTTGAGAGGGATTAGGCTATAGTCCACCACGCTAACCTACTGCAGGTTGGTTGGTAGACGTCACATGCTAACGAGAAGATCTCTCAAGCATGCCGGTTTCCTCACGATGTTTTCCTTCACCGTTTGAGCATGCGATAAATATACGCACATAACTTCCGAAAAGTCAGTGGTGCGTGCCCGGGTTTGAACTCGAGAGCTTTGACATGTCAGTCCACTGGTCACGCCACTAGGCCACCACAGCTTATTAACGCGCAACCAAAACTACTAAGTTAGTCTAGAAGTTTAAAATTGGAACTTAGGTTTATTTCCTAATGTGAGCATCTTTGGAGGGTACGACGTTTCAAATTTAATAGGGTAAATGAAGGAGTTTCACCCGAGATCCCATCTCGGGTGAAACCCGGGTGGGCCACTAGTGGAAGATATTTGTTTGTAGAAATTATTATATGTGTCATCTTATAATAAAAAAAAATTTATGAGATGGAATAGGCTACAGCAAGTTTATTAAAACTCTTTAGGCAAAACATAATGCTCATACAACATGGGACTTTCTAAGATTTTGAGTGCCTATAGAATCTAGTTTAGTTATCAAGTAAATATTTACTTCAGGTTTTGGACGACGAAATGGAGATACGAGCGTATTTACTTGAAGTTTCCAAGCAGATTGGTGGGCTTATATGCAACAAATGCGAAAAGAAGATTAAGTATTCCAAAACTTTTCTGCAACATTTGAAAGAATGCACTGGAGAAAGGGTAAGTACGCTTCACTTAACACTTATTGCCCACATTGGAACATAGATAGCAAACAATTCTGTAGTCAGTATAAACTAGACATAAATATCGAGTTAGATTTATACCTGTGTACTATCACAGAATAACTGTTAACACTGAGTGCAGAATTATCGCTCCCAGTCTCCTACAAAGTCGGTAACCTCGGAGCCCTCTAGTAGTTCGATTTAATTCAGATTTAATCTCACATTTCACAACTTAACTATTCATAATTAGTTATTGCAATTATTAAAATTTGTTGTTTGCGATTCTAAGAGTTAAATATTGCTTTGATCATAACCAACCAAATTGTGTTATGAAAAATAAGATAAAGACAGGATTTTTCTTAAATCCATTTTTTGGCAATCGTTGTTTACGAAGTTTTTTGCCAGATTCTTTCCCATTGATTTTTTTCCTGCAACCCAACATGGAAGAAAAAAGAATTACGCTTATTGAATTGAAAAAAATTGATTTTGTTGGTAATAACACAAATTGTAACGTTGCACGAGCCTATAATAAGTGATAAAAAAAAACTAAAACATTTTATCCCATTTATTACAGGTGTCGCTCGACAGTAGTAAATTAAACAAATCGGTTGCAAACAACAGCAGTTCTAACGAATATAGTTTTAGTACGAAAAAGATCAAAACTGAGAGTGTCACGTGTGGTGTTTGCGCGACTGTAGTAGAAACTGCGGTTTGGATGGATCACCTACAGAAAGTGCACCAGTACATGGCTTGGATTGAAGGACAACCTCCCCTTGTAAGTATTATCTAGTCTTCTAAACTTATAAAATCTTTTTCCTACAAACGACTACAATTAAATCTACCTAAACTTCCTGCCTACCTTATTTTATCTAGTTAGTTTAATTAGCAATATTTAAAATAATGGAGTTGCAAAAGAAACATCACTTGAATTTGAAATAACTAATGTAATTTATAGTATAATAATTAATTAAACAAAGCCAAATATTTAACTTAGCAAGGTCAAGCGTAATCCTATTAATTATATAAAAATAACGCGCCATATGCTATAAATTTGATTTACCGATCCGTTCTGTTCGTGCGGGACCAGGTTCGACCTGTCTAAAAAATATTATTTTTCTTCGGTTAAATCTTATACGACAAACAGGTACATCTACCACTACTTGTGATATTTGGGTCAAAAATGGGTTGAAAACTAGCTAAAATCTTCTAATTTTATGGATAGTTTTTTTTCTCAGTGGTTTAAACTTTTAACGATGATATTATCTAATTACAATTGCCTTATAACAGGATGTAGAGAACGCTGAGATGCTTCAAAAGCATTTATATGATATCTCGAAAATTATGGGCGGCCTGGTGTGTATGAAGTGTGGGGTCCGACGAAAGTATGTGAAGACGTATCAGCAACACGTAGAAACGTGCCAGGGGGAAGTGTGCGGCAGTGAACTTACTATTTCCTTAATGAGTAGAGGTATAACATTGCTTTTTAACTTACTACAATTATTAGGGTTCTTACGATTTTCATCTATAATGTTCGTTAGATTAAGTCACATAATCCTGTAATTTGAACGGCTTTTTTTTCATATGTTTTATAATATTCAGTGGCTGACCTTTGTAGAACGATGCTGTGGTCATGTCTCGTTGTTATATTGTATAAACGAGGTTGAGGTTAAAATTGCCGCTTTTAAATATAAGTTTAACATCCAATGTATATTTTTTTAAATTATATTTCAGATATCCTGGAATGTGCTATCTGCAATGAAAAAGTGGTACCCAAGGACTGGCGGAATCACGCGATGACCAAACATTATAACATTGCTTGGATCGTTGGAGATGCTCCTATTGTAAGTCTTACACCATTTGTAATTTCTATTGCTATTTACAATTATATAAAGCTGATTGACAAAAGGTGAAAAAAGATTTGCAGGTTATTACCGGGGTTGATATTGTCATTTCGATAATCGATATCTAAATTCTAACTGGTTTCCGTTTTCTAGACTACGAATCTAGCCGACCAGACTAAAGATATGTAATTGTATATACCTATATCCTAAAACTGGGTTTTAGATAAAATTGTAAGTACAGTCGAGTTCATTAATATATTGGCATTGTCAAGGATTCAAAATATTGTAAGAGTTCAAAAGCTCAATAATATGTGATCACCTTCTTCAGCGTGTGGCTTCAGCATAATATCTGAGCAGGTTAAGCTTCATAATTATCTCTACATGGAAAGTCAATTATAGATCTGAAATAAGATCTATTGTCATTTCTGTAACAATTTGTTACAGAAATGACAATAGTTTCCATTATTAACCACGTGTTTGCTTTTTTTAAGTTTTTAAAATGAGTGTTTTTCAATGCCGTAGTGAAATTAATCCAGCCAGTGACAAATAATGTTGCAAACTCCTTGACCATGCAATTTTAAGATTGCTAGTAAAATCATCTTTATGCCGAAGTATTAAGGTTGAACAGGAATTGTTTAGATATTATTGTATTCATGTGTGCATACATATTTGTGAATCCTACACTGTTCATATAATAATGTGCTTTTGGCTGTAAATATATTACTGAAAAAAAAAGCACCCACATATTAACGAATCTAAATCATGACCACAATTTAATGGTACTTTCTAACAGTTGTCACATTGTTATGAAATCTTTTGACATATATTTCTGAAGCCTAGAAAGGCTCATATTAAAGACCTCGACTGTACTAAGTCTTATAGGAAAATATTGTAACGATAATTTGATTGTCTTTCAGGAACTGAATAATCCGTATGCAGTTGAAAGTTATATAAAAGAGTATCTACGCAAATATAATAAACTAGTATGTAAAGTTTGCGGCATATCCCGGGTGTCGTGCGTTGGATTTTATGCTCATATCATAACATGCGGAAAAACTGAACAGGTTAATCACTCAATTCTTTACATTGAAGCAAAGCGCTTCTTTCTAGAAAGAATTTCTTTAATATTTCGATGTTATTAATATTTTTTAGGAAACGGAGATGTATAAAAGTGTTTGCGAAATATGTCACAATAAGTACTTGCGTATATACAAAAGTCAGCACATGACTATGCACAGAGAGGCGGAATACGCGTTGGAACGAAAGCTGCTGGCTGCCAAAGAGAAAGAGTTGAAGAAAGAAGAGCCAGTCGAGGTCGTTGTAGGTAGTCGCAGGAAGGCAGCTGAAAGGTAACATATTTTTCTTATTGTCTATTCATGTAGCTATTTAAGTTTTTAAACTGTGTATAAAACATAAAAATTAATGTAATTTTCTGTTTTTTTTTGTTATCATTTAAAAGACAGTTGAATTAAAAAATAAAATAACACATTTTCTTTATAGGGCCTGGACCGTCATTGAAAAATATAAAAGCGGCTGTAAAGATGTAAGTAAACTTCTCGTTGTTGTTTTTTGTAAGTTGATTTGAAACATTTACCCAGATTTATTTAATATCCTAATGTTGTCTTGACGGAATTACGTTTTGAGTTTGATTTGATTCTTACTTTGTTTGACAATTATTACAATAAAAATATACTTATTGCACTCATTATGTTATCATTGTGATTAATTCTTCAGGGTGCTTCTAATCACTGTGACAAGTGTGGGTTTAATTCAGAAATTGAGAAGGAACTAGCCGATCACGTGTGCGTAGACGACAAATGGGGCGATGCGTCCGATTCCGACGAATCTGTCGAGTTGGACGGTTGTTCTGATGACGAATCCGACGAGACTGATGTCGACTCTAACGTGTCGGACGAAGAACTAGAAGCGCGCGAACAAGTCTCTCATAAGAAAAAACGATGGTCTGATAACAGTAAGTTGTCATAATCATCATCAGCCTATACTCGTTCACTGCTGGACGTAGGCCTCCCCTAGTGAACGCCACGGAGCTCAATCTTCTTCTCATCCAGTTGCTGCCAGCTGCCTTCCGCCAATGTTTAATACATACATATTATTCTTAACGACAGGCATGTAAGGCTTCTCTCTAGAAGTCCGGCAGTCATGACGTATGGATGTACCTATGGGTAAATACATACATACATACCATCATAGACATGTACTAAGGTACTCATATAGTTTGCCGGTATGTTTTTACAAGCCTATTGTCGGGCACAAATCCGGACTCTGAGCTGAACTTACATGGGAGTCGAACTCAAGAATAGTGTTTTCTGGTTGGTGGTGTCACTTGATAGTTTTTACGTTTATCTTGATCCTTTCTTTCATGAAACATGCGTCAAATAATGCATCAAAAAATTGATTTGCGTCGTAATTAATTATATTGAGTACAAGTGGATTAGTTTATAATCGGACAAATATTAAATCTGTCTCCTCGCTACAAATTGAAATTTAATTTCAGATTACCAAGGGGTCAAAATAGCACGATTACCATACCAGGTCAAGAGTAATAGCGCATATATGAAGAAGAGCGCAGAGGAATTGTAAGTCTCTAATAATTATAAATTTACTTTGGCAGTAAACCAAATAAAGAAGTTATGGACATCAGAAAAAGCTTTTTATACAGTTTCCGTCTTTCTCCTTAACATATATGACTAGTTTTCAACAGAACAGAGCAGTGTATAGTGGTCTTTGTATTAGAAAACTAAATTTAAATAAAAATAAAAATTCTAAATTTAAATTCTCTATAGAGAATAATGTATAGATAAAGATTATATGATATAGAAATATTTAAACTAACATACGTTTATCTATTTTCAGTATTGAAAAGTATCTAACAGATGAAGATCTATTTACTCAGTGGCGAAGTTGTAAAATTGAAGCAGTACTCGAAAACGAGGTCGAGAGATATATGCCGCCCATCGAAGAGTCGTGCAAATTTAGGCTTGATGAGAACCAAGACTGGATGTCGTTTAACAGATTCGAATCTCAGAAAATTAAAGGTAATAGACATGTCTGTGTTGTTTGTTAAACCATGTTTAATAATAATAATAATAATAATAATAATAAAACGTTTATTTTCAGGCTACTGTGGCCCATAGATATATACCTTACAGACTAACATATATATATCAAAAATACAAATCGTGTTAGTAATAAAAGCTTAGGCCTATGTTAGTAAAAACACTGCACTACGTATTCGTGCGTTCTTGTGGCACTTGTCCGCGGAAGCGACGGAACACCACGTCTTGCGGCCAAAACTCCTCTTCCAAGACGAGGTGCAGCAAACACGTGGGTATTCGCACCACAAACGCCTTAAAGTTGACATTCCGGCGCGACTCCAACAACTGCACTCTCGGCGCGTACTTAAGTTTTTGGCGCACGTACTCCACGATGTCCTCCGCCTTAGTGGTGTAATGTAGGCGGGAGATGTACACCGGAGCGTTCGGCTTCGCGGCGCGAACAGTCACACTGGGCTCTGCAGGAGCCGCGCCACAGCGGTTCTTGTTGGTTCGTTGTCGGCGCTTCTTCTTTACCACCGTCTCGAAACCCTCCTCAGTCCGCATCGGTGCCTTTACAGGCATGGGCTGCTTTGTAGGAGCACTGAGAGTGCTCGCGACGACGCTAGCAAAATCTCTTCGAGCAAGTCGAGATTCTGACGCTGTAGACACAGGCAGCGAGTCGGTTCGTCTTGCGGCGGCGAGTGCGGAACCCGCGGGGACGGGAGCGGGGCAGAGGGGCGAGCATGGCGCGCACTCTGCATGCTCTGCATTTTGTAGTGTCGGCGGCGATAGCAACACTGCTGACGCGAAGCCCGCTCCGCGACGCGTGTTGACGTTCGATGCACCCGATGGTGACCCAGTTACCGCTGCCGATTTACGCAACTCAGTGAGCTCATTGCGCAAATCGGCGACGGCATTTTGGGATGCATCAAACTTCTTCTGCATATCCGCTAAACTTGCCTTTAGAAAAACAATGTCCTTCAGCAGGCTTGTTACGTCGACGTGGTCAAAAGTGACGGGAGGGAGCTTGTGTAGGTCCTTCGCCACAAACGTCGGCACGTCGTCAGGGTCGGTCTCCTTTAGCAGCGTGATGATGTCTTGAATGCTCTTCTTGGTCCCGTCACGCCGGCGAGTCACCATCTGGTCGCTCTTGTTGAGCAACCGGAACAGAAGCAACTTGGAAGCGGCAATGTCCTCCTCGCTGAAGTTCGTGGCGCAGATCTGGACTGCGGACACCTCGTCCATCACGTCCAGCTTCTGCTGCAGGAACGCCAGCAGTTCATTCGCCACAAGTTGTTGACTCATGGCGATAAAAACTTACGAGCGATGGCTTGTGCCACCGCGTATTCAATTAAAACTAAGTTATAATACGCGTCAGCAATACGTCCGCATCGTAGCGCAGCTAGTATGTGTAATAAACACACACATCATCATTTAGAAGATTTCATCAGGTTATTCCATGGGTGTAGCGAGTTACGCCCCCCTCCCCCATAGAAGAGCAATCAGTCGTTGGTAAACTGTATAATTGAATATAATTGATGTTTGACATATTTTCTTAATGCACATTTTTAGTATTTATTAAAACTTGATTAATTACTTTAAAACTTACAAATATAAAATCAACAAATAACTATAGTATATTATTTAGAACTATTTTTTTTCCATTTGTGTGACATGAATATGTTTTGTAGTTACCGCACGGGGCGATCCGCGTCTAACCCGATATTTTATACACAGACCAATGCTGCGTAATAATAATAAAAGATTATTTGATTCGGTTTGTTCAGATACGATAGTGTTGTTCGCCGGGGCTAGCATCCAGTGCATGTCGTGGGTGCCGGCGGGTGGCGCGGCGCAGCTGGTGTGCGTGGCGGCGCACGCGGGCGCCGACGTGCCGCGCCGGGGCTGGGACCGCACCGCCGCCGCGCCCGCGCTCCTACAGATATGGGACTGCGGCAATTTGATATCGTTAGTATTGCTGCTTTACTTAGCTTTTTTATTTTATTCCAAAACCATTCGATCTTTTAACTTGACTGACTGACTTAACTATCTATACATGGATCTAACTTAAAACACTGCTGTGAGTCATTATTTGTAAAAAGCAGGAGGTTTAAAATTAGTTCCATATATTATAATCCTTTCTCGTGGCTTATATGTGTGGTGTTAATTGTAAGTATAAGTTGGCAAATAAATAAATAAATAATTCTGATATTTGCTGAGAAAAAAATTACTGGTTAGTTTTCGATACAAAATAATCATAATTCTGGTTTTAGGACTATGCCAAAGTTAGTGCTGGGAATAGCACATGACTATGGCACTGTATGGGCAATTGACTGGTGTCCATCCGGTGCTAGGGATTTGCCTGATTTTGTACCTGAAGAAAACAAAATGCACAGACTGGGATTACTGGCCGCGGCTTGCTCTAATGGATCTGCTTATATTTTCTTAGTGCCATATCCTTCATCCATTACTGAGGAGTAAGTGTTACATTATTATTAATAACTTTGTGCTGATTCTGTTCCTACCTTACCTTAATTCTATGCTTTTCTCAAGATTTTAGTTACAAAGAGTCAATGGTACTAAATTACTTTTAAACAAATAACAGAACTGGCACTCGTATATTATCGTAAATATGGGCAAAATTAAATGTTCCTTACAATAAACATTACATTATCCTTTGATTATTCAATTATATTTTTCAAATTTAAGTTACTGTTAATTAAAGTATATTTAAAACTTAAGTTAACAAGCTTTATGTTTCCAGGGACAAACTTTTCTACAAGCTAAAGCCAGTTGTGGAACTTCGGTTAGTGAGTAACGGAAATAGAAAGGCTTACCAAGCTTCGGCTATTAAATGGTCTACTGTAAGTAAAATTAATGTAATATAACCTTTGATTTACTTGAGTTTATTTGAATTATGCGCAGTTTTCGTAGAAGTATATAGGATAAGGCTTTGTTCAGCAGTGAATGTCCAATGGTTGATATGATGATGGTTAGATTCCTTGCTATGGGTATGTTAGTTTTTGTTATTAAATTAAATAATGCCATCAGCCTTTTTGGTTTAGAAGACGCAAACACAGGGCCTGAGGTAACTCAGAGTTCAGTTGTATCTGGTTAATGGTAATAGGTTTTCCTCTATTATATGGAATCTAAAGCTTTTTGTGTTTTATGTTAATATTATATCTTGTCTCTGGTCTCCATTTTGCGAAAAATGAAAGTAAACGTATTCATAATTAACCTTATTTAAGTTAAGACGATTGTTGATTAGTTTGAAGTCTATAAAATAATCATACGATTTCAGCAAAAAGGACATTCACACGTAGTAGTCGGCTACGCGGATGGAACTACGGCGTATTATGATTTGAACGCAGAATCTCCAATTCTGAGGACCACAGAAAACGATATGACAGTGTTTTATCCCTACCACGACGAACGTGTTCAAAATTCTTGTATTGAAGGTACGTAACATTTTGGCACAGAGTGGACAAAAACCGCGCGCATTGTGATTTTTATGACGCAAAATTTTACGCGTGAATTATTAAATTCACGGATTCTCAGAAGGCGACTATTATGTCGCCTTCCGAGACTTATGGCTCGTTATTGTCGCTGATGCAATCGGTGATTTTCACTTCAGAACTCGACATTGTAATTTGTTGGCACCGGTATTTATTGTTTTAAGCAATGAAAGAATGACGGACGATAGAGCGACGTATAACACGACATGTTTTCTTATACGGGTTGAAATGGATTTAAAAACAAATAATTCAGGAAGACCAATATCATTCAGGAATCCGTAATTCTGAATCTGGAATACAATATGGAGGTGTGAGTTTCAGTCGTTAGAAAACTAATTTCTTATGATTATGCATCAGCTATTTTAAAAACAGACTTTTTAAAAATTCCATTTTAACTAGCTCAATGTTCGCTGCAATGAAAATAGGTTTCTCTTTTTAATTTATCTTGTCATTCTAAATACAGCATAGTTAAAATTTTGCTAAAGTTATTATTTCCGTGAGTGCAGTCTGTGAGTGTACTCACGTGCTGTTTTATTTCTAAGTTGGTATTAGTAAATTAGCGTTGATGTTGTAATAATAACGAAACAAGGAGCAATTTACGACAGACTTATAGTTTAACGGTGATTGAACTCTAATGATTAAACCATTGATCGTATTTCGTATGATTCATAAATTCTGGCACGCGTACGCGCTTATTACTGACTATATAACTTCCCACTACAGCAGGGAGTTACTGAGGTCGGTTTTCTGGAATGGTGCTCAAACAGCGAGATATTTTGGGCAATGTTTTTAAGAATATTCTTTGACATGTGCGAATATGAATGTAACGAATGAAATATAAAAAAAATGATCTAAATGACTGAAGTATTTTTATTTTATTGTATTATTATCTGATAACAAAATTTGTTCTAAAATTTTTTAAATGGTTTACTTAATATAATATGTGACTATAGATTATATTATTCTTGATAAATGGAAAATTTTAATAGACCGACCATTTCGAAGTTGAGTAGATAGAGGTAATGTCACACCATGGCCAGTCTCTAGAGTTTCTTCCTATTATAAATGGGCAGTCATATTTAGTACTATTGCGAAAAAAATTTGCGGTCGGGGGACCCCCGTCAGGATCAAAGTTCGCACCCGGCTCGCATTCACTTTCTCATGTGCTAATTTGGTTGTCGTAGGCTCAATACACACACAGCATATGGCATTGCGTTACGTGACAACTTCTACTAAATCGCACTTAAGCCGCGATTTAGTAGATCCAATAAGAAATATAAGGATTAAAGTGTGTGATTGTTGTATGTGTGCAGACGTGGACGTGTACCCGGCGGGCGACGGCGGCGGCGGCGGCGCGCGCGCGGGCGGCGCGGTGTGCGTGGGCAGCGCGGGCGGCGCGGGCGCGGGCGCGCTGCAGTCGCACCTGGCGGCCGGCCGCGTGCTGTTCCCGCCGCACTGGCCCGCCGCGCTGCTCGCCGGCGACGACTGCCTAGGTGCCTACCCTACTACTAGACTACTATCTACTTTTACAATTATTATTAACTAGCTGCCTCCTGCAGCTTTGTCCGCATTGTATATAGATAAAAAGTAGCCTATGTGTTAATTCAAGTAATAAACTATATATATGCAAAATTTCATGCAAATCTGTTAAGCGGTTTTTGCGTGAAAGAGTAACAAATATCCATCCATCCATATTTACAAACTTTAGCGTATATAATATTAGTAAGATTTAAGAATTCGGCTCGTGTCGGTGAAGTAATCGTCACTGTTCTCTATCTTTTGCTTTGCTTTTTCCACAAAACTTTGTTTCGGTTTTCCTCTTTATTCTTCTACTATTGTTTCAATGAAATCGTCATGCCGTATCGAGTTGCCAAACATCTTTCCTATTCTCTTAGCAACTGTGTTTTCTCGCCTACAACCATTCATACAAATTGTACACATATTTAACTCTGGTTGATCGTAAATGAGTGAGAGTCCGCAGTCGTTATTATAATATATATTTAGACATTACTACACAGAGCCGTCTCGTATCGAACAATTTAACGAGGTTAAATTAGTATTTTAGATAGGAGAACGTTCCCAGTCTTATGTAACAAATTATCGCAAGTGCGTGAAAACAAACCTCGAATACGAATAATTATGCTTTAAGTACCTATATGACACGGTGGCCTGTTCTGTATCTAGAAGACATTTTTTTTTATTTTATCATTCATTTATATTTTAAAATTCTGGACAAAGAACAATAATTATAAGTATAGGATAAAAACTTTAACTCATTTTGCTAATACACAAAAGAAGTGTGTTTGGATAATATTATAAACGCGAAAGTTTACTGTAAGCGTGGATGGATGGATGTTTGTTACTCTTTCACGCAAAAACCGCTTAACAGATTTGAATGAGATTTAGCATACATATAGTTTATTACCTGGATTAGCACACAGGCTAAGCTAAGCCGCGGGGGGCAGCGAGTGTGTAATATACGGTGTGCGCAGTGAACCTGTCGATCAACGAGCTGGAGTGGTGGGGCGGCGGGCGGCGGCTGGGCGGCGTGCAGCACGCGGCGGGCTGCGCGTGGTGCGGCCGCGTGGCGGCGGCCGCGCTGCCGCTGCTGCGCCTCATGCGCCTGCACCCCTGCTTCGCCGACGTGCACAAACAGGTAAACTATCTTCATTTATTTATTTATAGCCACCAACAAATAATGTGCATACGCTATAATCTATTCAAAAAAAATTTATAAGCACTTGAGTTTTCGGATAGTGTATTCCCTCAATTACAGGAGCCACCAACAAAGATTATACTCATTTGAAAATGAATATACTTGAGTTTTTGGATAAAGTATTCCTTCAATTACAGGATAATTGCATGCAAAAATTAAGTACTACATATAAATACCTTATTCGTACCCATCTTATTTAGTAAACAATTTATTATAACATGTATTTGTAATATTCCTATCCGATTTAGTTTAGTCCGATTAGTTTCTAATCCCCATGTCCCCTGCTCTACTTTTAAGAAGCGTATGAGGCAGGATTTTTAAATTTTCATCATAAACATGAATCAATATTCATTAATCTGTTTTCTTAAAAAAGAAGTTGAGGGTTCATGAACGCATATGCCCTCTTAAATCCTGCAATTGTTTAATAAAATATCTACTTACACTAAATTGGTTTTACATCTGAGAATGTAAACAAATGTCAAAAAATGAGTTGAAATGGACAAACTGCTTTTAATAAAGACGTGATCTAAGGAAATTACGACCTAGATTTGTTTTTGGGGCTTTAGGACGTACGTGTTATTTTAAGGAAAGCAAATTTATTAATGTAAACAAACAACTACCCACATCTGAAGTATGTAATTCTTTTGTTAGGTCTCAATAACACAAAGAGCAGGCATTAACATTGTACTGAGAATATAAACATAAATGGCGAAATAATCAAACGCTACTCAATTTCAAGTAGCTCTCAAATATAGTTCTGCCTCTTTCACTTTGCAGGCCATCAAACAGTCCGTTAAATATGCAGTTATGTTTATTGCCACCAACCGGGCCCGAAACCAAATTCCGAGATGCTACTAATAAGAAGTTCATAGAAAATCCCAACAACACTTTGCTCGACCTGGGAATTGAACCCAAGATGTACACCTCATCTCACTAACTAATCGATAAATATTAGGACCTGTAGTCTCTAACCTTTAGTCATGAGGTTTGGCAAGTGTGTTTCATGTGGTTTCTTACTATTCGCTATGAAACTATTTTAGGAAATTCCTGTGGAAAGACGAGAACTACTTGAGTTTATAAAGCAGACGAAATCTAGTTTTAATTTATTTAATTATTCACCAGGTCATAGGTACATTACAAATGGTTCCTCTGGGAAGTAAACGGAAGCGGCAGACGGACGAGCTGGCTATGATAGTGGAGCCTATCACCTACAACGAGTCTGTCAAGAAGTACGGCATAGAGTTAAAACAAATCACTACCAGAGATCGGGTGAGTGTTGTGTAACATTGCTTTAATTAAAATCAAATATACACCCCACACAAGGATTTTTCCTTTGTTGTGAAAAACAAATTCTAGTGGACACAAACATCCCCATGGAATAATCGGAATAATCAGAAGTCAACATTCAAAAAGAGCCAATTAAATTTGGCCTACTTTGAATAAATGATATTTTGATTGATTTCATTACGCGATTTTGCGATTCGAGTAGGAAGAAATATCAAACTGAAACGCAAAGACCGATGCAACGGCACGAGCGCTAATCGCCAATGCAAAAATGTTCATGCTCTAAGAACTATAGCGGTTAAGTATTTTACTTAATTCCAAAAGTACAATTAAATGTTTTTTTATTAAAATACCGTAAATTTCGCGTGTGGTTTGTAGCAAAACATTTTTTTATCTGCGCTAAATTAAAGTTTACTCTAATTCACTTTTCAATAATTTTCAAATTTAGATATAGGCAGAATTTGTTTGAAAGTGAATGTTAAAACGTTTTTGCTCTAGTTTATTTGATTCGTTTATACAAGCAGAAAGTTGTTATTAAATATTCCATTTGGGTTTTAGCCAAATAATCTATTTGACACTAATGAGGCTCTGAAAAAAATGGTTTAAAATAATACCGTGCCTTTAATTTGTCTAGTAAATTAATCTAGTAAAAGCTCAGCTTCTAGTATAAATACTAACAAACATGTCTTCTATTTTTACGATTTGCTGTAGGAAAATTTACCTTATTGATATATTCTTGAACATACCAGTAGCATGCAACTTTGGACCAGCCATAAATTAAGTCAGATATTGCTAACCTAAGAAAAATAAATGTCTTTGTACTGTGTTCAAAGAATTTAAAGGTAAACCAGCGATAAACAACTAAGATCTATCGTTGTCCTATGATAAGAATTATTTGGAGATATCTAGTTTTTAAACATACGGTTCATCATGTATGTCGATATGTGCACTAATATGTGCAATGCTTGATCCATCCGTTTCAGCGCCCAAAGTCAACGGGGCATAACTTTGTATGGCCTGCGGATAGTTGATTTACGTCTAGATCAATGATTCCCAAAGTGGTCCAGGTGGACCCCCAGGGGTCCACGAGAGACTTGCTGGGGGTCTACGTAGGCGTGAACAAAAAATGGGGGTTAATAAGATGTTAATGGGGGTCCACGAAAAATTTTCTGGTTTTTATAGTAAAGAGCAAAAATGTAAGCATAGTTTTTATAAGGGCCTACTACCTACATTGTTATAAGTACCTAACCAAGCAGATAATATTTTAATAAGGCAAGCGACTGTTACTTGTTCAAACTTGCGTATATATATATATACCACCATGGATCATAAATCCATTAGATGAAACGGAAGTGGCCAATGTTGTATTACAAGAGGAGCTGCTCGAGCTAAGCACCAATGAGGAGCTGAAAGTGAAATTTAGAAAAGGCTACCAAACATTTTGGCTGCAAGCAGAAATACCCGAACAATATCCTGGACTGTGGGAAATCGCAAGGAAATTTTTAATAGCTTTTCCCTCGTCATACCTTGTCGAAAGGAGTTTTAGTGCCGTTACAAACCTCTTAACAGAAAAAAGGAGAAAATTAAACATCACAGAGCGGGGGGATTCGTGGTTATTGCTCACAAAAATAAAGCCAAACATTGATCGTTTGCTGACACTGCATCAAATACATCCTTCCCATTAATTTAAATTATGACCTGAACCTATATTACCTTATTAATTTTTTCTTGTAATTATATTCTTTTAATAAATAAAGTGTTATAAAATGTACCATTTTTCGTTTTTATTTTACCTATCGGAATAAAGGGACAGAACTCAGAAGCGATAAAATTTTTATTTTTTGGTGACTTTAAGAATGTGGTAGAAATGTAGCAACAGAGAGTCCACCGAAACCAGTAAAATTTTGAAAGTGGTCAACGAGAAAAATAAGTTTGGGAACTACTGGTCTAGATGTTGATGTCTAGATGACCCCTAAACTGAGACATCGATTTTGTATGTAAAAATACATATACATATATGTTCGATAAATAACGCTGACGTGTTTGACAACAGGTAACACAGCAGAAGCTAACGTCGATGCCGCGCGACGCGTACCCCGAGCGCTTCCCGCTGTCGGACGTGGCGGCGCTGCAGTTCTGCCCCTCCTTCAAGCACCACCACAAGCTCGCGCTGGCCACGCACGCCGGCCTCGTCTTCATCATGAACGTATGATACTTGCCCATACTATGATGTATCATTACAATTAATATTAAGCACACATAATAGACTTACTCGACATATAAGATTAAAATAGTGGAATGGAAATGTTATCGGAAAGGATTAAATAATTTATATTCATTAGTTTTAGCTGAATAATCCTATTGAAAGGTCGGACTCTGTGCGATTGAATTACATACTTTCCTTATGTAAAAACCATTGAAAGGTAAGACACATTAATTACTTTTAAATAGCCATTAAGTGAGAGGGGAGGCTAATATTAACTTTGTACTAAATAAATCAAACCTTGTTTTACCATTTTGTAAAGGTAAATTGTGGAAGAAACGATTGATTGATGATTCCGATATGCGAGTTACATACTTTAAAGGGGCGATTAGACTGGCAAGTAGATAGGTAGTGTTCTACATCGCATCCGTATCTATGCAGCCTTTTTTCGATTTTGAAGAAGTTATGGTTCATGAATATTCAAGTATTCATGTCTCATTTTTTCAAAATAAAATTCGGCATAACAATGACGTTCCGCACTTCGAACGACATATGATGATGATTGATGCTTTATATTATGTAATGCCAAGTTATCTTGAGACGGATGTTATCTCTATGTGAGGTTGTTACGTCACGACTCACAAGCAAATTCCTTTACTAAAATTTACACCAAAAGATTGCACAGATTCGGATACGATATTAAAGATAAGCTAGAATCACCCAATAGAATAAACTGCCAAATAGGAAATTACCATATTTATCAGGCGCCGTGTGTCTATTAATCATCAATGTAACAATTGTTGTCTGAAGAGTCGAGAAGCCTTGGTTTAGGATATATGTATGTCATAGATATTGCAGGCATTGTTTAACGGGTAAATTCAAAATTGGAATTTATCAAAAAGCTACCTTCTGATAAGTTCAAGGTAATTTATTTGACAGGTGAATACATAAGTCATGTACCATTAACCAGATAAATTCAAAATTAAACAAATGAGGGAGACTTATATAGCTGTACAAAGCATAGGCGTAGCGTGGGGGGGGGGGCCGTTGCTCCTGGCGGCATACAAAAAGAGGCGGCAGTGAGAGCCACGTATTTTTTTTTACCACTATTTAGGGGCGGCAAATTTTCGGGCGGCCCCGGGCGGCAAAGACTCACGCTACGCCACAGGTACAAAGGGTGTATAACTGATTAGATAATAATAATATCTTATTGAGTGTATGATCTATGATTATAAGTAGCTGAAATGTATATTATTACAGCGTATACAAAATGGAAACAATTTATAAAGTCTCCAAATACAGCCGATAGTTAATTATTTATTTAGAGAAGTAACTGACAAGAACACCACCAACATTCTAATTAAGTAGTTATCAATAGCACGAACAGTCTTAGCTATACATAGATAATAATAGCTTTTGGAGCCTGAATTATGTAAAGTTAATCAAATATAATATTTAATGAATTATCTGTATAATATATAGAAGTTCTAGGAATATGTACATAGTTTCATTTAAGAGTTTTATTTTACTTTTAATCGTTCTTGTAACATAATATTTGTATTCTGGCATTTAGTTCTCAGTTTTAGTTGTTTTAAAGTAGTCTTGTTAGTCTGATTCTGTTTCTTTATCTTTAAACCTTATTGTAGTCACAAATTGTATGTATCCGGTGTTGTAAGTTTTATAACAATTAGATTACAATTATTGTATATGGATTTTTATATTATGTGGAAACACATAAATATGTAAATTTTATTTTTGTTATCTGTAATAAATAAGCTTCCTATGTATAATATTTAAGGAAATGTTATTGTTTTTTTTAAAGTAATACTTAAAGACTGTGTTTGGACGTTTTTAAGATAAACATTACAAAATATTAATGGGTTTATATAACTTACTACGGAAATCACAAAAATAGATTTTAATACTATGACTAACAATATAATATATAACGCAAATACGTACCAATAATGTCTACTATCATGAAAACTATACTTATGTATTCAAACAATAGTGGACTTAATATTGAACAAAAATGTAACATCTTCCTACTAACATTATCTTAATGTGTAATACAATAAAGAGATAAATTAAGTTGTTCAACTTATGGAATATAAACTCGAATTACTTCAAAGAAAAGTTTAGTAACAAACATAAAAATTGCCAACACTGTGTTGTGGCCATTACGTTACGATCTGTACTTTGTACGTACATGTTTAACAAAATGTGGAAATAGCTGTAGTTTATTTATTCTTAGGTAATATCAGAAACATTATATCGGATTCTACAGTGATATTATTATTTAACTTCCTTCTTGTATATCTTGTTTTATTGTGATATGCTTGTTGCAAATAAATTTTTAAACGAAAAAGTTTTTCTTTATTATACCTTATATTTTCTATTTGTGTTTTGATACAAGTTACATATATAGGAAACAGCTTTCATACCGAGACCCGATTTTCGGTTCGTATGGATAGGCTACGATGAATATCGATCCGTCTCAGTGTGCATATTTCTATCGATATATATATATCTACAGTCTTCGCAAGAAAACGGGAATTATTCAATAGATATTTCTTAATTTTAATTCATATTTATCTAATGTGATCTAGGGTCTACTCCGCAAGGATCGTGACAAAATTACTAAACATATTTCCGTAAAGCAGTAGAATCCTTACATTATTTAGTTTGGGCTTAACCTTATCGAATTATATTTTCACGTAGCACTGTAAAGAAAATTTAAACTACTTAAACAAACAATATTGTACGCTTTTTGGGATCACTTTGCCTAGTTTCATTGTTACAGGACTAAAACAAAGACGCTGCAGAAATAGTTATTTAAAAAGAGATATGTATACATAAATGCTGAGATATTTATTGTTATTTATGTAGAAGAAAGGAATATATTTAGACAAGTTAATTTTATTTACACTCAAGGCAAAGTATTGTACGCCGGCCAGTGGTGTTCAATCATTTAAAATATAATTGTATACAAGAAACATCGTGGACTTTTGTCGGCAACATTGCAGAAACAAGAGTTGGTCAGAGTTTATTTTATCGTGGTCGTCTCGCCTCGCGTCTCGTTCGGTTCGGCAGTGAAGCGAGCGAGGCCGGCCAGTGAGACACAAACCTCTGCGCGCACGGAACGCCTTGCCGCCTGTTCACGACTGTCGCGCGTATCTTCACAATAACGTAAATTATTAATTTAATTTACAAACTCATTCATAAAATTTAATCATAATTTATTGACAATTAATATAAAATAATTAATCACCTGTATCATTAATTTTAATTCTGAAGAAATCAACTGCGATGTTTATGTCATTTGCAAAACAAATATATGAACTGAGGAGCTCTTAGAGAACTTCGATTTTATATTTCGACTGTGAGAAACTTTTGAAAAATGATGATGGCTAGTGCGAAACTTGTGAGGGACTGCAGCTCCGAGCTGAGTTCCGATGTGCGGTCCCTATCTGTGGCATCGTCCACGGAAGAACAGGAGTCCACCACCACGGAGTCGGAGTACACAGAAGAGGAAAAGGAGTACGAACTCGAAGACCTTCAGATACTGAAGACCATCGGTAAGTAACACTATAGATAATTTATTTATTTATCTAATATTACCAAAAGAAATGACATGAGTTGTTGGTGCTATTGTAAACCCTTAACTTTCTCAGCCAAAATTACGTTAATAGCTATAATAAAATTAACAAAAACGTGTTGCTGCAATTGTAAAAGATAAAATAAATAATTCAGACAAGTTATTGCCCCGCAGCCTAACAAGTAAAATAACACTTGTGTGTTCTCCATGAGTCCAGACTTCTATAAATAGTAGAGACTCAGACATTTTGCTAATTTTACAAGATAGTCATCGTCATTGAAAACCTTCCGATATAGTAAAAGTGATATGAATCATGGCCCGTCCCAACCCACGGCGGCGTTAGATAAATATGAATATGTCGTTCCTCTGGTAGAATATATTTTTCTGTTTTTGTGTGATGATCGGCATTAGTGAAGCAACTTATTACTGGTCATTCGTATCTTATTGTCTTTTAACAAATTACAGTCGGCGTTCTTCACATCAATCACTATGTTTCTATCGCTGGGATGTCTGTCGCTATTAGCTTGGTGCTGTCGACTCGGCGGCCGTACTTCATAGTTGTCTATCATTATTTGTAGAGAAATGCGGATACACGGAGAGCTGATCATAGTGTTTTGTTAATTTATAGCTAAGTAAATTACACATAGGTAGGTACTTTACTGCCGCAGCAGATACTGAAACCTGAAATCACTATATTTATGTAGAATATGATATTTTATAACAGCTTTCTAGTAAACGTATACACATAAAGCACGTCTATATTCCTTAAAGGGTTAGGCGGAACGTAACAATTTTTTTATCTGTGCCCATAGTAGGTAGGTTTTTCAGGATTCAGGATCCATGTCCTAATAGACGTCAAAGCTATAGCTGATTTTCCGCTTAAGTCCAAACTTCGGGTTACTGAAAATGTCCTAACAAAATAATACTGGCCGTTTTCGTAATCGAACTCCAGACTATGCTCTGTTGTTCGAAAATTGTGATGTCCTGATTATTCGTTTGGGAAAAAGTAGGAAATTTCACTTTACTTAGGTAAGTAGTCATTATCTTTACAACTCTTGTAGTGATAGCAATAGCGATTTGTACCTAATTAAATTGCAATTCTTAGATAGCATTTATCGATTATATATCGATTTATGGATTTTCAGTAGAATGCATGTGGGGAATATGAATATTGATAAATAATTAATGAGAGTATTCCTAACTACACACATTATAAATACATGTCCGGCACTATCGGTTACGTTTCTCAGGTCCCTGAATCTTAACAAGAAAAAAATAACATTCATTACCTGGGTATTAAATTTATCACTCCATTCGTTTCTTCAATTGTGCGTGTTCTGCGAACTATGTTGTAGACTAGTTCCAAGTTTAACGTTCTGTATGGATCCATTCCGCCTTGTCTGTAGCTTGATAGATGATCGAAGAAAAGTCAACAGTAGTGCGTTTTCTCTTATCACTGAAATTAAAAGGTTGGCATTGCAGTGTTATATAATGGCACAACGTAAACACATTAATATTCTGGTTGCTCGGCTAGTCCGCATGTTTCTACTTCATCGGACAATTTTAAATCTCTTATTTCTATAATAGAATGGCTTAACCAAAATCAATCTTATAATCTCTGTATTAAGATTGCTTGTGCGTTAAGTGATTAATCAAAACGATGTTTTATTGTCCGTCCGTGTAGTTGTATTTCAAAAGATGTCATAAGACTATTTTCTTGTTCCACTATAAAAATGTTCGTTGTAATTTACGATTGGCAATATGGGAGAAAACAGGTTGTTTACGAGTTTCTTTTCTTGAGGTGTATGTACTTATATCGAAAGCTCTTTCGTATACTGTCAACCTGTGATGGATCGCGTGGAAATTCTGCATACGAAGTACATTACATTATTATTGCTTCTAGGTACTCATTACCTACACTGACGGTAAAATTTACGATTTATTGCGTGAGCCAAACTTTGTTATACATAATGTTATATTTAAAAATGTACATATACATATAATTCACACAGATATTTTATTCTAATAAATTCATGCTATAATTTTACCCATAATGCAAAAATATGGATCAAGGACAAAATGAGTGTGTAATTATTGATACCATTATCGTCGTTGAGTACAATGTGAATGCAGGTGATTATACCTCAAGGCTCGACCTAATTCTAGGGCCGCGGAATATGGGCCAAGGATGCTCGAGCCGTGACCCAGTAGGATAACGGCCCGGATATTGATGGATATTTACAGTTGTCCCTGCAATTTTCCGTGAACAGTGCATTTATTTATCTTTAAGTTGTTAAAAGAAAATGGCGTTTATATTGTAAATTGTAAAATTCCATAGAAATTATAGGTTGGTGGTGGTTCCACAAACTGTCATATTGCATATCTAATATAACGCTAATTTGTTTAAACCGTTGCTACAACTTTCTTCATTTCAAAATTTGAAAGTAGATAACTGTCCAAAACATCCCTCACATAACAATATCAGCTTTCGAGTTGATTGTATTAAGGAGGTCAATCAACTTTAAGTAATACGAGCAGGTCAACTGGTGTTTCTCCGTGATAAAAATGTGAATCAGAATGACTAAAAAACTTGATTAAACTTAATTAGTTTAGTTTAGCAGACTAATTTACGAGGCATTAAATTCTTGCTCGCGCCGAAAGAATGTTAGACTCATATCAACTTCGGAAAGACGCTGCATTTCGCTCAGCTTTTCGTTTGCCTTCCTATAAGGTTTCTTAAGTGCTTAAGGGTGGCACTGAATCTAATATATAGGTACTTCAACACAGACTTGAATTGTATATAGCCGGTAGATAGTATATTAATAATTAATTAATTATATTATAATAAAATAATAGTATGATTAATATACAGTAGGTAATTATACTAAAATATAATTGTCTTTGGTCTCTTTATTTAAGTATTTAAATGAAATTATGAAGATTATATCATAGAGTAACAGCGCACTGATTGTCTTTTTAGTATTGCTATTCTTCTTCACAAAACTTATATTTAAAAATACATTGCCGCTGTGTTAATACAAAGTACAAAAACAAACACAAAATGTTTTATATTTTAAACACAAGTTATAAGAGTTTTAGAAAAGAAAACGCACACTAATTTAGCTTCTAATATTATTGCGTAACTACCAAATAACTTAGTAGGCAGGTAGATACTGAATCGAGTACATAAGTTAAATAGCTACAAGCTGCCTACTGCAGGAAGTTACAAATTACTGATCTGACTCAACAGTATATCAAATAGCTGGAATATGAATGATAATGCAAATACTGCCTACTTGTGACCGAGTTACATGCTAATAAAATATCTTAGAAATGTATAATGTAGAGACACACGGATTATAGTGCTCTTCTAGTGATAAGAATAAAGTATCTGATAGAATGAAAACGAAACTACAAATAACAGGGAAAGTCAGAGAAGCGTTTCTGCATCAAAAACACATAGGTACCTCACCTTGATTAGTATTCTGCGAGGATATTAAAGATTTGTATTGCACACATATCAATTGGGATAGCTGCTACTTCGCATTATAAAACACTAAGAAACGGTGCTCGGCAAAGATTTAGCACGTACAATTTAATTTATCAGTTGTTATATGGCTAATGAAAATATGTACAATGGTTTGATTACAATAACAATATCATTTATTATAGGTATATTTTATTATAAGTTTTCAATTGTTTGATATGCGTACCGGATCATAATGAACGGTTTTAGATCCTTATAATGTGTGGATATCTATTGGGGAGGATAATAATTATGAAATATGTGTCTTTCAAACTATGCGGCAGGCTGATGCACTACTGCTTATAAAAACATATTGGCCAATATCGTACTCCATGAGTAGCCAAGTCTTACTATTCTTAAATTGTAAAATCATATTTTGGTCTTTAGAGCTGGCAAAATATTCCTCTTTATGCCCTAATTTTAAATCCGCGAACTATTTCTACCTATAAGAGAATGCCAGAAGAATATAATATGTACATATGTAACTTCGAAGGTCAGCGCTGAGTTTTGTTAGTTGTTTAATTACGTCTACTACTGGACATTGGCCTATTAGGAGACGGCTTCTGTTAATATTAGTAGGTATGATCGGAACGAGTAGAATCCGTATAATGCCAATATGATGGATCTATTATTATAGGCGGTAGGGACGCCCTGATTGCTGATTGAAGTATGTGTGTTATTCTCTCGAAGAACAGTATCATTACGTACCTACCTAGGAAGTAGTACCTAATGTATTGATGTACAGTGCCAATCAGCTATTAGAATTCCTTATAATATACAATAGAAAATTATTATTAAATAATGTGGAGAGAACAACAACTGCAGAGTTGTTGTTCTCTATAATAGAACAACTTCTAAGGTGGGCAGGATTCCAAACGGTCATTACGAGGTGTGAATAACATGTTCGGTCTAAAGATCGCATAGCAAAATGCATGCATAGAATTACTGGATTGAAAATATCAACTTGTCGCTACGTATTATACAATTAGGTTACTATGTACTTTCATTATTTAAATAACTTAGTAGTGACTTAATATTTTTATCAGATTCTTCGATATATAGAAACCGGCAAAGTGTTCTTAACGATATACATATATACAGATGTCAATTATTATCACGTCAAGCTTTTTAAATTAACTGCTTGTACATACCTACTGTCAGTCAAATTGTATTTGTGGAACTAAATTGGTCCCAGTAAATAGCTCATGGCAGTAAGCAAGTGAGCATACGTTACGAAATAGGGGTAGGAGGAGTGTAACAGTCTCGTAATAAGTTAGTTTAAATACAATACAGAGGATAGAAATCGCTCAACTGTCTGCCAAACCCAAACCTCAAAGAGATCATAAGCGAGTTTGTAACTAACGGCTGTGGACGTAGGTACCCTGTGAGGTTTCATATTCCGTGTTTTCTAACTACATTGAAATTTGAACGAGGAAGGTGTCGTATGCCTTACATACCTACCTAAAATTATATTATTTGTACTGCGCAGCCGTCGTTTGTTAATTGTGGAGGTGAAACAGAGCACAAAAGTTTCTCGGGTAGACAGTACGTACCTGTACGCAGATCTAGTTTGTGCTGTTGTGCATTATCCTCGCGGTGGCATTCGGTGCTCTAGTTACCGTGCTAACGACTCCATCACGCTCGCCCGCGTTGTTGCCACCGCGACGCTGCGCTACCACAAACTCTTGTCGGCTTGAAATACCTACCAAGTTACCAACCAAGTTATAATGACGAATAATAGCCGTAGAATATGACCCCACAACATACCTCTTATTGTATACATCGCTATGTCCACACTGTTACATTAGGTAGGAAAGCATAGGTATGCTTTATTGCTTTACTTACTCCACCTAGTCGTAAATTTGTAATATTTGTATACTTATAGACTTCATTAAATATGTTTGACATATTTATAAGATGATCAAAAGGATGCAACCGTACGATATTGTTTATTTTACGCAGTGTACCGAGACGGTCAGTAGATAATATAAACGAATAGCTGAGACAAAAGAATTCATTTGTGGTTATGTTTACGCACGCGAACGATTGTGTTTGTCACGCGTGATTAACAACAGATGTGGGTTAGTTTGTCGCGTGCCTCCAATTATAATATTATGTTAACTAGATAATAAATATATTGTTTGTATATAAAACTTCATAAAGTGCTCTAATCTCTGTTTTATCGAAACCGCTTTATCGTGATCCATCGTGAGGATGGATTTAAACTATGTTGCTCAATGCAATTGAATCTGTTATCAAAGCGTCATCTACAGTTAAATGAAAAATGCAACATAATATACTGTTGTTAATCAAGTAGCTACTTACATGTTATATCCGTGAAATCAGCCGATGAGTAGTTCCCATAGTGCACTCGTGCACAATTGAAAGTTTGAGACTTGTGCGAGAAGTAAAATTAAGAAAAGAAAGTTGCATTTGAACAATGAGGAGACGGATGGTGCGACTCAGACGCTGGACGGAAACGGGATTTGTCACATGACGTAACTGTCTAAATGTTCCCATTGATAACAAACTAAAGGTGGATGCTTATGAGAAGATACAATGTTTGGCGCCTTATACTGGTATGTACAAAAATGACACAATTTGGCTTCCAAAGCTCCTTTAGTTTACAGTTCCTGCCAGATGCATTTCTACAATTAAATGCAAATTCTGCAAATGTGACTTATCGTCCGATCTTTAGTTTCTTTATTTATTATTTTACGACCATGCATCTCTAACAGCTTTCTAAGATGTCAAGCTTCGAGAAAACGCAGACATTTGTTCTCAAATAATTTTCTTAGATCTTTGAATAATGCATGTCTTTGACCATCACGAAAGTGGCAAGTATGGCAGATGGATGCGATGTCCTTGACCGTCTTATACAGCCTCGTTATTAACCTGTCATAATTATTAATACGCATAAAGACGTAGATGCGGGCGCGAGGCCAGTAATAAGACTTGCGATGGGTTACCTAATTACCATTATTTATAAAATATAGCACAAAACTTCAGTGAAAGTCACATAAACTACATTAGTTTATTTGGTGGAAAATAATAATCATGTACGTACTGTATACAGTTTTTTATAATAAGTATAAGTATGCAAAACGGTCTGAGTAAATTTTAGGTTTAAATGAATAGTCTTTCTAATAAAACAACTTCCTTCGGATTTTAATAATTGATTTATGTTTATGTGGATAAAACCACAACAGATAAATCTCATAAAATTGAGTTATTCGACAATGTTTAAAATGTGCATACGTTTCGGAAAGGATACATATCCAATCTAAGCCATTGGAGTATCTAATTAATTTTGAATTCGCATTAATAAAAGAAGATATTGACTATTATTAAAATGAGGAATTAAATTAATTTATACATTCACTATTACCCTACTTTCCATGGATAAAATAAGAATGCAGTCAGACAAATAAACAAAAAAAAACACAGTCCACTGCATTTTTAAGTTTGATACTTGTAAAACTAGATTTCGACTTGTGAAAGATTTGTTTGTTATTTAAAAATATCCGTTTGGGCGTTTATAGGCAATTAACTTTGTTTTTTGGCTTATATTGTTCTCCTTTACCTTTGCTAGTGTGGAAGGTAAACATTGTAATTGTATCTACGAAAAAAAAGCTGTATTCAGCACACTATTCAGGTGTTCATTCTGCTGAATGCTTAACTATGCATTGAAGAGTTAACGATTGCCGCAACATAGTAATACGGATACTAGATAGCTGATACACTACATAGGTATTATTTATAAATAAATCTAATACTCATGTTAACAATGGGCATCACAGAAACATGTATGTCCCTACTATTCAAACCCACCTTATTATAGTAGCCAGTCTAATTACCGCTACCGCTGCACTACTTTATTTGTCGTGAACTCGTGACTCTCCATATATTTCTGGTAGGCTCAAAATGGATCCCGTTCTTCGATTTCTATGGCCCGAATGTTAGAGTTGGCATCAACACGTGCGATTTTATAGGCTTTGGTAGGCTCGATATGCGAGTGGATATTAAGTATAGCTACCAATGGCTTAATTTAAGGAAATCTCTGTAAATATAAATATTACTGTAAATATAAATATTCTCTGTAAATATTTATATTTCAATGTCATCTTACGTCTATCCCGTTTAGTTCGCCTTTAAACGCAGCCTGGTTAGGCATAGTTTATTTTTTCTTCTAAAAAGTTAAAGTATGAGAAAATTTGAATAGAAGAAGAAACGTATATTATCATATTTGCTATAAATGTCCCTGCTGCGTGTGTTTGCCGTGTGCGAGACTCGCATGTACTTTCTCCATCACGAGTCGGTATGGAGCAACCGTGACATTGCGTGCTTATCGGTTACAGAGTAAACCTCGCTAGAAATAACTAATACAATGCCTATTCGGAATTACAAACAAAGGAATTTGTAATGCGGCTGTTTCATAGCCTCTTGATTCATTTATATGGTTCAGGTACTGTTGAGTAGATACATAAATATACTTAATATACCTATATTGGTTATTTTACAGACCTTTGAAGCAGTTATGAAAGAGCTATAGAATGTATAAAAACAAATGTGACACCTGAGAATGTAACAACAACAGGATTATTGTCGATCAGACTGCAAAATTACATAACATGATATCGGAGTAGGTATCAAAAGTGCGACTATTATAATATTGTATAATGGTATATACTTAACTTTAATCTTGAATAGGTTCTACCTTTATTTCGGATAATAGAAAATAAGCATATGTTAAGTGCCTCAAACCATAATAAGGCGTAAAAATACATAAAACATAACATTTAATTCATCGTTCGAAGACAGGTTTGTTTATGCAACACCACGTAATCGATAGGATTTTCGGCACACCAAAGAACCCGCTGAGAGACGAAAAAAGTGAAATGTTCTCTAGAGTCAACAAACTCGAAAGTGGGGAAGCGCAAATGCAAGCAATTTAAGGTGAAGTGAGTATTTGTTAGCGGAAACATGATTGCCGACAGATTTCACAACTGCCTATTCCTGTAACTCACAAACTAGCATCTTGCGTTGCGTAAAGGGGTTATTTTGTAGTGTTAAAAGATAAATCGATAATTATTGCTAGTATTTGATAACTGTTATCTTCGTCTATAGATGACCTGATGATCCATTTTTAATTTCTATAACCGATAGTGTAAAGTATAGCACAGACTCTTTCCGGTGAAGGCGACCTACTTTCTGGTACCGCATCGGAACACTCCCACGCTTCTGGGAAACGTTCATTTACTGTTTTGACAATTTAATAAAGCGTCAAAAACGACGTGGGAAATGAAGAGGGAGTGTATTTTTACAATGAATAAATTATTTGCAGTTTCATGTAAGTACCGGTCCAGGGATGGACTTTGTTCAATATTATTTTTACATTTTGTATCATGAAGAGCTCTTAGAGAGCTGTCGCCTGCCTCAGGTGTCATACTAGTATCTAGGCGAGTGAAAGAGACATAACTATATTTGAGGGCCTTAGACGCTACTCAATGTTTAGTGATGCAGACTCTAAGAATCTGATAAGACTAGCGAGTCATCCTTGGATATTATTGTCCAGTGAAGGGCTGCGGAAAAGGACAAGGGTTACAGAAGCCAGACATATCATACACATCAACAAGTTGGCCTCAATATTTAAGTTGATGGTCATAAACCATGCCATTTATACAAAAAAATGTGGTTAGTAGCAGGGTGACAGATCGGAATAATTCGTTAGTAGTTTTTCGTTCATTAATGTAAGTATATTGATTGACGTATGATTAACATAGGTTGTTTTATTTACAGTTAAAGAAGATAGTTTAGTTTAGTTTTTATAGTATTTTTTTCCGTAAATGTACCTCGTCGCGTCGTATATTAGCAAAAAAACATAAAAAAACTATTTGCTACATTATGTTTTTACGACATGAAATTAATGATAAGTATGTAACCTATAATATCAGAAGGTACCTAATTATTAAAATATTTGTTTCCAAATAGTGTTTTATTATTTATTTACCCTTTGCGAAATTATCTTGTTGCGTTGCATAGGTACTTTTTCTCTTTGATCTATGTTTGTAGTCATAAAACAATGCTATAAAATATGAATTTAATATACATATTTACATACGTATGAACAGTAGGTTCGGCATTCTATCAAAATCATCACTGTAGTGTATAATAATGTTTTTCTTGGAACGTTTATGGTATGAGTACATTTGAGTTACGGCACCTCATGTCGGTCATAATCCTAACGTACGTCAGAACGAGCCAATAATAGATATTGTATGTTCGGTAGTTTTGACAATAATGCTCCATAAAGCGACCTTATTGTGGAATCTCTAACAGAAATAATAGCAACACATTTTGTAGTTTGAAGTGAAAAAAAAGCATAACTCATATTTCATTACTAAATTGTCAGTAATATGTGAATTTATGCGCTGCGTAGAGTCGTAGCTCCCATATTCATCATCATCGTACTAACCTTTCCTCTTCGCGGCTGAATATCACAGACCTATAACCCGTATGTTTGATTAACTTGAATACACCCGTATTCAAGTTAACCCCCCTTATAAAATATGTATTATTGATGTATTAATTTACATAGGTACTGTTAATCACGGAGCGCAGGCAAACTTTGATTTTTTTATGGATTTTTTCGTATGTAACGAACCACGAAACGGTTTGTAGATCGCTTAATTTATTAAAACATTTAATTAAAAGTTTTTCAACTAACTCGAAAAGTAAACCCAATTTACACACCTTAGTGTCGAATACCAAAACTTTTCATAAAAAATTTCATGATACTTTTTTGACAAAAAAAGGCTTTTAATGCGAATTTATATATCAACTCTTCAGTTAGTTAAGGAGCATTATATATTTACCATGTAATTATCAAGTATAACCTCCTTCAAAGTAAACTTTGTACTCGATGGTTACTATAAATGTAAGTACTGCGAGGTTAGCTATTGTGAACAATGTCCCAGGTTAACGTCTTCCGTGTTCTTATTTTAAATCAACTGTTTTAGCTTTTGTTGAATACAATAATGTACTTTGTTTAATTAACTATTACTTAGCTATTAGTTATTTATAGTGACTGTGATTTAGCTGAAAGTACATTTGTGTTATAAATATTTAAAAATGTTTAAGCGACTACAATGAGTACTTATAGAGTTAGATAAGTACAAAGTTTAAAAAAATATAATTCGAACAACATAAAGGCTGCTGTTAAAAGTTTTAAAAAAATAACTGAACACAATTTCAATGAATATTGGAACTGCTTTGCCACCAATGTGGTATAAAAAAACAGTTTTGTTTGATATGTCCATCACACGAAACGTATATTTTTCGACTGTCTTCAGTCTGGACGACGCACGTGGTCGCCTGACGTCCGACTGTACCGATGATAGAGTAAGTAATTCATCGTGCGTCAATGCCCACATCACATAAACGGTTACATATAACCAGATCACTTTTACGATATTTAGATTATTGTTCCAATGACTGAGATTGTATATTTAACTTTTGTTATGAGAGATTATTGTATAGATTGCTGCCAAAACGTGGAGTTCGCTCGGATGTAAGGGAAAAACATATCTACAATGTTTAAAGGGGATTTTATAATACCCGCTGATATACTGGTCACTGACGTCACTCGTGCGGAGAACTTAATCGATGCAAGGTGCTGAAAGTTTCGCTGGAGTTTGTGAGAATATAGCTGAAGTTTTTATGTACCTACTATGCCAAGAAAAGGTCACATTGAACAAAGTCATGTAGAATGCAAAGAAAAATTTTAAAAATATTACAGAGACGAAATCAATAAGAAATCTACTTTTCGAAAATGTAGATATTGATATAAAATTTTCAGTAACATAACAACTTATCGTCACGGCTTTATCCTCAAAGTTTTGGTAGAGTTGTACTGATGTACCTAGACTCACAGTTGAATATGTTTTTAGGTCCTATGTAGGTTATAGGGGGCGAACATGCATTAACATTAATCATCAATTTATAATTTACCAAGACTACGTTATAGGGGAAAACAATGCAATGTAGTATCATGTTTATTTTGACTGTTGATTTATTTTGACAAGTAAAGACAGTCATATTCTTTAAAACAAAGAGATATAAGTTGTTTTATAATCAGTCAGTCGGATTCTATCTTATAATGTCACAAAACAAATATTCGTAATCAGATTTCTGCAGTGATTATAATCTTCGGCCCCGATTTATTAGTTTTGCAGTTTTTGTATCTAATCTATAGAAATCAATAAACCTAACCTGCTTGTTGTTGTGTCTGAAACTTACAATGTCATTAGATTTATTTCAAGATTGATACCGATACAGTTGGATGCATATCAGCCTTAAAATATGTTTTTAGCCTATTTTGGACATTGTGCTAAATATTTTAGTTAGTTTATTAAAAAACCAATTGGTTATAGTTAAAGAAGTAACTTTTTATAGATGATGTTAAGGCTGCTATATTGAATGACTCTAATTGGTAAAAGAATAATTTATTGTTATGAGTGATTATGAGATAGGAAGAAAATGCAGTTGATTGTAAGAGCGATGAATACGAATGTGGATAGACAGGCGGGTAGAGAAAGATCAAAGAAGAGATAAATGAATCGTGCTAGGGGTGGTATAAAGAAAATGGAGCTTGTTGAGGTTACAGCCGGTAGAATGCGAGGAAGGACCCTGTAACCTAAGCAACTAATAATGTGAAAATAGGCCGCTAAGATAAGTGTTTCTAGTGTGGTGAATCCTATTGTCTCACTAGAAGAATTGCTTCTTTGCGGGGTGGATTCTAACCTACAATATATTATACTATACATTTCTGCAAAGCCCCTCATCATTAGAACCCTTACTTATACTCGAGTGAAAACCAGCTGAACAAAACAGTCTGTGAACAAGGCAACATCCGATTCCGGTCCGCGTTGTACGCAGTCGTACGACAAAAGCGACAAAAAACGAGCGTTTAAGTGTGGAAATGAACAGTATAACCGCTATTAGTGATTACGTGCATCGCGATCAAAGACCATTGAACCATTTGAACTTGCTCCCCATGAATATAAAATAGCTTTTATGTCCACACGAATTCAATATTCATTGCTTACCTGCAAGAAATTAGCATACCGATTGGCGCTTCGCTTGACAACGATATATTTTTGTGTATTTAGTGTATTTATGGCAACGAAAAACCGTTATTGAGCGATGTAAGCACGCTATTTTACTGGTTGTGCTAATGTTTCGTGGATTTGATCATTTGGGAATAAGATTTGTTCCAGTGTCTATAAAGGTGAAATTGCAAACACACTCAAGATAAATGACGACATCTACTTAAAATCATGTTTTTTTAGATCTGTCTGTAAGATAATAATTTGGTGTAACATTCGATATAAAACCTCTAAAATATGGAAAATAGTTAGCTACAGTTGTTCCTAATATTGTATGAGCAAAAACATCTATTTTTTTCGCGAGACCAAACAAAAAATATACGCAGTTAAAGTCCTCAAGATGTCTGTTTCATTGCCAACATAATTTCTTTATTACAAACAACGATAAATTTTACGTAGTCTAGTGTTTAAAAACGTATGTTTACATAATATGTGAGTACCTATAATTATTAATATTTGTCGTGATGCCGGGCTGCACGCGATTCCCGGAACACGCTTCAAATTCATGTTTCAAACCTTTGCATTCGTCACGAACTGGGCTTTGCTTCACTGTAAAAAATGGTTCATAAACATGGACATTTTCATGAACTTATTTACGTTTTTAAACATAATGATGATTTGCTTAATATTTTTCTTAAATATGTAATAGAGGGATAACATATATTTAATTTATATTTGCACCATTGAAGACTGATTGGCTGTATAATTTTAACAATCTAATAAGCGGTTCAACTCATTAGTTTTTCGTTACTTTTATTAAACTACCGATGAATTCTTTCAGACACCCGGAACACTTCGTTCACATAACTGTTTAACTGTGTCAGTTGTCACTTTCGCGGTTAAAGTTATTTCCAATACCGAGGATAAATTGTATAATAACATGTAGAAAACACAGGTTTTGATGCAGCCGATGTTTTCTACAGTAAATAAATTAAAAAGTAACTCGATCTGTTTAGCACGTTGCGTGTCGCGCTTAGCATTTTACCTTCGCAAGTATAATAATATGGTGTGGTTCCGGTTTCTGTAACAATCACAATGGTTTGGTAACGCTGAACGGTGACTTCAATTGTTTTATTCAAGGATCTGATACTGTTACAATACTAGGAAATAACGAGATTATAATTATTTTGTCAATGAATTTATACAGGAAACATTGGCGAAATTTCTTAACAACTTGGCAAAGCAATTATCTATGTAATTTATTTAAATATCTCTGTTAACATCCAAAAACTTGTATATGAAAGCTGCTAAACGAATTTACAGTAAACAGGAAGCTTATATGTATATCTCCAATTATTTTAATTACGGGCTTAATGTTTAGAGATTAAAACGTAACGCGGGTTTCTAATACGTTACTTATATGTTGTAGTAACAACAATATGTGTTGTGTGGCCATAGGCAAAATAACTTGTAATCTAGTTTACAAAACGATATTTGCTCTTATGTCATCGAACGTAATACTTACGTTCTCGAGAATGCATCGTGTTTATTATACTTCAAAGAATACTGTTACACTTTGGCACTGACTAATGAGAGAAAATTTATATATTCATCCATTTAGGTGTTATATTACCTATGTGTGTTCTCAATAAGTTTAGTGTCAAAATAATTTTGTATATGAATTTATTGACTCTATTTTCCATCGTAACGTTTTCGTTAGGCTGGAAAATAGAGTCAATAAATTAAGCCCGCGCCGTTATGCTTTAGATTCCATGTAATAGGGGACGAACCTATAAACATTAACCGGGCACAAATCCAAACTCCGAACGGCAGCTGAGTATTTCATAGAACCACAAAAACAATTTACTCGACCTTGGGAACAAACCCAGGACTTCACGCTCAGCAGTCGTGCTTGAGATCACTAGACCAGTAAAGTCAGTGAAACAGTCGACGTAATCGCATGGACGATAAAAATAACGATTGTGTAGAAGATAATTAAAATAAAGTGTATTAATCTGTGACAAGTTTATTGGCTTCTGCGTCTAAACATTTGCGACTTTCAGAATTTAGCGATTGGAACGCGCGATCGTTTTCTAACCTTCGCTAGTGAATTGTAATCTATTCTCAGGCCACTAAATTATTTGTTCCAGTAATGGTTGAATACCATTTACCTTTGAATTGACCATTAAGCTACTTGTGGGTTTATTGCCAAACCTTGGTACGTCTGCAAATACAGAATATCTAAAAACATTTTTTTTTAAAGTCAACAACCTTTATCGTGATAGCGACATTTATAATATATCCATCAACTTTAAGCGTTGTAAAAATGACACAACGGATAAATATTATTTTTGTACACCTATGCTACGCCTGTATGTTGGGTGTAGGGCGATGTGACACTCAATTTCCGTCGTCGGACTGGAAACAGAGACGCATGTGTACGCCTTTTCCGCGTAAAGTCTTATGCGTGACAAAAAAGAAAATCTTTGCTCTTCACAAACTAAAGTACCACTCATTCATAAATTAAATTAATGGAACCTGTGACACTTTGGATTTCGTCCATAAATCACAACTTTGACTTTCATCCTTGACACGTCGCGACGTAGACTATGTCGTAGTACATAAGTATATGCAACAGGCATATAGTGTGGCTTATAGGTTACTCAAACAGCCGATGTTTATTATAGATCGTTGTATTCTAATAAAACAGCAATAATAACGACCTGACTGTGACTAATGACAGCGTCGGTTCGCAGAACGTGCAATATGGTCGCTGTTGACCACTTAACGAGAATAATAAATTATTTTTAAAAGTATATGAACCTGATTTTATTGTAACTTTCCAGAATCTTGAGTTTAATAATATCCCATGTATTCTTGTAACACTGGAGCGTTGTCCCAGTTCGGTGTCAGGAGCCGTTTTATGGGGGACTACAAAAATTAATGGCTTGGAGACAGTTGAAATCTAACCCGCCGCAACAAACATTAATAATTTTCAATCCACATTCTCAATTCAAGTAGTCCGTTTGGAGATAACAATATAGTGAACAAAAGAGGGCTGGGACTACACGGCAAAAATGACATCGCTTGTTGTCTATAACGAGTTGTTTGTGGACCATTAGCGAAATATAATGCGCTAGCAGTCAGTCAATCCAAACATACTTATGATCGATGGCTTTGTTTGGGTCTACACCATGGTTTTGTGGGTTTTACCCGCTTTATCGACCACTTATTGTAATTGTATTTCACTATCCCTTTAAACCGTTCTTATTTCTTATACTTACGCGAATATTAGACATTGACATAAACCTACTTATTAAGGATTTTTTCGCGGTATGTTGATATTATTTTAATTTCCCCGATTACAGCATCCATGGTCACGGACAAATTCATTTTCTTTATCAGCAAAATATTCTCAATATACAGCGACAAAATCCGTACAAAAGACGTTCTTCAGTCAGAAAATTCATGCATGCTGACTAGGTGCTGACATAGTTTTTTTATTTACTTTGTCTATAATACACGTGATGCAAATAGGATAGCGGCAAAAGTAGAATGGTACAGTCTATTACATATGTCACTAAAAACTATTACCATTGCATCGAATTTATCGACATCAATATTACGTGGCAACATTTTACTATGATTGTTGCAAATGTATTATGACTACGGAATTGCAAATCAATTTTATTGCAATATTGTATTGCTGTGAACTTGGTTTTTATGCTTTTATATAACCTTTGAGTGAAGGTTCTTCATAGTTCGTAGGTTGGTCTAGTAGGACGTCATCGCGTCGTTCCACTGGCGGGTAGTAACAAACGAGAAGATTGCAGATAAAATTATTTTTGAATATAAATAAGTGTATGTCAAGCTCTTGTCTCGGCGGTAGGACAGCTGTGCTCTGACGTCACGGCTCTCTCTACGCTTGTTCTTTTCATCAGTGATTTATTCAATATTGCAATCTTTCATCCGTCTGAGGAGACTTAATAAGAACAAACTTGGACACGTGGTACCATTCTAATCACATAATTAATTAAAATTTAAAATTACATACTTTTTAAGGGGTTTATAGTTGATATGTATAACGTCTGCTACAACTTTTTAATACGAACATATTATATATATATTTTTTTAAATATTTGTTTAAATTAAAGAAGTATAAAATGTTTATGTTGTTCTTTATGTAGTAGGTATATATTTAATGTCTTTTATATATCAACTAATAATTCTTGTAAACTAATAAAAATACACACGTGACGATGATCTACATTACAAATCGAATTAAAGGAGACGGGGGCAAAAACCTAATAAAAAACCAAACAAAATGTGGAAGACGCGTTTGAACTTCAAACGCTTTTTACATTAGATAACTATGAAACGTTTGGCAGAACACATAAGTTTCGAATCAATTTGTTAGGACATCTGCGTCAGAGGTGGCTAAACGATTTCGACTGTGACGGACTAGGCAAGCCGAAACAGAAAGAAATACGAGTAGGTAAGTGTGTTCCCCAGGCACTTGTCAACGGACACCGCTGACAGAGTTAATTGCTAGAATTTGGCACATCACTTCATTTTATATTAACATTTTATTTATTACAATCTTTTTTTAAAAATAGAATGAAAGTTACTGGAAAAGTACGCCACATTTCTATTGTGGCAAAAGTAAAACAATTTTTGTAGTTACTGGTAAATAACAGTTATTTAAGTTTACCACGAAATAACGAATATACCTATATACACTTAACCGGAATTGGGGCAAGGCTCATCTCATGCCCTTATATTTTTTATTATTATAGCCATAAAGTAAAGCAAAATATTTTGAATGATCGGCACAATATTTGCGTGTAATATTTTAATATCCAGGTTTACAACTACTGTAAAACTGCTATACTTCATTGAACGTTTAATGAGCTGTAAATTTTTATTGATGGTAAAATATTGGTTCGCTTATATAAGATGATGTGCTGAAAGTATGATAGCCTGTTAAGTGATTGGCTATAATACCGGAGCCTCTTGAATGTAATATCTGCCTTCATATTATGCAACTGTAATGCTAATAAAGAATAGATACTGCTCAACATTGATATGAAAGTTAAGATATGCACCTACGTACCTAGATTTTCTTCCCCAGAGCAACCACAATAATAGTTTATTTTCAATATTAATACCAAAACATATCAAATATGTATAGTCTCTAATTAGACAAAATTAGTTTGTAACTAATTAGATTTGTTTATAATATGATTCATTTTTATATTTGCAGTCTTATTAACTCAAACAAAAACGTGGAAAAACATGTTCTATAAAAGCGACCAATCTAAATATGTAATATGCATATAAATGCAAATCTTGGCTGCGTTTATTTTAATAATCATATACTTACAAGGTAATTTGTATTAATTTTATTTGAACTCTCATACTGTACTTATGTCTGTTATTAAGAATATTTAGAAGATACCTACCTCGTTATCGGAATAATGTGACCGCACACATCACTACCAGTTTCCCATATGTAAGCTATATCGATTAATTTAGATGTCAAACGTAGAGAAAACCATCAGAAATTATTACCTGATTTGAATTTTAGAAAGTATTTAAGGTTAACAAGTTCATCTCTTTAGGCGATAAGTGATAATGTATCACTTATCGCCTAAATAAAACGGAAAATGATTAGTAAAACACATTATTCATACAGTTATTGCGATTGTGAGCAGTTTAGACGAGTCAACACCTAGAAAGTAATGGGGTATTTAATAAATATATTATTAACAAGTTTCTACGTGAGACGTATTGTGGACATGCTATTTCTTCCTGCCACCTACAAACATAAGAGACATATCAATATTATTGCTATTTATATTTGTCGTAGTAAGTTTCTTTGCCAAAAAGGTGCCGTGTTTTGAGTTAGACATAGTATTTATCTGTATCTCTTAGACACCTGTATCTTGTCTATCACTGATTGCGTAATCTCTATATTTCGATTTAATTTTTCGATTTACTTTATGATGAAGACATCATATCTATTTTTGATGACACTTCTATGTATACCTATCATGTATTCGAGCCAAGTTCCGATTTTTTTTTATTTTATGAAAATCAACACTGGGTTCAGCAGGTCGTATAACTATTGATACATGGCCGCTTCGTGGGCGTGGAAAGTTTTGATCATTATAGAAAAGTTTTGAATATATATTATCTACTAGGTACATAATTAGGGTGAGTGAATGAAGGTAGTGACGTAAATGCTGTCAGTGCTCAGCGTGCGTTATGCGCAGTCGCAGTGAAAGTGGTCAGACTGGTGCGCCCGCGCGCGGTTCAACTCTGAACGTATAAATTAGTGACAGCGCCCTTCACTGATACACAGATATAAAACATCACACGTCACGGATTATAAAAACGTATCTATTACGTAACGTGAAGGTGTCTCAAAACTTGTAGTTTAATACTTATACTTTCTGTCTTGAATGTTGTATCTCCTACTGATTTCTAAATATCCATTTAGTGACCACTTAATTACTGTCAAAAATTACACTAAACTTATTTTAATTTTACTTAAACTACTATCTTTCGTTTCTCTTCACTACCCATCATAGAAAAATGCTTGAAACAAAGAAGGGAATAACTTATGGCAATATCAGTTAAAGTCGATTTCTTTTATTATTTTTATAATCAGAAAAAGATATTATATTAATATACTATTCGTTAATTTGGTAAATAATAGATTCGTCACCGTTATGTTAAATTATATATTTTCAAAAATTTCGTTTAAACTATACTATTTAAATTAAATTATGATAATTGATCGAGTTTTGAAACGGTGCTTACGAAATTAAGAACCATAAAAGAAGATTTTATCTCAAAATAAAAAATTAGTATGTATATAACATCAATTTATGAATAGGTACAGCTGAAATGAAATTTTCATCATAAAATCTTGATAACATAAAAACGTTGTAATGTTTTGTTATAGGTAACATACGAGAGGGTCGAATAAAAATATGTTATTATCTTTTCGATTTTTACGTTAGGAAATATTCTGCAAAATTACTTGAAAGAATAATTCGAGCTTGGGCAAGATTTGAACCCACGTACTTCGACGTGGACTCGAGGATGAAGTTTTAAAACCGAATCGAAAGGACAAATTGAAGTAAAACTTTTTGCTATTTGCTAGTTAATTTAGGTTTTACGTATGATATACCTAAATAAAACGCGCCTTTGTTTCAGCACTAGACGAGCAAGTAGTATAATTGTATGCAAATCAACCGAACCCATTTCAATATGTCATAAACAGTCCGTTTATGACATATTGAAATGTTGATATCTTTTACCATAATTCTATAATTTGTAAACATAGATTGTGAGTCCCTAGGCATTACGTCGACGATACTTAATCATTGTCCTATGTTTATAAGATTGTGATAAATTGGAAAAGGTCAGAAGTTATTAGTCAGGAAAAGGTCAGGCCGTAGGAATGAAAAATTGGGATTTAAATCTAATAGTTTTAAAAGAACAGAAGATTTCAAATTTAACAATAACTATTACTACTAATTATTTTTGCTTCTTTTCCATGTGTATAAGTCGAAAGCAAAAATGATATATTTTATGATTTATAAATACTTTTGAAGTCGGAAGACATTACATTTCAAAGTAATAAATCAAGTAAAAGAAATTGACTGAAATAAATATCGAGCTAGAATTAATTAATTTTATAGAACGTTTCTTTGAAATTGTGTGATTGGAAGTAGGTATGGCATGGAAATAATGTGGTAGATAGATATCTGTCTAAAATAGCTATTAATCAAGGTTATTTAGATACAAATTCGAAAGAGGTTTATTTTTCGCTATGATGACAACCATTCGCTGCACAACTTTTAAAATGAAAAAGAAATATTTTATTTATAGCCGTAATTATTTGTTGGTTATACCACAACGGTGGCAAATATGGTAAGCGGTTACCATATCCTATGGACCTACGCAACACTAGAGGTGCCGTGTTGCCGACCTTAAAATTTTACAAGATTTTTGTTATTTCCAAGACGTTAACATCTTTTGAAATAAAACTGTTTAGTAATATTATAATCTTTGAATAATCGGACGAGAAACTAAAGAAAACGGCGGTCCTAAGTACCATTTGGGCTCGGAAGTTTACGATGACATTATCGAAGACGAATCAAATGAATCTTCCCGCGAGATTAGATTTCATACAAGACAAGTAATGTACTTATAAACGAAAGGCATGATTTTATTTTAGTAATTGAATTTTCCTTACAGGGATTGATTCAGCCTTTACAGAGAAGCACATACTACGAGGCAATAACCCCGTCTATACAATTAGAATATTCACAAGAATACGTCTGTTTATTCTTAGTATTGTAATCATCTGCCTGTTCGATGTGATGTGTCTACCATAATATTAATATACTTTTACATTTAGATATCTATGTATGGATATGATATAATTAAAACATATACATATATAACATTATGATTCTAGGAATGGAAGTTCTCTTTTAGTTTTGACTTAATATGTTTTAATTGTATTTGATGCATTTGGATAGAAGCTTCACCCTTTTACAGTATTAAGGCGTCGCAGGTTTAAGGTTTTTCATGTTTCTAAGAAAGAGGACTTACCCGACGAATGGGGAAACAGACGGATAACGAAGTTATCCTATAATGGTTTTGCTTTATTTTTTGGGCTAAGGAACTTTAAAAATGATCTAATCTAATCTTCATAATCTAAATACCTAATTTAATCTTGCCAAATTGTTGAATCATCTCAGCGACAATAGCAATGAATTTTCATAAATTTGAATTTAGACTAAAGCGATTTTAATATCATGGACCTTCCATGATATTAAAATCGCTCGTAAAATCGAACATCCTCGATGGAGCAATAAATTTGAATACGATAAAAATAATAAAACTTACGGCAACATGCTACAGCTATAGTACCCATGTTTCCGAGCGCTGACGATTATTTTATAGCCACTGTTCCTATTTTCCGAGAACCTTGCGCAAGAGACAGCAGAAAATAAAGTGCGTGGAAACTGGAAGATGCTGCGTCTCGCCACGCGTTAGCTAGCGTTACGCAAATGTAGCCCCAATTATTTAAGATATCGGCCTTCTGACACAAATAGGATACTTTAGTTCAGAAGGGTACCACTGAAACCGGTTTACTGGGGCATCCTATTTTCATCTTGATTAATATTTACGCGTTCAAGTACCCTTGGGAAATAGGATGATGATTTCATGAAAAAGAAATGAGTCCATTTTACACTCCTTCAGTTACCACCTTTTGGGGCGACTCATGGTACCTACCCTTAAGTTTAAAAGGGGCCCGCCAAACCTGAACAAACACTATTATTCATGTGCATTAAATTGCACAGAAGCAAGACTCAAATGAGCATCAATAAAAAAAAACATTAATGAAGTGCTAACAGCTAAACAATTAAACACATAAGACTATTCAAACGTTATTTATTTATAGTAGTACTTTAAATGCCTCCATATATCATTTTTGGAGAAATATTTAATGAACAAATGGAAATACCTGTAAATAGTTAACTTTCTCAGAGTAAAACATCGGAAATTTCTATTTGATACAAGATATAAGGTGGTCTGTAGATGATGTGTCATAATATAATAAATTAGATGACCCAAGGCGATAGAAAACACTATAATTTAGTGTTAAAGTATTTACGCTAATGAGATTTAGAATTCAAATTTCAAAGATTTTATTCAAAATAGAGAGCTGAACACTGATATATGAAGATTAGAAACGTCATATCACTTCTAAAATAGGTTTTATATCGACATATGTCATCACTTCAAACAACTTATTGCAATCGTTTTGCAAAACTCTACATCTTGAATGATATAATAAAAAACAAGGGCGTTCTGAGCTTCCAACAAAGACCGAAGGTTTATATGTTTGCGTAGGTTCAAAAACCTATTGTTCTCACCAGCAGCTTGCAATGAACAACGACATTGATATTGAATTCCATCGTATATTAAACCACGGCTAATGAATATTTAAACCACCGTTAATTTAAGACTTTATAGAATTTATAGAATGGCTCAAGGCTTATATAAGTATTGCGTACAAAGTACATTGTTTGATCAACGATGTAAAAATAAAAAAAGGTTGATGATATTTATCGGAAAAAGTACGAAAATTAAAAGTATTAAAATATATTCGCTACCTTATGTTACGATAAATATATAAGTACCGTTACGCAGTCTCTCTCCCAATCTCATTCTGAATTTAAAGAAGTTTGAATATAGATAGGGACGTGTGTTGTAAGTGTAACAGAGCTGTACTCGCTAAGGCTGCGTGTAGTAAAGTCAACAAAACGAAGGAGGCTAAAGTAGGATAATCCGCCAGTCTAGCTACCTTTACACTGTTTCTTAGAGTGTATCTATGTAGCTTGTGAATTGAAAATCGTCTCTTAGATCCTCAGACTATACCCGTAAAACCAATCTTATAGGTGTTTGTAAAAAAGCGATATTCAAGACAAAAGATTTCTCGTTGGCGACAGCGATTCAGTTTTCCACATACCTAAAGGCTTAAGAACTTATATTGTTATTGTATTTGTAACCTTATTGCTGCGTTGTTATGAATTACTGTAGGCTGTTCTTGAATAAATAGGGATTTATCACTCATACAGTTTTCATATTAAAAGGAAAAGTTTATACAGTACCTATCTTCAATGTAAATTAGAAGAAAACAGAGCTATTAAATAACAAAAGTAATTAGATTACAAGCAGAATTATATATGAGATTTTACTCGGTAAAACAATAGCTTAAGTACCTGCTTTCGTGTTTTATTTCTTGTACGTAGTTTTTATTATTATTCACCATGTAACAGCAACCTTGAATGACACATAGTGATGTCCTTGGCGAAATGCTGGTAATAATGGAAATAGAGCTACGGTTCTTCGAAATTTTAAATGAAACCTTATATATTCTATACACACAATAAGCCGGTTAGCCATAGAGCTAGTGTACGACGTCATATAAAACAGGACAATGTAAAGAAGTAGGTTTCAGACTGGTAGGCAGAATAATGTTATTTTTGTGCAATTTTTCCTATTATTTTGGCCCGTATGCTCAAAACAATAAGGGGGAAAAGTTGTCTGATGACAAGTTTATTTGCTTGTCATTAATACGTTTGTGTGGTGATTAATGTGTTTAGTTTATTAGTCATTTGGTTAACTTCATTCCATAATTTGGTGTCATGTTTTATTCTTATAATAGAACTACTTTTACGGATTTCATCGCGGTATATTGTCTTTGGAATAATCCCGTTTTGGTTTCTTTCAACGGCTATGGATGACCATACAAGTCGTGAAGGTCATTCTTCTAAATCAGCATTATCTTAGCCTCGTCCTTTCAATTCAATTATCACCTACAGCTATGATTATGCCTAATCATGAAAGAATGTTAATAGCGAACAAAGTAGATCTGATAACTTTATAGGTGAAGCACTAATTGATAGCTTACGTGCAGTAGGTACTGACTGCTTGTTCTCAATTAAATATATTACAGAGTACTACAGGGTCAATTGGTTCATTAGTTCCGTGGAAGTAATGAAATTTATAATTATTATCGGCCATCCGTATCGCGATTATGCCGTCAATCCGTGTAATGGATTTTTTACCTTAACGCTACATTTTTTTTTTTGCAGTTTTAAGGAGTAGTTTCAGACGGATTTGTGACAGAAACAAAATAAGCTAAACTGTTATTGAGTGTTTTTGCTCTGTTTGTTAGTTGTTTTTTTGTATATAACACAATTGCTTGTTAAATTGGTATTAAAAGCCCCTAAACTACATTTCATGACATTTCTGCTTTTTGTTTTGTCAAAATTGTTTCACTGTTTTAATCGAGTACACATGTACACAAACAAAGTTTTCTTGTTTTAGTACAGATATTTAGACGTGTATCTCAATAACGTAGCACTGAACGATCATCAAACTCGAGTATTTTATTTACAGCGAGGTCTCGGCGTAATATTGGTAAACTCGAATGACTAACTGAATACCGAAAGATAGACAAAACCCATGTACATTTACGATGAGTGAGACTAGTTGCGGAGTCATTTATTTCTCAATGTTTACGCACTACCACGAACGCATTAAGATCATTTACATCATGTTTGCACTTATGTTTGATTGTTTAATTGAGATAGGAATATCCGAAAGTGATTCATTTATTTATATCATTGTACTCAGAATTGTTTTCATCAAAAGTATCAAAACATTTCCGACTTATAACATTGGGGTTTTTGAAAACATCTCGGTGTAACAGTATATTAAGTGCGATTTATTTTTGTAATAAAATCGTAAACAACTACACTGGAATTATATTTGTATCGGCATTACTTTATTTAATAAATCTTTACAATATGTTTATGTTGTAATAAGAATTATATGGATGTATTCACCCTTGAAGTATTTTTTCATGCAGTTTTGAATCTTTAGGTTTGCTTCCAAAAGATACAATAAAAGCCCTCACCTTCGCTTTCTTTTCCGAAGCGAAGCGATAACACACGTTATTAAAGTCTTTGTTGCTTTTGTTCTAGGTACCGGCACGTTCGGTCGCGTGTGCCTGTGTCGCGACAAAGCTGCTGATGAGTATCTGGCGATGAAGATATTATCGATGGCCGACGTTATCCGGCTGAAACAAGTAGACCACGTCATGAACGAAAAGAATATCCTGGCCGAGATCAATCATCCCTTCATAGTAAACTTGTGAGTACATCAGTTTCAAAGAGAAATTTTCTTGCGGCAGTAAATTAAGTGATGCAATTAATTTTCTTGGTGTTTATCCAAAACGTCTAGACTGATGCGACATGTCTAAGGGTATCATTATTTTTGTGGGATCATAACAACGATGTTTACCATTGAACACGGCGTGTCGTTTAATTAAACGTGCATGTGTGCATGTGACGCATGTCAATTACATATGTAGCACCAAACGTCGGCATGGAGCCAATGTCATCACTTAGGTACTTGTGTTTTCCTGCAAATGTTCCAACTTCCAGTATATAGCCCACCGATTGAAAACCCACGTTTAATTTTATCTCAATTTGTAATTAACAATTGGATAACGGAATTGTAGATAAAATTTCCTATTTCTTTCTTTATGTGTTAACCATTAGCATGCTTATGCATATGAGCTACATATGCATAAGCATGCTAATGGTTTATGAAGATTAGTTTGACCCATATACATTAAAAACTATTTGTTTAACCCCTAAATAATAATAATAATATAGCCTTTTATTCAGATCTCTTACAATACATTTAAATTTACAAAAGACTTACACTGGACTCATACACTAAATAAACATTTAAACTAAAATCTGTCGCTTGGTTATCTTTCCTAGATCTGTTTGCCAATCGGCAAAGGCCTCCTCCAGCCTTTTCCATTCTTTCCTTTCCTGTGCCACTCTGTTCCACTTGCCTAATATCGTCATCCCATCTTTTCTGCGGTCTTCCTCTCTTATTTTTGTCTTCTCTGGGGTACAATCTTGTTACTCTTTTACTCCATTTGTCCCGTCCTCTTATCACGTGGCCAGCCCATCCCCATTTAAGTCTTCTTATTTTGATTGTTACATCTGCAGTTTTTGTTTTATTTCTGATAACGACGTCAATTCATAACAGTTTACACATACGTAAATATATGGATATTTTTATAATGATATGTATTGGCCTGGACTAATTTGTCGATAGAATTGTAGGCGGCGATTAGCGCCAAGTGCGAGTCTCGCAAACCGACAGATTCCAGTGCGCCCGCCCTATTGATCACGATCTGGCAACTATCACCATGTCACATCTGTTCTGTAGATCGATGATATATTTATTTACGTAAGCTACGTATTTATAACGACTGCAGGGGCGCCAAAAGTATTAGCGTAGCATTAAGCGCCGTGCAGTCCCAATTGGAGAGACAAAAATGACTTAAGTACTGGTATTTTAAAAACGCATACCTATTTTAATATTCGTGAATATCTTCTTCAATTTCAAAACTGTATTATTATTAATGAATAACCCTTCATAGTCCTCTATTGAATAGCTACCTACTGTCTTTGAAGAGACCAACATGCTTGCAGCGACAACATTTCATAGTTGCCTCCTAAGTTTCGTTAAAGATGGTTTAAAAAATAAAATAAAAACTAAATTTGACAAAAGTAAACTGTTATTATTAAGTACCCAGTAGTATAAAACAATAATCGTCATTTGTTCTTATTCTATAATAATTTCAATTTGTTTACTCGTACCATTTGCAGTGTAATATAATTTGAATCTGGCACGTATTTCTGCAACACTAATTGGTCCAACTGATACTAATCTAAGCTGGCATGGCCGTGGACTCCGTACCCCTGAACCCGACGTTTTGATGAACTTGGTCTTTGTATCGTGTAATGACTAATGACGTCACTGTTGTTTGCAGGCGATGGTGGACGCATGATGACTCCTGCATTTACATGCTATTCGACTATGTGTGTGGTGGAGAACTGTTTTCCTATCTGAGGAACGCCGGAAGATTTAGCAACACCATTGGTAAATATACTTTTTGTTTCTTTTTTTGGTCTATTATTGACAGGGAATTTCTCAGTCTGCCTCAAACCTTTGTACAAAGGAATTTGTGTTCGATTTAACTAGATACTATAAATTAGACTCTTTTATGAAACTGTTACTTATATTTATAAATTTTGAACTTTTCTATGTTTGATGTGCGCTATTAAAAATAATTAATATTTATTTTAAATTACAATAAATCAGTTTACAACTAAAATACAAAACATATTATTTTGAAAACACACAACGACATCTACGTTCAAAACTACAGTCGCTACAGTTGTCACAACTATTCCTTTGAAGATTCTGTTTTTAAAAGATAATTCGGTAACAATTTTTTCTTATTAATCGATGTAAATAAATAAACTGGAGCGGAATAAATAAATAACAGTTGGAAGTACGCCAACACAACGCAGGAGCCGTACCACGATCTGTGCGCACGATGCTCCGCAATCACCCACACGATGTCTACTTTTTCAAAGAACTTTACCCAACGTCATAGACATACTTAATATTACCCCTACACTTACCACAATAAAGTTCAAATTCAAACATAGTAACTTATCTCTTGTTGCATTTTAGACAATGACTAGGGAACAGTTACTGAAACGCTACTATCTTTTACATAAGTTGCTGTAAATTAAAATGCGACGAATGTTTTTCAGTATATTTTGTGTAATCGAGTGATAGTCCAAGTTACTTAAGCATGCAACTTCACATTTGTTTAACAACTACATAAGAATAGTAAATTCAGGATGATATATTCTGTACATGTGTACTTTTACACTTTGCACGTTTACCTAACGTGCCTATGTGTTTAAATTGGTATTCAAGCTTTCAGAAAAGGAGTTTTTGGCTCGTGTCTCACCATTAAATCAGTATTTGTCTAAATATATTTTTTTTATAAAAAAAATACACTTAGAAGACGTTTGTGGCATGATGACTTTCATCTTGATGTTCGCATTGAATTATACAAAATCGTTTGTAATTTTATTTCTTTTGCGGGTGAATGCTTTTTTTACAGATTTTTGGCGATGAGGCACCTTACAGTAAGAAATTTATCTGAAAGCTTCAACAATCTATTTAGTTTCATTATGGAAATATGACGTTCTTGCTTAAGTAAAGTGCTTAAATCAGTATGTTAGGTTAGTTCCGTTTATGAGCATGTATGTACATTTTTACATCCAGGTAGGTAAGTATGTGTACAAAGCGTGAAATAATAATAATATTCCTAATTATGTACTTTCTATTTTGAAACTAACGTAATGAGTCGGGCACACTTATAAATAAAGTAATTAAAAGTAAACTAATATAGAATTGCAATAACACTGAAAAAGTAAACGGCTACCGACCGCCTCGTATTTCTTCAGAGAAGACAAGACAGAAATAGGGGCTCATGTGGGTTCAGTGACGCGGAGAGTGAGCGAGTAACTGTCGGGCTTCGCTCGTAGATTAAATAATAATACTACAGGCTACCTACGTCTTGCGTGCCGTGTGGCTCGAGGTGCTTCGGGCCATTTTTCATAGTTGTCACTTTATAGCGATGACGTAGAGACGTAGTCGGCTCACAATAAAAATCAGTGCGTGCGCCATTTGGCGACTGCTGAGTGCCGCGGCCGTTGAGCCAGACATTTTGACGCCCGGCCGACCGCTGCGCTCGCGCACACATGTAAGAAAATGCCATTATGCCTGTATTCCTCATGAAATAGGTGGAGAAGTACTTATGTACATACCATTACACATTATTGCCGTTCACTGGGTACAAATCTAAACTAAAAAAAGATTCAGTATTATCACTATGTAAATTTGATGTTTTTTAAAGAAATAAATAGCTTGAAAACCTTTATTCAATTTAATCTTAATAATTTTTTTTGATCGATCTAGTTTTCGAACCTTGGCGGTAAGCAGCCGCGCTACGCTAACTAAGTAGTATGTAGAACAGGCAGTCGCGCACACTGGTATCAATCAACATCATATTATCTGATACTTTCTAGCACTTTGTTGATTCGATATCGACCGTTATTTATGGGGGTGTAAAATTTGGACAGGACGTGCGAAATTAATTTCGAGTTTCATCGCAGATAAGTTTGACGTAGTATATTTGGAAAGCGGTTTTAAATATTAAAGCTATAAATATTAATTACATAAAACATCCAACTGACAAGATAAGACGTAGATATTCATAGATGTTCGCAGATTTAAAAATAGAGTGCATTTGGAACTAACACTAATGCAACAGAAAATGGGATAAAATTAATATTTGAAAAAGTAGAGAATGTTAGTAGAATGTGAGATAAAAGCTTTTGTAAAATATATTTCAAAATCGTGTAAATTGACGAAAGGAGTATAGTGCCAGCAAAATCCAACTGTGAACTAAATAGCATTTTAAACGAAATGTACGCTTCCCTCTAAGTCTATACCTAATTTGAAATGACCTGCTTAAGTGACGTGCTCCGATTTTAGTCCAACTTTACGAGAAGCGAAGAGAAACGTTTTATTATTATAAGTAAGCACCTATTTGTTTTAAAATGTAGAACAGATTTTTTGTTTGAATTACACATTGGGTTAATGGTTTTATTGTATGAGTAATATGTAGTTTTTAGTCATGTAATGATATCATCAGCGGTCCCGAAGATGCCTTATACGAAATGTTTCCGCGTGGCACCATGTCAGCTACTATGTGGGCGCTTAAAACTTTACAAACCAACTTTGTCCCGTGGCAACAGCTATTTCTCAAATATCTTCACAGAACAAGGTAATGGTAGGTATTTTACGGTGCACCGCGCCCGCCGGTCATCGCCGCTGCTGCTGTTACAATACATTACCTCCAGCCAAGTGTGCAGCAAGCAACACTGGAATTAAAATGTACGACGTTTCTAATAAACACGTCACGATTAAACGTTGCATTAAATTTAATGATAATATATAGAATCGTCAGTTTCCCTGCACGCGTGTATCTCTCGTACACGTTTGAATTCGAGCGCGAACTGACGACGCGCTTCTTCCAGCTGGCATTGACTTAAAGAATGATAAAAATAAACGTGATTTGGCTAATCCTGGATATAATTTAACATGTTTATATATACTGTTACGTATGCACGCATAACTAAGCAATCACATGTTTAAAGAATTTGGATGAAACTGGTTACATTTGTTTTAATTAAAAAGTTTCGTGATGAAACTACTTTTTACGGCGTTTCGGATCCTTCATTGTGTCCATGGTCAAGGCGTTCATTTTAAATAATATTAGCCTAACTGTAAGCAAACGTTTTGTGTGAAAATTTCATACCAACATAAATAATTGAATTATGTCTTTTAAAGAGAGTTGTATATCACTTATATAATACCTACTGTAAATTGGCGAGTGTTGTTCACCGCAACATCGTAAACTTGTAGGAAAACTAGACCTATCGTAACAGACGTGCGGTTGTAATAAAAATACTTTATTTTGTATAGCAGTGTATGTAATATGCCACATTTTTACCACTTGAAATAATGAAATAATGACTGCTTCTTTCCGGACACCACTGTTTTATTGCTAGTCTAGAAAAAATGGTAATATAAATTCGACTTCTTTCTAAAAAGACGACTATAATTTTATATAATTTACGGTGACTATAGCGTGAACTGCCATCTACATCCGGATAATGAAACAAATATTTAAATTAAACACTTGGCTATGGATCGATACATTGTTTAAAAAGAGTTATATTATAGCTAGTTTGTAGGGTTTATTTTATGAAAAAATTGGTTATATTCTTGTTATTGCTCTATCATAGACTCAAGCGCTCTACATTCTCTAACTATTTTCAACAAATTGTCTTTTGAAAAATTAAAGTCGTTATCATGGCCGTTCCTTCGTGATTGATATACTATATTAGAGGTAGGATCAACTCGTCCTATTCTTCATAATTTGTAATCCAGAAGTATTTATCTATCCCTCCATTGATTCACATTCATATGATTCGAATTTATTTCATAAAAAACAGCATTGATTTTTCACAAGATTATATCGTCGACTTCTGTTTAATCAGTGCGGACTTATTAAGTAGTTGATCTACTTGTATATGATAATTTTTACGATATTTTAAACGTACACTCAAATCGATAAATAATTTAAATGTTTTTTAGGTCGTTTATATTTTAAATAAAACGGTTAAATGAATTATTTATGAGTCAATAAAATGGTATGTTAGCATAGAAAATAACAGTTTAGGCCTTAAATAAAATAGAAAAACACTAAAACATGATGAGTTGGTGAAAGTATTAAAGCTACAAATTCTAATAAATATGCAACTGAAGCGATCAAGAACTCTCCGAATATCAATAAACATTCGATTTGGAATTTAGGATGTGAAATATAATTCAGATTATTTAATTAGTAGGTATTAAAAAGTATAAAAAGAAAGTTTGAAGTCTAGAAAAACATGCATGCTTTTATAATATGTACTTTTGTTAAATGGATGGTATAAACTATAAAAATACCGTTTTCTACGGGCTTGAAAAAAAAATTGACGCGAAAACAATATAACCCTAACCTAACCTATATTTATACGCGACTGTTTACTATGGAGTTTATGCACTCTTATCATAACACCTTTTTATCTTCATCATCATCAACACATTAATGTTCCACTGCTGGGCACGGGTCTCCTCTTATTTGAGACGATTAGGCTGTAGTCCACCACGCTAGTTTACGGGGTTGGTAGACTTCACACACCATCGATAAAATCTCTCAAACATGCAGGTTCTTTCACAATTTTTTCCTTCAATGTTAGAGCATGTGATAAATACGCACACTACTTCCGAAAAGTCAGTGGTGCGTGCCTTGGGTTCGAACTCAAGACCACACCTTTTTATATAACTTTAAAAATAACAAGTGATCTCAAGTGAAATGTTAATTTTTGAACAAGTTTTATTGTTTCAACGCGAATGAGGTCAGCCGTAATACTTTATAGGACGAAGTCATAAAATAATCAATGCATTTAAAGAACGTTGTCTCCACAGGAAACTTCTACGCTTCGGAAATCGTGTCGGCGCTGGAATATCTTCACGCCAGGAATATAGTGTACAGAGACTTAAAGCCGGAAAACCTACTTCTTGCCAGAGATGGGCATTTGAAAATAACAGACTTTGGTTTCGCGAAAAAGCTGACGGATAGAACTTGGACCTTGTGTGGTACACCCGAGTATCTGGCGCCAGAAATAATACAAAGCAAAGGACACAACAAAGCTGTTGATTGGTGGGCATTGGGTGAGTAGTCAATGAATTTTATACATAGACCTAAATAATCGCGCCGTTATCCCTTTGAGGTTAACAAATTTTGAAAATCCATTTCTTACGGCCTTTAGATACTTATTTACTTTCGTTCTTACATTGACGTTCATTTGATAATATATACTTATACATACATATATCACTCCAATTGTGACGTGAATTCTGCGTTCTAAATATTTTTGAAGGACTTCACTAATAAGGTTGGTATATGACTGTATGTATCGAGGCTCCCCTACCTGCGGCGGTGCCGGTATTTCCTCAATAAAAATGCCTTATGCATTTCTTTAGTAAATTTCCTTATATTTTATTGGATATAGGGATATCTGATTGAGTTAATCACGGAAACATTTAAAATACTTCCAGGCAAACAATATTATTTTAGAAACTAAACAATATTTCGTTGTCACAAACCGTCATTTAACCGCAGTAACATGATGCTAAAACGGGCTCTAGACACGCTACCAAACTCTTTGTGTTCGAGTTAACGTTTTTAATTATGAATTTCAGGACCTAAAATGTATAATTCAAAGGTGAAAGCCTTTTTAGCCCTGATATTAGCAATGAAAAACCTACATATAATGTTAGATATTCCTTGTTGTTATAATTTTTTATAAGCATTCTAAATATATGCGCTTATAATAGCATTTCATGTCAACGAAAAAGTGGCCAAAAACAAGATTTCATATCCCTAAAAATATGTTCGTCTACTTTGAAACTCCCTACAATTTGTTCTCTGATGGTTGTGATTTATTTTACTTTGGTGCGAAAGGCTAGCAGGGACTCAATGGGATCCCTTCTTATCAAAAATATTTAGTTTTTTGTTATAGTGTCTTTAGCAAATATTATTACGCTACGAATGATTTGATGTGCTTTCGATTAATTGTGCGTAATACGGAGCGTTCCAAGTCGTAATACTTCTCTGATGAGATAATTATTTGACGAAGCTTAGCGAGCTGTTGAATTAATCATAAGGCTCGTAAATTAAGCCGTTAGAGTTAGTAATTCGTTCGTAATTGACATTAATGATATTGATGCCATTTGTAAGTATTTTGTTTGCATACGTTTTACACAATTTATGTTTTCTCAGTTTGTTATTAATATTCATCACATGAAGTGTCTCTCGACATAATGTTTTTGTTTGTTTATTTATTTAGTTCAATCAGAGTTGTGAAGTGTATCAATGATTGTTTACAATACCACCAATATATTGTATTCTGTTGGTTTACTGGTGTATATCTTATTTTTTGTACCTACAGTGACTCTGCCAATTTATGCATTTACGTTATTTATAATGACACATGTTGCTTTTATCTCACTGCTGACTGCACTACGGCAGCTGGCATTATATGCTATTACTATAGTGTAACGAGAATGATATCTCCTCTTTATATAGTGATACTACTTTATATCAACAGAGTAGTTCATAAAACCACACTTCTTTATACCATAGTTTTTTATTTTACGTACACAAAGCGTAAAGGTTATTTAGATGAATATGGAAAATCGATGAAAAAAAAGCAAACAATTATATACGTAAAAATCTTTTAGAATTTTTCTTCCTTGTTAGACTTTTGGTACACATTTCTAAGCTATATCAAGTCAAGGTCAAATTTTGACGTCATTGAACCTTACCCATGCCCAAAACTTTGGCAATATTTACATAATACTAAATTCGTGTCTTCACTGTTGATTTGTGTAAATGTTGTACTTCCCAACATTATTTTCTCATCTCAGGTTACTGTTCAGTCTAAACATATCCGTGTAGAAATGGGATTTTAGACTAGCTTATTCTAGGTATTCTAAGAAGCAAGTATTAATATTTTCAATGCTAATTGCTAAAGTCGTTTGTTGGCCGCGTTATACGCGCTATTTTCTGCGACACACGCTATTTTAAAGCACCTATTGATAATAGGCCATTAAACTAACCGCAATTTTCTCGTCTAATTGCGAATTATTGGATGTGATAAATATATATTCGTCAACTTATAGAAGATTCTAAATATATTTATATATTGCGTATATTGTTTACTGGTTAATTAAGAAGCCGGTAGAGACTGAATCGCTCGTACAAACGTAATAATGAGGTTGATGGTAAATCTAAAATATTTCGATATTATACGGATTCAGATAATAGGACAGGTTATATATCATATATTTGATATAATAAAATAACTATATAACTTAACTATGCAATTTTTCCGAATATCAAAATAAATGTAAACATGTTTAGTTTACCATATTTTATTGTGTATGTTTGTATGATGAGATTTGGTATTGACTTCTTAAAATTATATATGTATAATAATATATTGACGCTAATCATCATTAAAATTGGATTTACGATGATCCCATCGTAAAATGATAATTGTGTCATAATTACTTAATTATAAACATGATTAGTATTTAATATCCCTTTAAAACTCGGTTTAATTGTTTCCGGGTTATTTGTACCACCGCGCACCGTTACGTTAGTGATGTGATTAATCGATTTAATAAATGTTATATGTTTCATTTTCAGGTGTGCTCATTTACGAAATGTTAGTCGGCTATCCGCCATTTTATGATGACAACCCGTTCGGCATCTACGAGAAGATACTGAACGGTCGTGTTGAGTGGCCGCGCCACTTGGACCCCGTTGCTAAGGACATCATCAAGAAATTGCTCGTACAAGACAGGACCAAACGGCTGGGAAACATGAAGGTGAGCTACCACAGTTATTATATTAAAAAAATAAGAATTAGTTTTTGGATTCTTTTTATCAAATCTTACATAGTATTCATATTTACATATTTATCGGTTCCGGTTAAACGAAACACATTAGAAAGTTTATTTAAAAATACAATTTATCACCTCTCTTGTTAGCGAAATCCAGTATAACTAGGCCTATTATTGTAATGAGTCTGACATTTTATTAGTCATATACCTATACAATTTTAAATTGCAACTGATAATAAATCAGAAAGTTTTACGTGTAATATCTTTAAATTAGTATAATAATTTAAAAAAATACACATAATTTGAATTTGAAGGGCTTTTTTCAAATTCACAGCAGTTTTATTTGTCTTTTCGCCAAAAGTGTAGACAAATAAATACAATAATCACTGTATCTATGGTTATCTTGTCTTGAAAAGCTGCCAGTCTAGACATAAATCATAATAATTTTAATTTATGAATGGTTTGAGGTTTTGAGGGAAGATTTGACTCATAATGTAATAATGTAATTACTATTATTATATAAACCTGTGAATATTATACAGAAATGGTCACTGTCTCCATTGCCATGAACCCAAGTTGCGTAACTGATAAAAACTTTGTAAAACTAAATAAAAATAATTGGCGGTCTAAGCGAGGACATCGGTATTATAAAAAATGATGTTAAATATGTTTTTTTCAACGCATCTCGTCCGTATGTACGTTCAATTTCCAGTTTTCATTGAAAATAGTTTTTAGTGCGACTATATTATTGTACACCTTCGTGTCACGCGCACGCGCACGTGTACTTACGTTACACGAATTAATTACACACTTGCAATGTTTTGTTTACTTGCCAAATTGAAATACCTACTTATTTTTTAAAAAACAATTTAGTTAGAATTGACGATAACGCATTAGTCTTGGTTTTATTTGTTTTACGAACGAAATACCTTCGTCATTATATTTATGATTGCAGGCCTAGCGATATTTTAAACAGCGCTAGTCTAGTTATATTATTAGGCTAGACAAAAGAAGTAAAAGAAAAATAAAGATGCAAAAATAAAACAACTGAAGTATTTCTTGAAAACATATTTTTTTTGAAAAATATCTTAATGTTTAAGAGATTTTCGTATAAGCACGTGTGAACTTTGGCAATCCTCATAAGGTTCAAGTGTTGAACGCTTTTATTTATGATTTATATATATGTACCGGACAGTTCTATTTTAATTTGAACATTTTTATTGCTATTATGTGCGTTGTGTTTGCATATAAATAAACAATGTTATAATTGTTGAATGCAGTGTTTAAATCTCAAACGTCAGCGTTACTCGTAATGTGTCTCAGAGGGAAATTGAGGGCGATGCATATTATTGTGTGTAAACTGGAGATTATGTTGCGTAGACGCACGGCTGTTGTATACTTACGCATTCTGAAAATACTTTAGCCTTGCGCTTGACCTGTTTTGGCTTCTGTTTTGGACATACCCGCGGCGTAGATAGTTTTTTACGAGTACACTTATCATACATAATCTACTTCACACACCACTCGGGATATCTTCATCTTAACTGACAAATGATCTGATATTAAAGTACTTAATATGAGATACGTTGAATAAATTTTGTTGCAGTCGATACTGTTTTTAAATTCTTGTTTCAAATACTATTTAATTCGTGGTGGCGGTGGATTGTGTCCAAAACGAAAATTTATTTAACTGTTGAAGTTGGCTGTTTTCCAGTTTTATACATATAACTTCTAATCTAACACTTGACACTTTATATGTAAAAGGTTTTTTTTGAACAGTTGTCTAATATATTTTCGGTGTAACGTTCGGCAAATGTTAATAATATTCAAAGCCTTATATCAACTCAGATCAGGTCTAGGAATTTTGAGAAACTGGATTTTCTAAGTATTAGTTATGCAGGAGATTAATTTGAGTTCTAGTTTTGTAATTTCGACCGATGGATAAAATTGGAATTGCCTCAAACGGCAGTTGAAAGAAATTAGATGTAAAATATTATCTTTTTGAAACTAGAAACTCTTGACACTAAATTCTAGTCACTTGCCCATGATGATTTTAATTCTTGTTATAAAAGTTATTTATGTCCTCCTATGATTAATATTGTCCAGGTCAGTTGGAAATGTAATGTGTCACAGCCTCATGACTTTGATTGATTTGAAATAGTGTGATATACTCGTAACTAACAGCTCGTTCCCAAATACCTAAATCGTTTTTAGCAACGGTTTTAACGGATCCGTTTATATTTCGGCGGTGACGTACGATCGAAGTGCTACGTGTGACTTTAATTTAACAAGTTTTTCACATATACTTTTCGATAATTATTATAAGCATCCAACGAATTTGACTAAATATTTGTTGAAGACGGATCCGTTTAAACTGTTTTTGTGTGAGCAGGGTGTGTACATAGGTGTTTAGATTGTCGTTGATAGAAAGTCCATGTCATTCTGTGCCATGTTATAAATATCGCTTCCTCGGTCGTGCACATGTGGTCATGGCTAAAGCGAGAAATCGGGATGCGGCGTATCCAATAAAGTGTCGCGCTATCACGCTGAGAATGTATTTTTAAACGGTTGCAGTTAGTGGTTGGTTGTTTTCACCGAGCTTTTTGCGACGATGTCGCCGAGATGTTTAGAAAGCCATCAGTCAGGTGTCCGCCGGTGACTTCAAACGACCGCTGGTCACTACTGACTTATGTCGCGACGCAAATACGACATATTACCGATATACTCGCATTGCGCTAGAAAACTGGGTGGCTTGTTAGCTGCGATGACTTGTGCAAACACACACTGTTTTCCGATCTGATATTGTTGGTATAAATTAGATCACCGGATTATGTGTTCTGGATTGCTATTTATTGTGATGATCTATGACAATGCAGCTCTATATAGATACAAAACATAGTCAAGCTATCAATACGTTATTAAATTCATGCGCACGTTTTATTAATCGATAGTACTATGACTGTTTGGCAATGCGTAAATTTTATAATGGTCGTGTTTACGAATCACATTTAGCCGATATGGGAGCCATGCGGCTGGTTATGAATAGATTGTTTTAATAATAGGAAGTTATATCCATCCCCTTGTATTTGTAGAGGATTAAAATACGAATAATCACGTGTAACCGCTGCGATACCACGGATCGCCAAATTAATCAATTCGATTTCAGTTTGATTCTAAGGCACGCGACTGTGACTTTTCGGCATGCGTATATTACTAATTAACTATATATCTGTAATTGAAACGCAACTAAGCAGTGAAGTAAACATAATAAGGAAAGCTGGATCTCCGTGGGATACTCTCGGTAGCGTATAGACCAACAAACCTGGCTATAGCTTTCAACCTGAAGGGAGGCTCATGCCCTGAAACAAGACAGTATTGGTCTAAAATTATTTAACATTTATAGTATTTAGCTAACAGGTGTTATTAAAGCTAACAAGTTTAACTAAAATATACTGAAATATATTGAACCTTTATTCTTATAAAAAATAAACTAGAACTCATCCTACGCGCGCGGATTATCTTCCGTCTATAATAAAAATATATTACAGCTAGTAGTTCATAAATATCATATTGAAACGTTAATTAAACATGAAAAGGAGAGATGGATTTCGTCGAACGTTTTAAACGCTTATTTTTTTGACTGTGGGTGGCGTAACCGGTCCTTAGTCATCTTTGGCGAAGGCCTTTATTCGGCAGTGGATGTTCTTTTCAATGACGATGATGCAGATAAGAACATATTAGTCATCAGAAACTAGTAATAAATGGCGGTCAACTGTCGCCCTTCACCTGAGACAGTTGTTTATCTAGCTATCTCTTTTTATCTCTACCTATATGTGACGATGCAACGATACCGAATGCAAAAACTTTTGGAACAAAATATTAGGAAAACTGAATGATTTGTATTTCCATATATTGTCCTTAGAGTCCTTAAACCTGAGCGCGAGCTAGTAGTAGCTCTAGCTACAATAGTAATTGCATAATGTACGTCTCAAGAAAGTCGGTAATGTCCAAGTGACCTTTATACATATCTACTCACGTTTTATCGTATTAGATTAATATAACGATATTGCCTCAGGTTTACACGAGTTATGGGACAATTCCAATTGGGCTAAGATAATATTAAAGCGTGTGGCCCGCTTGGCATCGCCGTACAATAATAAATTAAGCTCCAATATGCCCGCTAACTCTAAATCTGAGAATTTACGACGTCTAACCATTGAAGAACGTCGCCAACGCCAATAATAACAAAGTTGTTCTGATTTGAACCACCCACAAATGCATATCATAATTATTGTACCACCATTGACTGATGATCTTATCTTAGCGTGTGTGTAGGTAAAAGGCAAGTGTAGGCAAAAGGTCTTAAGTATGAATTCAAGGCACGAACTTATGACTTTTTGAAATCAAAGGATCATTTATCATATTATGTGAGGAAACCTGCAAGCTCGAAAAATTCCGCGTCGGCCTGTGAAGGCTGTTTATCCGGACAACAGTGCGGACTATTGCCTTACCCCTTTCTTACGATACGAAAAGAACCAAGCCCATCAGTAGCACAGTAAAGCAGGTTGATGACACCTGCGTGCATTTCAGTAATTCAATCGAGTTTTGTTATCTTTGTACTCGTTTCCTTTGTATATTTATTCTTGTTAATGCAATGTTTGTTTCACTTACAGTGCGGTACCGAGGACGTCAAACGCCACAGATGGTTCAAGCACATAGACTGGGCTGACGTGTTCATGAAGAAACTTCAGGTTAGTTTCGACTTTAGCTCTTATGTATGTATCTTCTATACTCACCTATCTATCAACGTATAACTCAAAATTTTCAGTCTAGATAGTTGAAATTTGATACAAAGTATTTTGGAAGAAAATATGTTTTGGGACGGAAATGGAGTGGGAGGGGGAAGAACACTTTTTAGCAACAGTAGTTAAGGAAATTTATAAAGATAGCACATATCATGATGCCTCTACGCTGATAGGCAGAGACGTACCTGCTGCACAATAAGATTCGATCTACGAAGCTAATCCAGGATCTCGCACAGCACCGCTTACTATTATTTATATATTATAAAGTATGCAGTTAACCTGTAACAAATATTTATATATATAACAACGATGTTTTTCGGAACAATAAAATCTGTGACGTAATGGGCTATTATCGCTGAACACTTCAGGAACTGACTTTAATTAGGTATTGAGGCCAGCAGAGATTCACGACGTTTACGTTACCTCAATTAAATACTTTATGATAATACTACGTACTGTACTGTACGGGAACTGTCGGATTTTGAACATTATAATGTGTTCACAGTAGTTCAATTCATATCTTAGGACGCTATTAAAGAATAAATTTGATTAGATCAATCGATGTTACAGTTATCTTACATTATGTTTGTAATTTTTAGTATATTTATTCATGTGTAATTGTTTGTCTACAGCCACCCATAATCCCGGCAGTTTCGTACGAAGGCGACACTTCGAACTTTGACGAGTACCCTGAGACAGACTGGAAGTCGGTTCGCTCCCTCGACTCTGACGAACTGAAGCTGTTCGCTAACTTTTGATGGGCTAATACTACGCCAATGGTTTAAATTAAGTTAATAGATAAATATCGCAACAATGCGAAACGGATGACAGGTTGGACTAACGATGGAACTACTTATGCCAAGTTTTTTCATATATCAGCTAAAGTTAAGTGTAGGTATGTTAGTGATTGAGGCCAAGAATGGCGTAATGTTTGTAGAGTCGATAGGAAACCGTCCGTATTTGAGTAGAATTTGTATATAATGAAATAACCTATTTGATTGTTTAATTGCGTTAAGCCGGCGACTGGTTGGAGCCAAGTGTACCAAAAAATACTGATTGTGTATATACCAAGGCAAGGAATTGAACTAATTTGTTTAAATAATCATTCCGGAGTTGAGTCATGTTGTTGTGTCAGTTTCAATAGTTAACATAAATCGTTTTTAATAACCTACTTTTAGAAAATCCATATATTAGTAGTTCTTATTTGTAGTTTTCCTGGCAATTAAAACGTATAATTCCAATTTATATGTCTTCTCTTAAAATAATTGTATATAACTTGTTTATACTATTTTGCAGTCATTGCGTCAGAGTGGCAGTTTTAATACTACCTACTGTTCTTATCAGTGTTCCATCTGGTACCTTATGAATATCTTACAAGTATCTTCTAGTGAATGATTTTCTTGGTTTCAGTCAGTCTGCTAGTGTGAAGTCGCTAAGAACTTCCTGTGTGTGCATTTATAGAGGATGATTATATTATTGATTAGTGTAAATAAGTGTAGGGCCGATGTTGTAACATGACATTCAATCAACAATTTTCTACATATATACATCATATGTAATATGTGTCAGAAACTATTAAACATGCTAGGGCCTTAATTATGGCCAAAGTTTTCGTCAAGCAATTGTTCTATTTAAGAAATAATCTTTTAGAATATCATATTACAATATGGACCTTAATAACATGTTCGAAAGAACATGGAAATAAAACTGCTTTTTACCAGTAAGTACCTACGAGAGACTAACGTGAAAACCCATGAAAAGAAGTTTTATTTCAATATCTAATATTTGTGTAAGTGTAAGTAATCAGTCGAAATTATTAATTGATAAAATTATAAATATTATAATAATTTAATAGAAATTATTAATATGAATATGAGCTACACGCTCATTCTTAGTTCTTGATTATATACCTTTGCTATAACAATGTAACATTGCCTCGTGCCTTGTCTCATGTCGGTCGCCAAGTGGCATAGTAGAAAAGTGTGAATATTTATTTTTAAGTTTAAATGCATTACATTTCCAATGCTTTCTAGTTCAAATGTTAGTATTTAAGAATTAGGCTAGTTTGTCATCAATGACAAATAATGTTTGTGATTTTGAACTATTTCATATAATTAGTATTCTCCTTTAACTTAACCACTTAGAAATAAATATCTTGTCATAATTATATTTTCGTTTTCCAAATACTTACCTACATGAACGATTCGATGAACCTTGTAGCGACATCTAGTGAGTGAAGTTTTAAGCAATCAAACACTTTAATCTTCCAACATGTTACGTTATCTATTAAAATCTGACAATTTGTTCAATTCCTATATTATTTGTTGGTTATGGTTATGTAAAAGATCTCACACAATTTATAATTAAAAAGAAAGCATAAAATGTCACTAATTGTAATATATTTATTGTCATGTTACTGTTATTATCAGGCCATATAGTATTTTCTGTGATCTTTTTAGTCTTGAAAAGGTAACACGGATGTTGTTTATTATGAAACAGTTATTGTGTCATAAAATCAATGCAGCCAGTAATTAATAAAAAAATTATGTAATGTACTAAGTACTAACCAAATACGATTTTAAAATAACTTAATCATGATTCTAAAAAAACATCCATCATATTTATAAAAATATTTCGTATTTGATCTATTTTCTGAGCGGAAAAATAACTCAATTTTAAATAGAATATTATTTACAAAAAGTTTATAAAATTGTAATAAATTGAATATTTGCAGAAGTGTGTATATAAATAATGCCATTCGATCTGTCCGACTAGCAACCGTTACTCATGACGAACGGCTGAGAAGAGAAAATGTTATTGTGGTTATAGATAATCGGCCACAGAGGCATAACGTAAACGTAATATACTTTAACAGCTACTGAGAATCTAGGTTATTTAGATTCTAGTCTAAGAACTAGTATACTTAAATCATGAAGTCAGTATTAGTGACAATATGAAAAACTAGAATAATATTGGTATTCTTAAAATCGGATTTGGTTAGTAACATATTTATAAAATTAATTAACAGGGTTGTAGATATTGATAATTGTAAATACACAAAAATATATGTGTTGTTTAAAACAATTCGAGTGTTTAATTTAAAGAATGAATTTGCTTTGATAGGTGTTTCTATTTTTATTATAAAACAAAAAGATTTGTAGCTGTCATAATGTTGTATTAATAACCGTAGCGAAAAGTAAAGATGCTGTTCGATTTGTTAATGGCGGAGCGTGGGTTGTTTAAATGTCTTGAAGCGATCATCCAGTCAACACATGTCCATCATAAAACTATATAGATTCTAGATTCTATAACAACGTTTAACATAACAACTGAAAAGAAATATAAATCGATAACAATTTATTTTTAAACAATTAAAATATATTCGAAAGTCTCGAATCATGAGTATAAACAAACAGTGGAACATAAACTGTAAAAAAATATTAAATGTAAACATTTGCGTTTTGGATTGCACGAACTATTGAACAAACAGTCTCAGAAATAGAAACTATTAATATTTCAAATGTAAAACAAACTATAAGTGTTTGAAATAAAATAAATATGAACATGAACTTTAGAAATAGTTGCTTACAACAGTAGACGTTAACAAGTTAGACATTGCATTTCCTTTGACCCTATCTGGCCTTATTATGTGGAAATCCATAAAGATATCTTCAACTGAAGGATGGTGGAGAGTTCATATCGCCAAGCGGACCATTAGTCTGCACATCGTTTTAGGTCTTGGGTACATGAAACTGAATAAATGTTTACGTGACAGGTATAGTGTACTTCGTGAGAGGTCTACTCTGATTCTGATTTCAATACAGCGCAATATGAACTGTGAAATATTATACAGAAATTATTTATAGAAATTACAACTTCAGTACCATTAAATGTTCTAGATTTGAAAATTTTCCTGGCACTGAGATATGACATCGATTTTTCAACGGTTCATAAAATATTTTCTAGTAAAATATACGTGTTCAGTAGCTGGTTCAATGTTTTTTGTGATAGGGGACATCGCCATTTGTGCTATCGCCACTTCAATGTTATCAAGTTGAGAGGAGTAAAACGATATGGTGACTGATAATTTTCGTGCAAAAGCAGGCGAAATATAATTGAAGTTTTATTATTGTAATGTATTTGATAACAATGGATGTTGCTGGGGAACAATGTTGGATGAAAGTGATTTATTTAGCCGTAGGATGAAAATAATAGACGAGTTCGTTGCGTTTGAAGTAAATCTGTTTACAAATCATGGGAGGCATAGTATAGAAATATACATATGGCTTCGACGATATGCAATACATGCATGCATATGCTTACGATGGGCAATACAGCCCGTCATATCACATAGTGTCGAGATCGTTTCATAAGGACATTACAGACTAGAAAATCTAGTCAAAGTCAATGATTCATCGATTAGATAGGATAGGGGTATATAAACTTTTGAAGTGAAACGTATTTTCCACTTCAAGACTAAGTTATAATTTGGCATTATTCCACTAAACCTCAAAAATCATTCCATTTCAACCCTACGAGTATTTGTAGGAAGGATTATATATAAATGCTGTATTTTTTCCACTCAAACCTCAAGCATTAAATGTAGAGTCAAAATGTTTTATTTATGCATACCGTAACTTTACTGTGTGTCTGTGTACTTATTAAAACTTTTTTGGGGTTTTAGGTTCCAGTGGAATTTAAGTATACATATATTTCTTAATTTAATTTGAGCACCCAAAAGTTTAAGCTGGAACGAATGTTCCAACTTAAACCCTAAAGCGATTTTAGTATGGTATGGACCAAGTTTTGAGAACAATGGCATTAGGGTTTACGTAGAATAAGCCATAATTTTAAGATACACTTCATAGGCAATATAAAGGCCTATAAATGTTGCCACCTTCAACTTCTGCAAGTAATAACTAAGTTCCCATAGCGCTGGCCTATAATGTATAGTATTTCAAGTCCGAATCGAGGGCACCTAGAAATTCAAATAAATTTCTATAATCGTAAAGGAAACATTTAAAAAGGAAATTAGCTCGCTTAAGAAATTTATAAAGAGCTTTTTAAGTTATAAGAAAATTTATTTAAGTTAGGCTTACTTCATTTGTGCAAAAACAAAGTGATGGAGGTATTTATTATGTTAAGAAATGTTAATATTTTTTAAATATGGTATAAAACTTGGCCCACGTTGCTACTGAGAAATATAGAAAACTGAACAGCTCAATAAAACTGCTCGACCTGAATATCGAACCAGAAATTCCACCGCCTTTATGGCCTTAATAAATATAGGTTACCATGACACCGCACCCCAATTTTTATATTTTTAGCGTGTCTACATATTTTGTGATTAGATTGAACTAACAACTGATAACATCGATTTAGTTAATAAACTAAATACTTTACGAACAATATACATGTATGAGTGAGCGATGCAAAGGCCTAAGGAATCGAGCAAACAAACTGATAACTTATAGCAATTGCCCATGATGGATTAAATGAAGATAACTAATCAAAGTATCATTTTCAATTATCACATTATCGTTATCATATTAGAGTTGTATAAGGTTTGTGTGTGACAGGACGTTTCTTTTCAAAATGTCTGTCAGGCCGTTGACACCCGCCCTTGCGGAGAAGGCTCGCGTGGAGTTGAACGAGAGCCCGACTAGGCTGAAGGATGACTTACAGAGCATTAAGGACTGGCTTGCTAAACAGCCTCATATAAACGCCAGAACAGGTAAGCACAGAAACAATGTTTTAACGCGTGTGACGCAGTGGAAAGGCACATAGGACGTGGACAAAGATAACTCGATTAAAGGACAATCAATATTTTTTGACGTATTTACTTCGTTTTGTGCTCTGCAAGCTTTCTATTCTATAACTCGATAATGATTGCCTTGATATTTACTTAATATCATAAAATTGTTTAATTTAAAGAATGAATCATATCGAATTGTTTTTGCCATAAAATAATATAAACGTTTGGTTGTTTTCCTAATTTGCCCTTTGAGCCAAATATGATAAGGGCCAACTCTATGCGAAATAAGAAAAAACGCAATACTCCTAAAGATTTGCAAGTTCCTGTTAATTTTTAAGCCATGAAACTGAGTTTTTGTTTTATTTTTAGTTAAGTTGTTGTGAACGTAGTTGCAATAAAATCAACTTTCAACGTCAAGTGACTGTTGGCATTTCCTAGTTTATATGGTTCAAAGGGAATGGTTTGATTGGAATAGAGCTCTGAGCCTTATTAACCTATCTATGTATATCTTTTCAACATATACACATATTATCACAACTGCATCCCTTTTATTTGTATTAGGGGTTAAGCTATTTATTCTGAAAACTCCAGATTGAAGACTGCGTACCCAAAAAAACTAATAGGTATAATATTTTATATCCGAAGCATGCATTGGGTAAGGCATATGGGTTTTTTGCTATACGATGTGATTATCACATCGTATAATCATATTATTGATGAAGATATTAATGCCGGGATTAACGCCTGCTGCTTTTAAGAAAATCTTGGCTTAAAACCTTTAAAGTAATTTTGTAACCTCACTTTTTGCAGTCGCATATGTAACCCAGATAAATATTTTAGGACCAAGTTGTGGATGGTACTGGGGGGAACCCAAAACACGACGATTATGAACACTAATTGTGAAAAACTTAATAAGCCGAGTTAACGAATTTTTTTTATAGATGATCAATGGCTGGTCGCGTTTCTTCGCGGCTGCAAGTTCAGTTTGGAGAGAACAAAGGAGAAGTTGGATCTTTACTACTCCCTCCGTACAACAGCGGCTGATCTGTTTCGGATCAAGCACACGGAGCCACTTTTTGATGAAATTTTAAAATTAGGGTAATGTATTTTTATTACGCAATTATTATTATTGTTGCTACATAAAGTACTTCATCGTTAGGCCATTTATAGAACATATTCTGGGTAAGGGGTTCCATTTAGGATGAATCAGAGAAGTATGCTTAGAACATTTGTGATAGCCTAGTTGTACGATGGACGCGCGGTTTACTGTGCAATCAAAGATCTCAAATACGATCCAAAGGCACATACTACCGACTTTTAGAAGTTACGTGCGCATTTATCACATGCTGTCAAGAAACCTGCAAGCCTGCGATTTTTATCGACGGTATGGGAAGTCTGTCAACCTACAGTAGGCTAGTGAGGTAGATTATAGCCTAATCACTCTCAAAGGAGAGGAGACCCCTACCCAGCAGCCGGACAGTATAAATGAGTCGATGATGATGGTAGCCTAGTGCCGCTTAAGCAGATTTTTCTTTACGCAGTCAATTAATTATGTATTTAACAAACACATTAGGATTTAAATTCTAAGCCAGAATCAGACCTTGGTTACTGCACAGCTGCCTGATAATCTTGGAGTCTTCTGCTTTACTGGATTGACTTTAAACATAACAAGTAAACGTAAGGATAGTACCTATAAATATAGTAGTAGAATATATAAATAAATAAATATTAAATTACTTCAAAAATTAATAAATACATCCGGACATTACAACACAGCGCCATCTAGTTCCGAGTAGTACAACACAGTACAAGTACAAAATTGTTTTTATCTTAAACACAATGTACCACAGCAAAGCGTGGCAGGGTCCAACTAGTTATTTTATAATGAAAAATATTATATAAATGTTTATTTTACTTTGTCTATAGATCGTTTATTGTATTGCCCAAGGCACCAGGGGCTGACGGGCCAGTGATTTCCATAATTAGGCCAGCCAAGTATGACCCGAGCAAGTACAATATTTTAGACGTTATGGCTGTTACTAACGCTATTATGAGGGTAAGTCCATGTTCGTTTTTTTTCTATTTTTTATATGTGTCATAAAGATTATACGTATAAGATTTTAAGAAGGACATGACGGATTATTACATGTGATTCTTCTCATAAATGAACTGCCGGTAACTGCTGTAAAAGCTTTCAAGTAAAATGTACCATATTTTCTAGCTTTTTTAGATAGAATTTAGCACATTTTTTTTCTAGCTATATATAGCTAACGTAAGCACTATTTAAATCAATGATAATATTAAATAAGAGCGCTATCAGTTTAAAATAAACTGATTGCGGGTTTAATGTGAGTAGGGAAAAATAAAAATTCCTACTAATTAAATGTAACTTGAATTCTTTATTTCAGATCGTAATGTTGGAAAATGATAATGCTACAGTTTCTGGTGGGCAGAGCATTCTAGACTTAGAGGGAGTCACGATGGCACACTTCTTACAAATGACTCCGGTGACTATGAAGAAAATGGTTGTTTTGGGACAGGTAAATAATTTTGTGATATTTTTTTTTGTTAGCTGCTAATCTATATATATAAAAGGAGAAGCTGACTGACTGACTGACTGACATATCCACGCAGGGCCTAAACTATAAGGGTTAGAAACTTGAAATTTTGCACAGTGATTCCTTTTATAACGTAGGGGAGCACTAAGAAAGGAATTTTGAAAATTCACCCCCTAGGGGGGTAAAACGGGGGTGTAAGGTTAGTATGTAACTTGGCTGTTTTTGAAGTTATTCAATTGAAATTCGGTTTGAAGGTTTTTCATTGAAAGTTATGAAACACGTGTAAAATATTTTTTCAAAAATCATCCTTTAAAGGGTTAAAATGGGGGTGCAAAGTTAATATGAAATTTCTTTGATTTTCAATGAAAGTTGGCGAGTGTAGGTAGGGGTAGGGGGACCAAGTTTGTACGAGACAACGTGATTCCTTGGTCCAAGGGCCTAAACTATAAGGGTTAGAAACTTGAAATTTTGCACAGGGATTCCTTTTATAGCGTAGGGGAGCACTAAGCAAGGTATTTTGAAAATTCACCCCCTAAGGGGGTAAAACGGGGGTGTAAGGTTAGTATGTAACTTTGCTGTTTTTGACGTAGACGTATGACGTAGGCATCCAATAAGAAAGGATTTTCCGAAATTTTGCCCATAAGGAGGGGGATAGGGGGACCAAGTTTGTACGAGACAACGTGATTCCTTGCTCCAATCTACTTCAAATTTTTCATAAACATTTTTTAACAGAATTGATGGAAGACGTATTTCGTATTTTATCGAAATTCAATCTCTGACGGGATTAAAAAGAGATAGAGAATTATGTTGGAGGTGATATCAATACTCCTTAGTGCTTTTGATTTAAATTACTTTTTATTTTGACGCATGCTTGAAAACTCAATCCGATTTTATTCAAAAGAGGTTGAACTCACATAAAAGCTTGATGCAATGCAAATATTTTATACTCCTTAAAATTGTAATTTCTGTTTGTAATTTCATAATTATATAAAAGTATGTATACGGTAATTACACAAAAAAATAATTTCTAAAATGTTTGTCTGTCTCTCTCTTCGTTCCTTCTAATTGCTGCAACAGCTGGACCGATTTTGTAGGGACTTTCACCATCGTTATAAGGAGTAACTTAGGCTACTTTAATTTAAGAACAAGAAACGAATTAGAGTTCCGTATGATTTAAAAACGCGGGAGCTGACCAATGCATGAATATGAACATTAAATTTTTCGTTAAATTTCACGCGAACGAAGTCGCGGGCAACAGCTAGTAAAATTATATATATATAGAGTTGAACATGTTCAACTTTCATTTTATTAATGTTTCATTTATACAAGTTTAAGACGCAGTATACTTGAATGTTATTGTTATTTATTCTTTAAAGTAGGTAATGTGATAAATTGCAATATTCTCGACGTGGCGCGTATGACGCTATGATAATGTATGTAACTTATATTTAATACCTATTACGTATTATACATTAACGTCTAAGACATTCTTAAAATAAAATATTTTATGAAATCACATGAAAGAATCTTACATAAAAGAATAACTATTTTCTATTTAATTTTTTTTATTAAGAAAGAAAAATTCAACCTCGGGCGGGACTCGAACCCGCGTCTTCTGGATCGGTACTCCAGACGCTCTGCCAACTGAGCCACCGAGGTATCCGCCTGATGTGTTGAATTTTTCTTTCTTTATGTTACTTATGTCTTTACGGCGACATAGCAACATCGATTGGACAATTCTACCCAACCCAGAATTCTCCCTTTACAGCGAGTAGATTCCGGATGATATTGCATTACCTTTATACAATCTTTTTGTATTTTTTAGCTTATTTCAAGCTAAGAAATACAAAAAGATTATTTTCTATTTAGTTAAACGTTAAAAAGTTTAACTACAACTATCAAATTACTGTATAGTTTCGGGTTTAGTGTAGGTATACTTTATTATTAATGATATTTTAATGATAAGAGTATTATTTTTAGGACGCCTCACCTCTGCGTATGAAAGGGACGCACTATTTAAACACACCACCAGGATTTGAAACAATTTTTAACGCAATGAAAGCCTTACTTAATGAGAAGAATCAAAATCGAGTAAGTGTTAAAGCATTTCAGAATTATTATTGATACAACAATGTTTGCATGCATCAGTGTTGATACAACAATGTTTGCATGCATCAGTGTTGAACTTGAAGTCAAAGGTTAAGGACCTTTGTTCGATACAAAGGGGCGCAACACTGATTGCGAAGTTACGAGCGTATTTTAGGTATTACATTATCACATGCTCAAACGGTGAAGGAGAACATCGCGAGGAAACCTACATGCCTAAAAGATTCTCTCGATGATACGTGAAGTCGGCCAACCTGCACTTGGTGGACCCATATAAACTAATTTCTATTAAATGAGAGGAGACTTGCACCACAGCAGCGGTGCCATACTTAGGTTGATGATGAATGCTTAATTAATATTTTTTTGTGTATTTTAGCTTTACGTCCATAACAAAAATTACGAAGAAATGTACAAATACATTCCTAAAGACGTGTTGCCTGCAGAGTATGGTGGAAATGCTGGCACTGTGGCAGAAATCACAGGTAACAATATGAATTGTCTGTCCACTATAAAGATATCAGATGACAAGTTGACAACAAACATTTACGATTATAACATTTGTATACATATACATGCTTTTATGCAAAATTAACAATATATAACGTTATATTTTATAGAATACTGGAGAAACAAGGTAAAGGACTACGATTCCTGGTTGGAAGAGGATTGGAAGTACGGCACAGACGAATCCAAGCGACCTGGCAAACCTAAGACGGCTGAGGACATGTTTGGCTTGGAGGGTTCCTTCAGAAAGCTCGAAGTTGATTAAGGAAATATTGCAATGATGTTTATAATAAACGTTCACCTCTATTATTTAATTTTTGTGATTACCCAGACCTCCTACCTAATACAATCTAAACAATATTGGCAAAATCCTTTAGGAAATAAGACACGATATTATGTAGTATTTGGCGAATGATGTCGCTTTGGAAGAGACTAGAGTAATAACAAAGAAGTTTTGTTGGAAAGACTAAGACTAAGTCACTTTAAGAACTCGCGATAGATAACTAGATTTGTAACTAGATTTTTACTTTTGATATGATATATCAAAAGTATGACAAATCAGCTAATAAGCTTTTATAAATAAAAGCTTATTAGCTTTAGGTTTATTAGGTTTAAACTCTCAATAGCTAATTTTAGTGATAACTATATTTTTCGTCAGAGTACACTAAGTAAGCATTGGTTGCATAAATCAGAGTAGAAAAAAACATGATAAAGGCGACGAATGCGTTTTAACTGTCAGCTCGTACTAGGTACTTTAATGAGTCATTATTTTTTTATGTTGTTGTGTTACGGATTTACATGTTTATACAAGAAAATTATCGCAACTAAATATACATATATTTGTATGCACCATGTAGATATATGTACATTGTTTACGTATATTATATTAATATGGTCAACAAGTATTTTGTATTGTTAGTTATATATCTGTAGTTGAAGTGGCTAGTCATACTCTGTTTATGGTTAATAAATACCGCACAAAATCCAGAAAAGGTACTTATTTTTCGGCCTTGAGTTTAAAAAAATATCGTAAGCCTGCTACGTGAATTCCCATTTCGAAATGTAATATCAAGTTAAGTGATTGTGTTTTCGGTGTTTAACTAGGCGAAAACTAATATTTGCTATATATTTTGTAATTCATACAGTATACTAAAATATACGTTAATAAAATGTTGGTGAGACCTTTAAGTCCTGAGTTGAAAGCGAAAGCAGAATTGGAACTTAATGAAACTCAAAAAATATTGGAAGATGGAATACAACATCTAAAGGAGTGGATTAGTAAGCAGCCGCATTTGAGAGCCAGAACTGGTAATTGTAATTTTAAAATACATTAATCAAATTTGGACCAGGTAGGTTAAGCTAAGTCTGCGAGGCTAGGGTGGGTAGTGAGCTAATTATAAATTTATAAGTTTTTAGCAAACATATTAATACATTTGAAAAACGTCGCGCGTACGATTTTAATTCGTAAATTAGACGTGTTCAATTAAATAACTACTTGTGCGTGACCTGTTGTCGATCGTAGTTTTGTTTATAGTGTTAGTGTTAATTGATAATATTAATTGCAGAAGATCAATGGCTCGCAGCATTTCTGAGAGGCTGTAAGCACAGCTTAGAACGCGCCAAGGAAAAGCTAGATCTATATTATTCACTTAGAAATATTTCGCCAGACTTGTTCAGTTTCAGACCTAGAAACCAAAAGTTTAAGGAAGTATTACAAACAGGGTAAGTGATTGTTAATAGTCGGCTAGGCAAACATATTAATCTAGATTTTCTTTACGTTAGTCTACATTTCTTTAAGTCTATTAATGCAACTCTTCTCAAATGTTCGACGTACGGTTCAGATAGTTTTATGATTTATCTTTTATAACTTTATAGGTATACCTAATAGTTCGTGTTGACATTATGAAAATGTATTGAAATAAAAAAAGACAATGTGACATTTGTAAGATGCATAAACACATTATTTTAACATGTAGCTGCTGAGGCATACTGGATACGATTCCCAAAAGTGAAAAGTGTATTTAGAATTTTGTGTGGAAATCTTAATCGTATATGTGCTCAGTTAGTGGCAACAAGATCTAAACATTGAGAACTATGGATGTACACCAGTACTGCTCTGTATTCTGTAAGTCTTTATATTTTACTAAATATGCAATTATGTTTCAGGTCGACGCTAATCTTACCAAAACTGTCATCGCCGCTTGATCCCCGGGTTGTGATAGTCAAAGTTGGTCTCAACGACCCCAACAAGTTTATACCCACTGAACTTTTCTCATTTGCACATATTTTACAACAGGTGAGTATTTTATTTAAGAATGGAATGATGTTTTAAATGTTGATTACTATTGTTATTTTTATCGACGAACCTTCATCGTGACAAAACAGGAAAACTGATACTGGCTGGAATACTAAAAGCTGTAAAGTTTTTAATAATCGAACAACTGATGTAGGCTTTTAAAATTATGATGAATAATCTCTGAATGAACCGGTATTTAATTTTTTTTTAACTCAATCTCAAATGTTTTGTCTAAAGTAGACCAATATATGTATACATACACAAATTGTTAAAATATAATAAATTAGTTAAATTGTTTTGATTCACCAATGAAGGGCAGGGCCAAACCCTCAAATGTTACATATTATAATCTGCAGTGAAAAAAGTTGCACAATTGAGGAGTAGCGTTTAAGTACTTAGCCAAGCCAACAGTCGTATAATCTTTGTTAGCGTTTTTGCAAACTACAGGTTGATTTTGAATTGACAGTATTCTTATACATTATTACTTTACTTTACTTCTATTATACAACTAGCTTTGCCCGCAACTTCGTCTGCGTAAAATTAGTATTTTATGGCTTTTTTTTTGGTATTGAGAATGCCGGTATTATTGGCGTCGGTATTGGTGGCGTCGGTTTTGAAAGAGTCGTGTATTTTGGTGTCAGTATAGATGGCGTCGGTATTGGTAGCGTCGGCATTTGTAGCGTCGGTATTGAAGGCGTCGGTATTGTTGGCGTCAGTATTGATGGCGTCGGTATGAGTGGCGCCGGTATTGGGGACGTCGGTACTGCTCCACCAGTACCGACGTCCCCAATACCGGCGCATCTTTATAGATGTCGTCGGTTTAAATGGCGTCAATATAGATGACGTCAGTATTGCTGGCGTCGGTATAGGTGGCGTCGGTATGTGAGGCGTCGGTATTGAAAGCGTCGGTCTTGAAAGTGTCGGTGTTGTAAGCGTCTGTATGATGGCGTCAATATTGATGGTGGTGGTATTTGTGGCATCGGTATAGTTGGCGTCGGAACAAGTGGCGTCGATATAGGCGGCGTCGGAATTGAAAGTGTCGTTATTGTTGGCGTTGGTATGGGTGGCGTAGGTATTGTTGGCATCGGTATGGGTGGCGCAGGTATTGTTGGTGTCGTTATTGTTGGCGTCGTTATTAAGAGCGTTGTAATTGAAAGCGTTGATTTTGTCGGCGTCGGTATTGGTGGCGTCGGTATTGTTGGCGTCGTTTTTGTTGGCGTCGTTATTGGTGGCGTCGGTATTGTTGGCATCGGTATTGATGGCGTCGGTATTGTTTGCGTAGGTATTTATAGAATCGGTATTGAGAGAACTGTCGTAAAAATTACAGTTTAAAAACAGTTTTATAAAAAATTAGAAACCGTTTAAAAAAAGGATAATTGAATTTGCTGAAGCTGTTTTCAAGTAATGCCGTGACAAAGGGAAATAGGGATTTATTTTTATATATACGGATAAATGATATGTTTAATGACTTAATAACAATTAAGTAGGTTTTGGAATATTTGTTTAAGAAACAAATATGTATTTTTGTTTATATTTTGTAAGATGACAGTAATCTGCTAAAGCAATGCTAATAAATTTGAATTTATTAGTCACCCGTCGGTAGGTTATTGACTGTTTTTGTGTAATTGTAGTAAGCTTTGACAAGTTTCAGTAGCCAATAAATTATTTATTGAATGTGATAATGACAGAATGATTTCAAGCAAGCAGGAGTTCAACATGACTCCGTCTGAGAAACATAAGACGTTTAATTTGGAGACACTTCATAAAGGTTTTAAAATGAGGAATAGTCATCAATATTGTTGTTTATACTTTCACAGATTATGTATTTGGAAGACGATGCATTTATGGTGAATGGTACTATCAATATAATGGATCTTGAGGGGATAACTATGGCACATATTCTGCAAATGACACCAGCGGTGCTGAAAAAACTAGTAGTTGCAGGACAGGTAATTTATTGTAAACCTATAATTACAAAATCATTTAATAATTGCATTGTCAAAATTCGTTCGTAAATTACTAAAATTAAATATATTCGTTATACCAAAACGTTTACCAACAAGCTTACGGCTTGATATTAATAGCCAGTCCCCTAACGAGCTCTGGTAATATTACTCACTCGCAGAATTGCGAGGGGGGGGGACTTCCCTTGTCGGGCAGCTCAATTTGGGCGAGGAATCTCACTATGCCCTGCCCTACCTCTCAAATATACTTGAGTAACTATCTTCATAAATAAAATACAGTGAAATCAGTTCTGAATTGACTTATAATAACTGGCCTTGTACATAAAAAGAATGTTTTACTAAACATTTATAGATTAATAAAAGTATTTATTTTTCAGGACGCTTCTCCGCTAAGACTAAAAAGTTTACACTTTGTAAATGCTCTGCCAGGTGCTGAAACGATTTTCAATATTGTAATCAAACTACTTAATGAGAAGCATAAGAAAAAGGTATGTAAGATCATAGATTTTCCGAGTAGGCGTTACGAAATATTCTGCATTAATCAGTCGTGTGCTAATTGTTAACATAAATCGTCCGAATTAAAAAGTATGTAGCCAGACTTTCATTTCATGATCGCATCGCATACCTCTAGTAATGCTAGCCACCATAGACTACGGCACCGGACCGCAGTCAGATTAAAAAAACACAGAACCTTTTTTTTTTAATACATAAAGGTTTTTTTTTTATGAAATATACATAATGTGTTTATGTTTTAGATTCACATATCTAGCAAGGATATAAGTTCGGTTTTCAATTATGTTCCTAAGAATATATTGCCAGTGGAGTATGGTGGATACGGGGGTACCACACAGGAAATCATAGGTATATTTTTATATAAAATATCCATCTTCATAATCAGATATAATTAATGGATTATATTAGGATATAACTAATTAATTATATCTGATGATGAATTTCTCTTCGGGCATAATTATGTATTGTTTTGATATTCACACATACAAACAAAACTTCCACATATACAATCAAAATTAGTAATTTCGATAGCATATATTGCTCTATGACTTATGACTCTCATTGTGACTTTTATCTGCAGATTACTGGTTAAAGAAACTGGATGAGTACGAGGACTGGTTAGACGAAGACCTGAAGTATGGAACAGATGAAACAAAAAGGCTAGGAATTCCCAAGACTGCGGAGAACATGTTCGGTGTTCAAGGCTCATTCAGAAAACTAGATGTTGATTAAATCTTATTTTAATTTTGAAATCATATATTTAGGAGATTTTCTTTTTCCTGTAGCTACTTTTATTAGGTTTAAGAGAAATTCTGCTTTGATATGCTGATGTTCAGTGTTATCATATATATACTTATATATATAATATAAAAAAGGATTAATTATAGAATTTTTAAATATAACTTTATTGGCTTTCAATAAAAATTGACAGCATTTCACTAAAAATAATAATTATGCTAGTTACATTTTTGGGTTAGCTGTTGTTTTCTTAGTTAGGTCGATAAGCAACTTGTATCGCGGAGAGACAGTTTGTCTCCCTGGATGCCACAGAAGAATTTCTGAAATTAAAAGTAATTGTTTGATTTTGCAAAATAAATATAATAATAAGTATACTTACTCAGTTTAAATTGTGCAATTAAGACTTACCTACTTTTATTCTTTATGACGCTTCAAGGCACTTTGTGTTAAATGATAAATATCATTTATCAGTTGCATTGGTTATCTCTATCTAAGATATACTATAAGCCATCGTAAATACAACTGCATTATGTAAACTTAACTCACTTTCACTTTGTATAGTTTGTATATTAAAGTCGTTATTAAAATTACTTCACCCAAAAAATAACTTTTTTCTATCAAAAGATGTGTGATGGACATTATTATTAGTATTCTAAGTTGTGAAAACAAAACACATTCAAGATTATTAAAATATTCATTAGGGAAATTCATCCCGCGGGATAAGTTGGAAGTGCTTGAGTTGACTAAAGAACCAGAGGTTTAGATGCTAGCGATTTAAATCCAATAGGGATAATTATGACTTAAATTCAAAGTGAAATGTTTTTATTTCAATTAGACCAATATTACCGGTACTTTTGAAATGTCGATACTAGTTGCACGGTTCCTAGAGATAGGTCTTATGGAGCCTTTAATATACAAGGCATCTCATGATCGATAAAATATTAGTCGGTTAGTCTCAATTTTCAAAATAAGTCGGTGTGTTCCTTTATCCTTGTAATAAAAATCCTCCTAAATACCTTGATCAATTATGATGTTTTTTTTGCAATTACGGGTTTATCGGATTGGTTTATACCTGCGTCAAGCCAGGGCGAGACAGCTAGTTAGTAGTATAAATGGAAGAATCGGGTAATTCCAACTAGTTATATAGACAAGAAGAGATACTGATAGATAAATATGTCGGTTACGGCCTTGCATCGTTATATTTGTGTCACTTATGAACAAATCAATGGGTAATATTGGTTCAAACTATCAAATGCATCCATTCCTGTATTACGAAGACGTTAAATACATATATTATATCCCAAACACATAATACAGACAACCCCCAAACGCCACTGAGCGGGTTGAAGAAGTGCAAAAATAATCTCAAGTAGACCATCTTTTAAAACTCTGGTGTGACTAACGGACTGAGATGTCAAAGGTCCCGAGTTCAAACCCAAGCCTAACTTGCTGTCGGCAACAACTGACTTTTCGGAAGTAATGTGCCTATTTATCACTCACTCAAACGGTGAAGGAAAACATCGTGAGGGAACCTGCATGCCTTAGAGATTTCCTCAATAGTGTGTGTAGTCTGCCAACCCGCAGTAGCCTAGCGTGCTGGACTATAGCCTAACCCCTCTCAAATGAGAGGAGACCCGTACCCAGCAGTGGGACAATGATGGGTTGATGATTTATCTAACTAGCAATAGCTATATATAATATAGAACCACCGCACGAAAATTCGAAGCCCTGCACCCTCAATGTGTGACGATCTGATTAGCCCCGCGGCACTCAAGACTGCCTTATGTGCCAAATGAGTTAGTGACAAATGTTTGTGCGGTGAGCAGTGGCAGACCAAAGGTCGAATGCTACTAGTACTCGATGCTATTGCTGATGATATATATATACATATAATTGATTAAGGATGTATGTAATACACTTGTCAAGAAAAAAACTACCTGTTCCACAGAATCTGCAAAAGATATCCACTTTCGGTTTCTTGATAAACGTTTTAGTTCTTAACAGTAAATCGCCTAGGCTATGTTTTGCATAACTAGTTGCCTTCCATTTAAATAGCGTATAATACACTGAAGAAAGACTTGCTATCTCGCATCGAAGTCCCAAATAAAAGATAGTAGATATATTGTTTATTATGAAAAAGTAATTGTATCTGTATTGGAACATCGGTTGTTTGTCGCGTGATTGGACGATATTGTCGAGTGTGCTGCGTGACACGGCGCGACAATGATAAGACCAGGTTCTTTATCAGTTAGTCGATACACCGGCGCGCACTGAAACGATAGGTAGGTCTTACCTTACTGTCTAGTACTTTGTGCAAATAATATTTTATGTTTATATACCGCGGCATTTTTTTTTAACTCAGCGTACTTTAATTTGCAAGATTTTTACTCATATACGTATCAGGTTAATTGATTTCTTTATATCCACAACTGTTATTTATTTTATTAAAATCAATAACCTTCGACAATATCGGTCATTCACAGTAGTCATTAGATACTAGATATTTTCAATAAAGAAGAAATGAATGAGTGCCTTTTAAGTTATTGTTAGTAATAAAATTGTTCTGATAGGTATATGTTACTCTTGCAGACAAAATTATATGATTCAGTCATATAATGATTCGTGAATTGTCTCCGGAACTGGCGAAGATTGCCAGAAATGAGTTGAACGAGAACCCAAAACAGGTCGCCAATGACTTGCTTCTTCTGAAAGACTGGATCTCAAAGCAACCGCACTTAAAGGCAAGGACAGGTGAGAAAAAAAATTTAGCAATTATGTGAATGTTTGAATGAATATGCCAATTTATTGGGTATTCCTTTATTGACAATATATTTCGCGCAGTGGCTGAACTGTCTATTGCTGCATAGGTCGCCGGTTCGGTCTTGGCATTAAAGTAATACTTGTATGACTTACATCTCTTGTTGTGAGTATCTGTGTTTGTAACGCAACCAATATGCAAGTAGAGAGTTGAGGAAAACTATCAGTCTATAATAGCTAGCACGAACCTAAACGTAGAATACAAATCTCTTGATTATATTAGGTTGTGGTATGATTTATACTTTCCCTTGACATGTGCTTGATGTCTGGGGCCCCCCTAACGCTATTCATCCGGCCAACTTTATCCTAATTTACTTTGTGCCAGTAACAGTTTATTTCTTCTACATATTGTTTCATATTTCTCACTCTTCCCTTATATCAGTCTTCATTCATAAAACTCTCTTGGTAATACAACTACATAGCAACATCTATTATTATTTGGTGCATATGAAGTGTTGTAGAGATAAGAAGATTGGAGATGTTGCCATTGATAAAAATATAACATTAGGAAAAAAACTTCAAAAGGTGTCCTTAATCTAGTTTAGCGATTTGGTAAATGATTACAGAATCCGAATCGTTATCTTCGATTGTAGTACGAGTTTACATGTCAGTTGGGTACTGAAACTAAGCTATTTATTAAAATTTTATTGTTTTTACAAATATCAGTTTAACTTTTAGTTATAATTCAATTAAGTAGTTACTACTTTTACTTGTTACTTTTTTTGAGAGACGGAGCCCTAAAAACTTTACTATTATTTTAACTTTATATTATTGTATTTAGGGCTTCTAAAATAATTCTAAAGTAATAGTAAAATAGCATATTTTTGAGGTACGAAGAATAAAACCTTAGTAGATAATTTGGTTGTTCGTCAATCTGTCTATCAATCCGTCGGCTCAGTCAAGAAATTATAATCAAATAATTCACTACTATGGCACTTCGGAGCTGTAAATCAAGCTTCTATGCTAGTCATCAAGGCTAAGTCTAAATCTATGGGATAAGCGTTATTTTTGCCAGGAGCTAGTACAGTTTTTTAAAACTATGATTTCATTAGAAAATATCTCTTAATTTAATTTGAAGGATATGGTTGACTGAGTTAGCAACCCTCGGTGCGCGAGTCCGACTTGTACTTGAAGTCGGACTCGCGCACATCGGATTTCGATATCTGATCTACATTATGATAGACAAAGTTTCTATAAGTGACGATTTTAATGATCGACCTGTGGGTATCAGTCAACACTATTAACTTGATAATCTGCTAATCTTTTTATCACGGCATTAACTCTATCTAAAAGTGGGAGGGATATTTGGCACAAACTTTGATGTAGGGTAAAAGCCGGGTAGCCCCACTATTCAAAAAGCTCAAATTAACAAAACTATGCTCGTAAGAAGAACATTGCAGTGTAGAATTATACAGTATTGCAGTAATGAAAGGTAAATACAGAATCTCTGTACTGCCTTATGCAGTAAAGATGAAAAAATATTGATCGCAATGTAATTATTTTCAGACGATCAATGGCTTGTGGCTATTTTACGAGGCTGTAAATTCAGTCTAGAAAGGGTGAAGAAGAAGCTGGATTTGTACTACACTCTCAGGACAACCGCTCCTGATATCACATTGAGGATAAAACCGACAGATCCCAAGTTTTTGGAGTTCTTCAGACTAGGGTAAGAATGATAAGATTAAATTTTCATTTTGGTAGCTAATTACTAGAGGGAGTTTCTGGGGCTAGTGGCTGGCTGGTGGTGAATGTCCTACCAATAGGACAAGAGAGTGCAAGTGCGGTTCTCCGATGTACTCCGCTACTACAAGCAGATGATCCATACAGATTTTGAGCGTTATATTTAAGTGCGTACTCATGCCATGTTTTTGAGCTTTAAAATATATATTGCAGTATGGTTTGTAATCTAATTGTTACATATTAAATTTTATTGTTAAGTTAATATTAAATTTGTTTGTGTATACTTCAAAAGCTCATAAATGATTAAAGCTCAAATTTTGACATACTATACCTGCTTCAAATTGTTTTTATCTTCAATCCCAATGTGCCACAGCAAAGTGAAGCAGGGTATATATAGCTTATTGTCTATAATAATTAAAAAACGAAATGCTTGTCTTTGGTTTACCTACCAAAACATACATAATAGAGACTATGCTTTTCTTCATTTCAGAACATGTTTAATACTGCCGAAACCGAAAGATAAACTGTACCCGCGTGTGGTGCTGATCCGGTCTGGCAGATTTAACCCCACGACACATAGTGTGGGTGATCTCATGTGCATGCTGTACTATTTAGTGCAGGTAACTTTAACATAATCCTTTACTTTTATCTACTTACTATTTTCTACAAATAGTATCGTTCTTACTGCATACCATGTGCTTTTGATCCAGGCTAGCCAAATAAAAGTCCAACGCTAAGCTATAGGTGTATAATATAATGTAACATTAATATTCGTTAAAGAAGGAACATATTTAATAAAATAAATGCTCAATAAAATGTATTTTTGTCACATTTTGATATTATTCGGATTAAAGTAATATGTGTTAAGGTTCACCTATGCTTCCGAAATAAACATACACATACACACCATTTAATTCAAAATTTAATTTATTCAACTTAGATTTTTTTTTAGTGCAGTATTAACCAAAAATAAGTTAGTAGACACTATCTAAACATTCCCTAAATCCAAATAATGTCACAATGTTCTAAATATATGTCTGGTTTATTATTCATTACTGAATTACGTTTGTATGAAATTCTGTGTGCGCTGGCTCTTTAAACAGGAAAGCAAAGTTTTATTTAAGCAAAATTTCATAACCCACTTCAAAATTCAAGGCACTTCTGTACTCCAGCACCCATTTGTTCTTTTTACGTTCAATCTGGCTAAAATTTGACAGCTCACGACTTACCTTGAAAAGCTGTCCAGTTTTAGCCAGATTAAATAACTATTTATATATGATAAGTTTTACAGAAAAGACTTTTTGGACTTTGTTCAAATGAAAGTAAGCCTTAAACCACGTATTATAAAGTTGCATTATGAAAGTTATGAAGAAGGTAAACTTTACCATAATGCCGCTTTCCGGACTTCCTAATATATGTAGGTATATCAATGTCAGCGTACGTCCGTGACTTCGTCAACTAAAGTAAGGTGTTATTTGAAAAGAAAAACCCTTAGCTTTTCTTTGCTTTAAACAAGCTGACAGATTTCGTGTAGTTAGTGTAGTAGCTATTGCTATTAGTTTGGACAGAAATTTTAACCATTGGGACAGTAAATAAGTTTAATAAGAAGAAGAACAATAATTATAATATAATATATACATAATTATAATAATTATAATCAGAACAAGTACTTTTAACATGTTTCCAGATTCTGGTTGTAGAAGACGACGTGGCCTGCGTGTTGGGCACTAAGATCGTAACGGACTACGAGGGTGTGACGATGGCTCACCTGGTGCAAGCCACTCCCTCCATGTTGAAGAAAATGGTCGCTGTCAGCCAAGTACGCTTCTCGATACATGTTTTTTTTTTATAAATCTATCTATATCTTGTTCATATATTATAAATTTATCATCACGCACCAGCTTTCACAATGCAGATTATATGTTCAGTAACTCTTCTGCTTACGTCTTTTGTGAAAACAAAAAATATATTTATTATATAAATATATTTTTATATAAACAATTTATAATACTTGAAATTATAAATTTCAAGTATTATAAATTGTATGAAGGATAATATTTTATTGTTGTAATTATTGAGTTATCTGGTATATATTACTGCAGCTGTAAGAATTTTATTTATTTTGTTTTATTAAAAAAAAGACATGCTAAAATTATTATTTACTAAATAAGACAGTGAAGAATGTTGGACTGGAATCATCGTCAACTCATTTAATTTACAACTGCTGGGCATGGGTCCCCTTTCATTTGAGAGGAATAAGGCTAACCCACCACGCTAGCCTATTGCGCCTCTGCAGACTTCACACCCATTGAGTAAATTTATCAGACATGCAGGTTTCCTCGGAATGTTTTCCTTCACCGTTTGAGCATGTGATAAATACGCACATACCTTTGAAAAGTCAGTTGCGGTCAGCGTCAGGTGCGGTCATTATTATATTTAATACATATTCAAAGAAAACTTCTATTTATGCTATTATTTTCAGGATTCTATTCCACTGCGCTTGAAAGGCAGCCATCATATAAACTTACCTTCTGGAATTGAGAAAATATTTACACTCATTCAAGGATTTTTAAATGAAAAAGCTAAACAAAGGGTAATTTCTTTTTGTATATCAAATTGTAATAAAATGTATAATATAAAACTTTCAGCCTAACAATAATAATCTGTTAAATAAATTGTGTTTTATTTATGTTTACAGTTGAAAATTCACAAAAATGTGGAAGAAATGTTTCACGACATACCAAAAGACATAGTCCCTCCAGAATATGGTGGAAATGGTCCTACCGTTGCGGATATAACAGGTACCTACCTAATAAATAATTATATTTTTTATTTTAATAGTTGTCTTTACTAATTAGCCGGTTAAAAAGTTAGTCAATTTAGTTTTGATAGAATTATTCTAAGTCAAATTAAAGATTCTCCTCTCCTTGTCTCGAGAAAGTCTATTAATTATCTTTATCTTTTATCTCAGTTTAATTATAATCAGAGATAAGGATATACATTTATTTGATAGATTAGGTCTCATAGGTATATCTAAATACTTTTTATTTCAAGAAAAAATAATTGTTATCGTTCCTACAACTGGAAAAATTTTCATATAATAATTTTGTTATTTATAGAAAAAAAAAAAAAATTTGAACACTAATACAATGCTTAAACGGTTTTGGACAATTTATTGTAAGGCATATCAGCATAAAAGCCCTATACTTAAGAATTATTTTCATATGTTTTCAGAACACTGGGTATCAAAATTCAAGGAGTACCACGATTGGATGAAGTATGAGGAACAGCTGGGTACCGACGAGTCGAAACGAATTGGACCTCCAGTCACCATGGACCTTATGGAAGATGGATCCTTCAGGAAACTTGATATAGACTGATTTGTACACATATACCCACACATTATAATTATAGTTATTAAATCTTCTTAGCTTCTTCACGTTTGTTTTTTAGATTGCAATTGGAATAACCAGATTAATAATAAAAAGAGGTGGTCTATTTTCAGTTATCAACCACGATAAAGTAAGTTTCCGTATATAGAATAAGGTAATTAATCGGCAAAATTTAACGTAAAATAGTACGATTTTTTATGTTACAAAAAAGCATACGGCCGGGCCGTAATAAGTAACAGTAAGCTGTTACCGTATAGATATTTGTAATACCAGATGTGTCGGTCGCGCGTTGCTGAAACTGTAGAAACCGTCTAAGTTTCTTAATATAAGGGACTTACTAAACGGACAGAAAACGGAAAATAGTACCTCCCCCAACGAGCTCTTCTAACCCATTCACTCGCAGAAATACAACTATTATTATTTCACTGCGGTCTTCTGTAAGGTGGAGATATTTCCCCAGTAGGGCAGCTCAATTGGACCACGGATCTCGCTATGCCCTTCCTCACGAAAACAAAGTAAGTATAGAAATAATTTTGAAACATGGGAGAAGAATCTGGGAACAAAGCTCTCTATAGACACTCCTTTAAAAATAAAAGGTATTACAGACTGTGGTAAAATGAAGTTAGGGTTTGCCAGGTTAATTAAGGTAAGATGTTAGTGTAACCATAAACTTTATAGTTAGCATCTTTTTACAATACGTACGTTTATTTTGTCTTGAAAATGTAACAGTTTCTTTATTGTAGACCATAAAACAAAGTAACACTACAATCTACGCAGACTAATATTAAAATTTTTCATTACAAATAAGGTCTTATAAGAATTTGTGAAATGTCAAAAACTTTACACGATTCTTATAAATTGGAACCATATAAATAAATTTCATAGACACTCTTTAAAAACCTATTCCGGTCTTCGTCGGAACAGAATTTGCACCAGTTTTACGAAGGTATACGGTGTACGTATTAACCTATAGTACTTACTATCATATCATATCAACCGTTAGACGTCCACTGCTGGACATAGGGGTCCCCCAAGGTTCGCCACGACGTCACGACGACCGGTCCTGCGCCACCCGCATCCAGCGGATTCCAGGGACCTTAATGTCGTCGGTCCATCTTGCCGGGGGCTTACCCACGCTGCGTCTTCCAGTACGAGGTCGCCACTCGAGAACCTTCAAGCCCCATCGGCCATCCATCCGTAGTACTTACTACTTAGTCTTAAATGATAATACAAGTAGGTAAGTTAAAATAATATTATCTATGTGTTAACTGTCCTGGATTCGAAACCCCAGTCGAGCAAAGTGATATTGGGTTTTATTTAAATTCTCAGTAGCAGCCCGGAGTTCGGATTGGTGCCTGGTTGATGGCAATTGCCCGCTATTGGATGAGACTTAAAACATACCGGCGAAATATGTGTGTACATTAGTACACTTCTGCCTAACCCTTAGGGGATGATAGGCGTGATTGTATGATTGTATATTATGTTATGTTTAATAAGGTGTTAATCGTGGTTCAGGTGTACTGAAGGCAAGAACGTCAGATATATGTCAAAAGACAATATTGCAGACGGCCGCCATATAGCCAGTGGCCCCCGAATTAACGAAGTCGTTCACATTGCCTCCTTCACAAATAAAGTTTCTCTGGTTCGTTGTGGCTGTAAATACACGGCACCTATAATAAAAAACTAAGGGTGTTAATCAGAGATTTAGTTAATTTTTCCGATTCTCTTAAAGTTGAACTTTATCTGGCAGGCATCAAACTGTTAAAAATTCATACAGGCAAGTCTTAACGCAGTCTAAGTACCTACCTAGTCAGTCTACTCATGAAAACTAACTTTTTGGACCTTTGGTTCCAGTTAACCTTCTCGTATTTCCCAGACGATTCGGGGAAATTACTACGTGAAAAGAGGTACGTACCACATGTAACTTAGACCCACCATAATTACGTATCTTTCCTTCATTATTGGCTATTTAAAAAATGTTTCTTTTAGCCACGTCGTAAGATAAATGAGACAAAATACCAATCCTGTCAAAAAAAATATTGAAATATGTAGGTATGTCTTGTATTTTATCCTGTGTGTTGTCTTTATAAGCTACTTACATATTATATTATGATTAGATCTTGATTTACAATATATTACATATTGGTATGTGTACCTATATGTTTAATAAGAGTCTACTAAACTAATATAACTGTACTAAAGTTTTATTTTCTTTTAATATAGATTTTTATATCATTGTGATGAATTATTTTTAACTTATTTTTCATTAATTCATTTATATTGGGTTTGCGGAGGTAATGAAAAAAAACATTGAGGTAAATTGGTATTAATTAATTGAATAGAATTAGATTGAGTTTTCCTTCCTGCTGCATAAACTCGTGGAGGAAAATGTCAACATAAATTCATTTATCAAGCAATGGAACTTTAAGATTCATCCAGACACTTCAAAACTAGACATTCAAGAACGTTTTGTTTCAAAGAATAGGCTGCGCTAGAAGCGATATTGTATATAGTTGGTGAGTGACGTGTGGAATAGAACGAGCGAATTCAATGTCATTGAGATAATGTTCTAGTTTGCTCGTAGTAACACTTGTACGGAGACGAGTACAAGCGCAGACGTTTCTGTAATAATTACTCGCTTAGTGCTAAAATGCAATAAATTACCTTTGCGAAGATATTTTGGAAGTAGGGCAACAGTGTACTCAGTTAATTCGTGGTGCTAAATTGATAAAATAGTTTGGATAGTGGAGGTAGGTGGTAAATATTTATTTTTAATGCTTCTCCCTCAATGTAAAAGAGTTAATTGTCAAATAATCAAACGCTACTCGATTTTAAGTAGCCCTAAAAATAACGCAAAATTTACTTTTTAAAATTTTTAGGTGATTGAAAGAGGTCGGAAGAAATTACCTAAAAGGAGTACATAAAATTGACCAGCGTTTGAGTATTTCGCTATGTTTTGTTTTCAAGTGTTTTTTTTATTGTTGGTATGTTAATTGTTGTCGTTGAAAAATCAAAAGTTATGCTATCTGTTGTGCTTGCGATAAGTGTATTATCAGACTAATTGTTGTGATAAAAAAATTTCAACATCATTCGGAATATTTTATTTGGGAAAGTTTTGTGTTAATATGTAATTAAGGTTCAAGTCAGACGGCGTTAATCTACTAATTATCTCTACATACATTGTAGTATTAATAAAGTCAATAATTTATATCGTATTTTCCTGTCTTCTGGTGATAACTATAAGTTAAATTTTAACACATGAGCCTGTACTCATTAACCCTGTACTCATTTCAGCTGATATCGATTAGTAACATTAAGTTCATTCTAGATTCTTCACTAATCTACATTGTATGTGACTAGTTAAATCTCCCGACTTAGTACGCTGGTGATGTTGAATTCCGAAAATAGAAATTTCTAAAATTTACCTAATTTGGAGGCAGTTGGCATTGAACTTAGAACATTTCAAGTTGAACCAGTGTATTTTCTTGGTATACACATTTAAGCATTTTAAATTGAATCTATTGAAATTAATATACATAATTATACATAGACAAAACACAAGCATCTGGCTCGTAAACGCAAGTTCATCTTTCTACTAGTTTCCGATTCAAGGTGAGAACAGTGATACAAATGCATGCGATACTATTTGAATCGGTATCGTACATTTTCAAAATTGGAAAACTTATCTGGTTTAGGTATAGTATAGATCGCTGGATGTTCTGAGAAATTCTCTATACGCTATTTTGTGCTAAGCTCCAGCTGGGTCTAGAATCAACATACAATGTGTACAGGGTATTGTGTACTTACCTGTCATTAATGACGTATTTTACATTTAACGATATCCATTCTGCTGGACGGGCTACGGTTGCTGAGTGTAATTTAACTTGACAGTACTGTACACACTACAGTTTGATAAATAATTCGATTGTCAATGATGTTACATAAAATAAATTAAATTTAAATATACATATTAAAAAAAAACTGGGTACAGAAAATTTTGCGGCATTTAAACGGGCAAAGTTCCCATCAGTTAATCCAAATATTCTACTGCTAAACAGTAATGTTCTCACAACCAGATTATTTTCTAGGTTGAAGGGCTAATATAGCTACTGAAATTACTAGCTAAATGAGACTAAAAAACTGACTAGCTGACAAGATTGAGTTTGAGTTCCAATTCAAGACACGCACTAGGTACTGACTTATTGAAGTTTCGTGCTTATTTATCACATATTTAAACGGTGAAGCAAACATCCTGAATAAACCTTCATGCCGAGAGTTTTTCTCGAAGGCGAGTGAAGTGGTGGAGTCTAAGCGTGGTGAAATCCCACTCAAATAAGGGGAGACTTGTGCTTAGCAGAGGGACAGTAAATGAATGATGATGATGAATGGGTTGATGATATTGAACTGACTCGGGCAAGTAATATGACTGTTGTCGATAGTGCCCATTTAAAAACGTTGCTGGTTGCCGCTTACAATCCAGCTTGTCATATGCCTATTTGCTGCGATGGTGATAAATATATAAAAAATAATGTGGATAACGTAATACATGATGAAGATATAAACTATCGTTAGGATAACAAGCTCTCATTGTTATTCTTTTAATAACTAACTATATCTCGTTATCTAATCTGTAATCAAGTAAATGTAGTATCGCGCTCGTTGGCACCATTAAACTGTAGTTAGTTTTACTACATTCGGCTGTTCGCTTAGCTGGCAAGTGTTTGGTGTTCTTTCGGAGTTTGATTCTTATTTTAAAGGATATATATATGTACACTGTAATATTATTTATATGTAAGTGTACAGGTACTACCTTCGTATATGTACTATGTAATGTTTTATTGCACCTCTAAACATTTGCGTGTCATTTAATGCTGACTTTATGTTTATCTACTTTATTGTGAAGATTTAATTTATACGTGGAAGAGTTACAAGTATTTTTATAGTTTTATTATGCTAAGAGGGAGCAGGTAAATTTATTGAAAATAAGTTAAATGGCACACTTTCATACTTACCTATAATTAAATGTTTTCATTGGAATAAATATAATTAAAACTAATAAATTATATCGAAAGGCTACCTACTTTTTACCTTGTCTTTATTAAAGCCATATGAACCTAGTTTTGTATAAAAGAGACGTGGTCTAAAATAGAACATAGTTATATTTTGTTATATATCAAACTGACCCCGTATAAAACACATACATATTGCATATTCAAGCTCATGCATTGGTAGGCATTAAACATTAGTGAACGATAAAAAGAAAAAAAAATGCTGTGGTAGCCTAGTGGTGTGACTGAGATGTCAAAAGTCTCGAGTTCGAACCCAAGGCACGCACCACTGACTTCTTGTAAGTTATGTGCGTTTATATTACAAGCTCAAACTGTAAACATCGTGAGGAAACCTGCATGCTTGAGAGATTTGTCTCGATGGCATGTGAAGTCTGCCAACCCGCAGTAGGCTAGCGTGGTGGATTATACCCTAATTCCTCTCAAAAAAATTGAGGTGACCCGTGCTCAGCAGTGGGACATTAATGGGTTGATGATGAACGATAACTATAACTAGTTTCTTATTTATAAAGAACAAAAACTGAAGACGAAAAAGATTTGTTTATTACAACTGACTAGATAATTTGATGCCTACATTTACGTATATTTAGCACTGCTTGTACATTTTATAATTATCTGATTAGTACTCGCTGGCCACTTACTACCTATTTATTAAAACCAAGGGTATCCTTAATGAATGATGAAGGTTGTAATAAAAAAAATGACTTTTATTACGTTGGCAGCTAGCTATTTATATAAAGTAGGTATATACATATATATATATAAGTAACTAGATTTTGCACGCGATCTTGTCTGCGTAGAATTAGTAATTGTATCCAAACTTTTTTATCATTCTGTTTATTTATGTCTACTCTCTTTTAAGAAATTATCGATACCGCATACAAACTTCTTATAAGGGCGAATAGGGGGGTGCGTTTTCGCCCTTATGAGAGATGATTTTCGGGAGAAAAACTATTCTATGTCCTTCCTCGGGGCTTAAACTATCTCCATGCTAAATTTCATCCCGAAAGGATAACAGACAGACAGACACACTTCCGCTTTTATAATATTAAAGTATGAATTCACTTAAATTTTAATAATTATTTATATTTTTGTCCTATTGTGTTAAATGTTAATTACACTGTCGGTTTAGTAAGACAAAAATACGGTCGCTCAGTCAAAGTTCTAGGCTCTAATAACTATTCGCTTAAAGTGTTTATTGGGTTTTGGTTTTGTATTAGAAAGTTGTCAGTACTAAAAAACTTGGATTTGATGATGCTTGAATACGTCGTATCAAATCAAATATTTGATACGACGTATTGGGGGTTTGTTGTTTATTGGGCCCCAAAAACAGATCAGGTAACTGTCGGGGTACGTTAGTACACCTCTTTATGCAGGCCTGATAACCCATGTAGTATTCAATGTCAAAAATTCTAATATACGAGTGAGTATGTAAGTTACTAAAATATAGTAAGCATAGTAATTGTGTAGGTACCAGTTACTCACTCAAAGATAAACATAAATCGATAGATTCTATTTGTGTAGTGACCTTGAACAGTAGTCTATCAAGAGGCTACCTTGTTATCAAACAAATGAATCATGAAATCGTTACTCACAGTGTACACGCACACTTCTATAATGAATCGGATCAACTTCCTAATTGTTCGAATGGTTGTGCAAAATAGTATTAGATTTTTCTACAAAACTTTCTTAGTAGCAATAAATTTACCCTTTATGTCAGTTAGTTAATATCCCTCTCCTACTAACTATTTGGTGGTAAAGGCGTAATAATTATTATGCACATTATCATTTGACCGTCAATTTGCCTATTGAAAAACAAATTCAGGATCTAATATGGAAGACGTAATTCAAGTGTCCCGATCTGGTAAAGGATGTCGTTAGATGAGGGCGGCATGTAAAAGTCATTGCGCCATTGTTTTGGGGAGCCTGTTAATCAGTAGCTATCACATTTTTTAGCTGCTCTGTCTTTTAGATGATGATGATGGTGACTTGGGTGTGCTTGCGAGAGTAGACACCAGAGTAGAGTTGAGTTTTAGAGGAGTACCTATTATCATCGGCTGTCACTAACATATGTAGTATATTGAAATAGATAAAACTGATTGGCATCAGTATCCAATAATACATGGTGGCTAGCCAGTTTAGTCGTCGGTAAGCCGGCAGCTTAGTTTGTGAATCCCAGTAACACCAGGGTTAGGTTTAGCAAACACCAGCTGGACACTTGTGACGTCAATAGTCTCCTATGTAAGGTTATTAATTCGGCATACCTGGTAATGAACTTTTATTTAAATTTCAGGTCTTAATTAAAATTGACTAGACAATACTAGACATGACAGTAAGACCATTACCAGCTGCTCTCTTGAAGAAGGCCGAGAAAGAGATCAACGAGAATCCCCGAAGAGTTCTTAGCGATGTTACAGCCCTTAGAGAATGGTTGAAAAAACAACCTCACCTACAATCTATACAACCAAGTGAGTATGATTGTCAATATGATATCGATTAATAAATTAAGTTTTCAGATATTAAATTGGACTTAGTGATTAAGTCTAGAAAGTAATTCTTTAGTGTCAGATAAGTGCTAGTCAAATTACATATACGTATACAGTATGAGAGTATCTAGGAAGCACCCCACTATAATAATAATAATAATATTATGTTTATTTCAGACCAAGATCCATTTGTTACAATTTTGATTAAATCTATGACAAAAAAAATATAATTAACTCCAAGATGTATTTTATTGGCATATAATGATAATTAGGCATGTACATATTTTATTATAATTAGTATGTGTGTGCAAAGGCAGCTTTATACGATTATAAAACATTTATGACAAGGCATAATCGTGGCTAGGTGGTAAAAATAATTATGACATTGACTATTTATTTAGATAGATAAGTAGCTGCATACTTTTAGTAGTGCCCAGTTAATTTTTTATGGAAGCGTTGTCATCGCGCTCATAAAGAACATGAAAGATATCAATGTAAAAACCCCAACGTCATTACTCATACCGTTGCTGGTTTTAAAGATATTGTGTAATTTTCCTGAGTTTTTTAAAATCAATGACAACGAATATTAAGGTCTGTTGAAGCAGCGACATCTATGTGAATACTAAATAAGTAAATGCGGGTGCGTGTGTTCGGCAGTGTTTGTCATGTTAGTCATTAGTTCTATCTGCTACCGAATAGGTGTCGCTATAAGTCTCATTTTTAGTTTAGTTTTGTAACTTATGGAACTACATAATTACGAGGGGGTATTTTATGAACTCTGTAATGAAACAATTGCAGTAACTATATATTAAAATATGGCAGGACTTCAGGCTAGAGTAACAATTATAATGTTTATTTATGTTCAAACCTATTTATTTCCAGCGGATCAATGGCTGATAGCATTTTTACGTGGCGGAAAATTTAGTATAGAAAGAAGTAAAGAGAAATTGGATATGTATTATACTTTAAAAACTATAGTACCAGAACTGTTCGCAAACAGAGATCCCAGCGGGCCTGGGATTCAAGAAATACTTAAACTTGGGTAAGAAAATATTTTTGCCCCAGCGTCTAATCAATGCTGACTAAATGAGGAAAGTGGAACAGTGGCCAATTTCGGCTAAAATGTGGTCTTGGAAACGACTCCAGTGTTCTACTTTTATTTTTGTGCGAATACTTAAATATTCTAGGTCATTTTGAGTCGGATGGAAAATCACAATGAATCTTTCATTTAATTTTCAGAGTATTCCTGCCATTAAGGAGTTGCGTTGGAGAAGATTCACCGCGAACATGCATAGTGAGGGTAGGAGTTTTTGACCCCTCGAAATACCACCTGGTTGACTTAATTAAGGTGGCTCTCATGGTGACCGAGATATTAATGCTTGAAGATGACAATTTCACCGTAGCTGGCGAGGTAGGATCACATTCCGGTCAGGGTGGGATTACAAGGGTCATATTGAAGCTTTCTCTGTGTATTTTTTGGAACAAAAGTATATTAAAAACAACACCCACTGATAAAGGATTATGTTCCTTTATTTGCGAATTATATATACTTAGGTATGTTATGTTAAAATATTCCAATTTACTACGGAGGGAATTGATAGTAAAACGAGTTATTAGATTTTTTCGAAAGTAACTTCTACGACACAGTTTTTATTATTTACGTAGCTGTAGTTTCCATTTACCTCCATGTAGTTTCCATATCAATTTTTTTATCCGTGACATGGAATATTTTGGCGCGATCTAGTAAGAAAAATGCCATTACATACATTAGTTTATCGTCATCGTCGTTATAAGTATATTTATACCTTTTTCCAAAAGGGCTAAGCAGAATTTAAAGGTCAGTCTTAGTATTTTATGAATACTTAAAATATTTGTCTATTCCTCAGACATACATCGTGTAATTCTTTAAAAAAATTGTATACAAAATATTTTTTTTAGCTCTCTTAATTTAGGTTTTTACTAAGAATTTTGTTTTTGTTTATGTAAACCTTTTGTTTCTATTACGTGCACTACCTTTTACAGGATGTAATAGTCGATATGACTGGTGTAGGATTCAGCATATTAAGTCAATGGACTCCAGCGCTAGCAAAAAAGGTTATAACTTGCTTTGAAAAAGGTCTTCCAGTGCGAGTGAAAAGCAACCAGATCATAAATACACCGACAGGGTTTGAATCCGCATTCGCAATATTAAAAGCCTTTCTAGGAGAAAAATTAAAGAAGAGAGTAAGTAAAAGAAGACACCATACTTACGGTTACACATATATTGTACTGATGGTGAGCTTAGTAAATAAATTATGCCTTGATGATGATGACATTTTTATACATATATTTTTGTTGCTTATTCTTCTTACTATAATAATGATTTATTGGATAAAAGAAATGATTGTAGTTACTATATCATATCATCCTTGATACTACTTATTCTTATACATTTGAATATTATAAAAAAAATACTTATATGGGCGAAATGTTTAGTACAAATACTTGTGGACTATGAGAATTCATTAATATATTCGTTTGTACAGACGAGCCTTAAGGAAAAAAAAACATTTTTCAAATATAAAAGGTACTCAAATGAATCATTGAGGATTCACAGTAACGTATAGTATTTTATATGATAAAACTACGACGCCTAATCGTCGCCGAGCGTTTGCAAAACAAAACCGCGGATTCGATGAACAGACTTAACAAAAGCCAGCTGGCAATAACATCATTGTTTTGATTACAGATTCAGGTGCATAACCAAAACTATACGGCCATGTATAAAAAAATACCGACGTCTGTCCTCCCGATTGAGTACGGAGGTGAAGATGGTCAATTACAAGAATTAACAGGTAACTATGTACATTATTACATCCGATCAATCTGTATTTAGCGAAGGCTTGGACTAGAAGCGCCCATTGGCAGGTTTTAGGTCTCAAATAATATAGGGCCAGCCTATTACCATTAACTGGGCCCAAATTCATACTTCAAGCTCAGAATTTCCTGATCGAAAAATCAATAATATTGATCGACCGCTGATGCTGGGAATAGAACTCAAGATTCATTCAGTCTAGTAATTCTCAAGATAAATAACTGAAATATTTGGAGGAGAGTTGGACCTCTGTTGCGGTAAAGTCTGGTCTGGTTCGGTAGGGGTTAATAAATTATTATTATCGAGGCTGTGAAAACTGGGATGTTAACCTCGCTTTAGAGAATAAAAAATAGATGGACATATAAACAACTCTAACTATTAAAAATAATTAATCAATTTTAGCGCGACTGCCATGATTTCTAACCGCAATCGCATAAGTAAAGTATTTTACAACAACCATTAATTTAAAGGAAAGCGGCGATATGTTACGCGGAATATGGTATTGTATAACAAACAGTGTAGTCACGCCGCATATGAACCACTTGAGTTCCGACGGTGTCGTATAGAAATCACACATATAATGCAATTTTCACAGATCACTGGAAAGCTAAAGTGGAGAGCTACCGAGACTGGTTCTTGCAACAAGAGGAGGCTCGGTCCGACGAGTCCAAGAGGCCTGGTGCCCCCAAGAACTCCTCAAACATGTTCGGCGTTGAAGGCTCCTTCAGAAGCTTAGATGTTGATTAAAGCTGAATAAGAAAATAGTGTTATTTGATTTACGCAGATCTGTCCGTGTAGCAAATGTTAATAATATTTTTTTGTTTTATAAGTCTTGTTTATTTCTGATTAATCATTATATTCTCAGCAACTATGAGGTTAGGATCTAATCCACCTTGATATTTTTGTACATTAGTATTTTACGCAAAGCGAGTGTCATCAGTCATCCTCCCCGGCTCGATTAAAGGGCAATACACCTAATAATCTTAAGGATAAACAGGTTGCCAGGGTTTTCGGGGTAGGTGGGAATGAATATTATATTCGAACAACATCCTAACTCCTTGAAAAGGCTAGCAGCCTTTTAGGAGAGAGAGTATTCTAGTGGCTATTAGTAACTTCTGTGTGGCGATGGCTTAATTGAGAAGTTAATTGAGCCATAGTCTCCTCGTCCAGCAGACTCCGTATAAAGGGTTGTCAGTGACTTCTACAATGTGAATTAAATAAAAAAACCATAGCCTGTGATAGACTTACTGACTATGGATACCCTGAGGAGGGTGAAAAAAAACATTAGTAATTTTTAGCCAATTCTAGTCTTTCCTTGCAAAATGGGTCAGTGCAGCGTTTTACGGCGTACGGCGCGGCGGGGTAATCGCCTTTTTTTTAGAATTAGAAAACATGCTATAATGGCGTTCTCAGAACTAATTGAGCGATGCATTTTTTAAAAGTCTCATGCTTCGGAAGTGGTAGCACATTTAAGCACGCAATACAGATCAATGAAAATCATGAACTTTAAACTGTATAAGTGTTTCTAAATACATATTTTTTACTAGTCTATACTATTGAGATAGGCAATAGTTAATTTAAATTTAAAGAACTTAGGACCCATACCATAGAAGCAGCTTTTAACGCTAATTGGGTCGTCATTAACTCTCAAACTCCCAGCTGTAACATAAATTTCATAAATAAACCGCAATAGTACCTGAGCGGTAGTTTTGCAATTGGTTGAAACCTAGGAACAAACCCAGGACCTAACGATAAGCAGTGGCGTAGCCTAGAACGTTTACACCAGTAAAGCTGATTACTTATTGAAGTATTCAGTACAGAATCCTTGATTTTATTGATTTTATACAGGTTTTTCAGGCCCAATAAATAAAGCAATCCAAAGAAAAAATATAAGCATTAGTTACTGATTATTTACGACTACTATCTATTGGTTTATTTATACAGCACGATCTAAAGAATTACAATTTTATTTACGATCAGCTGGAAGGTCATTCACCTCATCCAGCCGGCCACCTGCGAGTAGGTACCTTTGTAAGCGATTACTTTACGAGAGTGTATAAAGTTAGTTAGAAAACTGATTGTACAAAATAAAATGATGTCCCGTAAAATTTTTTTACGTAAACAGTTTTTTTAGCATTAAAGCAATTCAGCTAAAGATCAATAACTAAATGTTGTTTTACATTATTTATTAAAAATTATCCAAAAAACTATCTTTCCGTTTGTAGAAAGCCTTTTTTCCTGTATCATGTAAACTACTAGTCATAAGTTTAAAAGGCAGCATTTTTCAATGCAAGTTTGAATTTTAAATTGCGTTCTCCTATAAATATTGCAAATAGTTAAATAAAAAAAAGAAAATAATTAAGTTACATTGTCGCTGACAGATTCTAATTTACTTCAACAACAAGTTAAGCTATTTGTAGGCGTTAGGCGTCAGCGGTAACCTTGTAAGTCAAAGCCTTAACGCGATCTAGCAGGACAGGGTTTAGTAGCCCAGACGATTGCATATTCTAGGTATTTAGTTCGATTTGCAATCAGACAACAACGTCTGGTATAGATAAACAAAGTACATACTTCGTCAAACTGAATTTTATTATATTAACATTAAAAAAATAAAAATAACTATCAATGTAATGTAATTTAAATTTATGTTTATTGATAATTTACTTGGACGTATTTATTTAAGTTGAGATAAAACGATTAATATTTTAACTAACTATTAAAACAGTAGCAATTTGTCCGAAATGAAACGCGGTTTCAAATTACTTTTGACGCTACAGGAATTACGATTTATATTTTATCATACATAAGCGTTATTTATACATAATATGACGGAGTGAAAAGAACTAAACAAAGATTATTTTCTAAGTACATAAAACAACGTCCAGTGTAAGGTGAACCGCGCGTTCCGTTTCCACTTGGCAGTGTGTGTTGTATGCATTGTGTTTTATGAAAGCGCTTGCGGTGTGGCGCGCGCGCCGCTGTCAGTCTTGTTCGGTTATCAGTAGCGCGCGCGTGTCCGAGGTGCGCACCGTGGACTTTTGATATGAGCCCGCTCGCCCGTGCCCGCGGCTTGTGTAACCTTGTGTTTGCCAACATCACGCCATGACACAAGAGGAGTTTTGCACCCGGCTCGACTACGAGCTCCAAACGTCTTCCGGAAATGCTTCCGACGAAGATAGTGTTATTATGAGAAAAGACAGGGCCAGTGTTAGAGATATGATTCTGCGTTTCGAAAGGACTAACCTAAATAACCTGGGTGATTCTAGAGAATCATTAGAAAAATGTAAAGAACAATTGGGAAGTTTGACAAGTGTTGCTAATCCGATACAATCCCATTTTCAACGTTTATGTCCAGTGACTAAGTCTCAAGATAGGAACTCAAACGTATCAGTGAATTCAATTTTATCAAACGCTTCAGAACATAGTTATGAATCTAGTTCATCGGGTTTTATCTCTGATAGGAAATCTGGAGATGTGCTGGTACCTCACAGACCTGCGCCACCTCCTCCTGATCAGTTTAAGGACAGTACCTCACCAGAAAACAAATCACCTGTTTCGGGGGAACTCACGTTTAAGGAAAGACGGTACTCCTTTACTACGCCGTCCTCGTCACCTGTCGTCACGAGGCGATCACGGCAACCACCGGTTATTAGAAGAAAATCTACCGCAGGTCAAGGACACCCTGGGGAAAGGCATTGGTCTTACGGAGTGAAACAGTGTGATTTAGAAAAGCTGCTAAGGCTTAAACGTTCAGATCCATCTGATAACGAAGAAGAATCACCTAGTCAAGAGACTCTGGAAGAATCATCAGAAAATGAAAGCACTGACAGTTCGAGTGATTCAAGTGAAAATTTGAGTAATGGCAAGGAGTACGTCGTCAACATAGATGACGGGCAAGTGGAAACCTTGTCAACTGATCATTCTACTGATACGTTAGTAAACGAAGAAAATAGTGATGAACAAAGTGAGCGAGGAGACGATGTGTCCGTCTCCTCTGGTGAATATGGCGACCGTGTTAATTATGACAATGTTAGTATTAAGTCGATATCGTCTTTCGACATGGTTCCGTACCAGAAGTATGATAGTATTACTGTGTCTTCGGACGAGTTTGGCTCTGAGGTGTGCCACGCGCCGGACACGGAGTTTCTTACCGTGAGTGCAGTGAACGAATGGTGTATTTCCAAGTCCACGGAACCGGTATTGATGCCGGTGGAATCGAAAAAGGAGAAATATCGCAGGTGAGGTCACTTGAGTTTTTCTAGATACCTATCTAAAGAAATATTTGCGATATCGCTGCTAAGCTTTGTCACGATGATAAGTTATCTTTTACCTTCTAAGTGCGTATAGAAACTCTTAGTGCGACTTTGTTTTTGTAGTTTATCTACGATTTAGTGAATAAATGCTTTTTGGAAGTTGGATTCAGTTTAATAAAACTAATTTAAATGAAGAAATAAATCTAATAGTAGAATACTTGCTGCATACAAACGCGTACACCTACCTACTTATATCTTGTTGCTGTGTATGAGGTTTCACCTTGATGTTTATTCATATGGTATGAGGCATGTGGGCAGGTGGCCTATACTTATTTACCGACCGCATAATGAGATTTAGTTCAATATATCTGTGTTTTAAATATACCTATCGGTAAACTATTATATTGAATGAGAATAAACAACAATAAAAATCTTCTCATGACGGTCAAACAAACTATATTTATTATTAGTTTATAGGCTAAATGACAAACAACTGAGTTCAATGAGCTATATTAAAAAAACAAAATGGCGGGAAGCCTAAATTCGGGTATTAAAATTGGTATTCTAAACCTGTTTGTTTACGGTATCTACCTGATAGTTTAAGCATACGCAGATGAGCCCTGAGAAACTGTTTATTAAAACTGATAGTTAAATACTTTTTAATAACTGATCTATTTTAGCACGTGATTAATGAAGATTCTTGTATCGTATATAAAATAAGCATGCTAAACAGTCGTCAACGTAGGTAGCAAGGTCATTTGACATAGACATACAAAAACATTGACTACACATACACTGTTTAATAATAAACACACAATAATGACACGAACAAAATAATCACTGAACTTCAACAGTCTTATTTGTCTAAAATAATGAAATAATAATTATAAATAGTATAATTCGTATGTATATCTGCCTAATATTATTATACTAAGTAGGTACTTATATACTACTTATACGTTATGAAAATCAATTCATAAATAAGTCACAATAATAATAGGATGGAAGTACCTAACTAAAATAAAGTCATGCTACACATTTCCCATACATACATACATACATAATATATAGTAGTTTAATAAAAACATCAACTATCATTATCAACCATACTACTACAACCACTATCTTATCCAACTAGTGGGCAAAAGTCTTCTTTTCTGACAGCGCCATCTAGTTCCGAGCTGAGCAATGAGGCTTGTGTTACGGATGTGTGTTGATATACTACGGATATACTTTTTTTTTTGTAAATACATACATATTATACATAGAAACATCCATGACTCGGATACAAATGTTTATGCTCATCACACAAACATTTGTCCCTACCGGGATTCGAACCCGGGACTCATAGCACAGCAGGCATTGTACTACCGTTGGACTAATGTGGTCGTCAAATCAATAAAGGTTCAGTGTTATACTAAATGAATTAAGCTAAGTAAAATAACCCCTATGAAAAAAAAAATCGTCGGGCTAATGAAGGTCACGGTCATGGGTATTATAAAGAATTAGAACGTCGGGATTAAATAAAATTAATATACCGCGATAAAATCCGTAAAAAGTTACTTATTTAAAAGTTTATTTTTCACTCAGGTGTAAGGAATTAGTAGGTATTGTTACAATAAAATTAAAAACAAATTATTTGGTTACTTCTTAATACTCTCGTAATCCTCAAATATGCCTCGTATTTTTAAAAGAAAGAAACTGCGGTATAATTTAACTAAAAAATTAATGTTTTATATTAACCTTGCACCCCCGTTTTACCCCCTTAGGGGGTGAATTTTCAAAAATCCTTTCTTATCGGATGCCTACGTCATAACATCTAAATGAATACCAAATTTCAGCCCTATCCGTCCAGTTTTGGTTTGGCCTGTGCGTTGATAGATCATTATGTCAGTCAGTCAGTCACCTTTGAATTATACCTATGTATATATTTAGATATGTAAATTACGATCAAATCCTCAAACGCTACTCAATTTTTCGTAGCTCTCTTAACACATTGCTGTCTCTTTCAATTGCTTGTAAAGTGAAAGAAGCGGGCACTATAATCTCTGATGTCTACTTAAAATTAAGTAGCGTTTAAATATTTTCTCATTAGTAATATTATTATCGCTATACTATAATATATTACCTAGATGTGCAGCTTCTGTATTATTTACTGCGGAAATTTTGTATATGGTACTTAACTACATAGTGTTTCGAACCAAATTTGTTTGCTAGAAATCATTTTATTTAATGGCGCGCTGAAAACTTACCTTTGTTGTTTTCCTAGAATCACTTTTGTTAGGTTTATGTTTAGAATTCATTCTTTTTTTATCTATACATAACGTAATATTGTGTTCACTGTTTACTTTTACTCGTTTGCTCTTTCTCCAAATCTCATTCCAATAACAGTTTGTTTTTCAGCATTGTCTCTAGTAAGATGATATTTCAATGTTCTACTTATATTTTTATAAGCATTGTGTCGTCAGTTACTTTTATTGTAAGTGATAATAGACAAAGCTTGTTTACGCCTGTATCGTGTTACATCATCGATTGACTGTCTCAATTATTCGTATGTAGCTCGAAATATGGTGAGGGAGGTAGAATAGTAATTATATCCGAAACGGTGCTATTGTATGTAAATATAGGTATATTTTGAATGTAAAACATATAGTAGGTGCATGTTTATTAGAGTATTTTGCTTATTGAAAAATATCTGGCTTTAGTCACAAATATAGTTCAATCTTATTGCCTTTTACCCAGTATCTACTTTAAGGCTATCATCATCTTCGTCTTGATATCTATCTTAAATACATTTTGGCAAACCGATGACATGTAAACTTTGTCGCGGATGACATTAAGTTCGTATTTCCAAAACTTGATAATTACCTACAAGTAAGTTTTTAAATTCTGTTATTACGTAACTGAAATCAGTGCGTAGAAGTTTTATTTATATTAAAGTTTCTAAAATTTTCTCGAATAAATAGTAGGTAGAAAGTTTTTCGAGATATACATATACAACTTAACGAAATAAAAGAAATTTAGCCAAAATGACCCTGTTATGTGATTGAAATTATCATTTATACTTATCATACAAGAAAAATCATTTTCTACTCTCTCTGTTTATAGGTATATAAAATATAATTAATATTTTCATTCACGAAACTAATTAGGTAGTCACTAGAAAAATGCTAAAGGATTTTGGATGTAAAAAATATTATCACATTTGAATACGTATTACTAGTTTCACATTCAATTGTGTAATAAAATAGTATGCGGCATCTTCTATTTGTTTCATAGCAATTAAGGATAAAGTATTTAATAGCACATGTCCGTAGTTGGTGCATTGTGCGGACACCTTTTAATGAAGTTTGGCATTGTTTTCATTCACGTATATCCGAACATGTATGTGGAACAAAGTTGAGCCAAAACGACTGAGTAACCAAACATGGAAAACGAGGGCGCAAATAAAAAAAAGGTAAAATATACTTACGAACCTATTTAATACACTGTAATATCTAAAAATGCAAACATAATAAAATATACTTTTTCCGGATTTTATTGCGATAATTCTTGTAGCATTTACTGTCAAGGGCAGACAAATAGACAAACAGTCTTTTTAAACAAATCAGAGTAATTCAGAATTAGACGTACCTACTACTGAGAGAAATATAATAACATTGATGTATATTTCTAGAATATTGACGATCATTTACAAACACTACTAACATTGCTTGCTAACAAAGCAATGTAAAACTGTTCTTGTCTTTTCAATATTGAAGGTCATGCGTAGATCGTCCTCGAGTTCAAATTCAAGCCTCGCACCACTGACGTATCGGAAGTTACGTGCATATGTATTACATGCTCGAATAGTGAAGAAAAACATTGTGAGGAAACCTGCACGCTTGAGAAATTTTCCCGATGGCATGGGAAGTCTGCCAACGCGCAATAGGATAGCGTGATGGACTATAGCTTAATCCCTCTCAAAAATGGGAGGAGACCCGTGCCCAGCAGTAGGTCAATTATGGGTTGATGATGATGCTTCGTAGGCGGTAAAGAAACTATGTGTAATACTAAAAAACCTGACAAAATTAAAATACTTATTCCTCTATTTTTTACTAAATTTGAGGATGAATATGAACTGGCAACAGCATCCACATTTATTAATACATGATTATGACAAGTAACTTCTTTAAAATAAATTAAGAGGACAATAACTGTTTTATATAATTCTAATTATATTATATAAAATGTATAATTCTATTTGTATGTAAAGAAACGTAAAAAACTAAAAACAGTTGTGGTTAAGTTAGGCAAGAGAAATAAACTAAACAAACAAATACGGTTTTCCATACAAAACGAAAATGTTTTAATTTTATATAATTCATTATTTCATTATGGGTAATAATACCTAATATAAATGTTATTAACATCAAATTAATTAATTAATAATAGTCGTAATGTATCGGAAATTCATTGTTATTGTAGGCAAAATAAACAAAAATGTTTCCAATGTTTTGTATATGTAGAGTCACAAGTCTCAAGACTTTTTAAGGGTTGCTGTAATAAGCTGATCTAGCCGAGAAACTAGTCGATTTAAAGATATTGATCTTACGATTTACTAATCGTAAGATCAATATCTTTAAATCGACTATGATATATGACTATAGTATGAGTAGTCCTTGGATTAAGGCGGATTTTGGCACAAACCCGGGCCTAGGACAACGAGGAATAAAGCCTGTATATCATCTTTAACATTTGTTGCGATCACTACACAAAAGATTATTTGGCAGCAGCTTACAAGACTGCCAACATACATTTATATATTTATCAAAACATCTTTCAGTTTTTATTTAAGATTTCCTTGTGATGGCCTCATGTAATAGATAGTGATTGTTTAAAGAGAACTTTATTCAGTTAGGTCTTTAAACAATCTACCTATTTAAAATTAAGATATGCAGATACACTTAATATAGGTAACTGAAGTTATAATTATTATTTTATTTTCAACTGACAACAAAAGCGATTTTTAGTATATTTTTTCATACTAATTCAACAAATGAAAGGACGCGCAGCGTATTCCTTTCATTTGTTTGTTTGGAGCCTATTCGAATTGAGAGTTTATTTTCAAAATTTTTACAGTAACGATGCCCAAGTCTTAGTAGTTTTGTTTTGTGTTTGGTTCTAACGGAAATCGCCAAATGGTTTAATAGATACAAACTCGCGTTACGACTTTCAACACAAACATAAAAGAGGCCCTGTTGTTTTGCTGCCGTACAATTCTGTCGTTATAATAATTATATGGATGGAAAAGATGATGAACTAATAATAAACACGAAAATACTAGAAATATTAAAAAACTATCAACAAATTTGGCAAGTACGATGACGTCACGTCGTATATTTTTATGTAGATGCGCAGGCGGCGTGGACGCCAAGGTTGCTGTTGTATTTACGTTTTGTTAGTACTATTTACGTTTATAGCATACTGATACATCTCTGTTACATTTATATATATGTATATCAACCTTTTGAGAATAAAATCTTTGAGTTTTATCCTTAATATGCTAATTTCCACATTTTCTATTTGATAAATTTGACCTTTGACTTGAACATGTGAAGTCAAATATTAGATATTATTTTAAAGTAATTTAGATACTAGATTAATTTTAAATCATATATAAGCTACTTATTTCGTCAGTGTTATGTAAAACCTCGGATAATCGTCAAGGTTACTTACTAACACTGTAGTTCCATATATCTCGAATATATTTTTAGTTTTGAACAATTTACAGATAAAATTAGACGCTATAAACATGCTTGCCAGTTTACATGCAATATAAATGTATTTGTTGTGGCGAAATCAGTGCGTCAAAACGTCACTTTCGCCTGTATTGGCAAATGACGATATTGGATACAGGTGACAATTGCGTCATTAGTAGAAGTGAAATCCTTTACGTACTATCACTCCAGATGCTATACATAGATACAATTATATATTGAGATAATTATGTCATTTTAAACGTGGAAGAAGAACAATTTAATTTGTATAGAATGTAGATACATTGTAGATAGTGTATATTTCCAATTATAGACCCAAGTACATACATATTAACACATTGTCGACATGCAAATGATAGGAGACCCGTGCCCAACTGTGGGAAAGTAAATGGGCTGATGTGAGTGAATTATATCAGTGTTTTCCAATTTATATGTAGGTTGACTAGTGGTCACAGGTTTATTAATATCGCACCATCACGCCTGTCGCCCTCAAACGGTTAGGCAGAGGTGTACTAATATACACCTACGTTTCGCCGGTATGTTTCGGGTCCCATATAATAGAGGGCGAGCCTATTGCTATTAACCGGGCACAAATCCAAACTCCGAGCTACTGAGAATTTCATAGAAAAACCCAATAACACTTGCTCGACCTGGGAATCGAAGCCAAGACCTCTAGCTCAGCAGTCGCACTATACGACCTAGTGGGTCATACAGGGCGACCAACGAGGCAGTAATATCGGATTTTATTAATATCTACCTAGGTACATACATGTATATAAAAAAAAAACAAATAATGATAATAACCTGGTGATATGGACATAGTCATATATATCGATTCTCAGACGTAGGGATCATATTATTTGTATTACTTATTAATAATAATTTACTTCGTAGTCTAAGGAAAACATAATATAGGACATTGACACGAGAAGAAAAAAAGCTCAAATACATTTTGGCTTAGACTTTCTTTATCTAGGATTAAACACCGACTCCCTCATTTACCATACTCCGGGCTTGTTAAAAGTAAGTGTGGTCATTATAATGGGAAAAATCGCAGGCAAAAGACGTGTCGGTCGGAGGAAGAAGTCATAGCGACGTAACATCAGGGAGTGGACGGGGTTGGCGAGTGCTGCCGAACTGTTTTGCTTCGTTAAAAGATAGAAACGAATATGCGAAATTGACTGCCAACTTTCGCTAGTCGGAGAGGCGCTAAGAGAAGAAGGTCATTGTGCTGTACACATAAGTGTATAATATAAATATTAAGAAAGATAAGTCAATATTTCTCGTCACGTCTATTCCTTAGTATCTTAAAGTCTAAATAATTTAAAATAAATTTAAACAGCGAAGAAATCATCACCATCTATCTGCTTTTATTCAAATACATAAATAATTTATTTATTCAAATTAGGTATATTGCGGTAGGTAGGTACTAGTATTTAAGTAAATTATTTTCTCTATTTTCTATGTTAATACATATTTAAGTTATCATATAAGATAGTAATAAAGTATAATATTAAATTTCGCCATTTTGTTGCCACAACTCTGGTACTTTTGCATTTACTATGTTGTTCTAGTTGGTATTATCACCCATTCAGTGCCCAGTACCCGGTACGATATATACTTAAGATAAAACTTTTTGACATATGTAAATGAAAAGAATGTCAAAAACTCTTCATAAACATACCTAATAAAGTAATTAAATTCAATGCCCAAAGCCTTGATATAATATCAAGAGTTATCTAAGATGCTGTTACTAACTATTGTTATTATATTCTTATCATTTATCATTACATACAATTTACTATCATTGCCTGATTTAACTTATTGTGAGCGTCCCACAAAAATTGTTGTATGGAAAAACACTTAAAAACACCAGGCGCTTAATGACATAACTCATTGATTTTATTACAATGTAAATAACAATTATTATTTTTGGCATTTCTCGCATCTATTATAATGATATTGAAAGTAATTCGAAGTACTTTGGAGTTGAAATCTGTCTTCGCATCTGATCAAGAATGACGTAAGAATGAAATTTTGCGCCGTAATGTTAAAAGAAAGTGTGTTGCAATAAATTCCATATGATTGCCCGTGCCCATGGATGCTGTAAAGGACCCGAAACGTCAGAATTAAAACAATATCAATATACCTACCGCGATAAAATCTATAATAACATAGTTTTTTTATAATGTTATAGTTATATTATATCGGTCATTGTAGCGATCCTTGGGAGAGACCTATGTCCAGCAGTGGACGTCTAACGGTTGATATGATGATGATGATAAAAGCTTTAGGTTCTGAATACTTGTGAGACTATCATATTCAGACGATGGTTTGTTATTCAATACATCGCGCAATTCTTGCAATGACACAAGTTTGAAATATCGTGTAAATACCATCTAAATAGGATCAACTATTGATTGAAAAAATATCATTGTTGCAAATCGAAGTAGTAATAAAATAAATTTGAATCGGTAAGATAACGTTGAAATAAGTAAATATGCGTAAATTAGGTTGATTAGCGATAGGTAGGTACTTTTTACAACCGTGTATGTAGGTACTTACACACATTTCTTACGTCATAATAAAAATTTTCGGTTTTCGATAAACAACACAAGATATATTTATGATGTATTTATTGGTTTTTAAAGTGTTTGCCCTCGCTATTTACATATTTCTGTAAAACTAATCTTCAGTAGGTTTATCTTCAGTATCTTTGTGAAACGCAGCGTCCTCCTCTCTGTCTCCGTGATCCTTTAAACTTATTTTTTTGGAAAAAAGAGAAATTGTAAGTTATGAGATCCGGGCTGTATAGTTCATACGTCAACAGTTTCACATTTAAGCCTTTTAACGCGTTCATTACCGTAGTGGAATGTGCGGTAGTTTCTTACCTTATGTAGAACATAATGAATGTATGTGCAAGACTTCGAAAAAAAAGACTGATTCAAGGCAATACACCTAGGTTTCCTCATGATATTATAGATTGTCAATAAGTGTCCTTCATCAAACGCTTTCATCATTTTACAACAGGCAGTTGTTTCTGGTCTTCCGTTAACTAATGCGGCTAAATAAATACATATGTATATATGTTATAGTTACAAACCTTCACGAGTGCATGCAAAAAGTTTTGTACTTGGCTTATTCCAATGCCTAATACAGAACGATGATGTTGACAAGTAATTTTTGTCGGTATCAAACAGTTGTCAAACAGTATTAATATTGGATTCTGTAACGGCAATCGACCTTCATGTACCACATCATGGAGAAGATCACGTTCACATATAAATTCTCCGAATCACTAAAACATAGCATTGTGATATTCATCACCAAATGCTAAATTTGACATCTCTCTTAGAAGACCCATAGCGAGTATTTAAAAAAAATATTGACTGAAAATTTTCAGACACAAAATTATGGTAGATACTTAATACCGACTCACGATTTTCGAGAGGAGGTTATAATACAGTTCCAGAGAGTGCCATTTTGAATTTCAGAATTGCTATTTTTTATTTCACCATTATTTTTTTTAAGAACTAGAATTTAGATACTAATTAAAGATATATTTAAATTATTCATGCCACAAGTGTATGTGTACGTATTTTAAATAAAAACATGAAAAAATAAAGTTTACGTTGATATAAGACAAAATTATACAAAAATATAATGTAGGTATCTTATATAAACAATTGGACCAAATCAACATTTGTTTTATCAACTAATTATGTTGTTGTACACCAGATGTACCTAATCTCATACTTCGATTGCGGTGATTGCCGGTCAATTGATCATATTTCGGTCGAGGTCAATGATACCTTGGAAGAAACGTGATTAATTTACTCATATTCCTTAAATCTTTTGCTGACTAGAATCTTTAATTGTTACGTCAATTTGTCAGCAACAAAAACACCCTGTTGGCCCTGGGTAGGTTTCCTCACGTCTTTTTATTTCACAGTTCTTATTGATCAGTATGTAGTATTGTATTAATGTTCTTATATCTCTATAAATTGTGTAACTAAAGGCAATTTGTATATTGAACGTGTAATTCATTTTCCAAATTTATTTCAAGGTTTATTTTTTATTTACGAAATCACAAAACAATATTGCTCGACTTCGATTGTAACAATTTATACTTATCTCTACGACTTAATAATATTATGAGTAATTATATACAAGAAAATAAAATAGGATTGTAGTGTCAGGTGATACGTAGAATCTAGTATCTTTTTCATAAAATAAGATAATAATTATTGGGTAAGTAAAAACCGATTTGGTTCTAAGAAAATGCAATGGTTGAAATAAAACTATTTATATTGTTCCCTATAATCCGTTTCGGCTGTAAGCACCCGAATAGTCAACCTAGTATCGGAGCTGTCAAGGATCCAAACCATCGAAATTAAATAGTAAAAATAAGTTTTATTAAATGCCTAACAATCGTCAGTGTAAGGAATACGTACCTATAGATAAATAAATATAAAGTCTAAAATCAAAGATTGTATATATTAAAGAGTGAGTGTCTGTTCATTTATAGACCACCTTTATTAGTAATATCAACGTCATGGCTCTCTTTTTCATAATACTAGCGGTTAGTCAATGAGGCTATAGTCCATTGGTAATGTAAACACGTTTATAATACACACGTAGACTAGTTTCCATTCTAGTGACTCAATGTCCTGCTTAATTATTTTGACCAAACAGCCTACTAGGAAGTCATGTGCGTTATCATGTTCACTTAATATCCTAAGTCCTTATTGGCAGCGGAACAATCTTGACCTGTTTGATAAACCAATTTGATAAAGTTATTTTTAGCATCGCTTGAGTACTTCGTGATGCCTTGTCTGCAATATAATAGACATTGATCAATAGAGGAATATCTACGTAAATATTATAAGACGTCAGAATTCGCATAGCTACCTCGCTTATCCGATATAAACGCGCGTTGGTACTCTTTTAGCACAACGACCCAATGGGTCCTCCTTCAACAGGACGATGTGTATTGTCCCCTAGTGCACGTTCCTCATCAATTGCTAGATTCAAATCAGTGCAGGTCAAGACGACCTTATATTATTATGTTTGGCCAAAGCCCAATGTGGGTAACCGCGAGTAGGCTTTTTTGAAAATACAATCATTTCACATCTGTTGTATATAATATGTAGTAAGATGGATAGCATTTATTTCTTATTGGAGTAAATCTTGTATCTATTGAATTTTTTTAGGGATAAGTAAATAAAAAATTAGGCAATTACTTAATTTTTTTTTTCAAAAAATACGATTTCGGTGAGCTGAAATATATCGAAATTAAATTTTCCAGAGTTTATTTTTTATTTCTATATAAAGGCTTGAGTGTAATATGTATGAAATGATTATATCCTAAATTGTATTCTTCCGTATATTTTTCAATTCCGGCCTGTGTGTTATATCATTTATATATATATTTAGTATCAGTCACGGAAATGTTTCATATTTCAGTAAAATATAGATAATATGCTGATACATTAACAAAAAGATGTGTAGCTATTTTGAGAATGAGATAACAGTTTCAAATGGTACTGCGGTAGTAAAAATAAAGATTAGGCCGTTAGTAGGTACTGTAGAATGTACGTAATGTAATGACTTTAGAATAACATACATGAGTTTAAACTTATTTGTTATCAAGACAAATAAAATCTATTAAAAATATATTTTAATAAACTTCATAGATTCCACATGATTTTTCTCGAAAAACACCTATTTTGAAGCGGATAGAGTGAACGGTTTTTATAAAAGTACTGCTTACTAAAAGTATTTATATTTATAACACAATACATACTCAACTAGGTACTTATAATCGATAACAAACTAACATAGTAACTGAATGTGAGGGCCTTTTCACAGTCCTGGGGAAGTCATATCTGACAGAAAATAAAATATAGGCTTAGCAGATTTACTAGTATTTAACAGGTATGGAATTACAGGAATTTGATAGACAATTTTCCAGCATCCGTATTTACAACCTATCAATTAACGCTGTAAACCTAATTCTGTAATGACTTACATGTTCCATGGTAAATTGAATTATCAAATTACTTATATATCATCGAGATTTATACATTGTAACCACCTGTAAATATCGAATGTGTGAGGCCTTTATATGAGAGAAAAATAAGATTATTGACTTTTTAGTGATGTTCTCTTCATTATGCTCTAGACGTCCTAAGATAGGCCAAAAATATCTATATCTCCACTTCTTATCTAAAGTGCCATGAGATACACAACAATGGTTCTTACTGCGGCAAAAAGATTAACAAGTCAGGAGATTGATAGCCAATCCGACCTCCTGGAGGGCCTCAGACTCTTGCCATTAACATGTGGGTGCTCTCGGCATATGGAACGATAGTAGAGGCATTCTTTTCATTCACCCCATCTATTTTAAATGCTTTGTTGCTAGCAAGTTTGCAAGAACATTATCTTTTACTTACAGGCGGCTCACAGAACGAGTGAACGAACTAATACACACTGAGAACGTATATGTGGAACGGTTGAGGCATGTCGTCGAAGATTACATCCCCAACATGAGTCGCGGTGACCTTACCCCCACCTTCAGAGCCCTCAAGTCAGAGATCTTTGGGAATATCGAGAGGATATTCAGGTTTCATTCTGAAGAGTTCCTACCGGCGTTGCGTGACTGCGAAAATGATCTCAGAAAGTTGGGGCAGTGCTTTAGGAGATTTGTGAGTATAATATTTTCTACATTTACGGGAATTATAATTACGTTAGTTAATTGCTGAATTAATTTCTGCTATAAGTCTCGTCTCGGTAAATTCAAACGTTTATGCGGTCCACCATGAAGTAAAATTAGCATAAAAATCCTAAGATCAACTATCTTTGGATTTTTTCTTTTCGTTTACAGTTCGCTAAGCTCCTGGTACATTAAACTATTGAATTATTGGTAGATATAATTTAAATGTTTACAGTACGATTAGATTATGACACCTGTAACGAGTTCGGTACTTTATTTATCACTAATATTTTTGCCCGCCAGCGGGAAGCTAATATCTAATTCAAAACTTGGAATCATTTCGACTTGCGTAGTGGTAGGATCACATAATCCGCCTGGTATCAATATTTTACCCACATTCTCCATCCGGGCTCTATCAGGCAAGAAAAGATTTTGTTATGTGTTTTCGTACCGTCTTATAGAAACAAGATGATCTCCTTTTATTCTTATCTCAGATAACGTGTTCCAATCAGCTGATGTCTCGTCTTAAACTGATAATAGTGATGATGATTAACCACGTACTGACAGACCACTAACAGTTCTATATTGTATATTAATCTATTTTTAAACTCAGTCAATGCTCACCGTGGCATAATTATCAATACTATCGAGTCTAGGACTACCGAGTCATAATGATCGATTAAGAGTGAATCGTTATAAAAACAATGGTGTCACGGACTAATGGAGGCCGTGATTCTAAACCTTTGCCCTTAACTGCCATAATAAGATCTTTCTTTACCCTTTTAATGCATTGAAATGCATACAATTTTGATCTCCTTTAATAAATATGCAGTCGAGAAAATTTCTCATACACGCAGGTATCCACACAATATTTTCCTTCATAGTTAATGGGAGTGGTATATTAATAATGATTTTTGAATATTCGAGATACCATACATTCTAATTTTAATTGAATAATAAAATTTGACATAACGTCGTAATTTCCTTCACTTTTAATACATACAAATCGGCTAGAACACGGTAGATATGAAAAACGATGGATCATATTTAAATGGAAGGGCAATATCTATCAACGTGTTGAACGATTCTTCACAGTTCCGCACTTTATCGCCACATTGGCCCCTAGACTCCAATAGTTTTAGTTCGATTGCGTTCAGAGAAAGTATATGAATTTCACTCGAATCGAATGTGTATTATAGGTAATTCAAAAATAATGGACGCGGTTAGTGTACGTGACTATCGATTGTAACAAAGGAGAGGTAATGTAAACATTGCGAGATAGGATTTAATAGATAATCACGTTATTTTATTTGCAGGAAAAGAAATTTAACATGTACGTAATGTACTCTAGAAATAATAAGAGAGCCACGAGACTGGTATTCGAACACAAACAATTTTTCCAGGTAAGTGTCCAAATTATTAGCATATTTTTGGGACATTTATAAAAGAAATGTCCATTTTTATACTAGGGATTTTAAATTCGGTACAATTACAAACCATACAATTTATACAGAGCGGGACGCGAGCCTCGACTTGTAGCGCAGAAGATGGTTGCTTAACCACTGTGCTATACATACCATCAAATTTTATTTTTAATGATGCCTTCATTCTTATTTATTTATTCGTATAAATATAATAACCACCAGTATCTACAAAACGGAAACGTTATATTAGTGGATTTTTTTTTATCAATATTGCATCCGTTATTTTTACGCTAATTTTGGGAATTCCCTGTTCATATCAACATTGTGTGTGAATAATTTTAGAACGTTTACATATAAATATCGTTTAATATTATTAGTAGTCTGAATCGCATGTTGGTCATGGTTTATGTCGTTTGCTGCAATGTGTTTTCGATAGCAGTCGATAAGTTATAAGTAGTAAATTACTGTAAAAACTAAATTGATGCGTTATCGGGTATCCGCATGCACGCATCACTTCGGTAGATGGACGCTCAGTAATACTTCCTCATTTCTGTTAAGTTTACGGTGAGCTGAATGGCGCACGTTGTTAAACAACCGCCTAACTGTTGACGCTACCGTTATACTTGCACATTCATAGGCATTCTCGACCGCTACTGCTCAAAAAGTAATATTCCGTTACGTATAAACAGTCATTAATTATACAAATTAATTTAATACTCAGCGGTTATTTTGTGCGAATGAACTGTTCTTCTTTTTGGTAATTCTAAATCAAAATTAATGTTAAGGAACTTATTTCTTTTACAGAAGGCTAAATGCGACATAAAAGTTTAAGTTTAGTGAAAGTTTATATTTTATTATTATAATTGTCGTGCGCCATTTCCTTTCCGTGAACCTTCTCAGTCTACTTGTTCGAATAATTCTGCTCCAGTTATCCCACACCTCGATCGCGATCACATATCATTCGACCCAAATTACGCATGAAAGCCGGTGAAAGGCTGTAGAAATATATATCTAATAAATGCAATAATAACCGCGAACGTTTAGCTATAGATCGAATCGATACATTGCGGATGACTTATGACAAATTTTTATTTTACAGGAAATACAATTAGAATTAGGCGATCGCTTAGATCTCTCAAGTTACCTTCTCGAGCCAGTGCAGAGGATACCAAGATACAAGTTGTTTTTGGTGGATTTAGTTAAAACATATACGAATTATGAGAACGAGAGGTGTGAGTCTGAATCAAGGATATCAAAACTTAGCGTGGACAGTGACGAGACGGGCGGCAGCAACGGAGAGTCGTCAGACAACGACGAGACGCCGTTGGAAAGTTTGAAGCTCGCAAAAACTATGATTGAATGCGTACTAACAGCGGTCGATGAAATCATGGCGCTGGAAAATATCACCGACTGTCCGGTGAGTGAAATTTATATTTTTCATGCCCGGCAGGGTGAACTATCAGATAACATCTGACAGAAAAGATTTGACAGGACTTTGACAGGACAGGGTTTTGTACAAAATGTATGGCGTACCGGCGAGCCTGACGCTCGTTTTCTAATAGAATTATTTGGGGAACCTGCGACTTCACTAAAATACATTGTAGGTAAACAGAATGTAGGTAACTTATAGAGGGACTACTAGAATTTTCAAATATTCTCGTAAACAATTGATAGAGCGACAAAAATGCAACAATAATAATGAATCCATGAAGTGTCCCGTTATTGAACCTTTGATAGATAATTACTTGTTTTTCATTATGAAGATAGTGCGTGGACTAAGTCTTATACTTATTAATAATAATAATATCACTTTGTATCATTTAACCATATAATTGTTTAATTGTATAATTGTTACCATAGCACCCCATCTAGCAAAAATATTTAATGAATGCGTTGACCAGGGGACCTTCCCGGATCTTATGAAACACAGTAAAATAGTACCCTTATTTAAATCTGGAGATTCTGAAGATCCTGGAAATTTCAGACCAGTTTCCATTCTACCTGTATTTAGTAAAGTTTTTGAAAAAATGATGCTTAACCAAATGTTGTCACATTTTAATATACATAAACTTTTTCATGACCAGCAATATGGGTTCACCAAAGGGCGCAATACAACTGACGCCGGAGTGACGCTTATAAAGCACATCTTTGATGCTTGGGAGGAGTCGCAGGATGCCGTTGGCATATTTTGTGATCTTTCAAAAGCATTTGATTGCGTGGATCATGATACACTACTACTAAAATTGGAACATTATGGATTTAAGCTAAACTCGTTAAAGTTAATAAAATCTTATTTGCAAGGTAGAGTACAAAAAGTCCAAATAAACGGAGTTAAATCATCTGGTTCCAAAATCAAAATGGGTGTTCCGCAAGGCTCTATCCTGGGCCCGTTCTTGTTTTTGGTATATATTAATGACTTACCTTATATGTGCCAGAATGGATGTGAGATGGTGTTATTTGCTGATGATACCTCCTTAATTTTTAGATTAGATAGACGGTCACCAAATGTTGACGATGTAAATAGCGCCCTTCTAAAGGTCCATGAGTGGTTCACTGTTAATAATCTGGTATTGAATGGGCAGAAGACTAAATGCATAAAGTTTTCCTTACCAAATGTAAGAAGTGAGGATTGTAATATAATACTAAATAATGAAAAGCTCGAATTCGTCGATCAGACTGTATTTTTAGGAATCAAACTAGATTCCAAACTTCAATGGGGACCGCACATTAAGGCTTTGTCGGGACGCCTGAGTTCAGCTGCTTATGCAGTTAGAAAAATCAGACTACTTACGGATGTAGAAACCGCAAGACTAGTTTATTATAGCTACTTTCATAGCATCATGTCTTACGGAATATTGCTGTGGGGCCGTGCTGCAGACATAGAATCAGTTTTCGTACTGCAGAAAAGAGCAATAAGAGCCATTTATAACCTAAGTAGTCGTGATTCACTCAGGGAACTCTTTAAAGAAATAAATATTATGACAGTACCCTGTCAGTATATATTTGAAAATATAATGTACGTTAGAAAAAATATATCACATCATACGAAAAGATGTGAACTGCATAATTATAATACTAGATATAAGTCTAAATTAATGCAGCCACAGCTTCGTCTCGCTAAAGTCCATACCTCTTTTGTGGGATATAGTGTTAGGTTTTATAATAAGATTCCGGAAATCATTTTAAACCTCCCGGAAAATAAATTCAAATCCATTGTAAAGTCTACTCTATGCAAGAAAGCATACTACAAATTAGAAGATTATCTTGTAGATAAAAAAGTTTGGCAAAATGCTGGTCCAGCTCCATAGGTTTGCTAGCCTCATGATTATTATATATTCTTTTATTTATATTTTGTTTTTATTTAGTGGTTTGACTTCTTTTGTTTTACATAAAGATATTTATACATTTTTACAGTTTGACATGCTTAATTATACACTTATACAATTTGACATGTTTAGTTATACACCTTTACTGATTGACATGCAAATTATTTATTAATTTAATTTATTATATATTAACTATAAATACTATAATAGTTACTGAGTAGTAAAATAACTTGTAAAATATGAGACTGATGTTGGCTTTGATGTTGTTTTTTTTTTATATAATTGAAAATGGCTACCGGTTGCCGGGCAGTCTGGGCTTGTCATGCTCACTCAAATGTCCTGCTGGTGGTGGCGTTGGGTGTCGGGTCTTTTTATTCCCTAGAACATGGTTGAGTAGACAGACGCCGATACACACGTCATGCTCGTGAACGGGTGCTATCAGTTGGGACTGGTCGGCTCATATATGTTATGGCAACCTAAATTGGTTTAATTTATTTCTTTTATTTTCATAAATTATACGTTTCATATCGAACTGCACCAGTCTCATATTGATATTACATACACAAAGCATTGTAAAAGAAAACCAACAATTTTGTATTTAATTTAAAAAGAGTATCTATGGAGTTTCTTGCCGGTTCTTCTCCATAAGACCTACCTTTTGGAACCGTGCAACTAAATTCAATTTAATTCGACTATTCAAAAGTGCCTGTATTGGTCTAATTGAAATAAATGATTTGATTTGATTTGATTTGATAACTTAAAAAAAGGATAGGAGAAAATTTTGTTGGTGGCAGCAAACCATTCTCTGCACTCAATAGTGATTCTTATCAAAGTTTAAAAAAAATAATAGATCTATTTGCAAAGAGTCTGGTGCGATTGGTAACATAATATATAGAAATAGCTAAAATATGATTGCTATGTGATATATGATATGCTAAATTAAACATTTCTAGATTTTACACACGAGAAGATTATATACACGAGTAAATTGGTATCGGCAATGTAATGCAAGTTCGTCAATTGTTACACACGTTATTCGTCACGTTGATTGTAACCATGTTTACTATCTCTTATTTTATCATACCTTTATCTCAGATAGCTATGCTATTTGGCGGCGATTATGAGATTTTTTGTGAAACGAATTTTACTATACACGGGGAATAATACACTGAGGTAATTGAGTATTTAGCAAAATTCGCGAAAGAAATTATTCATCAAATCAAATTTAATTTCTTTATTACTAACAGTTAAATTATTTACGTAGGAAGTAGATGTAATTCTACGACTATTAGCAGCTATAGGTACCAATAATAATTACATTATTAACTTAACTTTATATAAAAATCCTTACTTGCTTTGAATTACAATAAAACTTAAGAAACAATGGGTACTATTTTTGCCTCTTTAAAAATACATTGTTTTTTTTTGGTGCAATAGATTAATTCACCATTCTATTTTTTTATAAAAAGTTATTATATTAAATGAATAGAAATGGCAGCATAAATATTCCTAGTATTTTTAAAGATTTTTAAATTAAAACAAACTATATCCATAAAAACAGGGATACTGATAATATCCTGATGATCAATAGCCCTTACTGGCCCTTACATACAGACAGACTTCAATCGAAATCTATTTGTGTCGGGTTGGGGCTAAGTTTAAAGTGCGACACTATCGACCGAACCTGTTTCAGGTACATTTGAACCTGCTGAACCAGGGCCGGCTGTTACTCCAGAACGAGTTCTACGCGATGGACACGGCGCGCCGCCGCAGACAGCTAATGAGGATATTCCTTTTCGACAAGCTCGTGCTCATCACTATTGTGTACAGAAAGGTCAGTGTATATGTGTGCTACCGTTATATGCTTACACACACACAGACGCATAAAAACAGGGGCGTCACAGACAACAAAGATTTGTTGTGATTAACTTCGTCTGAAATAAATAATAAAGTCAAGCTGATCGACGATGTTGAGCGCTAAGCGCGACCAGACTATAGAAGGGGTTACCACTCTTACTCGTGCCTCAGATAGCACGTAACGAATATTATCCTACGATTAATCATTATGAAAATACCTATATCAATTGCTAGTTGAAATTAGAGAGTCTGAAAATATGATTACCAGTTTATCCTTAGACTAATGTTTAATTTATAATTTAATTTAATAGGTGATGAACTATACTGACTTAACTCTTAATTTGCATGATATAGTCATTTTCTTAATACTAAAGTCGCAAAGACATTAATGCTGTCATACATACTCATACTAGTATACTACACGAACGATTTGAAGTACAAAGCGATTAGTATTCATTGTCGTATCTGACTAGAATGGCATGATCATTGTGGCAAAATCCGAAGACAAAAAAACTGTGAAATGCATTGTACAATAAATTAAGTATAATTAACCTCGACGATTATGTAAATGTGACAACATTAAAATTGCTCTAAAAGGAATCGATTAATAGCAATAAGTCGGTAGTGAGTTAAGTAATTATGTTGCTAATTGATTGTTAAATGTTGGTTGGTATCGGTTTCGACTAGAAAAACGTCAAAAGTTGATCGACAGCCGCGTCTTAAGAAAACTTTTCAGGCATCGTTAATTATGATATCGAGTTTAGATAGACGTTCTAATCGAGTAACGCATAATAACGAATACGATTATCGATAAATCCACTGAAATTTAGAAAAGTTTCGAATTGTTTAAAGTTATCGCAAAGTAAACGACAGTTTAATATTAGAACATTTTGTTTGTGTTGGTTATTTAACGATAACAATGTCAATATTTTGTTTACTTTATATAATGGGAGGATGACAGAAGTTTAGATAATGACGCTTATACTGTATCAGATAATACACAGAGTAGGGTAGTACTATTGCACTAGTAATATAGACACTTGATGTGTAATGTTGTATAATAAATATTGAAGTTTGAACGGTATATTAACGATACAAAATCCCTATAACGCACCTTTGTGGTACTTCACGACAATTCTGGCAGAGATACTGCACATTACATACAAACCATCACGCTTGAAGGGTTAAGCAGAGGTGTACTAATATGTACACCCACATTTCGCCGATATGTTCTAGGTCCGATGTAATAGGGGGCGAGCTTATTGCCATCAACTGGGCACGAATCCAAACTCCGAACTGCTACAGAGAATTTCATAAAAAAACCCAATAACACATTGCTCGACCTGGGAATCGAACCCAGGACCTCTTGCTCGGCAGTCGCACTGTATGACCACTCAACCAACGAGTTCCTGCACATTATGGTATCAATAATTCGTATTTGTTTAAGTCTTTTAAATAGGCGATTCCTAAGTGTATTTCTATTGAAACGCATGATTTTTGACTGATAGATATAGATTAACTTTGCCAAGAGTGCCAAGGATAGGCTTAAACTTAGGATATGCCAGTACCTAAATATGGATATAAAACTAGAACTATGCTTCTGCTGATAATTGAACCTGAGGTCGTACGTTCAGTACCTACTCAGCATTTGCAATTACTCCAGCGATGATTAAGTTTTGTAATCCAGTTTTTATGATTGAAATTTACATTTCAAATAATCGAATGCCCCACCTCTATAGTCGTAGACAAAAAGTTTGTTTCAAAACAGCAGTTTTGAAATGAAAAAGGTATCTAATGCTTTTTCTTTTCTCCTATCAACGACAAAGTTTTAGATGTTTTTGGCAGAATTTATTAAGTTATTATTTACGTGTATTTGTAGTTTTTAAAAGTTGGCAGTTGTGCTGATTCGGCTTGCTTACGAACGAAACTTACTTAAGTCCCAATATATCATGTCCCTTTCTATAAAAACATGGGAAAAGGATAGAAGAAATTGTTTTGTCAAATTAATGTTATTGCTTGTTTTTTTTAATCCAGATAATGTTTGTTAGACAAAGATATGTGTTTTGTTCCAGAAGCAAAAATATGAATTCTTAGTAATATGTAATATTATTTCATGCAAATTTACGACTTATTTTTATTTGCATATATTTGTATACATGTTGTGTAATTCCTGAAGCACAGAATAACTTAGTTCAGGCACATGTATTATAAAGGGTGTTTGGCGTACCAAACATCTTGTATAACTAATTTGTAATTTTCCATTACCTAGTTTTTACTTAGCAGAAAATTAAACATTTTCTGCTAAGTAAATAGTATAAAAAAAATATTTATTTCTAATTATATCAAAAAATATCTAGAAACAGTTGCCCTTCTTTAGCAAATGAAATATTTTCTAATAAGCTTAACATCATAACAATATATGATTCGTGTTATTGGTTATTAATAAATTATAATTTATTACCTATTTAAACTGTTACTGACATAAAAGAGACTAAAAAACTTCCTATTTAAAGTTACCCAATGGTACTTTAATTATATTATTTCTTATAACTTTTGAGAGATGGCATGTTTGCGTTACATATTTTTACAAATTCTGTGACGAATACAACTTAATCTATAACATTGGATGATTCATTGTTTTAATGACTCACGAGTTATCAATGTAACAATAAAATTATTATAATTACACCCGTCTGTGTCCACTGTCGGCTGATATGATAACAGTTACTATTTAATTACAAACTTAATGGTCATTTTGCAATTGGGACCTTTTATTGCCATTAAAGTTAATTGAACAATTTTCTGACAGACACTGTTCGAAACAAAAAATTCTTTTTTGTAAATAAGTTTTTTAACAGAAATGTCACACCGACTGGCTATCGTAACAAATATGGTTCAATGGAAAAGGAATTTAAGTACATTATTTGGGGTTGAGTAATTATCGCTTATATTATTAGTAAATGACACATTTTATGTACACCTCTTTATCATTCAAGATAATGGGAATCACTTTTCTTTCAGTCCATTGACGTAAATCAAATGAATTACGTAATTGGTGTCACTTGTCATTAGTTTTAGTTTATTTAGTTAATCTTTATTGTCTTTAAAAAAGTTACCATTCATAAGGATTTCCCCTCTATGACGTGGTTGAGTTTACAAACACACATTCACACCCAGACTCAAACCAGAGCCATGTAAATACTGTCCGGAATTGAACTCGCAAACCTTGTTACAGAAGCCCATTGCTCAAACACTTCGCGAATCGAACTTATTGTGTTTTAATTTGACGAACTAATATATTGAACTTGATTTTCATGATCATCATCAAATTAGCTATGCCGTGCATTTTGCCGCCTAGAGGATATGTTGGCTGATTGTTTATGGTGTGAATTATATCTCTTAGGCATAGAAATATTATCTAAAGCATCACGTCACCTTTCAATGAAGAGATAATTATTTTTTGATATTGCGCAATTAGAAAGGCTAGCGGTACCAATACGAGCCTTGGATTTTGAATTCAAACTTGAGTGCTATAACCTGACAGTCCATGGTCATAATGAGTGTTAATAAAAAGTTATTATTCTCTGACTGTGACAAGTAATAGAAAAAATCCTTTTCTAATAATTTACAGGGAATATTTTATTAAATTTTACGAGCATTCAAGCATTTTGAAAACGTTTATACTACCCTTGAAAGTTCAAAGTCTTTGTACAGTACGTCTGTATAGCCTTTGAAGCTGTTTAGAAATCATTCAACGAGTGACGTTTGAAAGAAAGATGACTTGCCAAATATCGAACTTGAAGACAACGAGTTTTGAATTTAGAACTAAAGGGTTTACGTTCGAAATTGCTCGTTTTGGCCAGAGACAATTACTTTTTTAATTTGATACCATTCGCCACTTAAGTTGCATCATAATGAGATATTATGCGTCGGACGTTGCGATGAGTTTATTACGCAGACGCGACGCACTGGCGTCGGCGACGTCGGTATTATCTATATTCCATCATTCTCATTTCGCGTACCGCTTCAGTTTTGATACAAGTTTGTGTCGACTGTTGTAAAGTTAACATAACAAAGGATTGTATTCACGGCTAGCTACTTAGATATTTCAGTCTTATCTTTACTGCTTGGTGTTACAATAACTTTATCGCGGAGTTTCTCTTCAAAATCAACGCAGATTTAACTATATGACCATGACATCTTGAATGAGTACTTGTTCGGTCATTGTCATGGCCGCGTTGAACAAAAAAATAACATAGGTAGGTGTTTGGAGCTATGGGCGACGCAAAGTAGTGAAGATATTTTTGTAATTCAGTTTGTACACAATAGCAATTGTACTGGCGAGAGTTAAATGACCTTGCCAATGCTACGGAACGACTAATTAACCACGCATCGTCGATTTCAGCTGTTTGACGGTTCAGGAAATACGTAATACTGTGGGAGTCCCATTGTACGCAAGCTATAAATATCGCCATAGATATCATTCGAGAGCTTCATAATATTACTCTATATTGACTTAAATTAGGTGTGAGCTTCGTGGGACTTCTAAAAACACCTCTATAAGGTTGATTTTTAAATAATCACTTGTAAAATGCAAAAACTATTAACCCAAACACAAGCTGAGTTTTGGCTTTTAATGACTTTGATTTACATTTATGTGTAAACTTTGATATCTCTATATATCACTTTGAATTTGGATAAAATGGGATTAACAGCAACTTTAATATGTTAATTAAATCCATATTATTTCGTATTTTCGCATTTAATTAAGTGTTTATGATACCTATTAATTTTAATAGTAGATTATTAACCAAGGGCTGTATGACATCAATTGCATACGAGGTTTTTGGCGCCTGAGCGAAGCGAAGGCGCTAATTAACCCGAGTATGCAATTGATGCTTACGCCCGAGATAAATACTCTGCTTTACATATCGATTGTGAGGTAAGTAAACAACAAAACAGCAGGTTTCGATGAACATTTATTAAGAAGAAAAAAATGTGTATTTAATTAAAATTAATAGTAAAATTATTACAATTTGTAAGAGATATGGTCACGTTCTTTTTAGGAATATTTATAGTTTGAATATCATGTTTAAAACTTTTGAAAAAGAACTCAAACAAGAAAATTAATAATTTTCGCGATGCTTTCGCGCCTACTAGTAGACTGCCTTTTTTTTTCACGCACGCAAGCGCGTCAAATCTTGCTGGCCAGTTTGATTTTTAAATCGATTCCATCTAACATACGATGTGGAAACAAATAGTTCCATATTTAAAATAAAATCCTTATAAAATAAATTGTCTAGATTCCGATTCGAGTAATTAATCGATACCGAGAAAAAAAAAATTAACTTTTTAAAAATATTCTTCGTGCAGTATGAGTATGACAGTTATTTTTTCAAATTCCAAAACCTATGCTGTAATGATAGTCATACACCCCGGCATTCAGGGGTGTAAGGGTGTACTTACAGAGCAAGAGATATGTAATAGTAGATTATTAACCAAGGGCTGTATGACATCAATTGCATACAAGGTTTTTGGCGCCTGAGCGAAGCGAAGGCGCTAATTAACCCGAGTATGCAATTGATGCTTACGCCCGAGATAAATACTCTGCTTTACATATCGATTGTGAGGTAAGTAAACAACAAGACAGCAGGTTTCAATGAACATTTATTAAGAAGAAAAAAATGTGTATTTAATTAAAATTAATAGTAAAATTATTACAATTTGTAAGAGATATGGTCACGTTCTTTTTAGGAATATTTATAGTTTGAATATGAGTTTGTGATGATAAGACTTGAGTTTGAGTGACTTGAGGTTCTTGCATCGTAATTCGTCACTAGAAATGTTTAAAACTTTTGAAAAAGAACTCAAACAAGAAAATTAATTATTTCGCGATGCTTTCGCGCCTACTAGTAGACTGCCTTTTTTTTTTTACGCACGCAAGCGCGTCAAATCTTGCTGGCCAGTTTGATTTTTAAATCGATTCCATCTAACATACGATGTGGAAACAAATAGTTCCATATTTAAAATAAAATCTTTATAAAATAAATTGTCTAGATTCCGATTCGAGTAATTAATCGATACCGAGAAAAAAAATATTAACTTTTTAAAAATATTCTTCGTGCAGTATGAGTATGACAGTTCTTTTTTCAAATTCCAAAACCTATGCTGTAATGATAGTCATACTCATACACCCCGGCATTCAGGGGTGTAAGGGTGTACTTACAGAGCAAGAGATATGTAAATTAATTTTAAATAATCCTTATATGCAATTACCTCGGTTTTATAGAACTTACTAACTTAAACTTATTACGAATAAATAAATATACCTTATATGTATATTATGTGATATATTATATGAGACTTAAATTATTCTTTTCAATATTCCAGCAACCTCGCGTGGAATACTTCATCTACAAAGACCACATCCCAGTGGACGACCTAGGAATAACAGCAAAAGAGCACGACCTATACAAGTTCACTATCTGGTATAAGAAGAGGAACCTGAAGTCTTACAAGCTGGAGACCAGTGACCCAGCTGTGAGGAACGCGTGGGTTGAAGGCATCACCTCACTGCTGTGGGAACAAGCTATGCAGAAAAAAGGTAATACTGCATTTTAAACCTCTTTTTTGACTATGCTTATTATTTCATAAGGATCGTCAAGTGACGCACTTATTAAGCCCGCATATATTTCCTATATATAGAGCAAGCATATGATATGTCAAAATAAAAAAAATAGACCTACCACCGTGAATAACTTTTAGTATTATTATAACTGGTTTGAAATGTTTGTTATTGTTAATCCGTCACGCAAAAACTAAATACTTAATGGTTTTGCATGAAAGATCAACATCAGAATAGGTAATAATAAATAATATAGGTAATAAAAAATGTGCTCATTAGTAAAAATTAATAACCTCCAAGTACCCTGTAATTTTTTTGCTTCCAATCAGATTTGATCCGTTTTCAAAGATCGGCCGGCATTTGTCATTTATCTCTTAGCATCATTCTGATCTGGTTTCACGAGGAAATCAACTTTACCTGCTTTGAATCAAAGAACTGGTTGTTTTTATTACTAAGCCAAAACCAGTTCCAGTGCCTTTGCAAGAAAACATGTCTAGCCGTCGATAAAATAATAATGCGCAAATAATTAAGGAAAGGCTAAGAAAATTCTTTGATCAATCAAGAAAAATAAATAATACGATAGAACATTATGATTCTTCTAACTGCAGAGAACAAGTTTAAAGACTAATTCTAATGGGCACTGCGATTGTTTTATTATGATGTTACCAATTGATATAGAGGCATTGTTTTGGGAAATTTATCAGCACTGTTTAAAATATGGATGTTGTACAACGATTAGCAGCGATACACGAACATCAATATCGCACCGCGTCGATAAGGCCGCAGCGTTGAAACAATGCACTGACTAATGATGCAATTTTAAGCACCCGCCATTGTGTGACGAGTAATAACATTCAAATTATATTTATTGTCTCATTATATTGCGTTGTTTACTACGAAAATTCACTTTCATTATTCATTTTCTTCGGTTTTATACTAATACGACGGCATGTTGAATCGTTGATGATGATCGCGAAAACAAAGCATGTTTAATTGTAAACATTGCAGAGATAGCGTTATGCAACGCAGCGGGGTGTGACAAAATGACTCCCTCATAACTCAATAGAATTATGTCACCTTGCAAACATTGCGTACGTTATGTAACATTATATGGTTCGTCTTTACACACACCCTTCTTAACGTTTAACGAAGAGAAAGTGTTTTTTATGTATTTTTCTAATTAAAATCTATAAAACCTGATTCTATTTAATGTCCGAAGAAGCTTATGTTTTATTAGTTCGGTTACCCCTTCCCTCAGTTAATGAACATACTCTGTCCTCGTGATGTTTTACCATGTCATCATAAAATTGTCAATTGATGTTACTGTCTTCACGTTTGTATTCAACGGATTGATTCTTCGCTTACTGTAATGAGTGGCAGCATTTAGATAAGAGAACACTAACGTTAACTCAGCAGCCATTTCTCACAAAGAAATTAGTCGAGTACATGTGGCACGCACGCCCAACCAAACTAATTCCAGCATAGTTAATGCGAACAAACTTTTTAATTGATCGTCATCTGCTCCCCGTATTATACGTGACGGAAGAAGAGGGTTCTTTATCACATCATGACGCACGCGGGGTCGACGACACAGTTTTTTTATTGGACACTCGTCGGCAATGCATGTGCACTGCGATGCGTCGCGTCTGTGGGAACGACAGGAACTTCAACTTTTTCTCCGACATTGCCGTTGTTTTGTTAATGCAAATGTACATTCTTACAGCGATCGCTCTCTGTGTCGACTTCGAACGAAATTAAATATCAGATCGATAGTCGACAACACGTTTTACACGTCGCTACGATTCTTATCTACGTATTCTTTATACCTCTTTGGCGTTTGTATTATCTAACTTAAACAGCCTTTCCTAACGGATAATTAGATAGGAGTATCACAAGGGAATGCTGCGACGAAAGTACGATCGTTTTGAACTCTCGTTGTTACAATGCCACATTTCTCGTTGAGATTACGCTGATAAGCGTAAACTGGTGTTTAAATCTTTTTGGTAACGCGTTTCTTTGTTAGTCAGAGCTATTCAGCGACAATTGCTGTTTCCTCAAATGCATAATGGTCTTTTGTCTATCGCAAAATACCATTGAGTAGTACTTGAGTTGATGTGTATGCAGATCATGTGTGTAGTGTGACGGAGACAGTGGCGTTTTATTGTCATTTTGCCGGGGTACATTTTGCGTCATTACGTGAACATTATCTAAACTATCGACTGAGTTGACCGGCGTCCTATCGAGTTCTATTATTGTTCAACAGTTAAGTTTATTGTATGATAGTGTAGTTTGAGCCACTGCTGCCGGCCGATGTCCGCTATTATTGAATTTGGTTTAACAACAATATCGTCGGTTCTCATAGTTTCTTTCGTTTATAAGCTATAGCATTGTTTCTTCGACCGTTTTAAAATTAGAATCAATAATACAATCTATCAAGTTTATGGAGTTAAGTTACGAAATGTCGTTATATTTTTATTCTAATAAAATCAGCATTTTTCCGCATTGGCCTTAGTTTCTTAGTTGTTGGGGAAATTCCTTAAATCTCGTTGTAGCTAGTTTACGTTGATGAATTTACTGATTATAGCTTCTAGCCTCGTCGACTATCAAACATGCTATAAAAGTGTGTTACAGATTATTATACGATTTTATGATATAAATTGTAATATGATTAAGTAGATAGGTAAATATTAAAACGTAGATGGACATCACAAAAGGATGATTGATTTTTATTCAAATATTGCCTAATATTTAAGGAGATAAATAGATAAATTTATGGCGTCACCGCAATGCGTCAAGTGAGCGTTGCTTTCTGAATAGTCATGTATGTATGTCAAGTCTTACATTGTCAATCGTCAATAATAATTGTTCTAAAAGGGCCACGAACGTGTTCGCGGTATCGTTCGTTTTATCTAGTCTGTTATCAGTATCACTAACGCAGTCAGGTGTGGTTTGAGATAGCAGCGGTGCCTTGTAATAAATCACCACTCAAAAGTTATTTGTAAACTCATGCACCTATGATTGTTCGTTGGACACACAGGATCAATGGAGTTTATTATATCATTGTGTTAGGAGGACAAATACTTCATGGTGTATGGAAGAAATGTACTATCATTCCCAAGGGATAGTAACTTAATTAAATACATTTTTCATGATGTCATAAACAATGGTAATAATACATACATACACTTACGCCTTTTTCCCATAGGGCTAGGCAGAAACTACAGAATGCCACGCGTTACGGTCTCTGCATACTACTTTTGCCTCGTCCACATTCATAAATCTTGTCATGCATGCGCGCTGGTAACGAGTACTGCGCACCTAACCTTTTTGAAGGAGTTCACCAATTAGATCGGTGTATGTCCTCTTAGGGCGCCCCCTCCCGGCGTTTCCAACTGCCATATAAATTCTTTTCGTCAATTGCCTATCATTTTTTTGTCATGTAGATTCTTATTAATTCAGTAAAAGATTATTATTATATTATTAGTCTTTAAACATGTCGCGATCAGCTGTTAATATTCTCTGCCACGTGGGATTTGATAAATGAAGAAAGCCATACAACACGAGGTAATCAATCGATATATTCCGTTTGTACATGACAACGTTTAGTGGTAAGCTAGGAGCTAAAATATTTTAATGATGACTAAACCATTTATCACATTAAGCCCTAAGATAGCGGAGTTCATTATTGTGATAAAACTATATTTAAATACACAATAGGTATGGACATTCTTGACAAATACCAATGTATTATCCGAGCTATGCCATCAATTTGGAATCTTCTAATATTCTACTTTACAAGGGACTCTCGAAGATACAATGGCTCTTGATGTCTTTTTTTAACAATTACCTATCTAAGACTTTCACGTTATAATATTTGTATCTTTATAATTCCAACGAACAAAGTTGTAAAGGAGAGTAATAAATAAGATTAATCTTCGTAATTATTTAAATGTCGACAACCGTTTCAGATTTGTTTTGACAGACGAGATGTCATTAATGTCCCGTTGGAGGAAGTTGGAAGATCAAAAACAATATAAACGATGTCATCATTTGTAATGTTTCAAAGTGTTTCGGAAGTGTATTTCAATTTTTGAATTTTTAAACAATTTTTTGGCATTTTTATTTTTTATCTTGCAAAATTAATTCTTTCGAGAATTACCGGATTTTGATGGACTTTTAGTTAAATGATATCAGAAAATCAGAGGCAGAAATTGATTTAGATGAGGAATGATGAACTGTGTGGACTATTGTGCTGTCGACAGCCAACCCCAATAAATAATAATATGTAGATATGTTGAAATACATTATTTTTGCACTAACTCATAATCATCAGCTTAATAATTGTTTGTGAAAGCATGGGCTTTCTTATAAATTGACAGGTTAGACCATCTCACACCATGGGAAACAATACAAAGTATTTACGACTGATGCCTACCCCAACCAAATAAGCAAGATGACGTTTATGCACACACATAATAATATGTGTGAATCTGTTTACTAGACTAGTACTACACAATGACTCGGATGTATTTGATGTGAGGTGACCGTGAGACACGGCCGAAGACTGGCCGTAGTGCAGTTATGTTCAAAGTATTGTTTTGTAATTCTGTGGCCATAGACCACCTCGTTGGCCTAGCGCGGTTTGACTTATGAAGTATCATTGTATCCTGTTGTCATGTACCCATTTGATGTAAAAACGTTATATTATTTGCATTAGCTTACTAAGCATTGTAATGTTTACTTTTCAGAACTACTCCTCCAACAGCGCAACAAAAGAATATCGATGGTGTCCATGAACAGCGAGGAATCAACTGAATCGGAGAGAAACGATGATAAATGTAAGTTAACTTTTCAAATGTCAAAGGAAACAAAAACAAACATTCACACTAACAGTTACACTAATCTTGGTAATAAGGAGTCCACATAATTATGAAACTTTAAGGCTTATGCATGTTATACCATTTTATTTTAAAAGAGCCATGCTGTGCAATTTAATCTCATCGCCATCAAATATCAAATCTATGAAATGGCATACATACATTTTTAGTTGACAATTGTCAATTTTATACGCAATGAAATTCAGGACAGGACAGCAAATGGGATAATGTAGATGATGAACTAAAGAAAATTTGAAAAATAACTACATAAAAAAGTATAATTTAATCTATATTTATGGAATAAAACCTATTGAAGTTTAATCAAAGTTTTATCGTACTTTCAAAGTCATTCATTTGGATTGAAAAAAGTTACACTGTCTTCGAGCATCAATAAATTAAGACATGAAACTTCTGTTTTTAACATAATAAAACAGCTCAGAAAAAAACGGACTTAAGGTAAATGCAGACATACGAATCGCCATGATAATTATGTGTCACGGATTTGTTACCGTAGTGAATGCTAGGTACTTCATTGCGCACCACAATTATTAAGTATGCCTTGTCATACATGCATATTTATTAAGGATGGATGTGTGAAGTACTACACCTAACTGTAATTCAACTGTGTATTGTTCAAGCCGTATAATTGACGTTTAGCACTTGAATATGGAGAAAGATACATATTATTCAATTATTTGAGCTAAGAAATAAAGTTTTTTTTTGCCACTCCTGTTAAGGATTGTGTTGCAATAAAAACCGTGAAGAATTCTTAGATTTATATCCAAGGTTTACATAGAAATAAAGCTTGAGCCTTTTTCTACGGAAAAAAATATTGGTTCTGGCAAATTCAGTATGAAAGCTAAAATATTTTTTAACTATTCCGTGTACTTACCTACATGTTCTGCTAACTGCATGTTGTAAATAACACTGAAAATGTATATCAACACTTACATCTAGTATAATCTCTGCTCCAGGTCTGTTAGGTGGTTTCGTTGTCGTGAAGTTACACCAATGAATTGCTTTGTAGGTCAGTAAAGTTAAGGCACGCTTGCAAATATTACACCTAATTATGTGTCCGCCATTTTTTTTCGCCTTTGTTTTTGTATTGACGGGAGAGCGGGTTTATCTGTGCAAATAGCTTTGATGCAGTTGTTATGTCATTCCCTGCTTTATAGATAATATTCCTAGGTTCTGTGGTAACCAATCCGAACTCGTTCTCGACAGATGAAGTAATATATATGATATAGACTGTTGTATTGCCTATTAACAAAATAATGACTTCTTATAAAAAAAAATATTACTTGATATAATAATTGTTATTATAGAATTATATTAAGTACAGGTAGTTAAATGAGAACAAGTGGTTTTTGATAAGATTCGAAGAATGTGCAAAAAATAATTTACATAATAATATGGCGTATGTACAACGCTTAAAGTAGAAAGTAAAGTAATGAATAAAATAGAAATATACTCCATATAATTAAATAACTTTTTTATCTTTTCATTTAATATAAATCTATGATCAATGGACACAGCTTAGAAAAAAGATATACGAAATCATGGCAATTATGATTCACTTGTCTTTTGATATTTATCTCAACCTACAGGCCAATGATCACATTACTAGAGACAGTTTGTTTGGAGTTTGTAAAACCGAGATCACATCGAACCATTAAGTCTATCGTGAATCACTGACCCAAGCTTCGACATTTATTAACACTTGAATTATTGCACGGATGAAGCTATCAACCCCAATTAGTTATAGGCCTAGAAGTAAAGAGCTTACTTTAGCCGCCACACCTCCGATCCTAGTAGAACTGACATATTACTGTACTTAACTTTATTCTGCTGTCCTTTGTTCTTTGATATGTTCCTACCTATTGGATTACCTCGGAAACATTTTATTCCTTCTTTTTCTTGGTGGCAGTGGTTTTTTTTCTGATTTATTTTGTATCACATCTGTGGTTGTATCTGTCCTGTGAAACTATGTTTGTATATAGCAACATTTTAAAAGAATAACCTCTTTAAAATTACAGATAACTCTTTGCGGGGAGTTCCCGGTGAAGTCAAAAGGTTGGGAGACAAGAAGTTTCGAAGAACAACCTGGTATTGCGAATGAGTTCAATCTGCTTTCCTAGCTTGACTCGCTGACTTCCCTGCAAAGGAAAAAGACGATACTTCCCGCCACACGACGGATGAATTTGTGTGTGTTCTAGTGGTGATGTTGCTCAAATATATATGAACAAATTACGATGAAGTGATACGAAATTTTGTCAGTATTTCGAAGAAAAATACTTAGAATTTTCTGATTGACTGATACTAATACCATTGAATTCTAGTACTCAGGCTTACAAACTAAATAAGATCACAATAGAATTATATAGATGTTGTAACTAAATGTGTTTTGTACATTACAAATATTATACGTTTAGTTGAAAGTAATTTTAGTAAGAATAACAAAGAAGTAGGAGAGGAGGAGACTTTGAAATATGAAGTTGAAGTTTTCTTGAAAGTCCTTGTAAAGAATTCAACAATTTCATATTTAAGAGTACAGGAGTAAAACTTTATATAGCGTAGTAGATAAATCCAAAGAAAGATTTTATGAATAGATGTATAATGCTCTAAAATTGTTACTTAAGATTTATTGAAAGCAGCGAAACGTTAGAGAACTCTTGCAGGATATAAATAAGATATGGCCAAAGCAATAGAAATTTTACGATATGTACGAGAAATGTGATAAAACGTTATTCGAAAATGTATTATACTTTATGTTATTATGGTAATTTCAGTCATTATTTTATGGGACGTATATTGTTACAGTGTTATTTAGTGTTATCCTTTTTGTAAATAAGTATTATTGTATCAATATAAACGTATATCGTCCAATGTAAAGTTATTAATGTAAATGTTAATTTAACTACGATAATTTAACTACAAATATATCTATACATATGAAATAAATATATTATTTTTACATGCTTGTTTAATTTGGAAATAATTTGTATCATATAATAGTATATATAGATTTTTCTTACACTCGTACAGTTGCATTTATCCAATGCAATTGTACGATTTTTTATTTATTTTTATTTATTTATATTCCAATGTTTTGACGTCACATACAGATAGAAAAGCCCTACCTACATGTCGGGAAAATGTATTCAGTTTATTCATATTTCACATCTAGTAGGTGTATTAGTCAAGCAAATATCTCGAATTAATTACAGCTGCAATTTCGGAACAATCTATTGTCTAGTGCCCGGTGGCCCTAGAGCTCTCCAGAAGTGACATCGAATATCTTTTGGTGTCTGATAATGTCAACTAGTTATAATAGTTGACATAAATGTGTGTTGCTATCCTATTATTATGACATCCTTTCAGTTACAAATGGCTTAGAAGGAATTTATGTCGACCCACATTTACAATTTAATTTACACTGTAAGTAAATTTAATGGAAATATAGGTCTCATAAAAACATAAGTGGTGGGTGGTACTTTACTGAATAAATTGTTGATTTATTTCTCAGAATTAAGAAACATGATAATATTTGTAATATTACTTGGAGTAGACAGTATAACTAAGTATCTTAGTTTGCAATTGAGTGCTATTCTAAACGCCACACACCGTAGAAAACCATTCGAAATAAAAATTACACCTTGAATTCAAACATGATATATTGATTCGAGTCAGCGCTACGTTTTGCCATTAGATTAATGGCGAGGTCAGTCAAGTTTTAAATCTATAATATTAAAGACTTTCTACATGTGCAATGGATTAACCGATAACTCAATATTATACAGCTTCAACAAAAAATAAGCCTCGCTCGAAAAATCATGTTCTGAATATAGCCATAATATTTTTATTTTCAAACTGGTCTTTTGACGTGTTTGGTCATCGATAGCCGAATATGTGGGTAGTTTAGCTCTTTGAGAAACTAACGAGAGCCGGCTTTACTAAAAATAGAAATAAAATCTGAGAAATAATATGTGACGGAATATAGGTAGGTATATGAATTAAGTATGTATGACATGGATAATTACTTGTTATTATTATATTTTAGGCAGTGTTCCTCTTTGATCAATTAATGTTTAAAAAAGAGCACTGAGAAATCAATCGATTTGTAATGTTATTTTTATTAGTTAAGTTTATTAACAGAAAATAATTTACATACTCTATAAGTCTATACGATACCACATTCAATATATATTTTAAACAAAGCTATAAATGAATAAGTTAGATGTAAATATGACTATTTAAGCTAGTAATTATGCTATACATAAAAATTATCACGTATGTATGTATTTGTTAAGTGTCAGTAGGTACAATGAAGGTGTTAATATGGTAATTATTACCAACAACTTTTCTTGTTCACAGATATTAAACATCCATGGACTTTGTGTGTGAAATAATGATTATATTATTATTGTTATTAGTCATAAATACCACATGCAAATAGGATTAATTCCGTCGATCGAATCAGTAAGTCAAATTTGAAATCAAAATTAAGTAACGTGAGACTTATCTTATTCAACCTGTTTCACGCGATATAATGTTCCTGTTTCATAGGTTGTGACATGGGTAGTAATAAACAATATTTCATTTGTGTTTTTTTTGGTGTAATAAATAATATAGAACTTCTTATTAGCTTCTTTTGCTGACAATTAAAAAAATCACATAAAGTAGTATTATCGACGAATGAAAATGATCTGCCATTGCTTGTAGTGTTTCTGGAGGTAGCTTTGCACATGTATTAATAATATGGCATGGCTAAGACGGTTACTACTTATTAATGAAACATCGTACTTGTGGTCGAGATGGACGATATACGCAGATATTTAATATAAATCCTTACATAAGTACTTACTACATTTGAATAGTATCTAGTGATTTTCCAATAATTGCATTTTTCATTTTATCTTTCCGCAATCTGCTATTTAAACAATCTCATTAAAAGTCGTAAAAAACATAAAATGAAGAGTACATTTACCTGAAATCCGCAATGCGAAAAATTATGGCCACGGCTGCGAAGTGGGGCGGAATATTCTACCTGAAGGCTAAATTTTATTGCCCCGCGCTGTTTTCGAACAATTGCATTAATAGTGTATCAACGGAGCGCCTCGCCGACTTCTTTACGGCTATGGAGTCGGGCGCCGGAATACAATTAAAGTTTTAATATTTTAATACCGTGAAATCACAATTTGAACTGGAGCCGTGAACAAAACTGGCATAATTAAATACATAAAATAAACTAATTTTCGTGCTGACGCGCTATTTGCTTCCTCACGTTCTTCACTAGTTTATATTCTCGGTTGCCATGTATTTTGAATATGAAAAGTATAATAAAAAGCTTATTATTCTTTCTAGAGAATATCTTTTCGGATACTACTCGCCACATCAGGCGACGGGTTGTGTTGTACTTTTAATAAATAAGGACTAAACATGGTAAATGAGGTCTATCATTTTATATTACAACTCTAAATTATATAAATAAAATATCACCTTTGAGTTTGTAATTGAATATGATACTCGATGTAGCGACATCTATCTCGCCACATAAGAACTACGAACTCAGCGCGATGACGCAAGTAATTCTACATCGCGCAAGTGACATTTGCACGCGAGAATGCATATATACAACCACCCAACATCAACCGTTGGGCAGTAGCCCGCCAGGCACAACACCACGCCTGGTCGGAGGATCCTCCTTTACCAGTGGAGGGATTACCACCTCCTTCCCTCCATACTGGTGACCCCGACGTGATCTGAACACGCAACCTTCGATGACCAGCAGCTTCGCCATCATCACTCCTCACAGCACTCTCCAGCGCATCAACCTGCCAGCCAGCAACCCTCCGGCTTCAACCCTGACCATACGCCTGTAGCGGACGCACATGCCTGGTCAGGACCTTCAGCCAGCATCAGCAACTTGGCACAGCACACTGCACTTCGGCCGGTCATCTAGCAGAGCCACTCTCTCCTGGTCGACGCAGCAGCCAGCCACTACGCATCACTGCACCACCTCGACTCACTGAGGCATTCGCAGCATCACAGTCCCGACTCACCGTGGACTCACCGCAACACAGTCCCGACTCACTGCGGACTACGCGGCAACCTGTTCCGACTCACTGGAACATCACCTGGCACTGGCAACACGCAACAACCGCTGACTCTTCATCAGAAGCATATCGACCTCCGGTCTCGGAGGGGAGTGATGTAGCGACATCTATCTCGCCACATAAGAACTACGAACTCAGCGCGATGACGCAAGTAATTCTACATCGCGCAAGTGACATTTGCACGCGAGAATGCATATATACAACCACCCAACATCAACCGTCGGGCAGTAGCCCGCCAGGCACAACACCACGCCTGGTCGGAGGATCCTCCTTTACACGTGGAGGGATTCACACCTCCTTCCCTCCATACTCGATACTGTTTATTGGCCTTCACGAGAAAATTATCTGTTCGCAAGGTTGCCTAAAACAGGTGTTCATTACATTCAGAGAAATATAAACATGAGACCGCAGCAATTAGGTGCTTTGCTCGCCCCAGCTTTACGTCAATGACACAATTGAAATATAAACTATATTTTTCGAGTTAAAATACGTCAGACGTTTATTTCGATTATATTACAATTAGCAATACAAAATAAAATCCAGCAATAAACTCCACTCGACCAATAACTTCGATTGGCGTCGAAAATTGGCTCGTCGGTACAAATATACAATTCTTGATATTATTTTTTTTGTGTTCCAAACAGCAGTTTCGTACAAAGAGCAAAATGACGTCTCAGCGGATGGGGTGGTTTACTGCGCCATTTCTCTGAGCCCGACTTGTTTCGACAGGAGTTCTTTGGCGGCGTCTTTAACACTCCCTCGAGGGTTCATTTATATATTCGCAACACGGAGGCGGCAATAAAACTGCGTTATCCTGGTCATTATTTAGTCATCGCCCAGCCTCCTCGCCTACTCCAGGAAAATAAAATGCATTCGAATGACTCCAGTATGTACGGTGCAATTTCATGCACCATCAAATGTACCGTGCGTCGTAACATTGTTTACGATGTCTATATTGAAAAAGTTTTATACGGTGCTGTGAAAAAATATTTGAAAGTTAAAATATCATTTTTATACCTGCATCAATTACATATGTATAAAATGTCTGTATGAGTCTGTTTTTTAATCACACATATGTTGCAAAATGTTATTTAACGACTTTTATTTATAAAGGATTGATATTTTATTGTGTTTTTTGTACCGGGTATGGAATCCAAACTTATAACAACATTATCGAGAATCGTTAGTTAGGGGACTGGTCAGGGCCGGTTACGAGCAAGCCATTTTATGAGGCGGCGCTGGGCGTCGCCGCTAAATCTCCTTATTTATCCGGGAAAACATAAACCGAGGTCTCAGCAAAAATTAATTGGCTCCCACGCTCCTTCTTGGCACATTAACTATTTCAGGGTTTATTGTTTTACGTGTTGTTTCGTAGCTCATATTGATGTCTACCGGGACAACATTATTTACCCCTAATCGGATATTTACCAGCGTTTTACACCTTTCTTTTATTTTTGTGTAGAAGTATTCAAGACTTGGCACACTGCGTTGTATAGATAATCTTCACAGCATGTGTTATCCTACTTTACTTTTTATTTTATGACGGGACCAAATTTGGCGTGTTGCTGAAACGACGGATCATAACCGTTGGACACAGCAACTGTTTGCAATCCTATCCGTAAACCAGGCATTGTTTTGTTCACAGAGACTTTTGTGCAAGAGTAAATTTGAACTTTAGAGCTCGGGGATACAGGATGTTTTTGTATTTTTATTGTCATTGTTGTGGTTGCATCCATTGGGACCTCTCCTTACTCACGCGTGGCGATTTTATTTTAGTCGCTATAAAAAGAGCTTGCTTTCACCTGATACTTCTTAAAGCGCAGCTTGTGGTACTAGCGGACACACTTCATTAAAGCCGCGGTATTTGTAGTGTTATAAAACTTTGTAGTTTTTTTATTTGAGTTCTTTTCGCCAGACAGAAAAACTACTTTTGCAATGTCTGAAATAAAATTCAATCCCGACCAAAAACAATAAAAGAATGTTTTGTATGAAACACAAGATTATTTTGCTTACTTATCCAGTTTAAATTTGTGCTTTCACGACACTTTTCAGATAAAAAGGAACGCAACAATGAGCTTGAATTGAAGATCACACATGCGGCCAGTGCATTTCCAACTACAACAGATGAGATTGGAGAGTCTCCAGAAATATGCACCTGCCTACAGATACTCATATACCTATCATATAGCATATATATATCAGCTGTATTATTTTAAATCCAAAAATCTAGTATCGGTACTATCGAAAATGTTTTATTGTCATTTTACTCCGTCCGTTTGCAAAGAGACCTTAATATCAGTACTACCAAGGTAACAAGGTACGGCATTTTATTAGCTTAGAAAAAAAAAGAATTCTGTAGCCAAATTTCAGCGAGCCGACGTACAGGTACATATTTTTATGTATTCAGCCGTAAACTTGGACTAGAGGTTTATGGATGTGTTTTTCAAAGAGCTACTAGTTTTAAGAGGGTTTTTTCTTTCGGGAAAGGTGTATGACTGTATGCTGTATCATAAAGCAGTTTCATATTCACCTCGTCCCCGTTTGTCGAACAGAAAATTACGTAAGCGTGTCCAGTTAGTCAGGTGTCGTTGTTTAGACACCATATCGCAGGCTGCAGTGATCCATTGCGATGGCCGCGTAATCCCAGCTAGAGGCTTTGTCTCACGTCCAGCTTACTTTTATTACCGTGCCTGCATCGCGAAATAAAACAAAATTGGCGGGAATTTATGGGCCACAGCCCCAGCATGGCTAGTGGGGTGGAAAGTTTTCAATTTGAAACGAATAACTTGTTTGTCTCGCGTAATAAGGAGGGTTTTGCAGCGGGTAATATGGGGCTGCAATGGCTGTCGCGGGCTTCCTTAAAACTACTCTTTTGGTTTTATTACCTAAGTGCTGTGGGTGGGCGTAACTCGTGTCTTGAAGGTGTGTGTTTATATAGTAGTTACAATGTTTGCCATAAAACTACACCCACCGGCTATAAGTTGATCGGAATTTGGGTGGAGTAGGCACATATTTGCTGTATTTTGTAGGTAAAACATATACTCTTTTATTACGGTAAAAATGAGGTAGGAATAGATCATTCATCCTATGAGACAGATTGGACTTATAGAAGCTTCTACTTAAAGTTGAGGCCACGAGATTTACGAACACATTTTCCTCACGACTTTCATAAATTTTCCTAATTCAGAATTAATAAAACTGGTTCATACAGGTTTTTATACGTTACGAGTGACGATAATAAATTATTATGATCGATCGGTTTTGCCCTTAATATCAATCTTCTAATGACTTTTTGGCATATTGTTTTCAAAAGTCATGTTCAAAGAAGACCAAATTAGATACGAAATAAATGATAACATGGCTTCACATAGACCACAAACAACCTCTTCTTTATCACCTAACGAGCAGTGCACGTACAATGTCGTTGTGGCGTCGCCGCGTCGGTTACATCGCCCATAACGTTTCTTCTGCCGCAAATTGAATGTTAAAGCACGTTACCTGCCCGTAACTGAATAAGTTATGAGCCTGGAGGTATTGGTAATGAAACTTGAATGACCTCGGGCGTGTAAAACGTCTGTAAGATGGAATTTCCGTGTTTACACGACTCCGCTAACAGTTTATTCTGTTGCGCTAAGTGCCACTTCCGAATATACAACTCTAAGCGACTCAAAGATATTGTTTCGGTTTGAAAATTGTACATTACTAACATTGTATTGACAGGAAAGTAGTGCGAACTTTGTTTCACAAATAAATCTGATAGCTTTTGTTTTTTTGTTGCCTTTACTCTTTTAAGATTTTCTTAAACATCGTCTCACTATAAGGAAATATTTGACCTTTTAGTGGTAATGCGTCATTTGTCCAGTCCACCAATAATTTAATTTTTAATTCCTATAGTTTATTGCAATATATTCTTTTTAAAACCACGTTTTCGGATTAATTTATTTCATAGTTGCGCGACCAACTAAACTGCTATTTAAATTCTCCAGTCTAGATTCAAAGAACTTTCCCAGTTAAACTGACAATGAGTCGTATGAATAATTTTTTCTACGTCATTTAACAAGAAGAGTAAATCCGACGCGAGGTAGCAGTCGAAGGGTTTTCTTGGAACAATGGGATTGGGTAAACAAACCAAACTGAATAAATTTCCCGGAGAAGCAACTCTCACCTAAAGTTTGTGAAGAATGCCAGTTACTCAGTTAGTCTCGATCCTAGTGGAACTTTCTATTTTTCGATTGCTCGCGTTACTGAGTTGGCAAATGTAGTTTAGCTAGTAGTTCACGCTGTCGCCACTTCACAACTGAATTTCACTGCTAACTTATTTTGCATTGTGTGGAGGTAAGTACTAGACGCTGGTCAGAATCCAATACATTACTATATGCATTGGTAAAACTTTGCAAATAAATGTTGAAAGTAGACATTTCATGTTTTTACTTGTTAAATATTATTTTTTTACTATGAAATATGTAGCATCACACTATAATTGAATATTCTTTTGTATAGTTAAAGCGTTTTCAATTATAGATTACCACACATTACCCAGATCCGAGATTTAATTCAAATCCATTCAGTATATTGTGTGTAGAAGAGCATATACATAAACACACGTATACATTATATCCATATAAACTTTTGTGATTATTATATTAAGAATAAGTACATATCAGTGGTAAAAGTAATTTTGATTCTTTTATTAAATTCAATTCAATTACGATAGCATGAAAGGCGAGTTGGCTACTATATTATATTCGTATTTACATATTGTATTCGTGGTTAACCATAAATTTATTACAAGGAAAGCATAGTTCAACAACATGCTTTGGACCAGTAAATTCTGGTTCAGTTTGCTAGTACCAACTAAAATTACGTTTAAAATATCATATGGCAGGTAAGGCTTGATGCCCAGTAATTATATGCAATCATATAATGCATATGACCATATGTCTAAGGAGAGATTAAAACATTTTTTAAAGGCCAAGAAAATTATTAAAATGAAATATGGTTCTCTTCCATTGCTAAGCTATAAAACGAGGTCAGTTAACGACTTAAATGCATAATAACTAGTTAATAAATTATAGGTATTAATTGAAAATTTACGTTTGAAATACATAATTTCAATGAGACTTTCAAATGCATTATAACCTGTTCTATAAGAATATATATTTTATTAAATATACTAGCCAAATCCTGCCACGCTTTGAGAGGGAGAAGTTTGTAAATCTTTAGCCTGATTTAAATATTTCTTTTGGTTTCTCAAATGACCACCTGAGAGGCCAAAAGCCTGTAACTATTTACTAGAGACGCTGGTTGTTATAGTTCTCCTGATAAAACTGGTTTATGTGGGAGTCACTTAACTAATTTGTTTAGAAGCTCAATGCCAATGTTGACTATATTTAGAATAACTGGGCGGAATGTAATAATAATGTATCTTGTAGTAGCACGCCGTTCTTGCGGGGGTTGTCGAGACAATGTTCTTGCGTCATTAGTAACGTCTCAGGCGGCGATTATCAAAGCAATCAGCCGTTCTACAAACCATCCGACTGGCTGGCGATAGGACCAGCAGGCACTGTCGATATTTTTTTCGTTTCCGTTGTCATCGATATCGAGCTGTAACATAATTGAATTTATTTTTGTGTCGCCTGAAAACGACTATAAATGTTATTTTTATTTAATGAGCTTAGAAGTCGGTATTTTGTAAAATTATGTAGAAAACTTGAAACTGTTTTTATTAGGCTATGTCTTGTTGCCCACCCATAGTTACCTAGATAAATTCCTAAAATGTTTTATGTGCGTGAAAAATGTGTAGGTCTGTACGTTCTTTATTTCAACTGCAAATTGTAACTACAAAACAACAAGCAGTTTGTATCGATAGTTTTGTAATTCTCTTATAAACATCACTAAGGCAATTGACGAGTGTTTGCTCGAGTTTGAGCGGCTGCGGCGTTGGGCGGGCGGAAGTGGTCGAGGGTTGTTCCTAGTTTAACCGTTGCGTCACTTGATTGTCGCCGGCGACCGTCGCCGAGTACTCTCACTGTATCCACCCCAAGCTTTACAACCCGTTTATATTTATAATTTTAAATACAGGCACTACATAACAATGACTTTGAAATACAAACACTTTCCTTCCGCTTTACTTAAAATACATTTTATTTTCGGCGTTTGCCAGTCTTTCGCAAAAAACGCTGAAAAGCTATTAACTAATAAAGGTTGAAACAGCTCCACTTGTACATCAAGCCCGTCGGTCGGAGACAAAATAAAATGAGAAGATCCATTTTTCTTTGTATTTTTTCCTGACGAATTCAAAGCCGATCTGTCTGTTGATTTAAAAGAACCGAGCTCTTGTAATTTAATATCGATATCGAATTACAGGCAATCGACTTAACATCAGGAATTTACATACTAAATAAAAGAAGGTAGATATTAGAAGATTAGAGAGTTAAGTGGTGAAAATCGGGACAGTAAAAGTGATTTACATTTAACTGAGAGCGGGGAATATATACTTCGAATTACTAAAGCAATTCGGTGTTTAATTCGTGGGCCAGCCAAGAAAGATGGGCGGCCAACGCTCCCGGCGCGCCCGGCACCCGACTTTAATTACAACGCAGGTTTATTCACTCTAATTTCGGGAATTTTGCATTCCCCGCGCGAACCGCGGAAGGGTCAGAGTAAAAGAAAATGACATTCGTTATTCTATTACGTTAGGCAAAGGAGCAAAGAAGAGGTCTGTAGGCACTGGTAATTACTTTTGTGTTGGCATTATATCAACAGGATCTGTTTTCGTAATAGTAATCTGTGAGCGAGAGTGGCCCTGTGTTGTGCCACGTGGACGGAGTGCCGGCGCGGCGCCGCCATGCGGAACGGGAAGATTGCTCCTTTTTGTCGTTACTCATGCCTCTCTGCAATCAGATAAAGGACCCCACGATTTACGTTTTGAGACATGCTGTAAGGTTTTGTCATATTTCTTTTGATGTTTTGGATACCATGGGAAAGTAATCAATATATTATTTTAAAATAATTTAAGCAATATTATTGCTTATGATATTATAACTAGCAATTTTGTTTTCAACTCCCTTTTCCCCCTTTTAAGGGATGATTTCCGGGATGAAAACTATCCTATGTCCTTCCCCGGGACTCAAACTATCTCTATACCAAATTTCATCTAAATCGTTTCTGCGGTTATAGCGTGAAGGGGTAACAGACAGACAGAAAAACACACTTTCGCATTTATAATATTAAGTATGGATAAAGTTAAACCATATGCCAGTTTCAGTAATTAGCGGTCGCTTTCAGGGTTGTCATACCTCGTATTTAGGTCAAGAGGCGCGTGCGCCTGCGGCCGCGCGTGACGTCAGGTCGCGGGGCGCAGTGCGTCGCGTCGGCTCGACCATCCAGCTCAAACGGGCGAAGTTTTCTCCTCTCGGTCGTTACGAGGCGCGAATTGCCTGCGTTACAATTACTGCGCGGCCCGCCATATTTATGCCAGCGGTAACCAAATTGCCCGATATTATTCCATCCCATTGAGTGCGAAAAGCGCAAATTAAACCGATTTTATATTGGACGATTTTCCTCGAGAGCGGGGGCGAGATATGTTCGTTGTTAGATAAGACGCCGAGAAGATTGCGTTATGAAATAAGAAAGGAATTGCACGTTATAAAGAGTTGCTTTCGAATAAATATACCGCCGCCGCCGACAGCCGCTCAACTTGGTGCGTTTTTGATTGCAATTAATTTTGGTAACGGAAGCGGTTTGTTAATAAGCAATATCTGAAGTTGTTAATTAAAATATTAAATGAGTTCGTGTTTAATTAAAAATTAAGTTATACAATTGATATATTTAATAAATTGGCCTTAACATAAAGAAATATTTAACGCATTACGAATGGTAACATGTCTTTAAAATATACAGTAGGTTTGTAGATTTTAAAGGCACCTCAGTAGCTAGAGATGTCTTATGTACGTAAGAGTAGAGTACAGTAGACTTTCTGAGCAGATCATAAATATATAAATTTGATAGTTTATGATATCCCTATTGGAGTTGCATACTTGTAAAAGTACGACAAACATTTGATAATGTTTAAATAAAAATGTTCGGGCTGTATACAGTTGGTTGGGCTGTCGAATAAGCCGCGAAACACTACTAAAATTTTACAAGTGAGTTGCTCCTCGCCGCTCGCATAAGCGAACTGTTAGAAGAAAATGGAAAAGCAACCGAAAGATATATCTTTGAGGGGCCCAGATATTTGGGAAACTATATAGCCTAATGAAAGCGAACGAGGGCGGCCGGGCGCTAACAACTAATTGGCTATTCCGAAAACTCATTTGAACACAAAATGGATTCTGTATTTAAATTTCAGCATTCCGTAAAACAACGGCGAAAGTTAAATGCATAAGGCATTTTGGTTTCCATGGATTTACTTGCCATTTATCCTCCTGGATTATATCGATTCTACCGTGATGCTGGAACGCATACGCATATAAGTATATACAACTAGGTACATTTACATGTATTACACATGTGCAACCGATAATGTTGAACAATAGCTCTCTAATATTGAAAAATAGACTAGCTTAACGTGAACTTGGAATCGAGTTTATCCGACGTCATCATTATTCAGCAGGACTCGGGTAGGTGTATTCGGGCTGCTTCTGGGAAATCCAACGTCTGGCTTCGGCTAATGACAACTGCGCTCTGAATACTGAGCGGCCAGTCTCCTGCATGAACCGACCTAGTACGTTATAAACACCCATCTAACTCGTACGGTGTGCTCAAACTTATGACAAATACTTCCAATATTCATCCTTAGGAGCAGAAGCACAACTAGAAGTTGTTATAAATCAAATAGTTCACTTTCTCAGTAGGGTTAAATTGTGTTTTGTTTAAGTCGTTCGTTCCGCGTGCGTTTGCTCGGGTGGCTCGCGACATATTGTCTGAGAACTCCGCCGACGCCTCTCCAATAAATAAGCAGGTCACATATTGAAAGGGGGCAGAGGGGGAATACAATTGTAACTTTCCCGCTCCGGCTTACGGGAAAGCAAAAGTTTAAAAAATACAAGTTTCTTTGCCCCTGGCTCGCGGGCACGCATGACAACCTTCACACGTACCTACTCGCGACGGCCCGTAGAGCCCTGTAAACCTCTTACAATGTTTTACTTACCGATAACTAAATGAAAAATAATTCCCCCTTCAGAATGTAAGTAAAAATAAAACCCGAAACGTATTATCATTGGTATGCGGTAGCCATCCCCGATGGCCATCCCCCGTAACGTAAGTCGGAATAAGAATGAGAACCCATTAAAATATCCAAAGATTTAGTGCATGACAAGCAGCTACTCTTTCAGAAGTCCGTTCTCAACGAAAAACTTGAGCTTATATTTCGATGATCCTTTCAATAACTTAACGGGCGAAGCGAACAAAAGCGGTTTGAAATCAAAGCTTATGGAAAGGCCGATGTTAAGTGATCGATCAAGGGTGAAAGTTGTTAATCTTGTCTCGCGCGGCCGAAGTTCCGGTCGGTAAGTTCGGAATATTACTTAAAAAGACGCGACACAACAAGAAATTAGTATGCAGCACGGACGCGCAACATTTTTTCACATTATGCTAAGTCCCAAAGGAAACTCTAGGAAGTCCAGGGGGTGAAAGGGGGGCACTCCAGCGATTCCCAATAATTCATTAAAGCGACCGTCGTCACGGGGTACGAATTAAAATTAATGATTCGCGAGGACACCAGCCGCCTTCGAAGGATCTCATTGTATTATCTAGTCACTTTTTATCTACAGAGATAATTTAAACTTGCCTTCTAACAGGTGTCGCAACGACTTTTCTGTATTAGCGATTTTAAGAGGCTAATAAATTTTGAATCGGGTAGTTATTAGCATTTTTATGTAGCTACTTTGCAAGCGTTTCGTTATATAGAAAATGTATTTGATGATAAAGAAGGAACTTATTTATAAGATTACTTTGAATAATATTTGAATGACCTATTTCATACATCGAAAAAGAATGAGTATGTAGTTCAGTACTTAATTTTCTTCGTCAAGTTTCATTAGCGCGGATTACTATTGTATTGTTATTTTATGGATCCTAATCAACGAGAACGTAAACATATCTGCCGCCTCACTTGTTCAAGCACCCCAATAAAGGATTCATAGCGTGTATGAAATTCATACCTACGTAGTGTGACAAACATATGCAATTAGGGATCATCACTGCTTCTGTTCAATTTAGCTCTAATATCTTTTGATCCCGCATTGGGATTTGCAACGACATTGTCGCGGGATGATTTGATGAGAATTCGGGCGACAAGACGCGACACGATATACAAGTCGAGTTTCCAGTTTCACGTCACGCGCGCTTGGCTCAAATAAGGCTTACTACCCCCTGCTGCCGCCGCGCCTGACGCCCTAGTATAAAGTAGACTGTAGAATACCTAATGCATCTACGTGTTAAAACTATTCGGCTTTCCTACCATATTGCCGCGGAAACTTACCTAACAGAATTAGGAAAAGGTGACAACATTGACGCTTGAATTACAATGACGAAGACCAAACTAACAATAATTATTTATTAGTAAGATCGTTTCCAAAAATGTTCGCTGTTTTACTATAACAAAATAACAGAGCTTATGTTGGATTTAATCCCGGAAACAAGTTAAATGTTTAATGGTGCTTGTAGGCGAGCGACTAGCGATCTGTCACTAATTGCGAACTATTATAGACTTAGAACAAAATATGTTATTGCGGCGAAGTAAATTAATACGAACGGAACAAAGTTGTGCAATTAAGTCGATATCTGGCTGATACAATTAAGAGATCGACTGATTCTAGGTTGGAAATAGAAAGAACGGAACATACGAGCATTCCACGAGATTGTATTGCTAGCATATCTGGCTTATATTGATATATTTTTAGAATACGAATTGCAATTTAATCTCGGCAGTTTAATATAGTCTAATATCACAACATCGCCATTCTAACCGAACAGGGTTATGTCAACCGTGTATTTGTAAAGATAGAATGTTTGTGAACAAAATATATTTACTTGGAAGAAAAAAGGGATGATAACGTGACTTGCGGCTAATCGGCTGACATCTCAACTTTGTTCTTATTGGTGGTGTGTTCATAAGCCCGGGCGGCTCGGGCCGGGCGTCGGCCGAATCCTAAGCAGCGCCGAGAAGAGCAGCCCTAACAAATTGACAACAATATCTGTTGGCAGTTCCCTGTCACCCGACGCCGGTTATTAGTGTTGCCACACGATGGAACGCCGCCTCGGCCTCGGCTTCGGCTTATATATCTACGTGTATTATTATTTATGTGCTCAGTATTACCTTCTTTGAATTTATTGTAATGTAATGTGGAGGGACGTATAATATTAAGTATAACACGTGATAAATGTAGAGTAATATTAGATATGAATCTTTGATTTGAAATAATGTTTAGATGAAAACAAAATAAAATTTACTTAAACAATTAGAATGGATTTAAATATGATTAAAGATAGGAAATATTTCGTATTTCTACTGCCAATGTTGTCAGTTAATGTGGACTATTGCAATTATATTTGACCAGATTACCACTAAAGTGTTTAGTATATTAAATGTAGTTTTTTACAAGCTACATATTTTTCGTAACCAACAACATTAGAATTTCAAATCCCACCCTACTCTGAGCGAAAACCACACGTATGAACATCAAAAAATACACAAACAGTTAAAAAAAATGCCGCACAAATATGTACTTGTTGAAATGCCGCATGTCCAAACTGCATTTTGCGGCAATTCTCGCATACATACGTGCGTCCGGGGATGTCCGTTTTAATTGTCCGTCAGTCGTTAGGCCTCGGTCTCACAAGCACGTACAACCAGTCCATATATCACGTTGATTACTCAAAGTGGGAATATCATATTTTTATTTCGTCGCGCCGGAGTAGATTAGGGTTGGGGGCGAATTAACTAGCTAATAAAACGTCGTATGACCCGTAATGAATGGTTTTCTTCGCCTAAAGTAATTGCGATGACGGAGTTTTATTTTCTAAGAGAGTGACGTCATTGAGAATTAGACTTGATTAGAATACATGTTTTGAAGCTGCATGAGTTTGTGCTATGTAATTGCATTGGATTATTCAGCATTCCTATTATGATATTTTAAGTTATTTAAAGATACGGTTGTGTCTGTCTGCGCATCCTCTTTTTTTCTGCAAGCGTCATAGTACCTTGTAATTTGTATACTTATATATAAAATGTGATAATAAAGGGTAATAAAAAAGTCCTGGATAAACTTCCATTTGAAAAAGATCTTTCGTACATCTCAAATACTTTATTAATAGGTACGTAACATCAGTATAATAAATGGCAATAGAATTTAAGGCTTTGAAAAAATATATGTGCGTGACTCGGCAGGCGCCGCGAGGTCGCCCCGTTATACAATTGTATAGTCCTAGAAAAGGTGACCAAATAAGCCTGAGCTTAGTATATACATTAGTTTACCCTTCTGTTCTGTGTGTACGAACAACGGGAGGAGGGGAATGGAGGTCTTGTTTAGCCGGTGGGTGTATAAAGTGGCTAATATGAGCAGAGCACGCGTATGGAAATTACAGTGGAATCAATCACGAACCGCCCAAACATGCTCTATAGATAGCACAAACAATGCCTTTCTTACCTAATGGTTTCCCATAAAGATTCCTATCTTTTATTCTTCTCCATTTATACTTAAATCTTAGAGATTTATGCCCGATTGTTCTTCCAGAAACCTTTTATAAAATAAACAACTATCATTATCCAAAACTACCTCTTTGGTCAAGTGGTCGCAGGTTCGTAATTTTTTACAAGCTTTACAAGCTAAGCTTTCGTCTTGATAATCGTGAGGTTCTGCGTTCGATTCTTAGATCGAGCAAAGTTTTATTAGGGATTTTTTTTATAAAATTTCGAGTAGCAGCTTGGACTTTAAACTTAAACAGCGCGTATATAGGCACGATTATAGGTAATTGAATAAAACCAAACGCAAAGTCAAATAAATTTGTTAAAATAAAACTCGTTTATTGCTCACTTATTGTTGTAAAACGTAAACAACAGCAAAAAGAACAATACAGTTGTAAAGTAAACCGATTTTTATTTGTTATATAAATGTTTACCTACCTGTCATGATATGTAAAATAAGTGAAATGATAACAGGAGTTTGTTCCCGAAGGCGTATGAAACCCACACATATACATAGGAAATTCCTTAAGATACGTGACCGTAATGTTTTTCCTATGGAAATATGTAGTCATATTGAACACACATAAAATCAGATAATAAAATACACATCAGAAAATTCAAAATCACTTACGTTTCAGGACGAAACCGGCAGGCGGTGTCCTAGCATACCAATAAAAATGTAAATGCTACCAATAAAATTTTGCTTTTGAAGTAGTCGGGACTTGGTCGGCGGCTTTGATGTGGTGTGTACGTTATAATCAGGATTGTTTGTCAGTAGCCTTCGTCGACGGCCGCCAAATCATAACAGAATTTCCCAGAGGAGTAAGCGATATCTGATAGGAATCATTGAATTATTTCTGAGAGCCGCTATGCCCCAGACTCGACAATATATTATTTTTTGTTATTTATCAATTTGCACGAAGCACTTATCTAATAAGATTTCTCCTTTCGCGCTTTATTGGAATTCTTACTAATTGCTCTTTGTTCGTTCGTATTTCTTATAACCTGCACAGCGGCTAACTGTTTTTACTTGGCATGCACTTTTATTTCCAAACCATTCTGATTAAATTTCGCGAAACAAGTAAAGTATAAAAATGTGCGCGGTATTACAGTATCATTGGTAAAGTAGGTATTTCGCACATCTGCGTACAATAAACTTATTCATAGAATAATATACTGTAGATGATCGGGGTGGAAGAATTTCAATATGTATAATATTATGCAGGTTGATTCTTTGAGCTTGGGTCGGACAAGGAGCATTTGAATAAACCGATATCGCGGGAGCCGAGCAAAATATTGTCCGCCAGAGGTCGCTGTGTTTAGCCGAACCTCGGAAAATATGTATGTTTTGCCTCCACGAGCAGCCCCGTTATTAGATTCCAGATATACGAAGATCTTGCTACGTAAAATATTGTGAAACATATACGCCGAACGATCGTACGAATTCATTTGTACAGGCAAGCAAAACGTAATGAACCCTTGTTTATTACTGATATCGAAGCGTTACTTTAGCTTATGAGAAATAAAACATCTAAATTACTCCAAAAATATATTTATCCTACATAAAATATGATTTACTTAATTTTATTGGATAACGTTTGACTTATCTGCGGTATTCTGTCCTAAAAGTAAGATATCATAATGTTTATTGGAACGTTTCGTTCGATTAGTTATAACGTATCGAGAAATCACTCGGACCGATTCCTTTAGTATTACTGGACCTTTTGAATAAGTAAGCATACTCACTTTGAGAAAAAATAAATACGGAAAGTTACATCGGCGTGATAATAAGTGGAAAAACTAAAAATTTCAAGTATCGGTGATAGGAGTCGTTCTCTAGAATGATCGGGTGATTATTTTGGTGGTGCACGTAAAATTTCGTGTAGTATATGTAATCTATGATCACAGCCCGCTCAGCAGATATATAAGGGCGATGACTCAAGCCCTGCCATTACACGCTGTACTCACACTTACATTAACGCTCTGCCAGATGAAAGATAAACATTTGTCGTGAGGATGGGGCGAATCCGTATTCTCGTCACACGGACCGGGTTAATTCAATAGCTGATTGGATTTGGGGCACGCTGATCTAAGGCGCTTTTTATAACCCACGACGCTTCCGACTCTTTGAATATTTATAGGTAAACGACTTTTTATGTTACTGCTTAAAACCTTAGACTTTAATACATTAAAAAAAAGAATGACTGAATTGCTATGCTGTAAATGCTATTATAATATTAATGATTTTCTAAATGATACATTTTAAATAACACACAGTCTGACATTATAAATTTTTGCATGTAATTTATTTCATTTCGTTTATTTTATTATTGTATAAGCCAAGATGTATTTATTTGTGTAGACCTAATGTATTGTATAGTTATGACATTTTTGTACGCCAGGGCTGGCATGAATATGAAGTTCACATTTTATCATTTACCACCATTGTAATTACCATATTCAAGCAAATAAAGAAATTTGAATTTGAATTTGAATTTGCTAGTATGTACTCGTGTTTATTCTACGTAAACTTATTGTTTACACAGTCCACAGGCCCCAGAATTTGAAATGGATATTTAGAAAAAACTTATCTCAATTTAGTCGAAGAGTCAGTTATGTATGGAATAAGTATAAATTAATATGATAATAACTATGTAGGTACACTCCTAAGTCCTCATATTTTGAGGTATGAATCTGGTTAACCGTGTAGTAGACTGTAGTCAAAACATTTGATTAAAAGGTTTGTTCAATATTCCTGTAAACTTAATTCCTACATAAAAAAATTAAAATCACTCTTACACATATTTAAAGTGTTATTTCGAAAGTCTTCTTGTTGAGAGTCGTATGATGTAAACGGGTGTAAGTATGGGCCGTCACTTCGCGCGCTTTTATATTCCATCTTGTGTTGACACTGCATTGTTCTGCGGGATACCCTATTTATCTGCTGATTTGTTTGCATCACGACGCGCCACGTCTCTCGTACGGCCGACCGACGCTGGGGTAACTTCACTGTAATTGAGATGAGAAATGCGTGACTGTTGATTTGTGTTCATTTACAAATAAATTTGTACGAATAGAACGTGTTCGTGATTCTGATCTGTCACCTTAGGCGCCGTCGGTGAAATTTGAGATTTGATGGTTATGTGATAGTAGGTGCTTGTTCGGTTTTGTATATCCATCTCATATAAATATATGTATTATATCGGCTGTGAAATAATACTAGTTTTTACAAATTGCATCGCGGTTTATTGATACTATTTTACCCCGAGGCCGACGTTTTGGATTCTTTAAAACATCCATGGTCACGGGCAGACAGAATTGTCAAAGATATAATTTATTATTAAAGAAAGTTTAAATTAAATACTCTAATGATTCAAGCTTAAGTGCTCGGTTCTAAATATAAAACTGTATTTTTAATGAAATTAGATGTCGGCTTAAACAACCAAAATGAATACAACTACACAATTTGAATGAATAATGATAGACAAGATTGAAGTTAAATCTGTATGCGATCTATTTTCAAATAGTCTTAACATCGCGATTTGAGAGTATTTTGTTACAAGCAGAGTGACAGCTGTTGGAACTCCACAACCCTTTGGGAAATCAGGTTTGCGCCGTATGGTCGAATGTTGATGTTACCTACCTAATAAAATCCCTTAGTCGCCTATTATGACACCCATGAGGCTAGTAAGAATAGTAAACTACATACAAAATAAAATAACAGTTACGGTATAACAGTTCTGAATAAAAATAATTAATCACATCAACAAAATACATTTAAAAAAAAAGAACATCTATTGCCGAAAAATATAGAATAAAATTTAACGAAAAAAAAATCAAGACTAGGGCATAGACAAGAGTTTTCTAATTGGGGCTTAGCTATCTAAGCTCTCATGTTCATATAAAAACTTTATAATATATTTTTTTTATTAAAAAAGGACAGTAAATGTGTACTTATTAACACACCTGTGTCCCTAAAGGATGAGTAGAGGTTCACAATGTACCGGTATGTTTTTAGATGTCATTTAATTAAAAGCGAATCTATTGCCATAAACCGGACACAATCTTTTAAACACTGGACTGCGACTAATAAATTCATAGACAATCTTTATAACATTGTTTCCATCTGTACAACTACTATAATACCAATAAGAAAACTATTAAATCAATATTATAAAATTGCGCTTGAAGAAGTATCAAATTAACATTTATAAAAACTAAGTGGTTTTAAAAAACCTCTTACTGGTCTTTAACCTTCCAGAATTGACTACATTTTATAATTTAAAAAGGAAAAACTGAAAGAAATTTTTAAGGCGACTCTCTGAACAAAATATTTCCAGTACACGGACGGCTAAGAAGAAGCTGATTTAAGATGTGTAAGTTTCTTACTATCTTCAGTATTGATATTGATAAACGATGTGCCGTTAGATTAATAAGAGAGGACAAGTTTGGAGACTCCATTAGTGCAGCGGATGACCGTTAGTTTCGTGTTGAATGGGACACAGGGTTGGAAACTGGCCTTAACTGGCCGGGCTTTGCATGGGTAACAGTAAGTAAATTAGCAGTAATCTGGCTATCCTATCCTACTTTACCTATCAAATCTACTCTCTCTACTGTGACTACTCTAACTATACCACAGCACTTGTACTTAGGATCAATCGAGATTGATCCTAAGTACAAGTTCTTGTTTCAAATCAGCTCTTAACACTTTTTAATTCCAATAATCTTTTATTGACCATTTCGGAAATATTAAAATAGTTGCGACCGGCTTGGACGCATTTTTCAACATAAGGAGTTTCTACTTGTAGGTAAATGTTATAATAATTTATACGTTTTATTTGCCGGTTCACAGGCCATAACGTGAGCATCATGTGACACCTTTATAACAGGAAAATTCTTACAACACCATCAATTCATGGAAAAAATACATCATATATTTTTAATATTCGGCTCTTTCGTCTCGTCCGTAAAAGAATGAGGTGTCATTAAATTAATTCGACCATTTTTATATGCGGCAAAGGTGGAATGTCACGAATAAATTGTTACCTTAGAATAATATACAAGGCAAGTAGTACGTAGGTACATGTATTTTTCAATTCCAGCAGATAGGTACGTCCCAACATCCTTGAGTGACCTTGTGTTCGTACAAATGCGGGGTGGTTTTACGATCACCCTTCTCGTTTGTGCGGAGAAAGGTAAATTTTGGGGAATCTATTGGACATTTTGACTTATTGCACAATTGAAGAGTGTTTTGTATTTCGGATTATATTTGTAAGGCGTCCGTTGGGAAGTCTTATATGCTATTGGTGTTGTGATTCGTTCACGTAGAAATGCGAAATTAACATCATAATCTTTTTGTAATAAAACTACTTTTTACGGATTTTATGGTCCGCAAGTTTGTGATGTAAGAGGTACCGAGGTGAATCAAAGACATTAATTAAAAATATCAATAAATTATGTTTGGCAAGTTCAGATTTATTATAACAAGAAAAATATATCTACAGTGAGAGATATATGTAACATAACATGAGAAAATCCAATTATGATTCATTCGTCCATAAGTCTTTTTTTAAAGATAAAAAGTATGGAAAAGGACATTACTTAAATCCATGTAACAAAACTAGCCTAACCTATTCAACCTTTAAATTTACTACAGTTATAGATTTGCCTTCCAATAACTATGTAGGATTATTACCCCACAACAGAGAGACCGCGTCGCTGTTCTGCTTTGTGAATACATATACGCAATATCTATGTGCAAAATCAAGATCGAAGTAATCTGCCTACAATCTGTATCTAGTTAAACCTACCTGGATTAGAACTAGGTCGCACCATGTTGTTTGTGTAAGCAAATAACTATCTATTATAGTGACACCCAATTTCAGTATTTGTTCAACAGGTGGGTACTCTGGGTTTGTATTAAGACATTATTAAATCTACTAATTTATCTGTGTTCCTCTGTGGAGTGAGGGGGGAGATTGTGGCCATACATTGGGATATGTCTTATAATAATAATTATTTTATAGCATCAGTCAGCGTTCTTAGTTGTAGGATCTAACGATTCGTTTTTAAACCTTAATGTGCTTTTTACCAGGTCAAGAATTAAACTGATAAAAATCATCCAAAAAAATGAATTATAGTACCATCTTAATACGACATTATTGTAAATGTCTATCCACCATACCCCAGCAATTTGTTAAAATTTACGAGAAAAACATTGCCCCGTAGCATAAATCTAATATCCTAAAATCCGTCCCTATTATTTCAAGATGTGCCATAAAATACGCATATAGACATACTATGACACATCTCAGCGGGTGAGGGTGGCGCAGAAAGCTGTGCGGTGTAAAAAAATCCCCTAATCTAGTAAACAGGGGCTAAATGACTCACTTCACTGCGGGCGCCATGTATTCGGGGAAATTCGGGAAAATTCGGGGGACTTAATCTTTACGGGATAAAGTAAAAGGAGACATGACCCAGGTGCGAGTCACACCACTGCGCGCGTAAATCGTCCGCCCTTTGTCTTTTTGTGAGGTTACCTACAAGCTACAAGGGCCCCGCTTGATAATTACGAAATTGAGACCCGGTTTAAAATTAATCCTTAATATTAATTTTATTATCGGTGCTTTTGTATTTTTTGGTAGGCTTTTAATTTTGGTCTTAAATTTATCCTGTAAAAAACAGGTTTTTTTTCTGTGAACAGTGATCGTGGATGGTGCAGGGGCAGTGACTAGGCGATCAGCTGAGGTGTTACGTCGCCGGTTCGATTTCCACTGTGATACTTGTACGGCCTAAAGTTACATATCATATATTATATTCTGGGACTGAATACCTGTTTGTGTATGTGAGTATTTTTGGTTATAAACACACTTACGACGAAAAAGAATATCCAAATAAAAATAAAACAATACATTCTTGTAAATATTATTATATTGTTATAATTATTTATCAAATTATTTTCATTATTATTGTTTATATAAATCAAATTAAGATATTAATTATTATAGTTGTGAGTTAGACGCACGATGCAAGAGCGTATGTACGTGTATGTTATTAATTAAGTTGTTGTATCTGTTTATCCTACATTTATTTTGATTTCTCCTTCAGACTCTTAGTTAGCTCGCGTACACCACTCCAGCACCACCTGTCGGCCCGTAAACATTTGAGCCTTGAAGACAAGAAGCCGTTAAATACAAAGGAGGATAAATCTTAAAGTTAACATTTACAGCATTACCGGAACGGTTTTTCATGTTTAAAACACAGCATTAGGTGCGGGGCCTGCCGGCCAGTGTTCTGCTACGTGCGGCGTAATCGCCGGGCGCGGACCGCGCTGGAACACGGAAAACCGTTCAGACAACACCCCCGACCTTCCCCTAACCCTCCCAGCCGGCACCCACCACTTTTACGATGAATCTTCGTTTCTCCGCATCAAGAAGTAATTTTAGTGTTCCTTTGCCGATTCAATGATACCACTCGCCCTGATTGGTTAAGCCCTCTTTGATTTAATTTCGGGTTAAGTTGCTCTGTGGTTAGACCCCGTGGGATTTGGGTACGTTTAGTACGGCTCATTCGGATATTTGTATAGCTATGTTATGGTGGTGTAACAACTTAAATTCGGGTATGGTTCAAATCAAGTTAATCAACTCAGGTGCAGTTTGTTTTTCTTATCGATCCTGGCAATTTAAAAACTACTTTTTATTAAACTGATTTCTTACATTACGCAAATATTTGACATTGAATGTATAGTCTGCCTATGACATGGAAGCTGCAAAAGATGCAAAACATTGGGATTACCTATATAATATCGATAAACTGCAATAAAATTCTTGAAAAGTAGTTTGATTTCAATATGTTTATCTCTTTATCAGACAACTAAAATTAAAACGTCATAATAATTATTTATATCTAATGCAAATTTCGCTAAAACTCAGTCCATTAATTTAGGATGGTGCATAGCTCTCACGTCGGATATAATATTCATTCTAGTTTTTAAATGCCATGAATTTTCGCATAGTAATTCGAGATTCCACAAATTATATTAGATTAATCTAGAACAAAACAAAACGATTCATAGAGACAAAACAAACCACAAAGCACTATATTTTCTTATTTTTCTGTCTAGTTTAAGTAATCTAATATCGGAGTGTTTTGTCTTCAGAATAACGGAATTCTTACATTTAATAACAAATGTGAGATATAAAAATAGAAGCTGAAAAGGTCAGAGTTAATGTTTTAATTTACTTAAGTAATTTTATTGATAAATCACTTTCATTAGCAGCTGTCGAAAAATCAATACCTACCATAATATTACCAGATTATTTATTACTACAAAATGTTTCTATCTTCTCTTTTTGGTTTTATCATATGGTTAGCGATACGTTAAGCAGTGTGATTTTAGCAGTCAGCTTTTACGTCATACGGGGTTTGTTTTTTAAACTTTGGAAAGGTCAGGAATTTTAAACATTCAAAATACACAAGCACTTGTAGGCCATACATACGTATATTTGTTCCGTGTATCGAACCCACGACACGCAGGCCAGAAGTCGATCGAACACTTCACCAACTGTGTCGCTTGATTATGTTTTTAAATGCTGTACCTACATGTATGTACTTCCAAACCATGAAGATATTTGGTAGTTAATTAAAGTTGTAAAAATGGAGGAATATTTTTTATATAGGTTGTATTATTAAATTTAAAAATAGTTATGCAGACTTCGATCTAATTGCATCATATACTGTATATATCATATATCATCAGCCTATAGCCGTCCACTGCTGAACGTAGGCCTCCCCCAAAGAGCGCCAACCATCCCGGTCGCAGATCGCATCCATTCGCTACCAGCCACCTTCTTCAAATCGTCGGTCCATCGTGTCGCAGGTCGTCCTACACTACGTTTGCCCAATCGCGGTCTCCACTCTAACACTTGTCTGCTCCATCGGCTGTCCGTCCGTCTGCAGACATGGCCAGCCCACTTCCACTTCAACGTGCATATTCTACGAGCAATGTCGGTGACTTTAGTTCTTTGGCGAATTGCTTCGTTGCGAATTCTATTCACCAAAGAAACCCCAAGCATAGCTCTCTCCATTGCACGCTGAGCAACCTGGAATTTGTGGACCAGTCCTTTGGTCAGTGTCCACGTTTCGGCTCCGTAGGTCATCACGGGTAGGACGCACTGATTATAGACCCTGGTCTTTAAAGATTGTGGGATCGACGATTTGAAGATATCACGTAGCCTCCCGAATGCCGCCCAGCCCAAGCGTATTCTTCTGGCCGCCTCCATCTCGAAGTTGTGCCGCCCCAGTTGAATAGTTTGGCCAAGATATATGTACTCCTGCACAACCTCGAGGTAAGCGCCATTCACGTATACAGGTCTCTGGATGACATGCTCATTATACATGACTTTGGTTTTATCCAAGTTCATCCAGAGACCCACCCGCCTTGAAGAATCGCCAAGGCTGTTTAGCATCACCTCCAGCTCCTGCAGAGATTCTGCCAAAATGACAATGTCATCCGCAAAATGGAGGTGCGAAATGTACTGGCCGTTAATATTTATGCCGCGTCCGTTCCAGTCAAGCGTCTTGAAAACGTCCTCCAACGCGTTTGTAAACAGTTTCGGAGAGATAACGTCTCCCTGTCTTACCCCGCGACGCAGTTGGATTGGTTTTGTGCTCTGGTCTTGTACTTGGACGGTCATAGTTGCGGCCTTGTACAGATATTTTAGCACCTCAACGTAATAATAATAATAATAAAATTCTTTATTCATTCAGAAATTAGTACAATACATATACACTATATATATCAGTAGCCTTAGCACTAAAAGTAAAAAATATAACAATATGTATATCTCTGGCCCCCACACTAGGATTCCCTGTGTCGTGGGGTCCAGTCCCTTCCGAAGTTAAAAAATTATAAGTACTGCATTTAGTGTGTATATTACAATGCTATTCATTTTTAACAAAAGCTAAATAGAAAAATATAATAGGAAACAAATAAGTGTGTGCGTGTATGTGTATGTGTATGTGTGTGTGTGTGTGTGTGTGTGTGTGTGTGTGTGTGTGTGTGTGTGTGTGTGTGTGTGCGTGTTTGTGTGTGTGTTTGTTTGAGTTTCTGTGTGTGTGTGTGTTCAATTTTAAGCACGCGTGGTATTAATCTTTAGCACTACATTCAATATTAGTCTTCAGAAGATTCTCGGTATGGGCATAGTCTTTGGGTATTAGCCATTTATGGATGGTAGTTTTAAGACGGAATGAGGTTAGGTTTAGTATATTATTATTATTAGTTTTAAAGAATTTGTTGTATAGATAAGGTCCCATAAAAGTGTAACATTGACGAGCAAAATCAGAACGGGCTCTCGGTATGTCCCATTTAAGAGTTCGGTGAGAGATTCTCGCTATAGTCTTCGCAAGTTTATGAAAGCGGAGAAGTACTGAGGCAATGTAAAGCTGTCTAACGCGAAGGAGGTTATATTCTGAGTACAGTGCATCAGTAGAGTACCGCCAGGGTTTTTTAAACGCTATTTTTAGAATAGCTCGCTGAGCGCGTTCGAGCTTCATGAGATAAGTTTTTTTTTACGCTCCCCAAACAATAACACAATAGCCTAAAATCGACTGACAGAGGCAGAAATATACAGCTCGAATAAGTCGCGGTTCTGCAACAGACCTATTTTTTTTAAATATGTGAGCTAGCTTCCTTACACGTCTTGTAATTGCATCAATATGTGGTTTCCACGAGAGGTGTTCATCAATCATTATGCCTAAGTATTTTATGCACGAAAATTGTTCAATAATCGGGCATTGACATGGTAATAGATTCGAATGCTTGGTGGACTCACATGTGTGCAATTTAGCGCTTAGAGCTTGTTTAGGAGCTGACTTTTTAGAAATGCTGAAGGCTATGACTTTTGTTTTGCTTGTGTTGAGAGACAATAAATTGTTTCTCAGCCAGCTGGCAGTATTTCTAAGGCCCGCCTGAGCCACATCAACAACCTCTGTCCACGTCTTGGCATGAAAAATTATAGCAGTATCATCTGCAAAAGTAAATGTATTAGCGTTTAGCAATTTAAGTGAACAGAGATCATTTATGTAGGTTAAAAATAAAGTGGGACCTAAAACACTGCCTTGAGGGACGCCGTAAGCAATGTCGGCATAGTCGCTTGTATGTTCTCCTATTCGTACTCGTTGTTTCCGTTCGCTTAGGTAAGACTCAAACCACTGTAACGCTAAACCTCTAATTCCCAACAGTTCTAGTTTCTTTAGTAATATTGGTCTTGACACAGTATCAAAAGCTTTCGCCAGGTCCAGGAAAATGCCAACACATTTTTGTCCATCGTTGATTTTATCAGTTACATAATCAACAAGACCCGTGACGGCGTCTGCCGTGGACCTGGTAGAACAAAAACCATATTGATTAGGAGCCAGAAGGTAATTTACCCCTAGATATTTAAGTAGCCTTACATTGACTACTTTTTCAATCACTTGAAAAGTAGTCAATGTAAGGCTACTAACGTATCGACAGTCAACTAGGCATCTCTGCATAGACTCTAGCACAGCCCAGGTCTCGACGGTATCGAAGGCTTTCTCGTAGTCCACATACGCTAAGCAGAGAGGCCGATTATATTCCTCTGTCTTTTGAATGATCTGCCTGAGGGTGTGTATGTGGTCTACGGTGCTGTAGCCTTTCCGAAACCCGGCCTGCTCTGGCGGCTGAAAGTCATCGAATTTTTGGGCAAGACGATTCGAGATAACTCTCGAAAACAACTTGTAAACATGGCTCAAGAGTGATATGGGGCGATAGTTCTTCAGGAGCGTGTTATCGCCCTTTTTAAAGAATAAGACTACCACGCTCCTGTTCCATGCCTCCGGTGTAATGCCTGTGTGGATGACGGAATTGAAAAGCTTACTAAGCTCGGTCAAGTCGGCCTTGAGTAACTCCGTCGTTATCCCGTCATCCCCCGGGGCTTTGTTATTATGAAGCTGTTCGAGAGCTATTCTAATCTCACCCATATCGATGTCGGGAAGCTCGTCTGTGCGGTGGCGTGTAAGCCTGGCCCGCGGATCATCCACTCGTTGGGCCTGGGGTGGGGACGTTTTTTGGGAGTATAGGTCCCCGTAAAACCTTTCGACTTCAGCGAGTATCTCTGGCTTCGAGGTGACGGTAGTGCCCTGCGACGTTCTGAGTTTCGTCAGGTGACAACGGGAGGTATGCAGCTTGGCGAATACCTTCGAGCCTTTGTTTTGCTCTATGGCTTGCTCAATAGTTCGGGTATTCGCGCGTCGATTATCGCGTCTTATCAGCTTTTTCACCTTCCTGTTAAGTACCTGGCGCTCAGACGGTGTGGCATTTGTAAGTTCTCGTCGTTTCCTCATCAATTCCAGAGTTTCGCTTGTGAGTACCGACTTACGTCCTTTGCTCTTTGGTCGAAAGTATTTATAGCCCACCTCGCGGATGACACGTACCAGGCCATCGGTGGCGTCGTTTATGTCCTCTGTGGTTTCCAACATGGCGAATCGGTTTTGTAGTTCTAGCTGGAAGCTTTCGCAGCCAGCTTCGACCTGGGGCAGCGTTGGCCTAAGAGTTGACCTCGTTAAGCGCGCTCGTTCGATTTTGACCTTTATATCCAGAGTGCCTCTAACCAGTCGGTGATCACTACCGGTATTGAACCTGTTGATCACTGAGACATCTCTGAATATCTGACGCTTGTTAGATATAACGAAGTCAATCTCGTTTTTGGTCACGTTATCGGGGCTTTGCCAGGTCCACTTCCTTTGAGGCTTCTTCTGGAAGAAAGAGTTCATGAGAAATAGTTCCTGAGCCTCGAGAAAGTTTACTAGCATTTGCCCCCTGTGGTTTCTGCGCCCATAGCCGAATTTACCTACTCTCGACTCGCCACTCTCTTGTACTCCCACTTTGGCGTTGAAGTCACCTATAACAACAGTGTAGAAAGTTTTAGTACAAGACATAGCTTTAACTATGTCTTCGTACATGGCCTCGACTTCGTCGTCAGGGTGTGCGGACGTTGGGGCATACACTTGTATAACCTTCAAGCAATATCTTTCAGTTATTTTAAGTACAAGGTATGCCACCCTTGCCGACACACTGCCTAATTCCACGATGTTGCCCTTGAGTGACTTGTGGACCATAAACCCGACGCCACCTTGGGATAGTTGGTGTCCTTCTCGGAAGTAGAGTAAGTGGCCACTATCGAGGGTTATCGTTTCCTCCCCCTGTCGTCGGATCTCCGACAGTCCCACGATGTGCCAGTTAATACGACTTAGCTCTACTTCCAATTCAACAAGGCGCTCGTTCAGCCGCAGAGAGCGTCCATTATACGTCGCCAGGTAGAGGTTGCGATGTTGGTACCCTGCCGTCACCCGGGGATTCTTAGCACCCCCTGCCGCACCTTTACCGTGACCGGTACCATGGCCAGGAATAGTGCAGCTACCGGGAACTGGGGGCCGCAAATCTGGGAAGTTTATCATTGGGGGGGTTTGCCATAGTCACCACGCTTGGCAGGCGGGTTGGTGACCGCAGTTCCTGGGATGCTTTCGCTGATAGTGCTGCTGCCCACTACTAGGTTTGGTATTTGGGAGCATTCCAGCATAAATCACGGTTAAATACGCTATGTATCGGTTTGCCGGCAACCAACAATAGGTGCATCCGTATTCCGGCTTGTATCCTGTAGTCGCCTTTTACGACACCAGCAACCAACAGGAGGAGAAGGGGTGGCCTATTCTACAGCCCGGGTCCACACGGGGGCCCGGGTCCACACGGGGGTATATACTGTACTAAAGTCAAATGAAAGTTTTCTAGTCAGTTCCGGTCTTTACCTTTCACCATCACCGAAAACTAAATAAATATCAATCAGACATGGAAGTATGTACTAACATTACTGTACCGTAATATAAATATTTTTTCGTCCATTATTCATAACTTAAAGCAAGTATAATATTTCAGCCACGTTTGTGAGTTCAATTAGTTCATAAAAATACTTTGCTGTGATAAATGGATAGACGGAAGGTTGGGAGACAAAAGAAGATTAATATTCCCTGGTGGTCGCGATACCCGCGTGTACGTGTAGACGTTCAGCATGTTTGTGATAACACAACACGAAATATATATCATGTTTTATATGTATTTAATAATGTGTTGTCAAGGTTATTTATAATAATGTATTTAATGAATGTAATAACCCCTGTAAGAGCTGTGGTAGCCTAGAGGCGTAAACTGTGGACTGTGAAGTCAAAGGTGTCGAGTTCGAACCCAGGGAACGTACCATTGACTTTTCGGAAGTTATGTGGGTATTTATCACATGCTCAAACGGTGAAGAAAAACATCGTGAGGAAACCTGCACGCTTGAGAGTTTTTCTCGATGGCGTGTGAAGTCTACCAACCCGCAGTAGGCTAGCGTGGTAGACTATAGCCTATTTCCTCTCAAAAGAAAGGAAACTCGTGCTTAGCAGTGAGACAATAATAGGTTGATGATGATGAATCGTGCCACTGATTCTCTTACTCAGTAATATTGAAATAAAAAAAAATGATTGGCTAATATCTTTGTGGTTTTTTGTATAGGATAGGAGCTGACCAATGACTTCGTGAAATATACGGTTATAATTATTATAAGGTGAAGTTTGATACAAAAATTTACGCATAAAACAAAACGAAATTGAACTGAACGTAATGTTATAAATAATGTAAATATATTAATATAATCAGTCAGGCATAAAATTGGAAGTTTCTTTTGCCACAAGAGTTTGAGTTTGATTTTGGCCTCCACATTAGGTTTTCTCATTAAGGTATCTTAATAGTAGAACTAAATATTAAGTTTCATAACTATATTCTTCAAGGGACATTGATATCTGAACTTAGGTTACTATTGGTGTTATATGGATTCCCATTGCGAATTTTCAAACTTGTAAAATAATAGTCGTTAGTCTGTACGATATAAATTATACTCCACAATTTGTAGGTACCCCCTTCAACCTGCCATCCTGTATAAATATTCAAAATTTAAATAGTTTTCGTTGGTTGACGCAGAGAGTTGTTTACTTATAACAGGTCAAAAAGTTAGCCCTATTGAGACGGCCCTTGGGAAATTACATGACCCTTTTCAATATTAGAAAATTCTCCGACAGTAATGTGTGAAAGTGTTTAAGTATGAACTAATAACAATTTAAATCGACGAATATTTTGTATACTAGCATAATTAAACTTTGGGTTCAGTACATTGTAATAAGTTAGCCTGCAATGTATAAATTTGTTTATCCATTAAAATGGGCCCAAAGGTCCTTTATTAAGTTGGTACATTAGTTTCGAACTTAGCCATCTATCTACTTGACCAATCACCCTGTGTTTATGTACATTGAAACATAAAATTCTTGTCCATGGTTGAGTCTGACAGCCGAAACCATGGACAAGACCCTGGTTAGGATCCGAAATTAACATTAATCACGATAAAAACTCTAAAGAAGTGGTTTTATTTGAATATATCAGTTTAAATTACTGTGAGTTTAGGATACCTAATCTAGAGGGAACAATGAGTTTAAAGTCCTACATGATACATATTTGCCCATATTCAGGTAAAATAATTAGGTTTTATTGTGTAAATGTTTTAAGTGTTTTTATTATTAAAATTAATATTTTAATGATTGAACATTTCGTGATGAAAATTAATTAATAGTTTTAAATTACTAATTAATTTGAATTAAAATTTATTTACACGGTACATGTTATTGATAACCGTGTAAATAATTTAAAACGTTACATTAAATATATTTTGCATTGAAATTCATTAAGTCTATAAATAAATAAATGATTGTTGACATAAATTTAATAACGGAATTGACATTAAAAGGTCATGATATAACTTATAAAATTTTTTTTTGCTGTAAACTAAATTCCATTTTCTCCGCAATAAAGGTCAAATGTCCACAGGCTACGGTAACAGCTTACCATCAGGCGAGCCGTAAACTTGTTTGCCACGCTTGTGGAATTAGCAAAAAAAAGTTCTTTAATCCATGTGTTGTAGCTGGTCAAGATACCTTGACCATAGAAATAATAATGACAGCCATATTATATTCCCTCAATTTTTGGTTCGTCTCAGTTCATCTGAATTTCAGCATCTACACTACAGAGCGTACATGTGTGGGGCGCGTGAGTTCACGTCTCGACGCAGCACCGCGTCCACGGGGCCAGTCGTCATGAATACGTAATACAAGGGCAGGACGCGAATTCTTTCGTTTATTATTCAATCATTCGTTCGGCGCGAGTCGGCTTTAATTTCATGGCGGGTGGGCACGGGCCCCGAGCGACGAACCGGCCTCTTAGTGTGGAAGCGATCCCGATACTATTGTACGAATTATGCTATTAATTAGAACATCGTGGCAGATTGTCGGAATTTATAGGGGTGCCTCCAAACGTTGATAACTGGTCAGGTGTAGCGATTAAGTTTGGCTGAAGTTTTACGAGATTTTGTTTTAATTACCGTTTCATTGTCTAATTTAATAATGGTAAAAAATATTGCTGTTTTACATGTTATTGAAATTTCAACGTCTAAAGGCAATTGCATAATGCTATAAATATCCTCAAAAATGTGCAGAACAAACTTTATTTTGTCTTATAATATGAAGCGAGCGAGAGCACTTTCCTTACTTATTTGTCCTTCACCGCTGAGTACTGTGAAAAAGACAATTCTTATTCTAAAAGGCGAAGCTGGTGAGGATGTGGAGGAGTGCGTGCCCGTTTTGATTGAAACCACCGGCGCCGCCCCATCCGACGCCATCGCGACCGACGCAGAATTGAAAACGCAAATTTAGTGACACATCTATTAACGAAAATGTGAAGAAGGCACCACCAGAAAATGGGATCCGCGGAGGAGAAAATTTCGCACAATTGTACCAATATTTTATGCTGGCAACATTCTTATTTTAATAAACAGGTGTTACTATTAGAGGCTTGTATCAATTTTCTGCTTACCTCACTTTTATTAAGTATATTTACTGTAAAAGTTTCTCTTTATTTTATGCGGTACCGTGTTTTTGAAACACGTAAAATAATGTATGTTTATTTTTATGAATGCATGCGTGAGGTACGTTCAGGACATGCGGGGGGTGGCAGCAATCTTGAGAAATCATTTTTACGACTATCAAAGGGAGAATAACATTAAAATTCAGGAGACGGTCACGCGACCTTGTACTGTCATGTTCCTTCATGTCGCTCTGTGAGGGTCTGTGTAGAAATACGTTCTACTTTAAATAAAACATGTATGTAGATTGTAGGTACACATATTCCGTGTGGGTTTTTTAAGGTTTTGGTCTTGTCTTTCGTTGTTTTATACACTCTTTAGGCTCGCACCTAATGTTAGAAAATATTTTGATTTATGCAGTGAAAATGGACACCAATTTATGCGTTCCGATTCTCATTTTTAGTAATAAAGAAATCCTTCACGTATCCACCCAACACCTGCTCCGGAGAATATTCCCTATAAGTTATTGAGCACCACCCTGTCTAGGGTCGTCTGTGTAAGTAATGTGTCGCAACAACGCGTCTGGGCATTCGGCCGGTCGCATTCGCACACGATTCAAATAAAAAAGTCCGCCATCACTCAAGTATGCGTCGCCATTCACTCGCTTGCCTAGAAATTTGCTCCCCGGTTCCATTATAATAATGTGGACATGCTAGATGAAAAATACTATAGCTGAAGAGTACATACAGTCTAGACACCACTCGTGTTCACGACAGATAAGGCGGCACAGGGGCCGAGCTGATAAAATCTTAAGTGAATTACGTTTTACATGTGTTTCGTGTCGTATCCATACAATGTGGAACATGTCAGCGGCGTAAGGTTGGCGTGATGTGATCTACACGGTCCTTGCAAATGGACAGGAAAAAGACGCGCAAGGAATGCGTGGGTGCTTTTAATTTAATATCGACTGACACCGAATTGGAATCGAAAGTTTGCCAAGGACGTGCTCTGCCGTTTAATCCGTAGCGCCTGTTTGCCGCTTTAATATTTATTGCCTACCTACCCGGCCCGAGATACTTATTTATAAATATGAGCTATTAAATTCCTACGAAAAAACATGAATGAGTTGAGTGTGTAAGGTTAGTATAGTTAGATAGTTAGTTAGCTAGTTATAAGGAATTAAAGAAGGTATGCGTGAAATTCGTAATTCGACGCTGGAAAATGATAAAGTTCTATCCAACATTGTATTTTTATCGAAGTATTTTTATATTGAGACGACCATGACGACCTCTGTGGTCCAGTGGTTCGAGTACCGGACTGCTGATCACGAGGTCGTGGGTTCGATTCCCACGGGACACAAATATTTATGTGATGAATATAAGTGTTTGTGTTCGTCTGGGTGTTTCCTATGTATTATAAGTATGTATTTACAAAAAAAAAGTATATAAGTACTTATATCCATTGTCTAGTACCCATAGTACAAGCTCTGCTTAGTTTGGGACTAGATGGTGATGTGTAAAATGTCGCAGAATATTTATTTATTTTAAATATTTAAAGCATAAAAATCGAATTTTTGTGAAGTTTAAACTTAAACAAGGTTTTCAAGATAAAAATGAAATAAAATATCGTCGAGTAAAGAACATGGCAAGATTTAAGGAGCAAAAGGTACGGTTAGTTTCTCATTTCCCGTAATTGAACCACGTACTGTAGCATAACTTAGTACAACATTTCTCGTTGAAGACGCTTGCTTGTGCTGCGAAAATAACGTACACATTTAAAACAATAAAAACATTCGTGTCTGACGGAGGCGGCTTGAGTGAATTTTCGCGGAAGGCGGGTGTTGGGAAAACGCGTATTTACCGCGACCAATATACGAAGATATATCTACAACGCCACGCTCCGCTGGAAAATTGGATACGGCATGTTTGGTCGATACAATTTTTTGTTTAAATTTATTTTTATGGAACCGGGATATTGTTTCTATTTCAATGTAATTTCATCAACGTGCTTTGACGTTATGACGGTATTTCGTCGCAATGCTAATCCTATTAATAACAAAAGGAAGTTTAATTTTTTGTTTACTTTAGAACCGAGTGTAGCTTTAATAAAAAGAATAGGCTAGGCTAACAAGTATTTGCTTTCATAATATTGGTTACGTAGACAGTAACCAATATGGCGAAGAAGAAATGTGGATACCAAGTTTCGCTTAAAACAATAAAGCACACCTGGCAGACACTTATATTCTTATCTCCCTAGTTGGCCGGTGTCAGTGGGGCAAATTTCATTTGGGCAGTCCGAGGCGCCAGCCCCGTCGTGAACTTCGCCCCAACTTGGGAACACGTGTTAACACGAGTCGTCTTTGAAAAACTGGATAAGGTCCTTATTTATATGGGGCCAGCGTACAAGGCGACACAAAAGAACATGATGATATTACTGTTAGACGGGACACGCTAATGTGATGTACATAATGTTATTTACCATTCACGAATTACTTTGGCTTTTTATGCCTAAAAATGTGGGTGAAATGAGATAAAAATTACGAGCCCTTAGACGTGGGGGAAGTTAAGATATACGCCTAGAACGTGTTATTACGGAGTTACACATATACCTACATATACGATATACGATCAAGTAAAGCACAGTTACGACAAAGTACGGTTAGGTACACAAAATGTTTATCATACGGAGGTTTCAATACTTTTTATCATTTATTTTGACAACCACTTACCAAGTATAATATTAATGATAAACATTATTAAAATATATTCCTCATGGAATAATGCTTACAGTAGCAGATTAGTATGAATTGTCAGTGACGTATTGTGTCGCGTCAAGCAACTATGTAGTATTGCAGAAAACCTTGGTGTCGATGGAAAAATACGAAGGAATTTTCCTAAGGCAAGTTCGACGTGTAACTTGTACACTTGTAGGAAAACAGCCACGGACGTGGCACGGCAGATATTAATCTTTTACATCGCGGCAGACGGACGCTCAACTAGTTAACTTTCGATACACATTTTTTTTTGTTTTTAGACGCTGTAACAAATGCTGGGTTATTTTCCGTTCATAAAAATAAAATGGGAATTATTTTAGTTTAGGAACAGACTGTTACTTATATATTTGATTTATTTTATTTACCTAGCGAGTTGGTTTTCTCCTCGCACGTACTAAACGATATTTGGCGATCCCTAAGACGAGTCGTTTGTCACGTACGTGACGCCGCGGACAAAATGGAAACTCCACTGTGTTGCCGAAACGGACAAATAAATACGTAACTGTTTTGTGAAAAACTGTTATTGCTCTGTATGTTTTACTCTTGATGTTTGAAACAAATATTTTGGCTTTCGTATGTGGTTTTCCCTCTGTGTGTTGCGGAGTTTTTGTCGGATGGATTTTAGTCTTTGATACAAATATATGGAAGTTTTGTCTGTGGCCACACGTTTTGTGCAGTGTACGAGCGATTGACTTCTGCACCAGTATCTGAAGGTTTGTTCCCTGCACGGAGTAAATATTTTGAATACCTGCTGGTCTGAAAGCTTGTGTATGGTAGAATTTGTATTTGTAAATGTATTGTAACATATCATTGGTGCTTCAAGTCATTTCAGCGGTACGAATAAGTGGATTGCAGCATGGTGAGTAGCGTAGAAGGAGATCACCAGGTTTTTGAAGCAGAGACAGAAAACAAAGCAGTGACAGTTGATTATCATGCTTCGTTTCGACTTTTGCTACCTCCCTCCACAACCTCATTCCACTTCCTCGCCTTGAACAGCTTTTATATTTATACATTCTGTGGCTGAAATGTATAAAACAAACCTCTTACCCCCAAGTAATACAGAATATTAGATGAACGCTTTAGAAGATTCAAAAAGTTCTGACCTATTCATTCTTTCTAACAGACACTACGTAGCTGTTTAATAATTTTGTATTTCTTAATTCTATTTGACCGCTTCATTGTTCTAGGAACAGCTAGTGAGATTCCAAGGCTTCACAGTGTTTAAGATATTTCTATTATAAAAAAAAAACTAGTAGGTAGTTTGGATTTACAATCGGTAGGTTAGATATAGTTTGGACCTAAGAATATACTGTGAGCTATTCTCACAGAATTTTACATTTTCCTTTCTTTTTAAAGTATTAAAAAATAAAATATATATTTACGATTACATCTCTGTCTACCTCTTTAGGGATACAGGCGTGATGGTGGGTGTTATATTAAATTTCAGCTTACGTAAGTCAGTAGTGCATTTTTGGTTTATCTAGCGCTTCGCAAGCAGCGATACAAAAGCTTAACCTAAAACTAAATCCCAAAAACTACTGACGGGGACTCAATCCGCGAACGTACTTCTAGATAGTTTAAAACTGTAGTATACGTATTGATAATAAAATTTTATCCGAATAAATAAGGTTTTAAGCAAACGTTTGCAGTCGTAGATGCAATTTTAAAAATATAAAGGATAAAATTACGGTATAGGAAATTCTTTAAGACATTTTGTTGTAATCTTTGAGTTCACCTTAGACCATTGTGTAGCGGTGAAAATATTTTGGTTTTCCTTTCAATAAGTATTACAGTGCACCGTTCGATTCGGGCTGAGCTCGGCGCGGCACGGCACGGCGGCGGCCCAAAGTGTTTGCAGAGAGATTAATGACGCGATACTGAACGCACTATAGAGTGAAGGTGCTCGACAAAAGGGCCTCTTACTTACTCTTTGGTGCCTCTGAAAAGTCCCTCAAAGAAAAACAGGGAACTGCAACGTTAAATGTTTGTAAGGAAACTGTTATTTACGTGCTAAACTAACGTGGTTTTACTTTTATTTATCGCTGAAGGAGCGAGTCGGTTTGTGCTGTTTTATTAAAACACCTATAAAATAAGAAAAAAATATTAAATAATTTACTTTTTATATACCTATTAACATACGTGTGCACCTCTAGCTAGTCTCTCTGGTACATGGGTATAATATTTATTAGGTGCTATTTAAAGCAGCCACGACTATTCTTACCTAATAGATAGAAAAAATAGGCTTGTCGCAAAGCCACCAGCATTAGAAGCCATCTACAATAATTCAATGACACTCATAGCATCCCAATGAAGGGGGGAGAATGAAAAAGTCTATTGGAGAATAAATCAAAAGTAAATGAGATATTGTGTTTCTGCGACGCCCCGACGGTACCCGACTGAAATGGAAATCACAAATGATGACAAAGCGTAATGTGCAGTATATTAATGGAACCTATAATGTAGCCTCAGTATGTTATATGACTATGCTTATTATAGCTCGAAAAATATTCTTTAGTGTTGTAGGTACTGTTTAGAAATAACAAAGTAATTAATTCGCCTTAATTCGTCTAGGTGGCTACTGTACCTATATCCATATATTTTGCTGCCAATCAATAGTGATCAAAAATTTGTACTAGTACAGCAATTTACTGATAATTAGGTTGAAATACAATAGGATCAGTATTAAGGGTTAATCATACATTTAGATGCATAATATATCACAATATAATTCAAGAAATGGTCTAAGACGTTCACATCTAACGGCGATATTTTCAAAACATTATGTACTTATTATAACTTTGAGACAGCATTATTTGTGCTGTACTGACTCCATTTTAGTGTATCAAGTGGTTTCATGAGTGCTCTAGATTTTCAATATTCGCCTGTTGGTCGCATCATAAATCTTACGGAGCAGACGGTTGCAGCGACAACGTGCATTCCCGTCCCGCCACGCCTTAATATTTAATGAAAATTGTTGGTTTAGCTTAATTTCCTTCACGGTGGTGCATGGTAGTATGAATAATATTTTATTTAACACTGCCAGTTATGTAGAGTTAATTAATTGGTTAGAATTATTGGTAGAAGCTGCAAAAATAAGTGTAATAAATATAAACAAACTGCATAACAGCTGTAAGGAGAAAGGTGTGATAGGTACACGTGATGTAGATGAAAATGCAGTAATAATTGAGCAAGCAACGTCAATGTTTAATCCGGCGGGAGCGCAACGGGCCGTTTATCAATCGGCCCAAAAAACAACATATTTCAATATCCGCTGATTAATATCCGCTGCCAGTTCGCCGGCCGAGGCAAACATGAAATTTATGTACTGCGACCGAGCGGTTTATTTCATTTTGCTTTTTAAATTACGAATGTTTGGCGCGACAATTGGCCGCGTGTCGCGCGTCGCGCGTCGCTCCCATCTGTTGCGGCCGACAATTAACATTTGCATTAGAATTTCATTTCGCCTCCTAAATCTGTATTATGCGATAATTATTACAAAAAGATACATTCACATTTTGTTATTTAACAAATTCCAACGCATTCAGTACGCTTGTGAAATAGTTATGTTTTAATAGCTGCTAATGAGTTCTGAAACTCCGTACGTGCTCTACAAAATACGAAATTAATTTCTAAAGGCGTAAGTCTTGCTACTATATTTGCATAAAGACGTAATTGATGGGTAAACTAATTTAATGTTACACAGCAATTATGCTAAGACGCTCATGGTTTACAACGCCATAAAATGTACTTCCGGTCTCCGAAACTGCAACGGAAGTAATAAGCAGTGCAATACTCCAAGTCATAAATTAGAATAAGCAGTTTTAAGTGAAGAGGGCGCCGCGCAGCCTCCGCCTGACGCGCAAATCATACACTTAATATTTGTATACGTTCGATGTACTCCAGTACATTTAGCTGAATAACTTAGTAGCGTATATTTGAAAACATAAACAATCCCACAACAGCGATAAAAATGGAACTCGAGAGAAACTTAACAGGAAACTTTTATTAAAATAACAACATTAAGCCGTTAATTTGTTTGTAAAACTGCGCAGACGATAAAAATTACTTATTCAGAGTGTTGAGACCGCGAAGGCGAGGCGCGTCGGCTTCTTGGCAAATGTCGCGCCGCTTTTCTATAATTCAAGACGGCGTAGACGCGCGGCGTGCGGCGTGTGGCGGGCGTGCGGCGGGCGTGCGGCCGGCGTGCCGGCGCCGGCTCCGTTCGCTCACCTCACTATTGCCAACCTACTTCGCACTGGGCTATATCAATTCATGATATTCACATCGTTAAACTTACACTGTACGACTTCAAGAACACGTACACACCGCTCCACTGTCACTCTTCATAAATAAATGTTTAAAGCATTGACGATTCATGTAAAGTTAAAAAGTAGTTGTAGTGAAACCCCAAGACAACACGCAAACCTAATACAATATTAAACTTACGGTATAAATAAGGTTCGCGTTAAAATAAAATAACAAGCGAGGATTAAACTACAATAACTTAATTGCGATTCTCCGAGCATTAATAGGTTTTCCTATGTTATAGAAAATCCACTTTCTCGCAAAGTGAAGAAGAACGGTCGTGTTCCGGCGTCGATAGACTAACAAATGAAATTAATGCATTTCTCCAGAGAAATAAAATGTCATTAGTTTCGCTCGATGAGCTCGCTTCCACGGCGAATCTCCTCACGAAGACGAACTTTATTGTCTCCGATAGTTTTTATTATATCTACTTATAATAATATTTTCACCAAGCAATGTTATTTTGTTGCCTATTGAACATTTAATTTTAATTGATGCGGCTTCAGATAATGACTGTTTCAAAGACTCAATGATTAATTAATTAGACGTAGCAGTTTTTAGGATTCACCGATAATGTAATTTTATTACTGAAAGCAATTTAATATGTCATGAAAAGGATCTCATAGAAGTTAAAGTAGCCAATTTCATCGATACCAAAGTCTACTATAAAAGTAAAACTAATATAAGAAAAGTAATAATATTAGTTTTACTTTACAAAATCGTCATATATAATAAAATAATGAGGGTCGCATTATTGGTCATGGCTTTTCAGAACACGTTGGGTATAATACGAAATATAATGTTATCGTACTTTAAGTGTCATGTAAATTACGGGTTTGAGGCGTAAGCGTAAGTTCATATTGTTGTGCGGCCCAGTAACATCTTATTTTATCTAAATCCTATTTTGCGTCCCACGCATAAATCGAGTGCTAAGGCGTCTACACTGGGTGAGCATTTTCTTATTTTCTTACAAACGTGCCAAGAACTGTAAGTAAGGATGTTCTTGTCTGTGTTATTTATACATAGAAATCTCTGTTATATTATATAAATAAATTCTTTAGGAGTGTGAAGACTGTCAGCCTGTAACTACTAGGCGGGCATAGCCTAAACTATTTCTTGAGGGGTCTTCTTATATTGCGGGGGAACTCGTGCCCAGCACGAACACAGTTAGGCTGGAAGGTTAGATATACACCTATTTTGTATTGGCAGGGGGAATCCTTCAAAAGGCATTTGAATGTTGGAAAACCGCTGGGAAGAGAAAGAGTAATATTATTTTAGACGAGTCTATTGTCATTTTATCATCACTATCAGGCTATGTTCGCCCATTGGACGACCCGTTCAGCTAAGTGGTAGTTAACGCTGCCTGCTGTGCTATGGGTCCTTGGTCATTCGAATCCCAGTAGGGATAAATGTTTGTGTGATGAGCATCAACATTTGTTTCCGAGTCATGAATGTATCTATGTATAACATGTATGTATTTACAATAAAAAAGTATAGATGTAGTATATCAACTAACTAGTATCCATAACACAAGCCACTTTGCTTACCACGGAACTAGATGGAGCTGTGTCCGGAACTATATTATATTATTACTATATATTATTATTAGAGGACTTAATTAAATCCTCGTTCAGTAGAAACCAAAGAGTTTGACCCTCAGCCATTTTACCAGCTAGGTAGGTATTGTTATTTAGTAGGAATGAGTACAAACTCCTAACTGCTACTATATATTTCATGGAGAAACCCAATAAACATTTCTCGACTTTGAAATCAAACTGAGGATTTCCAGATCAGCAATTGAGCTTGAGACCAATCGACCAATAGGGCAGTGAATGGTTTTATAAAGATGTATTTAAATTAAATGAAGTGCGTTCGCTTCGGCGTTTTCAGCCAATGCGAATTCGGGTTAAACTACATTTTCGTTTTGAAATTCAGTAACGTTGAGGTTTCGATATGCTACGAAATTCAAGTTAAATTGTATATATATATTTAGATTGAGCGTTCAAGTGGACGGTGCGGTGGGGATTTCCTTTAACGTATAAAATTCTATGAACCAAACTATACTTGGGATTCTCTGAACGAGCAAGTCAGCAAAATATGTCGGAGAACGAACATATACACGTGTTGTTATCAGAAGAAGACTTGGTTATAAGTAGGTACTTTTGTATCATCTATATCACAATATAAATATATATGTACCTTCAATTACAACTTCACTGCTTTCTAGATATTCACTGAGGAGAATAAATGGCAAAACAATACTTTAGAATAGTTTGTCTATTAAAAGTTATTGATTTTAAATTGAACTAACTAGTTTTAACGGATAAATTAGCTGTACATTTCGATTATTTTAAAACCTGCATTTCGATTGCTTTACAATATCCATGAACGCAATATAACGCGATTTTACTGATTTCATTTGATTTTAATGTTTAATAATTGTAAAAATACATTATAGTATTAATGAAGCAAAGCTTGAATGAAATCATAATATTGGCAATTTGTAATATCAATTAAGTATTATAAAAAATACTTGTCAAAGTTAGCACCAAGACAAGCACATTTGGCGACCCACGAATGTAAAAAAACTCCCTCCTTCAGAAAGCTGCAATGTCATAGACTCATTTAAACGTCGCTTGGTGGCGCCAGCATCCCGATTAGTCAACAGATCTTCCGTAATCATGACAGGCGCCGTCTAATATATTCAGCGAACTGTGTACAGCCTAAACCACGTATGTCTAGACTTTAAATGTCTTCTCTGAATTAACTGAGTAGACAGAATAAGAGATAAAAGCTGAGCACTCTTTCTAGGAACAAGGTAGTGCTTTTTGAAAAACGTGTTTCGCTTGTAGAACACGGGGGTAGATTGTGAAATTGGACCAGTGCCATTGCAGTAAAAGTGGAAATAAATCGACTGGGACGCATTTGCCAGCGAATGACCCAGATCAAAAAAGTAACTTACAGTGTCTGTCTAAACGAAACTTTTAAAACTGCAATTGCAATAAAAAAAAAATAATAACCACATTTCACCGTTTCAAATAACCTATATGAAAGTTGAGCTTTTACTTACATACATTGCTGGACAATCAGGCGCCAAGGAACTTAAGTAATTGACCCTTTTGTTCAATTATCTGTTACACTATGTGTGGGAAGATCGACAGCTGATTCACTGCCGTTTATAGTGAAGCGACTTCGAAGAAAATTTCAAGTTGTTCTATCAAGTTTTAAAATAGATAATTCACAATACAGTCTTCAAAGCTAATAACATAATTATTATTATACCCGCTAGCCAGCATGGCGGAAGAACCATTTAGAATACCGAACAATGGCTAGGCATGAAGACAGCATAATTTCGCTTAGAATAGGACAAACATATTCATATATTACATCTGTGGCAACAATACAGATTACTGTTTTTATTGTTTCTCTAGGCTCTACCAATGTTTAAGGCGGGCTTTACGATTGGAGGCAATTCTTCTAATCCATTAGGCTGTCTGATGTTCAACTTTTATGCGGGTCCTACCACGTATGTCTCGCGAAAAACGAGTAACATCGCTCAAATTATTTTCAGTGGGGTTTTTACGATAGTCGTATCTTTTTACACGCACATTATGTGTAGATATGCTCACATAATGTTTAGGTGTGCTACGTCGTACCTCCAAAGTGTCTATAAATCGAATTCGTGAGGCGAATCGCATTTTGTTTGAAGAGCTTTTATCGGGTTTAAAAGACTCCAAAATGTCAATTAAATAAGTACTGGTTGTGTTTAATGCTGTTACTTGTCTTTAATTTGGCGTTATTTAGTTTGTTAAATAATTCCCCCTATACACAATGAATATCTCTTCTATTAGTTAATATAATTTCTGGTTTAAATGCTATAATATCTTTCCATAAGTTATATTATAGTTTTGTAGATAAATACATATATATTTATTAACTATGATATATCATATGCGATACATCGCTTCAGGCTAAAAAAATATTGTTACATACAACAATGTTTTAGCCAGAAGCGATGTTAGTGAAGCAATCGAGAACACTCAGTAAGGTCTACAAATGACAGCGTAATGTTGGCGGGTCGTGTCGACTAGCGCCACCGTGTCTGGCCTTCGAGACCATTGACTTCCCTTCTTGCAAATGAGGTTAGTTTTTTTAGTATTAAGTGGAGTATCATTCATTATAATTTAATTATACTTTGACTTCTTCAACTAAGCTGCACGTAAAAATCGTGCAGCTCCGGCCAATGTGACTAAGATGACGCCGCTGGAAGTCGATGAAAACCAGCGCTGTAAGGCATTATGCTGAGCGACGGCCATTTTGCGTCAACGGAGACGGTTTTCTTCCTGATAGATCAATTGTTTATGTTACTTTAATTTAATACCACATATCGACGCAAATAAATTTATTTTCTATTCATCCACAGAGGTGGTTGTGTCTAGTACTGTATCTAAGTACTGTGTATCCTATATTAGGTATTTTCATCAGAGAAATCTTCTTCAACGGAAAGGTTCTTGAACTTTCCAGGATAATATATCTTGTTCATGATGTATGTATGTAACACCTAGCTACTATTTTTGCAATAACTAAATATTGAGAAGAAAATAAAAATACATTTATATGGATATCTTTATATTTACAAATGTCGTTGAAGTTTTTAAGATCAGAGAGTTACGTGTTCGTGAGATGTATATTACAAGAGCATACATAGATGTATACGTTACAAAGAAACATCGGAATATACTACAGTAGTTTATCTACTGTTTCTTCAACATTGTGTACTGATCCTTATTCTTCTTTATATTCTGCGTCAAAACCTGAAGAAACTTTGTATTCCTAATCTGGACCTCACGTAGAATTTTACAATCATAGTTAAAATTATTTACTTTAAAAGCACTGTGAGCCGTTAAATAAAATAGGTCAGCATTAACAGACTGATAGTAAAACTACACAAGGCTCGGCCCAGATTTACTGTATAGTATTTCTACTGCATATTTTCATTAGGGTGATGCATTTGTACGCCATCTGAAAACGCAAATGGCCTCATGAAATCACGGAAATCTTGCAATGATCGCCAGCCCTGCATATCGAGAACTCAGGAACAACACGTGTTTTCACCATCATTACTGACCCATTTAGTGTCCTACTATTGGGGCCGATTGTCTCCTCTCATTTGTTAGGGATTAGACTATAGTCCACCACGCTTGCCTAGTCGAGATAGCCAGACTTCACACGTCATTTGCGCATGAGATAAATACGCTTGTAAATTCAAAAAGTTATTCGAGACCTTTGACGTAAAAGTCTACCGGCCAGACCACTAGGCAATTTTAAATACATTATTTAAAATAGGATTCGACTGGAGATCCAAACCAACGATTATTGTACATGATAGTAGGACGTAATACGCACGCGTAGTGGGATGTTATAACCAAACTGGACATTGCTACAAACTTTTATGTGGGCCCAGCTTTATATGGTATGATACATTATACTGTGTTTTTGGCAGCTGCCCGAAATTACACCCAGTGTATCGTGACATATGGTATCTATGACGTGTAATGACGTCATCGCCGGCTAGTTCCATCGATTTCCATGACTAGTCTGATAACAATAGAGCCGTGCGTCATCCAATCTCCTGCGTTCTGTCGTCTCACCTTATCAAGGCCTGCGACTATCCACGGCTAATAACTTAATCAACTAACAATTAGACTAGACAACTAACATAATAAATTAAATAAATAACACCAAATGTATTTATGAAAATTAAGAGACCAAATATCGATTCTATAACCGAAGAAACACCAACTAAAAATAATATGTTGATTAACTAATGTACACTGCATAAATCTAATCAATATATCCAGGCTAAAAAATGTTTGAACTTGGATTTTGATAAGTCGCTTTAATTCATATGGAATAAATGAAATCATCTCACGTATAGCGAGACACAATAAATTACGAATTCGAATGACATAGATGAATAATACCTAAGTAGTAGGTACTCTAAATATGACATAATATTTTTCTGAGTTCACACAATTAGAAGTCGTCAGGTTGGACTGTTATCTTAATTGAGAGATAAAATTCTTGTAGAGTAGACTTTATAACACTTGATAAATAACTTATTCAGAAAAACGTCAACACATCTACTGAATATAATTTGTTTGTAAATACATACATATTATACATATATACATCCATGACTCGGATACAAATGTTTTATGCTCATCACACAAACATTTGTCCCTACCGGGATTCGAACCCGGCAACCATAGCACAAAAAGCAGTGTTAACTACCGCTGGATTAATTGGGTCGTCAAATTAATCCAGCATCCATTATATACATATATCGAGTGTTTGAAATAAACGGTTTGACTTTATATAAACCCTTCGATGGACTTTGAGAGGTCAGCAATCGGTATTGACATTAATCATAGATATGAAAAGTGATATGATATCACGGTAATATCGTGGGAATCGAGAATCGGGTCCCAGGTGGACAAATTCGCCCACGTATTCATCACGATGGCTTTCATGATGGTTATGAGTTATGATGGAGTGGTCTATTTCTTAGTCGGAGACAACTTGACTGAGAATGTTTTCCTTAGAATTTTCGTAGGCAGTCTAATACATCATATTAGAAATTATCTCAGAATATTTTACGTATTACCTCGCGTCTAAAGTATTGTTAGAGAGGTTAGAAAGAGGTTTAATTCGACATAATACCTATATATTTTGTAATCTTTAACAAAATATAATATTAAGCCTACGTGTCTGAATAATGGACAATTGTAAGTGACAATTTGTATTTTTTACGAACCACAATACAAGAACAAATCCTAGTTATTTTTGTCATTGAGAAAACCTTGTAAATTCAAGCTGTATCTTAAGGAAGTAGGAGTTTAGTGAAGGATTCCATAAACAGAACAATAACTGTATAATAGCTTACATATCTTTAAGATACCATATGAGCCAAGTAATTTAAGAAACCACATAAACAGATAACTTAAGATTTTATAAACAAAATAACACTTTCAAATTGAATATGCGTGCGGATCGTTACAATAAATTGTTAGTTGGAGGAGAAATGCATATTGCGTAAGTGTACATAAAAATATGGGGGCGCGTAGACGCGTCGCGGCGCGCGGCGTCGTGGTCTGCATCCGGAGCCCAAGCTACACAATAAACTCGGTCTTGCTGCGCTTGGCTGACGTCATACGCCATATTTTACACACTTAAAGCTGTTTGTCGTGTCATACCATTATACGCCATGTAAGGCCCCGACTTATTGCCAGCATACAGATATAACTCAGTTTAAATTGTTTTCAGAGTAAGAACTAAGAACTGCTTTATTGCGTTACATTGGAATACTTTTTCATCTCAACCCAACAATAAAATTACGCTATTAAGAATTATGGGTCTATTTGTTAAGTATTTGGATGTACTTTTATCTTAATGGCAGCTATTTACTCTATGCTCAATATTTCAAAGAAGAGATACGGTTGAACCAATGAAATTTAATATTCTTCAAAGAGGTTGTGACCTTCAAAGTATTGTGGGGTGACATTGCAATGTCGTGAGTTTCCTTGCAACTACGCGCTAATTTAAATAACAATGCTAAACTATGAATATATTTGTTTTTATCTGGACTGACTAGCACAAACAATTGAACAAAAATAATAACATAAATGAAAACACTAATGTGATTAATAAATTAAAAAAGCTTTTTTTAAACATAAATATGAAAATAAAACGAAGAATATAAAGGATAAAAGTTGGATGAAATAATTCATAAAAGGGCACAAACAATTATTTAAATGGAAGCTAAATATGATATTATTAAACGATTTCAATTAAAATAGCATCAAAGAAATTAAAACGTGTTAAAATTTCTAAAGCAATAGTGTGCTTTCGGCAAGTTGAATTAAAATTTGGTTTATCTTTACATACATAGATAGAACACATAACTATGTAATTGCTCATTAATTGTTATCAAAATCAATAAACCTTATTCATCATTTTTATATTTCACCGTCTTCATCATCAACCCATTAACGTCCCACTGTTGAGCACGGGTCTCCTCACAATTGAGAGGGATTAGGCTATAGTCTTCCACGCTATATAGTCTACTGTGGGTTGGCAGACTTCACATGCCTTTGAGAATTCTCTCAAGGATGCAGGTTCTCACAATATTTTTTTCACCGTTTGAGCATGCGATAAATACGAACATAACTTCCGAAAAGACAGTGGTGCGTGCCTTGCCTTTTATTATATTCCATTCATATTAAAACGACGAGGTAGAATTCTTACTTTTGTTAAGAACAAATTAGCCAACCCGATATTTGTAAATTTGTTATATAATAGCGAGATATTAAACGGTGGAGCCTTAATTAGCCTTTTGTTTATCATTATAATCACCGTTTCTATGGCAACGATGTATTGTATTACAGTTTTAAAGCATCGTTACCTAGCGCTATTGTTTTCCTTGGTATAACAAAATGGGTACTTACATAACATTATGGTAGAGAGTAGGAAGTTTCGTGAAGCTCAATGTGGTTTTAGAATATAGGTACTATAGAAAGACAATTTAATGTTTTTTTACTGTATTGGTAATCATCGTAAACCCCTTTAATTAAATACACATATACAGCTGCATTGTTGGGTTTGGGTCTACTCACACCTTGAAAGGAGTTAAGTAGCCACGATGCTTTTTTGAAGTTTTGTTATACCTTCAAGATACATGTGTGACATCAATCAAGCAGGTCACGTCACGATTTTTTTGTTGATATTTAATTATTTTAGTACCAATAGTTTATGTCAATGATGTTTGGTTAGACTTAGTTAAACCATTATTTTAGTAACCAGTATTGAAGAAGACTATTGTAAGACAGTATGCAAAACGACATTTAACTTCGCATTATTTTATCAGCTGCGTCAATTTTAAAGCACTGCAAAAATAAAAATATTAATTCCTTCTGTGATTATTAAAATACTTTATATTTTTCTCATCACGTGCCTTCGAAATTGAATACGTGAGTCGCAATTGTCAGGTATTTATGATCTCTACACTACGAAGTTTTAATGTTCCCGATTTGCATTTTATTAATGTCTACGGCAATATTTTTGCACAGTGTCGTGCGATAAAACGTAGACTAGTTTTTTAAATCAAGAAGCTAGGCGAATACAAAATGAAAGATACGAAATAACTACATAGAAATAAAAAAATATCATGTCCACTTTAATCGAAAAGGCTAATTAAATTCCGGTAAACGGTAGTAGTTACAAAAATACCTAATATAAAAAAAAAACAGTTGATAGCAAGTAAATACAATAATATAAGTTCGACTCAACGGGAGTCCTTGAAAATGTTTTAGAAATAGGAAATATATCTACAGAACGAAATGCAAGGACGGGTTGAAGGAGACATGCCGAGATCCACTCGTCTCGATAACATCACATTTGTCTAGCGCACTATATATTATCCACTAGTTTCTTAGTTGCGGATTTGTCAATCTGAAGTCTCGCCTCCTGATATCTTTGGGAATGTACTTGAACTACGTCGTCAAAGACGTGGAAAATACATGAATATTTGGAGTGGAGACCAACTTGAAAGGGCTTATAGGGACGTGTTTCAGTTTCGATCGCCATACGATAAAAATATTATATTTCTAAAGATCTTATGTGTACGTAACATAAATGTATTTCCCAAGGTTATTGGATAAAATGTTGTATACTGCATTACCAAGGTACATTTTTGCTTAACTTGTAGAACAATACAGCCGTGATATGATGTTAAGAAATTATGTTAAGAAGATAACAAAGACTAGCATAAAACAAAGATAGCTGGTGTCGTATGTCTAGTTTTATGAAGCAAACTTCAGTCAACACGCGTTAAGTAACTAATTAGACGTAGGTACTTGTAATATCTACGGGCGAGACGAACTGGTTACAATGTAGCTGAAACCCGTTAGGCTGTGGTTTGTATATAAATCAGGTGCGATTCACGAGTACTTAGGTGTCATTTAAATGTGGAATTATTTTGTGGTAGGGTAAGCTAGATAGGTAGGGTAAGACTAGTTTATATAAAGCCGAATTTACATTACGAAACTCGTGGTATGAAAGTAGTTCTGTGGTATTAATTTCATCAACAATTTCACGTGTAAACGTCAAGTTATACAATGCATAAGTCGTAAAGTCGATGGATTCGAGTCGTAGAATCGTTATGTCAATTTGGCTTAACAATGTTTACTAATATTATAAACGCGAAAGTTTGTATGGATCTATGTATGGATGTTTGTTATTTATGAATTCCCGCGAAAACCGCTCAGCAGCTTTGGATGGAATTTGGTATACAGATAGTTTATTAGTTTTTAGTTACTTAATGCCAAAACTATAGCTGGGAGATTGTTGTTACATAACATATCTCTATATAAATACTCTAGATATCTTTTCAGAAATCTGAACATTTCTGAAAACCATAACTAGAGGATATTGGCACAGCAGAAACATAATAATGTGCCCAAATCCCGATAACTGAATACTGTACAAAGTTTATTGTCATTTGTAACCCATCGGGAACTGAATAGGTAACCCAAAATCGAATGTGATAAGCAAATAGGCTAGACAGATATCGCGTTGAGTGTTCCGGCATAGTTTTATCGTCGCCTGATCTTGATAATGAGCTTTATATTACATTGGTGAAGGTCTATAATAAAGCTATTTGTTAATACATAGTAATATGTACATATATGTATGTATCGGAATGTAGGCGAATATTTCCTAAAGATGCTTTAAAAGGCAGAGGGAGACAAACGACTGATGTATTGTGTTTTCTGTTGCTCACTTTTAACTCTTATTTTTTTGCTTTATAAGGTCGAAAATTTCTAATGTCCACATTTTAATTCAGACAATATAGTCGTAGTTTTTGGAAAGACTAAATGGACTTCAATGTCGTACTTATCAACAATCGAGAGTATTTGTGATTTAGCATTAGTTATTTTTAGAATTCATAGAGCTAGTTAAATAAGGGCTAAAATTGTAAAACTACGTATTGTTAACTGAAAAAATAATGTCTTCGTACAAGAAGACATTATTTTTCATTACAGAGAGAATTGATGTTTTCACCTACAGAAAGTTGAAGATAATAATCTGAAGGGCGTGCTATTTTTAGCATAAATCTAAAAATTCAACGTACCTACATTTCATATTGTGTCTAACGCATATTACGCGTGTAAATATATGTATAGCACTTTCAACTTCACGTGAAATTGAATAACAACGTAATACGTTTAATAAATAAAATGTTGTTACCTAACGCGCCGCGGTACTAACCTTGTTTGATACTCGTACTACATATATTGTGATATATGTATGTATGATGTCACCTAAAAAATGGGGGAACTATTTACATACCTTGATGCTTATATCCCGAAGCAGGGTAAGCAGAGAAGTACAACTAATTACCAACAGTCGTCTGGCATGTAACACGTTCTATGTAATAAAGGGCGAACCTATTGCCATTATCTAGTTCCGTCTATTATTATACTCAAATGAGGTCTTAAATAACTGTTGTAGCCTAGTTGTGTGAACAGTAGACTGTGATGTCAAGTTTCGAGTTTAATCCAAAGGTAACCAGCTGATACAGCTGATTTTTCCAAATTACATGCATAGCATATATATTTGTCACATGCTCATACGGTGAAAGTAAACATTGTGAGAAAAACCTGCATACCTGAGAGATTTTCTCGATGGCATATGCAAACTGTGAGTCTGCCAACCTGCACTAGGGTAGCGTGGGACTATATCCCAATCTCTTGCAAAAAAGAGGTTTATGGCCAGGCCCATGATGATGAGAAAACGTGTTTTTCAAAATGGCGAGGTGTTATATACCTATCAGCAACCGTTAATAATAAGGAAGTAATGGGCAGTCACAAGATAAAAAAATGATATTACGATTGTTTTGATTAGTCTGTTAATAAAAAAAAGTTATTTGCCAACGACTGTTTCGGTTTGGCATTGAAATCGCGACATATATGTTGTTTAACATATTTATTGTTTGTCTCTCGTACATTTATGGTTATTTAGAAGCGAATAACTTGCTTATCTGCACATAATGCAATGCAATTTCATAAGGTCAGGGTTGTGATTTTTTTATTATGAATATTTTTATAGACTGCAGATTTTTGAGCCAAATGAAGTTTGACGTGCTGTAATTTGCCAACTATATTGTGATATTATGAACTTTGAAATAGCTAAACAGAAACATATTGTACCTATCTCTTTTTAACCGACTTCGAAAAAGGAGGAGGTTCTCAATTTGACTATATTTTTTTTATGTTCGTTACTTCATAACTTTCGACTGGGTTTGTGGAATTGATTCAAATATGTACATTATAAAATAAATAATGCTTGAGCAAAAATATAATAGCACTACAGAATAATAAAAGTTAATATTGAACGTATTTTTACATCGGGATTCGTTACAATTTTACGAAGAAATAATTGAAAGCCAATCGTTATTTCAAAAGTAAAACCGTTAAAAATCCAACAAAGGCTTACAAAACGGCTTCGAGTTCCGACAGCGTCGAAACATTTTCCGAGTGAATTGCCTTAAGTAGACGAACCGGAGTCAAACATCAAATAATAACATAATAAAGGGATAATTCGAATTTTTTTGCTACAATTTTGTACCGTCGATGTAAATAAACGGCAGTGTTACCGTTGTCAAATCAGCCGCAGGGAGGGGATTATTCCAAAGGTTATTGTCGATAAATTTCATAATACCTTTAAGCTTTAGGCATTGTTTAGGTTAACATTTTTCATGTTACTGCCTTCATTGTTCATATAATAAGTATACGTCGTCCCAGGATTTTTTCTTTAACATTATAACAAAAGAGGTTTAATGTCTATAATAATTTGTCACTCCCATTATAAAATGATATTCATTATTTTTATTCTTATTACTAAAAAATATTACTGTATAGTGTCTGATTAATTCAATTTTTGTTGCATAAAAAAACTTCAAACAATACACGTATTATATACACGTATAACACAATTAACTCATGTCTTTACAATACGAAGTCCTTTACAGAATTAATTAATATCGACCTCATGCACTGTATTCTATTTGCGTTTCAATGAAATTTCGGATTAAGCTGCGTAGGTGTTTAATTTGGTCTAACTGCTACGCATTCGTAGCAGGCGTAGGCGGCTACGGCGTCATGGCATGGTGTATCTATTTTGGTCTCCATTACCTAAAATAAAAATATGGAAAGTTATATATTATATAACTTTCCATATTTTAATTTGTACTATACAAGTTATTTTCGAACATTTCCAAAAGTATATTTCTAGGAGTTTGAAATATGAATTTGTCATAAAAATATAGGTAGTACCGATATTTTTCGTTGTTTATTTGGTTTATGGTTTGCCTCTAGTGACGTCTAGTTCAAGATCAAGTTAGAACAAATAGGCACCAACTGCTTCAATTATCTTCAACTATGAGCCACCTAAAATATTAAAAAAAATGTTATGATTAAAAGTGTGCCATCACCGTGGCAAAATTAAAATAACTTAAAATTTTATCGACTACAAAACAGCTGTCTCAGCTCTAATCTGATTCTTGCTAATATTTTGTATACATCCGAGCATTTTCTTCACACCTTAATAAATGTTATAGTAACGGTTTACGCTTTGAGCTTTACATGCGTTTCATGGCCAATGTTATAGGAGCATTGATATTGAAAATCGTGGATTAGAAGACACATAATATAATGGCCATAGCTATCATTGAACATTTTTATAATCTTTTCACAATAGTATAAATAAAAAAGCTTTGTATTCCTCTAATTAAATATCATTGGGTTTCAGATTTTATGCTTTCAAAATGCACATTAATCTGTGTTTACAGCATCGTTTTCATGAAAATAATTAATTTATGGTAATAATCTGGTGACTTAAAATCTGAGACGATATATATGATTATAATTGCTATACCTAGTATAAATTAAATTAATTTCGCTGTTTTTTTTTTAAATAAAGTATACTGCATTATAATTTTACTAAGAAAATACTTAAATCCAGAATAATATTTTATAACGATGGCAATGTTCTCCGTTCTTTTCTGTTGTTTTCAGCAACATTTTGCTACGCGAAGGACTTTAATAAATATACATATATACAAACATTTCTTGCTAGTTAAGCAACATTTACGAGTGAAACCGCCGGTTGAAGAACCAGTTTACTGCAGCCCGGTTTTATGTTATGAACACGCCAATGTGTTGGGGGGTGTCTTATTTACGAATAATAAAAACAAGGAAAAGCAATGAATCTCTGGCCACTTCATCTCGTCGCTTTAATATTTTACGTGACCCCTAAAATTTGGGTAACATCTCGTCTGACGGCCGGGCGCACTTTTCATTAAGTTCTGATTACCCTCCGAGAGTTCCGAGAGACGTCATGTTGAGAAGATCTGCGGGTTTTTGGCGAAGTGCAAAAGTTTTATGATATTATGATTACTTGCATGAGACGAGCGTCGGCGCGAACGTGACGTGCTTCTGTTCCTAACGTGATCACTGGAGGAGACAGACGCGATACTACTCTGCTTAGATATGATTGTGTTCTACGACTCGATTACCGCACATGTATTCACGCTTGCTTCCGTAGTAAGGATCGCGGTTTCAAATGATTCGTGTTATCGATGTATTTAAGTATAATATGTATGTGTGAATCAACCATCGGTCACTTTATGGTGTCGTGTAAAACTGTCCGCATATGTGAATATTTAGATATTTTTATAGACTATAGTACCCTCAGCAGAGTTCTTTCAAAAAACTACAAAGGAATAAAGATGTGTATGGAATTATTACGGCATAATATTAAATTAGTTGTTGGGTTTGCTGATTGAAATTATAATAGATTAGATTCATATAGTACAATTAGATTGGTGTAGCACAACAGCTGTCTTGAAGAAGCTACAAAGGACGTAATTTATAAAAAGCTATTATTTGTATTTTGGTGCAACCAAAAGTTTATATAATAATTGTTGCGTCCCCAACCCAATATTCGAACAGATTATAACATTATTTTTACTGCTTAATAAAACAAAATAATATGCATTATGTTGAGCGTATGAAGATTTTAATGATAAATTTGAACTCCTGTAAAATAATTGAAATAAAACTAAAACTTTTCACAGATATTATCGCGGTAAATTAATATTATTTAAACAACGTTTGAGATTCTTTACAGCATCAATGTATGTTCATGGGCAAACTGCGCTAATAAGTAGTTTTTTTAAGTTAAGTTAGTAGAAAATGTAGTTTTATTTCAAAGTGTAAGTGTAGTACAGGTATAGTACTTACGCAAATATTAGACATCAAGCTCAAAGAAACCTTTCAAATTCATTTAAGAGAGAAATTGCTTATCTGTTTTCCTGTAAAGTCTTAATCTTTGCTAAGGAAACGACTAGACGGACGGCTGAGTGAGTGCAATACCTACTCTTTCCTTATTACTCGGCTACGTGTTAATTACCGACTACTACAATTTTATGAGCGCCCCACTGTATCGCACTTCACTGTTTCTACATGTTTGAGCTGTTTTCTTCGTAACGTCAGCAAAATACTAAGGAAGGTAGAATGAAAAATTTTCAGCCACGTGTTTGGTGATTTTAATAACATTTTGTTGAAAAGTTTTATGAGAGCTAGTTTTCGGAGTGCTTTTGTGCATTGAACTAACAACGAAGTGCTGACAACCATTATTTACCAACGTTAAACCGCTAATAAGCTACCTCATAATTTTTTGAAAGTAACTTAGGTACATTTAAGAACACAACTTCTTTCATCCTCTTCCCCCCGGACCACTGTACGGTGTAGAAGTGCAAGAGACCATTATTAATTTTGTTTACTAATTTAAATATTAAAATTGTGCCAAATTAAATCCAATGCTAAAATAGGAAAGCAGAAGCGCTGAGGAGGTGTTGTAGCAAGGCGACCCGTGAGTACGAAACGCACACATAAACACAACGCTACTTACCGCGCGCATACACATCGGTCATTGCAGAGTGACATGGACAATCCTACGCGCTAATTACTTCTGTAGTCCTAGTAGCTACCGCCGACTATTAACCAATCAGCGCACACGCATCCTGTCATCACTGCCAAGGCCACACCCACAGTGTATAGCTCCACCTTTCACCTGCGTGATTTGACCGCTGACCGAAGGACGCGCCCCCGAGAGACCCATATCCACACCTACTATATTATTATTGGAGAATCTCGACTCAAGCGCATCCTATTTAGCAAATTAACTTTGAAACTGTGAATATTGTCAGTGTTTACCTACGAGATCTACAGAATTTACCGAATACCATGTCTACCTCACAACTAAATAAATCTTTGTCGGACACAAGTATTAGCGAAAAAGTTAAGGCTGCGGATAACACACCTCCAAGCTATATTTCATTCCGCAGCAAAAGGGTGAGAGAAGAGGACCTTCCCTCAGAATTTAACAAATTTAAAGAGGATATCAAAGAGATACTGAATTCATTTATGAATGCGCAAAAGACTGAAATGAAAGTAATCACTGATAATCTAAAAGAGATCCAGCAAACAAACTTCAACATAGAAGCCTCCATAACGCGCTTATTCAGCCAAAATGAGGAATTCCAAAAAAAAGATAGAAAATCTGGAGTTAAAGTCAAAGAAAGACCAAGAGTATATTGCTATTTTAGAAGATAAATTGGAAGATTTACAAAGATTCACTCGAAAATGTAGTATAGAATTAAAGAATGTTCCTAAGAAGTCTCAAGAATCCAGACAAGATCTAATTAACATGGTGCTGTGTCTTTCGAAGACTACCAGTTTAGACTTGGTTGAGAAAGATATTAGGGATATTTACAGAATCCAGGGAAAAAAACAAGGTGTAAATAATCCCCCTATTATAATTGAGCTCGGTTCGTCTATACTAAAATCACAAGTTCTTCAAAAAGCCAAATCCTACAACATAAAAAATAAAATAAAACTTCAGGCAAAACATCTTGGGTTCACTACCAACGAGGATACTCCGATTTTCATATCTGAACAACTGACTGCTAAAGGAGCCCGCTTGTTCTTCTTGGCCAGGGACTTAGCAAAAACAAAGGATTATAAATACTGCTGGACTAGTTTTGGTCGAGTTTTCGTGAAGCAAGATGAAAATTCTAGAGGAGTTCTCATAAAGAGTGAACAACAAATCCATCACCTACTTAGAGATTTGTGACTAATCTCCTTAGCAATACTAGTTGTTTTCTCAGTTTTACATATCACCTTTGCATGCTCATTCTTAAAAATAATAATTTACTTTATAAAACATCAATATATACAGCTCAATTACATTGTAACAGTAAACAATACTTATTCTAACTATACACAATATTACATAACTTTCACGCATCCACTTTCACATAACTACAACTCACACTCACCCACACAAAACCCCTGTTTACTCATGTCTATCCAAAATCTCACAGTCACTCATATATCAATATTATACGGATATAAAAAAGCTACCCAGCATCCTAACAGAACTTATAAGATGCACCTAATACCTCTTATAAACAAAAATGGATAGTAATCTGAATACTCTGCATGAACTGGACGACACTGAGATTGCTAATTCAGTTTTAACTGACGTCCAACAGTTACACAACTACTTAACACCCGGCGATTCAAACCTGACAGTGGTAACGCAAAACATTAGAAGTATCTACAGCAATTTTGATGACTTACAGATAAACTTGTCACAAATAAAACATAACATCGAAGTGCTAATTCTAACTGAGTGCAGATTAAACTGCAATAGACAATTACCCTTATTAAATAATTACACTTCTCATTTCACGACAAACCAACTAAACCAAAACGATGGAGTTGTGGCTTACATTAATAATAATCACGTATCCCGGGTTAAAGAAATAAAACTGACACATGCCTCAGCTATCCAAATATCTATATCTAACTATACCATCATAGGAATATATCGCTCCCCGTCGAATGTATGTGCTGATGGCTTTATAAATTCACTAAACCTTCATCTTGAAACAATTAAAACACATAAAAACATTCTAATTATAGGGGACATAAACATAAACCTAATAGTAAAATCAACAGAATCTTCCCAGCACCGTAATAATAGATTAAACTATCTAAATATGCTAGCGTTACATGGCCTTCTTCCTGGACATTATTTTCCAACCCGGGAACATACCTGCCTGGATCACACTATTTTAAAAATTGATAAATGCAATAGCTCAGCTTTTGTAGCGATTTTGAACACGTCTATCACAGATCATGTTATGGTATTAGTAAATATATCACACACTTATAAAAATAAAAACCGCACCAAATATAAAACAATCGTAAACTTTGAGAATGCGTACAACAGTTTAATAAACTCAGATTTATCTTTCTTTAATATGAGTGATGACCCAGAGCTCATAGCTTTAAAATTGATAGACGTGATGAAACAGGCACTTCTATTAAACACAAGAACTGAATCGGTTTGTAGCAGTGGACGGTTACTGAAGCCCTGGATAACTGCGGGAGCGCTAAGATGTATCAAACTCCGAAATAAAATGCAACTAAGAATAAGAAAAGATCCTTTTAACATTATATTAAAAATTACATTTAGACGTTTCCGTAATTTCTGTGCAAATCTTATAAAGAGACTGAAACGACAATTCCATAGAAAACAATTAGTTGACTCTCTAAAAAATCCGAAACGACTATGGTCAAAAGTAAATGATATAACTCAATTTAAATCCACCAAATCCACAAATGCGCTTCTTCTAAACATTACTCCACACCCCATCAATTCCATAAACCGTGTTAATCAGTTTTTTGTTACTGTTGGCAAAACCCTCGCTGAAGATATAATAAGCAAATTTGGCCGTCTAATTGAGAAATCTAATTTAATTCGTCAGGACACCTCGTTCGTTCTTCTCGAGACTGATCCATTGGAAGTGGACAGCATACTCATGGGTCTCGGTTCTGATAGTTCGCCTGGCTGGGATGGCATACCCACAAAATTTCTAAAAACATCCAGAGATTTTCTTGTACCTCTCATAAGCCAGTTGGCCAACTTATGTTTTAAAATCGGAATATTTCCCTCAGTCTTTAAGCGATCTTTAGTCACTCCTGTGTACAAGGCGGGGGATGGAGGCGATGTCAATAACTATCGACCTATATCTGTCTTACCTAGTATTTCAAAAATTTTCGAAAGATTGTTAAATACGCGACTAACTAATTATTTAAGTAAATATAACATCTTATCAGACTCACAATATGGATTCAGGAAAGGTCTATCAACACAAGATGCTGTTTTAGCACTAACATCTGAAATTGTAACAAATGTAGATAAAGGAGACAAATGCCTGACAGTGTTTTTAGACCTTAAAAAAGCGTTTGACACCGTTTCCGTCCCCATCCTTCTGCACAGGCTCGAAGCTATAGGCATTCGAGGAACACCACTCTGCCTCTTCAAGAGCTACCTATGTGATCGAAAACAGCAAGTTAAAATTAATGACTTAGTTAGTTGTGAAGAAAATGTGACATTCGGTGTGCCACAGGGAAGTGTTCTTGGCCCGACACTTTTCCTTGTTTACATAAATGAGCTATGTAACATCGGGAATGGTGGCGGGCGAATCTTCTCTTATGCGGATGACACAGCGGTGGTGTTTAGTGGAAAGTCATGGAGTGCTGTTAGAGCTAAAGCTGAAAATGGTTTGGCCAAAATAGTTCATTGGCTAAATTCAAATCTATTAACCCTGAATCTGTCTAAAACTTACTTCATTTGTTTCACCCCAACTCAGAGATCACAGCCGGGCCTCGACTTTCGAATCGTCATTCATGGGTGTGCTGGCCCCTTGGGCGATAACTGTTGTTGTACTGGTGTCCAAAAAGTAGAATTCATAAGATATCTTGGTGTAATAGTTGACCAGAGGTTATCGTGGCACTCCCACACTGAAACCATCCTATCTAGGATCCGAAAATTTGTTTGGATGTTTAAAACATTGCGCCACGTTATGCCAGTACCACTCCTTCATAAAATTTATACTGCCTTGGTACAGTCAATAATAACGTACTGTATTCCGGTGTGGGGTGGTGCCACGAAAATGAAATTTCTACAATTGGAAAGAGCTCAAAGGTTGTTAATTAAGGTCATGTATTTTAAACCCTATAGATACTCAACCGAAATTCTGTACAGTACCAGTGGGTTGTTGTCGGTTAGAAAACTGTATCTTGTAAACCTAATTCTAAGTCTACATAAGACTTTGCCGTTTGATAAAACTCACATGGACAGGAGACGAAATGACATTGTGGCTCACTCTCATAGAGTTCACACTACGTTTGCTAGACGCCAGTACGCGACACAATCTGCATATATATATAATAAATTAAATAAAAAGCACAAAATTTACCCTATGTTACAATACGAGTGTAAAAAAACGCTAATAGAATGGCTAAAGACACTAAGCTACGAGGAAACAGAAGTTATCCTTGAAAGAATTACCTAAAAAGTAAAAAGTAAATAAGATATCTACAGACATGGACTCACACACACACACCCACCCATACACACACCCACACGCACACACCCACACACACAGAACACACACACACAAACACACACTATACTGACACATGCACAGGTACTCACACTGAATACTCGAGCTGCGTATAGACTCTAATTGTTACCATTTTATTTCATTTCATTCCATTTTATTGTAAATGTTACAGATGCTAAGAATTTAATTGGTCTAACATTGTTAAGTTAAATTCATGGAAGTTGCGAGGCAACCCCAATACAAGTATACTAATAACTTACAGGGGCTGTCTCAATTTTTGTAATGAACAACAATGTATTAGATACAATAAAACATTTTTAATTTTAATTTTTTAATTCATAAACAAAACAACCAGAAACATCTATCGGAAACCATACATATAATTTATGTACGGCGAAGAAATCAAACCCGTGGAAGCCAATTGTTCAGCCGCTGCGCCACGTCGAATGTAGATAAGAATGACTATTATGGTAATAAATTGTAGTACATATTAAACAACAATACGTGTGCTAGACACGTACACAAGAGCGTATAAGAATAAATAAAAATGAGAGATCACGAATAACTGTATAGAACTGAATAAAATATACCAAATAGCTCTAGATTTAAAACGAAAACCCAACTTATTTGTATTAAGTCACTAAAACCGTTGTATCTGATTCTACGTTATTGTTCAACTTATATCTAACATCAAACCTAAAAATATGGCCCATCGAAGACAATACAAATGCAATATTAATATTTACCTTTGCAACGTCCAAACAAAGACTGCATTCATATTCACCCCACGAAAACAAGTAGATAAAAATGCAAACACGCGCAATTGTGTCTCAAACGAACAGAGGCGGTCGCACTCGCAGCGTTTTGGGGGAAAGTATTCCGGACAAAAATGTTTTTTCGGTCGTATGAATTTAGATCGCCCGCCATATTACAGGGAAGTAAAACCATCGGGGGCCAGGTGAATCGAAGTATTGGAGTAAAGGGTAAAGGCGAGGCCAGATGGAATGCGAAGCGGCGTTTCGACACGCGTGTCGCGACACTCATGCGGATGTAAGAGGTACACTCCAATAAATGTACAGAAAATTGTAAACGTCTTTTTTTTCACATACTATTTTTCTTATCATCGCTCAAGGGTAAGGCAGGGTTTTACATACTGTAGATTAAATTGAGTAATATACTGGACGAATACTAAGATATGGAAAGCGTTAGTCCAAAATATTAGCATCTGAAGAAAGAAAGAAAGAAAGAAAAGAAAATAATATTTATTGACACAGTCACGAACAATGCACACAATAACATAAAAAAGAAAGAAAAAAAAAAACATTGGACAATAAACAAACTCATTGTGTGCCCCACGGCTGTGCCAAATGGCCCAGTTCAGCTAAAAGCCAGACAACTGGTAAGCTGCCTGGCGCTGGTTTTCAACTGGACCAGGAGGTGAGTGTCACGGATGCAAACCAGTTTCACGACGCAGAATTGTATGTGAATAATAAATAAGTACATAATAATACAAGAATATATGAGAGCTAATAAATATAATTATAATCAAACAATATACGTAAATAAGTGGTATGTAATATGTAAAATACACACACATATATAAAATATAGCAACCTATTAAACACATATATATACAGTTATGTCCGCTAAGTAATCACGCGATCCCGGCCGCCGCGCACAGACCCCATCGCCCCGCCATCATTTAATACGGCGTCAGACATGATACAGGCCGGCCGGCCGGCGCGGCGGCGCGCAGCGATACTGCATGGACGCGCATACGCGTTTCCAAAAATTGCATTACAATTTAAGTTAGACGGCACCTGGACGGGAGTCAGCATCTATATTATAAGTTATAAATGAGCAGTGCAATTACTAGTTCCGCGTGTCAATCTATACCCACATAGTGCCTAAAAAAAAAAAAAAAATTTGCAGCAAATGCAAGAAGGCCAGCCACATTACGGTATGTAACAATAATAATACTTTTTTATCATATATTTTAGTTTTACCTGCTATTATCCGAGTACTAGTTTTAATTTTTGATATACAGGCCTCCAGACACCGCTGCGAAACATTTGAACCGGGCAGAAAACGGCAGAAACTATAAAACAAGCAATCTACATAGGTTGTAGGTACACTACATTGACGCGTCGCTGCAAGTCCCCACAGACATAACCAGTATCACGCGCACGATGGCCGAACCAGCGGGTAATAATAATAATGCCAGCTTAATGTATACGCATAGTTTTGTTACAACATTGCGGCAAGCATAATTTAAATCATAACATCTTTGCAGGTCACCAGCCACAGGACACTGGATTGTTGGGGCGACTTGCAGCTATGCCACGCCACGGACCTCCCGCACAGATACATAGCATAGGTACCAATTAAAGTAGGTAATGCGTAATTGTTTGTCAATGCACATTCCCAAGTTAACGTAAGAAAGTAAGCCCAGTATAATAGACCTAGTGTGGAATTGTGCGTTTAAAAAGGCCTACTATGCATATACTACGGATATAATATGTACAGCGCTGATTTTCAGCTGAAAACTAATGTATTATGTTAATGTATGTATTATATAAGTGAAGCATTCAGTTGTGTCATGCCTAGCTTTCGTTGCGCGTCTACCAGATACTGCCGTAAATGTCGTTTGAAAGTATCGATCGTGTTTTTCATTCTAATTGGTGGTGGTAGGTTGTTCCATACTTTCGACGCGGCATAACGGAAACTACCTCTAAACGCTGCTGTACTATGAGGCTGAATTGAGAGTTGCTGGGAGCACTGCCTACTTGCACATTCCCGTCTACTAGTGACCCAACTGAGCTTGTTGTACAGGTAGTCTGGTTTCTGGTATTTAATGACACCGAAAATAAGGCAGGCTAAATGAAGCTTGCGTCTGGATTTCATTTTGAGCGCAAAGTTTTTGTTGAGATATGGAGTGACATGACTTCGAGAAGGTATTTTATAACAAAAACGAGCGCATGCATTTTGTATCCTTTGTATGAGCCGATCTGTACGAGCTAGTAAGCGTGGGCCATACACTGTGTCTGCATAATTTAATTTAGATAAAACCAGAGTTTCGACCAGCTGTTCTCGTAGTGTTTCTGAGAGGAATGGCCTCATCTTATATAGAACCTTCAGACGGTAGAAACAGTTTCGTACAGAATCGGCTAAATGTTTCTCAAAGCGGAGGTTGCTATCAATGACGAGACCAAGGTTACGTGCTTCATACACCCTATCGATTGGTTTTCCCATAAGTCTCAAACCAAATGCTACTGGCAGTCTGTCCAGGTGCTGCCTTGTGCCAAATACTATGTATTTTGTCTTTAGCGGGTTAAGAGTGAGACAGTTTTTTTCTGACCAGACGGCAATTCTATTGAGGTCATCGTTTAGATCCTTAACAGCCCTTTCGTATTCATTATGTCTAAAGGAAATATATATCTGTACGTCATCGGCGTATACATGATACTGGCATCTCTGAATACATTTAATTATGTCCGCACAATATAAAATAAAAAGCATCGGGCCAAGTATAGAACCCTGCGGAACTCCTCTATCTATGGAAGTAAGAGCAGATTTCAGAACCGGACCGTCCCCTAAGCGCAGTTCCACAAATTGCTTCCTATTACTTAGGTAGCTTTGAAACCATTGCGTAGCCCCGTAGTCAAATCCGTAATAATTTAGCTTCGAAAGCAATAATGGAATATTTATTACATCAAATGCCCGGGAAAAATCAAGTAAGACCAATAGTGAGCACATGCCTTTATCTTGGGCATATAATATATTGTCCGTAACATCTAGTAAAGCTGTAGATGTACTGCGCCGTTTTCTAAAACCCGACTGCAGGTCGGGTAACAATTTATTATGTTCCAAAAAATTTGTCAATTGGCTACAAACTACTTTTTCTATTACTTTAGAGAGGCATGGTAAGATGCTGATAGGCCTTAAGTCTTTAATATCAACAGGGTTTGAATGTTTGACCATACAAACTGCCAACCCAGACGACCGCCAGCCTCACGCGCCCTCCGAAACAACTCTCGATTCAGCTTTGTGAGTCGTTCGTTGACATAAAATCGTATCGCGGGACCCGCGATACCGAGGTCAGCAGAAGTCATGCCCCGGCGCACTCGCGCGCTCGCTAGCAGCTCATCGCGTAGATCGCGACGCGCGAGGCGCACAACTAAGAAGCGTGGACGGGTCTCCATGGGCGCAGTTGACTGCGTTACATTAATACGCCTACCTCCAACGCGCTCGGCATTTACAATATCGCGCGCTTCAATGGTCACACCCATCTTAGACGCAACCAAGATTAACGTGTGGATGGGGTTCTCGCCGCTGATTTCAGGTAGATTTGTGATTTGTAAATCATTTGCGAGCAACTCCTGATCTCGGTCGTTTATATCGCTCTGCAGTTTCGCGATGGTGTCAGCCATGTCTGTTGATACTTGGGGCTTGTTTTTCTCCATATCCGCCACTCTTTCCTCTAAGTTGCTGAGCCGGTCATTTGTCGCCTTCAACGATGTTCTCAGCTCGACTAAATCATTCCGGAGTAAACTAAATTCACTACGAAAAGTATTAAGTAACTCCTCTCTGAACATCCTCATCTCCGCTCTAAAGATGTCAAGGCTGAGCTCCTGCGTAGTGTCCGACGTTGTGTTGCCTATGGGACTGGTGTTTATGAGGTTCGCCACTGCTTGTGCATGACCCCGTACTGGTGTGTCAGCCTGGTTATCCCTCGCTAACCCTTTGTTGCATTCAGGACAGTGCCAGGGGGTTGGCAGAGAGCCGGTGAGCTTCATGCCTACGCACAGTCTGTGGTAGCTAGACCTGCATTTGTCGCATTTAGCGGCCTCTGTCGGCGAAAGGAACTTGCCACATCCACCGCACTTTGCCATATCGAATATGTAGCAGTTGATCTTGGTAACGATCTAACAAAATGGTACACTTTATAACAAAGAGATGGCGCTATTTTAAAAATTATGTTTATGGCAGTTTCCAAGTTGTTTTATGGTACCCAGTAAACACCATATGTTGATGCACAATTTCAACGCTAAGGCACACGCACTGAATCTTGTTCACAGTTTTAATTAAGTTTATTCAAGTAAGTTTGTTTTTTTGTTATGATAGAGGGTAGCAAATTAACACTTCGAGAAACTGTTTACTATTTTCAGCTTTTTTGTTATTTTACACTGTACAAAAACACAAGATAACAATGTTACTAATTACTCGCACTAATGACTGTATTTTAACAATAAAGATATACGATTTAAATGGTTGTTGTTTTTATTTATATTCGAAAAGTACACAATCAACTTCGGACTTGACGATTGACGTGACACCCAGATGTATTGTGTGTATCTGCTGATACAGTAGCTCGGGTCACAAGTTTCTGAGCTGACACTTGTTTGTTTTTATTACTTCTTTTTAAATTAATAATTATACGTTTAAATATTCAAATTCACATGGCAAAAGAAGCATTTTCAAATTAATAAATTAGAAATTTGAAATGTTATTTTCAGGTTTTAACCTATCATAGAGATCAAATTTTGGTTTTGAAAAGCACAAATATATTCCTAAATGCTTTTTCCATATGACATAGCTTGTCAACTTTTATATATGTAGGTACAATCGAATTCAATTGTCCATAGGCACGCTAAGGTTTACATTGCTATGAAGCGAGCACGATATAGCTAGTGTGTGTGTGCGTGGGCATGTATGAGTGATGTACTGAAGTCTTAACATAGATAACAGACACAAATGAACTGTCGCTACTACCGTCGAACTACGCGAAAGAACATTATATTTCTGTTGCATTTAGAATAACTACGTCACAGTGTTCTAACCATTGGATTGTTTAATTCGCCAATATTTTATATTCGTTCGTAGCTGCTTGGGCTAGGCAATGGCTCCGTATTCATTCAGGTCTGAGTTCGAGTCTCATTTACAACGTGTGGATGTTTTTGTTTCTTTGAAACCATAAAATATTCGTTGTAGTCAGAAAACTTAATAGGTTTTATATGTTTATTTATAATATATTCATGCTTATTATTATTTTTCAATAATAAGCATGAATACGTTATACTTAATATTATTATTAAGAAGTTAAATATTAGTATGTGTGTTGTTATATTACTACCTATTTATTAAATATAATTTTTAATTTATCTTTTTGGTGTTGCGGGGTGGAAGTGAGAAAGTCTGCTGAATGATAACACACATTTATTCGTTTTTTTTTTTTATAATAATCTCCTATAATCATTGTGACGTCACATTCCTAATTAGATAAAACATTCATTTGTTCATAATATTTTTGTAGTACTTACACTTAGTGAATTCATAATACCTTAACAAAAAAGTATATTCTCATAACACAAATATAAATTGTTAATACACACTTCTTATAGGTTTAATATATGTTTTACACTTAATGAAAATGATTTCTTATGTAACGTCATAATAAATGTATTGAGGTTATAGCTTAAGTGTTCATTTTCTTGACGAAAAGAGGGTTGAAACTAAACCTCAATTTAGGATTGTTAATCAATTACAGATAATTATGTTAATATTACAAAATTTTTATTTACACAACGTCTAATTATTTAAACCAAAACATCTTGGTATTAATATTTCGTTAGCACATATTTCGGTTCCTTAAATTCTATGGGTTTTTAACTGTTTCGTAATCGCTCCTCTTTATGTCTTTCTTCTTGTTAGCTGGTTTTCTGTGATGTAAACCCTCAGCGTGGAGGGCACGGTGAACAGTTTGCAATAAGTGTCTGATAATTCCGCAGTGTCTTGTTGGTGTGAAACCATTTGGTTGCACTTTGTTATTATAAGCCACGGCCTTCGACTTCACTGTATCCACAAACTAACAGTATTCCTCTAAAACCAAAAAGAATATATAAATTAGGCAGCTATAACAAAATACTACAGTTAATATTATATACTATACATATACTACAATATATATATATAATATATATGTAATAAAAATAAATATATAATATATTATTGTATTATACACTAGTTATAGGCATATTATTTACTTTTAGGCCTCATGATTGATAAAACACAATAAAAAGAATAAGAAATTCATATGTCACCAAAACAATCAAAACAATGTTAAGTAACAAAGCATTTCAAATAAAAGCTTAAGTTACAATTAATTAATATTATAATATTCACTTTCAGTCCGGTTTCATCAGATATTTGTGTTCTATTAAGAACACTTTAATGCAACGCAATAATAGTCGCACTATTTATATTTGTTCTCGCCCTATTGTCTATTTATATTGGCCTGCATTTTTTTTTTTTTTTTTTTTTTAAAGGGACTTGCCCACCACCCAAATCCCTACTACTGCAACTCCTGTAAACCAGGATCAACAATAGTAACTATCCAGAAAATCGTCGAGACAATGAAGTCCGACGTGTCCCAGGGGAATGATTTTAACTGTCTTGGAACCCGCAGCGAAATTAATCATGAAGTTATATAGGAGGAGTAAGAAAAATATCAGTTTTTTCACTTCCCTCCTTATCAAGCGAGAGACAGAATAGAATTTACATGTCATTGATATGAGAACAGATGTTTACAACTGAGTTAAGCCCAGTTGCCAGGCACCACGGATGATAAATTAATAAGTTATGGGTCCTAATAATGTGAGCTATTATATCTGATTCCAATAATAGGTATGGCAAAAACGCTTAAACGCACGGAAATTCATCCTAGTCGCAACAAGGTCCGAGTAATAAATCACCCCAGATATAATTTGCAAACTATCGAGCATAATATTGCGTTCACTATGCCATAGACTACACTCCCACAGGATATGATGTGCAGATTGCTCGTATTCACAGTTCGTTGAACAAGGGCACAATGGTGAGGAGACAAGCTTAAATGAAAACAATTTACTTTTAAAGTTGCCGTGTCCTGTAAGGAATTGGGCAACACAGTGGTCCACCTCCAACCAAGTCCTCTCCAGCCGCTCACGAACGGATGGAAAGAATTGGTGGAGATGGCGGCCCTTAGTAGAAGAATCCCACCTTATCTGCCATTCGTCTAAGAGTTCCTCCCAAACGTCGGCCTGGGGTTTAAACAATCTAATAATCTTAGCCCGGTCACGTTCTAAAAGGAATTCATTTTTCAAGTACACTCTTGAAGCGAAATACATTGCAGCACGTCGTTGTGCCTCGAGATCGACTGGCAGCACTCCCGCGAGTACTGGTAGTGCTTCCGTACTAACAGTCCTATATGCTTTACATAAAAATATCAATGCTAGACGCTGACTTTGAAGTAACTTACGTCGTACCGCACCTATGGTGGCCCTATCGGCCCAAACAGGTGCTCCGTAGCACATACAGCCTAGGTAAGTAGCCCCATAGATGGTTTTTAATGTATGAAAAGATAAACCCCATGTAGCCGTAGATATTCTAGTCAAAGCATAAAAGTTACGTTTAGCTTTTTCACCCACAGTTTTAATGTGTTCAATAAATGAAAAATTTTTTTCAAGTACGAGACCGAGGTAACACACTGACTCCTTTCTTTTTACGGTGACGTTATCGAATTTGATGCTAGGCGAGGATTTAAGACTACCTTTCAAGATTAGTTGAAAGGTTTTTTGCGGCGCGAATGTTAAGCGGTTCCGTTCGCCCCACGCGGATATTAAATGTAAACACGAGTGGGCTAAGTTTTCGAGACCAGACCGCGTATTTGACTGAATGAGCAGAAGGCCATCGTCCGCGTAACCAGTCAATGAACAGCCGTGCGGGAGCGGTATCGCGAGAAAATCATCAAATCCCAGATTCCAAAGGTACGGCCCGATTACAGAACCTTGAGGACATCCCATAGTCAGTGCCTTCGACACAGAATGGTGCCCAAGTGTCAGTTTAACGGTTCCGTGTAAGAAGTACGAGTATATAAGAGTGTAGATATTTCTAAAGCAACCACGACTTTTTAATTTAAGCAGTAACATCGGCCACCAAGCGTTGTCGAAAGCACCAGAGATGTCAAGGAAAATGCCGACGACGTATTTACAATTCGAATTATTTACTATCGTTCTAACAGAGAGTGCGGCGTCAGTTGTTGATTTGCCTATGGTAAACCCGAATTGGTTATTATGAAATTTAGGCCCGTCCGGTAACAAACGTGGAACAATTAAACGTTCGAGGAGTTTCCCCAATGAAGGCAGTAATGTTATGGGGCGGTAAGACTTAGGGTCGTCCGGGGGCTTGTCGCCACTTTTTGGTATTATTCGAATAAAGCCGCGACGCCATACACGCGGGAAAACGCCCTCAGAAATACACCGACAGTAAACAGTTAGTATACAGTCACCGGCTGTTTTACAGGCTTCCTTAATCATCCGATTAGATATTTTATCATCCCCTGATGACTTATTTACCGGCAGTTTTTTAACGACGTTTGAGAATTCGTCAATAGAGGGGAGGTTTGACATAGGTGACATTGGTGGTTCAGCTGCCCAGGCTCTGATCTGACGGTGGTAATCGTTGTCATCAGAAGATGAGTCGTCCGGAATAAGAGTGTTAAGTAGGCATTCCGTTGTCTCTTCTATACCAGCGGTATGTGTGTTGTTAACTTTAATGTTTTGAATATAAGCTAGGTCTATCGACCTGTTTGCTTTGAACTCGTGGTATAGGGGCGACCACGGGCCTTCACTTTCGAGTTTTTGGACAACTTTGTGCAGTAAATTATTCTTAGATTTTTCCACAGATGCTTTGTACCGGGATCTGGCAACTCTAAACGTATTTAGGGCAAGGGTGAGTGAGTCACCCCTAACTTGATGTTTTTTTAGTTTATTTAATTTTCTACGCGCTCTTCGAAAAAATTTACGTTGTTCTACTAAATAGGCACTCCACCAATCACATCTACGGATATTGGTCATAGAACCTCGACCAATGGCAATATCAGCACAGTAAGTGAAGGTGTCTGACATGATTTCAGCACACTCTTCAGCTGACAATCCGTCCCGAGTGAAGTCCTTGGCTTGTGACGCGAACAATGAACTAAAAAATTGCCAATCTGCGCCCTTAGACTTATATCTAAAATTTTGAGCTTGATATTGATTAGAACCTTGCGTTAACATAGGGATAAACTCGTACACGATTAAGCGATGATCACTACATGACGCGTCTGGGAGGACACGCCACCTATCCAAGCGGACGTCGGCACTAGAAAGTGTGACGTCAATACAAGATTCGCCCATGAGGCTGCAATAAGTAGGTGGTGCATCGGGAGTATTGTGAACTGATAGGTTCATCTCAGCGATGAAATCCTCAACGGCGTGGCGCCGTTCAGAGTCCGTGGACCGAACCTTGCCATACCAGAGTGGCGATGACGCGTTAACGTCAGCGCCAATGATTATTTTGCAGCCCGCAAGTGACCGCAAGACATTACGGAGATTGTGAATATGAGGACCAACAGGGTCAGAATATTGAAAATAATAGCTCACAACATAAACTTTAAACGATGCCGATGAAATCTCCGCTACGGCACAGTGTGGGGTCATGAGATTACGCAAAGATGTTACAGTTATGTTTGAAGAACGCGATACAAAAATTCCAGCTCGTGCTTTGCCATTAAGTTGTACTACCTTGTTACGTAAACTCGCGTTTTGATACTGTTCTTGGATTAGTACAATGTCCAAATTATATTCCGTAATTAATGTATCTAGCTCAGACGTCGCCACCCTGTCGTTATGTAAATTTAATTGTCCAATAGAAAAACCAGCCATCCTAGTTAGTAGTTAGTATTAAGCACTAGTTGCTCTAATTTCAATTTATACGTGCCACAATCTTGTGACCCGCAACGATGGTTGGACGCTTTCTTAAAACGTTTGCACGCGACGCAAGTCGGGGTAAAGTTTAACTCGTCTTTATGCGGACAGTCTTTGGTCTCGTGGGTCTCGGCACAATTTGCACAGGTGGGAGATTTAGCAGCGCAGTGTTTTCTGACATGTCCGAATTGTTGGCAGTGTAAACAACGGACCACATCGATGTCGTCTACGAAGCGGCAAGTAGCCCAGTCAATAAATAATTTTTCCTTACTGTCAATTAAATGTTTACGCACCACGGATTCAATTTCTATGCCTATCCATTTTCTACCGTTATCTAACGTACGTTTACGTATTATTTTAGTTGATTTTATAAAATCCTCCTCTTTTATTGACAGCTCGCCTTTGATATTTTGGCGGAATAGCGCGGTCAAGAAAGCACCATCCTCCAAAGACGATGGGACGTCCCTCACCAAAATGCGGGGTCTGCGGCCTTTTGGCTGTTCGAGGCGTAAGCCGGCAGATTTAATCGCGTCTACTGACTGTAATTTCTTTATTTGGTTCTCGTTAGAAACGCGTAGTACGACGCCAGACTTAGCGGTTTTCTTAACGCCTACAATTTGAAAACCATCATCCGTAGGTTTTATGGCTTTCATTAACGCCTGTTTTGTAGCCGACGACGACGCGTAATCAGCTGAGCGCTCCGTGGTGGGATATGCGACTACGCACGGCAGCGGCGCGCGCGACTGTATTGCTGGGGTAACTTAAGTAGTTCGTAATTTTAACGAATCCGCGTATGACACATTATTATTAGAATTAACGGTGACATTGGATTTTGCTTTCTCTAATTCCCGCTCTGTGTGGAGTAATTTAGTTTCAGTACAGGATGATTTAATGGCTAGTAAAGAAACAATAGCTGTAATACGCTGAGTCATATCCATAATGGCAGATTTATTCGCGATGTTAATACGTGATCCTTGATCGTTGACAAGGTCATTTATTTTGGACAGATAAGTCGATGCCTCTGACACTAGGTCACAGTAGTCGGCATTGCTCGCGTCACCAACATTCAATACTGGTCTATCAGTTTCAATTAGGTTTAATGGTTGTACACGCTTGGACCTATCTTCGGGCGAAATGTAAGACGGAGACATCTCGCTAAACAAACGCTTAGAACTCGCGGAGGTCGGGGACCTGGTGGTTAGTGCACTTCGGCGGAATATGTTCCCGCCGCGATCGGGTGGGTCATCGTTATACGTAGACGCCATGAGCTTAGCTTGAAAATTAGCGAATGAGTAAAAATAAAATAGAAACGAAAACCGGACACAAACTAAACGGTCGAAATATAAGACAAAAGTTTTTTTACGCCACCCGCAATTCCAAAAAGTAATAAATTGTACTTACCGAATCCAATATTCAACAATTAACACAAATATTTAGAATTACACGCTTAAAAACTTACTCAGCCAGCACTTAAAACAATAATACACAACCACAAACAACTCACGAGCCAGAAATCAATCGCGAAACCGAAAAAACACAAATAAAATAAGGAGCTAATTAGACCTTCACTGCACCGCACGGAAGCGCGAAGGGAAGTGACCTGCATTTTGAGAATAAATATAATACTGCTATTCATTAAACCACACGTTACTAACCAAAACTACACATTAACATTAACAACTGCAACCAAACGCCAACGTTCATATCGATCACGTTAAAGATTCGTAAAATTCATCTCACTACCCCACGCAAATTTAAGTCTTTACGTAGTTTTTTATCATCTACCGTACTTACTTGACGAAATGTGTGCATAAAGCGTGCTAGATAAAGAATACTATATTTCTGTCTCATTACTTCCAATCGAGTAAAATCTTACAAAAAGTTTATAAGTACTGCGTGATATTCGAACTCACATCTCATTGATTCTTATATTTGTGTGCATACACTTAACTGCTAGGTCATTTTCACTCATATTACGTTGAAATTATGAACTAGAATCACTTATTAGACGACTATAATGATGCATGAAAATAGAAGGTCGTAAGTCAAACTTGACGTCAAGCTATCGCTTTGCGAGAATGCCTATGGACTTCTGGAACCCACCGTACCTACGTGTCCAGATGTTGTCATAATTTACAGCCAGGTCAAAGGCGTTGTCTTAATTTCCTGCCACTAGTTTCCATGGAACAACATTATTTTTCTTTTATGTCGCTTCGTATTGCATGAACTATGTAGGTACTACAATTACACTGGTGCTACAAAAAAGTGTCTTTAAAATTTCTTAATGTTTTTAACATATGTAAAACTAAAATAAAATAAATACATGTATATAATGTGCGTATAAACGGTAGTTAATGATTCTCTACTGGTTGTACATACGCTTTTGCCTAATCTTTTTCTATTGAAAGTGAACAATATTGAAAGCCTATTGTGATGTACCAGACACAGATTCAAATTCGAAACAGATTCAATAACACTTTACTCGAATTCAGGACCCCACGTGGTTGCAACTATTAGATCAGTGTGATAATAAACTTCCTATACACTCAGAATTATTCGTCAGCGTGATAAAGTATGTTCGGGTATAAATTTTCTCAGCAGGCGAGCGGTCGGCGAGTAGCCGCAAAGGCGTCTTGATGCGATTTCCGGCCCACTTTTAACGGAGCTTCCTGCACGATATAAATCCAAGTTAGAGCTCCCTGGGACCTGCTGACGGTTCAGCCGGATGCGGCGTCCTCGTTCTGCAGATTGGACCACATTGCCCATTATATTTTGTAAAGACAAAACATTGATTGACTGGTATTTATTTTACAGTCTTTCTTTCATCAACCCGAATTTATTTTAATAACCTACTCCTGACGCCATGACCTGAAGACGTTATCATCATCATCATTAAGCCATTAATGTCCCACTGCTGGGCACGGGTCTCCTCTCACTTTAGAGGGAAGTATTAGGGTGATGACGTAAAAAGTTCCAATCCAATTGTATATGATACCCTCTATGATGCCTGTGTTTTTGCAATGCTTTGGCAGAGAGGTAACTATAGCTGATGTACACTCGCTACTGATTAATCATTTACTATTAATAAAATAGAAGATACTGAAACTTTTACCATGATTTTCAGGAGCACTACCAAAATTCGATCAGAAACTAATTCTAATATAAGCAAGAAACGAAAGTTTTATTTGAGTTGGACGGCTGCAGAACAAACTTTTGAGTAAACCCGCAAAGCTAATCACATCCAAGAGCTCCATTCCTTCAAAATAAAAATGTTTATTTAAAATAATTCCTTAAAATTCACAACAAAACGTCGCCTAAGCGAATTAGACCTACATTTTGGGGAACATGGACCTCATAAAATGAAATTTTCTTAACATAAAGTGGCTGAGACGATGTAACGACGGTGGAGCCAAGTAAATGCGCGGGCTTGCAAGACCCTCATGTTTCTAAATAAATTATGAATATTTACCGGCACGTAACGGTTTACTGGGACATAATTATTTTAATCTGACTCTGAGACGGCAATTTTGGGAAATTGATGTCAAAAGAGAGGTCGTTCTAGTTTATTAAGACGGCTTGCTTACGAACTAAGAGAGAGCACTTTGTTCTTGTTATAATAATACTCAATTAATTAAAATAATGTTTATTTACTATCCTTTATTTTGTAAAGATATAAGTAAATATAAGTAAGTATCAGATAAATGGTTATTAAGTTAATTTTTATAATTTGAATGTGGTTTACTTCCTTTCCGTTTTCATATAAGATTTTTTTTCAAGTTTATGAAACATTTTAATACAGAAAACATAGTTCCAAAACACGTTTTATGTTTATAATGAAACATCTATGTTACTTGTTTTAAGCAAGTAACATAGATGTTTAGCCTTTCAAGGCGGCGGCGCGGCGGTCGGTTATAATAGATTTTCTATTGCCAACTTGACGCAGCATTAAAATGCTCTAATAATCTCAAAGTATACGCCGCATTATGTGTGATCCTTTGTGTGCTATATGGATGTTTTTTATCGTCTCGTCTGAAGTACGTAGTGCAGCATCTCCGTAATTTAGAGCTCCCCAGGTGCGGCGCCGGCTTGTGGCTTATAAGTACATCGAGATTTTAATTAAGAAGGTCTATCATAATCCACATGAGACACTGCAAAATAACAGAATCTGTTCTGTTTTATTCTTTGCGTTTGCCTGTTCAGCTGAAAATATTTTTTCGGTGAATTGTGCAAGCTGCGAATGTCATTTATGTAGAACGAAAATAAGAGAGGTCGAGTTAAATAAACAAAAGTCCATAAAGAAAACAGGATCTTCATACAGAAAGCTGGGGAGTCAACAATTCGTATAATTCCACAGGAGTTGTTCATAATTAAGTGTGCTTACCTCGACGCGGCGCGGCGAAAGATTGAGTTCCATCAAATATGTAGCAGGGTCTACCATGAAATCCTTTTTACGTCCGCCGCGGACAGTTTTACGCAGGTCCAGCCGAGCTGCGGCTTAACGGTCTTATAAATTAGTGAAACTCTATTAGCGAGATGTTCGGCCAAACGAATTTGCGTTATCGCCTCTGTCGGGCGTGACGTGCGTCGCATAGTAATGACGTCACCGCAAGATCGTCCAAACTTGCTGTTCGTGTAATTACTTCTTTAAACGAAGCTTCTGTAGGGGAGGAAACGATCACTTTTGTCCGAGGGTATACCGTCCCGATAATCGAGTTACTCGCCGCTCCTCCGCTGCGTCGTATTTTTGCACAATTAAGTTTCGCTCGGAATTTATTTAGTAAATAATGTTTTCTGTTTGAGAGTTGCGATGAATTATTTAGTACGTATGTACTTCCATTTTTAATAATTCAACTATATTAAGAGATGTTATTTTACGAACATTTATTATTAAAAAAGCCAACCGTAATTGTTTGTTACTCGTATTATAATGAAAGAAAAAACTTTTATCATGTGTAAGGGATTTAAAAAAGATATTTTTGTGAAACGTTAAATAAAGCTATAAGCAAACATGTTGTTTAGCTATAACAAAAATACGAAGCTAGTCCCGGCGTCAGCATTCCTAGTGGCTGTGACGTCACAGTGATACGGCTTCTCTGGATATGACACAACTTGAGTAGTTAAGTGTTGCGCAATGTTAATGTTCACAAATAATATCTGCTTTTATTTTTGCGTGCATTTTTTTTCTTATAACTAAGAAAAAAATATACTTATCGTTAAGTAGTTTTAGTTCAAGCCGAATAGTTTGCAGACTTCTACCGTGTTACGCACATATATCTTTATTTTAAAAGACACTACATTGAGAATATTAACTTTTGAAAGTATGAACAGATCAATGCATATACTCTTTGTACAAAATTATTGATGACAATTGAATAGTTTCTTTAAAGTAGCATTAAATATATGGACAAACACACCATCACGCCTGTCGTCCCCGAAAGGTTAGGCACAGGTGTACTAATGTACACCCACATTTCGCCGGTATGTTTTTTTTGGGTCCCATGTAATAGCCATTAACCGTGCAGAATCCAAACTCCGAGCTGCTACTGAGAATTTCATAGAAAAGCTCAATAACATTTTACTCGGCCTGGGAATCGAACCCAAGACCTCTTGCTTGGCAGTCGCACTGTACGACTACTAGACCAATATGTTTTAATTAGCCTCGAATGAATATGACAACAATATTATTTGGTTACAATTTATCTGTCTTGAATTAAAAAAAATAGCAGAGTAAATAGTGATTTAGCGTTTTGCTAATATAATTTAATTTTACTGATTTCATCGCAGTGTATTATTTTAATTCCTTTACAGCATCCATAGTCATGGGTTTGGAGACTGAATGTGAGCATATTACTTTATTTTAATCATTAATGACTATTGAGTAAAAGCGTAAAAAATTCAAGTAAATAATCTGAGAGCAAATAATCATAATATAAAAGATATAGAAGGAGTTCGCGCATCTTTTTTAACTAATACCTCTAACGTAATTGAAATAGTTTGCCATAATTTAATATCCCAGAATATTACTTTGCAAATAACACTAAATAATTTACGATGTTTAAGTGACTATAGACTAAATTTCAATAACAGAGATTCGCGTGGTTCGACAGAGGTATAAATATCGTCATGTCCGCTCGGACTATGCTAGCATGGTGTACTATAGCCTAATCTCTCTCAAATGACAGGAGACTCGTGCCCACCCTGCAAATAATTGAGTTGATGATGATGATAAATATCATTAAGTATAAATTGCTATTTGTGTCGAATTTTGTACAATATTTTTGACCTTTTCATAAAACAAAAGCAAAATATCAACAACCACTTCATAGACTAGACCTGACTTTAGAGAAATATTATACTTGAAGGGACTAAAGCGTTGTAAAATAAAACATGCCTTTGCACTGGGGTACTGGAAAAAGTGAAATAAATCGTTGGTATGCCGTCAAACATTGTTCAAATGCCTTTTCCGAACAATGTGGAAGCTGGCCACCAGAATATCAGAATTTCTCGCAGCTCAGCTCGGTATCTCGAGCTAAAATGCTGCCAATCAAATTTTGTTACGCTAGAATTTAAAAAAAGTTATTCGTGTTGCCACTACATTACACTATATTTTGACCACCTAATTATTGCAGCATTTGTTAATGCTGTCTTCTGTTGTATTACATTTGTACCTGGGTCATGGATGTATGTGTATGTATAATATATCTGTATTTATAAAAATCTTAAAACTGGGTAGTGTATGCATCATGTAGAATCCTTAACATAAACCATATGATACGAATAACAGCAACGTTAAGATTCTACTCGGTTCCGAGATGTTGATCTTTTAGAGTAGTACAATGAACTAGCTACGTCTCATAAATAAATAATCATCGTCATGATCATATGTTACGGATACTACCTCCGCCGATCTATTTCTACCGAGCTCGTTCAGCTAGCTCATCCAGCTCAGCTCTATCGCCATGACAGCAGCAGTCGCTGTCATCGTAAAGCCAAGATACGCGGTGCTCGTAAACTTAAACAAGGCTTACTGCATTTGTGGCCTGCTGCCATGCGGTTGACCCTGTCAAGCCAATGGATTACAACAAACGTCAATATGCTACCTATGTATGTAGTAACATACGCACGTTTATATTGCCTCATTTATCATACCTTGAAATAAAACTACTTTTTACGGATTTTATCGCGGTATATTGATATCCTTTACAGCAGCCATGGTCACAAGGATACGGTGAGCTCGTTCTGTGTAAATCGGACTGTCAATAATAATTGAAAATGTAAGGTAGCTGTTAGTAATTATAACTTCAAGACGACCAACACCTCAGTCGGCCCGTGACCATGGATGCTGTAAAGGATCCGAAACGTCGGGTTAAAATAATATCAATATACCGCGATAAAATCCGTAAAAAGTAGTTTTATTTTAATGTCTAATATTAGCGTAAGTGTAAGAAATCATTATGTTATCATACCTTTTTTAAAATTCTATAGTAAGTAAGAAAACTCTATAGTTTTGAGATTTTCGTCTGTGTATATCTGTCCTCGGCATATGCTGCGTTAGACTGAAGGCTTTTCTTTCTAGAAAGCTTTAATTTGGTAGACGCAGATACGCATCACTCTGATAAAGGGGGTATTTTTTTGTAATTATTTTATTTATGTAAATATCGGATATCTATAAATCGATAGGCATTTTTTTATGCTCAAAACTGGAAAAAGATTAAAAGTAAGTATTTTATGAATATAAAAGTCCAACAAAGCAGTCAAATATTAACAAATTCTAATGTAAGAATATTCAAATATTTCCAGAATTTAAGTATGCGAGTTAATTAATTTAATTTTAAAGTAAAAAAGTTAGTATAAATTAATACACGATTTGAAACCGGCTTTATTATATTTATTCTCTGGAAAGAAGAAATATGTAAAATGTGTTATTTAAAATGTTTTTGCGTTTCATGTAAAAAATATTTCCAGTAACATTGCAATCACAATTATACGTATAACAATGCTGCACGCTTCATTTAATATTAAAATGCAGTCGGTACTTCTACATTGTTCGGTAAAATATATGAGTATATTTGGGTCCTGATTTAATTGTTATAAATCTAAATTAATTAAATCATACTGTCTCTTTCTAACAAACAATGCAAGAAATAAATAGAAGGATTTTAGTCCTATAGAATTAGTGCAATCGCTTAGTATCAACATAAATTGGTCGTCAATTGAAAATACCAATTAAAGTGTATCTAGCACATCTGTTTTCACATAAATTGGAATAAATTATTTAAAATTGATAAAAGTACTTCAAGCTCATTTTCTCTGTCACTGTTAAATTCTGTTTGTGGGAAAGACACACGATATACTATGTAATTGAAATTAGCCTTGACGTTTTGCAACAGAGTTAGCACAGTTGTTTTAATAAAATTGAGTGCATTAGCTGTTATTCGAGTAACAGCATTAGACAATTTCCTTCGCTAACCTCCCGGTGTGATCTGAGTGTTCCGAACGACCTCCCGCGGCCGCAAGTAATCGCACTTTTCTTTTATTACCCATAATGTCATCATCAAAATGTGGAGGTATATCGCTCTAACCACATTATGGCTCGTACTTTTTCTAATTCACTAAACTAAGTTAGTGTTTGGACTCATAATAAATTGGCCCGTAAACTTTACTTGAGTGATAGCGTCCTCGAGTTTAGTTTTGTCTGTTGAAACGAGATGGCGTTAGTAGTTGGTTTCAGTAGTTTACAACAAATATTTACGTTAATAGAGATCCTGTTCCGAATAATAGAAGCTATTTATGTAGATGTGAACTATTTTATTTAGTTGGTAATAATGTATAAAGAAATAATTTATAGATTTATATTAGGACTAAGTACGATTAAGATTGAGGACTATTCTGACTCTCATTTTTTTATGTACTAACCAAAAAGCTGTAATGAAATAACTGTGTAGAACTTTAATTTAGAATTAAATGTGTTAGTATTTTTACTTATACGATTTGAAATAAGAAGTAGCCTTAAGAATCAGCTAGAAATATATAAATTTCATCCTGAAACGTTTGATGCGGAGTAAAAAATCATTACCTAGCTACTGATTATAATATAAACACAGTAAAATAATAATAAATATGAAACCTTATAGTAATTGGTTCACATCGATATCACTATAACTTTCTGTTTCCAATCGTTCTATAAAATAAAACTAAATTGGAGAACAATAAAAAGGTACAGACGACGCATACTTATTATTTTTTATCAAAGCCAAAATAGGCACACGTTTTTGTAATTCGTAAAACAAAAGTAGGCAAGTTAGCAACGTACCTAGTCTTTTTGTTTCTCTCCAAGTGCTCGGGTACTGTCGACAGTAAAACTCGTTGAATACATTTCTGTCACTGTAAAGAGAAAATATTTTGTTTTCATGGAAAGTGCGGGCACATCATCATTACGCCGCGTAATTTTTTCGTATGTGCCATTCTTCTGCCTGTACTTTTATGCCTTCCCTCCATAAAGACAAAAGGGACTTTGAAGTAAAATCACGTACATTTTTTGCAACTTACTTAGGAGAGATTCAGCCCCTTGCCTTCCATGTTAATATTTTCTGGGAAAACATTGCGGGGACAACTCATGGAAATTACATTTAGATATTTGCTCACAACGCGTACATCGGAGTGTGGGTAGGGATATTATATTTTACGTGCATGGAATGTAATAAAATGTTTAGGACACACCGCGGGGCGCGAGCGGAGCCCTAACAAACATAGGTAATGCCGATTGATATGTAAATGAAGGGCCCCGATACAAACTTACGCGGGTGAACCCAAATCTCATTTAGTCTTAAATAAAAACCTTTTTTCACTACGTAATAGGTTTTGTTAATTGTTTACATAAAGTACTTATTCTAATTAAAATAGTTTGTAGATCGAAATACTTAGTCTTAATTGTTAGCAGAAATAATTCAGTTTTTTTTTGCATCACAAAACATAAGTAATTTTCTGTTTTATATTTAGTTTATGCTGCAAAGTGACGACCTTAACGTTATTTCTGTACTGTAGGTGTTTGAACCTAAAAAATAAAAGTTGTTTTTTATTTATTTCTGTGGTATTAATTCTCCTTCTTCAGAGATGTTTAATATCAGATTTATACGTGTACTTCTCCATCTTAACACAATTATAATTAAATTAAGAATTTAATTAATTTGTTGCTCGTGTTCACTGTTCATTCGTATTGTTAATCTAATTACTGTCATTTGATGTGTACTCTTAATTTAATCTGTATTAATGACAGTATCAAACGGCGTATATGCAAATTACCTTTTTTTAAATGGATGATGCAGTTTTAATTTTTATTAATAGAGACTCCTTGCGTATTTTGTTGCTATTTATTATAGCTTCGAATTCAAATTCAACCTGTATATCTTCTATACTATTTATATGATGATCCGTCGCTGTTGTCCCTCTCCCCTTTTTAACTAGTGGGTTTTGCGTGTCATATATTTTAAAAGTTTATTGAGCATTACGGCGGGAGCCAGTGAGGGTGAGACGTTTCCAAGAATTTTCCTTCGGGACCACTAAAATTACTATACTAATTTTAGTAGTCGAACATTAATCATAAATACTTATTAAACTCAAATCTCACCACTGTAACAGCTGTCACATAAAGTTTCTTAATCTCTATTTCTTTTTGTAGATTCAAAGAAAATATTCGTCGTAATTAAATATCGTTGAAGCGATATAATCGCGCTGTTGGATTTATCTTTGATTTAGAGCTAACCAGATGAATTCTCGCAACATTTCGTCGTAAAACAACACTTTCGGACGTTCAAACAGCCAGAGCGATCCTATAAATGTTCCGTTTATCCAATTTTTGTCCGGAAACTCAGAGTAGGAAAATCGCACGACGCATCCGACCATAAACTGTTCAACGGACAAAACTGTATTCAAAATTGTATTTGTTAAAAATTCGACGGTTTAACTTTACTAATATAGCTCGTTTCGCGATAATCCGTGGCATAAGCTGGTTAAAATAGTAGCACGTTTCAGCAATTTATGCACACTGTATTTTGGCTTTAATTTTCCGTGATTACAAACCCGGTGATTGTAGTTTAGATAATAAGGTTGGAATAAAACTACTTTTAACGGATTTTATCGTGATATATAGATGCTATTTATATCCCACCATTTCAGATAGCTTCCAGCATCCAATATACCGCGGCATAATCCGTAAAAAGTAGTTTTGTTTCAATGTGTTCCGCGTGACCGAAATCACTTAAATTTCGATCACGCGAGAATTGAGACCAAATAGTAATATTAATAATGATATATGATACTAGGTTTTGCCCGTGACTTCGTCTGCTTAGAATTAGTAATTGTATACAATCTGCTTATTTATTTCTACCCGCCTTTAAGAAATTATCGATTTTGCTCACAAAATTGCACCCCCTGTTTCGCCCTTCTAAGGAACGTTTTCCGGGACAAAACTATTCTATGTCCTTCCTCCGTACTCCTACTGTGACCTTAGATGCTTTATAGGATTCTAAATATTGAGATTATTCTGTTCAGTGTTCTGGTAGACACATACTGCTTTAAAATGCCTATTTAGACCGGTTTTCCAAATTATAGTACTCATTGTTTAATTATAGTACCCTATTCAAATAAATTTAACGCGAGCAATTAATATGGAACATACAAACTCATTTCAGTATTATTAATTAATTAGTTTTCACCCAACATAAATATACAACAGGCCTCAAAAAGATGTAGGCTTACAATTAATTTCAATTGTAAATTACAGAATACAATGCTTCAATGAAATATGTACCCAGTACCCATGAGAGAAGTGCTGGGTTGCATTCACAGACCAAGCAGTGTTTGTGTTTTTTTTAGAAATTCTCAGTATTTTGTATTGTTTGTGGTGGCAAACATGCTTACGTCCCGCTTGATAGTAACCGGTGTAATTCGCGCGTATTGCCGACCTTGTTAAAACCACCTCACTTTTGTTTTAGGGAACCCTAAGTTGCTAGTCGTTTGGAACTTTAGCAGGCATTCCATATCCTAGTGATACGTGCAACAGTACGTGATGATGTTGGTACTAAGTTGTGCGAATGAATTCGCTACCGACAGCGAGAGAATGATAAATATTGCTACAAATATACATTTTGTATATCAGTAGTCCAGAGTATTTCTCTGGTTAACCTTTTCATGTATATTATGTTATATAATAACACTATTAACAGTAGACCATAAGCCGTCATATTCTTATGTCCCTAGTTTATCGTAGGATATTCCACTTTGTTAATTGCTCTCGTCCAAATTACTATATGTAAATATATCTACATGTTATACAATATTGATTAGACCTTTACAACCCAGTTAGTTTATCTGTTGTGTCGTAAATGGCCAGTTTACGAATTACTAACAAGATATTTACTAGAACAAACCCACTTATGTTAAGGATTACGATGTTGTGTAGTAATTTAACGAGAAATAGCGTTAATTTATTAAGCGTTTTCTCTTTAGGTGATTTACTTGGAAATAGAGGTTTGCTATCGTATATTTTATGTTAAATTCTAAATGTACTCTCAATAAGTTTTAATACGAATAACTCTTATACATTTCATTATTACACATTTTGACTAGAATAATTCTTAGAATAATAAGGTCTATGAAGCTCTAAAAAGTTTTTCCTATTTCAATGAGTTGTATGAAAAAGATTTGCATCAGCATCTGCTATTACGTAAAAAAGGACAACTTAGAAATTATAAAATAAACTATTACGTACTGATAACTTATTACGTTCTTTACAAATTGCTGGAAATTCACATCTGTAGTTTGAATTTTTATTAAATGCATTTTGTAGTTTGAATTTTTATTAAATGCAAATGCATTCACATTTTCATTTAGTTACTGAAGATCTTTTTAATTTAGATTTTATCAGCCTATTAAAATGGCTTTAGGGTGACCGACAGTAAATGGAACTGATCGATTTTCTTGCATTTATTTCTAAATGCTATCGGACGGTCGCTATTCTGTAACTTTATAGGCACTTGAGGAACGAAATGTACTAATTGTATCGTCGCAGTGGATGGCCTCGTCAGCGGTAGATAAGTAATAATGCATTTAAGGGGCAATACGCAGACACATTCGTACGCTCGACAGCCTATCAAACTGCAATATCGTTTTATGGGTCCTCATCATACCCATAAACGAACATTACAGACTCCTTAGCAATGCTAAAAACACTTGGAGAAGGAACGTAAACGATTAATTTATGCAGTTTGTCTGCTTTATGTCAACAAAGATGCATTATTAGGGACCGGTCGATAATATCGAATGAGTTACTGCGGTAACGCGTCTCGCGTTCCCCTGTGTCCTTATAGTACATATGTTATCACTTGAGTAGATGGCTTAGGTGATAACGGAGGTACTATATTGGAGGTGATAATAAATAGATATTGATTCAGTACAACGACATGATAGAAATCATGCCATTGTAATGAATCAATTGTTATAACCAATTACTGCGGTATTTAAAAATATTTTTTAACTGCCTCTTTGGTCTTACGAATGCAGCAGCTTAAAGTGAGATCTTGGGTTCAAATTGTAAATAACACATTCCTGTTATATCTGACGTTCATGACTAATAAAAACAGATTTAACAACGCGGGTGTATGTGTGCGTGATTGCATGTACAGTAATAGAAAATGTGGTAAGAATAGATATCACGATATAATTTATCAAAGACGCAAGAGTATCTGCATCTTATTTAAAGAAAATCGTTATTATCGCGGCATTGATCAGATTTTTGCCTCTTCTATAGCGAGCAAAAACCATAGTTTAAAATGATAAATGTTGGCGTCATTATTTCTAGATCTCGAGTATTATACCTCGAATCGAAGCAAATCGCGTCTCAATATAAAATACCTCTACAGAGAGTTAGGCAAAGGCGTACTAACGACATTTCATCTTAAAAAAACCTAAAAATACCGATCGATGTAGGAATCAAATCCAAGATTTCATATTCAGACGTGAAAAAAGATTTATACAGTAACCTATCAAAACAACATATTGATAACGAATACGCTATATTATCAACCGTTAATAGGGAACTTTTAATTAAATTAATTGGATTAGTAACGAACCGACAGGTATAAATAATGCGTGACGTACTGATTGCAAGATAATAATTATTCTTTTTAATTATAAAACACAAACGTTAACTCGGAAATACGTCAATTTAATATTTCACATTATGATGCTGTTCCGTATTACTTAATGCCTTTTGTAGTATTGAATAACGATACGTGTACTTATATTGTTTGATGTCATTAAATTAATTAATGCTTATTTATGTAATATAAATAAATAAGTGGGCATACCTGCTGACAGGTATCATCAAGAGATTCAAATAATTAATGTTGTTGAATCCAGATTACAATTTATTTTTGTTAAACTGTAATGCCTGAAAATTAACTGGTCTGAGGCTTTGGAAGCAATTCCCAGGTCGAGCAAAATATTTTTGAGTTTGTCTATTGCTAAATTTTTAGGAACAGCTCGGTGTCCGAATTCGTTCCCAGTTAAAGAGCTCTCTATTACTTATTTAATCATCTGAAAACAAAACGGCGAACAATGGGATTGCTTCAGTACCAACCTACCTATTCTTCTACCAGCCCCATCAGGGATATATGTATACATGATGATATTTATGGTTTAGTTGTAATATTCTGACATCGTTTAAAGTCACAAATTATAATTTCCCGTTATTTATTGTTGATAAGCAAGTAATATTATCATGCACAGTATTTGTGAATACTCAAAATGTGGCAACCATTAATCCAAATATATTTTCAGCTAAAATTTGTTATATACGAATGAACGAGTAATTTGGTTAGCTTATTTTTTATCCAATCTGCTTGGTCATCATCAAAATGCATAAACATTCTTTATTTTTACGAAAAGTTAATAAAAGCAGAGGTGCACTAAAAGTGTAGGTAAGTACGCCCACATTTCGCCGTTATGTTTTAGGTACCGTGTTGTAGAGGGCGAGTCTATTGCCATCACTGAGAATGTCATAGAAAAACGCAATAACACTGCTCGTCCTGCGAATCGAACCCAAAACCTTTTCCTCAGCATTCGCACTAACGACCACTACCACTAACCAGGCAGTCTAAGTAACTTGAAAAAAAATGTTGATTATCCCTGATGTTTATTATCTATATATTATATCAAAGGAGAAACTGACTGACTTAATGACTGACTGACTGACATATCAATGCAGGACCTAAAATATAAGGGTTAGAAACTTGAAATTTTGCACAGGAGTTCCTTTTATAACGTAGGGGAGCACTAAGAAAGGATTATTAAAAATTCACCACCTAAGGGGGTAAAACGGGGGTGCAAAATTAATATAAAACTTTGCCGTTTTTCGTTAAATTGCGTGCGGGAAAAGTCGCGGGAATCAGCTAGTCTTCTTATAAAGACTTACCAATAATAATGTAAGAAAACTATGATATGAATCATTATTATAGAGCAATATAAAATCCAAACACTCGTAGCAGGATATTGCGTTTTAGCGTCAATTGAGCAGACGAGTGGTCAATAACTGGAATGGAGGTTGAGGACGTTCCATATTGCGTCCTCTTAGCCAGTAGCCTTCTACCAAACGTTCTCATGGAAACCTATACCATTTTCCGAAAATTAAAAAGCCATTAGAAGGAGGATATGTAAGTCTAACATGATTTGGACCTCTTTAAAGTTAATTTAATTTAATTTAATTTAAAATTAAGTAGTGGTATTTTTTGTATTTGTGAAAAATTTGGCGTGTGCGCGATTTGCCTTTTTAAACCCAATCAACAGTTATTATTTATTCTCCATTATCATCGCCATTACGTACAGCTTATTTTTTTAAACATACCTCTACACTGCGGATTTCTCTATTTCCGTAGATGTTTTTACAAATACCAATTAAGACATACATAAAGGCCCATAACAATTACTTGTAGACCAAATTTCTTAATTTTTTTAAAGGAAAATCGATTTTTTTATGACAATATCAGTCATTTAAATTTGCTTTTCCATGTTAGGGGACAGTATAATTTATATTTGATATTATTGGAAAATTGTTTAAAGCTGATAGCAATTATGTGTAAATACGAATTCAATGTAACTAAATAATTTCAATAGCAAATACAATCATTTCACACGTTTTCCACTCTATAATGTGTCAGTTATATCAAATAATTTGACCATTATTGCTACAGATTCAACAACAAATTTATCTATAAATACCCAAGCATTATTGCCAAATAGAGATGAATATAATTAAATCGAGGATTGTATTAACTTACAGTGAGATTATTCTGTCAATGTTATCGAGTGTTATTCGTACGTCGACCGCAACCGGGGTTACATTACACGGGCCAATTTGTATTGTCAGAATTAGGCAAAGCCTAGTGAATAGATACTACCTAATTTTAAGTTGAACTTTACCAAAGTCTATATGAGTTTAATAAAGTTTGAAATCTTTGAATATCAAAAAACGTTGCCCTACTCTAGGACTTTAACCAAATGGAACGATTGTCTGTGGGTTATAAAAATATTCTTCTACACGGGAATCGAGTCCATGCCCTATCTTCAATAATGAACTTACCAATTTAAGAAAAATATAATATGTTACTCCATTACTAAAATGTTTTAACGAAGGTTCGAAAATTCAACGAAGGTTGCCTCCTTGCATCGCCCACTGCTTGTAAGCGCGATTAATGAGCTAGGGTTTGATTCCCCGGTAGAGCAAAGTGTGACTGGGCTTTTTTATATCATCCTCAGTAGCAGATTGGAGTTTAGATTTGTGCCCAGTTGATAGCAATACGCTCGCTCCCCATTATATGTTGCCTAGAAGGTACCAGTGGAATGTGGGTATACTTTTGCCTAACCCTTTGGGGATGACAGGTGTGATTTTTGTAGATGACATCTGCCAAGTTCTGAATTCAACTCTGGTAACGCCTAACTGCTGTTTCCGATTCTTCTAACTACCGCACTTACGCCGTTACATTCTGCCACTTAATTGTTTAAGACAAACTTGAGTCATATACGGTCTGATTACTGCCGAAAGTTCACCGTGTTTATGTTTAAAGACGGTAGGTATTTACTTTAATTAGTTATAATTAATTAAGACTGAGTATTAAAGTCATAACTGTGAGTGTAAGGAAGCGTCCCGGTGTAATTTGGAGAAAGTAAATTACTCATTGGTTTAATTGTCGAAAGCACGGTTGATGAATGCGATATCCTTTGATATCTAGGTACATTGAACATTTTCTATTAGGCCAAAATGTAGATATTTCTAGGATCTAAATCGAGGCCTATAAAATAGCAAAAAAATTGTTTGTCCTCAAAAACACCAAATACTTTAGTTTCAATGTCTTATGGCACAGTTTCGCTATAATTTTTCCTATCATCGTCATAAAAAGTCAGACATTCGTTCGGCGGGCCGCCGCCCACGAGTCACTTAATCTAAATATAGACGTGGTCTTATAACCAGCGTCAGATTATCTGACGTAACGGCATCCTGGCCCTGAATCATAGCTCTCTGGGGTGGCCCCCGACTCGTACTTTCAAAGTTCATGACCATTAAGAGATTTCTCCGTTCTCTTTGGTCGATGCTTTAGGAGATAAATAAGACGTTCCGCCCAATAAATTGTGCTGTGAAAATTTTATCTAACCGGCAAAATTCTATGTGTGCGCTAAAAGCGTGTGCAATTATGCATTCCGGTTTACTAGGTAAAGTTTCTTTTGTGATATTGTTGAAAAACCTACTCCAGATAATCAGGTTTTAAATTTTCACCCCTGTTTGTAAACCAATTTTCTTTTGTTTTTTGGGTATCGACGTTTGATATCAATGAAAGAAGGGAATTAGTTTTGTGCTCTACCGTAATCACGTAAGGATAAACACTATAGTACAGCTATAACTATGTACTTAAATTGTCGTTCTTTGAATGAGAAAATTAAATTAACAAAAAGACAAAATTATATATTTTAATCTAATGGATACAAATAAGTTTGTAGTGGAGTATTTATCATGCGATGTATGAGGATGATGTATGTATACGACAAGTTACTTTTGTACAAACTAAGAAAATAAAATTGTTCTCTTATATACTAGTATTTTACTTTTACCACCTAGGTACTTTCCCCACAAATTGGTACCCACTATTAACTATGTTATTTGTTTTCACTGAGCTTATAGCCAGTGTTAAAAAGTCTGAAGTATGTACTTAATCAGAGAACCCTTTTTCCATGTACGACTCGTAAGTATGAGAAATAATATAAACTACTTTGTACTAGAAACCTTTGAAGTAAACATGTCAATTATAACATCAAGACGCTCAATACCTCCGTCTACTTCGGTCTCCCCGTATATAATATAGGTAGGTATCATAATAAAATCCGTATTCTGTAAAAGCAGTCCTTTTTCATATTAGTGTAAGCTACTATACGTATCTACTACTATAAATTTGTATTTCTCTTTTTCACTCTAATTTTTTCTCTAAATATTGCTGTAGGAGCAATATTTAGAGAAAAAATAAGAGTGGAATGCGAAATTAATTATAAAATAGAATGGAATAGAATATAATTTCTTTTCAAGAATTTTTTTTTTCACTAAATATTGCTACTAGGTACTTTATTTAATGCACATTACTACACTTCTGCCGAAACTTTCATGGATACTTCGCGTGATTGTATGCTATATAAAATTGAAATTACATTGTAATTTTGTGACTCTCATATCATTTCAACAGTCATATAAATGCAGCAAGTATAAACAACGGTAATACTTTCAATATAGCGATACGCATGAACATACCCAGTTAAAAGCCATTAAATTTTTATGACGTGTTCAATCCTGGAGTAATAATGTTGACAACGTTGTTCAGTGGACTCCTAAGTGCTGAACATATTAAACGAACTGGCTAAGGAGTCACTGCGACGCGCGGTGGTTAAATGTCAGATTTTATTTAATTACGCTCTCGCGCTTAAGTGGGGATTATGATATATAGAGTGACATTATGTGAGAGATTCTTTTAGTCTTAAAGTCAACAAGTAGCTCTAATTTGGAATTGAATTTGTAAGCTGCGTTTATGTAGTCCCACATGTTATATTTTGTGTCTATTAACATTTAACCAGCTTGTGCAGGCTCATTGGAAGGTGTAAACATTAAAACAAGCTTCTTTTTACCAATCGTCGCTGTATATTAATTAACCTCAATGTTTTGCATCCATCTATCAGCCCCTGAGACCATGGAATGTGCAAAGAATCCGTAAATAGTAGGGTTATTTTAATAATTAAGAAAGTAAAACAAAATCTACATATATTATAATAATAGTATCCTGTGATTAAATGCTTTTTTTATAAATGTTAATAATTACTCATTTAAATAATTCTGAATGAATAGTAAAACTTTGCCTTTGTATGTATATTTAACCACATACTTCACGTACGTGGTCGGATCACATTCGCGTTCTTTCTGAGTATTGGTATTAGCCATCAATATTCAGGTTAAAATGGCTACTTTGAGCAATTCCTCTGATATCAATTTATATCCAGAATTCGAAGCAGATCCTCCCCAATGTGAATCGTATTATGATTCATGGAAAGCATATTTTTAGCCGGCACAATATTTCAGAAATATATACATATTAAGGCATTGGAATAAGTACGTAGACACTTTTATTTTAGTATTCTGTATGGTCTAATGCATAATTTATGGCAGCAATATAATCATCAAACCATTTGCTGTCCCACAACTGGGCAATTTCCCTAATTTAAGAGGGATAAGGCTACACATATATATCCTAGTAAATTTTGGCTGAGACCACACGCTAACAAGAAAAATCTGTCAAAGTAAATACGCACATTACTCGGAAAAATAATACGTGCCTAGATTGAACACTACACACTACTATGCTATCAGAGATATCATTTATATCTGCAGCAATATAGGAATAATAAAAATCGGTAGAAAGGATAAGTTCAAATAGCCAGCCTGATCATTAGATAGGTACTCCATAAAAACTACTAAGCTAACAAGCGCCTATTACCAGCTTGCGCAGGGGAAGTTTTGTATTCTTTGTAAGCCATACCTCATAGGTAGTATCATATATTGTAAGAGACCTATAACTGCGAGCCGCGACAATGTTCATTACTACATTAGAGTACTTAGCTAACTTTAATTACGATACTAAATAAATTAATGCTTATCACAGGTTTTTATTTTCAACTCGAATAGCGCAGCGTTATTAAGCCGGCATGCAAGACTTCCAGGGTTTGAACCCCAGCTCAAATGTGAACGAACATAGAATGAAAATTAACATAGATATTAAGTACCTAAGTTTAAATTACCTAAGAGGGGATCCTTGTCCAACATTGGGACAGTAAATGGGTTGAGAACAAAATAACTGTCCAAAATTTTTTTGGAAACCTGAAAAAGGAATCATAAGTGCGCAAGTGTTCCAGAATAATTTTTCTGTGCAAACGTGGCGCAAATTTTCACCAAAGGAGTTAGAAGCGTGCATTAGCCGCTAATTCTAAGAGAGTAACAGAAAGTAAAATTTATTATTCTATTCGAGTACGTCGCGAGGTGACGTTTTTAGGAGAATATTTTAGTGTTTGAGGAAGTTACGGAGTTTGTAATTAGTTTGGTGTACCGTCAGGTGGCTCCACTGTCTTTTTGCAGTATTATCACGTGCCATAACTTTTTCATTTGACGCGCACACAAACAACTTTTCCATTTCTTTTTATTAACATCGTAACGAAAATGAGAGTAGGCCTTATGAGAAACAGATACCTGATGGTTTTGCTAAGTATCCTGGCTGCCTGTCATTTAGTTGGTTATTATAACTTGGGTGCCCGGAGAAAATAAGATGTCTCCAACTGATAGCTAATGTATATTGACGGCGGTCTGTATATTAGCATACTTAGCTGAAAATGATGTTAATTTATTCAATTTGTTTTCAAGAAAAAATGCCGTTGAACTGAGAAAAAAAAATCTGAAAACAAAAAGGAATTCTTCAATAAAGTAATTAGACTAAATAAAGAACGTTGATTCGAACCTAACGGGCGATATCTCAACAGAAATTTGGTATAACCATAATACAATTTATTACAAAAAGATTTATACATTTCTTTAGGCTTACCCGTAATAAAAACAGATGTTTATTAGTTTAGACGATTGCTCGAACCCGAGGCAAATGTTCTAAACAATGGAACGCGTTATGAAAGAGATTGTTTTCCCTGTTTGAATTCTCATTTCGGGAAAGAAATAAAAAAATCTTTCGAATCACGTACTTGAGTGAAGTTACTTAGCTTAGAAACCAGCCTTTGTATCTTTTTTTTTGTACATTAATAATTTGTTTGGGTTGTACACGGCCCTCTGAGTTACATATAAGTTTGGTATGTTATTCTCTCATACAAACCTGTCAAGATTGTGAAGAGGTTTTATTTTTTACGTGCAAAGAATGTAATGAATAAGGACATAACATGCTCCATTATAATATAATACGTTGGCAGTGAGCGACGTCGCTTCTTTGAGGATGTCTAAATTGATAAACATAAGTCAACCGTTCGCGGAGATATTTTATTTCAGATTTGTAAATTCTGTGTAAAGGAGTTTTTACTTAAGGAAATATTAACGACAGGATATGAATTAAAATGTAAAATATATTACGAAATTCAATACGTAGCTGAATAAGATATAAACCGTCTATTGTTATAAGAAATACGTATACCGTCCAATACAATACACTAAGAATATCTTCGAAGGTTCCCTTTTGGTGTAAGCTTTTTAGAGAATTCTCGGATTTGCTTTGTGAAATGCGCATTGCACAGCTTTGCACGCACACGCTGAAATATTAACCGACACATACATATATAACGGGTGTGGGAAACGGTGCACATGACTTACAAGCCGCTTTCTTTGATTTTCTGCAGTGTATGGATTATATCCTCAATACTGGGGAAATCCATTTATATGGCAACAAAGAGCCATTATCGTGTCCTAAGCTAACAAACGATTAGGATTCATTCCTTCACCTACCGTCACTTCTGCCTTGATAAACAAACACTTAGCTAAATATATCCACTGTTCGCGCTCCATTCAGGGTTTGTTTTCAAAAAAGAAACCTGCGCAACTAATTAAGCTGAACCATTTAATGTTTTGTTTAAACATGTAGCAGTATTTAAACTTTTTACTTACATGTACCCAATAGTCCGATTTTGTTTCCAGCTAACTCAAGTAAATAACGAAACCAAAAGAACTAGAAGACAGTATAAAGTTGCGAACATAAGTGGGCGCCGAGTTTAAGCTGAAACTTGGCATTTGGCAACATCTCTAGTAGCGTGACTAAAAAAGCTTCCAAAAGCTGTATTGGAATAATAGACCGGCCGAATAATTATACGATGCATAAGTCTTAATAAAGAAGAACAAGGAAGGCAGTGAATTGAGTGGTGTGCCGCAGTGCGTCGTGCAGTGGCGTTGACACCGGCGCCGCGCGGCCGGCACGCGACCAATTTACTTAAAGGCTGTATACACAGGTCAGGTCTGCTAAATCACTGCTAAGTGACTGTTTAAATCGCACTGTTGTTGATGCGACAACACTGAAATTGCCAAGTTTTTGCAGAAACAGGTAGCAATTTATATTTATGTATATTTATTTATCAGGATTCAGTAGTTAACGGAAGTTTTGTAGATACCTTATAATAAGGTCTGATGTTACGTAGCTTGTATGAAGTATATTGTTTTGCGAAAGAGGTCTTCGTCTCTTGTGTCGATTAGCTATTAGATAAAAAATATGCGTTTCTGTAATAGACGGACTGTGCTCTTATATCGTTCATATGATTATCATTATTCCTGAAGGTATTTTAATACGCCCCGCGGCAGACCTGAATGCCATAAATTATTCAAGACAATTTACAAGGTGAAATTGTTAATTTTTTATGGTAAATTTCACTTAGGTACCTTCGTACCCTGCTTACACTTAAAATCTAATTATTTGGTATCAACTCCCTTTGGGAAATGTAGAATGTCCTACACCTGCAGTTCACGGAAGAGATTCACTTGGTAGAGGGTAAACCCAACCCCATTAATTTAATTCAACCAGTGGTAATACTGAGAAAATTCTAACAGAAAAACCCAGTCAAACCCGTTAGCGCTTGTTATGATACCTACTTGTTTGATAGACTATTAATTTTAATTAATTATTTAAACATTATTTTATAATCTTCTTTTTATTTATTGATTTATTTAATAAGTTTATAAAGTTACATGGTATTCTTATAAAGTAACATAATGTTCCACAAAACGGTACAAACAGTTTGACTGTGGAATCAAACCAAACAGAACTATGGAGTGTCTTATTATTATTATGGCAAGGTATTTAGTAAATATTTTTTTAACATAGATTTGTATTTATTTTTATTGGATTCAGTTCTGATGTCCGCGGGTAAACTGTTGTGCAAATAAGGAATACGTTTTTTTAGAGTCCTATCTCCATACATATTTGTAACTCTAGGAACAACAAATTTACCCGAGGTCATCGACCTAGTGTTATAATTATTAACAATATTACTTAGTAACGATGAATGATTCTCTTGATTGCTATGGTTGTTGGTTGCAAGTAAATATTTATGTTTTAATCTAACCGGTAATAATTTACATATTTTAAAAAGTTTATAGTAATCGTTTTTGTATTTATATTTAGTTTTATATTTATATTTATATTTATTATATATTTTACAATAAACCACATGAACTTACCAATGTAAAAATAAGAAAATTAAAATCTCTTTTTTAAGGACTCCATTCTCTTTTCGGGTTTTATTTAACTGAGATATTATTTTATACTGATAGCAATAATAACTATGAAGTTTTAGGAACACAAACTCCGGTAAATAATTTATTGATAGTTTTGAACAGTTAGTTGATTTTTAATTGAATTCATGAAGTTCAATATTGAAGAAAAATATTATCAAATCTACATAGTTATTGGATACCAATTCATCAATCAAACAGTATTTGAAAATCAATAACAGTAAAATGAAACGAAAATATGTTGATCACATACAATAAAGTACATATTATAAGGTGAAAATATTAGTAAAAAAAATATACGTTTTAAATAAATATTTCTTGTTAACTGCCTTATTGGTCTGATAGTCACAAACGCGGCTACTAAGCGTGAGGTCCAGAGTTCGATTCCTAGGGCAAGCAGACTGACTCTAGCTCACTTTCTTTGGATCAAAGTAGGGTATGTAGTCTAAGTAATTACTTATTTTTGTTCCACTTTGAAAAAAATTCAATTTTTTTTTCAAAATTCATTCAAAAATTTTATTAATTAATATTCGGTAACAGTTTAATTTATTGTCATTTGTGTAACCCTCATTTGACCATTTCTTACAATTACATCTGCGAGTTATTACCATACGTGGTTCATAGTTTCAAGTTCTGTTAACAGTACATTAATGTTAAGAGGTGTTCAGTCAATCGAGCACGAGCACCATAGCAATCCACTCCTCTCAATTGATTCTTACTATTCGTGCGCGAACTATGTTTTCTTTTACTTCCGTGATTCGATTATAATTGTTTTCTGCTACATTTAACGTAAAAATAGAAAATCTAATGTGTAAGTAAGCAGTTGTTCCTGCATAGGTATATATTATTATATCTTACTCCTATAAAAAAAAACTCTTTATTAGCTCGAAAAAAAAAGAATCTAACAACCTTTGCGCAATATTTTTCTGTAAAAGCTAGAACATCATGGCCAATTGCTCTTGTCCTTAAAAATTAAATAAATATAGGTCGTTTTCAGTCATGATCAACAATAGGATTGATATAGTAGGTACCGAAGCAAATTTGACATATTTCGCATGTAATAGGGGGTGAGACTATTATTGCCACTAACCGGCCACAAATATCGACAAAATCCGAGCTGATACTATGAATTTCATCATACAAAACCCCAATCAAATTTTACGTTTAGCAGGCACACTAGAAATGCACTAAACTGTTGAGGCAGTGCAACGTATTAATGTAATATGCATTTGCTCTTATAACATACATATTATAAAATGTCTAGAACTAAAATTCTCTAAATGTATCAAAATCCGTTGCGTAGCATCGAAGAACTAAACTCATACACATACAAACGTTTTGTAACAATCTGTAACTCATTTTAATCTTTATAATGACTTATTTATTTCTTACACTTACGCGAATATTATACACTGAAACAAAATTTTAGGGATTTTATCGCGGTATATTGACGATTTGTACGACCGAAGGACACGGTGAACTCGTTGTGAGTAAATCGGATTGTCAATAATAAAATTAAAGATTTAGGGTAGCTGTTACTAATTATAACTTCAAGACGACCAACACCTCAGTCTGCCCGTGGCCATGGATGCTGTAAAAGATCCGAAACGTCGGGTTAAAATAATATCAATATCCCGTGATAAAATGCGGAAAAAGTAGTGTATTTCAATTTATAATGACTATAAGACTTACCGTAGCAGATATTTTTAAAACAAATCTAGTAGCAGTATTCTTAAATAGTGAGAATGTGAGAACTGTATTGAAATTGCTAGAGTGCTATCTACCCCAATCAGAAAAAGCGTGAGTTTATTATGTATATGTATATCCAGTTACTTATTATGCAATGCTCTTAACCCCGCACCTTCCGAGGCAGCATGCTTTAACTAAAGGTAACTAAGATAAACGGTTAAAAAGTATCGAAAAAAGATTACATTTAAATAATACCACCCCAGCGATCAGTTTCGCCTTCGCGTGAATGGCAATTGGCTCCACGAATCTGGCCTCCTGGGCTCTTAGTAATCAACCCGAGGAATGTTCGATTCCAACAAAGATTCCTTTTTGCAAGGACTAAAAAAGATTGTTATCATTAAATAAATTGTCGTTATAAGGGTAGGGCCAAATTACAATTTGCGATGGGGTTTGATCATAGAATTAGCCGAGGCCTAGATATTTTCTCTCTCTTTTATTTGTAAGTGGGATATCTTTTTTTACTATTTAAACGCGTTGCCTTCTCTGAATACTAAACTAGAAGATTAGGGTTGTATCTCACTCTTTTTATATTTTGGGTCGAAAAACATTTGTTACTTACTTACTTAAGAGGCCAACAGACTGAATACTGAGACTGAATCAGCCATACAAATCGTAATTACGGAATTATTTAAATAAACCAAACATATTTCCTTAAAAAAATGTACCATCATGCTTGTATCACTAGAGTGGTAGGCAGAGAAGTTCTGATAAACGTACCGTAAAAATCATCGACATTTATTAGGTTCTTTGTATATTAGGTGTAAGGGGATGAAATTGATCTCCAAAGTTAACTTTTTACTCGACCTAGGAATCGAAACGAAGATCTTCTATAGGCCTTTCTTAATTTTTCCCTAGTATATAGGATTGTGATATTATTACAAATTACTCCAGGGTTATAAAAGACAGTGTTATGTCTTTATAATAATACTTATGTTACATTATGATGTTTGTGAGGGACAAAACCTGTACTCCATCATTATGTCATACAAATCACCAGGATCTCACTTCTGAGTTTGTATGTTGTTGAATTTTTATGTTTGTGAATTCAAATTATCATACCAAACGTACTATTTTCTCTAAAATAAAATAAAAAATATTCTACATTGTGCCAGTTGGCTTTTATTTAATTCGTATAAGCAATTCAGGTTTAGCTGGCTTCTTAACACAAAAATTACAGTCGGTATTGAAATTGTATACGCTTATCTAAGGTTTAGCAATTCGTATCGCTGAGCAAAATTACGGGATGATTTCATTAAATATGTATTTCAAATATTTACCTGACCTCATGTGAATCGGCTTTCAGGCTTATATTAGGTACAAATATGTAATTAGAGTCTCATAGTACGGTTGAAATCGATACAAATTGATGCCAATAGAATCTGCTTCTGTAAAACTAGGTCAGTATGGTATATCTTGCAACGTTTTACTAGGAAATTGGACCAAATAAACTCATGAAAGATCAAGCGATTTAAGTAGATATACGAATATTTGAAAATAATATGATAATATTATTTATAGAGATTTATTTTATTAAGTTAAACGGTGTTTTTATTTCAAATTTTATATTGGCTCACTATAAAGTCTGACCAATGAGATGAACTGGATCTTTTTACAATCGAAATTTAAATACGATTGTAATAATAAACTTACAGAAGAAACTGATATGTCATGTGTTTTATTTCTTCTCTTATGTTGGCAAAGAACTATATAACTATCAAATGACAAAAAAAATGGGTACTTCTTTTTTAATAGGTTGGTTTAACCTACATGGTTCTGCTTTGCTCAATTTAACGGACAAAATTTCGTAATCAACATTGATTATTTTGTGCTCTAACCAGGTCTGAATGTTAATAATAAAGCTATATAAGTTAAGGGGATATTTAAGCCCAATTACGCTACATATTATTTATTATGGCTTTTCTTTATAAATATTACTTAATCGCAATAACTGGTCACTCTCGGCGAGTATATAAATGCTCTTTCACTTTTTAAAATACTTTAAATAATAGTAGTATTTAAAAGATTTACCAAGAGTTTAATAAACAAAAAATTTGATTCGAATGGTAACCTTTATTATCTGGAGGAACAAAAATCGATATAATAAATTAACTAATTAACCCTGCTACTGCCTACTAATATTACTTATGCATACAAGATCAAAATTTACTATCCAAACAGTGGTGTAATTACTATCTAAACAATTGAAAGCGGCTCCGGTTACGATTTAGTGTGGTTGAATGAAATCAGTCGAGTTAAGTGAAGCTGTACGAAGCAAATCTCGGCGAGTGGTCTGCTTCATAATTTCATAATCTTAATGGCTACCTTGCTCCGTAAAGTGGGGGAATTTAGTGAGGTACCCTCCCCCGAGGCAAAACACTTTGCTGACCATATCTTACATCTCCGGTAATAGCCGGGATAATAGACTGGCCGGTTTTTGAGTATCTCTTATAACTACGTACATTTTTCTTGGGGTTATGTTTTTTTTATACTTATGAATAGTTTTTATTATTAGAGATAATTGTTTGTTATATTTTAGTTGATTAATTTTCGTAGTTATTTTAGGCTTACATTTTACGCAGAAGCGGTTGTTGAGCTTCTTATTTGATTTTTCCAATATAAAATTAAAAAGCTACACAGATGTGTAGCTTTTTAATAACTTTACCAAGCAACTAATTACAGGTTTAAAAGTAAAATTTATTGTTATTATTTCTAGATGGTTCCACGTTATTTTGTGACTATAAAAAACCATTAAACCTTAAGTTCGGTATAATAGAATGACGCCAATATTTTAATAAAACCTTGATATAAAACATTTCAATAAATTAATGAACGTCACTGTTTTATGAATTCGCACTTGGCATAATTATTATAAATTCTACCCATACTGACTCAGACAGAAACCATTTATTATTCAAATCCAAAAATTAAAAAAACATCATCTCAGCGAAAACTAAACGCGGTGACAAAATTCCGTTTCATTTAACGTTTAGCAATTCGCGTATAAATACATGAAATTTGAACCGTGCCGTTTTCCCACAGCGATTCATAAAGTAAAGAGGGTTTCAAGTGCACTGTCATTAATTCAATTTACATACAATGCTGGCCGTGATGTGCTCCGCGAGACAGATAATCGTACAAATGACTTTTCGAACTCAGCGCTGGATGGCGTTATCCTCGATGGAGCCAGGTTAACTACATTATTTTTCGCCGCGTTAATATTTCGCAGCACATTTTCCGATTGCAATAATTCCATGCACAAGATTGAGCACAGTTTTTTTTGGAAAATAAACTCTAGCTCGGTAGTAATATAGAGAAGAGTATTTCGCTACAAACATAAACAATTCGTTGTTTTTGTATTGAGATAATAGGTTGTTATAAAAATGTCGACGCATTAATGGTGTTTTCTTGTACAAGCGTCTAGAACTTCATGAGTTTGTAGAAATGAGAGCTTAGTCTGAGTACCATCATAAATACTTATATATAATATATTAAACCGTGTAAAAATTCTAGAAATTACTCTTTAAACAATCACGTAATATAAAATTGTTACAGATACACATAATAGTAAATAACGTTTTTAAAAGCTTTTATATTGAGACTGTATTTCAAATACAAAAAACATTAAAAACTTTTCAAACCGAATCGAAAACCGTTTTAAAAATCACGAAATTAAAACACACAAAGCGTTCTTTTTTTAAACTGTCACATTTGAAATGTTGTAGGTAATACAGTTTGCATATGACCGTTCGTCGGTCGGCAAACGAGAAGGGGGAGTATAGAAACTGTAAATGGAATGAAAACATTCGAGTTTCGTTTTCATTCATTTAATTAGCTGGAGTTTTAAACGCGGCGCCGGCGTGTCGCTCCGTGCCGTAATCGACCATCCATTCGGATGTTTCACTATTTTCTTTGTTAACTGACGTTTTGTTTCTGATTTATTTTATCAAATCCTATCTAGAAGAGTTTTAAAAAAAGAACATGTTAATATGGGGTTTATTTATAGATATTTTTGTAAAAGTATACTTCTACAAAAATTTTCTTATGCTGACATATTCTTATGAAGTAAATAGTATGTGCGTATATTTATATTAAATGAAATAATGTTATAAAAAATGTTCAACGCCATACGAGAAATATTTTTTATTTATATAATAAGGTGGGGATAAAATCTGAATTTAAAATAATTTTACGTTACTTTTCATAAATGTGAAAAACCGAATAGGTACTAAAATAAAATGTTCACTTACAAGAACACAGTTTTCTCAAAAACACGTAACAAAGGTTTTCAATACAAAAATATTTTCTATTACAATAAAAAAAAACAACAAAATCCCGAAAGCAATCAGAGAATGGTGAAACAGAAAAGCTCTTTTTATTTGCGCAATAGCAGCAGATGCAAACGGGAAGTGCATTGGGTGACTTTTGTTTTTAAACTTTTTCCAAATTTATGACTTGGATCCCACATGAGTTCGGGCGTGGGCTAGTTCTCACCATATACTTTTTCAATAACAAGTTACTGTTTAATTATGATGGTCTTTTCCACTTCAACCAGACTGAGGTTCGTCTCGATATTCGTCTGACTTCTTTCTGTTTTCTCATGTCACTATGCTTTTTAAGATAAGCTTAGGTCCATCCGAATTTATCCTACTGCTGCTATAAATGGACTTCTATTTAGGCACAACTGACGCTAGAACTCTCCTCTATCAAACGTCCAGATCATCATATAAGTGGTTAGTCTTTGACAGCCTGCTTAAAAACTCGGTTTTGGAGATTTGATACAAGTTATTAGGAATAATATACTAATTTTTAAGCCAGACTGGAAGCTCAGAAGGCCTAGGATGGAAATAAATGTGTTACGGCCTGAAAGCCCTATTTTGTTTATAGCGCCAATTAATTACCAATTCAAATCTAGTAATAATGTAAGAGAAGCTACGTAAAGCAGGCTAATATCTTGGGGAGGAGCAATTCACCTTCAATTAGTATAGGCGTCGGTTCCTTTTATTTATTCAGAGGGACGGGATAAAAATAAAAAGGTAGAAAAATATCTCTGAGATAAACATTCATATGCCGCTATGGGAGGCAAGGGTTCGCTATTAGAATACATTCAAGGAATTTTGGGAGAATGTTTTGATTTACTATTGACTGTTTGAGGGTTCGGAGACTGATTAAAACTTGCATTCTCGAGTCAATATCCACCGATTCAATTTCGAATAATATTGAACACTACAAAGAGTATTTACTCTTTGGAGGTGTTTATACATAGTGGTAGGTTAAATAACTTCGCTATTCCCTTGAGCAGTTTCATTTGTGTATAAAGGTGTTCTGAGTATTATTAAAACTACTGAAAATCTAGACGTGCTAAGTCCTTTGCAGTAAACAATGGTATTTACATTTATTCTTAACTAGACATGCCTGCAGGTCAGTAAAATAAAAATGTGTCACAGGATTTAGTTTACTTCAGTACAAACGTGGTTTAAAAAATACTACATTTTCGTTTATGTTGCATTCGGGACACAGATTTTGACATGACGAACGCCTAAAACGACAATACTTTTCGCAAAAAACTACGCACTATAGAAATTACCTACATCAAAATGCATTGGAATCCATTGCTATATTTCATGGGCGAGGGTTACAACCAGCAGGGGACGTCATCTAGCTAATGATGATGATATTGGAGGACTACTAAAACTAAATACAGTTTTATGTATAGATACAGTTCTGTGTGTTATGTTAAAAAAATATATATCTACACAGAAATGTTATTAACCCGCTTTAAAAACCGAAACACCCGTGAACACGGTGCGATTAAAATTTGGTTTACGGTGGGCTAAATATGATCGGTGCTAATGTGTTTCGGTCCCTTTATGAAGTTGGAAACGTGGCCACCATTGCTACGCGTTTTTACGATCAACCTTGTCCATTTATTATGGTACTCGGCTCCATATTATACATATTTGTATAAATGTATATAAGTATTATAGGTACTCAATGTTCTTATGTAGTACGGTCATCATCACCTCAAACGCGGCTGCTGAGCGTTCGATTCTCATCACATCAAGCGATGTCAATTATGTGATATCAAATAGAAATCATTCAAAGCGTGGAATTTGAATTTTGAAGGAGTAGGCTCACTCCCTATTTTACATAACCTACCAATACACTGGTAAACTGTGCCTTACCTTTAGAGGGTCTAGTAAATAATCCTTTTTCCTTACAAAAACACGCCATCAAAATGTTAGATATACTTTCCGTAAAACAAGGGCATATAAAGCTCTAATGTTATTTTTATATGTTATTATCGTCCTAGAAAATCCGTTAGCGATCCCTCTTAAAAGTGCGTAGATACTCGTAGGTACGTCGTGGACCTTTTTTGCGTAAAGGTGCTTCAGTTCCCGGATTAACATAATAGGATATTCTTTATCCCTGTAACTTGTAGGGTTCCCGTGGGAGACCTAAACTTCCCTTGGAACTCCGCGGAGTGAAGGACTCGTGTATTATAAAAATCCATTGGTTTACGTCATCGCGGAACCCTTAGAAAGTTGATTTTTTATAGCCAACTCTCGGAAAACTTATACTTTTTTCGCTTTAAGTAATTATTTCAGGTCAGTCTTGATTCTATAAGCTGTATTTTTAACATTTAAAGTTAGGGTTATTTGTGTCTTTTATTTCCAACCGGCTGTGATACTAAACACAATTATAGTTTCTTTCTAATTGAATTAGATAATCGCAAAGTTTTTATGGACAGCAAAAATACATTTAAAAAAAAAAATAGCTATACAACTACCATCTAGTAATAAATTAAAAAAAATGAAGGCATTGAATTTACCCTTTGCCTATCAAATTACAAATTTAACACGGTGTACAATATTTTCAAATTGTAATCATAGTAAAAGTGCGTTTACGTAGGGTTGGGCCCGACTGGGGCGCGATGCTCGTAAACCACGGCTCGGTTTGCACTAAATGTCAATGTACAAGGCCATACGACAACTCTACCTGGTGTACGTACCACCCCATCACTACTACATCGATACTATATTTATATCGATACTATATTTATAACGATACAATATTTATATCGATTGGCACGCGGTAATGGCAAATTGTATTACGAGCTACTTTAAAAATATAATTCAACTCTGGTATTTTTTTATGTAGCGATAGGGCTACTGGATCTTTTCCCAAGGGTAATTGGTGAATTTTATATAATTAGAAAGACAGAAATCAATATAATTTAGTTCTTAACCTTTCTATGGTGTATAATTTAACTTGGAACCCTATCATAGATTCTATTAAATCTAAATCCAAGAACAAAATTGCACGACCGAAGGACACGGTGATTTCGTTCTGTATAAATGTCAATAATAATTAAAAATGTAGGGTAGCTGTTAGTAATTATAACTTCAAGATGACCAACACCTCAGTCTGCCCGTGAGGATGCTGTAAAGGATCCGAAACGTCGGGTTAAAATAATATTAATAATATACCGCGATAAAATCTATAAAAAATTGTTTTATTTCAATGTTTAATATTCGTGTAAGTGCCAGAAATCAATATCAAATAATGTATTGCATTTAATGGAACCTCAGAGTTTTGTTCAAGTGACGATATTTTTTTATTTTAGGACAAGCCGGCTACACTGTGTCCAGGTCAATGCATGTCATTGGAACCACTATATGCTACGGTAAACTATTGACACATCAAGCTTACCCCAGGATGATCAGGAAGGATTTGAACAATCTTGGAGCCCGCAACGAAATTAATCATAAGACTAAATTAGAGTAGTAGGAAATCTCCATTATCTACAATATCCAAAAATTACGTTGGCACCTAATGTTTACTGGTCGACACGACTGACACATTATCAAGTAGGGTCCTAACTGTGTAAGCTATTCCTGGTCAGCCTTGTGTAGTCATCCTTGCTATCAATCTTATTATCATCAGGCCAGCGAAAGGTTGTCTTAGCGGACATTAGCTCTATCCACTTGCTTTTGATTAAAATATTATTGAGAACATCCTGTCAATATGTTGCAAGAACAAGAAGCTTATATAATCTGATGATATGATTGAAAGAAAGAAAGAAAGAAAGAAAACATTTATTCGGGCATAAATGGAGCACAAAAAAAAAATAGATTGGTGGTTCCAGTGGCGGAGGGAGGGGTTTCTGTGCCAAAACCTGATGGTTTTAATTACTGAACGGGGTAACTATTTGTATATACAGTTGAGGTACTGGTTTGTGTCTCCTTGTTACGTGGAAATAATTATAAACAGAGTAAATGTTACCAAATATATCCGGCAATATTCAATTGAGACTGAAAGGAATGTTCTTATGTGATTAATATTCATAATATGCATGTAAGTCGCGGGAGAGCGCGACTTATTGGCAGTATTACGGTGCTAAGAGGCATTAGAAGTGAGAGCAAATATTATATATTTAACATATTGATTCATAATATCAGTTAGTATTAACTATGCTATATGTACTATTTGCATGGATATTAAATAGAATTGACACCCCGAAGTTGTTCTTGTAACTTTACTACTGCCTCTGCCTCTCTATTTCAAGTAGGTATTATTAAGATGTGTATTATGTGAACGTTGTCTAAAGAAATCTTGATATTGTAGCCAGCAGCAATTGGTAGATGCTTATTATAAGATGTTACCGGACAAGCTGGATTATAACTTGTGTTGTGATTTGTGTTGTTGTACAGCTGCGGTTCAGATATAACCTGTTAGACATTTGAGAGGGATTAAGCTACAGTCTACTACGTTAGTCTAGTGCTTTGCAGACTTCACACATCATCAAGAAAATCATTAAGACTACCTCGTGAGAAATGATTTCGTTTACAGTTTGAGCATGTGTTAAATACGAAAATCAGAGTCTGTGGTGTACGTCTTGAGATTGAACTTGTGATCTGTGACTTCCCATTCAACTGGTTCTACTAGGCTATCACAGCCTAATAGGCACATATTTAGGTATGTTTGTGTAAGTAGGTTATAGTAGTAATAAACACATTTTCTTCTTTATAATCATCGCGATTTCGAAATGGTACGTTAAACTTATGTGTCGTGCCGTCTGCGGGCGCGAGGTGCCTGCGCGTACAACAATTGATGTTTACCATGAAGCCAGCCGCTCACCGCACCGCCGCCGCCGCCCTGCCTCTAGCCCTCCTAACAACATAAAATTTTATGGCCGCGAATATTTATTATTTATAGTTTTATAGACATATCTACCATCGATTGCTTAGTCGAGTTCCACATTGTAGCACGCTGCAGAGGATTTGACTTTTGACGTGTAAACCTACATTAAATAATCCTGTGTCCTACCCGCATATCAACGCACCGTCTAAATCTAGATAGCTGAATCTAGGTAGCCTTATTTAATCATGTAAATAATTGCTACGATAGAATTTTTGCAAATTTCTACATCATGGGGGCGAAATGCGGGTAAAACCGAATGATTTTGGGACGGGCCGCCAGTAAAACATATTATTACGTTACATAGGTACCTACATTGTAGTAGATATTTATTTTGTACGTAAAAGAAATATAAGTAATATTTATCTTTACAATAAAAAAAACCCGTATTGAATGTTTAACCGATTATCCACCTTTATAAAAGAAAAAAATACTAAAGCCGCAAAATCGCAGCATCGGTGCTATAATTGAAAACATGAAAATGATACTCGGCAAAGGGCTTAACTGTCAGTTAAACTGGTGTTTTAATCCGTCCATCGATACCTGCCGGCGACAGCCAGATTACCGTCCTACCTCACTGTCCACCAACTTGCAATTTTTTTTAATTTTACGCGGCTATATTTTACATTTTTGACGTTGAATTTTCGTTTTGCAGCACTATTTCACATCTGTATAAATGAGACTCATTAAACTTTTTGCCGTGACATACAGTTTAATGTAGAACACATCTAGGTGTTCAGGTAGGGCTGGACGCCTGCCAACTACCTGTAGATGTTGTGCTCTTTAGGAAATTTACAGCTGCTAAAGTGGCGTTTTTTATTGCTCTTTATGACTTATTGGGAACGATAAATGAAAATAAATATTTATTTATTCGATATTGAATTCACATGAGGAGCACCAAGCTCCTCATGTGAATTCAATATCGTAGGTGTATTTTTTTTCTCGATGGCTCGTGCATCTGTCACACGTTTCCTTCCCCTTTATTAAATTTATTAGAGTTGTATTCGGTAAATAACTGGAGCGATAGGTAACGTCGGCGTATTCCCACGTTTAAGGCGGCGTGTCACCGGGAATCCCGCGATCCCCCGGGCGGGCGGCCGGGCGAAATGTTAAGCGGATTCACGTTATTGTTGGAGCCATTTTGCGAACTTGTATGGAGAAGCCGAATGTTTTGAGATAAAATCACGACAAAAAATGTCAGATTAAGAAATCTACAGAGTTTCTTACTTTTAAATTCCGCAATCTCGTTGACTTAATTTAAGTTATCACTGTAATAAATACTGCTCCATCGCTGATAAGTGGGTCCCACGAAATCGATCGATAAACAAGTACTGATGAACATCAAAAATAGTTCGATGATATTTCGATGCCACGAAGAGGTTTGCATTAAAGTTTACGACCTCGTTCGTATTTAATAAATATGTCGGTCTTTTCCGACCCCAAATTTTACGACTGTACAATAAAACATGTCTCGACATCCAAATTTATATGGGTACATAAAGTTTTATATCCGCGCGACTTGCACCGGCGGAGGTTTTCCTAATTGTTACCGGTCATGGACGGAATGGAAACAGGTCACGGTGGGTTCATGAAAATTCAAAATAGTGTCGAATCTGCGACAAGCGCAAATCTAATATTACTAAATGCCGTTGAAGGCAAACGATCGACGCGCAAACGTGGACTTTAAAAACAAAGAAGTGACAAATGGTAGGTGCTCTACAAAGCGTTGGTCAATAACATCAGCATCGTCCACTGAGCTCATAGAGGGCGGACATCGTACAGACGCCCGTATAAAGTCGCGCTTTCTAATGATGTAATTTGTACCGTATAATTTCCACGTTACCGCCTCGTGTTGACACGACCGGGCTTTGCGATCTTGTTTGTTTTGGTGTGTCTGCCGGCTTACGTTCTAAATGTTCAATTTGTGTGATTTTTCCGTATCGCTTAACAATGTCCCAATGAAAATAACATGTTCATGAATCGGTCATTGCGAATGCAACGATTCAGTGATTCCTGTTTATTGACCTTTTGTTGCTTTAATTAGTCATCGCGGTTATAACTCGTTGGCGTTGCATATAAAACAGGTGGGAATTTCATTTCGCTAATAGCGTTACCGTAATTGCGTATGCGGCAATTATCTGGCGGACGTGTTCAAGCGCTCAGTTATCGGTCGTAAGGAGCGGCTGAGCTCGGAATTAGCGTGCAGTCTCAGGTGCCCCCTACGTTCTAACACTGCATAGATAATACCGGTATAACTATTCCAGCTTATGCAAACTTACTGATGCCAGTTATACACTCGGAATATACGGCTCACTTTGTGCCTCGTTATTGAATTATAAGTCCATTTCCAATGCGATAAATTCATTGTCGATTCATTAAAATAGGAGAGTATTAATAGACTGCCTAATTGGTTTAGCACTGGGCCAGCGCGGTGTCCTAACCCTTCGTAACCAAAGAGGAAATCCGCGTCCAGCAGTGCGATACTAAATGAGTTCATCTAGTGAGAGGATTTGGTTCCTAAGTTGAACATGTATTGAGTTTTTATTTGAAATTCTCAGTAACAGCTTGGAGACATGTGCTTGGTGTATGGGCAATAGGCTCGTCCCTTATTTATGACTAGATCCTAAAAATATACTGGAGAACTGTTGGTGTACGCCCTACGTCCTCTACCGAAGCCTTTGAGGATATGGGAATCATATTAAATACCTAATTGTATTAACACATTAATATAGCCTTTATGTAATTTTATTTGAAGCAAAAAATGTTGCAGATTTATTTTTTAATAAAGTCTACGCCAACTTGTAGCCCGTAGTACATGATCGCTTTGTAGCTCGTAGCGAGTAATTCGTAGTTCTTCACGATTCAATGAATCATATTATTTATTTTTTATTCTGTACATGTACATATATAAAGTAGTGACTAGAGAGAGATTTTGAAAAAACACATCGGAAAAAAAATGTACCTAATGAATACATTAATTATTAAATAGGTAATTAATTTTATTAAAGGACGTATGTATCTGTAATGACTATAGTGTTAAGTATGTCAATATTAAAAGGCCATTATTTCTTAAAAACCAATTAATGCATAAAATTGTTTTGTCTATAGTAAAGAGATACTTTTAGCATAAACAAACCATTCATCGTAATATCATTTAATACATAGGAAAAACGAAAATCCTCTGAAATAAAAAGTCATTGTGCAATAATTATCTGTTATTTCCAACAGCCCACGGCAATAAGCGTTTTCCCAGAATTTCGTCTACATGGATTCACCGCTGAACGGCCGCAGCGTATTTACAAATCCTATTTAAAAAAATCAGAGCGACAATTTTCCTATAATTGTTTTCTTCGTAATCTGTTGTGAGATACACAATACAATATTGTAGAATTACCCAACCACGCAAGATAAAAAACGCGTATAATAACGCAATTGATCTATTTTTGGTCGAGGTAGATTTATAATTTTTATCTTTCTGTAGTTTACCTAATATAAACTTTCCTCATACCAAATCTTATACTCCTCCGTGCGAATAATATGCTTTAAAACGGTACTAAGCGTCATCTAGTTCCAAGCTAAGTAACGAAGTTTGTGTTACGGACACTATACAGTTGATAAACTCTAAAGATAACTCTATGGATATACATATCTTTATATTATTTACAATAATTGAGTGAAGTTTTTGTTCAGGTTCGGAGGAAAGGGGGAGGGGGAGGTGACCATGTACAAGCAGTTTTCAGATTTCATATGGCATTATTAATCCCATTGTATTAGTAGGCTATCACATAACATATGTATGTTCTACTCCAAAAATTGATTTAAGACTATATGTTGTGAAGTGGTTTTAATAAATACGCAGCTGCGGCGCCAGACATTGACTCATATAATGCTTTAAGCAATTTAACTCAACGTTGAACTTTTGATATTTTATAGATCACACTGCTGAATTCACTTACCTTTAGTCTACCTCACCTACCTTAAAGGGGTGCATTTTAAAGTGCCAATGACTTATGAATAACGATTTTAATCGTTTTGAGCATATTCAGTGTACTGAAAGGTTTAAAGGAATACAATGATTCATGAGCTGACATGTATATTACCATGTTAAATCCATAAAAAAATAAATCTCAAAATATTACTTCATTTCAAATTTCATCCAAAAAATAGTATGCTTATCTTCGCTGTTCGCGGTCTATTTTGACAGGAATCAAATAAAACAGTGTGAAATGCGAGAAAATCTTTTGTTATATCCCCATTTCTTATCTGAGAGCTTCGCGGAGGTTTTTCGTCGATGTCATTTAGTGCTAATGTCTGTTGTGGGACGAGTCGCCTACGAATTGCCACATTTACTCGCTCTGTCGGCCTCTCGAACCAACCTTAAATCCTGTGTTTGGAATGAGCCAATGCATCTTAAGCAAGGGAACGCGCCTTTAAATTGCTTACCGACCAAACTGTGGAAAATGTTCCACTTCTTGGTACTAGTTCTCTATAACAACTAGGGGATTCCTCATTATGAACATTGATAATAATCCCATATTGACCTGAGTTGGCTCAGGACAAAGTAATTGCCCCATTGAAATGTACATAAATAATATACACAAGATGCTTATGATAGATTCAAAAAAAAAAGATGCATGCGCATAAATTTGTTGTTTATGAATCTATTTTCACGGATTGATTTCAAAAATACATCACGATTGTCCCAAAGTCATTTTTTTTCCAAAAAATGTAATTATAAGGTAAGTGATCCGCAGATTGTCATAGATATACTTGTTTTTGTACACAATACCGTTTTTCCCGTGTACAAGTATTTTTTTGGAGCTAAGTAAGTCCCAAGGGATAGGGATCCGATGTACAACAAACAAATAATCTCGGCGTAGCGATAAAATTACTAATTGAGGTCGGTACATACTGAGGGCGAAGGGAAAAATACCGTTTCATTAAGTATGACTCACCATTGATTAGATATGACTTAATATACTGTGAACACATAAGCTTATAACGTTAACTTGTGGGTTTTTCTCGTACCTGTGTGGTGGTTGATTTCTTCATAAAAGGTCGAATTAAATTAAAAAACAAGTACACGGTATCAAGTATAATTTAGCTACTAGTAGTTAACTATTTCTATAAACCAACTACATAGTTAGGTACTCATGGGATAAAGTAAAACATTTCATCATCAACCCATTTACTATCCCACTGCTGGGCACGCATTGGGCTATATACCACCACCTGGTACGGGTTGGCAGACTTCATACGCCATCGAGAATATCTCTCAGGCATGCAGGTTTCCTCAAGATAATTATTTTTCTTCACCACTTGAGCTTGTGATACGCACATAGCTTTGACAAGTGCGTGGATTGAATTCGATATCGTTGTCTACTCAGTCCATTAATAACACCACTAAGCTATCACATTTTTAATTCTTTAGTAAATAATATTAAGTAGAAAAACGAGTCTGAATTCCAAATAACATTTGTATTACGGATTTAATGTACAAAATCAATGTAATGAAATTTATTACGACACCAAATGGTGCGAAGTCGTAATATAAAATACATTGTAACTGATTTTTTTGGTACAATTAGTTAACACAAATTGTATACAAATGTATGTATGCAGCGTTAGCTTTAATGTGTTTTAACACAAATTTAATAATGATTTTCATTATTATTAAGTACCTAGCAGTGATACAGCGAAGTTATATGACTATTATCTTAAATAAATTATCTAAACTAAAATAAAGTCGAATTTTGACTACGTGACAGATGACTGATTATATTGATTGATGACTCATTATAACAATATCGTCATATACAAACTAAATTGTGTAATTTTGACGTTCCTGTATCTTTTTCGTAACTTTTTACCTCCATTTTTTTAATGATTAAATAGGTTTTCTTATTTAATCTTAGGCATATTATTATTCTTGAGTGGCGACCGTGTACTTACCGGAAAACGCAGCGTTGGTAAGTACCCAAAAATCCGGATCGGCGAACTGGTAAAGTCACTAGAATCCGCTGGATGCGGATAGCGCAGGACCGGTCATGCAATCCTTAGGGGAGGCTTATGTCCAGCACGTGGGTGTCATTCAGCCGCAAAAGATGATATTATTTTACGGCGTTTAACAACTCCTTCCATGTTCCATCAGCAATGTGGTATGGTTTCAAATATCTAAAAATACTACTTAAGTTACAATATGAGTCCGAATGTTTCAAGATCTCGCCCACAAAATGGCCCTCTCCGTTTTCGTAATGACCTAACACTTAACTTTTAACCTAAATTCTCAAAGCTGGTACCATACTTGACATTTTGAAAAAAGTATTTACCCCTCTTATAAGATATACCTTTTATTCGATTACAGTTGCTCATTGTAAAAATAAAATTGATACTTAAGAGACTTCATTTAATTAAATTGCTGTGACTGGTTTGAGCTTCCAATAGGTTTCTAGGAAAACAGCTGAATAACTGATAATGTAATTTGTCTGCTACAAACAATACACTTATCTACAGCATTTTCATTACAGATTAAATTTATAAGCTTCGTACATCGTCACGTAACACTTTATATTATATAACAAAATTTAAGTTTATAGAACAATTTCACAACGTTTACTCTTGTAGGTACTTAAGTTCAGCTATTTCAAAGAATACCATGTATCTTCCCTGTAATGGTAATTTTATGTGACAATAAAGTTTTCGGTCATTGCTTATAGCTTAACAACTGTAGTTTTACATTATTTTGTGCTTAAAATAGTTTAGATACTGTAACTTTACAACGTAATAAAATTTTAGACAGCCTTCCTAATAAATTATGTATGTATTTTTTCTCAAGGGGTAAGGGTGTTAACGGGGGTTGTAGTTGCCTCTTGTATCAAATATAGAGAGGGTTATATATTGCGATGTTTTTTGGAGAAACTCGACTCTTTTCTTTCTGACTTTATACCTACAGTAGCACGTTACTCTAAAATATAATCGTTTACAAGTACATTTATATCATTCTAACTGCCTGTCAAAGCTTTCAGATAAATTTTCAGAGCGCCACAAAGTGAGTGCAGTGAATTTTACGATCGCATCGTTTACAGCCGTGCATGCGAATTTTATTCGCTTATATATAGGCATTTAATGGGTCGTACGTATCAGAGACATTGCTTGTAAATGTTGCAATGTTACTTTTAGAGATATACGTCCCAATGTAATTGTACAATCAATTGATTGATCAATGTTACTGCACAGACATTATGGATGAATCTGCGCAGTGTTTACTCAAACATGATATTGTTTACCATTTTTCCTAGATCCTCGAAGGCTAAGACTGGCTAGTCTACGTTGTACTGATGTATGCCCAAAGTTCATTGGTATGTTTTTAAGTCTGTATGTAGGTAATAGGATAAAGCCTATTGTCATTGAGAACAAATCCAAACTCTGGGCTAGGACTAGCACCTTCTTAGAAATATCACATTTTAGCCAGCCTGGGAATCGAGCTTTCAGCAGCCTTCATTGGGACCATTACTCAAGTGAGGTAATCTTATTGAAATGTGTAATATCTATAGATATGATTTTAACTACCTATATAAACAGTGACACTTTAATCAACTAAATATTAACTGTATAACAGTTTGTTCTATTACGCTATGTATTAAAATGCGAAATATTTCAATAACCTAAATTTTAAAATATAATTTAAAATAATATCAATACTGCGGATTCCAATGTTATAAACGAATATTCCCAATTTGTCAACGTAACATGCAAAGCATCGGCAATTTATAGAGACATTACACTGCATTTTGAAGTCGGGAACATGTACGAGCGTGTCGTTATCGACGCCGTATCGGCCCGTGTAAAACAACCCTTTTTAAACAATACCTAGTATTTGTTCATCGCAGTAATGCGGTGTACGGTTAGCGAGTGTATAGGCAGGGAGCAGACCGGCGCCAGCCATCGCCTCCATCGTCTAACTGCCCCTAATTGCAGTGTAGACGGTATGTTACTACGGACAAATTCGGAGCGTGCCATTATTACCTACGATAACCGTTTACCTGCTGGCCAATTCAATTCTACAAACTTACCCCATACGACTCGTGTGTTGACACAATTGGATTTTCCCAATTCCATATGACAATATAGGCTCACGTATCTGAAATAAATTTTGGTCGCTATCACACTACGCCATAATGTTTGCAGGCTTATACAAAAGTTGAATATCAACAAACGAGCGTAGTGCGCAGCCTAGGGGGGAAATTGCATAGGTTGTTAACATGTCTACGTACTGTATGTAATCAGGTTCATATCAGTAAATCCTGCCTGATTCCGGAGTAGGGGACAATGTTTGTATCTGATATTTAGGTACTTTTCCACGTGACAGCTGAAAGGCAACCATACTATATTATTTTAATAAACATTTTGTGTTTAAACTAATTGCAAGAACAAATTATAAGTTAGCAAGCAGTTATTTACATATAAATTTTGATTAGACGTGCATGTTATACACAATTATTTCGCAATCTGAAGGTTGTTTGAACTTTATACAAACTACAGTTTTGCATACCTACATACACAATCAACTTGAGGAGCAAAGATCAAGGTTTCACTAAAACTGCCTTCTAGCGTTTAGTTCAGGACACTACGATGTGTATAAAAAAGGGGCGCTTCAATAGGGTTCTTACACGACGGATTAACAGCCTGCATAGTGCATATTCAATACTTCAGCTCGACATGTTCTCGTACGAGGACAGTGCGTTGGGACCACTTGGGGCCGTCTCCAGTGGCCCATTGGCGTGAAGCTTGAATGAGACATGCATAAAATTCTGTGGAATTACTCCGCTGAGGTGTTGATGGAAAATAAGAATACGTTGCTTTGTGTTTTATCTAATGCACCAGCTTGCAGTGTGTTCATATTCCTGCCTCATTTTATTTTTAAGTCGTGTTTAACTAATGGTCAAAATTTGGAAATGAAATTATGAATAACGTAGGTGTAATGAAACAGGATGAATTATTATGTTATAAAGTACGTTTGTACACATTATTTGATAAAAATATCAAAGAGGTGATTGAGGGCTTCTTGGTGATAAAAGTATTTATATCGATAATAACACGTTCTTATCATCAATCCATTTTCTGTTCCAGTTCGGGCACGGCCGGTCCCCACTCATTTGAGTGGGATAAACCTTTGAGAGGCTACAAAATCCACCACGCAGGCGTGCAAGAAACTGGCAAGTTTCCTCATGATGCTTTTGTTCGATGTCGAGACCTAGCGATCACTGGCTCAAAAGTGGTGGAGGAATACATTCTCCACCACATTTGAGCCAAGTGATAAGATAGTTTTATTCCAACGTCAAATATTCGCAAAGTGTAAGAAGCAAGTGTAAGAAATCAAGCCTAGTCTCTCCCAAATAGCTTGTAGTTAGTAATAAAAGCTTAATGTAAATCAGAATGTCGGTGATACAACGTGCACGCGGTATCGACACCCAACCCACTTAGGCTGACACTGCACGCCATTGCGGGGTCACTTCTCAGAACTTAGCCGTGTCGATGAACTATGTCACATGTATAAATATGTATAGAGCTATTAATAAAGTGCATACCAGTGATTGGTTGGTCTAGTACTCACAATTACCAACATGTAGTTCTGTGGGTTCGATTCTGAGATCGAGGTAACCGTGCCTCCAACCCTGCGTAAATAGTCGGGACCCTAATTGACAGAAAAGATATAAAACTTGATAAAAAACATTATGTGTGGTGCGAACCCTAAATAAGTTACTCTAATATATGTAGTAGGTATACTGAAAAATAAATAGTATCTTTGTATGTTAATACGATATACAATTCCTCAGGAATTATGGATCTCGCTGCAAGGCACACTATTGTGTTTGATAACTGCTAAGTTCACTGTATATGCACGGAATTCATAGCGCTGCTTTGTCAGCCATTTTATTATGTATTGTGTAAAAAAAAAAAAAAAACAGTACCTATTATTTAACATTTATTATTATTGGTTTTGCGGTTCTGTTTTATATGCACTTCCCAATTTTGACGTTCCATTGTATCCATATAATCATCCGCGAGATATTATCACACATTGTACTCCATCAAGTGAATGTTAATAAAAATATGAATAATACGTATGTATTTACAATGTAGTGTATTAGGTATCTATGTAGTGTATTATCCATCTAGTATACCCAACAAGCCTCGTTGCTTAGCTCGGAACTAGATGGCGCTTTGTCATAAAATCGGGAGAAAAAATGTTACCTATAGAAATTACAGTGGTTTCCAAGATACAAATTCAAAAGTATGTTTGCCAGTGATCTTATTCGGAATAACAGAAATAAGAATCGAATTTGTAAAAAATATGTACTATGATGATAAAAGACTGCAATAGTCAAATATAATACTAAAAGTATTTGTTTACGTTGAAACAACTCGGAAACATTAATACATAACATTGAATCTGATATTATTTTTAATCGTGATACCTTTCTTATTGAGCAAACTTTAGGGACGTATGTTTTCGTAGTGGGATTTCCTTACGCATTTTCTTAGCAGTATTATGTATTCATATTTATTTATAAATTATCATTAGTATTTATTTTTAGTTTCAGTTGCTATTTTCTTCGCAAATTCCAAAAAAGCACCAAAATTATATTAAATTACTAACTTTATTTTAATTACAAATATATAAAATATTAATGTTCTTATAAGGCGATGTGGTCGCTAAGCGACAAAGCCTTCTAAATAAATTAAAAAAAAAAAAAAAAAAATATTAGTAAATTAATATTTAATAAATTTATGTTTGAAACAACCTTAACTGCTGTGACCCAAAATTGTAGTCATAGATGTATTAAACCGTATAAAAAATCTGATATTTAATATCAGCTTACGTAAAAAGGTGTGAGTATCAGTATACAGTATAATTGTATAATTGGACGCGAGTTCGATTCCCAGATCAAGCAAAGTATACTTGAGTATTTGTAAAATATTCTCAGTAGCAGCTCCAAAAACATGAGAGTACATCGGTACCTACACTCTGGGGATAAACGCGTGATGTTATGTTATGTTACAAAATAATTCATAATTTATGGTGACTTGCACGACAAACAAATAATCGTAAACAACAATAAAGTATGTAGGTGAACAACATCGGAAAGTAATAAGGTTCCAGCAAGAAAGCTGAACAGCATTACGCAAAGACAAATGTCTCCGAGTCTGCATTAACATAATCCGAGAGTAGCGCGAAACAAAGGATGTGACGTCACGGGGAGGACGCGGGGCCCTACTTCCGGCCGATGCATGAACCAGGGACCCTACTCTCGATACTGAAGATATTACCGTGATATTATGTCGCGATCTTGGACTCTTAAAATAGACTGGACTAAGGATGATAATCTTGGGAAGAGATCTTTGCCCAGCAGTGATTATTATGTTAAACAAAAGATCTTTCATTTTTTTATTAATACATTATAATATTGTACTGTGTCTTCTGGAAGAAAAGTATTTATTTAATTCAGAGCAAATAATAATAAACTAAACCAACGAAACTAATAAACAGTATGATATTTATTTAGTAAGTTTTCGCTCCATAAATCCTGATCTCGTTATCGATAGATATTGTGACAGCATTCATGATATTTATTATACGCGACATAATGTCTATGCTACAAGAATCGGGCCCTTGACATAGAGTACATAATAAAATAAATTGATGTGGTCCATCAACGTGTGGAATTTCATTACCTTTGATAAAAAAGCCTCCTTTTATTTTTTGCCTTTCATGACGGCTTATAATACCATCGTGTATTAGACATTTTTCTTCAGCAACCTATCTACATATTATACGAACGAAGTTTGTATTATAAAATTCAAATTTATGTACACAATGCGGGTTTGATTATCTAACTGTGCACTCTGTATCATTTTGTATTCATGAAGTAGTTGACTTATGTACATTTAGATAGGAGCTGCAATTTTGAAGGTAAAAATAATCATATTATTTAATCTGATTGAGTATTCTTCTGGATTGCGACTTTGGGAAGAAAGGAAATGTAAATCAGTTTATATACCTATGTGTAAAGGCGAAAGGACACTTAACTCACTGATTCAACACAAATTTTCGAAAACTACTTGACCTTTGGTGCAAAGCTAATGCTTATGTATTATATTAATAATTATTTTAAATATTATACTCATGCATGTACCTTTGTGATTGGATAGTATGTAACTACATTTAGATTCCCCGATTGTTATCCCCTTTTGTAGAAAAATAATGTGACTAAACCATTTCACCGCACTTAACTAAAACCTCTAATTAATAATCATAAAGCTTGCAAATTAATTGCCCATAAACCCGAGATGGCTCGGTGTTGCCAACGTGTAAATTCACTTTAATAGTTTTTAGACAGAAGCGGATCTGCAGTCGTTTTAAATTCCGAACAAAACTTTAACAAGTGCACGTAGTTTATCGTACCCAACATGAGACACTATCTCACAAATACATCAATCTTGTTCAGGAGTCACAGGGGACCGGCCGGTCCGTCCGTTGCAGCATTGGTACGTGAGCGGACGCTACCCACCGATGGAATTCCAATGCTAATACTGTAATGGACAGATACATACAGCTCTATGTATGTATGTGTAGCGTATTCTGAATACCGAATTGTTTTACGGTTCGAAACAAATTGTATATGCCATAGAATAAATTGTTTAGGCACGTGACAAACGATCTTTAGTTAATTTGTATTTTAATACTTTTCTCTGTTGTCAAGTTTGTCTGTGGTAGTAACAGCGCAGTGCAGTCTCAAATATTCTGTTGCAAATTGAATTGGTATTTATTACTTACATTATTGTGATCCAGTTTGAAAGGTAATATATATAGCCAGATAATTATGAACTAAATTAAACTCAATTGACGTCTCAAGGCAAGTAATGTGCGAGGAAAATAGCTTGTCTTGCTTTTGTTCGTAGGCCACAAGTATCGCTGACCATCAGACGGTCAGCTACGGTTATTGCGGACCGTGCGCTTGTTTCTGATACTTATGTATCGAAACTGTTTTTTAAATGAAACCCTGATAATTGTCGATTACAAAAACCGAAAAGTATAATTATTCTATAATGTATAAAAAGTATTCTGTATACATTTATTGCGATATAAAAATAAAAACTCATCAATACAAGAACGAATGTTTGAAAAATACTCTTCAAATTATAAGATTTCTTTTGGGAGGTAAATACTGATTGACTGGAGATGTAAGCCCCCTGCAAATGGCTCGCTTTTTGTAACATATGACGTATACACATACCAAAAAATGTTGTGTGGGCGTACTTAATACACCTCTGCTTTACTCTTTGAGTGCATGACAGACATGCATGATGATATAAATATGTTTTAAAAAGCACGAAATCAGAACACCAGAAACCGCAACAGTAATTAAGCTGCTCGAAACAGCAGCGTCTCGGTTCAATGAACCCATCAATACACTCACAATACTGCAAAAAATCATGATCAAACCACAAATATGCACGGCATTACCATTCATTGCGGAAAAATCATTTAATTAACTCCGCATAATCTATTCAAAAGCATCCACATTCAACAAGTAGCTGGGTTTAAAAATCCTCAATACTGGGTAGCGTACAAAGTAATGAAGTACGGTTTTTTCTGGGAAAGAGATTACTTTTTTGCATCGAGCGTCAAAGAGTGGCGATCTGTTCGAAGATTTTCTTTCCACCAATGGTCTGCGAATACTGCACCACAATGCTTCGGGTTCAAAAGAGCTTGATGAATTCCGGCTCTTTGTTTCCGCTCGCTCTGTCTTGACAAGGCATCGCTTTTTAATTCAGACCATTTCGCCTCCCACTTTTTTATTTTAGTAATAAATCTGGGTATCTGTTACGATTTGTTGGAGTTTCATAACTGTATTTTGTTTGTTCGATATAAATATTGGATGTAAGACAAACAACTACTTATTTATTGCTTTTCGATTAGGTCATTGGTGTAGTGGTCGCATGTGATCCTACTGAGTACAGAGCCTTGGGTTCGATTCCAAGATTGGAAAAACTAGCTTTGGATGTTTGTCTTGTCAGTAGCAACTCGAAATTTGTGCCTGTTCAGTCCAGCAGTGGACGTCTAATAGTTGATATGATGATGAACTCGAGTTCCTTTAAAGATGGAGCGAACCCTAATTATGACCATAAAATGGAACCTCAAACATACAGGCATACTGAGTGGGTACATCAGTTAAGTACTCCCCTGACGTCCTTTCCAAGAATGATATTTTTTTATATTTAGGTCTTTATTTCCCCAAACACACAAATTTTCCATAAATCGTTTCTTACAGGATTTCATTATTAATTAATTTTAAGACTATATATACACTTTATCGTCTCGACTTTTTTACATTTATTTCACAAAGATTATTAAGCCAATTAGAGCAATTATTTTTCTTATGCGTGTAAGCCAAAAATAATTTAATTTTGTTGCAGCTTTTTATAATAAATATAAGCGTCATATTATTAAGTGTTGTTTCTGTAACCAGGGCAAGGTAATCTTATAGTTCTTAATGGTTATGTCTTTATTAGTGCAAAGGTTAATAAGGAGTTAAAAATAATATAATGTTGCAAGAAGTTCTGTAAAAAACTATTTCTGTACTGACTATATGTCGCAGTTGAATAGTATAATCCGCCGTATATATCCGCCGCTAGCCTTTGAACCGCGCCGCTTTACAAAACAGCGCTGTTTTAGAAAACGGATAGCCATCATATAATAGGGCGTATATAATTATATGCATGGCTATATCTATATCACTTAGCCTGAAATTTGGACTAACATAACTACCCTGTTAAATTCTATCTCAAGTAGCCTCTTACAAGATAAATCCTTATACAATATTCTATTTACTAAGGTAATTTATATGTTTTTCTTTACTGCATAGGCTTCCACTAGACCTGTCTCTAATTCATAATATACTAGCTAAATAGCTATGTACGTCTAAAGATGAATCTGTACGTTTTTTTTTCTAGGGAGAGAACAAGGCTTACGTTATAAGCAGTTAGTTTAGTATATAATATTAGTTCGAGAATATTCTAGTAATTTCGCAATATTATTCGCATAGCAGTCATTGTTATTGTATTGTGGACTTCAGACAGAGATAATAAATCGAATCAAATGATGCATTTCTCGATACATATCCACTATAAGTCCAGCATTTATACTTGTATGGTTCTTCTGTATTTGAAGTAACTGTCAGTGTTCTATATAGAAGATCTGAAACAAATACATATCATGAATATTAGACACAGCACGTAGACTGCTAGACAGAGACCTCCAAAATTTGTAAGAAAAGAACTACATCGCAATTTCAACTATATAAGACAATATTAGTTACTTATCCCTAAAAAATAGCCTCGAAATCGATAACATCAGTCAGACTGCATTTAGAAAAATGTATATGTATTCACAAAGTCTAGGCATCACTACACTAGGTGCAGATTTGAAATGCTTTCTATAAATAGAACTGCAAGAGAATAATGTAATTCCCCGGGTGAGAGAAGTGGAATAATAAGTTTTTTCGAATAAAAGAGCAAATAAAAGCGTTAATGCGGCTGCATCGAGATTTTCCAACGGGGAAAAATCGCTCTTTTATGTAAGGGCGGCAAAGAAGGCTTTAATGAAAATTCTGCCCTGTCCCAGATAGACAAAAGTTTTGTATTACAACAAAGTGAAACCGGCCCTTGTTTTATAATAATATGTGCAACTTGTTATCATGTTTTGTCGGCAACCCTAGTCTTAATAATGTGTAATATGATGTATGATAATTTGTGTTATATGTAAACGAGGCACTACATTAAGGTGCGACCTTCAACGACTTTTGTTTCTAGGGACATAAGTCATAACTAGGTCAGCCGGTGAATGAATGAAAAGTATTTTTAGCCGGTGACAACGCACAAAACGGATTAAAACTCATGTCGTAGTTTGCTCATTAACTACAATTTAATTTTCTGAATACCCTGCTAATAGGTGCGAATTATTCCTGGGAATTTATATGCATATATATGCAACCGGTTTTGAACTATAAGACAATGCCAAATGTACCTACTACATAGATATTTGGCTGGACACAACTGTGCTTAGTGGTGAGGCTTGTTGACTGTCAAATCTAGTTCTCGGGTTCCATCGTATGTTATATCAAAATGAACGTACTTATCACATACTCGTTTGAGTAAGTGACCGAACGGTGAAACGGGTCAAAATGTACGTACTTACATTTTGACCCGTTTCACCGTTCGGTGAAGGAATCAACGATATCCTCAAGCGGAATGGCAATTTAACACCCTGTAGAGACTTTTCGTGCAAAACTGACGTGGTTTCCGTCACCATTTCAATAAGTGATAATTAATACACATGGGATTTAATAAAGGCAGAGCCTTGGCAACCAGAGATCTTGACTTGATTATTTCGACTTCTTGGAAGTCGAAATCATTAAGTGATCTCAATGATTTCGAATTTGTCTATTAGCAAATCCTTAGTAGCAGCTTGTAGTTAGAATCTGTGCCTAGAATACCGGGAAGAGTTTTAATAAAATACGCACACACAGCAAATACGTTGTCATGAGGAACACGTCCCCGCAACTCTCAACAAGGCAAAATAAATAAATCCCAACTTTTTATCTGGCGCACAAACAAAAGACATACGCCAAAGAACGTTTAATGAAATCATTCCAAACTGTTCAAATGTCGAAACATATCGGCACGTAGGAAAGCTAGTGATGCAGTTCCATGTGAAATAACCAGATATTTCCAGATATTTCCGGATTATACCTATTGACATTGACAAGGGTTGACTGGGTGCTCGCCCACCCATAAAAATATCCGACTGCAAGTTTTTTAGTGATTTTAATATGAAACGTAAAACTACACTTGCCAACGTTTATTGTAATAAAAATGCTTGTATTGTACTGGACTTTTTTACATGAACATTTATTCAGAAAAGTTAGAACCTTTATTCTCTCATATACTTAAAACATATATATGTACATGCACACCATTAAAATATATATTTGTTCCGTGCGGGAATCAACGACCCAATTAGTCCAGCGATAGTTAACACCCTTCTGTGCTATGGGTCCCAGGTTCGAATCCCGGTAGGGACAAATGTTTGTGTAATGAGCATGAACATTTGTATCCGAGTCATGGATGTTTCTATGTATAATATGTATGTATTTACAAAAAAAAAGTATATCTGTAGTATATCAACCAACTAGTATCCGTAACACAAGCTCGTTGCTTAGCTCGGAACTAGATGGCACTGTGTCATAATGTCTAGAAATAATGATTATTTATTAACTCTATAGCCCGTGGCACAGAAGTCTGAAATCAAAGCAATCATAAAATTAAAAACAGATGATTTTAATACTTATACATTAAGAATAATTACTAACTGAAAACTTTCTGAATAACCTCCAAAAGTACTTATTATATTGCTAAGCATTAATTCGATTTCAAAACCCTCTAAGATCAGTGTTAATAACCTCTCACCTTTGAGATCCGTCCTAAGTGCAACATTGATGACTCTTGAGATGCTAATTGTCTTAATAAAGTTGAGCACTCGACCTCAACTTTGACCTACCTACCAGAGGGTAAAATCAGGAGGACGCTCAACTATGTTGATAGTGATTGTGAAATAGTTATAAAATAACTTCTTGACAGCTAGTAAATTCGGATACCTTCATTGGCACAGTGTCAAAACTGCATCTGTGTCACGGACTATGGATTCGATTCCAGCAAGGAGCTAATATTTCTAATGTCTACTAGCAGTTGATGGCCATTTACTGCGTACAAATCTAAACTCCGACACCTACTGATAACTTCATAGAAAATCGCAATTATTTAATAATTTACCTAGGAATCGAACCTTCAAGCACAACAGTTTTATTTGTAACCAATACACAATTGAGTTACTTTTCTCTAAAAGGCACATTGTAAAAAAAAACAATTATTTTTTATCGACATTATTATTATTAACTATATACCTACTACCATACCTAATACAAAATTCATTTTTTTTTTCAAAAAGTCTTGACAACACCATTAAACAATCATACGTGTAAGGGGTGTTCATGTAATCGCAGTATTCACCTGAAACCACGCGTGTCAAACACGTTTCAAGGCGGTAGCCGTGCATATTGGCTGCGTAGGAGTACCCTCGTCAACGTCACGGCTCATTGACCCCACCCGAATATCAACTGTGAAGCAATTTATTTTATATGAATCTTCGAACTCTTTTGATGCTGTCAGGAAGTGACCTCTTATTGGCAGAGGTATGCATAGCGCATTAACGCATCATTCGAATGACATAGCTTTTTATAATAAGATGTGAAAAAAAGATACTCGGAAATAACGGGTTCCTTTTAAAGATTCCCACATCGATAACAAAAAAGTTATAAATAATTTACTAGCTGTTTCATTGATCTCTTTCAGCAACTCTGGAGCGGGAGTGGTTTCGATTTATTCTATTACATACTGCTTACCGGCGAATTGAGCTTCAAAATTATTGTTATTAATTTAAGAGCTCAACTCTCGTCGATGGTGAAATCACCACTGTTCTCTTCACCAATCTTCTGCTTTCCGTCTTACCTCTTGATACGACCTTTTGATTCCTTTTCTTCCACTCGTTCCATAAAACTTCGTCAAAACCTTCCCCTTCCTCTTTGTCCTTCAATTTTACTTACTAGTATAATTCTATAGTCGTTATGTCGTATCAAGAGACCATTATTGTTCATTGTAATTTTGAATTTGTTTTTTTTTATCAATTATAAGCGTTTAATCAAAATCTCACCTGATTGTAAGTGATGATGTGGTCTAAGATTGGTCGCTTACCAAGAAGAAACCTTTTCACTCGTAACTTGTTTATGATTTATTTATTTATTAGATGATTTTTTTGTTTTGTTTCAGGATTTTATTTGGGTTAAATATAAACGTAAAACATGCAATTAGGTACAAGAATCGGAATAAAAAAATCAGTAATTTAATTTAACCGTCGAATATTCGTGTAAGTGTTAAGATGAGTCTTTAAATTATGTTAATTCAGTGATAGTAATATCCCATGAAATGCACTCACTGCTTTCAGTGTTCTATCAGGAAATATATAGAAGTCTTAAGAGTTTTATTTAGAGACGCGAAGTCGAATGAAATAGGTGCGAATGAAAACGGACAGCTAAACGGAGTTTAGCTATAAAGTGGTTGAAACAGGATTAAAGAATTAAATAATGGATGGGAAACTTTACTGCTTGGATTCCATTTATATGTGAATTATTGAGCACTGTCAAAGGATGTCAGAAATCGAATAGTACCTAACCAATAAAATATGTATATATATATATGTATTTTTATCTATTCTTCAAACACTCGGAACGATTGCCGCAATAAAATCTCGCTGGCGACGTCATAGTTCCAATAACCACATTTTTTACATTATTTTATCTCAAAACGATCTTAATGTTTCGATTTCTGTGGAAAAGAGTCTACTAAAAATAAAAAACCGGTGCTTGACTTGGACACTGGCTTTCAAGTTCAGCATTTGAAAGACTATTAATGATGTAATTTCCTTTGAACTTATATATTACATAAGGGTACATGAAATAAGTTCGTACGTGCGTGTATTGAACATGTAAACGAGATACAAATGGTGATAGTATCATATATACGATAAGCGTATGCAATGAAAAGTAACTAGCTTAAACCAATACGCACGATTCAGTAGTTTCTTGATTTTTTCTAATAACGCCTCTTCACAACCAGCTGAGACACTGTACATACAATAAAATGAGACTTTATTGTTCTCTTAATATGAGAATGAAGACTGTAATAACCACAATTTAGGTTTCAAATTTCAGAATTCGTAGGTCGTTAGATCTGGCCTTCTACAAATGAAATCCTCATGAACCTTCGACGACTGTTGTTGTTGAATTTTTGCTTAACTTTGGACTTCTATGAAAAAATACACGCATTTATTTTTCCTTGCCCTATCATTCAGACCATGAAAACTATGAGTATAATCTGGCTTACCATAAATTCAAGCAAGCTTATCCTTAATGTGACGCCAAATTTCATCGTTTCTTTGCGAGGATGTCTCAGACCTCATTTTGAGTGATGACCTGAATTGTAAGTTGTGGATTGTCTTATCGTTGCCGAGTTACTCACTTATGTTCCAATCAATAAACAAATTAAAAAAAAAATAGGAAAGGTAATATATCAACACCCGATATTCGATAGTCCTAAGCTTATGTTATTCCCTTATAGTTCGGTCCGATTTAGTTGTCAATGTTTTAAAACATTGATTCGGACTAACGTAAATCTATTATAGCATATTATATCCTGTTTGCTCTCATACTTAGATAATGTAGTTTTTAAAGCATTGCAGCCAAACCCTTACCCATCCACTAAAATACTTAAACTTTGAACCAGTGCCAAATTTTAATAAAAATCGCAATAAAACCATAAAAAACGGGGAGAGTGTTCACGATAAAATCAAAACACAAATGTATTAACTTAATGATTCTTTCAACTGTCGTAATTTTATGTATGCAGCCGTTAAAATAGTCAAAAAATGCAGTTTATATAACTTTTATTGCCGTGTCACGTAATAAAATCATTGCGATTGCCGTTATCGTCGCTCAACGGAAGATTGTTTTACTTGGAACTATGCCATAATGGCGTAAGGAAGTAGTAAGTATAAATACATTTTGCATGCCACTTAGCAGTCTGTGTGATATATCATATGCCGGGACAGCCGCGAGTTATCCCTTGTATAGCATTCGTTCCACAAAAGAATAAGGCTGTGACGACTTATTTTACAATTTAAAATTTTCCTTGGTAATGTAATGCTTTTGTTTTATTTAAACTTGTGTGTTAAGTCGTGCTAATAAATTGAGTCGTGTTATCTATGTATTTTATATGTATTTTTTTTATGATTGTACATATATTGTAGTCGTCAGACGCAGGTTTTTGCACTAAGTAGTAACAGCACTATCACAAAATCAGATGAAATACAAGAAATTTTATCTGATTTTGTCAACATCTAAAAGTTTACAAAACCCGTTAAATAAACGCCAAACTATGTATGTAGTTAGATATCGTGGAATCATCGCTAACTTTTTAGTCATTCTTACTTACATACTATAACTTAATTCTAACTCATAGAAATATATGTATATTTCAGAGTATTTTTTCCATTCACATGCAAAAAATGCAACATTATTATTGTGTAAATTTAATTCTAGTATGTGTCACAACTATCTTTCTAACCCAAAATTGTAAGTTAAAAAAAAAACTTAACATGATAGAAAGAATACACGTACATATTTTCTTAGTGGGATCAAAACACTAATGCTATGAAAGAGGGACGAGTTTATTCGAGTTCCACGCGCTTTCTCCATTACCGCTTAGCGGCTAACAATTTTCCTTAATGAATTGTCGATCGAGTCTCCGGTACTGACGTCATATCTCCAGAGGTGAGATATAATGAGCTGTGGAAATAAACTTGAGACGCCGCCGCCAGGTTGTCGGGGCGTGCTTACCACTCCGTCCACTCACGCCGGGGATTGTGCAAACGTTATCATCATTAGTATAGATCATGGACGATTAAAAATTATGTATATACGTTGTAAGAAAAATACTTAAATTGGTTATGTTTATAGGTATAAGTAGATTTTGCAATAAGCAGCCTATACATATTAAACACAACAGTATAATTTTCTAAACAAACAGTATTTTTACCCGACTGCATCAGAAGGAAGGTTATTGACATATTTCCTTTTCTGAGTTAGTTTTTCTGTTTGCTATGACTGCTACCTCATAGACACATACAATGGTGGCATCCCGTTTTAAAAATACTTTACTTAATTTAACTTCATAAAAGTAAGTTAAGGTCAACTGAGCGACTGTGAAGTAAAACCTAACATAAACCATTTGCAGTACCTAATGCAGTTAAAATATGCGCAAATAACATCTGAATCTGTGTCCCAATATCACGAGGAATAATTAAAAATCGTAGACTTGCTCAAAACTCAAAGATTTTCTAGTTTTCTGTTCCTGAATGTAATATACAATTTTACAAGAATAGTTTGTGTAAGAATGTGAGGTTTTTATACAAATAACATCGATTTGGGTGCACTGCGCACACATCACAATGACCTGAACTTACATACTTCAGCTGAGTTATATACAAACAAAGACAGAAGTTTCATCATCCACCTAGATTTTAAAAACGGTATCTACATAAAGAGAATAAGGTTGAAATTTGTGTATTATGTACGTTTTATGTATTTGTGTATAAATAAATATTAAGTAAGTTAAAATGACAAGCTACATTAATAGCCGTATAATCGTATACCAGAGTTATTGATGATACATACAAGCAAAATGTATATTGGTCCTACCTCATCATATTTTATTATTTCTAAGGCTTGTCTGCCAGCCTAAATCTGAAAGTGATATCAGATAAGTTGTATAAAAGTAACCGTTTCTTGTAACTCTAATAAAAGTTAGATATTTTCTGGTTTATAGACTAATGGCAGACAGTCGCGGAATTCTAGCGATAGGCATTAAGTTAATTGGTTTATTACTGTTTCTGGGGTTCCGCAAGCATACTTACTAATGAACCACATATCATTTTAAAGCTTTTCAATGATAAAAGCAATAAACGCAGAACTTGTAATTTTAATACGCCAAATAAACATAAGAGTTAAATAAATATTTTGGCATGTACCAGAATAGTTATTTAACTTATAATATCTGAACTATTTCACTCATTTTATTTTATTACTACAAATTAATTTGGGAAGCAATGTGTTTAAATCAATCGATTTTATAATAAGGTATTTAAGTTTTAACTAAATAATATTTTTTTACTTTAAAGAGGTCTGTGGTTTTTCCACAAGCTCCGGAAACATAACAAGTGACCGAAACAATCACAGTTGATACTACGGAACCCTCGAAGTCACAATTCACTCTTGATTAGTTTTTATTTATTACTATGAACATTTACTTTTTACTATTTCATTTATGTATCGCAATAAATATAGTAGATTTTATTACAACTGTGTTACGGCAACAAATTAGTTAACAACAACGTTGAAAATGAGCTTCTAATCTTTGCTATTTATTTTTTGAATAGGTATAACGGGCTAAATTACCTTTCGACTGTCCGCCATTGTATTCAAGCACGCCTCTTTTGTTTTCCTGATGGGTTTAGAAATACAATGAAGGACAAAATGACGACAGCAATGTGTAACACTCATTTTTATGATTCTTGTATGTAAATATTAGAAAAGATTGAAAAGGAAATGGTTTTCTAATTAGCCCCTTCTTTATTTTCATTCAAATGTTTCCTTCAGTTTGGCTTCTTTCTTAGTCTAGCATGCTATATAAATACCTATAATTAGGTTATACAAAGCTAGTGCTATCAAACCTTTGCAACCCGATTATTGGGCAATATTGATACCCTAAGGGTAACCTGCTTGTCAGGGCTTTCAGATTGCTAACTACCACTAACGATGGTCATAGGTTCTCCTGTTACAATCGTCAACCAGAACAGAGGACCGCCAGCCACGGTGACAGTTGTCACACTTACGCCATGCTGACGCGTTTGTCGACAGCTTAAAGGGGCATGGTGGCGTCCAAGCTCGGCGAGTGCACGATCGACCAGATTTATCAGTACTTTAGCAATGATCGCGTAAATAATATTTGTTTTTAAATGTATTTTTTCGAAGGTACCTTGACATGCCTAGTTAGTTAATGGTGAGCGCGGCTGTGAAGTGTGAGACGATAGATTCAATTCTTTAGGTCAGGCAACATGTTGTATTTGAAGATTTCGGTAGTGGTTCGGACTCTGGACTCCTCTCCGGTTAATGGCAATAGGCTTGCCCCCTTACCGTCTATGGGGCTAACAACATCACAACAACTAAAAACAATAAGTAAATTCTGAAGATGTATACATCTGGTTTAACCTTGAAGTAAATTGGCGTATCTTAAGTTATGTTTACATATGACTGACTAATGTTTAAAATGCCATCTAAACCGGAACTACTGTCTGTTATTATATGGTGTTCGTATGTAAGTCCTGGCTTCTAGGTGCACGTGAACTGCATACGTACAGCCATCGCGGTCGTTTGAATTTCTTCGACTTTTCATACCCTATTAGTAGCTATTTGTCGAATACTGCGCATGAGTAAGTAGATAAACGAAATGTGAAGGTCCTCATTATCTTCTGAGCCGTTACTTAACTATGTCGGGTATAATTATGGTATAATTTCTCCAGATGCAGCTGATTTTATAAGTATTTTACACGAAGTACAGTGTGAGGCAGTGGAGACAGACAAACTGGATGAGGAAGGCGAAGGAGAGAGTTGTAAGTTTTGGAAGAATCATTTGCGGAGGCTAATGCGGCGGATGCTGTTGCCCAAGCCATCATCATCTACACTTGCGTATCAAGATGCTAGTGGCAACAAGTAACTTCTATTCACATAAACAAGCCGTTGTGTCTGTGTCGAGTTGAGCGACGTCTTCGTTGTTTGTTTTCAAAGTACACTTGGTGCCGTTTTGTTCTAATAAACTACTATAAAAAGTATGTCCAGCAGTAAACTGTGATAGGCTGAGTTGGTTAATTGATTGACACAAATTGTCTATTATCACAACTTTCTAGCGCAATCGCTTGACAATGTTTATATCTTAAGGATAAACACCAGGTTATCCTTAAACTTTGACTACAAAGTTAGGGATTTCTTAGCCAGTATCCCTTTACCACTAACTATCCTCAATAGTGCTGTATGACAATCGGTTCCAACGGCTTGACGTGCTCTCCGAAGCACGGAAGGGTCACCCATCCAGTAACTGACCTTGGCAGACGTCGATTAACCATCGATTTATCGGTGTGGTCATTATTTTGCCACGAGCCTCATATGAAAGTGATATGCAAATTAGTGTCCTGTGCAGAAGTAAATACGGTTGTTGTTGGCGTGTATGAAATATATAATTGAGTTAATTAATTAATATAACACACGCGAAAATACGTGATTGTGTGATTATGTCTAATATTTATATGAGTAGTCCACTATAATAGTATTCATATATTATTTGGATTATATAGTTTCAAAAAGTATTTTTTCAGTTGAATTTCTTTAAATACAAAGTACTTAATTTCTTTGACAAACGCGTAGTGGGTACGTTTCTCTGTACTGTAATCAAAATATTTAAAAAAATATAACGACACTATCATGTACATCTAAAAACAATGATTATCCAAAGAATAGTTTTTTTTACAGTTCACTGTTGAAAGACTAGAAACAAAGTGTTGATTACAGAATAATAAAATATTGGCCGAAATATACTATAGGTATACACGTATCATCTTAAACAATACGTGTTATTTTTTAAATAGGTATTCATCTTCTTCCCGATATATGTAAGGCAAATAAAGTTCTAAGTAAGGTTAGTCCATATAGCCAAATCTTTAATTTTTTTATGCTAATGGATGATAGACGATAATTAATAATTAATAGTACCTACCTACAAATGATGGATGATAAAATAAGGATAATTTGCTCAAATTTCAATAACGATGGACTTAAAGTACCTAGTGTGGATTCATTAAGAAAAATTGAGTAGTTGCGTTATACTATTCTGTTTCATTTTCCAACACCGATACACGTTTATAAACAGTATCCGGCTAAACACAACATTTAGAAAATAAAACTAAACTAAACATGACACTTCACTTTCCCGCCAAAAAGTTAGCTAAGATTATTGACCATAAAAAATATTCCATAAACCACAAACAATATTTAAAAACATAAGTGGGTAATAGAGAAATTACTTTGGAATTCCTTATTCTCAATTTTCATAAAACGTTTGGATAGAATTAAGTTATAGTTATAATTCATAATGTAATTTATTCATTATAATGTTTAACAGAATTTAAGTGAAGCATTATTTCTAAGGTTATGCGTATTTTCGTATAATGAAACGTTCAAGCGAAAAATAAAAGCCAGGTATTTGACAAATGATTAGTGATTTGCATGAAGGTAGGTGGGTGCAAATTAACACAACACAGCTAATCATTGTACGCGTGACCGGTGACGACTGGACTTTATATTAAACGTAAACAAATTTATTTAATTATTGCAATTATGGTGGGTGGCGATTAAGTTGATTAATTGTCAAGTTGAACATTTAGTTCGTTAGTGTTGTGCTGTGTCAAGTGACCTGATTTCGCGGTTATTTTTCTGCTTATTTTGACGTGACCTGCAGCCGGCCCAGTGTATTAAGGTATTTGTTAATTTGATAATTGTGTGACTGTGTATAGCCCTCACTGTTATATCCGCAGTGAGATCCCAAATAGTTTAGAAGTGCAAATCGTCCATCGAAAAGTTTGAAGTGTAAGTTAACATAGTTGAAGTGGTGTGGAGTGTATGGTCTAGGGTCGGGTCGGGTCGGCGGTGCTGGAGGCGACGCGGCGGCGGCGGCGGCGGCGTCACCGGCGACGTCGGAGGCGTGCCCCGGCGGGCCAATGGCGCGGCCCCGCCGCCCGCCGCCCCCGGCCGCAGCGCCGATACACCCAGCTCGCCAGTAGGTTTGTGTCCTTTTGGCTGACCGCATGACTCCGTATCTCGCTTCGTCGCTGAACTCGTTGTAACCTGTGTACGTGCAGCACGCGCTTCACCTTCTCCCCACGGCTGACAACGCTAGCTTCCGCCAGAACGCCTCATCTCGGTCTCCCAACTCGCCCAAATTTGTGAACTAACTTGTTGAAAAACTTTGGAAAGTAAAAGTGGGGAAGCAGTGAAGAGCCGGAGTGCAGACGTGCAGCGCGGCGCCCCAGCCAGGTACTGTGTCCGCTGTCCGCGCGCCTCGCGCCCCCCTCGCGCGCTCCGCCGGCCCGCGCACCACAACACGCGACGCTGTTTGTCAATCACTTTGACTAGATCATGTTGAGCCGCTAATTCGTACACGAAGCGGCCCAACATCCTTATTTGTCTCACACATATGTACACATGTTTGTTAGAGACGTAAACACGTAAACGTATGCCTAATATTTGATTTCCAAGAAATATATGTCTGAACTGTTAAATTGGTTTACAAGGTAAGTATTAATCTGTTACCCAAGATCCGTCAAAAGTCACGGAAAGTATGTTGGCGTCACGTAACGCGAACATTGTTATGAAAATAACTTTATTGTAAGTCGGGAATCTTTCTATTTATTTTCCACGACGTAGCGTTATCTTGAAAAGACGACATCATAAAACAGAGTAATAAAAAAGTTTCATAAATCGCTATTTGTCGGATAAAAGTATCTACAACATGAACAAAAACATAAGTAGGAAAAGATATATGTATTTGTTTTATTAAATTGATCTCGTCAGTATTCAGTGGAGCCGAGGGCACTGAAAGCGAAGGTTGCGTGAAATCAGACTAAACTATACATATTCAATGTGATCTCGGCTACGGGGCTACGGCGGTGCTACGAAAACCCAATCGCATTAAAACGGCGGAACAAATAAAAGGGTAGGTAGATACAAGATCCTTCGAATAAATATAACAATTTGCGCTTGATCACGTCGGAACGTAGCCAGACAAATTAAAGAACATTTTTGTGTACGAGCTCCTCGGCCTCCGCCGGCTTCATAAAACTTAACTACACGCCGTAACCGCCACTAATTATAAGGGTGGGTTTACATAACGTATTTATGAGCATGAGATTTAACAACAACGCGCGGGTCTCGGGTGGTCTGTTATCGCCCCATTAAAAAGTTGTCCTCTGCGGGCGCGTAAATAACATAATATGACGCTTCGCGCCACGCTCGACCATCCGAGCCGACTGCGACGTACCCTACACCGACACTCCACCTTTGTTTTGTCTTTATATTTATCATTTTATATTCTCACATACGTAAAATCATATTTATAGCTGAGATAAGATAAAAATACAGACCAAAATAATGTTCCTATTATTTTTTACCGAAAATAATACTGTGTAAGCAATATGTTTTTTGGCGTTTAAATCTACGGCTTAGTAATAAAGTTAATTAATGAACACCAATATCCCCAGTATCCACGTATTATTTTAACCTTTGCTCGCGAAGATATAAAGTCTAATATACATTAATCAGGCGGCGACTGCAGTGCAGCGTGACCGCTGCAGTTAATAAGGACGCCTAACGCCACAGTTCGTCGCACCACATTTATATACAGTGAGCACTTGGCTTTAGATTTAATTGTATATATTTAGCTGGGTAATGAGAAAATATACCTCAAAAAGCTGCTACTTGCTACGCATGATCTAACCGAGGTAGGATAAACCTTGTAACAAAACTAATAGTACGAGTTGATGCGATAAGCTAATATAAGCCGGCAACTTCCACGGCTGGGAGATTGGTCGCCGACGCCGAGACGACGCCGGGACGACGCCGCGCCGACGCCGACGCCACTTCCAAAGTTTTCATGTTTACACACCGCTCTGACGATGATACTTGTGCTAATTTCTCTATTTACGACAGCTCCCTTGCTACTTAATAAGAAAAACTTGCTTATGTCTTTGATAAACTCCAAAGTTTGAATTAGTCTTTGGATACTTAAAAGTATTTTTATTTTATGAACTAGAAATTAATTGGTGCGAGGGCTTCAGCGAACTTTCTGATTTATATGACACATTTGCGAGCCACACACATTTCGTTTGTACAGCCCATTACGTCCGTGAAGTTCCGCGGGGCGATTAGATACCGCACGGTTAAAATATGGGCGGGCAATTCACATTGGAATTATGTCTATTTTATTAACACCACATTTGTCTTAGCTTGGTTCTTGCTTTACATGCTGCTGATAAGGTAGTCCCATTTTGGTTTGATTAAAAAATATCTAGATAATTGATCAATTAACACCTAAATTAATAGTTCTATTGATTCGTCATACTTACGCGAACATTAGAGCTCCTTTACAGGAGCCGCAACGCCAGGATTAAATAGTATTAATACACCGCGATACAATCCATGAAAATTCTTTATTTCATTAAACATCAACACCTAAAAAAGGATCGAAGGTTAATAAATATTATTATTAAATACAATATTTAATTTGGCTTGACAAATATAACTAAAAGCATTAGCATATATTTTTCTGAAAGTTAAAAGTCCGTAAGTGGCACAAATGAAAGCCGAAGCCAAATCTTCAGCCGTACAGTACATAAAACCCGTGCTACGAATTCGTAGCACAGGTCGTGGCGTGTAGCAATCAACTCGCTACGTATATGCGTAGTGGTATGTAAGCTTGAGTAGGCAGTGTCACCCGTCACGCGAATTGACAAGGTAATTTGACAAGTATGTAGATATTAACAGGTAGAAGCGGTTCCACGCCAAATCCTTAGTAATCCACGCGGCGCGACGCCAGCCTGTCTACCTCATATACATAACTGAGAAAATAAGTTAATTTTATTGAAATATCGCGTTCATCTTATATTTTATGTATTTTCTTAAACGAGGTTATTCAGATAGTACTTTTTATATAAAAGGGAGAGCGAGGTAATCATAAAAAAGTACGTCAAGTTTTACAAGTTATTGAAATATAAAAAAAGGAACTTCTTATAAAACACTCGACTGGTCAATGCTTCTTAATATTTTGTGTAAAGATTTTTGTTACAAAATTGTTCATAATCAGATTCCTCTTCAAATTGATACACTCATTTTGAGTAGCACCATCATCATCATCATTTCATTTAAACAACGTCCACTGCTGGGCATAAATGCCCAAAGGATTCCGAGAGTAATATAATATGCATATGCAATTAAATTTATTATATTGATAGGGGTTAAAACGCATAGGTTAAGTGCGGTGACTGAGATGTCAAAGGTCTCGAGTTCGAACCCAAGGCGCGCACCACTAACTTTTCAGAAGTTATGTGCGTATGTATCACAAGCTCATACGGTGAAGGAAAACATCGTGTGGAAACCTGCATGCTTGAGAGATTTGTCTCGATGGGATGTGAAGTCTGCCAACCCGCAGTAGGCTAGCGTGGTGGTCTATAGACTAATCCCTCTTAACTGAGAGGACACCCATGCCCAGCAGTGGGACGTTAATAGGTTGATGATGATGATGAAAACGCATACAGCATTGATTTTAAAATTGTTTCTCCTTCTATCGAATAGATGGATTCTCACATTAATATTTTATTAACAAAACAATTTATTATAATTAATCCAAAACAAAAAAAAAATACCAGGGAAACATACCGAAAACATTAAAAGAGGCAAAACATTCCGATCTAGATTGTCCATACAATTTTTGATAAAAAGAACATCGAATAAGGTTCAATGTCTACTCAGACTTTTCCTAAAAAAGGATATTAAAAAAGAGAATCAATTCGTTGTAATTGGATACCTCTGATCTGTCAATTACGTACTTGTGGCTAAATCTATCCCAAACAAACAAACGCTAGGTTAAGTAGGGTTGAAATAAGGATGCCTTATATTTCACCGGCCGACGTATCATGATATGAGTTATTATGTTTTCTTAGAGTTTTAGATGAAATATTATTTGAAGGGTTTCGCCTTAAGTTATACTTAGTAAAACATAGCTCCGTTACCTGTGAAAGCTGTCAGAATAACTTTTATTTAAGGTAATGTGGCTGCTTGAGCTCGCCAAGATCCCAATTTATTTGGTTTCGCTCTTATTCTTCTTTTTCCCAGCAATGAATATCTGGCTGCATAATATAATTTTATACAAACAACTGCTATCAGGCCTTGACGCCAAATCATTCGACAATATCATTGTCCTAAGGATAAACAAATTGTCAGGGATTTTAGGTATATAGACAGATACCTAAAATCCATTCCCGATTGTTATAGGTGTTTGTATGACAGTCGGGATTGACGGCTGAACGCAGCGTAGATAGGAATGATCATCCATCGATGGATTGGCTCTATTGATCAACTTGACCATGACTTAGCCACAAGCCCCTTTTAGTTATACACTTAGTATAATAAATAAATAAAAAATAATCCCGCAAATAACTTAGTCAGGCCGATAACTTTTTACTTAAATCTTGAGCATTCATAGTAAATCAGATTGTCAATTTCAATTAGTAATTATAACATCAATTCACCTAACACCTCAATCGTCGGGATTAAAACAATATTTATTTATTTGATTCATGGAAATCTTACAGTTAACTTAACATAACAGTAATCCTATATCGCGATAAAATTGGGAAAAGTAGTATTACTATTTCCATAGCTATAGTGTCAAAATTTTTGTCATATGGTAACTGTTTCTACGCAAATATATATTAAGTTGTGAATATAATATCATCGTCGTCATCTTTAACCCATCATTGTCCCACTGCTGGCCTTGGATCTCCTCTCATTTGAGCGGCATTGGGCATAGGCTTTAATATAATATACTGTATTATTATTACTAAAAAATAATCTCGGCTTTTACTACATCTCTAGTCAGGTTTTAGTTACAAATCGTCCATGATTATTAGTTCGAAATTAAAAATCAAAAATGTTAAAAAAAAAATGTGTTTCAATATTATTGTCTTAGTTTATGTTCGTTAGTTTTTGCAATGATGACCACTTAATATACTCATTGTCTAAAACGTGGCATCTATTAATATAAGAAACTGTGGGTCTATAACAGTTCTTTCGTTGTTCTACATCACCTTTAGAAAACACACATACTGGTAGGTACTGATGTACGCCATTTGGTGGCGCAATGAATTTTATAAGTTCTTTTAATGTATCTTGAATTAATATTTTTGTCCTATTTTTCTTCTCTTATTACGTAAAAATAAGTAGAAAAAAAATAAAACCATATTTTTGTCAGTAACAAAATTCACAACAATTCTTTTATAAAGTAGCTATGTTTAAGAAAATACAGGAAGTAGGAAACCAGTTACTCTTGCTTGGTCCCATGAGAGAACTGAAGTGAAAAAAAGTATGATAAAAACTTTTGTCCTTTATCAGTTTGACAAGATTTCCGTAGCCCTTTTAGAAAGAGAAGGAAAATGTTATAGTTGCCTTTAATCTATGTTTATTTCTGTAGAAATCTTCAGGTGTGTCATTATTTGTAGGCAGAAAATGGATACGTTTTCTAGTTAAACACGTTTTTTTTTGTTTTGTATCTATCATATAAGATTATTTCAATCATTTTCTCTTCATCAACATTTTTAAGTCTATTAATCATACATATGATATGTATGGTATGACTATGAATCTATTAATCATACATATGATATGTATGATTAATAGATTCATAGTCCCCGAAAGGTTGTGCAGAGATGTACTAATGTACACCCACGTTTTTTTTGTGTTGGCATTAACCGGGCATAAAATTAAAGTATATTAAACGTAAATATTTCAATTGAAAAACCAAAAAGTACAGAAAAAACTATATTGGAACAATAAATTTCCGGGCAAAGAAAACCATAAATAACATCTTTGTTTCCGGATAGAGTAACAATAGAAACTAATTCGATACACGTATTCATATAGACGCGCCCGTTTGCACTCCCATACATTAAAACGGACATATTGCGGCTGTACGCTCTATATATAGTCAGCTATGCTAACTAAATCACCCTCAAACACCTACACACTAGAGATATGAAACCATACGTATGAATACAATAACGAAAGGACAGTAAAGACCCAACCCTGGGTTTGTGACGTCATTTAATCGACGAATGGTGCTCCACAGAGCAGTTTATCGTGATGTCAATAAATCTGAAGCCAAGCGTGGAGCAGACTATGTTCTTATGTCGGAGAATTCCATGTCATGAAGTCCAATTGAGCGAGCTAAAACGGTTAGTAAATTATGTAATATCGCTCTTACGTGTCAGCTTCTATTTTAGAAATTTGACCCTTGGTGAAACTAACTCTTAATGTAATTGAGAACGTCAACTTCGCCTTAGCATGAATCTAAGAACATTTAACTTATAAATCCGGTTACAATTTTACAAAAAGAGAAAAATTCCAATAATAGCAAACAATATCTTTAAGTATTTTTGGACAGCAAGTTTCTAAGTAAAGCGAGAATATTTTTACAAAGTAAAATATACCTTCAAATATTTTTACCCAGTATAATAAAATCGCTTTGCGTAACACGGACCAGGCTATTCTGTCAACGTGACGTAAGTACGTCAAACTACAAAAAATAAATTTCGCAATCAAATTTTGGAACAGACTAAAATAAATATGCTTGCAAAACGTGGTTATGAAAGTACCTGCTCTAGCGAAGTTTAGCAACAGTTCATTAAGTTAAGCGAAACCACACAAATTAATTAAAATATTACGTAAAGTTTGGAAAGAGGATAAAGTTATTATACGTTATAAACAATAAAATATAACCCAATTAATTTGCGGGTAGTAAGACTGTTGGCAAGTTCGTCTGACGTAGAACCAACATATTGCCAAATATTTTGCCGCTGACCAAGTATGCTAATATTTTAAAGTGTTTCGGTTTGAATGATACCTACTATAATTAGCCAATAGGAAACAAGAAAAAATTAAAAACCTATAACTCAATAATGTTCTGTAAGTCCTTAGTGTTGCAAACTTATAGCTGTATAAAAAGAATATGAGATTTTATTAATCTATAGACTCCCATAATTATTCAAAGATTTCCTCCATCCATTAAGCGTTAAGTGACTAACAATTTTTTTCTTTCACATTAACTCGATAAAAAAATTTCATGTGATGCTAGATAGATGAATGAGAATGGAGACATGATAGCGATTCTCACTACACAAATGTCGTCAATGGATTATTTCTCTTTTAATGCACCTCGATGGCATAATCGGTATAAAACTGTATAATATAAAAGAGAAAGTTTTAAATGGCCCACCCCAGTTCCTTACTGAGCCAGTCCAATCACATAATCAATTTATCAGTGCTGTATAAAAATAGGATACTTCGTGTTCTATTCCAATCGTTCCGCTTTAATAGAATTTTAATTTCAATTTCACACATAGCGGCGCACGCGGATTACGACACTGTACGAGTCAGGGCGAGTCGAGTCGAGTGAATTTTTCCGATCGGCTCGACAACTCTACCGTAGAAATTTTGATGGGCCGTTATTACACAGTCCGTTTCAAACGTATTGTGCGAATGCGCTACAAAAATAGCAATATTTTGTATTGTGTGCGGCTAACGTTGCTGTTTGAGTTGGTGCGCTTTTAGCGGCACGACACGGCATTCATAAAGTCCCAGTATATCTGTTAGAAAATTAAAATACATAATGTGTAAGTATATACATAACAATGTGAAAAATTTAACAGATTTTTATCGAATTCAGGAGAAAATAGCCGCAATAAAATACTAGAACATGGAGTAGGTATAAAATGAAATCTTTATTTCAAAATGTACAGCATAAATAATAATCCAAAAATGCATTTCGCTTCATGACAACAAGATATATCAAAACGCGAATATGTTAACTGATTATGAAATGCGAGCGCATCTTATCACCGCGAAAGACAGCTTGACGTTTTCGGCTCATCAACTGTCACTTGAACAAAATTCCCGCAAACCCGGTAACATTGTTAAGCATACCGTTACGACACGATAACGAGGCGCGACACGTTACGTCGTCTGCAACCAGGATAATGGGTTTGCAGTCACCTGGAAACCGCCTGTTTTATATTTCATAGTCGTGGCGACTCGTGGCGTGCGCATCCAATTAACTTCAGTTGTCCGCCGCACCGTTTGTAATGAACGGTGAAATACCTATCGGCTTGATGAGTGCTGCCAGTGTACGCCAGTCTTTATGACCTACATGCTTAACGCAGTCCGGTGAAATGAGCCAGTTGCGAGTATGTGTGCGCCGACATTATGACAAGTCACGGTAAATGAAAATTGTGAAATTATTTGCGACTATAAATTCGTAATGTGTCATGAATGTAATTTTATGTCGCTGCCTTCTTTTATATGATATTTGGAGCGTCCAATTTATTATATTGCAATCTCTTTGTGTGATGAAAATGAACGGTATTTAAATCATAACTCGCTTTTGTTATTATTATGTTAGGTACCGTAGATTGAGTTTATCGAACAAAACAAATAATACAGCGTAATTGAAAATAATATGAATATAAACTAAAGCAACCTTTTCATATAAAACGAGAAAAACGATGAACAATCTCATTTGGACCGTAACTATTGTGTGTTGGGAGCATAAACTAAGGGTTTTCCCTCTTTATTTTTATGGTCGTCACAAATGTACGCTAAACAAAAGTGAATGGTGTGCATGTTACAATACAGGCACGATTTGATCGTAAAATTTGAAACGAAAAATTTCAAAAATCGCGTTATTTTTCATACTTACATAAGTTTAGAATATTCATACAAACGCAGCAAATATGTTCGACACAACTGTGTATCGAGGTAATAAAGCAGACATATTCAATATTCTTTTGTGAAACTCGAACGGAATGGTTCGATGATTTGCAGCTTAAAGTATATATCGCGTTGCATCGCCATCAATCCGTAAGTGAATCTAGGAGCGAGCACGTCGCAGCTGCAAGTGATATCACCTGACGATGTCGTTTGTACCCGTCCAACTGGGATTAGGCACGGGCTACACGCGCGCAAAACGACAGTTTGAATTACGCTTACGGATTTACGCTATTGATCGCTGGACTTTAAGATATTCACAACATATCGGCGTTTCGTCCGCATTTGGACGTATTTTACAACGTTTCGATTCAAATGATTTAAAAAAAAAAATTGTAGTGACATAATAATGTTACAATTAAATCAATGTTGCCTTTTCAGTCGATTAACCCAGATATCAAAAGGTTTTTCCTTCAATTCGTCGAATCAAGTGTGATGTTCCGATTTCATTGAAGTTTCCCTTTGTCTCTGGCTCAAATCCGATTGGAATCGTATGGCTCTCAATCCGACGTATAGTGCTTTATTGCTTATGGTGTCCCGAGTTTAATTCCTCTACCTTCAAATCGGATTGATATGGAACTTGAAATATATGGAAAATATTTGTGACTATTTTATGACTTGTTGATTATCCTTTGTTGGTTAAAAGGTTTTTATAGAAAGTAGGTTAACGTTCAAATTATATAAACACGCAACCTGTTACTAGGTAATATTTATTCGGAGCAAATTAGGCATACTTTTTTACTTTCGTTGGTTACTTTTTTGTCGGAACATAATTAATACAAAATAGCATTTTTTTTTACTCTGAAGAAAATCCGCCGCTATCTAACTTTTTTATACTTATTACACATTACATACGAAATGTATAAGAAACCATATTAGTATTTATTGCGGTTAAGTAATATTACTCAGTAAACAGGGTGATATTTCATGCTAATTTCAATTACACTAAATAACTCGCATCAACATTCATGCGAGTTAATCAAGCAAAAATAAATACCATAGTTAGAAGCGCAGTGCAGTAGATCTAACACACAAACAAGGCTCGCAGAGCCAATTTAATAACCATACTAGAAACTAATAGTAAAGTTAACGAGCTAGCATATCAAAGGGCCAATATATTTTGTTTGCATAAAGGCGCGCTTGCACGGGCCGGCGGAGTTTCCGCAAGTATCCGCTGGGAAACCGCGTTACGAAAACATTTTTCATAAAGCCTCTACACATACTTGATACGTAATTTATGGAGACATCGCCTTACAGCGGCGTTACTTGAATGTTGATTAGAAAATGTTCTACGGCGAAGTTGCCATAAATCGAAGGAAACGTTGATGCTTTTTACGTGCGGTATAAGATCACTGATGACGGCGAGGAAGGCTTCTATTTGCATACAGTTTGTCATGTTCAGTTTGTCACTTTTTATATGAATATCAAACAGGATGTGTCTGTACCTACTAAGGGTAGGTTAAAACGCTATGAATAATTAATTACTAGAAAACTAGTCATCGACTACAGCGCTTCATTAGACAAACACATACAGTCACAATTCTGGTTCTCATACTGGTACTCAGACCAGCTTGTGTGTGCGATAATTTATAAACTCACCCAAAATTTAGACCAACATATTAGAGTGAGGCCACCAACAGCACCACCACCGCCATACAATGTGCGAACATACATACGTTACATGAACAGTTACTGCAACATACGCACATAAGCACTTACCCTGTATCGTATCCATGTCCAACTTGACAAGTTGCACCACGTAACACGACGTATCCAGCGTTATGTGCATTTAGATTTTATTACCAACGCATAGATTTCCACGCCATTTTAAAACTGGTGATAAATTTAAATGGTCTACCTACGTAAAAACATACAGGACGTTTTTTATTTGGCACTATAACAGGCTTGTCGGGTATCGATATTTCATAGTAAAAATGAAAAAATAAATAAAAAGGGATTGAAAGTGCTCAAAATGGTGATCATTTTAAAGATAAAGATTATATATAGTATATAAATATACATGTGTATAATATTATTGTATAGAAGCTTTAATATTATTAAATACTTAACTTGTGATCTCTTATTTGTGAGGGTCTACATACAGCATTGAGGTCAAGCTCTATTTGAGTATTCATTCAACTGATTAAACCAGTTAAATCCAAATTAAAATCCATTAAATACTTTCAGCCCTAACGCTGAATCAGCTATTTATAGACTTTATAACGGTAAGGATAAGTCGCATAATTACATTATATTTTATTCTTTGTGACATAACGGTATTGCCAGTAAACGAAATCTGATCACAAAAAAGACGAAAAAAATATATATAAAGGGATTTGAAATGTTCAATAAGGCGATCAACTAAAGCCGGTTGTTGACCCCTGAATGTTGACAGAATTTTTGACAAAAATAAGAGAGATTGTTTGTAAAATAATGCCATAATCAACCTTACTTTCTATGCTTTGTTCTTTTTTAAGGACCGATTTATCGATAGTCTGATGAATTTTATCAGACGGATAGCTTGACAGATTTTCTATATAGACGCCGTCAAACTATCAATATTTTTCTTTGTAAAAACTTAACTGTCTGCTGAAAAATCAACCTTAAACTACGCGACGGATTTTGATAAAATGTTCGCTGTTATTAAGGTAATTTCTTCCAAACTTTTAAGCATAATATATGCATAATAATGTATGCATTTACGTTATTATACTTATGTTAGTAAATTGCAACCTCGTGAAACTGGATGGGTCGCCAGTATACAATATTTTTAATTAAAATTGTTATCACCAGCCTCATAATAGTGCCTACAAATAAGAAAGCGCTTAGGCCTATGCCTAAACATACATAGGAGTGATCATTATTTAGGATCCATTTTTTTCTACCGTAAATTATCTATGTATTTTTTAAATGTTAAGGTATAATTAATTCGTTTCGATAGTTCTTTTAAAAAAACTTTTACAATTCAAAGCTTTAATTTTTGCATACCTACTTGATAAATAATTGAAAAACTTAGCACGTTTTCACATACCTACCTACATAAGTTATACAAACATTTTCCATAAATATTTACTTTTGTCACAAAGATGCTAACCGCATATTAGTTATATTATTATGATAGCTTTCATATTAAAAATCATATGTAAATAAAAACATCGTTCCGCTTTTTTAACTGTCTATTTCATTGAAAGAGCATCAGCTACAGAAAAATCGCGCGCTTAAATACCTGGAAAATGTAACACTACGAAATGTCACTTTTTTCCAATTGCAGGGAAGTAAAAAAGCATCTGCCACAGTCGCATAAGTTAATTTCCGGAAGCCGGGTAGTATCGTCGGCTGTTTGTTTGTTTATCCGGCTTGATTACGCGCAGCCGGGCGTGGATCGCCGTTCATAAGCCATGTAATCAGCCATCAGTAGATAGTAAACATTGTTCATACGATATCCATTAGTCGTTAAGCATTTTGGAATTGCTTTGTTATTGATTTTTGCGTCTATTGTGTTGCCGGCCTTGCTCAGATACCACTTCCTACATGTCATTTTGTCTAGCGATCGATTTCCGTTTATTTTCAATGGTTTTTTGATCAATTGATCATAGAACAGTTATAAGAAACAAACAAATGATCGATTTCTTATACTTACGCGGTTTATTTATATTATTGAATCCCACCTCGTAATTAATCCTACTCATATTATAAATGTGAAAGTTTGTATGGATGTTTGTGTGTTGTGGATACTCACTACTTAAATTTAGCATACATACAGCTTATAATCTGGATTGACACGTGAGCAAAAAGGCTTTTGCTCTATATACTTACCAAGCGGGCAAAGCCGCGGGAGGTAGCTAGTTAATAATAGATTAAAATCTATAAAAGTAGTTTACTTCCACATAACAATCTTAATAATATGTGCTATATAGATAGATAAACAGATGTTGTTATAAGAGGGAATCAACCCCACAACCTTTGACGCAGAACTGGATCGCTCAGTTATTTTGTAAAAGTGCCGTCAAGTTTTACTTAAGTTTAAATGTTAAACCATATCGACAAACCGTGAGAGTACATTAATACTCTTCGGCCTATTCCTTTGGTGATAGTGTGATACAAGCGTTATGATGTTATATGAAATGTCAATCAATAAAATCAAACTATTTATGTAGTAGGAACATCGACTCATACATTAACTTTACGTCAATCAATATAAAATATTTAATCGAAAATACTTTCTAAACGTTATCTCTATCTTATATTAAATCTAACTTCATTTTGTTGTCTGCTACAGCGACCAATTACACAGTTTTCCCATCGAAATAACAATATATTATAATCGTTTCAAAACGAAGTCTGTTCACGAAGTTGAACAACCAAACTGAAGATTTGTTGGAAATAAAACTAAATAAATACTATCTAAGCCCACAACCTGTCTGAGAAGTTCATAAGCCGCGAATAACAACTTTACTATAAATTGGTCCATGAAATTATTTTTGATATTCTTGAGTTCATTGACAGTTCATTAGTATTCAATTAGTATTGAAATAAAACTACTTTTAACGGATTTTATCGCGGTATATTGATATTGTTTTAACCTCAAGACCGAAGGACACCGTGAGCTCGTTCTGTGTAAATCGGATTGTCAATAATAATTAAAAATGTAAGGTAGCTGTTAGTAATCATAACTTCAAGACGACCAACACCTCAGTCAGCCCGTGACCATGGATGCTGTAAAGGATCCAAAACGTCGGGTTAAAATAATATCAATATACCGCGATAAAATCCGTAAAAAGTCGTTTTATTTCAATGTCTAATATTCGCGTAAGAACTCAATTAGTACTTCAATATACACACATTAGTAACTACCGGCTTATGTTCTTTCCTTTCCAAAAAACTGCGGTCGCACAAAAGTTTTTTTTCTGTTTCGTAAATATTTCTATTGATTCATCGTTATAATCAATCAATAGAAATACTTATATACGTAAACATTAAACAATAGCTTAACCAGTGATATATTTTTTTATTTAAGTGCGGGAATTGAAATCACCACTCGTCGCGCAGAAGACGATATAATCAGCCACTGCGTTAATCGTGTTGACACCCACGCTCTCATTAAGTAAGTATAATAAAAGTAGTCAAACAAGAAAACACAGTAATTTAAATAAAACTACTTTTTATCGCAGTATATTGATATCATTTTAATCTTGACATTTCATGTTGAAATAAAAATGTACGTATAACATACAAACCAGTAGAATATACAAACCAGTAGAATATTTAGCAATGCGGAGGTACGTCCCCCTCCCTCCAACACAAAGTCATCAGCACTCTTAACTTTCACATAGCAGCAAGTCAAACATCTCAACTTCGAAATTCAAAACACATACTTCGAACTTTTCGAATTGATGTGCGAAATAATTAGCTACATATTATTATATATCTTTCACTTGCTTAAACGATACACGAAAACACCGACCAACTTGAATACCACTATGCTGGATTTTAGTGTAACCTGGAGTCATTTCAGTAGTTAGTTTGACTGGTAAGTTTACAGTAATATAGGGACGAGAAAAAGTACAGTGGGCTGATGATATAAATAGGTAAATTTAAACATATCTGCCTCACATCAGTTAATGCTCATCGTCCTATGTTGCAAAGATAGAGTTAGTCGACTTTTGTTGTACTCATTAAATTCAAAATGGAAAAGCATATTCAATTGCATAGTGAAAATAATGGCTTGGGATTTTATAATAAAATTTGCTGATCAGGCTCTAGAGTCAATGGACCTTTATAGTCCTAAATACGTAGGACTTACATTCGTCTACCGGTAGAATTAGAGCAAGTAGAAATATTACGTTCAATATATTCTTCAGGGTGACCTCGAAGAAAAAGGTGTTTTAACTTGGTAAACCCCGGATTTGAAAGCATCTGATGCTCGACACTCAAGACTTTTAGTTTCATCTGTCGCTAATAGATGGCGCTAGTCGTAATCTGAATAAAACGGATGAGAAAAGAAAAATGAGGATGTATTTCTTTGAACTTGATATTCTCATTTTAAATATATTTTGGTAGTAAATGAAGTATAGTAATTATTGGAATAGTCTGCCTATTTTTAATGCAAGGCACTCACGGAGGTAAGGCACACAGAATGGCGAAATCTGTAGGGAAATACTTTCAGAATTACGCTCATCCTTTGTTAGGATTAAAATAATAGATACAATAGGATTTATTGCTAATGCTAATACTAGTCCCACAAATTTATTTTACACGCTCGAAGTATGATTTACGTGTATTTTTTTTAGACTTCAGAACCTACTTAGTTGTTTTTAAATAATGTTTTATCACATGCAGATTAACTCAATCCGTTATGTCCGACAAAAAAAATGCCAATGATATTAAAAGAAATGATAAAAACCGTTGATTGATATTTTGAGAATATATTATTTGAAATAAAACTAGAAGCCTTCACTTTAAGATCAATTTTGATTAATTCTCGAACAACAAAGGGTTATTACCCTATTCTACATTACCCACTGGTAGTGGTGACAGTCCATTTCATGCTAGAATCAACTCTATCTCACAAATAGCATGCCTAAGGTAAAATCCGATACCTATTAGGTAATCCTTTCAATACTCGAAAGCTTAACTGAGATTGTTGGACGTAGGCTCTTCATTCATGAATAAGCTAAACATTTGCTGGCAAATGGAGCTAAAACTAATAAATAAGTACGAATAGTGTCGAAAACTAGAATGTTTATTCGTTGAAAACCATTTTAAATATTAAGTTTCATACATTTTCGTGGATATTAGATATTGAGATGAAACTTTTTTGAAATAAAACTACTTTTTACGGATTTTATCGCGGTATATTGATATTATTTTAACTCGACGTTTCGCATCCTTTACAGCATCCATGGTCACGGGCCGACTGAGGTGTTGGTCGTCATGAAGTTATAATTACTAACAGCTACGTTACATTTTTAATTATTATTGACAATCCGATTTACACAGAATGAGCTCACTGTGTCCGTCAGTCGTGCAGTTTGGTTCTTGGAATTAGATTTAACATTGACACAGTGAACAAAATAATACCAGTAGATACACTGCTCTAAAACCCTAATAAAGTTGATTTATTTTAACTAATTTAGAATAAAAATGTCCTAATGTGGTTTTTTGATATGTAACTATAAATGTACCTACTTTATTGAAGTTTAAATATTTATAAACAGCTTTTTTTTAATAAGTTAGTTCTTAAAATTCAAAACCGTGAATGTTCGAAGTCCATGTGTTTAATAATAGTCCGATGATATTAATATAGAACTATCTTAACGCTATACTAAATTCAACATGCCTCATAAAATTGATATTTACAAAAATCCGTGTATCCTTAGCTAACGTCTCTTAGTACCGCAAATTTCAGCTTCATAGCTCATGCCCGGGGCTTTGCACAGAACCTCCTCCCATAACTCCCCCTTAAAATTGAAGATTCCAAAAATCCGTTCTTAGACGTCTCTTGCCTACAGACTTCCTACTTTCCAAATCTCAGCGTGTTTAATCAATGAGTGAGTGAAAGATTTTTCACTTTTAAACATACGTACATTTAAATAACTAGTATTTTATCTCCATATTTCTCTCTAGAATATACTCGGATATAGAACAGGGTACTGGGAGCTATTTTCATCGATCTTTCCTTCGTTACGACGAACCATATTACCGCGGCTATACGTACATTTATGGCTTGGCAAAAACGTCACCTAGCTATTACCATACGTAACAGGGTTAAAACGTACATACACGTCTAAGTGAAATAAAAAACGCGGTAAAAATCCCACTTGGGAGTAGTTAGAGGCACTCCAAATGTCAACCGCTCTTAGCTAAGTAATCAGGTTTAAAATTCATGGGGTCAGAGTTTGTGACTGCCCTAGGGTGTTTTATTGGGAGTAAAGTTATGTTACACTCACTAAATCGGCTACTAAGGAAAAATATTTTTGACGATCCATTAAAAAAACGTTTGTTCTTTTGCCATGAAAATTACTAGCCTAATGCTCATCTGAAAAAAATCACAAACATTTGCCTAAGCGATAACTGACAAATAATCAATAACTAACTAATAAATAATCAGTATGTTATAAAAAATATAAATCATTTACGTTTCAACTCGGAACTAAAACCTGTTTTAGACGTGGCTTGTAGGCTAGGTTCGTTTACCTACTAGGTCGAACAAAGTGTCAATAGGCTGGGTTTTTTTAATATTTCAGTAGCAGTTATATGTTAACCCTGTTAATGGCAGGAACCTTCAGGCATTACAGGCATTATTAGCTTAAATATTTTACCGCAATATGTCTGGACTTCAGTATTTCTCAGCCTAATCTTTGGGAGATACAGGCACCATAATTTATTTTGATTATATATTATACTTACAAATAAAACACAACTAGACTACAATAATAAGAGTGAAATGATTGCACTTCATCATAAAACTATAATGATTCTTGTGCCATACAAAGCTTCTACTACCTTATTTTTTCCGTAGCTTGATGTCGAAAGTCGTCAAGACAAAAAGGTAAATACTTATAAGAAAGCCAACAAAGCGCAGGTAGGAAATAATCAAAACCCTCATTATTGTGATCTCTAAAAGAGTCTTTTTAATAAGAAATTCGTCGTAATTCACCCTCAATGACTTTATTCACCCGATGTCGGCCGAAGTAATGTTAATTAGATAATTTAATTTCGACGTTTCTGATGAAATGTTTAAGAGAAAAATTTCTTTCATCTTATCCTTGGCACGAGTATCTGCTTGTCTTAATTTTAATAAGCTTATAGATATAATACTTCGACCACTTATCAATAATTTTAAATGGCAATTTGTTGCATTATTAAAGTCGAAGATACGTATTTAATTGAAAGTTTGATTGGCTCATTAATCAATTCCGCCACGCTAACCGAGCCCATTTTGATAGACGTCATACGCCATTGATAAGACATCTCAGGCATGCCGGTTTCGTTGCGATTTTTTTTTATCATTGTTTATTAAAATCGAGTTCAAGGACGATGACTTCTCACTCAATCAATCACTCTTAATAGGCTATCACATCTCAACTACAATGTCACAGCTATTTGAATATTATATTCAATACCAAGTAGAAACTACGACTCGTGTTTTTTTTATTTCTAAAGTCACACGTATCGATAAATTGCTAGGAATGAACGGCTAGCCCAAGGACGGCCACCGGATAGAATAGCTCTAGAGCCGGCAGTCATTACGTCAAATCGAAGAGCCATATATCACTAATAAGCCAGAAAATTGGGGTTATCATAAATCGTTTTACATTCTTCTAAGACTTTTGATATTAATACAGACACATACATAACATATCGTCACGCCTGTCGTGTTTGAAGGGTTAGACAGAGGTGTACTAATGCACACCTTTCGCTGGTATGTTTTAGGTTCCATGTAAAAAAGGGCGACTCTATTGCCATCAACTGGGCATGAATCCGATCTCCAAGCTGCTGCTGAGAATTTCCTACCTTTTGCTCAGTAGTCGTACCTACTAGACCACTAGACCTATGCAACAAGGAGAATACAGAAACTTAGAATAATATAATTACTTTTATACCTGGTTTATCATAAGTCAGTTGTAGGCTAGAGTCGCGGGCGTAAGACTGCCAAATAAAAGGTTTCGAGTTAAAATCCAAGGCGCAGACTTCATATTTTGTTATTAATTATCAAACTGAAATGGCGGAGAAAAATATCATGGAAAAACTGGCATATCTTAAGGATTTTTTCGACAAGCTAAACACTCCCTTTTTAAGAGGACATATATTATAATAATATTATGTCCAGCAGTGTTTAAAAATGTATTAACGTAAGCATCCAAAATAATTGTTCATAATTCATTTATACAGCTTATTTTCAATTACAAAACCTATTAGAGTCACTGTCGCTGCTGCGAACCAATAAAATAAAGATCCTGAGAACATAGGAAATTGTACTTTCTTATCAGCCGGTTTCAGCAAAGATTGTGGTTTATTTTATTCGTTAAATATTATATTCGAGCATCTAGCCCTATAATAATACTCAAAATGCCTTGGCTTGTGTTTTAGTATGAAAATGTTTTGATTCGAATAGCTTTAAAAGTTTTTTCTGGGTATTAGTGTCTGTTTACGTGTCAGCAAGTTTTTTTTAATCATTAATTCTTTTTTTTAGAGCCCTTTTTACCTACACAAACACCAAAATGCAAAATAACTACATATTTAACCAATATCTTTGAATCATGTAGATTTGACAATTATTTTAGAGACTGATTTAATCTATAAACTACCTCGTTAGCTTTGTGGTAGTGTCTGCTGAGCATGAGGTCCTGGATTCGAGTCCTTAGTCGAGCAACGTGTTTTTAGTGATGTGGTTTAACTATGAAATTCTTGGTATGAAATATACCAACGAATAAGGGAGTAGGTACATCTTCACTCCTCTATCTGCCACTACGAGGATATATGCGTGATGGTATATCGATATCCATTGTTTAATTATATTCTTGATAATCATCAACCCATTTACTGTTTGCGGGACTCACCTCTTATAAAAAAAATCCCTAATAGACCACTACGCTCCTATATAAACCGTTTCTATAACTCTTCCTAGGCTATAGAGAAAGTTGCCATGTTAGTATGTTATTGACATTAATATACTTAACAAATAGCTCTCCATTTAATTGCTTAAGCAAACCAAACACATATGAAAATACGTTTTGTATGCCATTTGTAGTTAGTATTTCGGCTAAATTCTCCGTCTCTGCCGTAGGTAAGTTGGTGGTTACTACTCTGTAATAAACATAGTTTCTGTGCAGGTAACTGCTGAGACACACGGCTGTTGTGTGTTCACAATCGCCTGCGTTAATCTAAATACATTTTATGTAACAGTATCGAGCGCAAGTTTGAATTTTTAAACGGCTGACCTGAACTTTAAGGAATGCTTATTTCTGTTGTAACACTTAAAAATAAAACTACTTTGTGCAGATTTTGTTGCGGTAGATTTATATTATTTTACTAACAATGACTTGAATTCTATACAGCATCGGTGACTACAGGCACACATACACGTTTACTTAAATTGTCTAGTTATATCGACATTAAAAATCGACGCATACCTTCCAGATAAATGTTCACGAGCGGGGTGGCTGTGATCACTTTGCCTGTAAAAAAAGACAGCGCGATTCAAGCAACTCGTCTGTAACATATTATCTCAAAGTTCATAACATATGAAACAAATATTCGTACGGCCTGTCGGTTCCGACTCTGGCGGAATAAACCGGCGAAAATTATCGAATAAAAAACGATCGGGACGATGCTGTATGACGAAAACGTCTGTATGTATACAGGGTTATGTCCCAGCTTCTCGTGCAAGTGGAATCTCATAGATATCTCGCCGTAGATTCCATACACCAGTCCCGTTCACAGTTATTCACAACATTCACTTGTTCAGAAAACTGAGTGGATTTATTTGTTGCGAGTATTTCAGTGTGTTTTGATGTATCCAAACATGTGACGCCTTTTTATTTTTTTTGATGCGGGGCCGATTGCTAATATATGGAAAATAAATTTGACCACTTTTTACTTTTAAGTCGTTTCAACTTACTTATTTTCAAAATGATAACCAATTAATCTCATTATAATAATCCCTGCAATTTGCCTTATAATTTAATTGTTTCTGTTACTATTTTTCGATTTTTATTAATTTAAGCAAGACTTGAATGGAGCTAGCCACTGCAACTAGATGAGCAGATAATCTTATCAGGGTCGCTAGAAGTTGTTGCATTTGAATAACATATAACCGGTCCTTGTGGAAATATAATAAATAATAATTTAGTTCAACAGTGGATAACCTTTGACTGCTATGATGATGATCTTAAAAACCTCCCTAGTTTTTATTATGAGAGTCCTACATTAACCAAACCGTTAGATAGTGATAAACAATACCACAATAGTGAAATCACGCCGCCGCTGGCCACCATTGATTTACGCTCAGTGTTGCCAGGCTAATTAACTGGCAAATTAATTATTATTGCCACCAGGAAGTCTGATTAAGCCTCCTTAAATTTCTGTTGTTCCATTCGTCATGTTTAATTGGGAGTTAAGATGCTTGATCCTGATTACAGATGATGTCTTAGAGATCAAGCGTCATTGTGTGTACATTGTCTATTTCTTTAGGATAATTTAAATGTAGAGCTGAGCTCTTAAAGAGACAATAATATACCTATTTTATAATAATGTGTAAACACGTCTTAAAGAAATACTGGTCGTAGAAAAAAAATAGTATTAAAATTAGATTTTTTTTATAACATACTACTTAATTATGTTTTTATGATATTCGTATGTTTCCTTCTTCTAACAAAACTATAAAAATCGCGTGAGTGAATTACTATATTGACATTTAATTAATAGACATTATAGTATTATGCTAATCGGAATTTGTATAGTACCATTATATCCCTTCATTCTGCAGCGTACTCAAGCCGGAGATAATAAAGCTCAAGTCTCGGAAGCGATTGGTTTTTGCATCATCTGCCTGATTCACCAACTATGCAGATACTGCCATAATAGACCCATCACCATTCACCTGGAAATATTCCAATATATTTTGTGGAGAACGTAAATATTTTCATCCGGACAGCATCGCGGTCAGTGCATCCAATTAATGCAGGCGTTGGGTGAAGTCGCGATATTTGTAAAAATCGCCTATCGCAGGGCCGAATGAAAACACATTGGCCGGTCGGCTCGGCCCGCCCCAGGCCGCCTCTGCCTGCCACCGTCCCGCCATAATTATGACATAAAACCTGATAGTGTTACATTCACAAAAGATATTATATGCCATAATCATTATGAATAGAGGTTATATAGCCACGCTTAAGTGCGTACACGTGTACGCATACGTGGACTTTATATAAGATGAAGCCTGTCGGCTTATACTGTTATTTTTACGCTTACAGAATCGTCTTAATTTCGGATTTCAAATAATATTTGATCTGCAATAATTGCTTCCTACTTTTTTATGATTCCTTTTTCGTAACAGTCACAATAATAACATCGATAATAATGAGAAGATTTACCTCCTAAAACGTGTTTTATTAACTTTTTCCTGTCAATTACGCTAATAGGTGAGAAGTGTTACATTTTCGTCCAACAACTGTCAGAATCATGAAGATCGAGCCAAATATTTGTTAATCAGGCGGGTTTGCCTGCGGCGGCGGTCCGATGTGTTTGCCCAGGCCAGCCGGCCATATTTGCCGTTGGTGTCGCCAGCGCCGACCCCCACATAACCACTAATCATATTTTATGGTGCCCGCTTAACTCAAATATTCGATTTGGATTAAACGACGCACGGAAAAAATGCGACGCAATTTCCCATGTTTTATGAGATATTGTAATTTAAAGAGAACTAATCCAGTCGATGGCACCGCCGTCATTGTAGTGTGTAAAGCCGTCAAAGACTTGTAAGATAGGGGTTGATAGCATTCCTAAGCCTTACAATGAAATAAGTAGAATGTATGTGTATAATTTAGTACTAGTATAAGTTAGTTTTTCAGCGCTCCAAAGGAACATTAGACTCGTTCACTAATGTTTTATATGCGGAATAATGTGTACAGAGTAAAATCGTTTATCTTGACCGATTAATCTATTAACGCGGAGCCAAAATTGCTAGGTCTTGAAAACTGAAATTCGGAATATTACTTTTAAAAAGATTTTTTGAACTTCAGCTTTGAGGCTGCTTTTCACTCATGCAAAAGGCCAAGTGCGTAGTATTTGTAAAGAGTACGTAGATGACAAGATGTGCTAATACGCGAAGCAAACGTGATATGTGGCGTTCTGTAGTTATTATCTTACATTTAGAGAGAGAAAGACATGAATGTATATACAATATTAATTTAGTATCAAACGTGTATATTTAATCAATCAATACAAACACAGCTTGCCGATGCTACTGCGTATTGCGGGGTGGTACGATCCTTTAACCCATGAAAATGTGTAATTGTCACGGCACTATCCCACAATTTACGTTTGATATGCGAATGTTCCGCGTGACGACACGCGTAGCTTGTCATGCATCACGTGACTGATAGCTTTAATATAGTCCCGTTGAATATCCAGCGGAGCGGAAACGCCAAACGGTAATCTAGATTTAATACCACGGCTCATCGCGGCTCGGCCTGCCTCGGCTTTGTCCTTGTACCCACGTGTGCGTACACCCCGCGTGTTAATTGAACCGTCTGTAAGACTTCTTACGTATGTGTGCGTTGCCTATTGATACCTACCGCTGTGCTAAATTCAGACGGACGATCTTGATTACCGAACGGTTACTTTTAAATCAAAATGAATCTACTTTTGAAATTAGAATTTTAGCTCTAGTTGGCAAAAAAAAACGATAAAAGGCTTACAAATACAAAACTTTGGTACTCGAACCTAGAGACAATTCTAATTTTAAAATATCTTTTTAAATTGAATTAAAGCGGATAGAGAAACTTGGAAGGGTAGAATAAAAATAGCAGACAGTATTTGAGTTGTCTTTTAAATTGCTTGCTTAGGTAGAACTAGGGCTGGGCTACAACATCGTAGCATTTATTATAATTAGCTCGGCGACTAATACAATAGCGTTTTCTTAGATATCCTAGAACATTTTATAAATTAATTTACCCTGTTTTCCCTACAATTTACTTTCCACGATAATAAATAAATGTATAAAGCTCACATTATTAAATAACCAATGGCATTTTGAAAGTACTGGGGTGTTGCACGCTCAATATTTTTCATATGAATCTCATTCAAAAAGTAATTTAAAACCATTTTCAAATGCCGACGAAAACATTGTGTCAGACGTAATAAAGCTGGGAATAGCATTCTAATGAATGATATTGGTCCTCCTGTGGGATTACAAGTTAATCCTCTTGAAACGGAACCAGTGGTGGGGGGGACGGTTGGTAATAAAATTCTTACGTCATCACCGGTCCAGCGGACTGTGGGCTCAAGGTATTAACCGCCTCATCTGCTTTGTTTTTTTTTCTGTATTAAATTCATGGCCCGTTGCCCTAAAATTAGCAAAGTTAAATTTTGATTCCGTGAGGCAGCAATTACTTTAAATTAGCAACTTCTAATTAGTAACAGTCATTGGATTTGGTAGCCCACCTACTGAATTATCGTTTGGTCCTTAATAATGAAACAATAAGAGCTAAATTCAAAAAACGTCTTAACTTTATCTCACCTCATATTATCAATGGGTACTTTAAAATACATACACACCTATCTCAATCATTTTGATATTAATAATGTGAGATAACAAAACAAATAATACACAATTCAGCTGTTTATGAATAAAGGGTAAATACATCGATAATTGTTAATATATTAACTAGCCCTGTCGGTGACCAGCAAGCCACCCATAACAATTATTGAAATGTAAACTAATTAGAGTCTACTATTATTTAGTAAAATAAACAACGTTCTTCGTAACAAACCAATCTGCTAAAAAACTACTCATACAAAAAAACGCATAACTTTTAGTTTAAAATTTAAGTTAAAAAGTTCCATCTAGTTCTAAGCTAATCAAGGTTAGGCAAGGCAGTTGTGTGACAAGGTGGCTTATTCCGGGATTCAAAGCCTAGACTCATAGAAGCGAAGACTCACAGAAGCGAAGACGAAAAAAAATACTAGTGCGTTAACCCGGTTTTCAAAGTTACTTAACATTATATATTTTTATTTATGTAATGTTCAGTAGTCATATATTCGACTACTGAATAATTTATTAAGAATACAGGAAATCTATACCAGTTAATTACAATTGAAATGAATTACAGTCACACTGAAATTATATCTGAGTCTATTTGCATTCGGATATTTGTATGTGAAATTTAAACCTTAACCTTATTGGGGTATTTAACAAAATTTTATTTCTGTCATGAATCCCTGGTATGTACTTATTTGTAACTTCAACTTTATTTACTATCTTTTGCATGAATATAATTATATTAGCTATACATAACAATGCTTTATTATATTATACTACTACATCTTCTTCTATACAATATCTTCAGGAAATAAAATTATTATAAACCGCAGTGGCAACGTGAAACGTGACATTTCTCGCTCCCAATATTCAGTCGTTAAGCGAGATTTTCTTCTTGGAAGCTTTGAGTAAACTCTTATTTTTACCAAGTATTCTGACAATGTCAGTCTCTTTGTCCTCTAGTTTGTACAACGACATAACTAGAAAACATAAAACAAGCGTAATAGTTGACACTAGCAAAAGCTTTCGAGGTCGGAGGAATAAAAAGAAAAACATATTAGTGTTGTGGTTCGGGTGTCGCATTAATACACATTTGGCGGCGGCGGGGGCGGGTCGGAGCAGGGGCCACGGGGGCGGTGGCGGGCCGTATTTTTATCACAATTGAACAACAAAATAAAATTAGCCAACCTTATTTATATCAGTTACTCAGCCATTACAGGTGAATTACCTCAATGTCGACGCTAACTTAAAATGACAATAGTTCGCTCCAAATTAATCGAAATAACAACATTGTATAAAGGCAATACGAAACAAAAGGGTGGCATCACGTTCTTAATAACAGAGTGCTAGTGAAGATTAATGTTTTCGTTATTTTCTCTCTATCACATCACAATATTCTGTTAATTAGTTTAAATAACAGTGTTCTGCCAGACGCGCAAACAGAGACCCTTAATGAAGGCAACCAATTCTCGGGGCTGAACCGAAACGGTCTTTCATTTCAGCCTTAAAGGCGTAGGGCGTCGCAATACGCCAGCGAGTTTGCCAAAAACAAGCCCAATAACGGTCTCGGCAAACAGTACAAATGATGCGTTAGTGACAAAACGACGTACAGCCGTCCCTCTCGTGCCCCGCCACGCGCCCGAGACAGACGCTTGACGATCACGACGGGAAACAAGACAGCTTATTATCTCCGAACAAGCCAAAACACGTCAGAAAACCTCTAATATTTTCCACACGTCCTCGGGTATTCACTGGAGACTGGAAACGAAAATTAGTTACTGAAGATTTCTTGTTTTTGTCTGAATGCGTTGCGTGATTTTCATTGTTAAGAAATAACAAACGCCGCCTTTGAAATTGAACTACGCGCACTGAATAACAACTACGTAGCCAGCTACCTACACACACGCGTGGCGACTCTTGTTTAAGATCAAGTTATACGAGTGTCCTGCGACCTCGGTACTTTCAAATTAAATTATTTCTTTTTCACCTTTAGTACTAAAACTACTTCACAACTTGTAAACGGAAAGTGGGACGAGTCTGTATACAGCCAGTGTCCACAGAATGTAATGATAACCTCTGTCACATATTTCGGAGCAGACCGTTGTCCCCGCGTTGCCGCTTTGTATTCTTTCGCTTAATTTTTTGCCAGATTAATTTGTCTGCGTATTCAAATTGCAAATTGTGAGATAAAAGGATGACCTTTTTACATTTGTTTCTGCGAAACATTCGAGATTTTTCCCAAAAAATATCGGTATGAAAATTAAGCTGGAACGAGAATAATGCGGTGTTAATTTTAGGGAAATAGGGAGTATTTTTTGAAAAATCTTAAATGGATTTTTGTCACTTACAATATCAGGACACGGCTCGACACAAAGCAACACGTCGCGGTTGATAGAGGGTGACATTTTCTAAAGTTACGGCATTCTCTTACCGATTCAATATCCTTTTTCTATTTTGTTCGAGTGAAGCATATCTTGCGATTCTCTATATTCACGTCTGCTTTAACACGAGATATGAATAAAAAATACAAACACCTTGTATTTTTTCGAATAACTGTGTCACAGGATATAATATTATGATATAATAATTTGATCTTACATAACATATTAAGTATGCCCCGTGTGGTATATTGTTATATTTTATGATAATGTCATTAGACTTAAAATGTATTTCTAAAAACTGGTTATCGGGGTGGAAAAATCGTATAACGCACATAATCTGAATTCCACCACGATAAACGCAAAGCCTGCGGCCATTTTTGAATATCGATACCGGACCTCTGAATTCTTCGCCATTTGTCTTCGAAATTGCCCATCTTTCAAACATAAATATGTACTGCAGCCCGAAGTAAATTATTAGAATACATAAAAGGGACGAACAAAGATTAATTCTTGTACCCATGCACGCACACGTATTTAGGTTAATAATATTCTATAATACGAAAAGTTATAACTTCCAAAAGACAATGAATGAAATAAATAAAATAAACAAACCATCCTCTTTGACCATTTGCTTCAAATTGAGTATATCAAAACAGTCGCAATATTCAGTTGTAGCGATTGCTAAATTCTTACAAGGAGTATTTTCAATTCGGCGCCGCTGGAGCGAGGAGGCGGGGGCGGGCCTCCCTCCCTGTATTTTCCTGTATATTTTTTCCCCTCTCTATGAAGAAGTCATAAATCACGTGGATGTAAATCTGTAGCATCCAGTTGCGGATGAGTGACGCGCCATTATCGCTAGACGTCGGTGCGGGCCCGCCACAGCCTAAAACTTGACACCGAGCAAAACTTTTAACTCCAACAATCCATTTTATCTGTTCTAACTTACTTTTAACTTGAATAATACTGAGTTGAATATCACTTTGATTGCAGGGGACACCAGTTGAATTTATATTGATTGTTGCAGCTATTCTAATAAAGACTGGAAAAAACGATATTTATTAAAATCCTATTTATAGCCTTGTAATATATTCAAATCTTGTCATGATGTAATCTTACATGCATATTTTATGTTTCGTAATGCTGCGATATAGGTATAGAAAAAACACCATAACAAATTATAAAAAAAATAATTACATCTTGCCGTTAAATATACCTATATACAATTACCTACACGTATATTCAAATTTCATACTTCAACTTGAACCATTTCATTCGTTTAAACATAAACAAAATTCCATTAGGGAAAACTACGAAATCTCGTGACTATCTACGTCAACATTAATCTAATAAAATAATGGTATGTACGTCATACAAAGACATTTTGTTTGGGGAGAAGGTTATTGTACGTAATAAGCCAACACGTCTACGTACCGGGCATCCATCATTCTCGAGTTATCCATCCATCCGTCAGGGCTTCGTGATCTCTATGATTCTACTTTTTATATTGAATTGGCTTGCGTTTGACCCATCGCCTGAATCTGATGTTAACCGACCCTGCTATCTTCAATAGAGTAAGGTTGCCAGTTCTCTCATGACTCGAAAGCTCCTAAATCCCAACCAAACAGTTTAACTGACTCCAGGTTTACTTTTTAGAGGAACACTTACCAATGCCAAAAAAAGTCAAATGTCACTTAAAAATAACTTCAATGCGGCCGACCTATGAACGCTTTCAAATGACTTCAGGAAAAAGATTTGTATATGTAGTTATTTCTTAACGGTATATATAAAAAATACCGAAGCTATTTTTTGCCAATACCTCAAGGTTATTTAAAAAAAAAATACCCCAAATCTTTCATATAGATAGAATATATTTACTCCAAACATTGATATTTTATATGATTTGTATATAAATTATAAAGTATTAGGCAATATTTCATTGTATACTTACGTAGTATTTTTTTGCTTTCAGGTAAGGAGAACAATCTAACTTTTCTGTTGATACAGCGCTGAAACAATCACGGTAAGAGACTAAAATAATATTGCTTCTAAGTATTAAGATTGTTTAATCCAACCCGGATTTTGGATTGCGTTAGATTATACTATGACCACTATGGTTTAGCGTTCATTTTATATTTGCATGTTATCTATATTGAAAAACCAAATTGTATTACAACTTGCACATCTATGTATATCTAAAACCTTAAAAGTTAAAATAATAGAGGAATGACGAAGAAACGTAGCTAATTTATTTAATTACGTCCGTCATCTCGTCCGCGCAGTGTAAATTAAATTTGCTCACAGTTTAAAAATTTTAAATTTACAATTGTACTTCTTAACAAGTACTGTTCAAAAGTTGCCAGAAATTAACTTAATCAAATTGGTTGTGGTCTCCGTTAAACCTATTTTGTGAGCAGACTTCACCTCAGTTAAACGAGTTATTTTAAACAGCACTTAAGCTAAGAAATGCTAACTTTTATATTTGCATTTATTATTATCATCTGTTAGTATAGGAAATGAGAAAGTCTGAAGTAAATGAGCATTTATTTAACTACAGTAGGATGAAAGCAGAATAAAGTAAATTAATGAATAAGCTGGAATACTCTCGCGTTGATAGTAAACTGTTTGTCAGTATTGTTCAGTTGGATGCTGGCCATCCATTCACCACCATCCCATTGTTGTTCTTTGACATAATTTGAGGGAAATTAATTACTTTTTATACAAAAAATAATTACGTATTATATACCTTTTCAACTCTTCACTTATTTCCTATTTGAATGATAACTCGATTCTATTTTCGCATAAATAATTATCAAAATGATTATTTTCTTTCAATTACACGCATAGGTTTGTAAGCGCTTCTACTCCTGCTGATTCGATTCCTAAGTCAAGCAGTGTTATTAGATTTTATCATGAGTTTCCCTTAAGTTTAGATTAGATTTAACTTAAATATACCAGTGAACTTGATGACCGAGTAAATCTCTGCCCCAGTGATTTGGAACAATTGAGATATGGTATTTTCATTGTGTATTGGTCATTTTGATACTTTGACTAAACAAAAAATTTTTTTAATGTATTCTCTTTTATATGAAGCGTTGTATGAAAATTATCAAGAATCTTACACATCCTATGTAAATTGCTAAATATAATTAACTAGGTTACTATAGATTCTATGGTGCATTGCATGCTAGGTTATGCTATGGCGTGCATTAGCAAACCCATGAATTCGCCCCAACGCCACATTCATAGCGTGAGTTACCCTACTTAAGTTTAATATTTCTTGTAAAATTTCTGATTTAATGAACTATTAAGGAGTGCTATTTTGTGGTAGCCTAGGAACCGTAGAAAGCTCTAAAATTACATGAAAACTATGTTTGTTTGGAATAAATTAAACAGTGTTAGTAATTAAAGCTATTTCGATATTCAAACGGTACCCAAATATATTACAATAATAATTATTAGTTTGTTCACCAGTTCAGATTTACATGCCAAATTTAAGTATATAATACCTTTATATCTCTGGCTTTCAAAGGAATAATATTTTGTTAGCTTTGACAAGGATACGCGAAACATTATTTGATATGAAGCCACTATTATGATGAAGTTTGTCAGACCTATTTAATCCCGAGAGAAAGCCAGCATTCTACATTGGGACAATAATGTAAGGGATTAGCGTGCTATGAGAAAATCAATTCACTAGTAGCACTGGTGATATCTCGACAAACAAAAGTTCTTGAAGGTCACACTGAATACTTTTGGGTTTCGTAACTGTACACAAAGGAAAACCTTATGAAGTAATTTTGTTGTTCGTATGTTTTAACCGTTCATATCTATTAACCCAATATACACACTCAGCGTCTCAAAAAGGCGCATTGAGCTTATTCCAATTAGGTAGTTGCGTCGCAATACGAATGAAATTTATATTGATGTATAAAATTCAACTAACGTCATATAATATACAAATGTACATATTATGTATCTGTGAGATCTTATGAATGAGAACTTGTATTTGAGGTTTATTTTAATTTTAATAGTGCAGTTGGGTTATTGATACTTTATTACGGATTGTTTAAAAAGAACTGTGCATCTATTGTAGTATGTATATTCATCAAGTTAAAATATAGAATACAGTAACTATATATTTGTACTGCATAATACACTCATACTTTTCCAGACCTCATGAAATATAGTAAAATAATCCCATTATTTAAATCCGGAAATAAAAACGATCTCTGTAATTTTAGACCCATATCCATTTTGCCAACTATTAGTAAAATTTTTGAAAAACTTTTATTAAAGCAATTACTTAGATATTTTAACGTAAACAGCCTCCTTCACTCTGAACAATATGGTTTCACACAGGGTCGTTCAACAACGGACGCAGGAGTTGCATTACTGAAGCACATATTTGACGCTTGGGAGAATTCACAGAACGCCATTGGTATATTCTGTGATCTTTCGAAAGCGTTTGATTGTGTCCATCATACAACACTTATTTGCAAACTTGCTCATTATGGGATACAAAATAAGGCTCTAAATGTCCTAATTTCTTATTTAAGTGATAGAATGCAGTTTGTGGACATTAATAATACAAAATCATCTGGATTGTCAGTGCAGTTGGGTGTACCACAGGGCTCAATTTTGGGCCCTTTCCTTTTTCTAATATATATAAATGATTTGCCACATTATCTACAATCCATTTGTGATGTAGTGCTATTTGCTGATGACACTTCGCTTATTTTTAAAGTAGACAGAAACAGGGATAGTTTTGACGATGTAAATAGTGCACTAGTTCAGGTAATGCATTGGTTTACAGTAAATAATTTGGTACTTAATGCTAAAAAAACTAAATGTGTAAAGTTTAGTTTGCCCAATGTAAAAAATCTAGGACCCAACTTAATTGTCAATAAAGAAGTACTAGAGACGGTCGATTCTACAGTTTTCTTAGGTATTACATTAGATGCCAAACTCCAATGGGGCGCTCATGTGTCATGTCTCGCGGGAAAACTTAGCTCTGCTGCTTATGCGGTCAGAAAAGTTAGACAATTTACTGACGTGGACACTGCTCGCCTTGTTTATTTTGGTTATTTTCATAGCGTTATGTCTTATGGAATTCTTTTGTGGGGCAGAGCCACCGATATAGAAAGTATTTTTATTTTACAAAAGAGAGCTATTCGTTCCATATATCAGTTAAGTGCTAGAGTTTCTCTTAGGGAACGTTTTAAAGAAATTGGAGTAATGACAGTTGCATCACAGTATATTTATGCCAACATAATATATATAAGGCAAAATATACATTCCTATTGTAAAAATAGTGACATTCATAATATTAACACGCGAAATAAACATAAATTATGCGCTCCTAGTCACCGTTTACATAAGGTGCATAATTCATTTGAGGGAGTCGGTATACGTATTTATAATAGAATATCTAGTGACATTTTGAATCTACCGACTGACGCTTTTAAACGTAAAATAAAAGATTGTCTTATCAAGAAGGCATATTATAATTTAAATGACTATTTTAGTGACAGTACAAGATGGTCACCGGATTGACCCAAGACAACTCACTATTGTAACTTGTTAAAACGTGTTATTACATGTGAGCGGGCACATACAGACAAATGGAGGCTAAGTGTGTATTAAAATATTCATAATTATATATTTTTATTGGTAAAATGGATTTGTGTATGCTAGCTCACATAATAATAATAATTTAGCTGATTCGATAAACTGTGTACCAATTGATTCATTGTAATATTGTATAGAATCGTTAAATTTATTAACAGACAGAACTGTGTTGTTGGGGAGTTTGTTGCGCCGCTTCTTCTTCCCAACAAAAACACTAGGAAGCGGTGAAGGGCGGGCGTTTTGGGGGCTGTCTTTATTGTCGACGTTCAAAAAGAGCCAATTAAATTTGGCCTACTTTGAATAAATGATATTTTGATTTTGATTTTGATTTTGATACCTACACCAGTAATGCTAGTATTAGCACAATACAGCACTTACTACAATTAACTAAATTCTAGTACAGAAATGAATAGACCATATTATTCAATATTTAAATCCATTGGTCTTGAAATCTAAGTCTAGGTCTTGAAATTGGTCATGGGTCTGGGCAAGAAAGAACCCTAAATATATACTTAGAGTAGCAACACTAGTAGGTATAAGTCCCACTTGACTTGTATTTACACCTATCCAAAAGTTCAGAACATCAAATTAGTCTACATAAAACTCCAACTAAAATTTCATAAGTTCCCAACTTACAAGCATTAATACCAGTCTGGCTCTAGGTACTCACAAAAATTAGTCCCTGCATTCATTAAGGCTTCCTAGGAAATACAAGCAGAGAAACGGCTAGAAAATAACCGGACGGTATTTTAAAGAGATTGGGCTTATTTGAACTGAGTTACGTTCTCCGTCCTTTGAACCTTTTTATCGTTCCATGTATAAAACTGATGCTGAATATGATTTTTTATTTAATTGTATCTACTAATTAGTAGAAGAAATACTTCTGCATATCATAAGTAGTTTGGAACTCTTGTATCTGCGAAGAGTTACACATGATCTAACGCTTCGTATTTATGAGGTTGTTTAGCTGGTTACATTACTATATAAATATTATTAAACTATTGCTTCCTATGTAGTAACTGTGAGGATTTTGCAGCAAAGGTCAGTCCAGTTCAGTCCAAGTTATTCCACAAAGTATTAAATATGTTTGTTTGGACGACACTTTATATTTATATATCATACTCAATGGTACAAACACCATCAATTATTATCAATCCTATTCATGTGCCATATCTTTTCATCCTTTTATTTGAGGAAGACTAGCAAAGGTTAGTGCGAGTACTAAATACTGATAGTAGTGCTAGTCAAGATATAGCGTCAAAATAACTAAAATAACACTGGATAAAGACAACTGAGATATAAATGACCTACCTCAGCATCCCGTTGCTTACCATTTCTGAGGAGTAAAATCTTAATTTTGGAAAAACTTAAAAAGGAAGGAAAGTATAAGTATGCGCGAAGTATTAAACAGCGCTTACGTAAGCAAGATCCTCTCGGAATGGACGAAGATTTGCATGTTAACTCAGTTTTCATAAGTAATAGTTTAGTTTAGTTGAAATAACCCGACAACTTTGTTCGAAACGAGTCAACTTGACGATTACTCAGAAATATTTAGAATTTGTAACGAATAGTTGCAAAAGTTATATTAGTTTTAGGGCAGATGTTACTATTGTAATCCGTATTAATGTAGCCGCCACATAGTAAAATAAAATACCTGCAAATTTTAAATCATTACCATAGATAAAAGCTACAATAATGACTAAAGAGTTTTATCCAAAGCGTTCGATACAAAACATCCTCATTACGCGCTAGAGAAAAACGCCTAGTATATAAAAGTTTAAAAGAACTCAACGAGCTTGATGGTATGGTCTTCGCATCTAACGCCAATCAATTTTACTACAGTTTTGCTTAAGCCAAAACCCGGACACTTGAAAAATGCCCCATATTAGATTATGTTAGTGCTTTTCAACAAGCAGGACTAGGGACAAACTTACGAAAAGTCGACATAAATTTTATTTTCTATCTATAAAACCAGTTATATCGACTAAAGTCGAAATAATCCCTTCTCTCTTGGCCCCTCGTGAAATAATTTTGTCTTTGCATCTCGTAAGAAAACTATGGCTTAAGAGAACATCATTATGGCGCGCTACTGTTAGAAGAAACGCGGTGTTTTTGAATCTGTTAAATAAATACCCGTAGCAAACAGAAGTTTGTGTAAAGCAGTTAAATTTAAAAGGGTTAATGATATTTCTTGGCAGCAATAAATAACTTACAAATTGTTAAAGGTGTCCCGGGGGCACAGACTGCGCCCCACGCCGAGGATCGCGGAGGAATAAGTTTTTCCACTCAAACTTTATTCGCACCTCAACTTGCGCCATCTGTTTGCTACTCGCAACTTATATTCTTGCTTCAAATGATTTAGTTTGGGAGTACTCTTTCTGAAAATATTTTCTTTTGTTGCTCACGTATGAATGTACAATGGCTGACTCGACGTAGCTTGTTGGAGTGATATCTGATCTGAGACCGGGGTCATGTCGAAAACCTTGGCAAACGTTTGTATACTAAAGATATTGTGTAACCTAGTACAAACACAAACACAAATGGTTAGGATTTAAGGTTGTCGTTTAAAAATAAATTCTGATCGCAAATAAAACCATGAATGTATGATCATGCAGAAAATGTCTCACCAAACATTTATTGCCATAAACCTATTTCAGTGCACTTGTTGTTTCTTATGTATGTACATACCAGGTCAGCAATATAGAGTTAACCTTTCAAAAACAACTTTCTTATTCCCTCGTAAGTTAAAACAACGAAATGATTCCCCTAAACTTGATACACACGCCAATAAATCTAGCGTCGAGATAAGACTCAATAAAGTTGCCGGTGGCTCAAGGCTGTCATAATTTTAAGAGCGTTCATAAATCCATCAATATTTAAGCTCTCAGACCACAATATTTTTCTTCGCGCCGAACAAGCGGAGGTGCGTCACATACTGCCACATAAATTTCGATAATCTGTGGCCCGTGCACATCGTACTCCTATACTTTACTGTATTCATGGCTATTATTCATGTGTTTGCTTTGCGGGCGGACGCCGCCAAGACTTAATAATTCGAGCGTAATATCGATGTACTCAACGCTTTACCGACGTGCATACATGTATGCTTACCTAAATGACGTCACTTTTTATTGAAAAACCACTTACAGATGAGTAATTCTATTTTCTTTCTAGATACAGAATGTTATGAATTTCCTAAATCCTTGTCCGTCTTGATTCCGATCGGACTATTTTATAGGCTTGCCTTTCATTCTCTCTCTTTCTTTGCAATCCAAGGAAATTCTAAAAATAAATTTTATCTTCGTATTTTTTATGACATGAAGATAAAAGTACAGTAATATTTTTTACACATACATGCCATTTGTACATAATGTGAAGCACATAAATATTTTCTATTTCGTCCATGTCCCAGCAACAAATTGCGAATAATCGTCATGTGTTATGAAGTGTCGCGGGTGTGTTTGCATTCCGCGGGCGGCGTGCGTCTCCGAACAAATTGTATTAGACGATGCCAATACGTGACCCTAAGAGAAATTCACGCAACAACATGTGTACAACGACGCCATTTTGGTTTTTTCGATATGAAAATTAGGAGCCCTCCTACGTGTTTGTCAGTTTTAGCACGAATTCTCTCGAAGGGTGTCCTCTTTTTTCGCGAACGTATGCATATTACTTACATACTTACATATTTTGAGCGTGCATATATCAAATTATTATGAGTTTATTATTTCATACATAGCGAGTTTGCTTATTAAATTTGATTTTTATTTTTATTAGATACGGGGAACATCTTATTTGTATTTTATATCCGTGTTGTTTTAACTTTATTCGAATGTGCCATTTACCAAAAGTTGCCAAAAACAAGAGACAAAGACAGTTTGCAAAAGAAACTTGTAGAATTTAATGCGCAACAAAAACATTGCTGTAATTGTATTATTCCGAGAAAAACAAATATCTTAAGCGACTGACTAGGATAGCATAAATATGTTGAGCGTGGCGGCGGTAGATAGGGAATATTTATCGCTCACGGTGCTCGCCGTTATTGGACTTGTCTTTTCGTCGTTTAAGGCGAACGGTGATGTGTTTATTCAATTTGTTGCCGTGGGAAATATTGTTACCTGCCTTCCTGCCACCGTTTACTGCTGTCGACTACCCTCGTCTCACTATAGTTTACTTACGTAAATGTGAAGGAATCCGTCTTGAAGAGTCTATGATGCGCTGACATGGCGATTGCGCTCCCCATTCGGTGGAATGTAGGGTTGTAGCAAGTCAACCCTTATTATAGGTACATATTAGAATTATTTAAAAAAAGGTTATGACGCTTGTATATTTATTAAAGGACGAAACGGCTTATGTGTTGCGATCACAGCTAAAAGACTTCAAAGAACATTATTTTCATCTATAGTTGGTACCTACAGGCCTATAATTACAAAAAACATACTTTAAAAATATACGCATTAAAATCGAACTAAAAAATAGGATTTAACTTTATTGCAAGAAAGCTGAAATATTTCATTTATAGCTATTTATAAAGGTAGAGATATAATAAAAACGTAGTAATGTTTCCCGCGCTTTATTTGCAATACAAGAGCTTATGTGTATTTTCAGTTATTTTTAATCATAATTTTAATATTTTTTTCGATATTATTATGTTTTAATCTGTAGAATGCAAATTTTCGAATCAATCAGAGGTCTTTAAATTGAACACTGTAAGATTAAAAAAGAAGACATTAAAATAATTATGTTCTGAGACTTACACATATAAATACAAAATATTCTTAAGCCAATAAAACCGTATAGGCAGATATAGTGGTGAGTAAGAGCCTTGAGTTTACAAAACTCCAATTAAATATCTGTAATGGCGAAAACATTGCCACTCAAAACCAAAAACACCGAACGTTTAATCAAATCAAACATTTCCAGCTAGTATACAAAACGAGAACCATTTACGTCGTGATGAAATATTGAAAAGTATCGATATATCAGTTGGGTAGTATCAACCAAACATTTTCGTTATGGATGCGGTGCATTTGTAAACAATATTCATCGAGTTTTGAGCGCGGACGCACGGACGGATGGATGAGCCGCGACCACGCTGTCGCCCTCGGCTGTCTTTAATTTTATATAGTCTGTTGTTTGCACACCGAAATGTTCATTTCCAACATTCCAATTGAATAAATTGGTACACATGCGATGACAAACATTATCGACTTTGTTAAAACATGGAACGGTACTTCGCATCGTTTGATTTGTTGACCCATCCAATGCTGCCAATTATGATTTATTTTTAATGATAGGTGCCCGATTCGAACAATTTCCGTGTCCATTAAACATTTTAGGAATCGAATAAAAATGTATCGAGCCATTAGGGTTGATACATTTTCCAATAGGTATTATAATAATAATGGCTCAAGTTTTAAACTAATGTCAAGTTATAGTCGCCTTATAGACGATGATGGAATTACGAAGAAAAGAACTTACGTGATAAAAACGTCCGATTAGTGAGGTGGGATCTAAATATAATCTAAACTTCCACCACTAAAACAAAATTTGTGTCGTCAATCCTGGTTTAAACGCGAAACTCCGCAATACAATTCGAAAACTCCTCACATAATGGGGCTTTTAACGAGACCTTTTTCGTAAAGTAGCTAAAAACATCCCCCACAATGATCCATTATCTTCTCACGAGGACAAGTTAGCGATCTCCTTCCGTCTATTTTCACAAGTAATAACTAAATTTATCGTCAGACTTTTGGTCGTCGTCGTTGAGTCTTCCAATATCATTGTTAGTTGAGCAGTCAGGTCACGCGCGACGTCGGGCGGCGCGGGCGGCGGTGGGCGGGGTCGGCGCGGGTGACGCTCTGGTCGGCGACGCGTCATTAAAATTAAGCATCATTACTCTTGTAAAGCGAGTCGCGGTGTACCGGAAGGCGGCGGCTTATTGGGAAGTTTGTCGCCTCCTGACGGCTGCTAATCCTTCGCTTTATTGCTGCCCTAACAAATGATTCCCCGAGGCGACGTGACGCCGCCGAGATGTGTCGCACGTCGTCTCACGCCCACATGCTAATAAAGAGCCTCCGTTAACAAATTAACTTAGCCCTACTTTTATTTATTTTATGTTCACACTGCAGTATACTTACTTATACGAACAAGTCATGGAATAATAACAATAATCTATGATCTAGATATGCAAGATCAACACATCGCGAAATACACGTTTCGAGTTCTGTTTTAAGAGCATCAAGAAAAGTCAAAGAAAAATTCCGCCATAAAAAGTATTACCGTAAAAACTTCAACCGGTGCGGTGTTGGCTTTGAGGTGAATAAAGCGAAGAGAGAAAGTATAAATATTCATTCAGAGAAAGAAGCCACGCACAGTAAATATAAACTTTTATTTCAGTTCACCATTAGTAAAGAGGCGCGGCGGCGCGGGCGGGGAGACGCATTGAAAATTCGCCTCGCGACTTCTAATTAGAGAAGACACGACGTCGTTTCTTCCCGAGTTCCTTTATTAATGGAAAAGTCCGTTCCAATTGATTTCCTATTTAACATCCTTTTCTGTCTAAGCTCCTTAAATATACAATAGAAAGTTGAGAACTGGTTATTGTGTATAGCTGCTCGAGTGAATTTCTGGGTCTTCCGTAATTTAATGAATTTTCTTGGCGGTGAAAAATTGCACAGCGGTCAGTTCGCGTGTTGAATTACATTTGGAATGCCAAGTATTTGTAGCGTATGAATTAAGCATGAAAGCGGCCAATGAGCGCAATGTACTGTGATGCTAATACGCTCCGCCGAATAACACGAAACATTATACAGAACCACTAGCCTTTTTAAAAAACGAAGTTTCACACTTGAGAGAACGGTTCGTGGGTCGCGGGTTCTGTAGATTTTTGTATGTCAGAAATTTTGTTTGTAAACACACTTACACTGTAGTAAAAAATCCCACTAAAGACAAAAAAAGACACGATATTTCGGACCATGAGCGTTTGACAGGTACACAATAGTGTTGTGGCATTGTTCCAATTTCGCGACGTGTATCGATACATGGTGGTATTTTTTCTCGTATAACGTATTAATTGGAATATCTGACAAAAGGGTAGATGGAGACAAAGGCCCCCTGCCGTGCCCTCTGCCCATCACAGTGACGACGCTGACATGCGGTATCATCGTCCTATGGATAAATTTATTTCACCTATGGCATTTTTCAAAAACTGTTGCCGCTAAGCTTCCGTTTTAAACATCCATATAATACTGAGGTCTAATAGTAAAAATAGTGAAGTCTAATGGTATTGGTTAAGTTAAATTCTTAGATTGAATATTAATACATATTTTACCCGTTTTCCTTTTTTTATAATACATATAAAGATTTGCCAATAAGGCATTTTATCGCGGTATTTAGATATAATTTAAATTTCGATGTTTCAGATCCCTTACAGTACCTAAACCGACTGTTCACGCTATAAAAGGTTTTACTTATAAGTAGTTTTAAAAAAATCAACAACAACTTATAACGATACAATTACAAGTCATACGGAAAGCTTACTTTAAAAAAATTAGAGAGTTTATTTTTTATAAGAAGAGACTAAACCGGGTGATAGTGAAATTGTAAATGTGTAATGTAAATGCAATTTATGACCAACTAGCTTTTCCCGCGACTTCGTCTGCGTAAAATTAGTAATTTTATTTGTACCCCCTATTCCTTTATAGTATTAAGTATGGATAAACATTTCCTTCATACATTACATAAATATGTGTAGCTCTAGCGGTTTTGGTAGGGCACGCCAGAATAGCTCGCAGATGGTAGATTTTTTCCTACTTACTTGACACTTATCGTCATATTTTGGACAATTCACACAATATCTTTATAAATTGTAGCCTATGTGTTATTCTGATGAAACTACATTATTGTAAAGTTTCATTAAAATCCATTTAGTAGTTTTTACGTGAAAAGAGTAACAAACATCCATCCATACATACATCCATACTTACAAACGTTCGATTTTATAATATTAGTAGGATTCTAATAAGTTAGTATTAATTTTTTTAGGAAAAATAAACACGTAAGATTACTTATATATTATAAAAAAAAATACATAAGAAAATAATACAGTTATATAACCATCTACATTAATAATTATGGTCATAAAAAGTGCCGTTATTCTTAAACATTCATAAATATCTATTGGAGTTGAGTGGAGCAGGACTCTCAGTAAAAAATATATTCTGTGCCTCTCATAAAAATCATATAGCTTGCGTATGATATTAAACATCGCATTACGAGTCTACGTCTAATAAATCTACGCCTGCCTAGGCTCCCAATTCCTTTAAAGGTTTTTCCAATCTTCTCGTATAGCTTCGGATTTCCAGGGCAAATAACTTAAAAAACGACGAAAAACCCAGAGAGGGGCGGACGTCGGGAATTTCGAAAATATTTCCTTGTATAAAAGCAACAATATCGGTTATGAAGGTCACTGTCTGGTATAAAGCAAATTTATTCTGTTCGGTGTATTGGCTCATATAACTGGTGATCTCCGCGGCGACAGCGGTGGAATGATAACGGTCTAATTTTGGAGGCTGCCAGCCCTATTCCTTATACGACCTAAATTACATTGCGGCCTCGCATCCGCCCTGAAAGGTTTTATTCATAAATCTACTGAAACGTTTCATAAAGTCGCGGTAAATGTGCGCTTTTGATGGTTATTTTAAAATAAACTTTTTACCTTTCGTGTCCGCTTCAAGTTCGCTTGTAATTCATTAAAGTTTTGCTCTCAAGAATCGAGTCTATCTAATACTGAAGTTTGTTAACAAATATTCTGTGTAAACGTTGAGCGCTTAAGCCGGCATTTATTCGTAACGAGAGTTAGATACCTACTGATTACGAATTAAATACCCACTAAGCTCATCAAAGATCTGAAACGGCTTACGATATAATATAATTTGTCTGCTTGGTTTTAATTAAATTTCTTGGTGAAATTAAAGTTGAAGTCAATCAACGTGTAAAAGATAATTGAAAGATGGTTTATCGCGGAGCTATCAGAGTGAGGAGCGGCGCGACGGGCGGGTGATGGCGTCGCCAAACATTGACTGTGCTAATAGGTTCAGCTAACGCCATCCGATTTGCCTAATGAGGAACGATTTCACTCGCCGCCTAACTCCGCACAAGAACATTATGCAAACTCGTGTTTAACTTCTATATCAGCTTCCCGACTTGATCACAATACAACAATTGCTTAAAGATATGATAACTAACATACTGAGTATTATGGAGATTGCTTGCCGTACCAAGTTTCACAATATTACGGTAGATAACTTTGAGGTACTCATGCAGTCATAATGATTAGTAGTATAATTAAGATTAGTGGAAGTTTGTGATCTTATAGTACAGGAGATATCTCTAACATTATACTGATTTCTTATACTTATATGAATTACGAGAGCTTGAATTAAAATTACTTTTACGGCTTTTATTGCGGTTTATTGATATTATTTAATCCCAATTTTTCAAATCTGAATCAGAATACTAGTTACCATGGATACTGTAACATTAGTTACGGATTTAATAATAACAAATATTGACAATTGCAATAACATTAGGATGAGTTTGGTCTCTTGTCACACAATATTTTGTTAGTTTTATGTTTATTTTTTATATGACATTTATTGTGATGAGATTTACATTAAAATATTACACAATCTATATCAAAATGCAGATGTCGTTTTTTAGTAACCTCAAACCTGTCATCCTCACTATTTTGCTGACCATACATATATTTAATTTGCCTTGCGTGTTGAACAATACGAGGACGAGCATTAATCATTTTGACCTCACTCAACCTGTAAATACGTACACCTCTGACAACCCTAAGTCAAAAGTCGCTTATTTTTAAAAGAGCTATAGAAAGATAGATTATTTTTTATTGTACACCAATAGGACAATAAAATGGAATATAGGTACAGATATAGTAAAAGTACAATTGGCGGTATTATCGCTAGATACCTACCGACTACAGCCGAAACGATGTTCTGGCTTCATTTTAGGAAACAAAGTACGTATTAATTAAGTTCTTCGGCTACAATAGGACGGTATTGTTTTCAGGTCAGATCAGAGATGAAGCCATAAACCGGGAACAAATCAGTTGCTACTGAGAATTTCTCAGAACAGCACAGTAACCCCTGTAACCCGTACCGGACGATTCAATACCTAAATCGAATTTTAGATATAGCTCACTAAGCAATTGCGCTTGCAGTAACTCAATTAACAAAGAAAAAATATATTATATTTACATTATAAAAAAATATAACATACTACATTCTTCTTCTTATCGTGTCAATGGCTAAACAATGTTTATTATGTTATAATTAGATCGAAGTATAATATAATTTTAATTTACTGTTTTTTACAAGCAAGTATAAAACATTGAAATAAAACGACTTTTCACGGATTATATTCCATGCGGTGCGCGTACCCGTGGGTGCTTTAGAGGATTCCTAGCAGTGAGATTAAAACAATATAATATTACCTACCCAAAAAAATTAAAAAAAATTAGGTTTTCATTTTGGGAGTAACTTACCCCGTACATCAGTAATCAATAGCTTCGCAGTTATTTAGGCGTGCATTGTCATAACTACAAAATATAGTGCTAGATTTGCCTTAACAGTACTTAACTTACTTACTTCATAGAAAATTATACGACAGATTCTTCTTTTGTTGTGGGTATTAAGAATTAAAAAGATTTTTATTATAAATAAGCTTTCATAAATTCTGAAACGTTATTAAAACTAGTTGCAAGGGTCCGAGAAGTTGGTTCTAAGGAGAAGCATCCGGCAGGCGCCAGGAAACTCAATGGACAGTATTTTAAAGTAGGTATAATAGCGTTCATTGGTAGAGTATTGTTATAATGAGTATTGGAAGAGCTGTGATAGTGAATGACGCTCCGACTGCGAAGTAAAAAGTTTAGAGTTCAAGTTGTGTACGTATTTATCATATGCTCAAGCGGTGTTCATACAGAATATCCTCGTACAGAAACTCCCATGCCCGAGAGATTTGCCCGATAGCGTGTAAATTCTGCGAACCCACAACTAGGTTTGCTTGGTATTATAATCCTTTTGGATTAATACAATATGACCTGTACCCAGAAGGTAGTTAGTCGGACTGAGTTCATCACAAAGACAATATGTCAGCATCTTGAAGCGATTGATATGAATTAAATATCACGCATGATGAAGTATAAACCCACCCAACCAAAGCCGCGAAATTTTTAACCCCTAACCGATGTTTAAATCCTCCACATACATGTACATATTATGTATGTATGTACTGTCAACGTATTGGTTTTCGATTTAAAGTTGATTTCATTCTAAACTATGATTGACAGAAATTGGTTCAGCTTTTTAACATCACTCGTTTAAAACAAATTTGTGTTCGCGGGAGTTTAAAATATGTATATTGTAGGTAGAAACGTAAAAGTTTAATACTGTTTTACTTATACATAAATGAGGTAAAAATCTCGAAGAAGCACAGGTTAAAGGAGAAATTATTAAAAAACAAAATGTACGTCATCTGAGGCTGTAGCGCCGCCGACGTTCATGAGTACATATTGGAAGTATACTTTCCCTCAGTACTTTCAAAGCTAATGAATTCCGAAGGCACTTCGGTTCGTTAAAAATAATACAAAACTCTGTTCCCACTTAGTTCTCAAGTTTCACCAGGGTAGTTCAAGTCACTGAACATTAATCTAGTTATAATTCCGAAAGCTCGCCTTTTTTACTTCACAAACTTCCAAAAAATATAACCTCTTAATGTCACGTTTTTTTTTCAACTTTTCTTATTTATTGTACGTTTCTTTTTAAAGTTCCTGTGCTAAGTTACCGTTACATTATTGCTTTAACACTAAATTTGGTTACACATTTAAAGCCGGGATTTCGTGGATCATAAAATTACTGTCAAGACACCGCGTGCTACTTAATGTGGGAAACTTATAAAAGAAAACTTTATCAATAAATTATTTATTTATGGGCTGCGATGTTTTTCATTGAAATTGCTATCCGTCCGATTTAAATTAGACTTACAAGTGCAACGGATTTTTTTAAGAAAAGATATTCTTGTATTAATAATTTCCTTGAAAATTAATACTTTTCGTTCCATTTCAATAATTTTTCTGTCGGCTGCAAGTAAAATGTAACCAGTCATATTTTTATTTAATATCACAAATGTTCAGAATATCGGTACAATATTTTCGTGACTACTTTCTAAACAATATAAATGACATTATGCAACGATACAATATCATGCATCTGACATTCAATTTATTGCACTGTTTCTAGCATAGCTACGTCAAAAATCGGCTCGAATCGATTCGCTTATTCGAGAGCAAATTACGATAAACTAGGACATTGTAGTAAGTCAGCCGGGAGTTGTAGGCGTTTGAGGCAGCACAATGCTTACAAGGTTTTGTAAGTGTAAAGTATAAAGGTCCACATCACTGGTCCGATGGCGGGATCTGAAGTCACGTCCCGCCTTATCGCAGCTTCCGAAAACACTCACTCACGACGCTGAATCAATATGACAAGCGTTCACTTGGATCGGATTGCTATCCCGAATTGAGGGCGATCGAGTTCGGGGATTTTTATTATAAATATTGGATGTAAAGGATGTTTAGCGGCGATTAAATTTGTTGAGCCCCGTTGGGAAGGTAGAGGAATTAGTTAACGAATATTTGAATATAAGGGTATCCCGAAAATTCTTTGTTTTTATAAAATACTTTTTATATTTAGTTATTAAGATAACGACTATAAGATTAATAACAATATACATGAATTGAAATCTAATATGAGACTTAAAATATTTAAAGTTTATAAGTAGAATGCGGAAATGAACGGTTTTAGAAACTACGTGTGGAGTTTCAATCCCTGGACAACCACTAGTACTTGAATAAATCAATTTAAGTATTAATTTGTATACATCTAAAGTGGTTCTACATAATACATTATACCGCGTGGAAAAAAACGAAATAACAAAACCACCGACGAAGTAAGCCCCAGTAACACACAACAGAGAAGCCATCTTTTTCACGTAAATCGAATGAACACAAAATTTGCATTTTATCTGAAGTTATTACATAGTATCCACGTAAAATGGTATTGGTGTCTCCCTGTCCCCCGCTGGCGTCCCCTGTCTCCTGTCCAGAGAGTTCTCGGGATTGCTGATTGAATCGCTCCGATTATGACGTTAATCTGTTCAATGCAAATTAGACGAGCTAGTCATTTACATCCCTTTATCAGAATTCGGCGTTAAAATATTCAAATATTTATTGTTTTGTTAGACAGCCGTACTATCAACGAGGAGGTACCTCGACCTTTGTCGCGAACAAAACTGTCCGACCCTCGCGGAACTTCAATAGTCTCGGAATAAGATTTTCGAGCGTTCAAAAGTTTGTTCAATGAACAAAAGAGACGTACGTAAAATTCTGTTAGTTCTTTTAATTTTAATTTTTAGTTATAGATTAAATAACTCTAAATAATGTCAGCTTTAAAGAGAAGAATAGTTTAAATGTCAATTCAAAATATGAATATTAGTACAAGATAGATAAAAAAATATGCTTTATTGTACACGATAATATTAAATGATTAGGGTAAGTTATAATGACAAGAATTTATACGAACCAACATGCTGGTGAATTAAAACTTCTTCATTAATTGGCTCTTTTTGTTTCACCACAGAGTGCACCACCTTCTTTTTATTTGTAATAGATTTTTAACCATCGACGCAAAAAATTGTATGTGGTATCCTCCTGAACGGATAAACCTATTTAATTTAGTTTCTTTTTATTTTTAAAAACTATTTTATCAAGAGTGTTTTTAGCTATTATTTAAGAATCTAATTCGCTAATTGGAGATCAACAACTCTCGCGGGAGGTTATAAAATTTCCAAGTTGTAGTAATAATGTTTTATGTAGACTTCTCCTTAACTTATCAAAGTTAAGGAGAAGTCTACATAAAACATTCCTGATGACTAACTATCCCGGCATTGTATTTTATACGTTAAAATTAACAACACTTAAAAAGAAGTACACAAAGACTCCAATTAACCTGAATACAATAAACAAATTAACATTAACTAAACCGTTTAATCAGTCGGTAAATGCGCGAAATGTATTGTAGCTAAACTAATTTCAAGATGTTCTACCATTATCGCAGTAAGAAAACATAAAATACACGCGCTTCCCACCCACAAGTGTACTAAAGCTATCCCTAACACCACTTGTAACAGCAATTTGTTCACTATCATTTGACGGCACACTATCTCCTTGTACTATTAGTATATAGTCCTGGCATGTAAGGGAGACACACCTCCACACGTAACGTGCACGAACATGGAGCGTGCTCGCTATAGACGCGTAACTTACACGCGCGTGCGTACGGCATTGTGACCGTGCCCGCGCACAACACTGATGGTATTCACGGGACATTATTTGTAGCACACGAATTTCTCACTAATTGTTCGCGAACATGTTTAAAAAGGTGTCCATGTTACGTTCTTATGCACGTAAACTGCACTATTCGTACGTAGGGTCCGCTTGCCCAAAGTCTGTGTCGATTGTTTAAATTAAAATTTTATTTGTATTGTATTCATACTCATTTATGTTGAAAACCACTTTAATATACTATTAAGGCAAAAGTAAAGGAGATAATATATTTTTCAAAGATTTTCAAAACAGATGCTTTGGGCCCAGGTCTTGTGTCGGGTTGAAATATGTATAACGTGGTACTCCACATAGTCCTTATGGCTTGTAGACTTCATTATGCTGACCAGAAAATTCTCATTTCTGTCACCGCTTCAGCAAGTAATTTCTGATTTCATAAAATTTCGAAAAGTCACAGCGCCGCATGTTGGATTTGAAGTCGTTCTATCACTGGGCAGTTGCCCCACAACATTTCGAATACAGGTGATCCTGATGTACTTACTGAGATAACAAAGGAGTACTAAAACAAGTTTTAATTCCATACAAACATTCATTCATTTTTCCTTCCCATGGGTGTAGGTAGAAAATACTGAACGCTACATGCTACAATTCTTACGTAAAACTTTTGTTTCATCCACGTTCATACATTTTACTAATGTTTTTTCTGGAAAACATTCATATATTATAAATAGATGTGTACTTTTATTTTATAAACTAGCTGATTCCCGCGACTTCGTCCGCGTGCAATTTTTTGCACCGCCGTTTCATCCCATAGGGGGTGAATTTTCAAAAATCCTTTCTTAGCGGATGCCTACGTCATAACATCTACCTGCATGCTACATTTCAGCCCGATTCGCCCAGTGGTTTGGGCTGTGCGTTGATAGATCACTATGTCAGTCAGTCAGTCACCTTTGAGTTAAATATTTTATAAATAAGTCTAATGATTTAATGTTTAATTTAATCTATAGTACACACAATTAGAGATTGCAACCCGGTATGTGTTTCAACCCGGCCAGGTCTGGTAACAATCGCCGCCAACCCGGTTGGCGGCTTGTCCGTGTTAATGTATTAGGATGAAACCTTTAAAATATTTTAGAACAATTTGGTTTAAGTAAATGGAGGAAAAATACAATGATTCAAGGATACGGAATAATATTTATTTCAAAACAGCAAATCAACAATAGTCAGTCTCAAAATCACGAGTTATTAATATAGAATTAGTTAGTTACTACATAATTCTATACAGAGTTAAGAGAAAGACCTGCTTGCTTAGAGTTAATTACTAATACTAATGTAACTATGTATTCGAAAACATAGTATTAGAATAAGAAACTAATAAGGCAGCCTAATGTACTAAATTTGTCTTATCAACATCGATAAACTTTGGTAGCTTTAGCTTTAACTATATCCCACAAAAGAGGTATGGACTTTAGCGAGACGATGCTGTGGTTGCATTAATTTTGACTTATATCTAGTATTATAATTATGCAGATCACATGTTTTCGTATGATGTGATATATTTTTCCTAACGTTCATTATATTTTCAAAGATATACTGACAGGGCACTGTCATAGTATTTTTATTTCGTTAAAGAGTTCCCTGAGTAAATCATGACTACTTAGGTTATAAATGGCTCTTATTGCTCTTTTCTGCAGTACGAGGACTGATTCTATATCTGCAGCACGGCCCCAAAGCAATATTCCGTAAGACATGATGCTATGAAAGTAGCTATAATAAACTAGTCTTGCTGTGCTTGGCGGCGACGGAATGACAGAGCAACACACATACTTCGTCAACCAAGGACAGACGTCAACTAAGTCACAGTATAAATTATACAAAGTGTAGAAAAGAAAACACGCATACAGCGAGCAAGGGTAAGAGGAGAACGGCAACTTGCCATGCCAATTTTCTACAAGTTGGGGCTTCCGTGCTGCAGTTCTCGTACCTACCGGGCCCGGTCACCGGGCCCGGTATGAAAGGCTGGGCCCGGTGGATGTCAAAAAGGGCACCGGGCCCGGCCAGGCCGGACCCGGCCAGGCCCGGTTTGCAATCTCTACACACAATAAGGCATATAGTATAAAAAATCCATTATATTTAAACGCAACATTACTAAAAAAATTCCATTTTTTTAAAATATTTTTAACAAATTTGAATACAGCTAAAAGTGCGTGTGTAATAAATAACATGCACTTTTAGCTGTATTCAAATTTTCTAAACCTTTATCTAATAAGACAACTAGGTACCCTATTATTAATGTAAAAGAACTATTATCAACCTAATACGTATCTACTATTCTAGTGCCACTGCAATTTTTTGACAAATAGCTGGGATCCTTTTTAGAATAGAAAGGCAATGAACGATTTAATTGCAGACTCCATTAACTATATAACTAGCTAGACTCCAGTTGGCACTGAGACCTAAATCAATTGAGATTTAATGATAGGAAAAGACAGAAATTGTTCAAGTTAACTCTGTTATATGTTTCGCTTTAAACGAGTATTCTTTTGTATACATAAAAAATGCTAATTCCCGACATAACTTATTATAATAAATACGGACATTCAGCGTCCTGTTATCCCTAGATGGTTTATATATTAAGTTTTTTTTTGTAAGTGTTTATGCTCATCACACAAATATTTTCCCCTACCGCGATTTGAAGCCTGGAACCGTTACCAGAAGCGGCATCTTTTAACACCACTGCTCAAATCGGCCGTCAGTCTAAACGAATAATGTTACGAAACATTTCTAACATCATTAATTTCAAGCTGAAATAAAAAAAAATACATATTGCTGAATTCGAAGTCCAATAGTTTTTTTTTTTCATTCGTTTACTCATTTAAAATTGGTAGAGTTAATCTTGAAAGAAATCTTCAATTCTTTCAAGACGTATGGTTATGGTATTCAATGTAAAATTTTCTTAAGTATTCAGTTCATATTTTATGCAACCGTAATTTTATACCAACAGTTCAAACAAAAACTCAAACCATTCTCCCTAAACCTGTCACTTTTTGTAGACAGTCAACTGTCCTAAAGTCTCCGGCTAAAATATCCCACAGTTAATAAAAACCGGAATAAATAGGTGGTCTGTTCACAAATCTGGGCGTTCTTTCATTCCATCGGCACATTCAAGGTAACAAATCGTCGATGTCTGAAGTAGGTACACGGGTTAATGAGCGGATATTTGAGAACGCCTGAAAAGATTAAATGCACGCCGTTATTCAAAAGGCAGCGTCGAGTGATTGCAGCCTCTCCCCAACGCATTAGATCGCTGACTTCGGTATTTGAATAACTATAGACTTCGATCTCCTTCCTCTCTTTAGATATCTAATAAGTGCTTAATTATGAGTTATACCGTTTTCAACTACAATTGATCGTGTAATCAACTGATCTAACTGACTGTTTCAGTCTAGCATTACACTCTTTTTACATTCCGTAAGCTTTTGTGTAGGTAATTTTGTGTGTGTGTGTTTTGTTTTTCTAGACATAGTGTCACATGAAAATATTAAGACATTTTTAAGAAAATATTTATTGGCAGTATTCTTCTAGCATAATGTCATGATTGGAAAATTTTCAATAGTACTTGATGTGTTATCAGCTAACAGGCTTTCTAATATTACGATAACGCAACTTAATACTTACGCAAGATACTCGTGCATACAATATATCCAATAATACTCCCTCCTATTGTACCGAATTCTCAGTAGCAATCTATTCAATCAATATACCAATGAAATTACTGACTAATAGTTTCAGGCATTTATGTTCATAAGCATTACTAAATTGCTACCTACATATACATTTATAATACCAATGTATAGCTAAGTAACTAGAGAACAAAGGTGAACACATGAACCCAATTACGATCGAAAACTATTCAATAACTCACAAGTCGATTCATACCAGACGGCTCTAAATTATTTAAAGAAATTTCAGAATTTAAAACTTCCTCTTCGCTTCTAGTGGAGTGATTTGCAGCGCAGCGGGGAGTTAGGCTAAGTGAGTAAAAGTCTAAAGTCAATGTTTGCTGTCGTGATTTCTGCTCCCCTCGGCCGGCAGTGACGCGCACTTTGCTCTCCCACTCACTGCGCTCCGCGAAAATGTGCATCACCATTTTTAGTGACGTTAAGGCGAAAACGCTTGGATAGGCCGCCAAAAACAATTGAGTATTTTTTTACGAATTGCAGGTACTGTGTACTTACTATGACTTTGTGACAATAGTTATGCGCCAATATACGTTATCACCGGTCTGTGACAACGCATTTGCAAGCCTTCTGGTGTTGCAACTGTCCATGGGCGGCGGTGATCACTTACCATTAAGTGCGCGTCCTGCCAATTTGCGCCTTTATCACCATAAAAATCTATACAGTAGTAAAATATGATTGATCCGTGGACGACTGCATTTATGTTTAATTTTTTTTTTAACCACAATGGTGCCAAACTAGCTTACGAGCCGGTTGACAGTATTCGGCTACCGTAGCATATAGACGTTTGCAACACCAAAGATGTCGCTCGCACGTTATTGACCCTGTAGAAACCGTTTAGGTTGCTTATAATAGGGGTAACACTAGGGTAACACTAAACTTACAAACGATAAATGACACAAGTAGATACAAAAAATAAAAAACTATGTTTAGGTATACAATTTTGTTAAGGTTATTTTTTTTTTTTTATATTTATTGATCTCGTATTATTATTATGATTATACATTATACGAATACCGTATAGCCCTTTGGTATTATACACTATATAGCAAGAAAAAACATAAGTACTTTATTTATTTATCAGAACATTTGAGCGTCTTAGCCTTAAATAAAGTCCGATTCGATTTTGGGACAACTGGCCGTCCATCCGTCACGTCAAAGTGCATATTGATGCAGTTATTTGCGACTGCTGACAGCGAATTCCAACTTTTTGAGTGATTATTTTGACAAAGGACTTTTTACGGAATTCAAAGAGTACCTAAGTAATATAAATTGCTAATATAATTGGTAGATACTCTTTCATTAACAAATCATCTCCGGAATAGAGCTTATTTAGAAACTTAGTAGGTTTCTTTGTAGAGTAATAGTATCCTAAGTTACAAACTAATAAATAAATAATAAATATTATTTTCTACAAGAAATTATTATTATAATAGATAGATAATAATAAATTAATAGACTTACTTTTTTTAATAATGCTTAGCTAAAAATGTAATTTTCACTGAAAAAAAAAGATACGTAGTAGGTGTATTTTTCGTGTCTATTAATAAGTTAATGAGTTAAGCTAAAAATTGTGATAGCTCCATTCTTGACGGCTAAAAATATCAAGTTTATGTTCTTATTCGTGTTTTCTTAAATAATATTTTATGCTAAGTCGTGAATTTGTTCAAGTAAACGTTCCTCGAGATTTTATAGAACTTTTAGTTTTAATAGCCTTTTGTTCGTAACATGCTTCAACAGAAAACAAATAGCTGCAGTTGTAAAATTGATAGTTTCAAGAGTCAGAACGATACTGTTTACGAAGTAACTGACGGAAAAATTTACTTACTATAATATTATTTTCACATATTTTTCAAGTTGGGATTTTTTATGTTAAAATAAAAAAAAATAAAAAAAAATATATATATACGTCGGTAAAGGAATCATAAATAAAATATTATTTAATCATCACCATCAACCCTTTCACTGCTAAGTGCTAGGCACGGAGAGGGGTTACCTCTCAATTTGAGATAGGACATATACCTACCTATAATTTTTTGAAACATTGACTGCCTGTTCTTGCGCAACTACTGAGCAAGAGATTTTAGGGTCAATTAGCTGGTCAAGCTCAATGTTATTGAGTTTTTTATGGAATTCTCAGTAGCAGCTCGGAGGTAGATTTATTCCCGGTTGATGGCAATAGCTCCATGGGACCTAAAACACACGGGCAAAATGAGGATGTACATTATTAGCAGCACCTCTGCCTTCTTCGGGAACGACAGGCGCGATGATTTAAAACCTGGGAATAACCCTAACTGAAAAATAAAAGCTTTTAAATGCACTAGTTAAACAACGTCGCTACTTCATCTCAGTGGGGGTTGTTTCTTTGAAAATTTCGCAAGCAATTGCATATCGGAGCAGTAAAGAGTCGCCGGGAATAAAGGAGTGCATGTCATTTACCAGCCGGCCTCGGGGGTAAAATCGCATGAGCAAATGTTGACATCCGACTCCGTCCGGATCACGGACCGCGATGTAGACGCACTATTCAACTTTTGACTTACCATTCATGCCATGGGAGAGAAAATGGCATACTTACTCTCCTCTTTGGTCTATGGTTGCTCGTTTTTTTCGTAATTAGAGGCATAGGAGTCTGGTGTTGGACTCCTCTTGAGAAGTAGGTACTGCCGCGTTTCTAAATAATCTATCGCTAAGGAGTATATCAATGTTAGCAACAGTAATAGGTATATTATGAATATATATATATATATATATATAATATAGCCTATTCAATTACAGGTGAATAATTAATGATCAATACCAAAGTCCATAAAATTTTACTTCTACAATTTCAGTGATAAATCATGTTAACACATTAGATTTATTAACAATTATTTAATTGATACCTACTTTTCATATCCCCAACGTCAGAGTATAAATATGAAATTTATACTGTGCCAACGTCATGTAAGAAGATTCAATTAATATTTTTAAAGGATTTATTCAATATAACTGATCCCTTATACCGGAGAATGTAAAGTCATACAACATAGGTACTTACAAACTAGTTTATTATGTTGGTACATAGATATGGCTCGATAGTCCCGAGAGATTGCTTATTTGAAGCTATTTTCATGTCAGGTTTAAGTACAGCACTTCAGTCTGTCGTCTTTTATGATGTGGATAAATAAACTACAATGAAGAAATTGATCTTTTTAACTCTTTTATTTGTTCATTGACTCATCGAGTAGCTTTCGTTACGTACATAACGTTGAACCAATAGCCATTTTTACCAAGCAAAGCTGTGATAGCCTAGTGGCGTGACCAGTGGACTATGAAGTGAAAGAGTCTGTGTTCGACCCAAAGCACCACTGACTTTTCGAAGTTACGTGCGTATTTATCACACGCTCAAACGATGAAAGAAAACAACGTGAGGAACCCTGCTTGCTTGAGACCTATTGTACAGGGTAGGTACCTACAATACAGGTTAGCATTCTATATGGCTAACGCAGTAAATTACAGCGTAATCCCTCTAAAAATGAGAAGAGACAAATGCCCAGCAGTGAGACAGTAAATGAGTTGATGATGTCACAAAAATTAACTTAGGGTCATAAGGAACAGAAATTCCATAACAAAATTACCTTCGTTCATTTGGTTTTAATTTTAAACGTACACTACATTATATTTCGTGAAGAGAATATTTTGATCGGCGCCATTTTATGAGTGCGGTCATCTGAGCGATCAATTTGCATCGTAATTAGGAGGTTGCTCTCTGTTTTAACACAAATTAGCTTTAACCGAATAGCCCGTTATTTTCTGAAAACAAACACGTACGGTTTATACTCCATTGTGTTATTAGATTATGACTTTCACAAATATATAATTTGTTTGTCACATCGTTTCTACATAGCTACTCGTATACATTATACTAGTTTTACCCTGCCATGCTTTATTGTAGCAAATTTTGGTTGCATTTATCAGAAATGAGGAGCAAAACAAAGCATTGACGTGAAAAAATAATGTTAGAAAATTACACAAATTGACTTCATTTTTTCATAACATAAACACATAGAAAATATGAGCAGAGCTCAAAAAGTTCTGCACTGTTATCATCATATCAACCGTTAGACGTCCACTGCTGGACATAGGTCTCCCCCAAGGATCGCCACGACGACTGGTCCTGCGCCACCCGCATCCAGTGGATTCCAGCGACCTTAACCAGGTCGTCAGTCCACTTTGCCGGGGGCCTACTCACGCTGCGTCTTCCAGTACGTGGTCGTCACTCGAGAACCTTCAAGCCCCATCGGCCATCCGTTCTTCGAGCGATGTGCCCTGCCCACTGCCACTTGAGTTTGGCGATTCTTCGGGCTATGTCAGTGGCACGGGTTCTTCTACGGATCTCCTCATTTCTGATTCGATCACGTAGTGAAACTCCTAACATAGCCATAGCCATCGCTCTCTGAGTCTGAGCTCTCATCGTTCTGCACTGATTGAGCTCAAATATTGCCACAACACAGCAACCTTTTAAAAAAATACTTTTATTTCAAACCGCAATATGCTACAACGAAGCGTGGCAGGTAAAATATTATAAGTATTTATATGTATTTATTAAAATATGATAGACATAATTATAGTTATAATATTTTAAAACATGATTCTCCTCCACACTACCAAATTTTAGGAAGTACCTGTCGGCTAACAATATTTCGCCCGTGTTGGAGTCGAATTCTGTAATAGCATAACACGCTTGTTCAGAGTTGTTGGCATCACTAGCTTTCTAACACACTAAAGAGGTAAATTTTTTTTGATGGGTACAGAGACATAATTAAATGTCAAATATCAAATCACATCACATTGATCAAAGTTCAATAGTAAAACTACAAATGTTATGGATGTCACTCAGTAGCTCATCGAAATGTAGTAAATTTCTGAAAAACAACCATATTAATTTTTAAAAAACTCAAAAATTTGTCATTAAATCCAATATACAAAAGATACATTTGTCCCTGACAAATAAATAAAGAATAATAAAACTGCAAAAGCTGTTGTTTTACACACTCTATAACATTTTCACAACAACTAATAATTATAAAGCCGACTAAATCAATAAAACCTAGCAAGCTATATGTATTTGGCCTTTTGTCCGGCTATTTAGAGGATGTAAATTATAGATAGCAGGTAAACCACCTAAGGCAAACGAAATGTTCTTAAAAAATAAATCAAAAAGCGATTAATATATATTATATGCATATTTATTTTAAAAGAATCGATAGCATTGGTAGCATGTAACGTAGCACTGGATAAGCGCCTTTAAACATTCTAAAACCCACTAAAGTTTTAGTATTCATATTCATGTTGAACACAAAGTTCTCGAAATCGCCACAAACACAAAGTGGCAGAAGAAAATAAATTCAGACTATATGTATATTCCAGTGGGTTAGAACTACTTAGCGCAGCCCGAATGTACCAGGGCAGCATAGAAGTGAGGGCGGTGGCGGACACCACAAATGCACCTCTCTGCATGCTCATCACGAATTCATGAGCCATGCGGACGTACAAACTGCATACCGCCAATCAAATATTACATGATTTTTCTTGGAATTTTAAATTATCTATCACGTTGTTACGTATGCGGAATAAAGCCCCATGTAACTGCAGTGGATTGTGTCATTATTTATTATTATAATATAAGCAGGTATTGCAAAACGCTGTGTTATGTAAAATAACGTGAATGTTCGTTATTTATCGTTGTTATACAGTATTGTTTTATGAAAACTGTTTTGAGCAATAATAGTAACTAAACACTGCAATGCCTAATAAACACGATGTACATAAACGAATTTACCTTTTAATAAACACTTTCTATTGTTCGAATTTGTGTAAAAAACACAATTGGAATGTATTGTTCTGCACGAGTTTGTTATATGAACTTAGTATACCATCACGCCTGGTATTCCCTGAGGAGTAGGCTGAATACTAATGTACTCCCACAGTTCGCCGGTATGTTTAGGTCCATTATAGTAGAGAGCAAGCCTATTGCCACTAACCGGATATACATCCAAACTCTTCAAAGCTGCTATGTCCAAAATAACACTTTCAACCTGGGAATCAGTGGTAAGTAAATAAGCCAAGATTCTATGTAGGTAGCAATAAAATATTAAAAAAAATCGCTTATACGTTTTAAAACAATATAATACACAGTTTATTTTGACTTGCAAGAAATCTTTAAAACTCGTACTCGTATATATTATGGTTTAAGCTATATTTAAGGGTTTAAAATAACTTATCATCACGTGGTGCATCTAAAAATGGTTTGGCAGAGGTGTACTAGTGTACACCTATATGCAAAAAAGTAGGGGGAGATTTAGGACCCTTTAAGATTCTAATATAATTTGCAAAGTGAACTTTACTCAAAAGTCTTTAGAATCAAAATCGTGTCCATGGCTTTTATGAATAATAATATTTTAGTTAATATGTTATTAATGTAATATTTTTTTATCACTGTAATAAAAATATTTATTCCAATATATTGATTTTAATCCCGACATTTAGCATCCATGGTGACTCATTCGTCAACTCGCGCGCGTGAAACTCGCGCGCGCACGCGAGTTGGCACCTTCCAATTTTACCTATTTTTTTCGTCGTCAACTGGCGTGCACTGTTAAAGTACAGTCAAATAAAAATGGATTAAAACCAAAACTCTTTAAATAACTTACTATACCCGCGGCTTTGCCCACAGTGGCTGATTCGGTGAAGTACGTTATAGATGAACACGTTACCTTCACCATTAAAAAAAATATTTAACTAGTTTAGTTTTCAATTGTAATGTTTGTTATAAAAATAAATTACAACAAACCCTGATCTGAGATTTTTACAGTTCCTTAGAATGATTAATTTTAATAGTAAGTAATAATTATTCAAATTCTGTACTTGTTGTTCTTTACAATTTTCAGATTTAATATTTCACTCACATTATATGTATTGATTTTATTTTTTGTTTTATTTGCTTACCTACTTTAGAAATTTTTACTTATAATATTTAGGTTTTATTACCTATTATATTTTTATTTAACTCATTGTGATTTTTTTAGGGAAATAAGCAGTTTTATACTTTTTAGTATTGTTTTATTTTATACAACTAGGTATCACAAAAACTATTATCATCAACCATATTAGCCTACTGCAGATTAGTAGACTGTATATACCATTGAGAAAATCTCACCACTAGCCTACTACAGCTCTTCTCACAAAAACAAGTTTTATTTTAAACTCAGATCGTATAAAGTGTCTTATTCATATTTAATTTTTTGAAACGTTCTTGTAGCTGACTGCCCATAAATACGTAAAATTTTATAAGCAAGCGAGTTGACGACAAGAAAAAAGGGAGGTGCCAACTCGCGCGCGCGCGCGAGTTGACGAATGACTCTCCATGGTTACGGACCGACTGTCCCTGCCCTTGATCGTTTTCAATACTAACTTATTAATGATTCCATACACTCTTATTATGTAATACATATACTTACAACATTTTATATATCATAGGTATATACTACATAATATACATACTGTAAGTATCATATCTTTACTTTCGTGACTCCGACATACCGTCGCGTACACAGGCCCAGTTCTCGTACAGTCATTCACAGTTTACATTTACATCGTCGACCGAAAACAACAAAGCTTTTTCGATGTAAAGAAAAATACGTCAACACGTACTCCAAAGGACAAGGAACACGACAATATACGAGGGTTTCGAATAACAGTAAAAACATAAAACATTCATTTCAAACGAAATTCTACTTCAACAAAGGTAATTCAACAAGTAAGTATTACGAGTGTAAACGTGCACTGGTCGCACGCGATTTGCAAATAAAGCTAGGAAGATATCAAACAACCAACGTTTGCCACAACATGCTATAAAAACCAGCGCCGCTTTCAAATGGAAACAACGAATGGATGTCTGATATTTTTTCCGCTGCGTTACTATCCAATGAGGCTTAAACCAGCTTTAATAATTCATTAACTCCACGGAGGCAGTAATGAGATTTTGTTCCATAATGTTACCGATATACCTACCTACGCCGACCCGCGCACCGTACACTCTACGTAATTGTTTTTAACCGGCACTTCACGTGGATACTCTCCCGGGATCAGGTAAACGAATTTATTTACAATAAAAACACAAAGAATTTCTCAAATGTCGTAAGATAAGGCAAAACAACTATTTTCACTCCAATTAGGAATTTAATTTAACCCTCTGTCAAATCAACAAACACCTATTTAACCTTAACACGCAGGTTAATATACCTGCGGTGTGTAACATATCCTTTTGCCATACGCCATAAAAGCGAACAGCTTTGAGCTCCTAAACCTCACGGACACATTAGGCGGGGCCATAACCGAAAATTCACTTCCAATGTCTCGCATTTGATAACAAAGGAAAAACACCCAACGACCGACAAGATGTTCTAAAAATACTTTCGCAATCTAGCTACCTGTTCACCTGGGCTGGCCATTCCGGCCTCCCCATAAAGAAGAGTAGACGGGAAGCGCCGGGAAGGGTTTATCGTTCCTGAGGGAACGGCCGCGTGCCCGACACTATATCATTGCCGCCTCTATCTCTGTATACACTACGAGTTCTTTGTACTCGGCGAAGCATATAAAACTTTCTGAAAACACTGTTAATATGTAACGTACTCTTAGGTGCTACAATCGAACTTTGTGCGGTTTATTTAACTTAGAGAAAACTCGCTTCAGTTAGCATCGTGTGCCCTAGGCGCTGATGGTCTAAAGCAAAGCCTGCCATTGACGAAATTGATCAGAGACCATGTATTAAATTTTCGACTGAAAACTGACGTCGAAAATTATTTAATTAGCGGAATTAAACCCGACATATACAGTAAATAACTTGGCAAATTGTTAAATAAGGGCCGTGTTTTGTGCTTTATTATGATGTATTAATCGTTAATGCGTCGCTTGTCAATGTATTTGTAATAAAATGTGTGTACACAGTGCGGTTGGGGTCGCAACACCGCCGACAAACAAAATATGAAATAATGTTCACGTTATTTGCATAATGTGCACCATAAACGGTGGCCTATATAGAGAGCCATCATATTATCGTGTCGTCATAAAGGCCTGTGAGGAGCGGCGGATAAACGCAGTTGACGTGCATATGGCTTTGTCCGGGATGTCGCTATACCAGAAGAATACTTTTTGATATTTATCGCAACATTCTCCGAGTTGAAAGGGTGTAGAAAATAAATATTATACTGACTTTATTTTATAGAGATAGTTTGTGAACAAGATTTTACTGTTATCAAAGAAAAAAGGCAAAAGCATACTCCAAGAGCCAGGTCGTTTTATTTTTATCTATCTACGCACTTCTAGCCATTTTTCATTTATTTGAGTATGATTATTCGTAGCGTATTCATTATTCATAGATGCCTTATATCAACGAAAAAAATAAATTTGCTAAACCGATTTATTCTATATTTGAATTTCAAAACGGTTTGATACGTACCTTCGCAAGAATTCGTTGATAAATAATCGTTCTTATTTCGAAATTCGATTATGCGATTTCATAATAGTTTGAATTATTTATGGCCGGGTTCTAACCTACAGTTTCGTATACGTAGGTATAAGAAAGTCCCCTTCTAAGTCAAACCGTACAATAAACTACAGAGAGAGATACTGCCGCTCGTGTTACTATGTGCGGAACCGCAAGGCGAACCGGGAGACTTTACTGTGCCCCAGGGACAGCCGGAACACCTGAACGGTACACATTGATTTTACATGAACGTCTTAGAGCCACGACATCGTTGTTCGCACATACATACATGTACCCACAGGTGCATGTACCTACTATGTAGGAGAGGAGCCATACAATGATTTGTACTTTACCGCCGACAACAGATTCCGACGCACTATCCGAAATAGGTGTAAATGCAGCCACAAAACGTACATACGCCCTTTTAGACGGCAACAGTGATTTGCAGCCAACAATGTCATTCAACCGGCCTGAAATCGCGTCATCGTTCACTAGTTTTTCACCTTTGAATTCACTCGTTTTTATTTATTTTCAAACTAGTGCGCATGCGAGCTTACCTGTCAAATTTTGAAACTAATAAAAAATCGATAAAGGATATATTTTAAATGTCACTGAGACTGGCCGATCTATTATGATAGCCGCTTCATGGAATTATGCTCGAAGAGTTTTTTTCAGATATAGATCTCTTATTTTTCATCGTTTTTTTTTTCGACAGTTGTAAATGCTATTTAGATTTTTTACACGAGATTTAAGATTGTCAAACAAACATAATTATCTCATTGTATAAGTAAGTATCTAATACGATAACATTTTCCATATCGTATTCATCCCAGCAAATTACCAACATAATGCGAATACGGGCCCTGTTAAATAATTATAGCATTTTCCAGCTCCGCGCGAGTTTGAGGTGGTTTCTTCGAAGGGACCACGGAGGGTGCAGGGCGGTTCCTGAGAAAACTTTTGGGTCTTTATTTATTGTTATTGCCTCATTAAGGTGCCTACGTACCAAGCGATATCCTACAAATTGCAAATAAATAAGCCACCGCTTCACACACGTGTGGAATATACAAGCGTTTCTGCTTACTTATCTAATTATCTAGGTATTTTGTGGTTATTGTCGTTGGTATTAGTAGAGTCGATGGTAAAACTTGGGATTTTATTGTTTATTGTGCACTGTCTGGAATAAAAAGTCAATGTAATTTTAATCATGACAGGTTTAAAGCAAAAAAATAAACCATAACAGCTAAGTATGTAAGATTTATTTATCTTAAATAAGTCAAATAAAATGTTTTTATTCTAAAGTTGGCTTAGTTTGTAAAATATGAGGAGCTTTCCTAATCATTTTAATATGGTTGAAATTTAATCAAAAACCATTCAGAGAGGTTATGTTAACTTAGTAAATATTGATACCACAAAACACGTGAAAGACGCTTTGATTGAACGAAATCGAACTCAATAATTTATCAATTTAATTTTGAGATTGAACCACAGATTGTCGAGGGGAGAGAGTTAATTTCATTTAGGGTTTTGACCCAAATTTACTTGATATAAATTAGCAAGTAATGATCGCGTATCATCGTAAACCAACAGCGTAGTGAAATACAGTTATAATAAAGAGTAACTCATACATAAATATTTCCAGCGGACAGTATCAAATAAACAAACGAAACAAAATGGGTCGCATTAACTGAGCTTACAATAATGCTCTAACGAGCAACGTTTGCAACCGCATATTCGTCGAATCCGAATGACTCATGATTAAAATATTATTGATAAATAAACTCAAAACGAACGTTTACAGCCGAAACATCACTACACGATACAAATATCGCGTTAACTCAAAGGTGAAGCGAAGGTATTTTGGACTTATTGAGCGCAAATTTTGAAGACCACAACCCTTTGAATAGTCAATGTCGTGTACCCTTATCTCGCCACAGAAAGGCGACACCACATTACCGGTATTATGGCACTACTCCGCGCCGGCGACGCGCGACCCGAAACACGCCCTCGCTTACAGTATTAAAGTATCGACTCGTATGCACAGTTTGAAGTACAGGGCATTTTCAAAGTGCAATTTATATTGTATTGGAAGTTAGAGCGGCGCGTTTACCCGGCTCCACAATATTTTGTGTCGGGCCAATGTGCCGCGCGGCTGGGCCTTGTTCCACGTCGCTGTGGAAACCCCTTTTACATTTTCTTGTCTATAGAGAAAATTTAATAAGCATAAGTGAAGTTCCCGCACTCTATTGTAGTAAGAGACGATTAGAAAACTTCTTTTATATGTCTTATGATTTCTTTTTGAAAAACAGATAAAGTTTCTAGAGTAATAATCGTTACACATTCTAAAAACCTATCCTTACAGTCATGCGCAGATTTAATGGATATTTTATGTCACTTGGAATAGAATTAAAATGGACCCGTGAATGGGCAAAGTTGGTAAATATTTGAGGGTTAGTTTGTTTATTAAGTACAGTATTCATAGTAGGGTGAGGTCTAGCACAGAAGCTCTAAATAATGTCAGGGTAGTTGCGTGACACAGGTGTGCCACGCAACTCGCCGGCCGATATCGCAATTCGCAAACCGAGCCAGTCACTTTACTGTGCCCATGGGATACACACTCCTATATATCATGAGCCACCTCGCTACTCCCCCTAGGAATTGCTAAGCTATAATTATGTTATTGATACTTTATGCATTTCGATTTATCCTCAAAGTATTTCTGTCAATTTAAGCTTTGAATTCGGTAACGAAAGTCTTAGTTTAGTAGCTACATGATTAACCAAAGTACCGCTACTAGTTTCAAAGGTATTATTTTAATGACAGATAACCTAGAGTAGCATCTTTATTTTCACTAGTGTGTTAAAACCTTTAAACAAAACAAAAACATTAGGTACTTGTCAGACTGATCAATTTTTCGATTAATAAAATTGGGGCAACAAAGAGCCACTCCGGTTAATTTACTGAACATTCACGATTACCATAACTTGAAGCGGCGCTAACCCAAATCGACGTCAAAAAAGAGCACATAAGATCAATCGGTACACAACAAATGTGGCGAGCCCAAACGGATCAGATCAGGCGGTCGGGCTGTATTTATTTACATGTAATTAGGTCGGTGTCAGTGATCGACGGCGTCGGCGGACGTCCGCACCGAGGTAAACAATCCATTACAAGGCTGTCAGGCCAGCCTGGCCGGCCCACGACCATGCATATAGCGACCAATATCGCCAACAAACACGCGAATTTAGACCACTCCACTGTCGCTGAACGTCAATATTGGACACGATTGACTTTTTGACGTAAATACTCCACGAGCAAACACCTGACTCGGCTAAAGAATCCCTTTTATAATGAACTGCCTACGTTTCATTTATGCTAAAATTCGGTTAGCCCGTAACTAGAACACCTATTATTTTGAAAAAATCTTGAACGAGTAGGACTAACATGAAAAGAAACTAGGCCTCTTTGTAAAGATTTTCAAACGGTGCAAATTAATGTATAATAATTATAATAATTCCTTTGAGTTATTATATTATTATATATCGATGTCATGTTGTTCAAAGCTCTTTAGCTTTAGCTCAATTACATGACATCGATATAAAAGCTTATATTTTCCTTAACGGAGGTAAACAAGCGCTTCAGATTATTTCAATCGGATATTATATTGTACCGTTGAGTATACCATAACATGTAATAATATCCAATACTATTATAACGGCCCCTGTTGACTATGATGCATGGGTTGCACTTACTATGAAGTGGGCCGATTGCCAGCTTGGCAATGTTAACTTAAAAATGAACATTATCTTCACGGTGCATCAGCAACTACCCACACGTTCATTCGTACTATTAGTATTTTTCGTCCAAAATAATAACATTACCCGCATCCCTTGCAGTGCACAAAGCAGAGCCCGATGCTGTAATCCTTTCAATGTATCACTATGCAACTCCTACTCTTATCTTACCACGTATAGCCACGCCAATCCGTTACCGATATTTAGGCAAAATACAAATTCTTTTCTACGCCACGCGAATCTCTACCCTACGGTACCAGTGTTAGGTCGGGAATCACGGACGTACTGACAAATTTTACAACGTTCTACAGTGAATAATCCGGCTGATATTGGAAGGCTCGTCGGTGCATTCACTGGGATGCTCGAAATTTTCTATAAGGATAAAAGCAAACAAGATAGCCATTGGACCAATGTTACGAGCTAAGTATACTAGGTATATATGCAAGTAATGCGACTAAACCGCACCGATTTGGCTGTGAAGCGACGGACAAATGGAAGTTTAAAAGCAATAAAACATTTTTATTTGCTCACGTCAAGTACTGGCCGATGAAGCCGAAATTTTACAACCATTGAGATTTTCAACGCAAATATTTGTTAGAAGCGTTTCGTTCGAATAAATTATTTTTGTGTTGACTGTGGCGGGCTTTATTTTACGGATATAATAACGGCCCAACTTTTTTGGCGTGTAATAGGAACAACAGTGACAATACGGCGGCCTGGCGTCGGCGGGTGAACGTTAAAATGTTTCCGTTTTTGGCGTACTCTCAAGTTAGTTAATGTTTCCAAAACAACGCTGCGAACACTGGTATACCTATTTGCGGCGTGAAGTTTGGAAGTGAATTGTTCTATGCACTGCTGTCCACACAAAGTGCTAATAATAACGTTCTAATCTACTGCATTACACGCAGCTCCTTTGTGATCCAAACTGCACTAATTAACACTAACCGCTAAACGGTCATTTGAATGAGGAAGTTGAAAAAGGTTTAGAGTAAAACGCCTATTCTGCAATCGTAGTATAACGACGATATCCATTCACAGCGACCCCTGGCAGGTTAATAATCATTCATCTAAATACATTGTTAAAACTTTAGTCATTTGGCAGCAGACAGATTGGGACTCTCTTAGTACTCAAATTGTGGGGTAGAATAATATTCCGAGTATTTACTATTACACCGCTTAATGGAGCTTAACGTAGGTTAACATTGTGGTTCCCCAATCCTCTGTAAACAGTTTTAGTGTAAAGTAACTTTACAAATGATCGAAGATTTATTAAAGTGATAACGCAATTCAAAATTTGTTATTAAGAAATAACTTTGATTTTTCCCGGCCTCATCTGGGCCCTAATTTCCTTAGCATAGCCTGTCGTAGTGGATACCTGTACATATTAAAAATCTACTCAAGCTTCCTACCATGTACCTAGCCAATTACTTTTGTCGTTGAGCTTATGCCCATTGTCCATGCATTAAAATTAACAACATTTGTTTTACAATTTTGGAAAATTCGTAAATAAAATATTCGATATATTATAGTCGTCAACTAACTGGAAAGTTAAATTTGTACTCAAACAAATCGCAAAAATACATACTTATATGCTTGAATATCTTAGACGGCCAATTTTGTTCAAATCTGTTCAGTAAACAAAAAAAGCAATTGCCTTTTTTGCAGACCCTGTGTTAAAATAAATTTTATAACTAGGCTCTACATGAGATTCGTCATAATGCGCAAGAAAAATATTTATAAGACAAGACTCACCGTTATAATAACATTCGAAGACAAATCGGTGACAATAGTCGCGCGGCGACACGGCCGGCGACAAGTCGTGCGACTTGGGCGCAAATTAAAGCGATTTGTTATCCCCGACGTACAACAACCGCCACCTTTTTAAACCCGTGACAATTTAGCGCAAACCTTGTGAATTATTGCCTGGCTAAATAAAAACCGATTTGCGCTAACTCCTACTTTTAGTGCGGAGTGCACACTACATTCTGTTGTTGCAAAATACAATTTTTTTGCGACTACTTTGGCGGAGTGCCTGGCTAACGCGGTTTATGGTTTTAAATCCAAAAAGCTGATGCCGACTCTGATAGGTACCTACTATATCTATCTATGTATAGCACAAAATAGTTCTTATAATCATATTTTTTGTTTATCGAGACTCCGCTGTGTTGCGCTTTATAATAGCGAAGAAAGTAGCGTATGTTAATGTTGTTCGTTTTGGAATTATGATTAGAGTTTTGTGTAGTATTTAAGTCATTTGCTGTGATGGACATTACGTTTTAATTAAGTTTGACGTCATTGCAGGGCAAAGTACAGTAGGTGAAGCGGCTCAGGCGCCGCGTCGCCTCGTCAGCAACAATTAACGCGGGCCGCGGCCCATAACTCACTCCCACCGACACCCGCTATCGCACCACTCGCATCCAACCCAACAACGAACATTCTACTTTTAACCACCACCTACGGCAGCGCCACCAACCGACCCCAACACTGTCGCATTGGTGTTTGTAATTTAAATTTCGAATTTACATAGTTTATTGCGGTTTAAGAACGCTATTTGTTAATACGCAAGTAGACGCTTGGATTTATGTGTCGTTGGTATTCACCATGCAACTTGTGTCGTGACATAACTTCACAGCGAGTGCTGCGAAACTCTATTACACTGATACACTCCTGCCATAATTAAATATCGCTTTACTGAATTAAAACAATTCGTTATCTCGGAATAAACAATTTGCGTCTCGTTCGTGACGTGACGGAAGGCGAAACTTTTTTTTTCTGCCTGTATATATTTTGGGCCAGCCGCATTAACCAAAAAGTTTATAATTAACGAGCTCTATGCCCCTCTAATTGAACATAAGTAAACAGGACGTTTTGTCGTGTAATCAATCATGGGACACTGTATACAAGTTATCTATTGAATCCGTATCGAATGGAGCTAATTTGAAACGGTATCGGTATGATTACTATGGCTGTATGTAACTGACATAAAATTAAATACATTAACTATGCATAATAGTGTTAGTTTTTGATATTTTGTTGGGCAATACGGCCTCCTTATTTACTCTTTTCTCACCTGAATAGTTTCACGAAAGGGAGCAATTAATTCTCTCAGTCTAGTCACGATTTTTTTCATTTTAATTAAAACTCCAACCGGAGGATCGTCGGCTAATTAACCCATTAAAACACAGACTCTCCTTTCATTTTGTCTTTTTTCCTTAAGCGTTCACTTTCTTGTGATTTTCGAAATGAAAATGAAAATATGAATGCTTGTGAAGCGGAGTACAGATGACGTCATCAACGGTCGCCGGCCGACGCCGGCCAATATTTGCGTACACAAGTGCTCTGAATTTCTTTCTGTAAATATTTGCAAAATAAATCATGTGCCAATAAACACGACTACGCACGTTACGGACTTTTAAATGATGATAATAATAATTGTACTGAAAAATTAGTTATAGAAGCTATTCAGAAAATTCCTAGCACTGTCTTAGGATACATTTTCTTATAAGTCCTTGTGCAAAAATATTATACAATCACCTCATTTTGAAAATAAAAGTAATCTGTTGCAAGCCTTGAAATCGAATCGTGTATGAGATTTTTAATGTTATTGTTTTTAAGAATTAAAATTTTTGTTTTTTTTTGTTTTTTTTTTTCGTTATTATAGTAGGTATTATCATCATAAGAGTACTACAAATTTTCCCGAAAAATTGATGAAAACAATTATTATAGATACATATAACTATATGTAAGTAGAAGTATGTATAATATAAAAGCGATAGATATTATAATATAAAACGAGGTACCAATATAGTTTTTCTCATTTACATCCATCACAAACGCTATTGTTAAAAAAAATGAGTGCATTCAAAAATTGTGCAAACAGCTTAGAAAGCAATGGTTTAATAAATTAGTTACAATGCGAAGTAACAAAATATAATTAGCACGAGAGCAGCTAAGGTAATTCAAACTATTTGAAAGTCTAATTTAATAAATAAAAATTCTTCACGAACAAAATGAGCGTAGATCTCATCAAATAAAAATTCGGCTCGACGTCCACAGTTAATTAATCCATTAAAATTTTTTCATCACTTTAAATTACTTGTTTGAGTTAAGATCGTGTTGAAAACTTTTCACAATGTTCCTCTTTTGTAAACACATCGCGTACACGAAATATATAAAGCATGTTGATTAAGTAACACAATATGACGCTATTGTGCTGAATTAGCGCTCGGTTACAAAAACACAGCTTTCTGCGGTTAATGATGAAATTGTACAATTATCATTAAAGGGTAGTTTACAATGCAAGCTGAAACTTGTTGCCGTCATAAAAGCGAGCAGCGAAACTCGGGGAGACAATGGCACATGTCAGGCGACGTAAGGCCGCGTGCACAAAGCGAGTGCCTACAAGTACAGTCAACAAGACAAGCCGGTAAAGCTGCGATCATCTGAATGACGAAGCAATTACGCGCATTCAGTCGCAGTACTCGGGGCGCAGTCAGTCGAGGCAAGTGGTGAGATTGGTTTCAATAAAAGCGCAAACCCTCCCCCATGTTTTTCTTTCATCACGCAACTTTGAATGGTGTTATTCAGTACTGTAATTATTGCTATGCTTTGTTACGAATGTTCCGAATTTTATTTAATGATTATTTTGTGTTGTTTCAGGTAATTTCTGCGTTTCAACATAATTTTATCACAACAGGTATCACTTCCTCTATAAATAAACATTTAATCCAAGTTACAAGTACAGATAGTAAATGTATTTTATCTATAGGCAGTGTTCTATTTACAAATCTAAATCAAATTATACCTTCAAGAAGGTCTAATTGAAGCTAGTAATTACATTCATTACACAATCACTTTAAACCAACTCGCGATCTATTTACAAAGCAGTTCGCATCACTTAACGCCGCCGCTAAAAATTCATTGAAGCTGTAAATTATCGTAAAACAAGCGGCATAAACCCGTCCACGGCACGTGCTACGCTCCGCTAAGAAATACTAACGTCCGACAAACGGATCATTAAAGTGCTGCTTTAAATGTGCCCGCGGCTGCGCTGATTAATCATCGCTCTGTGATTAATTAGTGGTGAAAAAAAGCCGATGAAGAGCGCATCGATCCTACAGTCTGCCCTCACCCTTATGCGAGAATAAAAATAAAAAATGTTTTGAGCAGAAAGAGATGGTATCTGTTATGAGGCTGCCCCTTCACTCCATATTTACATTAGCATGATAATCATACGTAGGTGTATTACAATCGCATTCTTTTTTGTAAGATAACAAAGTGACTGCATTCGTTCATGCACTGCTTATTTTATTATGATTTAAATAAATTATGTATCTTTGTGTGTCAGTGAGTGATTGTCTTGCAATATACTTAGCATTACGAAAGAGAAAGATGTGTGCAACCCAAATAGGTTTAGTTTATTAAAACCACCTACATATTTTTTGCGGATTGTGTATATACTATATAATAATATTATTTTATTCCGACGGAGCTCGGCAAAAATCCGTAAAAAATATATTTTTTACTTAAATGTCTGGTATTCGCGTAAGTATTAGAAATCGGTTTGATTTATTGCAATACAATTCTTCGGATTTTTTATCGCAGTTTATTGATTTTATTTAATCTCGACGTTTTGGGTCTTTTACAGTATCAGGTCACTGGTAGACTAAGTGGGGTGTTGTGTAAAAATCCGTAAAAAAATGGCTTTTTCAATGTCTAGTATCCACGTAAATGTGAGAACTCGGTTTGGTTTATATCAATATGCACGTTGCCTTATATAAATTTCATTTAGTTGCTGAATCAGGCAGTATATTTGCGGTTACAAAACAAGCATTATAAATATTACAACTGCGTGCATGAGTCTCAAAATAGTGTAGTTTCTGTCAATTCACTAACTATTGCAGACGTTACATCATTTTAACAGTATAACTAAGCTGTTCAAAGGGTTTGAATAATACAACTCTGCATAGATCTTTTATTATAAAGGTAAGGCACAACGACATCTAGTGCCGAACTCAGCAACAATAGTTGTGTTAAGGATACTAGAAACATAGGTGATACCTACATAAAACTAATCATGAATCAGGTGCCTTACCAACACTCAAACATTTATCCCTACCGGTATTCGAACCAGAGACTCTTGCCACGGAAGGCAGTCTACTCTTATTACCACTACCCTAACAGGAGCTGTAACCACGTTTAACATATCGAGCTTAGAGAGTTCTTAATTAATCTGTCTCTCTCTGTCAACATCCATGACAATCCATTCAAAAGCCTGAGAATCGTCAATCATCCGTTGGTTCATATTAATGTGACGATTGGAACTCGCCTTCATTATTAAAAAGACCATGAGGATGAAGGTGTAGTAGAGAACATACTCTAAGTGATTACTTCGCTCATTGAAACCGTTTGACGAACGACCGCTCTAACACGCCCAAATAAGCCGTTACTCATATTACAAGGGGAGATTTAAATGTCGCTTTTTTAAGATGAATATTTTACAGTTTGTACGGCAGCCCGGCCGTTATTCATTGTCAGCGAATTTAATACGTTAAGTGCACCCATTTATGAGCAAAGTTTTAAATGCGCGAGAGATTGATCGCACGGATTGTATGACTAATGCGTTTGTGTTGCCTACCCACACTCGTCTGATGTCATCGTCCGCTGTAAAGATCGGTTCGCTATTAATCAGATGACATTTCAATATTAATTTGGGACACACATGATCATTAATAATGTGTGCATTGATTGTACACTGTCATTGTCAAAGTACTTCATAATCATAGTGCGATGTTAATCACCGACATATACATAATTTAACACAATATGACGCCTGTATTCCCGGAGGGTAGGTAGTGGAGTACTGATGTACTTCCATAGCTCGCCGCTATTTTTTAGGCCCCAAGTCGTAAGGGTATGCCTATTTTCATTAGCTAGCTGACTGAGCATTACATAGAATACCGAAATGACATTTCGCTCAACCTGAGAATAGAAAACAGGACGGTAGGCTCAGCTGACCAAATAAAAGTTAAGTTATAAATGTATGATCGATCTCATCGATATAGCGATTTCCTTTCAGGGATTTACTCTCTGTAATCCTTCATTGTTCCATGAATGTTGTAATATTACCACAATACTATTCGATTAGGTTTGGGTTTAGCATTTGTAGTATGTTGCCTAGCAGCAATAGTTTGACAATAACCGTAATTATTTGTAACCGAATTTCGAATGCTACCAATCAAATGTGCGGAGTTCAATGGCTGTATCAAGCTTCGGCTAACGACTAAATCGCCAATCTCGTGCTTTGTGTGCTTTGGCCTTAAACTATTCCAAAGCTCAACTAACTTTCTACATATAACTGTACAAACAGCTACCCGCAGCCGTTAACCTGAAATTTTACAAACTGTGTACGTATTCTCTCGAGATACTCCTGAAAGAATCAAGTTTGCCGCAAACAACAAAGCCGTATACAATTACCTGTTATTACATCAAAATACAAACATACTGTATGATTATAAATTATTCAAATATTTCACAAGCGCCTAATCCACATTTTAATGTAATTAACGCTGTGATAAAGCAGATCTTTAAAATTTATTTAATTGCGTTACTTAGTTAAATGAGTTATAATGACACATACGTGTTCTGATGTTAGTTAAACTTGAAGAACATTATGGTAAGAGTAATACGGCACCTAGTGAACGTAATAAATTGATTTATTTATAATATTGTTGGCAACTCGGCGCGATTAAGTAGGAAATATGACGTTGTGGTGGAGGATGCTTCTCGGTCGGCTCGTAATTACAATAATTGCAAAACTTTCTCACTACCATCTTAACCACGATGCTTTAGGGCCATTCATTTGTATTTATGCATGCCGCGTAAACAAGTCTTAATGGCGTTTCGTTTTATATTTTCTTTGTGAGAGCTTCGGATCCGGCGAACAGTCGCCGAGAAAATGGATACGTTGGAGCACGACGGGGAAAATCCTAGTTCAAGTTTACGAGTGTTTCATAATCATTGTGTCGAAACACGTAAAATTTCCTGGAGTTTTATGCAGACGCAGCATCGTTTGGTCGGATGGGTCGTCCGGTCCGCGTTGTAAAATATTCCGGAGAATCGCGTGGAAACAAAACGAGTGCTACGTAAAAGTAACAGATTACAGACCACTCCACGTTTACAGCGGACGCGTTGCCGACCTCTTTGTTCCTATACATACGTGGACCCGCTGGAGGTGGGCTATTTTTGCCTACATATTTCTATTTATATTTCTACATATTTACGTAAACAAGCATTGTCCGGAACTTTTTTGAATTTTCATGCATTAAATTTGTGAATGAGTAAGCTACTTTAATTGTATGCAATAGCCTTACATGGCATATTCACCATTTCTATTATTGAACATTCCCTTATAGAATTATAAGGGATTAATAGCAATAGGATCACCCGTTATTACATGCAATGTGTTTGGATATAAGACCAATACCAATACTTTATACTCTTCTATTATATAAATACAATATATTAAATATAAATAACCTTTATACGTCTTTGTAAATGAAAAATTTGACCTTTATGACTTTACACAATTCATGTAAGACTGTAGAAATGCTCTAATTTTCTTAATAACTCAACAGATTTCATGCCAAGAAATTTGTCATACATATAATCCGTGCCTAACTTTCTAATGGGCTTTTCTTTGGCACTTTATACCACTTCCATTATGATTGTTGAGTACATCATTGTAGTTTTAGTAGAGAATAATAAATGGTACTTACCTACTTTTGTAGAGAGTTAGAGAGATATTCTTATTACGTAATGTCACTGAAAGTAATTAGGCTTTGGTTTACATTAGACATTTTAGCAAACAATTTAGCTTCTTTTATTTGCGAAATAATTTATATATAGTATGTGTTTTTTTACTTATCATAATGACAATCGAAAATATTAAAAGCTATTTTCTTATTTATTTCTCACAAGTGAAGTCAAAGGTCGCAAATTCGATCCCAATCTCCGTATTTATAATATGAGTAGCATGATGGCTGCTAATTCACACTAAGGTCTTCCAACCCACTCCACCGTAAACTGGTAAACATGATTAAGGTATAGGAAAATAAATTTTCATTATAGTAATTGTAGTATTTATTAGAACTTCGTCAATATACGCCTAAAAGACGAACGTTCGGTTTTTGCCCAAAGATTAGAGGCTCGCCCTCTAATAAATTGTGGCCATTATAAGTGTCAAAAAAAAACTAAAAAACTATGTACAGAAATTTCATTTGAAATTTCGGTGCGTGAAAGACCAGGGTATATATGTCCATACGTGTATGTACTCGTTTCTGCGTGTACCCTTGCTTTGGAGACAACAAACACAACAACAAAATTGTGAGCCGCACCAGGATATTTGAAGCGAGGGAAAGACGGAAACTGGATGCACTGTAATTAGTGCTATTAGATATTCTAGGTATAACTTAGTAATACTAAATCCAACAATCTTACTCATAATGACTAGTTACTCATATCCATGTAATAACTATTTTCTTTAGTTAACTCCGAGGTAATTTTCTAAAATAACCATGTTTTCTTCCATTAGTTAACCAGGAAGCACGATTACGTAGTTCTGTAACTACCAACAGTAACTGTCAAGTATACTTTTACTTTTGCGCAAATGTAAGTTAACTGCGAAAGTGTCGCAACAATTCTTGAAAGTTTAACATAAGTTATGTAAGAGCTTAAGTATTGATTTCAGTTTTAGTAGAGAAGTTACATGCGGATTTGGCTAGTAAAAGCTACTTTGTACTTTTGTACCGTTTTTCTTTTATATAACATTACCTATCATCACGCTTGTGTCCTTAAAGATTTAGGTTGTACTATTGTCCCATGTATGTTTTTGAGAAATAAAACCCTAGCTAAAATCGAAAATTACATGCTTTGCTCTTCTTGCCAATTGATGTCAAAATTAGCAGTCTCGCTTAAAACCACTACATAAGGCAGTAATCTTTTATTACATAGTACCTAGTAATAGTCTTAAGATATTCTTATCATTTAATACTGAAACTGATATCAAAATGTAACTTAGGTACTTTTAGATCAAGTCTACTTCTCTGATATCAGGTATCAAAAATTCCGAATCAGAGATAAAACATGATTAACTAGTCAAAAATATCGAAGTGTTTCCTTTATACCATCACATACGTACATTTCGGTGACGTGATCTCACGTTTATCTTACGACAAATCAGTGTTTCCATTTAAGTTTGTTGCTTATGTAAGTAGCACCGGAGATCAAGTGGTGACGCAACCCGCGAATGTGCCCAACCGTAATACGAACTTGCGTCAGATCCACAGAATTAAGACTGGGGTTCTTGTCTAACTCACGAAATCCTAATTTAATTCGGTTTGAAATAAAACTGCTTTTTTACGGATTTTATCGCGGTATATTGATATTATTTAATCCCGACGCTTGATTGATTCTGTAAAGGATACAAAACGTCGAAATTAATACCGCAATAGAATCCATAAAATGTAGCTTTATTTCAATATCTAGTTTACGCGTACTTAAGAGTAAGAAATTAGTATGGTTTTTAGAAAATTATATCACTAGAAAACATTATGGGTTCATAGAAATATTAATCACATGAATGACTATAACATATCTGCTACTTTGAATTAAAATGTTATCTTAAAATATATTAATATATATACCCTATATAAGTTTTTATTTATGATGGTAAGTCCATTTATTGGCTTAAGTTCGTTACTTGCGGAGATCTAGCGGTGATGGGAGCCGCGACTGTACCAGCGACTGTGCCCAACCGTAATACGACCGCGTGTTCAGACCAGATCCGCCAAATTAACTAGAAAATATAATGTGGTTGGGTATCCGCGCTTCTTGGCTACAAAATGTACATAATTAGAAAAGTTTTTACGAGCGCTGCCTTGCCAAGTCGTCGCTTGTCACCGCCTGACACGGCCCCTCATGTCCGGACGTGGATTATAATTTTACTGAACAAATTATTTACAAATTGTGATTCTTGTTTACGGTATTTTCCTCTCTTGTTTTGTTATTTGGTTTCTTTAATAAGGTACTCATGTTCATTGTGTTTTTTAACCGCTACGGAAACGGAAAAATTTAAAACATGAACGTAATTTTCCGTGAAAAGTTGTTGCTCATTGCTTCTCTTGTCACCTTTGTTTGTCTCACTTTTTTGCTGAATTTCGTGCAAATTATTTCAAATAAATTAACAACCTTATAAATATTTTGATCTGACAACAGCGTAATTTATGCATGACGTATTTTTTCCACAACAAGTAATGTCTTCCCTAAAAACTTAAAATAAATTCTTATAAAATATTGACAAAGCTGCAGACAGTGGGAAACTCGTGTCAAAACCGCACATTAGCTTCCAAAAATGCGCAGCAATACATCGTCTCCACAAAACACGAAATGTATGTGTCAACGGTCACGAAAGAATCAGAGAACTTGGCTGGGGCGGCGTTGTAAAAATAATTGCCGTTTTTGGCACGACACCGCGTCAACGGCGGGTTCCTTGCCCTAAATGAGTGTAATTACAAAAGTTTTTATTACTAACTGCGCGCCAAAACCTCCTTCCACGCTCGTATTATAGCGTTGGTGACATGAAGGCTCACTACACCCGGCTTTGTACCAGATTACATAAAATTTTATCCTTTTTAAAATAGGCACGGTGTAATGCAACATGCTCTGTAGCACGAACGATTCTCTATTATTGGCTACGTTTTGTTACTTAAAAATCGTATGTCCCTTGCGTTTAATACGTTTTTTATTTGCTACGGGTACAAGTATTGGCGAAAGACAGGACTACACTTTTTTGAAAACATCGAATGTTGGTAAGAATACAAAAAGTTAAATTTGTCTTTAAAATATTAGGTTCGTCTACAACCTTGATGTTTTAATTCTGATCTTTAAAAGGTAAAGTGTAACTATAAAACTTTAGTATGTCTTGCGATAATCTGATTGAACAGGAAAACTTGATCGTAAAGATTACCTTTTTTGTTTAAGTGAATAATTTTAATTCACAAGGTTACGATCTAGAAATTTTAAATTTATAGATACGTTATTTCAATTTAACTTTAACTAAATCCCTGCAATAGCGTTTTCTACTAACTTTTAATTAATTAAGTGCGCGCTTAGAGTAAACAGAGCATGTGCAACACCTACGTGCTTAGTCTTACTAACACATGTGGAAAACAATTGAAACGATCCTGATTAAATTAAAACATTAGTTAATTGACATTGTACGGAACTCATACTTGTTTTTATGAATCTCAAAGCATATTTTAATTATCTGCTCAGTATCACGAACATGTAGGCGGCACTTATTCAGCATCTCATTCCACTAGCAAAATTAAAAGCAGAATAAAACATTAAATTTTCATTTACGTAGGTTCCGATAGATATCGGTGCAGACGGAACGAGGTCAGAGTGCAGTTTTTGCACAATGAACCGATTAGTTCCTTAACGAACCCGGAGCTGATTCCGGGCCGAGGGGAGAAGCCGTGCAGGAAATAAACGGAAAAGCACGTGAAGTTAGAAAATCCCAAGATACGGAACTCGCATTCGTTCAACATGACTTTTCGCATTTCGGAATGTAAATGGCCCTGAACTAGGAATTCTAAGTTAAACGTTCGACAGACGAATGAGTTTTCAAAGAGGTTGGTATTTACCGCAGACATATAGGAGGTACCCTTTGTTTTCGTGAGAAAAACAATTTTCTTAGCTTGCTGTGAGAGTCCGAGAAAGTCCGAAAACAACTTACCTAATACTTACCAATGTGATGAGTTAGCGAACCATATTAGGTACTTCGAGTATTGCATTTTTATTCGGTGCGACAGTTTTTATTCCATGTAGTTCTTAACTAGACACTCGAAGCTTTGGTGACAGCATATAGTCTTATATTTTGAGACATGTAAGTATGTCGTATGGTCGTGCACTTAGTGGCCTTATCATTTATTAACAGTGATGTGGGGAGTCAGGACGCATGCATATCAGTTGTCTGGTGGCGAAGGCGGCGGTGGCGGCCTGCATACACGGCGCCGCGATATGCCACGTCCGTCATGATCTATGCGATGCTCGCAAGGCCCTTGCTTAACACTGCGAACACTCGCACAGCATAAATTGTAACTTAAACCCCAGACTAGAAATGTGTGAAGTTTTTACAACTCTGCCGACGTTTTCAACGGTTAACTCTTTAAATTATTACGTGTCGGTACACCCACGCTTAACATCTTAATAGAGATTTGTGAATTACCAACTTCTCGATTCTCTGAAATTTGTCTATCGGAGCAAAATTTTTGGGATGAACCAGTTTTATGAGGCTTCTTTATTTTGAATGCATATGCTGATTTCTGATCAGGTTCAGTTGAAATAAAAATCAAGCACGATTTTTAATAAATCCTCAGGGGAGCGATTAAAAGAGGAGATAGTCGAGGTGAGGAAGTGTGCCGAATTGTAAGGCGGGGTGAGTACGGAGGGAAGTTGTCAGAGAGCACCACGGAGGCGCAATATCGCGTTCGGTGGAGCGTGGCCGGCGCAGCAACATTTGCATCTTTCTAAATGAAACCATATTACCAATGTACTGGCACGCTTATTGAACGGGTTATTTGACTCCGATAAAGTTCCTATTGCCTCCAACGAATGTTTTATTTCGGTATTCAGGCAAATAAGATTGGCACTAAAACAGTTCCTGCAAAAGTTACATGTGAGTTAAAACACATTTCAATTTAATTAATTACCTTATACTTAAACGTTTATTAGTTTTGATCTGATCAATGTTAGCTAGCGGAATTTATCTAGGTGTTAGTTTTGTTTAAAAGTCCTTATAATAATCCCAGTTCTATTAACATAGACTGTACAAGTTTTTTAAACGTAATTTCTTCCACCAAATTAATATTTAATGGTGTCATGGTAATACCTTCTCTACTTCGCATGGAACATACTTACTCATTCATAACAATTTGAAACTTAATAAGTTACCGACAAAATATCCGAAATTATAATCACCACGAAATCCGCTTTACTACATTATCATACATTACTTTTGATATTTATATTGTTTAATGAATACTTAACTTTAAAAGCATTGTTGTCATAATTAATTTGATTCATGAAAATGGTCGGCAATATTTTTTTTAATTCTCCTGCATTTCCACAGTACACTTTACAAAAACAAGTTGACTTAATAAACGAAAAAAAAATTACAATTTACCGTACGCTGTCAGGAATAACAAACACGTTTTTCCGGACGCATGCAGCGCAAAACTTTACGTAGCTACGATAAAATCAATTGGTCTACATAGATTTAAAATGCGTATTGATATCAACGTAGTTAAGCGACACCGTCAGGTACACCGAATTCCCTACACGTATTCGATTCCCGATTCCCACTGAAAGAAAGACGCCTTTACAGCGAGATTCGGTGCCGGCTCCCCACCGCAATATGTATGATAAATAAATTGCTATCCAATATCAAATGGAAGCAATACCGGTGAAATGTACAAAGCGTTTACTCATATTACATATATGCGTACGAATGACTCCTTTGGATATGAGCTAAAGGGAGCCGCAAGGGTGGCGTACCTCTGTGACCGCGGCCCACAGATGGCCGGCCATAATTGTATTCACTGAATGAGATTTTTAATGCTACACCTTCACCTGCGTCTAAAAGGTTTTATAACTTATGATATTTACAGGAAAACGTCGGCTTCTTTGTCACATACATACACTCGGGATATATGTATATAGATAGAACTAATTGTCATAATTACATAACCAACCAGTTTTTGTTCGGATATCAGTAAGATCTGGTAATCCGGATGCGAAAGACAGCTGGCAGTTGTTTCGTACAAAAAAAATGAAAGAACGAGACAGTATCTACTAATTATGTCAGATACCTAAGGGCCCTAGCAGTTCGTTGTGTTGTTTGTTGTCGACGTTTCAAGCTACTATGGAGATCTTATCAGTAGTTCCTTAAAATTTGAATCTGATCTCGGTTCTAGTAACCGATAACCAATAGGCTCCTCTCTAAAATACACAATAATATGCTTTAAAATATGGAGATTATAGTGTGCCTATACTTATCCACTTACAATCGTTTTGAAATGTTTCTTGGATGTGTCTTGACTGAGTTTTCCAAAAAAGAAGTAAAAATACTGCTTCATAGACGAGTTTGCTCGACATAACAAAACGAAGTAGGTACTTGCGTTGCAAAGATTTATCCAATCTAGATAAGCTTAAGAAGTTACTGGTCCAGTCGCCATCAAGAATTCCCGTCAGGTACCGATATTTGCTGGGTAAATTGGGGGAGTGTATTTAGTATAAGTAAGCCTTTTTTATCTTTGCCGCATTTAACATTGTCGATTGTCGTACCAAATGGGGCCACAGGAAGGTAGAAAGAAGGGCGCTTAGTCTGTTTGTTTCAGACCAAATGCGAAGAAAATGCGAACTAACCACATTGAAAGGTCTTTTTATCATGCTAGATTGGTGCTTTATATTCTAAATCTAAATTGTAAGTGAAAAATCTCTATCTAAGAAATCGGAGTAAAAACACTCAGATACAAAGCTTGATGTCATTCTGGCTCGAGGACAAATGAGACAAAGGAAATAAGAAATATTAAACGTGACTCGAATGTCAAGACGCTTTCCATACAATGATACGGGTTGTGCCATCACACGCTGGTGTATAAACCATGCAGCTTTTATGGAAATAGCGTTATTACTACACAGAAACGAGGCCCCGTTACCGGGAGATTTGTTACAAAAACGTTGAAATTGCCTTGTTTTAAACAAAACCAGATCTTGCTCGGTATAATATAAGCCTTAACAGTATGTGGTCTTATGTAAACAACAAAAAACTAGAATGAATTTAAATCGAAAAAAGAAACATTCAACTTCGAATTTTAAATTTCGAAACTAAAGAGGCCCAATTAAAAATAGTATTATTTAAGTTTTTATTTTTTAAGAATGTATTCCTAATTAAAATCGAGGATTTGATATGTAAATTACAGTTTTTTTGTAAATTTAACTGGCACAATTGTTAAATTTCTAATAATTATATAAATGCACTAGACTAAAACACGACACTAATTAAAAACGGTTGCGTTTAGATGTGCTAATTAATATATCACAGGTATTTAAAATTCCGTACAACTATCGCATTTTTATGTAGAGAGTCTGAAAAAGAAGAAGCAAGCAGATAATGCGAGTAATGAAATAATGAGCTAAATTTAAACGAGCTGTAAAATTTATGTTTCGTGCAGCTTAAAAACAGCTCCCCGGAGATTTCCAGCTAGGGAGTTAGCGTTTTGCTTTCAGTTTTAGCTCCTTTTTTCTACAACTTGAATTTAGCTTGTGGCTGCCTGTGTTTTTCGAGTTAAACTTTATGTTCAGCTCTCTCTCATACCAACATTTTAAAGGGAATTAGAACATAATACAATTTAAAACCGGAGTTCTGATTTCAAGCCTACTTAAAGGCGGTTGTCAATTCGACTAACTGATTTGGGGTTTTTGCACTTTATTTTACGTGTAAAGATGCTGGCCATCGATGTCATTAGTAAACTGCAGTACAGTATGATCCTCTAAAAAGTTTCAAAACTAATTACACTTGGGATTAACTCGGTAATATTTAATTTTCGTTGTCATGTAGTCAGATCTGTCTTTAAAAAAAAATTAACTGTAAGAAATAACAGCATGTGACTGAACGTTTAATTTGTTCTAAATTAAATTCTCTATGAGGAAACGTTTTTGGAAATAGTTTCGAAGTGACCCTTTGATAATGACCCTGCCAGTATAAAAAGGTATAGTGATTGTGATTTAATAGTAATTTTTAGTGTTGTAGACTTTTAATACTTAAATTAATTTATGTTGTAGATTTTGTAAAAAGCAACTCAGAAATTATATTTTATTATTAGCAACGTTAAAAGATGGATTTACAAAATTCTTTTTTACGTACATACGAGTTATGTAAATTTTTGCTGTTAAACTTATCGAAATAATCAATAACATTAAAGAAAGTTTTTTTTTTTAAATAGTAGCAGTTTAAAATCGTTATAGATAGGTATATAGAGTATTATTTAATGTAAATACACCAAATAGACAACCATATAGCATATTATTCTATATTGATGAAATAACTTCATATCAATATAGAATAATATTTTATATTGATATGAAGTTATTTTTGGTAAATAATACACAGTTGTGTAAGTACAGTGTGCTAATGAATTTAAAGTTACCCTGTAGATATCATCTAGATATCTGAGGAGGAAGCTGATTAACGTCAGATGGGGTGTGGAGTAACCACGCAAACGACCAACCGCTGGGGAGGAGCACAAACAACGGGATTTATTGTTAATGGCCCGTAGTCAGACATTTAACGCGATGAATTACTTACACACACAAATACACCGTAACATTACTTGTACAAATAGGATTACACACATAAACATCGATGACGCAGTTAATTTACTCATCGAGAAAGTTTGTCAAATATCAGTCGTTGAATGATTACTATAATACCAATTAGTATGCCTGCGTACAGTCGACAACAGAGACGAGTGTACCAGAAATTAACGACATACCCACCTGCGTTTCAATACAAATTGCGTGACAAATTATAACTTTTGTCGACTGTACCTACAAGCGAAACTCTTTTGCACGCAGATATGCCGTAATTCAGGCGTATTAAGCCATGGCAACACAGTAAGATTCTACGTGCTAACAAGACTTAACAACTCGCTCGACAGTGTCGTTCTAACTTTCTAGACGAAAGTCAACACAGCCTCACTCTTAGAAAATTACTGCATACACTCCTAAGTTGAAAGAGGTTCCATCCCGACAAACACTACAATATCGATGAAGGTGAATATTTTTTAAACACATTAAGGTCGAGTTTCTATCTGTCCCTCTCGCAGTTTATGGCCCGTAAAATAGTCTGCAGCGAGGAGTCACTTTGTTCCAAACGGCAGGATGTAGTTTCGGAAGTGAAACTTTGTGAAAATATTGTGTTGGATATTAATTGTTCGCTCAGCTTGTGCTTTCATTGTTTTGCACACATTATATGATACCAGTATTATGAGTACGAGATACCGTAACACGGAACGTCGCTATTATAAAATCTTTTATTCAAAAGGCTCTCACAATAAAAACCGGTCAATTTGAGCTTACCGCGCATAAAAACGCTATTCCTGTAATATTTACATTAACAACTCTCACTGTATGATAAGGGTTTCGTTTCATCCTTTCAGGAACGAAACGATCCCGTAACAAAACGAATAATCTCGTTCCACGTTAAAAATGTAAAAGTGGCATCTCTTTCCCCCTTCAATCCCGCTCTTCGAAGATTAGAAAACACGTTTGAGAGAGCTCTCGAACAATTTTCCGTTTACGTAGCGGTAATTGTCTTAGAACAGGCACGAATAGCTATCTGTCGGTCGGCGGCGGCGGCGCGGCGGCGGCGGAGCGCACTGCGGTAGCCGCCGCCGCAGCCCGGCTCGCTCCGCCAAAACCTCCGTAACGCTACGTGCACGGAATCCTAATACCACCTGTACTGATTTTATTTTTGCCTCCCTCATTCTTGATTCAACTATCTAATAGTTATCTGCAGACGATGATTCGCTACACTCGAACGAACAAAGCATTTCCAATGTTTAATCCCAATTCCGCATGTCATACGTCCACGTGAACATCGGTTTATCACCGTTTTTATGTTTTGGTTGTAACGTTTCCTTTTGTGTAAATTATGCAGAAATCAATTCGGGCCAGTAAGCTGGGCCTTGGTAAATAATTCAGCGCTGATTGTAACGAGGGTCCAAGTCCGCACTAAATGTTCCCTGGGAACCATGCGGCCCACAAACAAGCCTTGTTTTCCTTATCTTTGTGTAAGAATCCACTCTTACGGCGCGATCCGACTGAGTCTCGTGTCTTTGTCTCGATTATCAAGTCTTATCTATCGATTTTCGAATAATCCTATTCCAGATTTTGATGGGATACGTTAGGATACATAGGTAGCTACTAGGTTATTCGCTACTAAAGCCGAAATATTTTGGGAGCCAAATGAAATCACAACGCAGCTCCCGGTGCCTGCTCTAGATTCTAGCAGCGTCCACTGTCCACCGTACTCTCGCTGATTCAATTATTTCATTAAAATAATCTTCTCTAAAGACTACGAGGTCTGCACTCTGCACTATATTGAATAATATCATCACGAGTGTTAAGCAAGTTACACGATTAAGTTCGTACATTTAAATAATTGCGGCCAATTAGCTGAGCTGAATCGGTGAGGGATTTAGTTACTAAATATAATGAGTAATATAAATTAAATGAGACATTTTGTTCTCAGCCGCGCCTGAAACAGTACAAATAGCCTTAAAATTTAATCGTTTTCTGCAAAGATTTTTCCATGAAAAGTTTTCCACTTCAAACTTTGCCACTTCGCCGAAGCCAAGTCGCGTTTAACAAAGCTTTTTCATACTTACATTTTTATATCAGGAATGGAACGTCACGCTCGGTTTCATCGGCACTCGTCCGCCCGACCGCGAAAAGAACGCATAGACCGGTAATAGGTGACGCCTTGTACAATATTCTGGTCACGTTTAGAATTCCTTATATTTCATCTTTTTCTACGGTCCCGAAAAATGTCATCGAATACACATTTTCCCGTAATCCTCATAAGTCTCATGGCCTCGACAACGCTCGGGACGCCGCAGCTCCCCGTCACGTGACACCTACCCCCCGGCCCCCGCGCCCCGTGCCCCGCGCCCCGCGCCCCTCGACAACAAGTTCACGCCATGTCGTGACTCGCATTTGCAATAACACTTTGGCTGAGGTGCCGCGACGAGCCAGCCTTCAATTAGGTAATGGTCTGCCATATAAGTTGACTCAAGACATTGAATAAAACAACGAGTCGGCGCGTGACGCCCTCACTAATTCAGCTAATAATTAACGTCGGATATGAACCCCGAAATCCTTCAACTCTATGAAAAATAGAATCCGAAATGTAGACTGCATTGTACGAGAAAGTTTTAATTAAGAAGAGTATTTTGCTCACCTAGACAGATCGGGGCGCGTGTTAGGATTTAGAGTCGAATCCTCCTCCTTATCGGGAACAGGTTGGAACATGCACCTAGCACCGAGCAACGTCGGAAGTTTCTGACAACAGTCCAACTAGTTTGGAAGCTTGGAAACTCCATCAGATACGTGAACTGGAGCGATTACCTCAAGCCAACGACATAGTAGCAGCGCGGTGACATGCATTAGCAATATGTTTTATATTAACATCGTGTTTTGTTTTAACACAACCCCCTTGGAGGAGGATACGAGTACTACATAATATTACTTACTCTTTTGAAAGAAAAATATCTTACTATGTCTTAAGCATTTCTTACGTTTTTGGTAATCAGTGGGTATGTACTTGAGCTTTGACTCTCTCTTACATTCTAGAATCTAATCATTTTGTTAGTGATTAATGCATTTTTAGTAGTCATTAATCTTTCAATTCATAGATCACATCTCGATGGAATTGTAGAAATACAATAAGAAGTTAAAAGACGCAGAGTTCAAGTTACTATCATCTTCCCTATAATTTAATAGAGTTTCTAGTTCTTTCACATTTCGCTCAGTACTTTTGCTATAGCCGGATGTGTGATAGAATTTATTTGCTCGATATTAGGGACTTTGAAAACTCGTGAACAACTAGTTGTTTGTTTTCACTATTCGGTTTTTGTCGAAACTTCTATGAAGTATACCCATAAAATAAGTAGAAACTGTCCTAAAATTACATTTTTTTTCTCATTTTCCACCTAATTATATATTATGGTCTAACATACAATTGAAAATAACATTTATTAGGATTCGGATTAGTTGTGATTTCACAATAAACTTTTCATATCAAAGCCATGAATGTCCACGGAGTGTACAGAGGACGGGAGTTATGACGTAATCGAATATCGATGAAGTGTCGCCTCCTTAGTTAGTGGCAACAATGGCAATATTTCAGCACGTAGTGTTGTGCGGCCACTAACTAGTGAACACAGCTGGAGTTGCGGTGCAGTGACAATGTTTGGCCGCCGCATCCTTGGGCCGTCCGGGCCGTGCGTCGCATCCGCAATGAGCCCCGCCGGACGACGCCCGCCCGCCGCACTAATTTATAGCAACGGTTAATTACCTACAAGAATCTGACTCAGCCCGGTCCGACAACAAAGCTAGCCACGCCGGTGCCGCGTGTTTGTAGTGCGCACACCGCTAATCAATCTGATGCTATTACAACTGCCCGCTGCTCTTGCACCGTCCATTATTTTAAATGTTACACTATATACAAAGATAAGAAGCTTCAGATACCTCAAAGCAAAGGCCTCCAAACTCTCCTCTCTTTTTGTTCCAGAATTGAATAATATAAAATGGCCAGGATTAAGTTTTAAAATATTCAAGTTTTCATATGTTAAAGTCCAGAATTCCCAACGAGTAGCGGCTCTAATTAAAATATGTACAACCTCAATGATTTAATTAACCAAGTATTAAATGAATTTCTAATGTCAAAATATTCCAAGAATTATTTTAATTTCTTATTTGTTTGTTATACTCGTCCCTTTCAGGCGCAACTAATTAAAATGCAAAATGTATATCGAGCGAAACACTAGGAAAAGTTATCTTATTTACGAGACTTTGATTAAGACTTGATATTCATAAAGCACATTTAATTATTATGTTAACGAAACCTTCTTTTGAATAAAATATTAGACATGGTCTGTCAAAGGGAATTAGGCATTCTTTATTTATTCCACGCGGTGTAAATAATAAAATTTTTGGTTAATGAAACCAGAGAGGTTCCACAAATCTCATTGCCACATCAACTCTCTTTCATTTCGTAAGGAATGCGTATGAGCATAAAAAATGCATTTATTCCGACGAAAGTAGTAAAATGCGAACGAATGTTTTGTTTTTAGTAGTACAGAGAGGTCTCAGAGAGGTGTTTTCGCTGTTAAATTATGCAGAAATCAATTCCTTTTTCCTGAGCAGGCCCCGCTTTGCCGTCTGATAAATAATACATTTGTAATTGTAACCAGCTCTTGGACTTGGGTTTTCGCAGATATGGTCGGGTGTGGCATCTGAAAAGCCATGGATTTCTGCCCAGGTCAACGACACATAGGCCCAGGGACCAACACAGTTGGATATTTTTCTTAATATTATTACCTCCCCCTTGTCTGAGAGTATAATTTAACGTCACGGTGTTAAGAAAAGTAAAATATTAATGATTTATACTTGTTTTAGATACTATTTTGAATGGAAAAATACTCAAACGCTATACTTTTTTAAGAAACTCCTATAGAAATACTTCTTTCACTTTGATGGCGAATTAAACACCAGCTTTATACTTGTGAGGAACTTAAAATTGAGAAGCGTTTAACGCAACTATTTTCCTATGAGTATACTTAATATTGTATACTCCATACTCGTTACTTAATTTATGTAAAAACAATCCATTTGAATTTTTTGGTGACAACTCGATCATATAAAACAAGCTTTGTAATTGCTGTCGACTTTTTCGTTTAAATGTTTTCTCGGATTGTTGCCAAAGACTTTCTGGAACTTCGACTTGGCTTGAAGGAACTAGTTGTACGCTCATTAGCGAATTTTGAATCAGTCTCTTCATCTATATTTGGTTCTGGGTTCGTTATATTCATAAGTTACGAGAATTGCTTCATGTTGAAGATTTGGATCCCGCAGGTTCATATAATGAAACCCATGCAATGCACTCCAACTAATGCACTGTAAGCCTCGCTACGCGAAAACAATTGTTTCTTAAAACAACAAAAACATCTGCATGATCTTTTCAAGGTTTGACCCTCCTTAGACAAGCAATATTCTGTAAACTTTTTGTCAGAAAACCTGTGAAAATTTTGTGATAGTAACATTTGCAAGCGCTGTATTCAAGTGCGTGTTTTTATCTTTGATGTTTGTGTTTTCCTCTTATATAATTTAATTTGGTAAGAGTGCCTTTCTGCCTTTTACCTATCATAAATTCAAACTATCACTTTAAAATAACACTATACCCGGCGGGGATATCAACCTCATGCTTCAGCTTACAGCGACTACACCACTGAAGAGTTAACTGCAATGCTATTGAATATTGTATGATCCAATTCACAAATAATTCGCTCTCAAAGCTTTCGATGCAGAATATCGTATAACGTGTCCATATGTTGCCAAAATTTGAAGCTGCTAATCATAAAAGATTCACGGTGTTGCATCTACAAAAGGTAAATTTGCCATTACCACGAAACGTGCACCAGCTCTTAACAACTTACCAGCTGATACAAATTCCCGGCGTGTGGGCATTATCTTGCAAACGAGCTGTTCAATATATTAGCGCGTTAAGCTGGTGCTCTCGAGCACTTAGTACGGGGTCGTCGTTATTGATAGCTTTCCATCGAACTATTTCACACAAGACTGCTTCGATTATAGTCCTGGCTTGCGATGCGTTTGGTACGGCACTGATGTCAAAAACATAAGCTATCTGTACAGACTCCCATAGCTTGATATGCAAATGAAATTATTGGGTATCAGTTACTCGGCTCTACACACAGAAATAAATCGATATTTTATTTTGTTATTTACTTAATAGAACATCGAAATTTGACACACGTAATCATACCTTATAGATACACGAAATAGAATTATAATGCATGTTTAAATGAAAAAGAAAAACACATTTTTTCGATGAATTGACAAAGGAAGACGATCCCGTTCAATTATACTTATTACTCGATTCAATTATAATTTTATTTTTATTTTTTGGAAGTAATACCGTGTTAGAAGATCGAAACTGAAAACCAAATTGTTTTATTATGGTAAGATCGCGGTACTTACCAATCAAGTACGTAAGAGTTTCTGAGAATTGCCGATGAATTAAAAGTTTAAAACGTTGAGTATTATAGACGGATAAAGCCAAGGAAATACTTGAAGCTTGCTTTGTTACCTAACCTTGTCTTACAAGAACACGTGCCGTTGCAACATTAAATTAGTCCGACGATTCCTTTCTAAAACGATCAATGCACTTTTGATCCGCTCATTATTTCAACATCATAAACATTGCTTTATTTTTTATACATAAAAACTACAAATAGTTATTTTTTTCATTTTATTATGCTCATGGAATTAGTCATCGATGATGTAATAATAGTATAATGTTATCCCCGACTTGGAAATTTGTATTTTTTTCCATTGAAATTTGTTATATAATTAACAAAGTAGGTAGTAAAAATCAATATCCATTTTAGTAGATCATCTACACTAGGTCGTACATTAATAATTAACTTCAACCAGTTACTCTAAAATTCTTTTTTTATAATAAGTAGTTTGGGTCTTGTATATTTTGAGCACAGCAGAAATTCTAAAAACAATATCCTTTGTTAACATTGAATAAGTCAAGTTCATTCAATAGTCCAAGTAATATCTACTATTCACAATTTTTATGAAAAAACTTATAAAGTATTATACTAGTAAGTAAAACTAGTAAGTATTATATAACGAATAAAAGATTTATCAAAACGTTTTTCATATTTATCGTTTCACCTGGGTATCCGGTGGAGTGACGTAGTGATACCAATAACAAAATCCAATCAACTAGCTGTGATTGACAGCTGGAACCTGACCGATCCACGACGAATGTGCATCATACTAACATATAAAAGACAAATAAATATCAGCGTGACACCCCATATCTTCATCCGGCTGTTTTTGTTATTATTATTACCTATAATTCTATTGAAGTTGTGAGGAGTTATTGCGTTTTGGAGAATCAAATTAATTGACCATGCAAAATTGGCTTAAAGCATCTGATTGCATATGGGCTAGGCCATTGACCTTTTATCAATATACCGTGTGGGTGAATCCTTGAGTGAAAACTAATCTACTTTATGTATAATAAGTTTACAAAATTATGTCAATGTAAACACGACAACATAATCCAATCGTTTAATTTAAGATTTACTCTAATACTTCTAATGACGACTTATATATTAAAATGTAAGCACGCAATTATAAATAGAATACAGCAATGGACGCGGTTACTAAATATCAAGAATCTATAATGAGTTATTGTCACACAAACACTTAATCATGGTTATGAAATCTTCAGCCTTATCCAAGAAAATCAGTACACACAGTATTTTAAAAGAGCTACCTTGTTACATACAAAACAGATATCTTGTTACCGGTCTTACAAGAATATCGATGGACCATTATTATTCTGGTGCTAACCGCTGCGAACAAGCAGCGGTGTGCATCCACAATCTGTTCTGTACAATCAACATAACAGAGGAATCCGCTTTGTGCATTAGTCGACCGTCCAGCCCAACCACCGCCCACTTTAAGCCTTTATAGTTGAGTGTCGAACCTAGTTGATGAGTTTTGGCTCAAGAACTCTCCCGAAGTGAATATAATAATTGAGTCATCAGATTGACAGTCAGACAGATCATAATATTGTGAAGCAATATGTTGCCGATTCTAAACTAAATTTAATATATTAAACAAAAGGCTACGTTTTTAAACACATAAAATATCAAAAAAACAAAGCTGCGTCAGATGAAAGAAAATTATTTTTATATAAAACTTTTTAGTTTATGCTTTATCAAAAACAAAATGGCCTTTGTTCGCTAGCGGTTATTGTATTGCACTTTGTAAACAAACCTATAAAATGCGAGTTATAATGCGCTGTGAGCGACCCTCTGCCGAGCGTTGACGAATTCAAATAACATTTGTTCGACACGTGAACTACATTCGAACCGACTTTATCCCGGCTCAGCTTATAACTAAATAACCTCGTCACTGGCAAGATAATGAACTATCAATTAACTCATTCACGTATGTGTGCTGAATATGAAATTAATGTCATATTTTTCATCAACTCTATATCCGAAACACAGGGGAAAACAGCTTTGTTAATTAAAATGCCTCGCCTATCCCAACCCGCTACGAATACGACAACCCAAATTACCATAGAGAAAAATAGAAACAAAGGAATGATATAGTATTATGAAATACTAGAAGTTTCGTAAGTATAAATAATTCAAAGCCATAAAGTGGAACATGGCATCATTCCAAAATATAACAAGTGAAATATCCTAATACTGGTACCTACAACGATGGCAACATTATGAGAAAACGAGAACCCTTTTTCCAATAAGTATGATCGAACGACGGAGTTTCTCGTCTGAGCTGGAAATTCTTGGGCAGTTGAAAACAAGTTGGGGCAGCCCTGGCCGCGGCGGCAATATCGGCAAGTTGGGCGGCCGCAGCTGGCATGCGCCGCAATGTCTCAATAATCCTCAAGGTACCCTCCTAATCGACTCTTCCTTAGTTCGACGCAAGTGTGACTAACTGATTAATTCTGCGACTCGGTGTAGTACGTGCCCGGTCTGTCTTCGCCCATTATTGTTTGCCCTCCACTTTAGTCCGCTCGTGTCCCATTATTGGACGATATTTGGACTATTATTGGCGGAGTCGTTCAGAGCCTTCTATTTATATGTTATCGAAGGGAGGCCATTACATCCTACGGCATATAGTTTGGGATTGTAATTGCTGCTATTTTGTTAGATTGAATCCGATTTCGTTCGCTTAGTTTTAATAGTTGCTCTTGTTTTGGAATTGCGAGATGTTAGACGCATTACCGGTTTGCGTTGACTCGCTTGAGCGACGGTTTTGGTTCGCGTATTAATTAACTAGAGCGTTTAATCGTAATTCCTTGCACACTCTTGAATTCTTGTTGCACCAAGATTAATTATCGTTTCCGTCTTCAGTGGTACTTGCAGTCTTGCAAATATTAGCGTACACTCGCTATTTATAACAGATTACATTTAATTATGTTGCGTGTATCGTGTTTGCAGGGATGCTAGTGTTTGTAGATTGAAATAGAGTCAATTACCGTACCACTTTGCCGCCGCGGCGCTGCCTACGTTCTAATGTTTACCAAATCAACAGTCAACTATGTCACCTTTATTAATAATTTAATGCTATACTAGTTTAGCCACCAATACATAATTGCGCTGGCAAACAGCTCAGTCAGTAGACAGAATAATAGTTACATATGACGATATAAATTAAAACATCACAGTTAGTGAATGTGATAGCAACGGTGATGCACCGCTCGCATTAACGGCCGGAAAGTTATTATTTTAATGCGTCGTTAACGTCAACATAAAGCTATGATCATTCTGTAATTAATTTGTGAAACATTTATTAGTAATTTACTTCGCATTGAGAAATGGATGAATTGAAATTAAAAAATATACCACTTACTGATACTTTAATATTTCTTAACAAGTATTATTTACGACTACAAAGAAACATGGAATGAATGGATCCCCCCTTATTAGCTAGGTAATACTTTTGCCGTTGAGCAAAATTGCAAATTATAGTGCAGGGTTAAAATATTTTTTAATAATGGATCTATTACAGATCAATTTTAAACAAATGGTCAGAGTTAGATTAGAGCTAATTTCAATATTTTGTGGTGTTAATAAATTACACATATTTTTTTATTTAATATAATCAATTCATAGTTCAAGTGATAAAAAGTTGAAGTCAAGAAGTGGATAACTCTCAAACTGAGAGCACAGGCCGTATTCCAAATTGTTTTTAAACTATCCAAGTCTGTGAAAATTGTACTTATATTTCGACTCCGCAAGATGATGCACCAACGCCTTTAGGTATATGACACACCACTCGATTTGCCAATACTGAGCTAAGATGACTAGGGATCTATACTGAGAAATTGCATCTACAAATATTACTATTATATTTATATGTAGGTAACAATATCGCTTGTGCTCAATTAACTTCTATGAACGCTGTGTAGTTTGGCACAATTTAAAAGATTGGATATATCTTAAATCAAATTATAAAATAGAATTTTTTATTTGGAGTTTTAGTTTATCGTAATTATTGTTTCAGCATTAATTATTATACATACCTGTACCAATTAAAGATAATAATTAATAAATTGATTGATCTGAAAAAAAATCGTGCAGTTACGTTAATGGAAGTCCGAGGACTATTAACTTTAATGTAAAATATTGTTGAAAGTGATTTCGATCCTACTGTATCAATAAAACAAAGCCGGTAAATAAGTAAAGGCAAACGAATCCGTTCTCGGCGGCCGTTATTGAGAGCTACCTCGAGCTATTAAACATCTGTTGTTGTTAACTCTTTGCCTCTGTTAATTGGTATATTCTTGATTCTCTGAGCTTTTTCCGATAACACGTAGCTTGCTCCACTTGTTGGGCCCAGAGGGGGGTATTTGTGAGGTGGTAAGAGGGGGCGTTAGATAAAACGAGGGTATATCGCCAATAACGCGGTCCATTGTTTGTTGGCGGCTGACTTAATAAGTTCTCCGAATTTATTATGATTTGTAGCCTCCCTCGTCGTCTTATTACGAGGCTTTTAACATACTCTAGTCATATAGTCTCACTGCGTACAATATAGAAATACCAATTTGTTCTTTTACAGCCGTCTTAAAAAAGGACACCCTTATTTCTGTTTTCTAATACCCGAGGTTATCACACAAAACTAAAGGAATGTTTTATACGCTTCTTGAATGAAGCCATTCCGCAAGTTTATGATTCTGCGCGAGAGTATGAGTTCTTAAAAGTTTTGCAGAACCTTCTTACAATGGATTAGTAGTAGTAAATTCTTTGAAATATAACAAGGCGTTTAGCGAAATACTGAGCGCACTAAAGGAGAACTCAAAACTGGTCTGAAATTAAATAAATTATCTAGTGAAAGACACAAAATACCACTGCTAATTTAAACTAGTCATTTTTCTCTCTTGAAGAAATAAAGCCTTCAGGGACTGTGTGTGAAAGTTATAATATTAATAAAAATAAGTAGCCATCGTCAGCGTGATTTAACCTTGATTGATTTACAACATAAACTTGTGGCACACTTGACATCCATCATCAAAATTAATGGAAGTCGGTCGGACGGTCCCGTAGACATTTGAAAAATTGATGCTGTTAATGATTTACTGTGAAATAATATTGCTTCGCTAAGTGTTGTGTTTTGATTGATAATTTTTGTCATGAGATCTAATTAATTATGACTTTGACGACTCGATTCGAGTTGTAGCTGATCAATCGATCTATTATAAGGTTCAGCTGCATCAGCAGATCTGTGTCTTGAGGAGTATGATACGCCGTCGGTCCTGCTTCTTCTACGAATCTTTAGTGGTTGGCTGAAACCCGCGAACCCTGACAACCAGTTTATTATTTGTATCTGTATTTCGCAGTTATATGGCTGCTGTTTGATGGTAGTCACTTCTTGCCTGACTAGATAAAGTAGAAGCTAACCTCAATATACTTGTGAGAAGGCTAGACCGAAGACTCAACAACATCATACATTCCTAAAAAACGAATAAGATTGCTATTTTCTTCAAAATAAATAAATAATTTCACTATAATTAATTCCCAATAATTAATCGGAGAGTCCAATAAACGTCGATACTAACGTCTCGTATTAGGTATATTAAAATTTCTACGTGAAGATGACAATGCATAATATAGAAATAAATGTACCGACCTACAAACGATTTATGAGACTTTGTTACACTGTTATTTGCTATACTTAATTAAGCTTTATATAATTATATAAACTTATAAACATATGAAATAAAGTATCAACAATTTTATACATAGTTGGAATGTTTTACATACATAGATTTATTTTTATACAGTGATTACCTGATGAGCGCAGTGATATTAAGAGGTATTAAGACGAGCGGCACATGACCGGTCGTCGTCGTGGCGATCTTTGGTTGAGACCTATGTCCATGTACCAGCAGTGGACGTCTAACGGTTGATGTGATGAAGACTGCTTACCGTGGTGCGCGCCCCGGGTTCGAGTGTCAGTACAAAAAATTAATCTATGCAGTGCATGAATAGATAAACCTCCAGCAAGCACGGAACTAGATGGCGTAAAAATTATAAATTACACTGTAAAAATTTTACTCTGTATTATAGCAAAATAGGAGGAAGAGTGAATGTAAGTTTTATGTGACGTTAGCTTACGTTCACATACAACTATAAAATATAAGTGGAAAAAATCTCAGACTTTCGCAGAATAAAGGACTACCGTACCGGAAAATAAAAACCCAACCCTGTAAATTCTCTTACAGAAAATAATTTTAAGACATCACAAGACGCGCCTCATGGTCGTCTTTCAAATCATTTTGTGAAACAAATCGCTCAATTAAAAAAAGCCATATAACATTAAGGAATGGGAAATTGATGAACGATTTATATTAATATTAAAGGACAGACATATTTCCTTGATAAGCATAACATAACTGCCTTGTTGGGTTATTAGAAGCAACGAAACGTCATGCAACTGCGGTCTTGGGTTTGATTCCTTGGGTTTTTCTAAGAAATTCTCAGTAGGAGTTCGGACTTTGGATTTGTGCCCAATTCATGGCAATAGGCTAGCTCCCTATTACATGAGACCTAAAACATACCGGCGAAATATGGGTGTACATTAGTACACCTTTGCCTAAACTTCCAGAAAGACAGGCAGGCGTGTTGGTATGTTACATGGGTATGCAAAAGCGCGCAAATTTCTCTACTGTGGCGAGGGTTTTAACTTTTGAGAAAGCCAATAAAATCCAGTACACTTGGTGGTCCGAGTCATTAACTTGTGTCTGTTGAAACGTGGCGGGGACAAGCTCGTAAATCATGACTAATAATAACATTGCCATAGATTTACTCACTGACGGAAACGCCCGTCTGAACTAGAAAAAAAGACTTACGGATAGAATTTATGACAAATGGCCACAACAGAGCCGATGACAGTATAATAATATTGATTTGAAGAACAAAGAAAAAGAAGAAACCGTTCGTATTCTTAACAATCATACTATCACGTATATATCGGAGAGGTTCAGCACAGGTGTTTAATGATATAAGATTTTTACGTCCTTTGTAATAAGAATATTGCCGGGCACCATTCTAAATTCCGAGTTGTTATTGAGATTTTTCGAATAGAAATATTTTTCTCGAACTGCAAATCGAACCCTCACTCAAATCAGAATTTAATCTTATTGGATTAAAAATGCTAACTAGACTTAAATAACAGACTTAAAAAAAATCTAATGTCTTATTCCATTTGCCAAAAATATGTAACCCATGAGCTATAATGTACTCAAATACTAATTTAAAACCTCCTTCATTTGTGAAGTTCATTAAAAATGTTAAGTAAATTAAAAAACTTAAACCGCCCGAATTACAGTTGCGGTGCACAGCTCGGAGCGTGTCGCTACATACAAATTATCTCAGAAATACTCATTACAAATGACTAATTTGTCATCAGTCACCCTTAACCACGAATCGACCTCGTCACGATTCCAAGGGAGATTCGCACGGCGGCCCATTTGTTATAATTACGTTAAATAAACAAAATATTACGGACCATTTAACACTGTCATTCTAAATTAACGATCCGGCCCATCTTAAATACGTACGTTAATGTAATTCCTATGAAACATAGATTTACGTAACACCTGGTTCTTTAGATCAGTCCAGACGTTGGCATTGGATATGATACAAAAATAATACAAAATACACGCGATGTTGTAATTTTGTAGCAAATATAAACTGTTTACATCAAATCATTTTGATTCAACATTATTATTTACAGATTAGTGGGAGGAGAAAATAATTTTACTGTTCGTTTTATTCATATTCGTATAATATGATTAACATACAAACTTACATACATATTATCAAGCCTGTCCTTCTCTGGTGTAGGCAGATAGTATACATATATTGCCACTTCATTTTATTAAGTTATTCATTCCATGTCATCAGAAAATTGCTAAGTATATTGGTATTAATAAACAAATCATTCAGAATTATATTACGTTCGTGAAGTGATTGAATTGATACATTCTTCAACACATTCCTAAACAAATATTTTTCTTTTTCTTCTTAAATAGTTGACTTGAAAATAATGTCAATCCAAATTGATAACTACAAATGAGAGCTTTTTTTATTTAAATTTATTTATTAACTACATTAACTGTAATTAAATTTGGTACGTTCAAAAAGGTTAATAATATAAATGATAAAATAAGATGATAATCTCATTTATCCTATATCAGGGATTTACACTACTTTTGGGCCTCATTTCATTTTCAACCAATAAAAAAACAAATTACATACCAAATGTCATTTCAGCTTCATAGTTATTGAGATTTTGTGCCTAATGGGTTAATAGCCAGTAAGTATATTATAACAAATTAAAATTAAAACGTTATGTTACTGTAAAATTCTGCAACGGTAAACCATATAAAGTAAATATTTTTTACGTACAGTAAATAAATAGTACAGTTAAAATATGCTTATTATATATATAATTTGCGGTAGAAAACGGTTGGTCATTTAATTTTCATATAAAATCTGTAAACGCGCATTTTATTCTTCTAAATGCTCTTAATTAATATGATAATTATATTTATTAAACTAGCAATTAACTGGAGCGGAGCGAAAAAACATTAACCAATGAATTTACATACAAAAAATCATGTCACCGGTCCGTTGTGCAATACTATTTTTTAGGTAATACTGACTTTCTTAAACTAATATTATAAATGCCGAAATAAGTAGATTTTTTTATTATTTCTTCATGACATACTAAACTACTGGACCAGTTTTGAAAGAACTTCCAGCTGTCGAAAAGCGCCCGAGAATTATCCTGTCCCCGGGCTTTTTAAAACCTTGCTATTTTTTTTGTTGTTAAATGATTTTCTTTCTGAGTTTCAGGGAAGAGACTCCTTTTCACTCAAAATTTCCGAGGTTTTTCAAGTTTTTGAGTGGCGTCCACTGTCCCGATCCCAAGTCCCACGAGGATACATATTTTCTACCTTATCCTAAGCAGTACTGAATAATGACTTGCTGGAAAGCCAATTATAAAAAAAACCACACATCAGGTGAGCCTCCTGCCGGTTTGCCCCCTTATTTCCATTAAAAAAAAAACATTACATTTTAAATTACAGTCTATCCGTTACCGTGGATGCTGCATAAAATATTTATATGATGAGCCATCAGCATAGATTTTGCATATTGTGTATATGTAAATTCTATATCCTCATTGTTTAATTCGGCACTAGATAGCGCTGTGTAATAAATTCCCATATACATTTGAAACATTTAAATTCAAACAGAAATAACCACCAAATTCGTATGTTACTGTTTAATCAAATTATAATCTGATTACGCTCACAAATACATGTATTTTGTCGTTTAAAGTAATTAGCTGTTACTTTGTTGTAGAGACGCGTAATTAAGATAATTCAGTACAGTGTGACACAGCGGGCGGCCGTCGTCGTTCTAATTGATAACAACATCGTAGAATAACTCCGACTGCAGTGAAACTCTTCCGCTGAATCAAAATAATAAAACTAGCTTTAATCTAGTTCCCCTAGGTTGTGATACGTAAAGTTTAGCCTTTGTGTAGAATATTAATACAAATGACAAACAAAAGCGTCTATATTAAAATATGTTATATATTTGTTTTTTTTTATATTTTTTAAACCTCGCTTTGCTCGTTATTTTGTGGACTTCAGTAAATTCTTGAAACCACAAATCGTAACTGAGTTTTAAAAGTATTTCACACTAAAGCGCTTCAATATTTTCCAATGCTTAAAAAGAAAGTACGCCACTATAAAGCAAGCTAACTTACAGTTAAAAGCTGGAAACAGCTCTAAATAGACATAATCAAAGTTCCAGAAGTGTACCGGCCAATAAAGCTAGCCGAAAGCAATCGGTCGCCTCTATTCGGCACAATACTCTGTGCCACTCCATTCCCACTGTTCTCGCCGCTCACCGAGGAACGAGTGCAATTTCCCGCGTTCCGTATCGCGGGCGACGTACAAAAATTGCTTTTCTGAACGTGAAAATATAGAGAAAAAAAAAGCTGGTGCCATGCAAATTTTTGTAAAGTCATTCGGAGGCGTGCGTTTGTATTTCTCGGGTGAGGGTAAAGAAAGCGAACGATTGTCGCGGGGAATTCCTTTATTTTGTAAGAGGGATATTGCGCGTCGCATGCAGGCAAGTCGGGCTAGCAGCTGCCGCCCGAATGAGCGTTGTTTACCGGCGGCGACCGGCAATACGCCCGCATCCAACTCCCGATGTACCGTCGCAACGACAAACCGCTCTTATTAAACACGACTATCCGTGATTACACGCTTCAATAGCTCGCGTATAATCGACTCTTGCCATTCGCAGTAAACACTGAGCAGTAAATCACGATGGTGACACAACAAAAGAATTCGGCGGTGTGTTTATCTGGAAAAAGTTGTTTTCCTGAGTAGGCACAGGTCTCGGGCGCCGGGCGACGGGTCAAGGCTCGATTTGCTCGTAAATACAAATAAATAGGATACCGTCTGAATCTCATTGCCTGATGCTTATCATATTTTATGGTTTCGTAAACTAGCGTACAAATGTTGCAATAAGAACGTATTGTTTCATTTATTTGTAAGTAATAAATATCATTTTGTGTTCCTATTATAAGAGAGATATCTGAATAATCAGTACATGAACATGATGATTAACATTTTTGCAGTCTTTGTTTTACAAAATTGGTAGAAAATGGCAGCTGGTCGGTATTGCCCGCCGAGAATATTATATTGCTACAAGAATTATTATGATGACCGTGTTTTCGGCAGTGGATCCCAACCCAATTTAAAATTTCCATCCACAGTGGGATTACAAATATGTCAATTTCCATTTCACTGTTCCATTTACATTTCCCTGTTGGGAATACTTAAAATACCAAACTATCGTAGATGACTTTGAGGCCGATAAGATTTCTTTTAATTTTTTTTTGTTTGCTTGACAAATAAGTGGTTGACAAATTCCGCTGGCCCTAATTTTATTTAGAGTATTTAAAATCTTGTCGGTGACAATATTTATATTAAGACAAAACAGACACCGATAAGAGCTGAGCTCTTAAATTAATAATAATAAATTAATATCTGTTAATTGTGTGTGTGTGTTGATATATTTTTCCGTTATTTCTTTTACTAATATGATAAAGACTAATTTAGGATTTATTCAACTGGAACTCTGAAATTAAATAAATAACTGTATAAAACAAGCCAAAAGTTGTACTTTTTCGCTGCAGCAATAATATTATATCTGCACCAAATAATTACGATATAAAAATCTATTTTTATGAGAATATTTTTCCACTTCAATATATCGAAGATAGTAATCATATTCAACGACATTGTCTCCGATCCTCCAATGTGAATATTTTCCCCATTCTACCAAAACTAAATAAGCTGTCTATAAAATTTTGTTTTCAGGTTACGTTGCCGCCTTGTAGCCTGAAGATAATTTGCGAAAAGGTAAGTCCTCATAAGCATCTATTTGTATTCACGAGCATAGGAACTATTTCTCGACGAGCCACGTCGCCTCTCGAACACTTTGATCCTTTTTAACGGCGAATATCAAATGAGAATCTAACAGAAAGATACTGTAATACTTACGTACCTTCGCAGCTACGTAATAAGCAATCAAAAAGTAAACGCTGACAATCGATGTCGGGGTGAATTCGTACGTTTTTCAAGACATCTTCGAACGCTGTTCCTAATGCGATTCTAATGCTATGTTCGAGGAAACGATAAAATTTAAGTGTTATGTTCTCGATTCATTTGAATATACGAAAAGGCATGTTTTCATGTTCGAGGAAGTCAACAGTGGCATCGGATCGAAATAAAAAAATACAGAATAAACAAATTTCCATTCGACAAAAACCGATGATGAAAATGAGCGAGCAACATCTCGGTTGAGTTTACGAGTTTCATCGAGCTCGCTTTCGTCTTCCTATTTCGTGGTGGAATAGCCCTAATAACATGCCACAACTCATTCTGATTTATACCGTCTCGTTATAATTGTGCGCTTCGCTGGCGCGCCGCTATTGCCTGCTGTTGCAATTTTCATGCAACCGATTCGCGAGAATGGATTTATTCTTTCTGGCAATTTGCTCGTAATTCCCCAGCCTGATATTCCTATATATAAGATAATTCAATTTTAAAACAGCTAGGCGGCTAATGAAGCTTTTGTATTTAATTCAGCTATTCCAGACTTTATCGCTGAATTGACTTCTTTGGTTCTGATAGAGAGGTAGACAAACCTGAAGACTATGAGTCATCAAATAAAGACCATTCTTAAAAAAAAGTATATTATGTAAATGGAGCGGATTCTAGGTTAATACCAACACGGGTAATTTCCAGTCATGTTAACGGGCGCTCTGAAATCGTGCGAAGGACGTCTTAAAATAGTGCACCTATTTATTACAACATGAATCAGTGTGTGTTCCAAAGAAACTATGCGGTGTGTAGGTACATATAAATAAAACGTAATGGCCAAACATTTACAACTCAACACGTACATATAAAAATATTAATCGCGCAGTCGTAACTTAAATATCAAACTTGGCCAGTTTTGTTCGGTTCGCTCGCATTGATGGCCGCGTCGTAAACTAGACAAACTCTCGGTTTAACGCACCAAAACTTCCCCTGTTCCTTGTGATTACGAGCTCTCCTACAATACAATCAATCGTCAACTTTTATTTGACTTATCTCGGAAATAAAAAACAAGTAAACAAATGTTGGGTTTCGGATTTCGTGGATCTCGGTACAAAGTTTGAAGGTGAGCCGACGACCGTCTCCTTAATAGAGAAGAAAAATACGTTAATGTACCCTCAGATCCCAAAGACAAATAAACCGAGGCGGACAGGGACGAAATAAAAGCGGGGAGGCACCGAGATAAATAACAATGATCTTGCGGAACGAGTGAGCGGCGCGGGCGGCGGGCACCACGGCGCGCGGCGCTGCCGAGCCGCTGTCACACTACTTACAGTTATCCCTTTTATCAGACTAGCTTACAAATTATTTAATACCTTCTAATAAAAATAAATCACAAGCGTAATATACCTCTGAGCCATATTTCTCCTACCTACGTATTAGTCTAAATGCATTTATCATACATTACTCCTGATCAGAAAACGTCTACATTACCCGACAAGAAAATACGTGTAGAAAATAAGTCAAGTCTTCTGAGTAAAATGGCGGATAGGAAACTTAACCCTACAATGAAATGGATAGATTCAATGCTCTGCTGTACGAAACAATACCCACCGCTTGTCAGTTGCGGAAGTGTCGGATGTTACAGGGTTGACAATTTGTGCGTCTTTATTAATATTATATCAGGCGCATAAAATACATACAGTAAGTACAGTACATAATTATATAATACTTAATATGAAATTGCTACGAATTGGTAGATTAATATTGAAGCTGCTGTTGTTCCATGACAATGAGTAGCTTTAATGCATGTCATTAATGAACATTTGGTCAACATCCTTGAATGAAATATTGACGGAACTTGGTTTATTTTCGGATTTTGTTAATAAATTGAATAATAATAATAATATAATAATAATAATTGTTTCAGCCCTAACATTTATATCTGTAGGTACCGTCTCGTAACATGCGGTTGTTGGCTACAGTTTTATAATAGTATAGGATGACAGTGCTGATCAAAGATAAAAACCACATAAATTATATGGATCATGAATTATAACAAGCTACAAAATGCCGAACATAAAACAGTATAAATATTAATGGCATCGATTACGTTTATTGTCATTGACAAAACTCGACGTTGCGCCTCGCAGACGACCTCTCGAACATTTATTTGTAAGAACAAAACGTTTTAATTCTAATACTCTTGCAACTTTACGACAATTTAGCGTCGTTAAAAATTTTAAAATCATCCAACAAAACTTGAATAATTCTAACCTTTCCTCAACCCTGCGTTGAGCGAAGCGGATTCCACGAAATCTTTTTGTCTGCGTCAAGCTGGCGGCTTGTCATAATCTTCTTCCTCAAAACAATGTCAGTTTTAATTAAAATACTTTAAAATAATAAAACTTAGATGAAAAGAGAATAAAATCGACTCAATTGTACGTTGTTTTTATCGCCGAAACTGACATATTATATACAGTTACAGAATCCATTGACTGTCATGATACTTTCGTATTAATAACTGACATTTATACATATGAAATTGTAATCCTGTGTTATTGTTCCTCAAAATTGTTATACATACCATTTAAAACTGATTATTGTCCATAGTTTGTTGTGAACACGATAAACAGTCGTAACGTCGTACGCAAATTGGCTCTTAAATAACGACGCTATTTTTAGTTTAAATTCAAATGAACACAGCTTCGCGTGCTATTTTGGACGAACTATGTCCGACGTCCGACGATTAGTCTCGTAAGTCAAACTGTCAATAGGGATGCGACCATTGACTTGTTTATCCGTAATTAGCTTCCGGCACCCGCATACTCGATAGCTGCTGCGTGTAACCGCGAGCGGTGCGGTGTAGTGATTTCTGACTGGTCAGGGAAATTACTTAGTTATCAAATTAACTATTGCTTTCGATTGACAGTTATTTGTTGATTCATGTATGGATATTCATAGCTCATAATAATGGGTCAATATTGTTGCTTTGTAGATTTAATGACCCAAAAAAAAACAATTTGAATATTTAAAAATAACGCTTGTTGTGTGGACTATTTTAAACGCGTTCATTCGATGACATTTTAGAATGTAACTCAACCTTCAAACTTTGCTTATAACAACTAGATTTAACTAATCAATTGGCTTGATAATTACTTATAAAACAGACATGCTTATTGTACATTTACCATATTTAAATGTTGAGTGGTATACTTACAATAGACAAATAATTACAGTGATGGACGTAGCAGTGGTCTCGCAAGCGTGTGCTCCCGCGCACAGCAACCCGACCCACTTGGCATTAGTTCTGCGTGAGCACAGGGAAACACGTGCAGTATCCTTGTTTCAATATACTTTAAAGTAAATTCAGATATCTTAGATGTAAAATAATTACTTAATAATATCATATTTTGCGGCCTCATTGATCCCACTGCAGCTACTGAGTTTGAGTTCGAGTATTTCTCTATATTTGAAATTGAGGCAATAGCATGCGCTCTATAATATGAAATATAAAAAACCTACCAGTACACTTTTGTGCTACCTTTTTTGATTATATGTAATATATTATTTACTTAATGATCATTGAAATAACGTCAGTATATTATATTACTTCTCTAAATACTCACCACAACTTTAACAAATCAACAATACAAAATACTGAGAGTCTGAAAATCTCTTATAGAAATAGTCATTGCATTTACATGTTTTTATCATGTAACTTGTTCAAATTTAAATTAATATAGTCACTGGAGCAAATTCATACTTAAATATTTACTGTACAGTTGTTCTATACGAATATGTAGGTAAGTCGACCACTCTATATCTTTCACCTTAATTCTCTGGAAAGCACGGAATACCTTTATTCAATGAAATATTTATTTTATTATAAAAATGTGGAAACGTTACGTCAACACCTTTGAGTTGAAGATAGCTGTAAGCTCTAACGCAACAGACGAGTAGAGAAAGCCAAAACATTTATACTTGTGTTTTGTTTTTCTTTGTACGCGCGTCATTGATGATCTAAATGATCAGTTGGATTCAAAGAGTTCTATTAATATTAGAAGAGAAATTTTATTTTTGGGATTTAGCTGTTACGTCCCACATCACAGGAGAGGAAATACAAGAAAATAATATAATAGTAGGAACGAATAATAAGAAGTTTCTCTTGCTCACACGGCAGTCGGTAATATTCTGTTTCTTTGATAAATTAATTCTTTAAGAATTTAAAATATATCGCAGCCTACAAAAAGTTTTCATAACAAATTATTTATTTCTAACTGTCCTTGCAATTTTGCCAACAGCCATGCGACTCTATGGCAGTACCACGCGAACTAGAAACCGCAATATCACTACTCTACTGATATTACATTCCCGTACCCCCCCTCCTCCTTTCCCGACGCCATGAAGTCCCGTCTACCCCCTCACCCACCCCACTGCGAACCCCATAGAATAATGAATTCGACCACAGCCATTCCATCGATATGACCTATAAAAATTTAGGACGCAATTATTGCTTAATCACTTCATGTACAAATTCCGTGAATACATCGTCAATTGTTATTCAGTGTAAGCAAATCTCGTGTTGTGTGTATATTGCCTAATGGTGAGGCCTGGAATCGATATTTGATTGTTTTCCGATGTAAACTTAAGCCTATTAGGGTCGGTTGTTAACTAGGAGATGTTGTAAACGATTTAATTGATAAGTAACGTTTCGATATTATTTCGACATAACGTAATATCAAACCACAAATACCCAAAAGGGTATACAGACGCGTGTGTATGTGTAGCACATTCACAAATAATATACATTTTGAAGTTTCCTATATAAGAGGAAACGAATTACTCCATACTCTAACCTGCTTCTTTGAATTTCGTAATTAAAAAACTGAACATCCCTTTTATACGCTTAAGTTACTTGACTCATTGTATTCATTTCAGGACTCATATTAATTAATAATCGAAGTTATTTAGTAAAGCCGCCTCAAAATTTGTCGTTTGTAATAAAGATTCACTAAACTATAGATTTTGATGATAATTAATTGCTTTTAGAGATATCACAGTAATATTTTTAAACATTCATATAGTATTTATATGAATGTTAAAAAATATTACAAACAATAAACTTGACCTTCTTAGTAAAAATTTGGTGCTTTCCTTTCTAAAATAATGTTCGAAATATTCCAACAATTATATTATATGTAAGTGGGCCATGCAAATATTATTCTATAGGGGATCGAACCCGTGGCGCCAAAGATGATTACTACATTAATTGAAGCTCTGGCGTCGCTCATTTTTTTCCTCTTCATTTTAATATCAACAATATTTTATTCATATAATATGAAAGGCCTCTTGTGTGTTGTGACACAAATGCAAACAATAAGCGCGAAGCAAGCTTAAACTCGCTAGCACGGCTCGAAACCACCACTGTAACATGGCCCCCCACGCCCCCCATTTCTTCAGCAGAACATCCAAACAGTAAAAAATGGTACGATATGACAGGTCTGCTCAAATTGGATTCGTTGTAATGGCGAAAGCTTGTCCCATAAAGAACATTCTATGTTTTGTACATCTGGTTTGTTTCATTACACGCCGCGCTCCGCAAACCTGTATTTTGATATTTAGACAAAGTTATTAATAATTGATGATATTAACACACCATCTAGCCTGTGTCTCTGAAGGGGGAGGCAGAGTAATAGTGCTCAATTAAGTGCTAGTTCTTAGTTCCATACAACAGAGATGAAAGTAATGATTTAGACCAGGCAGAAATATGATATTGGAGCTACTACTTAAAATGTCATAGAAAACCAATTAAGAAGACGAATTTTTCTTCTGTCTTTTGCAACACTAGTCGAGAGTTCGCTCCTTGCATTTCGCTTGTAGTCGCTCAGCCGAACTACTTGATTTATTTTACAAAGTATTAAACAGTAATTTGGTTCAACTTGATCACAAATTAGTAATTAATATTAGATATACAATATTGAGCTGTGGTAGCCGAGCGGTGTGACCAGTGGACTGAGATGTCAGAGGTCTCGAGTTCAAACCCCAGGCACGCACCAATGACTTTTCGGAAGTTATGTGCGTATCTATCACATGCTCAAACGGTGAAGGAAAACATCGTGAGGAAACCTGCATGCTTGAGAGAATGTTCTATGGCATGTGAAGTCTGCCAACCCGCAGTAGGCTAGCGTGTTAGACTATAGCCTAATCCGTCTCAATTGAGAGGAGACCCGTGCCCAGCAGTGGGACATTAATGGGTTGATGATGATACAATATTAAAATCTATGAAATAATACGTACTGTAATTTGGATACCTACATATATAATCTACCACTACTATAGGTATACACTACACGGGGCGCCAACACACATTTAATAACGAAACTACGTCCGCGACCGCTGTTTTAATGTACTATTCAGTTTTAAAACCAAAATCAAAAAATAAAAATACTAGAAATTTCGTGTTTCCGTTCAAATGAATGACAGTCAATATTCGCGGAGAGTCGGCGAGAACAGTAAAACTCCTACGTCGCGTCGGTGCGATCTTACAAGCCATTTGTCAAACGGAACACAAACATGTTGTCAAATGAAAACAATTGCAGCTTTTATCACCGATCTACGAGCACTTGGGCACCAGCATGTGTCCGATGCATCACCATCGCTTTAATAGCGCATCTCTCGTATTTTCTCTATTTAGTTAGAAAAAAAAACAAAGTTGAATTAATATAAGTTGAATAAAAAATTAATATCCAGGTTGGATATTTATTGGAGGGAAAAAATCATTTAAACTACAATATATCATATTTTATGTTAAGTATGTATTAACTTGAAAATAAAATGGTAACATCTCAGTCTGGCTGCGACCATGACTACTATCGAGGATCCGACGCGTGAGGATAAAATAATATCAATATACAGCATGAAAGCCGTATAAAATTAGTTTAATTTTAATGTTTAGTATTCCCGTGGGAAGGATAAGAAATCAACATACCACTTTTTCCTGGTCATCATCATCATATCAACTATTAGACGTCCACAGCTGGGCATAGGTATCTTCCTATGATAGGGATTGCCACGATTGACGATCGTTTCTGCGCCACCCGCCAACCCCGCCGCTCTATTTGCTGTTTAAAAAAACGCATTTGATTGATTTCTCATTGAACTTATGAACAGCCATTTTTAAAGACAACTAACGTCTACAAAGTCTCATTTTAATCAAAAAGTGACATTTACCAAGACTTTAAGTTTAACTGAGAATACCTACACATAAAAGTTTTTCTCGATTTCTGAACAAAAATAAAAGTTGCTCGATTTGAAGAAGTTTGTCCTATGGAGAAAAGTCTGCTAAGTACCTACAGTAATCTTTATAAAGTCATTTTTTAAATCTATCGAGTAAGTAATCTTCCAAAAATATTGTTATAGAGCAGAAAATACTCTAATATGTGAATTGGAAACAAGATTATAGCTGGTACATCGCAAATCATTTGTTACGGTTTCAATGTGGCGGTAGTTGATTTTGTATTCCGCCACTAGTGAACTATGCAAGAGCCGAGGCGGAATCAGACGGAAACAAATTCAATGTTGGTACGTACGCCGTATTGCTTCATAGTCGTAAACTTTGGCCCGACTTCCCACGTTCGTTGTTCCAGGCGTTCATTTTTAAACAAGTGATTTAGATACTTACATACTATAAAGTTTCACTGTTTTGCTTTCGAGTGAGTCAAATGCACTTGCCGGTTTTTGACTCACCATACGCGACAGTGCTTAAATTATGTATGCTCGTACTTTCTTGTTAGAATAAAGTTGAACGCTGCTGCAGAAGTCACAAACCAAGCTAACAAGCTAATTTAGCCGAAGAACATTATAAAAATACTCGAGATGAATGATGAGAAACTTATGGCAAACACTCTAACCATACTCACCGATTGATATGCTGCTCTTAGACTTTCGTCTATCAAATAGGACGTTACCCCATCACCCCATCCCACTCATTACCATCGTTAGTAATGAGTAGGTACTTAGAACTCCAAAAGTCCCACAATATCCGATGGCAGTCAACACAATATATGATAGCTCCTAAAAAGGTAAATATGACAACGAATCGAACACGGGGTTGTGAAATGAAAAACTAACTTTAAGGGTGACATTTGACTAGTCCTGCAACACTTGTGGTTTATGGTAAGTGTGTAGGTAAGTGACAAACTTTTAAAACAGTATTTGTTATGTAAACATGAGTAACAAAGTGTGCAAGGCGTCGTGGTGGCGAGCGACTAATCTTTTAGCGCGTCAGCGGCGCACGCACATAAATTATGGGTGAATTACGAGCTGCCCCGAACGAAACCGATGTAACGTACTCACCTCCTCGTTCCTCGCTGTAAATTTCAACTTCACTAGGAGAATTATTCAGAACAAATAATCGAATTGTATGCGTCATCCAATCGAATATTCCGGTTTATTACTTTTATTACGAACTGAAAATTATTACGTTCGATAGTACCATGCTGACACTTGCAATTTGCATCAGTTATGTGCAAGATGATTACGTTACAGCCGAGCTTGTGTTTTACCTTCGAATAAATATTTTAATGTTGGTACATTGCGACGAAATATATAAAAAAATTAAATCTTCCATTAGGTTCAGTATTAAATCATATGTTACTTATGTTTCTAGTTCATTTCGTGCGACGGAAAGAAATGAATTAATTTCGCAAAAGTGTCGTGTAGCGTTGCGAGCTGCGAGTGCGACTCGCGCCAAACCGAAGTTAGTTCTTCATTATTACATTTCTGTTTCCGGTCGTCGGATTTTGATTTATGACTTTAATTTGGCAAGGTTGGCGACGACAGGCCGAGACATGTCGGAGTGTTTTCAAGGAGCCATCGTGCAATTGTTTAATTAATCTTAAGCTACGGAAGCGCTGCGGGTGCACTACACTTGGCCCAACTTTAAACTCGTTAAAAGTTCCTTTGAAACATTTGGCGTCAGATAAGCCTCAGTCAGACTTCGGTTCTGAGATTGTTAACTTATCTAGTGTTATAATTAAACATCGCCCCATGTATTATTTCTCTTTCTTTCGTTTGCCAAGTGTAATAACGAGACGCAATGAACCTACGGCAACAATGTTTGCCTGGAACTTTATACCTAACAGCTGTTCCTTAATTCGCACATGTTAGTATCTGTTTTTGAATATCACGTATTATTTCTAGTGGAAAAGAGATACGGTCATCTGGAAGATATATTATGCTTTTGACTACGGGCTAACATAGACACCCGTCAGAACGCAGTAAAACCATTTGGCGACAGTCATAAATATGTGACCGGTTGGTAGCCAAACCGATCATTAGTTCCCACTAGTAATCTTCCCAGATTTAGTGGACATTTACTACCTACTCACGTTTATTACTAGAATACAAAGAGGAAGATTTGTATTCATAGCCTTGTTCTCGCAAACTAAAAATTTAATAAAGACTGCTTAGTTGCTAACTCACAAGGACTCATTTCCTTCACTCCCCGTTACCGCGCATGAACATTGTGTACCTTCTGCATCCCACGCTCATCCTTATTCTCTATTATCCACATGGAAATTAAAAGAAAATGTCGTGTACGTCTGACCTGTCCACCAAAGCGGAGACCACCGCAAAAATTTGAATAATATAAAATTCAAATGACAGACGACAAACCTGAGTTTTACGAAATCCGATTGGTCACTAATTGCCCGCTTATGTCCAATAGTAAGTAGCCTTAATTTAGGACCTAATTTAAATGTGTTACTTTGTAAATTTTTAGTCACCTGGCTCATGAAACGGGCAATATAAAGTGTTTGCATTGTCATTGAAGACAGTCGGAGCAATGTTACCGTGATCGCCAAAAGCATGTTGGTACCTACATAACAGCAGGCATTCAGCGAACAAGCCTCATTCCATGCGTACAAGATGGCCGACAATGGCCCTTAGCGGATAATTACTCAAATAGATTGCCCATTGGGGCATTGTCTCTGTATGCTAGCATTATATTAGGAATGTTTCTGACTAGCATATCAATAACAGGATAACGTAAATATCATAGTTTATCTGAAATAAATAAGCACTAGGTGCTTATTTATTAATTTCAGATAAACTATGATATTTTATTACTACTACACCATTAATAATAATAATAATAATATTTCGTTTATTTTTCTCAATAAGGTACATTAGGAAAATTTAGGAACTAAATTAGGTACAGCTTAATCTAAAACCTTGATGAGAGCTGGAGTTTGTACTAGGTACGGAACCTGTGTGACGGATCTCAAGGCTCTCGCTCATACTACAAATTAATCTGAAATAACGTTCATTTTAATGTACCTACTTATAGACTCGAATTGAAACACTTAATACATTTTTGATTAGGCAATAAAGAGTAGTTTATACAAAATATATCAATAATAAGTAATACTTTTTTGAAATCAATATTATTAACACATTTGTGTTTTTTTATCATATGTACTTATCGAAATATGTACGTTATTCTAAATTTATATAGGTATTAGTCAGATACATCGTGGTACAAATATACAGCCCTTGTAAAACTATTACCTTGTATAACTAATCAAGTCAACGTTGATAAATGTAATACCTTCCATGGTCTTTTAAATTATATTCAAAATTAACACCTAATAAATATTCGAATAAAAAATAATATTCGCGAGTTCATTTCCACGCGGCGCGGCGGCGGCGCGGCGCGCGGGCGTCGCCCGGCAGAATTTTTCCCGGTTCGCATCACGGGCATTTAATCAGGGGTTTTGATCAACACGTCCTCGCTTGGTAATATAATTACAGTTAACAGCAGTGCGGCGACGTTATCGCGCGTATAAATTAGAGCGATTTACATTTACGGTCGAGACATAGGCCCACCATTATCGTGAATGATGCGGGGTTAGGTGCGGGCTTGAGATCATCGCACCACGATTGGTGAGCTATTGCTGCTAAAGTGAGGTCTCCTCACTTTAGCCGCCTCTCCTCTCAACCACCACATCAAACGCTTTTTATTCAACATCTTTCTTTAATATCATCCGGTAACTGGAGGATGGAATAACTGAATAAATTACGCTGACGTTATTTGTATACTCTAAATGTTAACGAGAACCATTAAATAAATCGATTGCCTAAAACTGAATTGATGTTATTAATCATAGAAATATGTTAATCGTCTATGCTAAGTATCGATGTGTTTGATGAATAGGTACTATTTCATTATAATACCAAGGATTTTCATCATGCGAGAGCTAATACAATACATTTGAAAGTTTATATGTTTGTTACTCAATCACGCAAAAGCAGTTTATTTGGTCGAGATAGTTTATTACCTACATTAACACATAGTCCTTTTATCAACAACACACAACGGAAATATTAGAAGTACCTACCTAGTAGTGAATAATCTAAGATTCACAGAAATTGTTAATGCAGAGAACTCTTTCAGTAGCATCTCTTCCTGTGAATACTAATGAAAATTCATTGATTAAGTACGCGTTCGCTCAACATTCGTCATACTCCTCATAAATTTAATTCCTATATCCCAAAACCTGTGCAAATTGGTATTAATATAGTTGAAACGTATAGCTTTAATGGTAAGTGTATAAGCAATATCACTTTAATACAGTGCGCCGGGGGAGGCGGCGTCATACCGCCGCGCGACAACGTAAGGGTTGCTTCCACATAATTCTCCGATATAATATTATTTATTATAGCCTTAGAGACAATCCCCTCTCACACAACGTAACACAACACAACTATACGTACGTGTACCGGCGCCAATGATCTCACTAATCATCGTTATTTAGTAAGATGGTAATTTATCTATTATTATAATTATACCTAATCTGCTCAACTTCATTAACATGAGGGAAGGGATACGGTTCCGAATCTGGATGTTTGTTTATGTAAGACACTCAACTATTTGTAATGTCACAAGAAAAAATAATATTTTGTTAAAATATAGGTACAGTAACCAAAAAAACTGCATACCTACCAATTTATTCCAAAATGTCGCATTACGCTTTCAACTTAATTAAAAACGACACTGCAACAAAAACTTTTGCAAAACAAAAGAGATAACACATACGAAAAGTTGCTGGAACAGTTTCATGTTTCGCTAATTTCCCAATTTATCTTCAACATTTAAATGAATATAATACTTGATTCTCCAGTTTTGAATTAAAGCTTTCTTGTATAAATTACTTGAATTCTATGTTGCTATTAATAGCGAGGTTTAGTTACTTAAGATAATGGAATTACTTGTGTTTTATTTTCATTTGATTTTATTTCTGTTTTAGTTTTCGATATTCATGCTATTATTATAAATGCAAAAGTATGTCTGTCTGTTTGCTACCTCTTCATGCTTTACCCGCTGACCTAATTGAGATGAAATTTGGTATGGAGATAGTTTGAATAATAAATGAAGATATAACATTCTTCATACAAAATCAATTGGAGAATTGGTCCGGAATTTATAATCCAACAGGACAACGATCCAAAACATACTTCTAAGCTATGCAAGGCCTTTTTAAAAGAAAAATAACGACAACAAGTGTTGAAACTCATAATATGGCTTCTTCAGTCACCGGACCTAGACCCAATAGAACTATTGTGGGACCTACTGAATAGACAGGTCCGAAAATGTTGTCCAACATCCCAGGAAGACTTGTGGAGTAAACTGAAGTACGAATGGCAGAAGATAACTAAAACGACACTGGAAACTATATTAGGCAGGTTACCGAAACTTTGTAAGGCTGTGCATTAAAAATTAAGGTGAACACAGATGAGTCCAAAATATGAGAAAATAAAATACAGTAAGTAATCTCTAAAATTGCTATTAAACAGTTACAATACTTACGAAGTAGTTTCATTCAATCAAAAAACTCCAAAAAATGAAATTTTACTGGGTGGCCAAATATTTTTGAGCGGTACAATATGTTAGTTCATTTAAGCTATTGTCCGAGAAGTAAATGCAAGCTAATATCCAAAAAAAATATTGGTAAATTCTTCAATTAAATATCATTAAACTTTGTTGAACCATTCAACAAAGTTTAATGATATTATATTTTTCATCAGTATTTAAGAAAAATAGCAATTAGAACTTGTAATAAACACTGCGTACCGGAAATTAAGCATGATGTAGTCCCTAACTATGTATGTTTGTTTAGCTATAATTTATTCCATTATTGCGTTTGTATGGTTCCTTCGTCGCGTCTTAACCGTTTTCCGTGTTACTCAATCAATATTGCCTTTAAAAGGCTATTCGCAGTTCCCTGTTAACGTATGTAAGGGCAATTTGATTTACAGCTACGATATAAGACGGATCATTAGTGTAAAGGCGGCAATTGTTCCACACCATCGCAACACAATACTGCTCATGAATGTACCCGTAAGCATATGTATTCAGCTGTGTACATAATTGTACACAACTGAATAATTGCTTTATTATCAGACAAGTGTCATAACTATCAGAATCTCTAAGTAATTGAATCGTCAATTTATTTACATTGCCTACCATTGCTGGGCCATTTTCCACCACAGTGATGTAATGTCGGTTGGTAGACATCCTTAAAATCCTGTCCTTGCAAATTTTAAATCGAGGGATAATTTTAATAAAATATATTCTATTTATTGATACACTAGTTTGAAAACTCTGAAGAGAAAACTATACGAATAATGAAATTTGAGATGGATTATATTTGTTTCTGGAAATAGATCTTTTGAAGACAGTAGTCAGATTTTTTTATCTACATGGCATAGCATGGAGAGACAGTAGTCATTATCAGATAAGTAAGAAATTCAATATAAGACAGTAAATAAATAAAATTTAAGCCGCTCCGCATCACGCATATGAAATGATTCTAGAGTGAGAACATTTTAAAACTCGACTCTTCTGAAATTCGATTCCATTCGACGCGGACGTCTAACGTTGCACGTGCACTGACTGCTTAAAGAATTCCACTGAATGTGTTCAGTTCCAATATCGAGCTTCAGTCAACTAAACTTTTATATTTACATAGTTAATCCCCCATAACGGATGCATACATACATTATCGCTATAACGCCTGCATCCAAGAAGGATTAAGTAGATATACCTAGTGTACCTGCGCCGGCAATTCGTCTGTATATTTAATGCAAAATATATTATATGAGATATATTATAGAAGGAAACTAAGAACAAGAAACCAAGCATAAATCCAAACTCCTAGCTTTTGGAATTCGATCACAAAACCTCATATGTTTTAACTGCAAACACAAGAATATTTTAATAGGTAATTCAGCTCGATTATTTTCATTCTTTAATTTTAGTGTTACCCTCTCGTAATTCTACGTAGTTTTATTATTGTACTAACTTTTATCAGATTTTTTTTTTTCGAAGACTGAATTAATAAACATAGGTAACCTGAGCCGATGGCCTATTATTTATATAGATAGAGGCCAAGCTATATCTCAAAATCTATTCAACTAATTGAGACAACTAGTCCCCTAGTCGGAAAATATATGGTTCAACGTAAAGTTGGACTGCATATTTTCCAACAGTTGACGCAAAATTAAAATATGTATATTCTAATTTTTTTATTTTATTTTATTATAGAATAGATACGGCATATTTCATCGTCATCATCGGCCAATATTTGTCAATAACTGGATGTAAGCTTCCCCTAGTGAACACCATCGAGCTCGATCTTCGTCTCATCTCATCCACGCTGTGTTTTCCTCTAAATAATTGTTGCACTGTTAGGTTAGGTTTACTGCTCTTGTATACCTAGTTACTGAACCTAACAAAATAAAAAATATTTGAGAAGCAGAAATAGTATAAAACATTAATTAAGTAGAACTCTTTCTAAAATAATCTCGATTTTGACCCCCAAATGAACTCTTGGCTCAGTCCCAATGTCCGTGGAAAATTAATATAATATTGTTCCACTTATTTATTACAATACTCGATTACACAAGCTATACCTACAATAAGTAAATGCCAAGCAGCGGTAAATTGTGGCTATTTGAAGCGACCGATATTGCCGAGGAGACAATGTATTTTTTTGCCGCAACACAGTCACGGCGTCCTCCGGCTTACTACATATTAGATTCATTATTGGAGGATATCGATGAAAATCTCCAGCATCCAATCTCGCGGGATCGCTGGCGGCACGCGTATTCTTGTAATTTCTGAGGCATAATTTTATTTATTAGAGTGTGCCCCCGCCAGAGCGGCGAGAGCACCCCATTTGCCGCTTCATTGACTTACAACGGCACTCCATAACACTTCGCACATATTTCTGTAGCGTCTCTCCCGCAGATGTTGGATCCTTCGCACCTCATTATATTGCGGATGACATTTAATAAAACATTATGGGTATCGCACAAATGGTTTTCGATAACCGAGTACACTACACATCGCAATGTTATCTGAAAAAGCTATCTCGTGTATGAACACATTTTACATGCCCAGTTAGCTTTGGAATGAGTTATATACTGATATACTCTCTTACGAGTCATAAACTTATGACATTTTACATTAGGCATAATAATATCAAGAGCAAATAACACGGGTCAAATGTACGTACATATCTACTAATTAATCAATGTTAGCCTACAAATGTGTATAGTTCCTGCCTGAAATTACAGTGAATATTTACATAGGTAATTAATTCTCAAAATCAATTATCCTATCACCAATCCATTGATGACTAAAAGCTAATCAATCAACCATTTTAATATGAACAAATATATTGATTTCTTACACTTACGCGAATATTAGACATTGAAATAAAACTACTTTTTATTACCACCTGCTTGGAACCCCGTCATAGATTCTATTAAATCTAAATCCAAGAACAAAACTGCACCACCGAAGGACACAATGAGCTCGTTCTGTGTAAATCGGATTGTCAATAATAATTAAAAATGTAAGGTAACTGTTAGTAATTATAACTTCAAGACGACCAACACCTCAGTCGGCCCGTGACCATGCATGCTGTAAAGGACGTTCGGGTTAAAATAATATCAATATAGGTAGATACCGCGATAAAATCCAAATTTAAACAAAAAACAAATACATATATTATTAATATACTTAAACGGATTTTATTGCGGCATTGCATAAAATTTGCAGGCTCTGGTGCTCTAAGATTGGGGATTCTATTCTGAAGTCCCTCTATATTGCTGTGATAATTTGAAGTTGTGATATTTACACGTAATAAATCGATCGCAATATCGACTGCTCCGGAATAAACGATGTATACAAAAGTTTTTCATCTACATCGACGTCTCAAGAATACGGAAATTCTACTGATAGATATTCTGATAGTTTTCTCACTAGAAGTTTCTTCTGAAATAGAAACGTGTCGACCACGACGTAATAGCAATATAGCGCTATATCCGTAAAACAATGGCGACTCGGGAACTGTGGTCAATTTCGACGGACGCCGGAATCACATACGGAACTGTGGTTGGCTGTGATCACATTTAGAAAGTTCTAATCGTTGAGCACCCGTTATTAAGTACTTCTATTAGAAGTACTTATATAAAATACAATCTTTGTTAAGTTTACAAGCAAAGCAGGTAAAATTTAAAACAGATCTTTTATGATCATCAATTTTAAATAAAATTCATAATGCAATAGTTTGCTAGACAACAGTTCAAGTACTTCTTGTCTAATAAATAAAATGGCCTATGGAATAAAACTAAAAAACATTGATTTCAGTTTGATCCTTTGAGAGAGATTCCACAAACCAAGTTTTTTTTATTGCGACAAGGGAGCAAACAAGCACGCGGCTCACCTGATGGTAAGTGATCACCGCCGCCCATGGACATTTGCAACACCAAAAGGCTTGTAAATGCGTTGCCAACCCCTGCAGAAACCGTTTTGGTTTCTTAAAAGAGGGAATTACTAAACTGACAACAAACGCAAACGCTGTCAGAATAGTCACTCCCCAACGAGCTCTGGTAACCTTACTCACTTGCAGAAAGATCTATAGTTGATTCACTGCGGTCTTCTGTAAGGTGGAGGTACTTCCTCAGTCGAGCAGCTCAATTTGAGCGAGGAATCTTGCTATGCCCTACCTCCAAAAAAATTGTTCATTACGTTACACACTTTAATTGTAAAGTTTTTAGATGGTCTATATTTCTAATAAAGGCAATACATTAAAGGCAATTGATTCAGTAGATGTACATCAAACAAAGGACCGCCATATTTCTGCTAGTTCGGCCAGTTCGGCTGTAGTCATTTGACAAATTGCAGTATCATTCCGATTTACCGCACAATTAGTTTTAGCATGTTACCATTACCGCAATCATGCCCAACAAATATTTAAATACACTTAAATATGATACAGTTACGTATATTATAATGGCTGCTATTTAGGTGTTAATTTGTAGCTTTGCTGTACTATGTAACGGATAGGTTTTTAAACGCCTATGGACGGTCTAACCTAAAATTGCTATTAGAGTATTTGCTAAACAATCTTTTTATTTATACAGTCAGATTTGAAATAAAACTACTTTTTACCATGGTCACGGACCGACCATGGATGCTGTAAAGGATCCGAAACGTCGGGTTAAAATAATATCAATATACCGCGATAAAATCCGTAAAAAGTAGTTTTATTTCAATGTCTAATATTCGCGTAAGTGTAAGAAATCAACAGTCAGATTTTTTGTATCATTCCGCAAAACTAGTCTATTAGTATAACTTCCATTCAGGAATTGAGTTAATTACGTACTTCTTGTATCTAATTACAAGATGTTTGCATTTGTTACTTGTACCATTTGAATATAAACCACGTAGGAACTACGTAAGAATATGCACAATTCCATCCTTGTATCACGGAAACTTTCATCTAACTTTTCATTCCAATGCGGGCCGAATTTCACAAAACAGAAGCTTCCACTTTATTCGTATACAATGAACATGTACGTTTATATTTGAGAATGGAAGATGTACGTACAGGAACAAATTCACCAAGTTTATTCAAACTTATCGCTTTTATTCTCGAAAGGTTTTTATTTCGAATAATGTGTTACAAGGTACTCGTATATATTAAATAATGCATGACTAGTTACAGGTTCTTAAAAATGTGTCCTATGGTGTAGAATGCAACAGGAAACATGATCTTAAAATAAAAGTCATCATCGATCTCCAAAAGCCAGTGGTGTGTACCACTGCCTTTGCGAAGTAACGTTTTATTTATCACATACTCAAAGTGTGATGGAAAACATTGTGAGGAAACCTGCATGCCTGACCGATTCTCTCGATGGCATGTTAATTCTGCCAACAAGCACTAGGTTAGTATGGTGGTGTTATCTCTCCCCAAGAACGACACCCGTGCCCATTTGTGGGAATAATAAGACCGGTGATGACAATCTTCATTAGTACAATATTTTTGTTACAGTATTCCTTTATATCTCTTTAAACACAATACTTAAATATTTAATTTATAGTAACAACGCGGTGATCAGTGCAAATGAAATATTCATTGTTATTCATAACAGTCGTTATAGAATAATTTTAGCGTCATCTTTCACGGGAGAAGGCTGAAAGAAATGATTAAATCGTACCAATTTTTAGTCTTTCTCGTAATAAGAATGCCGAATATTTCATGAGAAAACACTGGCGTGCATTTCAAATAAAAATTTAAAGTCTCGCTTCGTATAATACAGAAATGCTATGAAAGGGGTATATTATTTTTAAGGTATTACTTTTTAAGATAATCCTTGTAACATATATTTGAATAAATGTTGCTAGAAAACGCAAGTACGTGTTTAATTAAAAAACAACGTATCAGGCAGGACTGTTAACTTTCCAAGAACAATATTCTGGAATCATATTCTAGGCACGCACTTCTAACCCTTCTCTTAAGCATGAAAGAAACCTGCATTATTTTAGATAACGGGATACAGTTCTTGAAAGTGTGCAGTCAGTTGATGCACACTAGGGTAACGTGACTTTAACCTAGCCCACACAGGGGTTTGAAGAGAACTACGGCGATTGTCTGTTTATAGATAGAGCTTGAAGGACTACAGCTTTCATATAGACAATACATTTAAAAGAAGCATAAGTAGTGCTTGGAACACTATATTTGTAGGCCCTACAGGAGTAGTACAGGTATACACATACTAACTATAAACTTTGCAAGTATTACATAATCTACAGTACTCCTAAATCAGACCTGAAACCACTAGAAATAAACAAGGAAATATTAAATTTGTTTCAAGGGTAGGACTTTAAACAAGTTTCACAAATGCCTTAGTTCGTTTTATAGCATTTGTGTGCGCCCGGCTGGCTGACGGATTTTGATTTATCATTTTAATTTGGCGAGCGGTGACGACGGGCCGAGGTGTGCCCCGGGGATCCCGTGGGATTCGCCGGGGCCCTCGGTTTAAATTCAAATCCGTTGTATTAAATAATTATTTTGTGAGTACATAATATAAAATTAACAAATAAATTCTCATAATAATGACTAATAATTTTCTTATGTTTCGTACAATTTAAACAAAATCTCTACATAATTTATGAACGTTATCGCTTAAAAAACAAGTTCATGGAAACCATCGAAGTGGCAAATTATGTAAATGTAGAGAATGTAAAGTCACACACGACTGTTAGTGTCTGTTCGGTGATGGGGTGGCTCGGCAGTTAGCAGCTCAGCGCGTGGTGACGTCACGCATCCCCTAACCCCGCCCTTCGCAGACGCCGTCGCCGCCCGCCTTCATTTGTTTTCTGGTGTCACTTCTTATCTCGTCTCGCAATTATTACAATTTGTCTGCTCCTCCCCTTATCTTAGGGAGTTTGCTACTTCAGCATAAAGGCAAGCCACTTCAGCAGATTCGCAAGATCATATTGAGGAGAAATCCGTTTTTTTATAATTTTCGCAGCTGATTTTTTTTCTAAACTTTGAATAATGACAGTGCCGTAAATTGCAGAGGTGGCCACGAAATGCCGCAGACAGGCGAGTTCGTTGTTTGTTGTTTTGCTAACTTCACTTTTTCATCGCTCGGCCGACGGTTCTTGTTTTGATAGGGCCATTTCACTCAACGGAGATATTTTTTATAATCTTTCTCTTTCCAGACTCCTTTCGAACTAAAGGAACAACTTCTTTCAATCGGTTATAAAGAATGAACAAACTATGTTTCTTTTAGAGATTTTATGATCTATTTAGTTCTCTGTGATAATAAATAGCTGTTTTTATTATTTTTTAGTCTGTGACTTTTGTTTACTGTATTTGATCAATGAATACACTTTAAAACTGCTGTTAGTACTTAAATATTGATTGGAGTCAAATGGGATGACCCTGGAAATGTAAAACCCGAAAGAGTTGCAAGTGAGCTGCCAAGACATGGTGGGGCGCGGAAGAGTATGCGGCTAATTCCGTACAGGTGTACATGAATTAACTGCTCGGATCGGCGGTCGTTAGTGCTGCCGATTGCCGCTCAAACGCGCCGACTCCGTATTTTTATCGCTCCTTCGGCGAAGGGGAGAGTCGCGTGCGCTCGTTGTCGCGACAAAATGTTCAATTTTAGATACAAATAAAAAAGGTCGGACGCGTCGCGCAGAATATTAACGGCGCACAATATGAACGTAGGCATCCGGAATTCGCGTCAAAAGTGCCAAAACGATGTTATTCTTTTCCGCGCGGAGGTAATAAGCGTGGCGGTCCCAGCCGTGCCGCGGATATGAAATCCAGAAATGTTTATGGCACGCGATAATGGGAAGGCTCCGTATCCGATCCGGGTTTACGGATGAAAGGCTCCATCCTCGTAATTAGAATCCTTAAGGCCTTTTGTAATAGCGTAATTGTTTCCCGTTGTCGCCTCGGAGCAAGCCGTTATCTCTGTGAATGGAACGACTCGAACACAAAGAAGAAACTGCAAGCATAACGCGGGACGCTCTACTTTCGGTTGCGAATTTCTATGTGTTTATATCGGGTACAGTTAAAGTAGAGATTCGAGTAGCGACGGAGAGCGGTGACACACAGGTGACACGTGACGCACGGAGTGATTGAGAGCCGCCAGTTGCAGCGGCGGCGGCGGCGGGCGCACGGCGCGAGCGGCCAGCGTGCCTGCGCCGACCTATGCCACAGCTCGCACGCCAAACATCGTCACTTCTAATTACATGCGTAGCTCAACAATGTATCACTATGCGAAACACGACCAACCAAAAAATAGAACAACGCAACGCCTACTCTGGCATCCCACTAATCGAAACGCTAAATTAGATAGATTTATAGCAACTTATATATATTGCAATAATTGGCTCTGTATTGAATAGCTAAACGGTCAGTCAGAGTGCTAATTGATCCTTTCAAGTAGTTTAATCATGCTGTGATTATGTATTAATGCAGTAGTAATAATCGCAATCCTACATTAGCGCTATTGATGTAGCTATATACTCGAGTACACTATGGCGTGCGCTACATACATACACTATGGATCGGTTACACCGCAATAACCCCGGAGCCATGTTAACACGCTTAGAGCAGATTTACCCATGAATTGTTCAAGGCTTCAATTCGATTGAGATATTGCTCGACAGACCATCACCGGCAATAGTATTCCTAATTGACTCAGTAAGGTTATTAGCTCTTGTGTTATTCACGATGACGATAACTGGCGCGACTGTACTGCACGTTCTTTAGGGAGCTATATACTGAAAATTTGCTTGAATTCCTGCATAACGACAGAGCATTCTTGGACGGGGTCTCTTATTATAGTCCCAGTAGCCATGTAGCCCGAACCTACACTGGCTCAATACGTGAATTCGGTGTGGTCCTTCAATAGACTCCTGTAATAATATTTGCATACAAAGACGATCCCGCCAGTGCTTTGCGCTTTGTACGCAAATTTGTAAATTTTCTCGGAACTGCCACTTGAACATGGACGCTGCCTGTTTGTAACAATGAATATCTACATGTCCAAAAGAGGCGTTATCAAATAAAACATTGACAAAGTAATTATTATTCTGAGGGGCTAAATGGGTATTTTGTTTTAAATAAGATATATGCTCTAACAATTCCACCTACGTAAGAGATTAATTGCAACAACTTTCGCTGACCGAAACATGCAGGACGGTGGAACTGGGCGTGCGAGGGAGAAAGCAGCACTTCACGGGAGCGGAACAGAACGGATTAAATTGCAAGTACGCTGATGTATTTATAGCTGGGCTGGAGACAAACGAGCGCGCGCGTGATGGACCTGCCTCGTTATGGGAATTAATCGAAGTTGCAGCGAACGGCACACCTGCACCGTCTAACTGAAATATGCTTTGCTGCAACACTGTTGAACCTGGAAATCTTAAATCTGAACGACAACGTGCAATTTACATAGGCTTACGACAGTTCGTCAGGCGTTAAACAATGGCTGTTATTGCAATATGATCGAGTAACGTGTCAGTGAAAGGTTAAAATCGTGTTTTATGTAACATGCTTTGTAATAATGACCTTTTAATGTAAACTGTCTAATATATTATAATATTTAACTTATACTCTATATCGACTAAATAAAGGGGTTGACATTTTTGATACCTTTGTGGTTTTTCTTATAGCGACCTTCGTACACAATATACTTTCATAGTACATTTTACTTTCGTTAAACAACAAAAGAACAAAACTCCATTCTCATTCTTTGAAAAAAAACCAACGTCAATAGCTAACCTATTCAAATTAAATAAGACCTCATTCGACTAACAAAGATTTGTCTTGTCTTTACTCAAAAGTTAGACAATAATTTCCATTTCCGAAGTAAAACCAATTCAAAAAGACGAATACATAAGCAGAGATTTGCATTACAATTTGGGCCTTTCTTCAATTTTTATTTTACCTCAATACCTCTGTTATTAGCAATAGATGTCGGAAAATTCATAGTGAAACAAGCAGTTTCACTATGAATGAGCTAATGAAACAAACAATATATTTCAGGTTTACTTGGCAATAGGACTTGTTGGGACCGTCTGTACACATTGAATTGTTCAGTTTGATCATTATAGTTGGAATGGGCACCTGCGCCCCATGCAGCCTACATGAGCTAAAATAACCGCGAAATCGAATTATTGGCCATCCGCGACCATTCAATACGGCTACGCACTCCTATTGCCATTCCGATCCGTTGACCAAATACAGCTTCAGGGGTGCTGAATCAGTTATGATTGCCTAATAAAGTAGCCTTCATTCGTATTTTATTGTAAATAATTAATGGAAATTAAAATATGAACAAGTGAAAAACGCCACTCCATTTTAATCGACGGAACTTCGTGTCAGACAGAATCAAATCGAAAAGCATTTTGTTTGGATTTGTGGTAGTTTTTCATCGTTTCTCTCCGATAAAGCAAAGCGAACAACGAGAAAATTCGAGTCAACTGTTAAGCAACAAAGGCCGCTTTGATTCGCGAACAATGCAGCGAGCAGTCGACGGCTGGTATTGTATCGCGTTCGTTACATAGAATATTTATGGCGTCTACAAACAAAACTTGAAGAAGCTAAGTGGTCTAAGTTCGCGCTAATTTAAGAGTTGTGCGCGCTAGCAGACGGAGCGAGTAAACGGCACGGCACGGCACGAGGCAGCGCGGCGCGGCGCCACGGAGGCGGCCCGCGCGCGCCGCCCGTTCTGCCACACTTTGTCATAACTTAGTCGATTCCGACACCGAGCCAGCCTCGCAGACACACACTGCTTCATTTAACGCAGCTTTTGTTCTTACACACAGAAGCTAATCAAAATGTACGTGCATATGGGGTCTATTCCACCGTAATGAAAGTGTCGCCAATTCGCAATATTGTTTTCGAGCAATAACTGCTCTGCACTCGAGACCGTTTCTTCAGACTAAGTTGTAACAATCTGTCGTAGTTAATTTGTTTCTGCTGAGGAAGGGCAACCGTGTAATTAAACAATGCTTTAGTAGTGATTTTCACCACTAATTGCATTTAGACATCTCCCTCATTAATCTTATACGCAATCTCGATCTTACTTCGACAAAATTAAATCATTATTACGAAAACATCAGGAAATAAATAAATTAACCTAAATAAAAAATATCAGCACATACATTATGATATTTTTGTGTTGGTTCTACTTTTCATTCAATGTCTGATGTCATGAAATAACTATGTCACAGATCCATATCTAGTTTTAAAATAAAATAAATGTTAATATCATTATACGTAAATAAAATTGAGTAAAAGCGTTGGTCGGTTAAAATTCCGCGTCTAAATTAACATAATTTAAAATTCAAAACCGTATGAAATACTTCATTGCGGAGAGCACGCTACTGAAAGGGGCATATTTAATTCTTCCACCAGCACTTTGCGAGGAATGAGTGGCGGAAAATCCTTCAAGAATATCAAGCACGTTTCGACTTGACTTTAGAAAAAGAAAAATACGAGTAAAAATAATAAATAGCGGTATAATGGCGATCTTCACGCGAAAGATTAGCCACAAAAGCCAGCGGCTTAGCAGTATTTATAAGGAGTGTTAGCGGCACGCCACAGGGCGGATCTTGAAATGTTTCTCTTGCCTCGTGATGTCACAAAAACTTTATTTTCTATATTAGAAAACACGCTCATTGATTTTTCCGAATCTCTGCGTCGGTTCATTTAGTCCAATTTTGTTTAAGTTTAATATATTGGGTACCTTTTGTTTATTTATTTTATTTTGATTTTAGGTTTATAATATCACTGAGACCTCACCCCCTCTAGACCCTGGGTATTTTTTTCTACACTTATATTCTTTGGCACTGGTTTTGAAGGCTTTTTTATTGGTGGAATATTAAGCCTCTCTAAGTAACTCTCACCCATTAAAAATTATTGAATACACAGGGTAACATACACGCATTATTTAATGCCAGTTACCTAAATAACTTTAAATTTAATTAAACAAGTAAATCATGGAATGAATTCAAACTCTAACGCAATTTGTAAGTAAGACTAGCTGTTACTTAACATACTAGCAACAGATAGAGTTACTAATCAAGTGGCAACTGGCGAGCTAAACGCACTTGATTGCCGCGTCACTAGTTAATGCTACTTTACTCCAGTTAGTGCTAGGCTGGCACCGCGAACATTTGGACCTAGTTACTGGCCGCCTGGCCCGCCGCCCGGTCCCAGTGCGGGGGCGCGTACCCACAACTTCGCCATAACTCGTTTACTTTGACCCATCTAGTTTGCCTCCTGACTACGAACACCAGCCAGCCAGTCAGTATAATTTATAGCATCTTTACGTGAACTTCAACACTGTATTATTACAACTTCTGTTACTTATTTATATCTGGAAAGTTTTGTATAATAGATGTTTACAATAACAACATCATTTTATCCAATCTTCCAAGATTTATAGACTTGATGAAACTTGTGAGATTATTAAAGATTTAAGTTATCATCATTATGATGTAAGTGTGTGATGCAGTTTTATTTATCTTTATAAAAACAATAGCCGCATTCGATTAGCCATTCATTCAATGTTATTAGACATGTTACGATTATGGAACATCAGCATTTATTATTTATCATCTATATGTCATATACAATGGAGTGATAACCTAGTAGTGTGATCAGTGGACTGTGTATAGTCTTGAGTACGATTCCAAGGCCTCACATTTTTAAAAGCGGGAAAATAATTAAAGTAAGTCGACACTTGTAGACTTCAAATAATAAACCATTCCTTGCAGTTGGGCAGTAAATGGAATGATAAACTTTCATTTCTATTAACACGTTTACATCCATATAGCTCTATATCCGATAGCTGTGATAGCCTAGTGGTCACAACCAGTAGAGTGTGACAGGCAAAGGTCTAGAGTTTGAACCCAAGGCTCACAACACTGAATATTCAGAGGTTATGTACGTATTCATTACGTGCTCAAATAGGGAAGGAAAGCATCGTGAGGAAACCTGCATGCTTGAGAGATTTTCTCGATGGCGTCTGAAGTCCGCTAACCCGCAGTTGGCTAACATGATGGACTTATAGCCTAATCCCTCTTAAATGGGAGGAAACCCATGCCGCAGTGGGACAATAATTGGGTTGATGATGAGGACCGACATCGGCGTCTGACTACCACTAACGATTGTCATACATATTCTAAAACCGGGACCAACAGCATATTATGCTCTATGATATAAAGGAGGCTTTCCCCTGAGTCGTATTATCCATCGGTAAACTGATTTTGCAAGCATCTTATAGATCGATTGATCAGCGTGATTATTTCTTAACCATATAGAGCAAATAAATTAAATAAATGTTTGAATTGTGGCAAATGAGTGCAGTGATTGTTGGAAGCATTAAATCTTGCAGCGAGGTGGTACGAAGGTGGGTAATGAATACAAACTGCGGGCCGCGTGGTTAGCACCGCAGTAAATTAAGGCGGGAGTGGTGCGGACCGCGAATTGGAAACCACTACCGTGAACCTCGCAAGGAGGCAGCGAGAACTCCCCAGCGGCTCGTTCTCCGGTACCTTCGATTACCTGAGAAACTAGAGCATTGGAAAAAGTATAAAAAGTACTTACGGTTAACTGAAAACGAAGTGATACACAGCCCGGTAATCGGTATTAAAATATAACAGCTTGCGTAAAGTAAAATATGGTTCTAGTTGCAATCGTAACTTATACTTTTATTTACACTTCCAGGGATTGGTGGGTGTATATTCTTATAAAATACCAGTTCAATAAAAATGAAGATCGTATTTTGAATACCGATCCTGTCACTTTAATGTCGGTAGATAAACGTTTCAAGCGAATACAAAACTTCCAAGTAATTGTTAAGAATTGAAGTAACATAGAACAAAATAAATACGTCTACAATTTGCAATTACGGGAGTTTGTGGAAATGGACGAATCGATAGGGGTCATCGGCACCATAGACATCATCCATGAGGTTAAACCCAAGGAGGGTGTTTGCCACACATTATAACCCTCCGCATCGCCCCGCGCAGAATTCCAGGAAAACATTGCAACGCCTCCTATTCTTTATTTTACTTGCGGCAGGTACATAATTATTTATGGCTCTGACTCATATTCTACAAATCAAGCCCAGTAATGGAAATTGAATTTTTCACAGCTGAAATAAAAACAAAGATAAGTATTATTTTCAGCTCTACGCTCGCACTGTATATATTCCGATTACATATATGTAGGTACATGTAATGGGAAGGTATATACCTTCCGATAACATATACATATATGTTATTACCTATAGAAATATCATTTTTTGTTAGCAAACCCAAGAAATTCCAATAGCTATCTAAATTGTATTATCAATCTGATATTGGTCTTGATACGGCATCGTATTCCGCCGCCTCCATACGCATTGTTCTCTTGTCTGTTGTCTATTTATCTAAAATCGCATTGATACTTTCCTGAAATGTTTCTATTGAACCTGAATCTTAGAATAGAAACTTCTTTTCCAATTTTCTCTCAATGGCCATTAGGATGAGAAATGTAAAGTAGATTCCCGGACGAAGTCGAGATATGTGTTCGAGAAGAATGAAATTTCGAACTAAACTGGCATCGCACCGGCGCGTCGGCGTGCCGTGATAGTCTCAGCCGAGGAAACGACCACAAGATGCAGACCTTTATCCAAAATATGTGCATGTATCACGCAATTCTACTATTATTCATAGATTTGTTTACTAAAAATATATCGGATAGGTACAACAAGATTACAAGTCGATTCCACCAAATCTATGACAATAATAGAGCTTTTCCTACATTGTAACGATTGTATTCTAGTAGAGATAAGTCTAAAACAATGTATTAACATCGAAAGAACAATTAATAGCAGACTAGAATAGTTCAAGACCTTCGAAAACAGCAAAGAAGGTAAGATATAGATAGTTTGCTATTTAATTCCACTAGTGGAACAAGCGGCGCACATTTTGTATTCTTGTTAACGTTTGGGACATCGTTAAAGCTGTACCAATATGACTAAGGATATCCCGTTGTTATGAAGGCGGCACAAGTTGTGTCCACAACAAACAGGCCTCTCAAATCGTGACTTAACGTAGTGTCAACAGGTTACTTGAGTCGAGTTGACAATCTGTAATTTAGCGCGGGCGGACCAACTTGTGAACGGGACCCCTCGCTTATTTGCGAGCACACAAGTAACTTTAAACTGTTCAGACTAATATATAACGTGCTTTAGAGTTCTAAGCTCACGACCCGTTACGTCGATTCACCTGGATCCTTGAAAACTCGAGATTGTATTTTCGGGCAAGCTGTTAAACTTGATATTATTACGCTTGGCAGAATGTGATTAACCTATTCTAAGGATCAATAGTTCGAATCATAACTTAAATTTTAGTTAAACCTAACATTCCGGAATTAATAAACACGATGCTTAGAAATGTATTTAAATAGTTGTTGATTTAATATAAATTTTTCAGATTGCATTTGAGTCCTTGTTTAAAATCGTATTGAAATATATTTATATATGACGTAGCACTGGTTGAGCCTTGATACCTAGTAATAATATAATAACTAAGAAGGAACCTAGAAGTTACGTTATTCACGTTGAACAAACTAATGCAAATTAAATGGACGATTCTTTGTAGTGAACCATATTTTCATATTAAGAACAGGAGCCCCTGCTGGCAACACACAATTTCTTCTTACAATGGAGGTTAGGGGTGAGACGTGAGGGTGGGGGCGCACTGCTATCGTTGTAGTTTGAACCCACCGATAACCAAGTTTGTCTTAGACATTTTATTAGATGCTAGAAGAGATCTAATTGCATCGGTCAATATTCTTCTAAATAACTGCTAATCCACAACAAACACAGAAAATGCATTAACTCTTTTAAGCGTTTGTAGAGCTCTTAGTCCAAGCTTCGAAATAAACAATAATGAGCTTACGCTACCACACATGTGGCTATAAGAGACTTGCTACGTTGCGTTCCACTCACTGAAACATTCAGTCATTAGAGTAGGTTCAGCGATTTATGTTAAACTACCATAAAATTAATCGACCTTGACATCAATGTAACAGAATTAGAATCGAAATTAATTTGATCATTGTTTTTCGTATAGTTAGATTATTATCATATTGATCGTCCGATGGTCACAAGCGCGTGCTCAGTACTGGTTCGGTTTCCACGTGAAGCGAAATGTTTATTTTTTAAAACGTTCTCAGTAGTTTGATCAGTTAATATCTTTTATGTTAAATATAAATCAATATTTACGGTAACACTGAATCGAATTGAATTCATACAAACGTAATATTTTGATTATCTTAGGTAGACATATTTTTACTAACATATTTTTTAGTCAACCCGTCAGCTTATATTTTCTAAACGAGTAAATGCATAGTCCGGTAGTGGGACACGGGTGCACTTTTATGCAAGCATTCCACGTTTCTAATAGAGCGAGCTCATTTTAAAGTAAAAGTTTAAAAATTTAAATTTACGCGGTAACTCTGTTGCGACTTATAATTTGTTCTGCACGCGGAGAACGGAAGAAAGGCCTCGACTTTCCTTACACTGCACGTTTAGGTTTAGATACGTGTTATAAAACTAATGGACATTTTATATAAGTATATCATGTAACTACCTAATGATGTATGTGATACTTTTCTAAAATAGATATAGGATAAGTAGCAAGTACAAAAAATTACGGTGTATTAACAAAGGGAAGTTGTTTTTTTCTCTTACAGAAAAAAAACCCTTTTTATACCTAAGGAAAAAGTAACAATTTTTTGTTGTTTTTTGTTATGATATTAAAGGACCCTTAGCCAAAAACTACATGTAACCACTCTACTATTCCATTGCTATGGCTCTGGCACATCACTAACAAAATAAAGGTCTAACTGAAATGGGGAGAGAAAAAAACCCACATCGTGTCTTCGCTTTACTCTTTGATCGGAGGTCGCGAGCTAGTGAGTTTTCACCGTTATTTCTTTAGCTGAGAAATCCCCTCGCACAAGTTTAGTTAGGAATTCCGTACACCTATCTTCGTATCGCACCACATATTTTGTGTAGACGGGAGGCAGGGGAAGTTTCCGTTTCCTTGTGAAAATCTTCCCCCCCGCGTAAGTATATTTTATAAGGGCGGGCAGCTTTGATAAGCCATTATTAATTTTGATTCAGAAAGTAAACGAAGCATTTATGTAATTTTTTTGAAACCATTATTTATTAAAATTGTGCTAAATGGTTGGTCTGTAGGTATTATTAAAAACAGAAAACATGAAATGTTGGAACTATGGACTCTGTTATTAACTCTTGATTTGATTCCTGCTCTTAAATGATGTTTTAATTTCGGTGCTTTATGTTTATCATGTCTATCTGTCTGGTATCGTAGCTCCTTTACTGTTAAACCGATTTTAATTTACTTAGTTATTTGTTTGAAAAGTGATTTGATCGAGGTTTTTCTTAGCTATGATTCCAGAAAGAAAGTTCAGCAGTTCGTTGGTGGTCTTTAAGTTCGGCATGTAAGGCATACGATGGCCGCCAATATAAATGATAGACTAACGCATCTTGGGCAAAATTCGGCCTCGTTATCAAACTAAAATAATCATATTATTATATTCCCTTTTAAAAACGATTTGCCATTAATATTTTTTAAAACGGAGACCTTCATCATCATTTCATTATAGAATATAATATATTCGCCGGTTAATCTATCTGTGATAGCTCCCTAAATTACTTTAGTAGTAAGTATTTGAACTGTTAATATATTTTGTACCTACACGTATGTACGAAAAGGTAAACAAATTTCGTAGGGTGTGTACGTTCCGCCGTTTCGTCGCGTCTCGTCGCGAATACCTCTCCTGTGTAATATTGAGAAAAACTTGTGGGGCGACGGATAGTTGCGGGGTCAAGTTAATGATATCGCCGCCATTTGCGGACGAGTCCCCGCTCCGAATTGCGCCCGGGCACGTTAATGGGCTCAGCTACAGCACTCTGAATATTTTAAAGGACATTCGCCGAAATTACTACAAAAATAATGTCGCTTTGCTTGTACCGAATTACCCGAGAAACGGTTTAGAGACCGGCAATAAATATGCACGGAATCCTCTTCCTATTGCCTCTTTGGAGATTGCTTTTCGGATTAAACATTTTCAGTTGGAGTTTTTAGCTCAGTTTGATCATGGCCTCCAAATTGATATCTCAAAGTTTCCCGTATCGTGTGTCTGTATCGATTTGTCATAAAGGGAACGCCAAGAGAAAGTCAGGTTCACTTACGACTGTTTTACAGTAGCAAGGTTTTAAATAAGAAATGAGTCTCGGTGATAGAAGAGAACGAGCGGCGCGGCTGCCGACTGAATATTGGGCGGCCGCGCCGCCCGCTCCTGCACCCGCGGCCGCGTGCAGACAGCGGGCTACGTGCGCCGCATAATGCACCGTCCCGTACAAAATTCACAACTACGTACCCTCCAGCAAAATAAATTTACTACCTCTATCTTATTTGCTCTAATTCGCGAAAACTGCAACTCGAAACTCCAGTCTCGCCGTAATGATCGTACGACACCGTTCGCAGAATTAGTGATGAGTAGCGAATGTTTCGTTTGGACTATTAATTTGTGTATAAAAAGAGACTGCATAAATAGATGTCTGCGGGTCCACAGTAAATGCTATGAACTTCTCTAGCATTTTGCAAAGTGCAGAAGTTTTGTACGCGCCGGTATATCGGGGCACGCGATGCATGCGAACGCGAAGATTTCCCGCAACTTTTTCACTCCGGATTTCTTCATTTAAATACCTAATGCTTTCTCATCTAGCTGCATTTTGCATTTCATACATACGTGTCATACTTTTCCATAATTAAATTAAAACAATGAGTTTTCGACATTTCACGTGGACAGATTTTATTATAATACCAAAGAAAATTTAAAGTGGCAGGAAATCAATTATTCAAATATTTTCACCAAGGCATAAAGCAATTCCTTGAATAGTAGTGAACTTCTTTTCATTTATTGTCCGCATTGAAGTTCCTCTATTTATTAAAAAAGTAGGTGCTCCGCCCATAGGCGGACGTGGCAAATACCTGGAATCGCCTGTTCCTTTCTAAATTATTTTCATAGGCGATTTGCAGAACAGACGTGGTGTATCTTTAAGAAATATAATATGACTTGCCAGCTACTACCGGAACGCGCCGGGTGGTTTCACCCCTTTTGAAAACGTTGCTTCGGTTATACAATTTGAATAAAGTCAAAACCTTTTGTTGTGTCCCCTTTCGAAGTCAAGCGTAATGTTTTCGTCATGGATAATTTTATTTAAGTTACAAAGTTTTATATTATGTCTGTTGCAGTTTGTAGAAAGGCGAAACACAAAAAATATTGATCGATTGGGTTTTGGATAGTGTGGCGATAGTATATTAAATACACGTACGCAGTTCGCTGTTCCACCGTATCACTACAAATTATAAAACAAAGCTCTCCCCTTTCCCTATCGCGTCAGTCTGTCTGTCTGAACGCGATAAACAAAACTACCGAACGGATTTTCATAGTGTTCACCCATGGATGAGGTGATTCATAAAAAAATAGTTTTTAGGGCATATAAGCTTGACGCTGCAATACTGAAGTATATTTCTAGGGTAGGTATATTTCTAGGTAGGGTAGGTACCTACCCTAGAAATGATATACATGTATATATCTGGAGCTTTTGCTGAGTCTATCGTAGGTATTTTATTTTGATTTTACATAAACCACAGGAACACAAAACATTTCACTGCAAGTAAGTATTATGGAAAAGAATGTAATTAAATCTTTGGATACTTAGTATAAACTGCTCACACTTCAATTATAGAGTTAGAATTATTTTAGATATATTTTTTAATACTTACGACATTGAAAACCTATGCTTTTCCTTTTTTATTTTAGTCAACTGACATTGAATGCAATTATAAATTGTATTGTGTTTTTTAATTCTGTCTAATGTATTGTATAATTTATTCTGCTTTCAAACTATGTATTATATTATTAAAAGCTGCTTAAGTTAGTAGCTGCTCATGTGTTATCCCGTACTTTTATACAGTAATCACCTGATACATTACAATGGAACTTATTTAAAGGACCTTAAGAACTATTTTTTTACTTGTATTCTTATAAAAAAAGGTCATTATTTTACGTGTTTATCAATTAGTTCGTCTGTTCGTTCATTCATTTATTCATCAATTAATATTCTTGTGTTAGGTAAACGCAACCACAACAATACAGAACAAAATCCAGTAACGCTATAAAAATATATATTTGTTAACTGTGTCAATGACATCATTGACGGTTTCTTAATAAGTTTAATATCTAACTGATAGAGCCTGCCTACGTGCTGAATAAAGTAATAAAATAAATATTACGTCAGTTTCTTTGAATTAATTTATAATGTTTGAGTCTTTTAGGTATATTTTTTATCCATCTGCCAAATAATATATTTCAAATACACAGCTAAGTTTACTTCAATTTCAATCGTAACTTATAAAATTATTTGACCTGATGATGAAAAAAAAACACCCACATTATTAGTGAAAAGTTGCCTATATTATTTTACAAATTATTGTTGTTATCGTGCGTCAAAACTTATAGTTAATAAGCGTAGGAAAACATGTATTTAAACAATGTTATGTTTATAAACTTTTTCAATACCATCATAGTACAGAACCCGCTCCACGCGAGCTCAACCTGCACTTGTCCGGTTTTTTTCGTTGCCGGAGCTAAGCGCCAAGCCCTTTGTTTTATTTTTCCTGTAGAAGTAATCTTCACAATTCTGTTTGCATAAACAATTTAAAATATTTTTTTCACCTCTCAACCTTTTTTATTCTTCCTTTATTGACTACTCTTAAGGAAAACAGTGGCACCTCTTTTTTGTGAGATATCAATTAATTAAAAATATTCATATTGTTACATACTTACATAATAATTTTCTTACAAAATAACCGTCAACCTCCTTCACCTCTCAATAAAATATTGAAATAAATATTCTAGCGAAAATACAGTCTTGGTCAAAAGTATTAGGCACCCTATAATTTGTTGACTTTTTCATGTCTAAGGTAAAAAATAAAACTAGTTTTGGTTTCCACATTCATATATTAACATAATATGACTTAAGTAACTAACATTTAGTTGGGCCACCCTTGGCTTTGATCACAGCAGCGATTCTTTAGGATATGGTGCTTACAAGCCTTGTGTATTCGGCTGCAGTTATATTACCCCATTTTTTAATCAAAGCATTTTTTAAGGTGGTTTTTGATGTAATGCTGTTCTCACGGATCCTGCGCTTCAGAATACCCCAAAGATGCTCGATGGGGTTAAGATCTGGGGACTGCGCCGGCCAATCTAACAAGTCAATGTTGTTGTTTCGAAACCAATGCATTGTCGTCGCTGATTTATGGCAAGGAGCATTGTCTTATTGGAATTTGATGCCATCCAAGTTTGTGTCACTGAAAATGCGTGTAAGCGAAGGCAATAGTGCAGATTCCAACACATTTTTGTACTTTTCACTATTCATACAGCCTTCGCAAACGAACATTTCGCCGACACCGTCGGCTGCATTGCAGCCCCAGATCATAATGCTACCTCCACCGTGTTTAACCGTGGGCACCAAACAATCTGGATGATACTCCTTGCTGACGCGTCGCCTCACAAATGTTGTAGCCGCTGTACAAAATACCTGTGAAAATGAAAAAAAGTAGAGTTGATATATGTGCTCATTATTTTTATGGAAATAGACTCAAATAAGAATGATTAATTTTATTGTTTCTTACAATTAATATATAAGCTTACCTCAAAGTTTGATTCATCGGCCCACACAACATTTGACCAATCTTCTTCTGTGAAATGTTGGTGTCGTAGAGCCCATTCTAAGCGATGTTTTTTGTTATTTTCTGAAAACCATGGCTTCTTTCGTGCTTTACAGCCTTTTAATCCCGCATCAGCAAGTCTTCTTCTTACTGTTCGAGCACTAACAGTCTCTCCAACTTCTTCAGACAAAGCAGCAGCGAGCTCAAAAGAAGTTTTTTTGCGATCTTTTAAAGATTCGCGGATGAGTTTTCCGTCCTGGCGCTCAGAAGTCACGCGTTTTCTGCCAGTACGGACTTAATTTGCGTGTGAGCCAGTCTTCGCGAACCGTTTGATAGCAGATTGCACTGCGCACCGTGAACATTTTATAATTCTCGCAATATCTACTTGAGAATTCCCCTGTTCATGCAATAACTGACTTTTTATGCGTAATTTGTAACATAATTCACCATATTTCGGTATTAAAAAAAAAACAAAACGTCAATTTCACCACTAAACCACATACGGTAACTTATTTACGCTCTTAATAGCAAATAAACACTGACAATATTTCCGAATATTTATTTTGTAATTACATGTATTCTGGATTTTGCTCACCAGATGTTTTATGGCCTATAGAAATAGATTGTCTATTGTTTTAATTATCGTTTGGCGGCACTATCATCACAACAGTTGAACACATTAGCATCTTTTTAAAATACTTTTTGAATTATCAATGATTTATGGGGCTGCCTAATACTTTTGACCAAGACTGTATGAATTCAAAAACTGTATTGTGTGGATTTTATAGTAGGACAGAGTGAAATGACCCAAGGACCGTATTTTTTTCTTTTAAGTTACCTACGGAAATAGTAATGAGACGGTAAAGGGCAATGACAAAAATGATTTAAGTATGCATGGATTCATTAAATAAATAAATTAATTAATTAATTAAATATGAAATAATGAGATAAAAGCTGCGATATTGTTTTAGCGTGCAAAGCTTCGTATTAATTGATGACTTTGTCTACTTTGAATACATTTAAATACTAGAATTTATTTGAATGACCCGTTATCCTTACGACTCGACTCTATATTCGAGAACGTTACAGAACATGAAATCGATTGAACACGTTCCAACATAATAACTTTAATACACAGCTTCCTTACGGTGCTCGCAGTAGGCTTTGTCTGGCACCTTGGTCTTATTAACGTGCATAAATATCTGTTCCCTGCCACCTCGCCCCCAATTTAGCCTCCGTACGCGGCGCTCCTAACAAATCAACCTGCCCTTGGTAATACATGCAGCATATATTCTTACTTTTTTATATCACGCAGTGTGCTATTAGTTTCTGAAGTTTGGCTATAGTTTGAATTAGAGAGTGACAACCATTTTTGTACGACATAATTATGTTAGAAAAAGCTTCCGTAGAGTCTATAAACTTTAAATATATTTAATTAAATTTACATATATTTTATGTAATGCGTATTTAATAATAAATAATGGTAAGAAAAACAGATTGAGTTTAGTTAAAATAAGTGCCTTATTTGGAATATCTCCTGCCACTCTAGGATTTTCTTCTGTAGATATCGTAGCTGCAGTTAATAATTTTCAGAAACCTACACAAACTTCCATAACTTTCTGCGTAGGTTTCTGTTATTAAAGATATCCCTGAATAACATTGGCTATATTTATTACTAGAAAAAAGTATATCTCGCTGTTTATATAACACGTGCGAAGCCGGGTCGACCCGCTAGTTTAGAGTAAAACGTAAATATGGGCGATTCTAATTAAACAAAATATTGTCCTATGGGTCACTAAAATTCTTTTTTAACCGTGTTGCATCGAAGCCTTTGTCCGCGGGGATGCATACATAAAATATTTTATTTGTTTTAAACATCAGATCGAGAGCAAAACAAAGTTTGAATAGTATTTTACTAGATTTTATTATCTGAAACGGCTAATTTTCGCAGTACAAACACTCGCCTCTGTTCATTCGAGAGCCCCAGCGCGCGCTAAATTTGAATTCATGTTACGAACGGGCTACATAAACCAATTACTGAACAGAGCCAATGGCGGGTGGCGGCACGCGGAGAATCGATAATTCACAATATACCCGCTAGAGGGCAACGCCGTCGACGCGGTGCGCGCCCACACCACTCCTCCACGTTGCGCACCCGTACGATCAACCTTGCGTAGGCGTACAGGAGTCACAGGATTTTTTATGAAGATTTTTGTGCAATTATTAATTTCAGCTTTATTAATTATATTTCATAATATTTTGTTATGTGATATAATTCCATTTATGGTTTAGGTACGGTTATCAATGAGTTTATTCAAATGTAATTTCTACCATTATGATAATAACGTACTAAACGAAGCACACGCAAAATTATTTATCTTCATTTATTTTTATTAGTATGATTGTTTTCAAAATAATCTTCTTTGATAAAACTACTATTAAAATATGTAATAAAAAAAGTACCTGCCTACTACACATGCTTTGTCAGTTATTTTTTTATAGTATTGAGTTACGATAAAAAAGAGAAAGTAATTTTAAAATCTAGAACGCAAACCAAAAGAAAATATACCAATATATAAATACCAATTCAAAATAATGATTGCCCAAATAGGAACCATAATTATTTCATTCAAAATTAACTAAACTTGCACGCCGCTGCAAAGTCACAACAGGCCGTCGCTCGTAGTCAGCTGCTGCTTAGCTTGCCGTTTCGTGTCGCGCTTCTTGTCCGCTTTCAATGTTTTCCGTTTTATTTTGTTATTTCTGTGATGCAAACCGATTTTTTAACTAATATATATATTATTACATTAATGTGAATGAAACTGTGCAAAAATCCAGTGGTATCAGCCTCCGGACAACAGAAAGAAAGAGGTAAACGCCTTAATATTTTTGTTTGTCGCGAACATAACCTCTCTGGCATCACGTACGATGCTCAATTTCAGTCGTTTAACATTTTATGTGTATTGTAGAGCTGTATAAGAGTCTTTATAAAAGAATCGGATGTTGTTATAAAGTTTCCATTCAGTGTAATCATTCTAGTTTATGTTTATGTTCCGTATTGATGAATCCGATAATGATTCCAGCCGTCCTTCCATTATTGAGCTAATGTTTTTAATAAGAACTTTTTGATGTGAATTTCTCTATATTCGTATCATTGGTGCATTGAATAGTGTTCAAATTTAGCATAACTGTTGGTACTTATTGTATAAATTCAGGTGAAATGTTGATTCTGTGTCTGTAAGTGAATCACCATGACAATGCTTGCTTGATAAAACAATGACATCGTGTACGCAACTTCCCACAGGGGGCGTTGCTTGGTGTAAATGCGAACAAAATAAACCTCCGTCCTATGTCACAAACACATACATAATAAATTATGTATTGCGTTACATTGAACCTGAAATAATTAATAGTTACGGTACTTTAGTATTTGCTGTTAGTAGAATTATTATAAACCTACATATTAATGTTCTTGTTTACATTATGCTACTTAAATAAAAACACGTGGTCTATAAACATGTGCTCCCTCCCTGTCCAGCTGTGGGATAATGTTGACAGTAACAGATTACATACTTAATTGAATATAATTTATACTCAGTAGATTAATTACTAACATTACTACAGTGGTTTGCAGGCAGGTAGCAAGAAACTAGGCAATGTACGGTCAGCATAAAATCTCTTCACAGTATTGACTATTTCAAAATAATTTATTGGCCCCTGTCATAAAATTACAAAAGATTATGACACAACTACTACATACAATAATTATAGTTATCAGTAATTAATGTTGCTGACCGTACCCAGCGAGGAGAGTAGTGAAGTTAGTAAAAGGCTACAAAATGATCTAATAGGAATTGTTGCTGAATCCAATAGCTCGTTTGTCACCAGCGCAGCGTAGTATATTTTTTTTTATCTGGTACGAAATACCTACCTAAGTATTTAACATTTTATGATAACAGTTTGAATTATCGATCTATAAAGTACAAAGGCAGGGCATTATGACATCATAGTTGATGACAATGAATGTTTATCCCTTTTATCGCTGCGCACGCCACGCATTGTCTCCTGTCGATGGATGGCGTCAAATCGCACGCATGGCGTTTAAAGGGTCGTAATGGTATAACTGTTACTTTGTAATATTAAATTATCACATTACAATACGAGATCGTGGACATATTTTGCTAAAAAGTAAATCAATATTTATGTTGAAAGTATATTCGAGAAATTTATTAATTAATAAGTATTACAGAAATCACATTAATTTATATAGGTAATTTCATTTGAAAGAGCCTGCAATTTTGTATTTTCAAACCATGTGAACACAGCCAGATAGCTTTTAAAAAAAATATTTCTTACACTCACGTGAATACGTATTAGACACTGAAATAAAAACTATTTTTTACTTGGTATATTGATATTCTTGAAATTTCGAATTTAAATGTAAAAAAGTATCGACAACAAATCAAGCTTTTAAAATATCTCTTGACATGACTCCTCAGAAGGAATGCCGTATATGGCTTGTGTAGATACATTTGTTTTTGCGCGCTAAATGCTCTATTACGTCCAGTACTATTTCCCCACATAATTAGTCCATACCGCAGCATAGACTCAACATATGCACGGGACGACATCACACCTGCTTTTTATATCCCTTTCATTGTTAATCTGTTTGAGGGTAACTAATTATCAGTAATCATCAATCAGTAAATTTATTAAATTAATTGCATATATTTTCAACCTATGCTTTCCAAATTAAATATTCGTGTATCTATATAGGTATACTCCAAAAATCATAATGTGTCACTTATGTAATTTATATACATACATACTAGCTGACCCAGCAAACGTTGTTTTGCTACATTTTAGGAGTTGGTGGTAGAAGGGTGAAAATTTAGAATAATAAGTATTTTTTTATGCTAACTCATATGAAAAATACAAAACTAATTAAACAAAAAAATTTGAGAAAAAAAATATGTGGTGAGGGACATCCTTATCCCCTAGGGGTATAAAAAATAGCCTACAACTGATTTTTATACCTTCCAAATATACGTACAAAATTTCATAATAATCCGTTCAGCCGTTCGGAGGAGTTTAGTGACAAACACCGTGACACGAGATTGTTATATATAAGATTTAATTTATATATATTGTAACGACTCATTTATTAAATTGTACTGTATTTGTTTTATGATACATGATTTTATGTTTTTTTTTTTTTCAGTATTATATTGTTATGACACACCGTCGCGGGTCGCTCTGTGAAATATGTTTGTATGTCCCAACATACAATCTAGAAACTAAGCATAAACATGACGTACAACCGATACTATCTGGCGGCATACTTACAGAACTTACTAGAGAACTTCCAGTAAGTCCTGTAAGTTTCTGTATTCTCTGATTAGTATCTCATATGAAGTAGAAGTCTCTGATTGCGACACTTGAAGACCCTAATTTTATTCTTCCAAACATAAAATTAACCAGGAGAGTACAGAGAGACTTATTCCGACACGAAAAACTTTAAGCTTTCTAAGCTCAGCCACTTTACCCCGTTTTTTTCTTGTGTAGTTTTCCTTGTCGAGATCATCTAGAATTCTTGATAAAACTCTAACACAATAATCACACAATTTAAGGCAAAATGTTCGTATTTACTCATCATATCTTCGAACGCTTCAGTAAAAGATATAGTGACTATTATTGGGGGGTAAAAATTCTTAATTTTATAGGTAGGAACGATTTCAATCAATGACTAAACCATTAAATAGACATTGTTTGTTACCTGAGCAGTAACTTTAATCAAGTTATCGCCTTTACTGGTTATAAATACGCGTAAGTAAAACGAACTAACTGCTGCGAAGCTGTGGGTTTCATTAACTTGTAAGTAAATATCGATAGCTTGAAACAGACTTGCGCAAGAGCAACTTTATCTTTGACAATTTAGTTTTAAAAAATATGGTATAGCGGGTGATTGTGCCTAATGAGTGGTTTTCGCAAGGAAATTCTGTAATAATTGATGCTTTTAAAGAATGGATTCAAAATTTTATCTTCGTCATCGTAATAACTGTAGTTTACTGTGGTGATTTCACATAGTTATCGCGCCAAAATTCTAAATAATACATTTGAAAATAGTTTTGTAGTACGAGCGTTAAAACGCTAAATCCCTGTTAATATACATTTAATTAAAAACCCCATTATTGAATTAGAGAGTTTGCACCATTACTTTACATTTATTCTTCAAACTCTATTATTTTAGATTTAATCTTTTTAATAGGTTTCTTATCTACTACTTAGGACATTATTCTTATCGTAAATTAAGGGTAAACTGAAGCTAGCTCTAAACTGAAAAAAAAACTACTACACTTTAAACATACAATTTTCAACGTGTACCGAATAGTCTCCTTTGTGTCTTCAACCATATTTGTCGCGTGTTGGTTTCGTATAATTCCGAACCTTTACTGAAGATTTAAGGCTCAAATGTTTTGTTTCTATCTAAATATAAGATTAGCTTTACTTTCAACTGACAAATCGCCAGTTGAAAGTAGCTGGGTAAAGAAAGATGTGTAATGCTCTATTCTGATTCTGATCAGAGAGACATATTAAATTTTCCGGAAGATTGAGACTGACATCTTAGATTCGTCAATAGCTTACAAGTCTCAACTTGTACTTACAAGTTGAGACTTGCAAGCTATATGACGTATACGAGTATACTTATACGAGATAGATTATGTGACTACAAAAAAATTATTTTTACAAATGAAAAAAAAACATGCTGTAATCCTCATCTAAAAGGCCTGTGGCTAAAGCCGCGGCTACGTAGGTATTCGAAAATGCAGTTAAATACAGATGAGTAGCTGAATAACGTTTGCAAATGTCGACTTTTGTCGAAAATGTCCGTCTCGTCGGCCATATTCCGTTTAATGTCGCAATATTGTGAGCGTCGGCGGGCGGCCGCGACCGGTCGCATGCATTTACATACATTAATGCGGACGCTGCACATGCATGCACATCGCTCTGAATGTGTGTGCGCTGCGAATTAACTGTAATTGAGCCATTCGGACAGCGGCGAGCCGCGCTCTACTGCCTCTGCAGTTTGGCCGCTCAGCCACCACTTTACGTGTGTCATTGTATCTATTACAAACAATATCAACATTATCTTTCGTTCACTCGCCGGTTCCGCAGAGGTTTTCAGTTCTGAAAGCCTTATTACATTTAATTATAGTGAATACGGAAGAAAATGGCGTTATTGCTTGCTGTTTTCCACCCAGATTGATGCCTCCTCTACATACAAATTCATAAGAAGTCGTCTTTATCGCAATGGAAACCAACCAATCTAGCGCTTAGGATATTCATCTTCACCCCTTTCTGGAGCAACAAACAGGGGCGTCGGAATTTTGTTATTAGCGTTACTGAGGGGGTAGGTGCCTCTACCGTCGCGCACCTGACTGATTGATAGCACTTCTTTCCACCTCGGGTCGAGCTTGTAATCGAGCCATTAATAAACTTTACTGCCTCTAAGTTTATCCTGCGGACTCGTTATTTGCTTAATGGGCTGGCAAACGGCTCGGGCACGAGACACCTGTGCCGAACCTGAACGCTAATTGACATATTGATGAAGATGTTGTGGAGGGGTCAAGTTCTCTTCGCAGATTTTACCCAACCACACTGTATTAGTTCCCATATCCTTGCTTCACAACAGATTTATTTGGTGCTATTCTTCTAATTATTGTTTTACCTGAATGCCTGAGAATTTAAGTATTATTTTTTAACATATTTTGTTAAATAAAAAACCTTTTAAAATACCGTTTTTATAAGTAATTGATAGCCAGTTTATGATATACTATTAATTATTCTATTTTTAAAGTTATTTTCACGGAAAGAAGTTGAAACGGGAATTAAATATTTTATTTAGTTTCCAAATTATCTGACAGTGGGTCGAGCTAATGTCACTCGACGCTTGACAAAGCGACTGTTGGCACGGAGAGGCTTTGCTCGCAGCTATGTAAACAATGAGGGCAAAAAGGTTGGCGCAAAAAGTAATAAAAGTTTTATTTATTTTCCAGTTTATACCTTTAAAAAGAGAAATTACAGCTTCAATAAGCGTAAGTTGACATGTCTTCACTAGGTATCTTCTACTTTAACTTACATTGACTTCCAATGTTGTGTTTAGAATATTTTGGTCAGCGTTTCAGCAATAATTTGAACAATCGAAGGAAATTATTGACCGCAATTTGTTACCGCGGATAATAGTGCGGGTGTTTGACAGTCGGCACTTGGCGGCAAGAGGCTTAACTTAACAGAATGTAAACGGTGAGGAAACAGGGGAGGCGCGGTGTCGTCGTAAAAAAGGGCAAAGCAATAATTGCGGTGGAGAGCGGGGCCCGTGCGGCGCGGCATCGGCGCACGAGCTCGGCCTTTTCCTTCCGCCCGCCGTGATTGAAAGTTGACATTGAACGGCGCGGGGTGGCACCAGGTACGGCCCTCGCTATTTTTGACCCCGCGACCTATCGCGCCGGCGATCGGCCTCGGCACAAACTTGCCGTGTAAATCGCGTGAATATGCCGCAGCCCGCACCGTTTGCAAATGCGCACAATACCTACTAAAGTTTCATGAACTGCTAGAAATTGGTGTCGCGTTTGGACTCCTTGTGTGAGTGCAATTAAGTAGGAAAAGCTCCAATTTGAATCCTTTAAGAAAACATGTCGTCATTGTCGTGAAACCAGGTCAGCGTGCTTAATTAAAATTACAATGATATTGCAATACCTTCCCGTAGAGTCGTTAATGTTTCATTGCGACATGAGATTAAGTGATTACGAATATTTGCAGTCAATCTGTCTGAGTCCGTTTAATTTTGTTCCAAATGATCTGAATGAAGACGATGTTGACACCGCCGTCCCGGCAGAGTGCCACTCGAATTGGGTCAACGCCTACCGACAAAAGGTGCGGCGTCAGATAAGCGACATTTCCCGGCGTCCAGCTGCCGCTCGGCCCTCCTAAAACAAAGAACAATGAAATATATCTCATTTATTTACGTTTACCACGTTTCTTTTTTACTGTAGGAACGCATCCAATGTATAGATAATCATTAAGCGTCGTTTACTCGGCGCCCTTTAATGTGTTTGCATGCTCAACAATTTGATACCACGCCTGTTTGCATTGTTACCATTTTGCCTTCCCGATTAGGGTCGCATTCGAGCTCCATATTTATTAGAGCGTAGGACTCGCGACACGACTTTCATTTTATACGCATACATGTCTAATATAGCTATATTAAGGTTTTGTTTCAGGGGGTTAGATGGTTAAATCATAAAAAAGCAATACGCATCATTGTATCGACATTATTTCGTTTTATTCGGACGGGATTCGAGCAGATTTTTACAACTATTTGACAGGCTGGAGCGCAAACATGGCGTAACTGGATAGTGGCGATAGCTACGTATAGAAAGCTCTGTGGCGGAAGGACGTGTCACTCACGGCGCACTGACGTCTGCCTGCTTTCAGTGGAGCGCCAGCGAGTTTCCGACCTGCCCTCCGACACAGACACTATTCAACGTCACATATAGTTCACAATTGCAATATCTTATACAATCAAAATGGACTAGTAATTTCTACCAGGTTCATTACTGACTAAACATATTTTTTTACTTCCAGTAAAACAATTACCTACTGTAAATCAAGAAGAAAATTAACACAATTAGTTGCTCTACCTCTGAAATTAATAGTAAAACAAATAATTATACGGTAGACAACGCGCGTGTAAAAGCCTGAACCGCGTACAAATTACAATAAATTGTGAAATGAGGACAATGGTACTGTCTCTAAAGGGACTCGGGTCCCAGTAATCATTACGTTAAATGTTGTGACATGGGATAAACAGACAGACGTTCATTCCGAGGATGCCGTTTGAGGTAGAGTCCGTAAATACAAAATCCCATTCAAAATCAAATTAAACAAATCCTTGACACATAAGTAATATTAAACAAAGTATACCCATCTAGATTTTAGTACATACATATTTACCTACATTTATTTACATATTTATTTTGTTTACGTTTTGCATATTCTCACGTGACAATCTCTGTACTATGTACTTATGTATAATTAAGCATCCTGATTCTTTACGTTTCTACAATTATGAAATAGATTTTAGTCTTTGAAAGACTGTTTAATGTGAGCCATTTAAGAAATAGATCCAATGAGTTGTCGGTATCACAGTCGTTATAAATATAATATTAAAATAAACAATATATAAATGTAACGAGGCTTGGTATTTTAGATAAGCTCTCTAGCATAAATAAATACGTAAATAAGTAACACTCGCATGTGGATGAAATCCTAGCAAAACAAATTGGCGATGCAATCAACAAAAAATGATACGCGTCAGTGGCAATACTCGAGTTTATATTTGGACTTGGGCCTGACAGATTAATACCGGGCTTAAATAGCATCATACTATAGTTCCAGGGCTGTGCTATCGCTGTCAGCCTATTTGGGAAACGACAGACGATTTAATATTGATTGGAAGCGTTATAGCCCTATAGGATTTTAACACTATAATTTACTGTTTATGTAATTAACTACTTTTACATTTCGGATTCATCTAAAAGAGGAACCCCTTAATTATATGTAAGTTGTAAAACCGGTACAGGAACCGCTTTTACAAACAAAATTTTGAACCTAGAATCAGACTAAATTCTATTAGCAAGACTTGATTTGCTTCAATAACCTTATGAGCTTTTACATTTTTTTTTATAAATTTACCTACCTAAATATTGTTTCGTTTGTTAATGTATTGGCACAGTCGGTACTTATAAGTGGAAAACGAGTGGGCAATGTGAGGCTGTTTATCACGTGCCAAGCGGGTCGACCGACGAAGCTCGCCGTGACGTGCCCGGCGCCATAATGCGCTCCATCACGCGACACTACACGCCATTGGTGGAATTTATTTATAACCAAAAGTTTGTTTACAGTATCTACTTGGCGCCCCCCTCCTCCCCTTCCTCCCCGATCGTACTAAAACGAATTGACTACCTGCCGTATTTTTGCCTTGCTAATCCCGGTAGTATGCTGTCTCAGTACTCATATATTGGTTATTTGCGTTTTACTGTCTAAAGGTTTTTTATCGGCGACCTGGTCTATTGCCTAGGTTTTTATTTTCTTGACTCACTCCAACTATGTCCACAACGACTCGCGTGTCAACCTGGGTTCTATTCAGGTCCTATGTTAGTTAGGCAGACTAATAACCTACTTCAGCTGACTTACACCAAAATATAATGCCGTGTTGGAGATGTGGCCAGGGAGCTTAACGCTTAAAACTAAATACTAACTTAGTCTTATTTTAATTATTAATCTGTTACTTGGAGTAAATGTAGTCATTATTTATATTTTCATTTACAATTATTTTTTCCTGCCTGAGAAAAACTTCAGGTCTAATGGTGAAACTACTATTTTCTGACTTCTTTATTCTACTCGTCAATCGTCTTCTTCACGTACTATCTTTGGAATGTTCGTGCCATAACAAGTGACCAAACATCAGTCATTCTTATTCTTATATTCACAGTAAGAGTATATAATATCACTATAATTAAGCATTCAAGCCATGTGCTCAATTATATTGTTATGCAATTATATGTTACACAATACGAAACGTATTTATTAACCTGCAGTAGATTTGCATTGAGTAAAATTCTAGATTCCGTTATTTATAAATATTTATTTATGCAACGCTTAATTATACCATCATAATATTATGTACTTTGTTTGCATTGTATATGAAAGAAAACTCAAATCGAATTAATTCTGTGCAAAATGAAAACAGGTGTCGCTGACATGTTTTAATGTGGAAATTTCCTCTAACTGATTGCTAAAGAAAAACATGGTTATATTTTGATTCAGTCAATGAATTTGCACTAGTCGAGTCTACTCTACCTGTTTCATAAAGTTCAATAACAGATAAGAAATTCATACAAGAATACTAAAGCATGTTGATTCTTGAATCAATTCCATCCCCCTTTGTATTTGAGCATGATAAAGTCGCGAACGAAGTAATACTAACTTATTGCCTATGTAACAATGGTTAGAATAATCTTTGAATACATTATATCCGTAACTGAGTACGTAATAACACAGTGGTCGTATTGTGACGTGATTGAAATTTCATACGACCGACGACAACGGGGTAGTTACAAAAGTTGTTTAGTATTTTATGAGGTAGCAGGTTCTCATTGTTGTCGCTTTAATGTCCGTATGTACCATAAAACTCTAATGCTTTAACGATACAATAAATCACTAACTTAGTTCTAACCACGCCGTTACAACTTTGAGATAAGCTATCAAATTAAGATTTGCGTGTTGGCTGTTCTAGAATATAGATACACAATTTATGGCATTGAATTCTAAATCGCAATCGAATAGGTACTGAATCTTATTTTTTCAACCAGTATTGTATTTATATTTCTACTGAATCCGTTTTCCATGGAATTCGATTATCCTTTTAAGAAATTAACTTCATTTAGTCTCGAATTTCACTAGAGTTATTCCACGAACTAATTGAATATATTCGCCCGACATGAGCAGCAGGTATCAGTCCGTTTACGTTACTGAAACTTTTTGTGCGTAGTATATTCGGGTACATAGTTTTATGTCCACCATTTTGACTTTTATTTTATTTTTCGTTTATTTTCCCTTGCGCGGCCGTAAAACGTACCTGGGCTCGCTCGCGGGGATAACGGAGCGGGCTCACGAAAAATTTATTATTGAGACCTTTTCGCCCGAGCTCCATCGACAGACATTGCGAAGGCGAAAGTTATGAATGACACATGTTTTGAAATATTACCTGCAGTGAACTGCTCCCGAGAAGAAAATTTCATAGGATGAGAAGTTTATTTGTCGTGAAATATGTGGGACTTTTACGAGAGCGGGCGACTTTTACAATGCTACGGATCAAGCAATTTTCTTACTTTTCGGTCTATATTGCAGAGTAATAAGGCTGAAAGGTACATTTCCAAGAATAAAAGTATGAGGTGCGACAAATTGGATGAGAAAAGTTTGTTATTCAGTCCTTGAGCGCCTATTTACTTCGTTACCAACAAAGACTTTCTGAATCAGAGCGAGGAGACATTTCCCTACAGTTTTGTTAGACGAGAAAACTAAACACTTAATCTGTAAGTCCAATCATATAGATTGTATCCCCTTATATTTAAGTAGTTTTTTGGGAACTAATCGTTGTTCCATTAAAATAATTAGAATACAATATGATGAATAATCAGACAATAGTTTACATAAACCTTAAATTAATTTAAATACACGTTATTGGATTTAACTGGACTCAAATTGGCGCAATTATAACGCATCAATGCTCCCATACTCATCCTGGCATGGACATCTGCCTGGCACATGTGCTCTTAATCTTAAGACTGGCATTTATTCGCTTGACCTAACATTCACCCATATATTATTATACACATACTAAAAAACGCTGTCGTGTGAAGTTCAATTCTAAAATTGAAAAACGCATAGGTATTCGCAGAATATGAACAAACCGTTGTCGTATATGCATACGTAATATGTACCTATATCAACTGTGTCGTCGCTCGACTGGCGATTCGTTGTCAGAATTAGCGCCACTCGTCCGTCCCGAGCCTCTGTTTTATTCAGGCCCTTGGGAGCTCTGACACAATGAAAAAATTGTTGTATGGTATGGTATGGTGACATTTTTTTTCCGCCAATTATGGATATTCGCTGGCATCGCGCGCCACCTGGCGTGGGCGTATGCCACTAGCTATTCTCCCGTGGCCTGGCCACCACCGATGCTAGTTTGTTCCTGCTTCGTAAGCTAGAGAAAGTTCTAATTTCACTTTTACTATGACGGAACCATATAACTCGTAGTTAGTATGTACAGCGACACAAATAGACTCTATTGTTTTGATCACGTCTAGACAGTTTGTAGAGTTTTCAGCTGAGGTAGAAAACGGACATTTATGAAGACAAGGGTCGCTTATGAGAATATCTTAAATTATTCTGTAATTTAACGAGGTAAATCCTCGTCTAAATAAATATACACAATACCAAGAGTAACCTCAGTTAAAATATCTATAGTCGATATACCTCATATCTCTATTATTCCAAACACGATGTAGGTACATACATTTGACGACCTCTGTGGTCTAGTGACGACCTCTGTGGTCTAGTGGTTCGAGTACCGGACTGCTGATTACGATGTCGTGGGTTCGATTCCCACAGGACACAAATATTTATGTGATGAATATAAGTGTTTGTGTTCGTCTGGGTGTTTCTTATGTATTATAAGTATGTATTTACAAAAAAAAAGTATATAAGTATTATATCCATTGTCTAGTACCCATAGTACAAGCTCTGCTTAGTTTGGGACTAGATGGTGCTGTGTGAATTAATGTCGCAGAATATATATAATATATATATACATATATGCCTTTGTTTAACATTTTTTATTGAATTAACTTGGTTCTTACGTAAGAGAACCTGTTTTAAACAAAAATCACATGACGGCAGCCTTCGTTTTATGTACTAAAATTGCAATAGCAGCTTTATTGGGCCAGTGATTTTATCTGCACGAACAGCGTAATAAGTAATTTTGCCAGGTCGGTCGATATTGTGCAAGTAATGCAATCGTGCTGTATCGAAAGTGGTTATCGAGTGGGCGATCGGTATTTTCCCGTCGCCATCGCGGCCTGAGTCACCGCCGCACGGCGCACGATTCGCGGAACTCGCTTCAACCCTTCGCAAAGGGTGCGTTCGCTAATGACTACCGGACAACGACTGCCCTCCGAAATGAGACCTGGACTCCGTGCGAATGTACACCCTCGAAACCACAACAGTAAATTCCAATTCAGCAGACTCTGGTTTAATTCTGCAATTCAGTGCGTGTTTATATGCAGCTTTTCAATCGGCAACATTATTTTGATAAATATGCATGAAGTGGCGAAACCAGCGGCGTGGGTAACATAAAACGCCATCGTGAAAATTTAATGACATTTCCTGGTAGTCGCATAATGAGTCATATCCGTCGAAGGGTTAATTTTAACGCGATATCGCAACGTAAAATCGACAATTTCCTATAGGGTTGTTGGGGAAATTACTACCTATTATTTCAGCAAAGTAAAAAGAAATAATGTAATTAGTAGCCAGTTGGTTAACGGCCTACAAATCTACGTCTTGTATGGTGCCAGCAATAGCTACACAATACTATTGTAGTTCATGACATCGTGGAAAGAGTAGTCAATCAGTGAATCAGCTCAGTCGTAGAAACAGACTGATTTGTCAGGGAGCAGTGGGGAATATATTTTTCTAAACTTATTTTTTTTGTCCTAACTGGTAACTGGTATATCAACTAAGTATTTTTTTGTAATTTCAACCATAGCAGAACAGCACGATTATTTAATACAATAACTATAATATTTGAAAACTGTCTTAATAATACATTTAATATCTGCCTGGCTAATGAGTCAGACAAACATTTACTTTTTACTTGTATCAAAAGACACAATCGTATCCTTTCAAGGAGTTTGTTAAATTAAGCACTGTTTGTGTACTGTGCACGCGTTTGTGTATCTTGATTGCTCCAGTTCCGATTGTGGCTTGCTTTGTACTTAAGTTAATGGCGTCAGTCTTTACGTCACTTTATTCAAACAGAATGCGCTCGTGAATCTGAATCTTAGCTTATCTAGATGCACTGTAAAAGCGTACCAATGTACACGAGTACTGAGATTTTCTAGCTACTGTAACATTAGTGTTCAAATAGTTTTATTGTGTATCTCCATTTATCAACACTCCTTAATTGCTTTAACATACGGCTTCACGTGAATATATGAACGTAATTTTAAGTTTAGAGGTTAGAACTAATTGTTGTCTTTGACTAGAGCTCTATAGAATAGATCACGTCAAATATTTTAAAATGTGTTCACTATAAAGTTTAATATTCAATGTCAAACACCCACGAAGTTTAATCTGGTAACTCATACAAGTTGATATTTAATAACATATAAATTTAGTCGTAGAATTCAACTTGTTGCATACCGGTCTATTTTTAATAGGTCGAGGGAGCTTGTGATAAATGGCCGTAAAACAAATAACGCATTTGTATTATTATATATAAGTCAATGTTGTAAATTTGAAAGTGTCCCTTGCTCTGGTCGCCCATGCAGCCTGTAGGCTGGTAGCGACACATTCGATAAGGCAGATAACAATCACCATTTTACATTCACTTCGCTAGGCACCTTGACCCACGCAAGGTGATTCAGTGATATTATAACGCAGTATCCGCCAATGACCACTTCGAAAGTACCTAAGATATTATTCAGACACGCTCAATCGGTTTGCTCTTGTGTTGCGTTTTTATGAACACGCATGTAGCAACGAATTCAGTATTAATGTATTCAGTTTTATTATATTCAAATGGAGTTATGTACTTTTATATGATTCGATTTCGCGGTTGTTATGTATTAATATTATCTTTTGCAAAGGGCATTTTTTGTTTTATGATGCAATGAGGATAAAAATGTCACAAGGATACATCAAAATAATACAATGGTTGGTTTTAAATTAGTACATTTATTAGTAAAACAAATTTTGGCTATCAAGAATTGGTGTACTGTGCATATTGTTTAAAGCGGGAAATGGAAACCTAAGAGATATTTGAAAACATAGTCATTAACGCGAAACAAGTTTAAATGGACACGGCACTGTTATAAAGGTCTAATAACAGTTTTGCTCGCGTTCCACAGCATACAATGATGCACATTTGTGTTTTTAGGAATTAAACGCTTCTCTCTCATTTCCTTTATGTCTGGCACAAAAGAACTGTTATTAATAATGCGAATTAATTAAAAGCTTTGGTGAGCTTACGCGCTTATAATTTCTCATTTCGCTTTCAATGTGGTAAAGAATGGTGGAGTGCGACTATTTTTCTATTACCGTGCCGGATTAAAACTGGAAAAACATCTCACCGACAGTATGAGCTCATTTCCTGCAACATAAAACACCGGCATCATAACAAATAGAGCAATAAGACTGCCGCGCGCCACATCGTATGCACAAAACTGGTTGCGTTGTGAAATAATACCATGAGCCTGCCACATTTGGACTCGCAAATACTCGCAATACTGTTGTGTACAGAAATGTACATATGTATGGTAATGCACTAACATTTGAGAATATGTTAATTGCTTAAATTCCCCGCCTGTTTCATCCTTTAAATAAATTCTACTTCGATTTAGTATGCTTCCATAGAAATGTACCCATTGAATCGCTGAAGCTGGGGCTGTATTATGCATTGACCGGCGCACTTGCGCAGTCGTCATTGTTTGCAATTTCAGATAATGTACTGGATATAATGGAAACTCGTGGATGTAGTGCCTTGGCATTGTAAGTATAGAAGGTTTCATTAGCTAACGGATTATCCTCCGATTAATAACTACAGATAACGATTCTCTTCAAAACAGTTCATGAATATAATACTATAGGGGACAAAATGCGGCATGTTGAAGTTGAGAATTATTCTAGAAGCAGAACGGAGTAATGCATAAATGGCTCTGTAAAAGGTGCTGGATTTAAAGTTATGAAATCGTGATTTTAATGCAGTGCATAAGCAGATGACCCGACTAATGCACCGGCCCTCGGCGTGCGCTGGCCTGGCGACCGACTTCAACAGAAGGGCTCTTTCGCAAACTGGTTTGAGCGCCGGTTTGGCCGCCCCCGCCGCATGGCAAACGCCCGCCAACTCTGCAGGTTTCATATTTAGCCTGCTCAATCCGCAAAGTTATAAAACTATTTCACCTTCGTTCTTATTAAGACCCCAGTTGTATGCTACTAACCCATAATCTGTGTTGTTTTGTTAGGTGTTACTAATGAATGAACTATCCGTATTCAACATATTGCATTTACTTTCCATAAAAAAAATTATAATAATTTGAAAATAAGAATTAGTTCATAAAAGAAAAAACCGAAACTTATTATTCGCGACTGTGACAGACGAGTGCGTTTACATGTTTATTCAGCTTAATTAAGCAGTCACGTGTGTTGACTCTTGTACAATATCGATTTGTTGAAACTTGCATTGTATGTACGTTTACATTAATATACATATATATGTATCTACTGTTTACGTAACCAGATATGTTTATGTACCCCGTCGTAATATTAATTCATTTGTGAAATGTAACGTATTTACCATTGACTAGGATTAGGTAGGACTGACACGTAACAAGTGAGGCAGTTTTGCAACTTCGTTCACTTCGCTTTTGATCGAATATTAGTAAACTCAAAACACACACAATGCCGGCTCGTTCTACATTTTATTTTTGTATTTCATCTTTTGCCGTCAACCTAACTGTCTCTCTTATGTGTCCATTATTTTCAGCGCCATTTGTAATGTGTCCGTCGCATATTGCATGACTAATTTTGAATTTTCGTCATGTCCTACTGATGAGATAATATGACAGTTTAAAAGGATAAAGAGTAGTCAAATGGTCACATATTATCGTTTGTTAGTGTGTTAGTACAATGTAATTTGCACGGCTTACTCGCAGCTTGGCTTTCTGGCAAGAGAAAGTGCAATGCTGCTCCACTTTCCACTTCAGACTAATACACATAGTATAGTATAAAATGAGTTTACAATTGTTATATTATCTGTCGTTAAGTAAGTCACGAATAAAAAGTTCCAAATTCATTTTATCGCTTAAAAATAACGCATTGTATTAGCAGCGTTAGGGATAAGCATAGCAGAAAATTGTAAAGGAAAATATGCAATAGCACTAGTTTATGATCATTTAGGATTTGTGAATATTAAATTGTATTAGATGAAATACTGAAATCGAATAATTTTTTAAACGTAAGTATTCCTAACCATTTTTAGTCTGAAATAATTATTCTGTGGTTCCCTAAAAGCCTAGGAACCTTATCCTTCTAGAACACCAACTGAAGGGATGAATCTTTAACGATTTTAAGTTCTCATTAGAAACTAAGTTCAATCTAAGCTAGCCGAGTTAGTTAAAAATGGTATACCTGCGTATGTCAAAGACTGTCCTTTTTCAACCTTGATTAATTTAATTAGAATCACGTTATTTTATAAAGCAATGTATTGCAATGAAATCATTTTTGCATGGCGCGACTAAAAGATTCCCGTTTGAAACTTAATACTTCAACACGTCTTATATTACAAGGTGAGGTTGAGCTTCGTTCTGCTCTAATTAACGTGGTATACACTGTAAAGGTATTATCGATCGTAAGGCGATAAAGATTATTATATGCAACACATGCAGTAATTTAGAACATACGTAGAGCAATTTCATGAAGCATGCATAGCAAGCAACGCGTTTCCTGTGAATAATACTAATTTACTTTAAGAGATGAGTACATCCGCAACAACCATCCAAGTTGTATGACTAGGTATGTGTATAACTATGTCATGTGGTATGGCGCCTAAAGTCTGCCGCGTGGGCGAGACGACAACTGAATAATCGCCTTTATTACTTTCATGCAATTCCTTTATAAGTTAACTCATACATTCCTACGATCTAGTCTATATAACAATATCACATAACATAAAACAGAATGAAGTAATTTGAGATTAATAAATAACTTAGCGCGACAGTTAGGTGGGAATGTAACATGTGAAATATTGTTTTCATTTTCCTGTAATATGTAACAATTAAATTTATCATTGTATCCATGGTTTGTTAGATTCTATTATTAGCGTTGGCAGCGAATAACGAACATCTAGCTTCGATACACTGCAGCCAGAGACATTAATGTTGGTTGCACTGAAAATAATTCTATATTTGGACAACATTCGTCGCGCTGAATCAGAAACTGCGATTTAGACTGAAATTAGAATGTTTTCAACATTCTAATTTCTTTTACTAAGCTGTGTCTTCGTATATTAACTGATTTACCACATATTGAGTTAATCAAATGTTACATATGTTGCTTACATATATAGATAAAGTAGTTAACATTACGTAATACTCAGTATGACAGCATTTATTGCACTTTTCCTTAAGCATATTTTTCTCGGTACGATTTGAATAGAATAAACGGCTACGGTTAGCCGATGTCGCTAGTTCCAAGCCGGAGTATCGCCCTATGCCTGCCGGGGGTCGCGAGGTGTTTCGATTTTAATCTTCCTTGAAGCCTGGCAGCCAAGCTACTCCGTTCCAATGGAGCCATTTGCATGCGACTCGTGGGCGATGTCCGTCTACCCACGGTTACACGAACCGTAAATTTCGTCCTTTTCCTTCCAAGGAGGGATTTTTTCCAAAGGAGCAGATGTCCATTTTTCCGTAAAGGGCTAATTTATTGCATGTTGCGGCAAAAGCCATAAAAGAAGTCTTTGAATTAAAAGACAGTGCCCGAAATGTGAACGTTGACCTCTCGTTATTTTAGGAAATGTAAAAGGTTAGATCGGATTTATTTCAGATTCACCGTTTGAATTTATGTATTATATGTCCACTAATGTCCTAGTTTTACATTTAACGCGCATAGATCAGATACACAACGCGAGACATATCTTCACTTAAAGTAAAATGATCTTATTGTGATTGAGAGAATAATGAACGGGGTAACGAACCCAAGATCGATACGATCAGAAAGACCATTCTCGGCACCAGCTCGATTCACTTTCTAGTTAGCGGATGCCATTGTTAGCTGCCTCTAATTTATCTAATGTAAAAGTCATTCCCCGTTCAAAACATTTGCCATCTAATATAATACTGGGAGAAAGTTTTACGTGTACTTGGCAGTTGCATTATTAAATAATGATGTGAAGTAATAAGTACTCCATAAGACCATCTGCTTGTCTATCGAAAATCTCTTCTTTCATTTCAATAAGTTGATGTTTTGTTTCAAGGCACGTTTTTTCTTAGGAAAGGATATCGCCCGAATACGTCGGCTTGTTTTGCAACAAATACTGAGTCATACCATTGGTTATTATGAAGTCGAAGGCCGGTGACGCGCAGTGCAATATTCGTCAGCTCTTATATTTTCCACTGCAATAACTACTTCATTCAACTAATGCGATTGTTCCGTCCTCGTGCGATTTAATGGTTTCTTTTATTTGATGTAAAGACCCAACTTTAAAACACATTCCACCTCGCTCTACGTCCACGATAAATCTAAGTTAACACTATAATAGAGTTTAAATAGAATATTGCTCATGCATTGTAATCACTATTGTCCGTACTCCGTACCACTGCATTGCGTTGAGACAAATACAAATTACTCAGGGGCTTAAATAGAGAATCAGTCACTTGAAAACAAACAAAAAATAGCGGCAATAAAACGAAATCATCAAGCGAGACGAACAGCAGACTCACCCGATTACTCAGCATGTAATTTTGTCCTGTGTTCAGCACTAAGCAAAGGGGCTCAGCAACTTGAGAAATGAATCTATCAATAAATATTTACATATACATTGTCAGGCGATACGCAACATTGCATACAATACCATTTTAAAAGTTCGCAGGCAGGATTCATTGGCATAACAATTGCTCGTATATCTTCATCAAATAGGTAGAGGCACCTCCTTGAACCCAAACAACCTCTAGAGCCATATTTGACAGTAAACAAGCTAGAATTTATTTAGAAATCACGTGTAATATAGTAGGTGCTAATTTTTTTTGCTTCGTATGACTCGATGTAAAATATAATGATTACATTGCCATACTCATTTTATGCATTTAAAATTTTCATTGATCCCATTCGTTCCAAATAAACTGTGAGATATTTTCTATTTCATCCTGTCTGGTTCAACAAAGGATTGATGAGTAAGACCCTCGTCGTCGAGGCAGCTTGAAACACAACAAATTCTATCGTTTGAGAATCAACACTAGTTTTAGGTACTTAACATCTTGTTTCTCAAGACAGTCTTACGGCAATATTTACATTATTTATTTTAAAGAACTGTTGTTTGTTTGCTTTGAAGCATTTACTAAAATAATTTAGCTACCATCTCTAACCAAGGCGAAATAAATTGAATTTCATAAGGCCAGCAACACATGATCATGTTTGAAAGTATATCATCAACAGATGTATACCATAGAAATATATACTTATGATAGTTTTAGTAAATAGTTAAAGGAAACTTAATACTTATATTTTTAAATGTGAGTGCAAATAAAATAAATATTATTTCCTCACTCGTCTTATGTAAACAAATGAACCGTACTAAAAATCCTGCCAAACTTTCAAAAAGAAATATGAAACGAAGCGGGAAGTCATAATTTCGTAAATTTTATAATAAAATATGATGTAAATTCAAGCAAGTGATTCGCACATTTAAAAGTTAGTTTCGGCACTTAAACGCAGTATCCATTACTTATAATAGTTCGTTGTAACAATAATAAAATCTGTGAAGCGTTAAATTTTATAAATTAAAATATTGGTGATATTAGAATTTTGAATGTATGTGCCTTTTAAGAAGCAAGCCCTTCAACTCGACTCGAAGAAATCACCAACAATGTGAACACTCCTCGAACCTTTGCTCGAGTAGGGCACGTATTGTACTTTGTATAAGTACTCCTTACTTTTTCCTTGTATTGAAGGAAGTGTATTGTATATATTGTCAATGATAAATTTGAGTTATTGAGATTTTCTTCTTCCGTTTTTGTCCTACCATAAGATACATTTATTTTGCCCGTTACATTTAAAAAAATTGTATGTATCTGCCTTATATTGAACACCACTACGCGTACTAAGTTGCCAAATTGTATATTATTCAATATCAATATACTGTACTCAGGTTTAATAAAAACCGTTCCGATTTAGTCCTTTTAGTTCTTAATGACTACAGAGCTCACAACAAGCTTAAATTAAATTAATGATCATCTAAAGAAAATATCTCAATTCATATTTTTTACTCCGCCGATTTTATACTTTGATGATGTCATAGGTGCAATGTCCGCACCGTGAAGATTGCAGATGCGCGGGCGCAATGAGCTTGAAAATGACGTTATCAAGCGTATCGAATGATAATAGTAATTCTGAACTTTTCATTTTTATACTCCATCGATTTGACAGGCCAGCACGCATGTCTGTGGGATTATTTTTATTGTCAGTTATTGTTTTAAAATTTTTAAATATTTGATATGTAACCAGCTAGCAGCATGTTTATAAGGCCGTTTTACATGGGCCTTATAAATATGCTATTTGAAATTATTTGAACTAAGTGAGCGGCCGTCTTAGAACAGTTAGAAATGATCCATTCAACTGAATATTACGACAGTTTCGCTAAGTTTTCGCAAAGTGGCCGTCAAAATCCATAGTCGAATAGGTAATTCGATGCGTTGGAAACGCAAACAGATTAGTTGGTGTGCAATTAGAGTGCGGAGCTTGCGGCGCGCGCTAAGTGCCGCCCTACGGATTACGCCTTCGTGTTCACCGCGCGCTGTTTACTCACCAGCGAAGTGGACGTTTAGCGATCGCCTCACTAATGCGCTTTGTTCAATTATTGATTGATGAATCATTGATTTGGTACTAGGGAAAGCTCTAATACAGAAGCTTGCGTCGTCACTTTACTAATTTGACTCGTTCTTTTGTGAATTGCTAACACTGTTGAATGTTTGAATTGTAGAAATCACACGACCGTTTTAGCTTCATGTTTCAATCGTTGCATCTGTCTGTCAGTTCATGCCGTGGTGGAAAAGTTAGCGAATCGGGCCGGTTTACTTCGGGGTTGACGGGCTGCTCACAATCTGCACCGTTAATTGTCACTCTGAGCGGTCTTAGAGGATCTGAAGTTTTGTAATCGAAGCACTCATAAATACGTTTTATATATGGGACCCCCTTAAGTTTAGTTTTGTTAAGTCCATCAGAACTTAAATAAAAATAAAATATCATTTTTTTTTCAAACGTTTTTTATTAACGTTGTTTTTTTTGTTAAAAAATAAAATAAAAAGTATCCTAACAACAGTAACTTATTGTAAATGCAGACGCTAAAAATGTAAATATCATACGCTCATACAACGTATGTATTTTATGGCCGTAAGAAACCGATTGCATTAAATTAACTTCTTGCCTCATTTTTTGAGAGGGCAATCGAGATAATCTTCCTTTTTTCAGAAGAATGTAAAACAATTTATGATGCCAGACAGCTCTATTTATGATCGAAGTAACAAGATTAGAGATTAAAAAAGTCATTGGCCGACATGGCATTACAGACATGTAATTACTCACCATACATGTCGTCATGAATGTTGTATGGTGAAGTCAGTCACCTTGCTTCACGGGGGCGAGCACGTGGCTACGTGGGCTCTCGCCAATGAACTTGACACCAGGCCAGCCGCTCTGCATGCTAATCCTGCCATTGGCTTTGCCTGTTGCAACTTACCTTACTTTGTCATTCCGCTACATAACAACCAAGAATTTCATTAAAACTGCAATTTGCTGTGCATTTAGGTTGACGCTATTTTTCATTAGACATCATTTTTGCGCCGTGGCAGCTGTGTTCTTCGTTTAAATACATTGTAGTGGCGTCATAAAGGTTAAGTAAATAATCGGCCGTTAAAAACTTTGTAGACAAATAGATAGCTCAACGTGGTATTTTTATTTTTTAGGGTTTCGTACCGACATGTTAAAATTAGAAATTTATGGGCCGTGAGGACTCGCGTCTGTATATCTGAATCTTCAGAATCATTACTAGGAATTTCAATTACCAATAATAATTTTTCATAAAAATGTGCTTCCTTTGGGACCCAAGGAATACGATTACAATAATGTTAATGTGAAAAATACAACGTACAGTTTAATAAATTTGAATTTAAACTATTGAATTTCAGCTCGCATGCGATAAAATACAATAAAATAAAAGTGGTGTAGTAATAAAACAAGTAACCAAATTTTAAAAACCATTTATTGGATAAAAACAACGCCTCCACACAAAATAGCAGATTAACGTGTGTGGGTTTGTTTGATGACGTTATTGTTTTCCCAAACATAACAATAAGAAGTACCTAACCTTTTATAAAATGTTGTAAGGAGCTCTCGGTGCGCGAATGTTGACTTGCACTTGACTAGATTTTATTCCTTTATTGAGGCGATCAAACTGAACATGACAATAACGAAATTATCCGTCGTGTCGCATCGTCGCGTTCAATAAGTCGATGTTTCTTAAATTCTTTAACTCATTTAGCTACGGTTTTTATGAATGCTTCAGAAAGTAAAACAAACTCTACGCCTATTATCGTGTGAAAAGTGCTTCAAGCTATGCCCATTAGACCTATCAAAATTCAAGGCCACGATAATACTAAGCTCAAAATTTACACCATATCCCTACGCATCAATTTCCAGCCGCACGCACATTTTATGGCTTCTACGGACACGCACTCCATATACTATAAATGTGAAATTATTAAAATTAAGGCTTTTTATGAATGTTGACTTCTGGCGGAATATGAAAATTGGAAAAGTTTCAGAATTATGTGCCGCCAGCCTGTATTAAGGAAGATAAAATAAAACTGAGATGAACCCATATCTTTTGATAGATGTGAGACATTCCGAATATACCTACTTGAAATTTGTGAAGTAAGGTCGTGTGTACTGAATGCAATCAAAACAATTTCGATATGTCTTTTTGTACCGCATAAATTTAATTGAGCTGGTTGGTATTGTTGGCGATTTTGCGTTTAATTAAACAGTTTTATGGAATCATGACCAAATTAGTCGTCAAATAATAGCTTAGCGTGGGTGCGGCGATTCAACGTTTAGGTTCTCCATCCATTCCGTCTTGTTTATCGATTAGTCAAGAATCCGCGCCCATGGGCCAACTTATGTCATTTGGCCGGGAGTCAAGGACGACGCCGCGCGGCTCGCCGGTGCCTCGCCGGCCTTATTTGGCGATTGGTGGGCGCCAGTTTTACGACTTTGCCTTTTTTCCTACGCCCTGTTTCCATGTTGAATACACTTTAGATAATACATGTGCGTATGTGTCCTACAGACACAGGAATCATTGACCTCTGGCAGTTTTTTCTTCTTTATTTGTCTCAAGGACGACGATTCAGTCTGTAGTCTTATCACGTCGTCATCTACAAGATTGCTTATTTTGTTAAGTAACGCTGAAATTACTTTATTCAACCGTACCATCTAACTTATTATTTCTTATAAATAAAGTATGTAAGTATCGTAACAGTGTCTGGGTGTGTATTTCATTTATTGTTGCGTTAAGGAATGCGCGCCATCGGAAGCATTAACTGTTCGGGTCGTTGACGGGCTCTGTTGGCTGGAAAAATGGAACGTGACATTTTAAATTTGGCGCAAAGCTCGCGACATTAATCTGGCGCGTCGCCGCCCTCGCCCATGCCGTGCGTGGCCTAATCCGCCCGCTCCCCGAACGACCCGGGAAGATGGAAAAATCTCGAAAGACTCACATCAAATTACCAGCTTTAAAGCGTAGTGAATTCCCTTGGGCTCGAGACGACACACCTTGCCTTTCAGAAACGCCCCTAAATAACGTCGCGCTGTCCTTCGGGAAGTTTGGAAGGTTCGGGCGCGCACGTGCTTTTGTCATAGTCATACTTTTGTCGAGTTTTACGTACGACGTGCCGCGCACTTCGATTAAGTTTTGAAAGCGCGTTCTATAACTTTACTAATAAAATTCTGGTTTTAAAGTTTTTTTTTCTCTTTGGAAATACAAAAGTTTGCTACTCCCATCTATGTTAATAAACTGGCTAACTTGCATGTTAAGTAAGTATTGTAATACATATTCCGATAAAACGTGGTACCGTTTTAATACTACAATAAGTCTTCAACATATACACAAACAACAAAAATATTTTACTGCCTAGGTCTTCTATATCTTTTTTTCGTAGGCCAGTAGATAGCGAAACGATAATGGTTTGTCAAGGTACAATGTACCAAATCATTACTCTTCAGATTCCGTCTTCAGAGTCCGTATTTGCATAAATGTAATGAACGATACAGTAAGAAATTCTCTATACTCATTTATACCATGACTTACCAATTACTTAAGAAATCAGCATGGTCAATTTAGATATTCGTAACGGATATTTTTGATACTATTTATTTTAACAGCTAGAAAACACTGCTTCCTTATTACAACCATAAATGGTGACCGTAGCAAAAGCCAATTCCTCATGTTCAGTATGTCGTGTAAAGTTTCTCTATTGTTGTCTGGGCGACGCTAGCTCAGTGGTGATCCCCCTATCTCGAGCCATAGGTCACAAGAGATACATACCAACTAGCTCCAACTATAATTCTGAGCTACAACAGGGGACATAAACTGTTGCTACCTACAGTTTGCACGTCGATTTAAATACATATCTCATAAACTTACCTTAACTTAAAAGATATAGCTGAAAACTCGCGATAAGAAAAGCTAAACCTAGCATACAAAACAAGAAAATTTATCTGAAAATTCAATTGCTCGAAACGCTTGTGGGTGTGTAAGGCCTTTGTCTCCAGCCTGTCGCAAGTAGCGCCGGCCCGGAACTAGCTCAAGCTTTTGAATTCCGCCACGCTCGCCATTTCAGACGTTCTGTAAAAAGACGCGTTACCGCCGCAAGCGTGAAACTTGCACACTTGCGGCCTCCGCGCTCAACAAGCTCGCCCCCACCTCTCTGCCGCTTATTAGCCGTATCTCTAGACCTAATTTAAACTAAATAACGTCAAAACAGTACCTATTTTGTTCTATCTCGCCTATTATAATATAATAACTCATATGTATGCTTCGTCAATCCTGTAAATTAAATTAAACTATTATTTTAAAACGCAGCCACCGTTTTATCGCGCTAATTAGTTAATAAATGAGAATGTGAAGCTTTTCCTCTTACGGTACAGTATCTCACCGTCGCGGTCGTAGAGTTCGCTTCGCTAGTTAACTATTACACTTGGCAATAAGATAGCAATCGCGAACTGAGGAAAGGTAATGTACCTTGTAAAGATATTTGCACAAAATCCAATCTTGTACATGTCGCCGTTTCTGTAATGAATTCAACAATAATTAGAGTTGCCGCGGGAGAGCGCTCGCTCGCTGAGCTTACCGGCGGATGTCACAAATCCTAGCCAAGGGCCGGGGCGTGTAATGCAAATAACAGTGTTTACCTGGCTCCGCCTACGCCGCCGACCGCGCACCCATCGTCGCGATTCATAATAACAGCTTTTATTTCCGTAACTAGCTGCGACGCTCTCATTTTGTCGGTTAACGCGTATTGTGTCATGGCGAAACGAAATGCCGCCCAGTAATAGAGTTTTTAAGCGCAGCTTTTTCGTTCCACGCTGCACAAGGGAATTATGTAACTAGAATAGCGACGTGATTGCGCAGCAAGCACTACAGGGTGCCCCGTACAGATTTATTGTTATAACTCCCGACTTGGGAATGTACAATAATAAACGTATAACATCACTATTATATCCTCCGTACCAACCCTGAATCACAATGGCTAACAGTAGTAAGCAACTATAAGTAAAAACTGGAACATTAAACAAATACTAACATACAAGTCGTTAAACGAATAATTCACTTTATCCAGCAAGAGTCAGACGGACGAAAGAAAATAAAGTACCAGTTTAAAGTCACGCACCGCAACACAGTTGACTTAAAATGCTTTTCTCTGCACTTACAATATAGTGATGTCTTCAATGTGTTTGTGTGCGTGTGTAGTCCAGTCGAGTGCGTCGCGAGCGCTCCAAACTTCGATTTGCGAAGTCTAAGAAGCGACTATTGCAAGTTTAACATTGGTATAATATGCCAGGCATATTGGAAAACTTGTAATTGGTTTAGTTTTATATTCAACAATTTTGTACTCAATGTGTTCCATTTAACTGGCAATGGATCTCATCTGGTTATAGCTCATCTTAAAGTAGAAATTTGTATAATTATGTTGTTTTAGAGATAATTAATAAATCCAACTAACTTCTCCAATCATTTTCAGTACTCTCTATGAAATTCAGATAATAATAAAGTGTTCTTTATTTTCAGATTTTTGCCCGGAGTCATATATCATTGTAAAGAAGCTCTCTTAAAAGTAAGTCAAATATTATTATGACCATAAGTTAAATTTACACTGTCTACCGCAATGACGAATCAATTTTAACCTTTCTCATGATAAATTAACACTATTGCGCTATCCTTTAATAATATTTTATCTAGAACTGAAAATTTATTTCGTATTTTAATATCGCACTGTTTCTCTGTCATATTTTTCATGATTACTCCCTTGGCAAAATACCAAGATCTTACTCGCTTATCTTTCGTAACTTTGCTCAGCAAAATGGCTCAGGGTTTCGCAATTCTTCCTGGAGTTTCTTAAAAATGTTAATCTTTTATTTGACGATCACCTTCTATCATTGGATTGTGTCTAGTCTAATTTATTTGGGAGATAGAACAAATCTTAAGAATCGGTCTCCCAAGACCTTGAAGATATCTGCATACCTAGAAGATTATTTACAATTTAGTAAACTACCCTTACCCGGCTTTTGCACTATAAGTGAATTCATACATAAATCATATGATATTATCATTTCCTAGACTTACAAAAGTCTAGGAAATGATAATCTTGATATGTTGACTTACAAAAGTCACCACTTTGCAGCAGACGTATTATGTAACATAATCATAATTATGTATTTGGCTTGATGCTATCAGCGGAACTTAGTTCAATAAATTAATCTGTCATGGTAACCTGTTTGCGATTCAATAACATTGGACTGATTCTAAGCATAATGTTTTTGTCAAATGAGGAAACACCGGTTAACCTTGCACGACGTCGCCAAACAACGTCTTTTGTTGAGTTGATTGAAGTACGACGCGTGTCGTTACATTTAAATTGTAAAGTAATAGATCAATTTACGAACTATGTACTCAGTTATGCAAAAATGCAGGCTAGTTAGTTTTGATTATGCCTCCCATCTGAATATGTTATGTAGGACGCTGCCGTTTACCCAAGTTTTTGTACATTAAACGAAGGCCAAGTCCAGTACACCGGTTCAACATTTCTGAGAATCGCGCGCCATTGTTTGTGCCTGGCAATCCATGAATTCTACATAGTACTTGTACATCTTCAGTATACTACAATACGTACAAAATTATGAACATATGTGTCTCATATCCATGCAAAGTGAATTAAAAATTATGTTAAAAAAAATATTTAGATTTAAATTACTTCTCCGATGGTTCTATTTCATTGCAACTTATGAACTTTTAGGTTCGCAGAAAAGTATTATATATTAAAAAAATATATTATATTTTAAAGGAATTCAGGTAGCCGTAAACATAAATATTCTCATTTTAAGATATAAAACAATGCAATAATTTACCTATATTCTTATTTAATTAAATGTTTCAGAACAACTATGTAATTTATAATTGAACACACACCATAATTAACTGTTTGTTACTTGACAGCTTATAATTCGAATACTTACTATGTTTTCTCTTGATAATGTTCGCGGATCATGAACCATGATAATATATTGTATCAGATGTTTTTTTTATCAGAATTGATAAGTTTACAATTTTGATCAAATCTCTTTTATCTTCTAGATTCAGTAACAGTATTATGTAAAAAATATTTGATTTAGATTTCATCAAAAAATATTCTGATAATAAATATGCAGGCTATTACAAAAAAATAGCTCGTTTTAGTATTCTCTTCGAGAAAAACTACATATTTATTATCTACACACCAAACTTTTACGAGCTGCACTGTGAACGTGGCTGGAAACTAAATTCCTCAACATTCAGCTTTAACGACCGAAACCAAAGATTATTTTGCTGCATCGAACTTTAGCATTTCTTTCTATGATATAAATAATAAATTTCAAATATTGTATGTACGACGAAATGTAATTGAAAAAAGGATAAAATACAATCGTTTAAAAATAAAAAATGCCCAAATATAATGCGTCAGTTCCCTGTTTCACATTTTATTTTAATATTGTCTGAATGAGTGTATCTTTTCAAGATAAAATAAATAGAAAGGAGGCCGACGAAGAAAGGTCACAAAGGCCTTTTTGAATTAGTTCTTGTATTACAGGATTAGCATAATGTGTCACTGATAAGATACCGATGATACGTTTTACCTCCTTACATCTGAGCTTTACAATCACTATTAAACAGAACCCTAACACGGTTTTCTAGGTGCTTTCGCAAAGTTATGTACCACGTTCTTCTGATACATCATCAAACCCTCAGCAATTCATTTACAGATGCTAGGCATTTAGGACTATAGTAAAATGCCGATACACAGTGGTAGGTATGTGCCTTAGTAAAGTTTAAGAGTATGCACCTATACTTGATGAAGTCTATCAAATGTAAATGACATACAATGGATATAGAAATATGTATATCCAGTCGTCTCGCGCAAAATGAGTAAAGTATACTCAATTTATCGAGCGAAAAAGGTTTATCTCAGAGCCTCTGGCACGTTAACACAATAACACCCAATGAAATACATACCCGGTACAGAAAACTGTATCTAAATCGGTTAGACTGTTTTGGAGATAAATAAGAAGATTTGTTTGCACAAAAACACAAGTAACCTCTCGCCGTAAACGCATACGCAGGTTTCGTTCTGTCGTAGATAAAAAAAGTCATGGACCTATTTCAGATGTAATCAACACCACCAGTAGGTGTCGAAAGGCCTTCATTATTGTCATACAAGTTATACGTATCCCTTTAATACCTTCGCCAGAACTTTGCACTTCCAAAGTTTTAAGAACAATTAGTCATAAATAATTGAACATGGTCGATATTCCTTTGTAAGAACACAAAGAGATGTCATACTCAAAACTTTGTCAATTTACGTTGAAACCGTAAAGCCCCTTACTAGCTCATGTCCTTACTTGGTAGAAAAGTGGAGGTAACATCAAGAGAACTTTCCACTCGGGGTACAGTCGTACTTACCTTGTCTAGAAAGGGATCAAACTGCGGTGCATTCTCCGCAATGTATTATGCAGTCCCGGAGCGGGTGCCAGTGTAAGCGGCTCGGAATCACTCCCACTCCCCGTTGAAGAACACACAGCTATTCCTTGAGAATTTTCTATTCCAAAAGTTGCTGGAAACCATTTCGCTTCAAATATCTTTTGTGAATTACTCGCGACGGATCTGATGATTGTAACTTATTGCAGTGTTTACTGTTTCTCTTGCTTTTGTTTGGCCATAAATGAAACTTCTTAGTATTCGAGTTCAAACACATAAGTTTAAGTGCATCCATTTGAAGATTGGCAATATTAACAGTTTGTTAGCTCTACCCAAATTAAAAACCTACTCATTTGTGACATCTATCATTTTAAAGTAATTTTTCTTCGTCAGCAGTCTTTCATTTCTCATGATCAAGTAGATATGTAGGAACGTTTGTAACCAAAAAGGGGCTATCAGCAATCTCATTTTAATCGGATCATTTATCAAAAGTCAAGAGTGCGCACAATGGCAACTTACTGCAGTTGAATATGTAAGTGAACCGCTCTATTAGGGTGATTGTCTGCCTTATATAGTTAAGTCTCACTCGAAATATGGTAAATGTAAAGTAGGATGTACCTGTGCTGATAAACAGGCAATATTTCCTTACGGGTTTGTTGACACAGCTATTTTAAATTTATGTCAATGTGGTGCCGATGTACAGAGCAAATGTTCGCCGGCTGGGTAAGCTAATCGCATCTCATTTCCTACGTGTCGCTCGTTGTAGTGGGAAGCACAAATGAGATTGTGGGCTGACGTGTCGTTCCGGAGACCCAGTCGCGTTCGACATCGCACCCGAAACCGCATCGCTACGCTACTGGCTGTTTACAAAACATGCGTTTATAATATACTCGTAGTTCGTGCTGACGTAATAAATCTGATATTTTTTCTAGAGCTTCCGTGTTCTATTAATTTCCGATCTTTTAAATGTTGCTCTTGTGTTAATCAATGGAAAACATCGTTAGTTAACGGTCCACGTCTGCTTAAAGTAGTCTGCTAAACCTCCTTAAGCGTACGACCTGACTTACAGAATATCAAATGCGATACTTAATGTCTTACATAGTGTGACGTCGTTAGATATATCGAATAGTACGCTCGAAGCCGGGCTATACTAAAGTCGACAAAATGGCATTTCCATTCTAGGACTGCAATCTCCGAATATGCAAGCTATACTTTCATTTAACCACGTAGAGTTAACGAAAGTCAATTTAGTTAAAATACAATGAACGGCTTTTCGAACGAATAGAGGTCCTTTATCGCGTTTCACGCAACTTTCCTCGGCCGGCTCTCTACTTACACGATTAATTTGAGTCGATAAATCCGCATTAAAAGCGGAGCGAGGGGCAGCGAACCGCGCCGTTCTGTGTAAGTAGCCCTCATTCCGACCTTTTTGTTCTAGCTACAGTCACTTCTTCATAGTGAATTCTTTAATCTATTAGTGCTCCACCATACTGAATGTAACATAACGTGACATGTCATAAGTATAACGTTTTCGTAGCCGGCTATCGATCGGAAATTGGTAAGGTCTAAATGTCGGTTTCGTACGGTCTGGCGGGCGCACGTCACTGGCCGCCGAGACAGACAGGCAGCGTGAGCGGCGCCTGCGAGCCCATTAGACGTCTGCCCGATGTGGAACGCTCGATAAACTTGTAAAAACGCCTTCTACCCATTTAATTTTATACCCTCGCTTAAGCTTTGCTATTGGCAGATTTCTTCCTTCTTTTTTATGGGTCCGTCATTAACTGTATCTTGCGTCTATTATTTCTCGCTTGTTTAATCTGCTCGTTAATTCAGCAGTGTCGTTTCAAACACAGACATTCGCATTGAATTAGTGCTGATTTGTTTTGTAATTTTACAAACAATATGAATACATTGAGGTTTAACCACTGATTACAGATATCGCGGCTTATATCTACCCGTCTCCAACCATTGATACTGTAAAGAATCCGTTTCGCTAGTTTTATTTAAATGTCTTATATTTGCGTAAGTGTGAGAAATCAGTAAATAAATACACTTTGACGTCTGACTTAACGATAGTGCAGATGCTAAACTAAACAAAGGCCAAAATAAAAAATGAAAAGTTCTATATCAATAAACTTGAATGTTATCATTTAAGAGCGAACGCCAATGCCACCACACACCTCAAACGGGGAAGTGATATTGGTACAAAATATTTATGACTTTATGTGATAAAGTTTATGTTGCGGTAAGAGTTTTATTCCTCTCGTGAAACGACTATAACTTTTTTCAAATTACGCAATATAAAATAAGGGAATCAATAAAGTAAAATATTTATATCATATGCTCCGTAGTCTTGCCATTAAGAGTTATAAAATGCATGTTAGCAGCAGCAATAATCCATGATTAGAAAACTTCGAACATTTTTTTATTAAATATATGTCTGTTGAAACGGTATCTATGTAAATACAGTAAATTTTCTTTGAGAAAGTTATGTTTTGAACATTACTAAAGTCTTACAAACAAAATTGATGGCAAATACTCGTACAATTACTGTATTCGATATAAACTTCCTAGTGAAATGGATTCTCGAAGGCGACATATTCAACGATTAAACGCTTCTAAACTCCTAATTAGAATGTAAAGAGAACTTCAATAATACTTTGCCGGTTGTCGGGGCACGTACGCGAACTTTTATTCAGCGAATTTGGTTACGTAATTCGTTGGAAATATTCAAGTTTTCCCTTCGGCGAGACGTTATCGCGGGCGGGTTCTCAACGCGGGCGTGGGCGGGCGGCCGCTCCCCGCGGGGACTTAATTTGTTGCTCTCCTGGCGCCTCGCATCTCACTTTCAAACGGCGTAACGCGACCTTACCACTTCCCCTTCCCTGACATCGTGTAGACATCATGTTTGCCTTCGCCGCGGCAAGGCTAGATCGAACGCCACTGTATCTGAAGCCGAACCAGCTTGCGCTGTATCACATTTATTATTAAGATATTGAAACGAAAATATAACACTTACATGAGGCTTATCAAAATATTTACTTATCAAGATATCTATTTGAACAAGCGTAGTGTTCTAGTCCGAAATTGAGGTAGTCATTTCACTACGAAAGAATTTATGATTGTACCTACCTTAACCTCTTCGTCTTTTATATAAAATAATAGTGAATTAACTGTGCCGCCCTATGTTAAATAGATAGGATGGAGGAAGTATACACAAGTTTAGAAAATATACTTTCTATGGAAATTAATTATACATAATTTCTTTGACACGTCTTCGGCTAAGGCCATAATTGTTTTCATTTCATAAGTGAAAGTTATTGAAGTGACATTTTCGGCATATTTTGAGTTTTTTAATTGATACTCGTGACTACGTCCGCGTGCAATTTAACGAAAAAAATTCAGTTGAATAACTTCAAAAACGGCAAAGTTTCATACTAACTTTGCACCCCGGTTTTGACCCCTTTAGGGGGTGAATTTTCAAAAATATTTTCTTAATGATCCCCTACGTTATAAAAGAAACCCGTGTACAAAATCTCAAGTTTCTAACCCTTATAGTTTAGGCTCTGCGTTGATATGCCAGTCAGTCAACTTCTCCTTTTATATATATACATATAAATAAATAAGTTTGTACGTAGTACCTATAATCATTTAATAAAACAAAATAAAACTAACAAAGCCGGTTTATTCTACAAAACATGTAACTCTTGGCAATATTTCACATACGCGAAATACTCGAAACAGGCGTTCACTTTATTCCAAATTCGATATACTATAGATTTGCGTGGCACAAGCAGCGCGACAATCTAATCACAATACCATAAAGGAGTGCACCGTAAAATATTTATGGGTGCGGGAGCAGGCACGCTTCGGTACCCGGCTCCACTACGGGCCATCTACCTCCATCAACCTCGACGATAGTTCTGTATACGTTACTACACTCCGTAATTTTGTTGTTCAATGTAAATTTAGAACAAATGATGCTATTTTTATTTGAGCAAGTCTATAAGTTTATTGTCAGTCTTCAAAACCTGAACTGTACCATACAAGCATACAAAAACAATTTGAAATTTTATGTAAAGAAATTGAGTGTGTGGAGGAGCTCAATTAAGTAAGTCCTGGGACCTGTGTGGGCGCAGCGCTCGTTACACACCCGCTCAAATTGGCGCCGACCACTGAACTGTAACGATAATGACGCCGCGTGAGTTGTGCCTCATTCGTCCACTAACGTAAGCTAACTCCTCTCATGGGAAGCCCTAAAAGCCACTTCACATGAAGCATGTACTTCCACATTTGGCAGTCTCGCAAAACTTTGTGGTTTTTGTGGCACATAAACAACTACCACACGTGTGCGCCCGACCGCGTATCGATTGATTTGACTTAAAATGCATAGTTTTGAGCCGCGATGTCGATCGGTTTCCGCCAAATTTTCCGCTGCGGGCGCTTGGCAACCGCACTTTGTGGTGTGCCACAGTTACCCATACAAATTGAGAGGTTTACGCGGTACACATTGCGTCAGACTGTACAACAACAATTTGCAACATTCCACATTTATTCATATTTGCCATAACTCCAATCGCACAACGTATATTTGCTACACTCATAATCATAGCGAGCGCGATCAACCACTGAAAGCTTTTTGAAAGCTCATGGCGCGCGCGATGAAAGGTTCATGCGGTGATTTCAAGCGAGTCACTGTGGCCCGACAAGCGAAAGTGACAGCTTATGTTTGCTTTCTAATATAATACAAACATTCTACATATTTGACTATTTGATACATTTTAGGAGTTATATGTACATTAAACATATACATAAATAATATGCAAAATAAACATTAGTTATAAAAAACTACTTAAATAATAAACAGTCAGCAGTAACAGAAACTTCATATTCCTTAGCTTTTTGATACGTGATAAATATCCAAATAATGCGCCCTCTGTTGTAGCTCTAACCCAACCCTAATGTCTTCTTAATGCTGCATTGAGTTGTCACATTGCACATTTTGACCTGGCGTTTATTCGATCCGGTTTGCCGTACATATTCAGTGATTAGCTTTCTTATACTCTTCACATATTTTTACTACTGAATATTAAAATAAAATTGTAAACCTTTGTCCGTTTGATGACTACAACCAAACATTAAACGAGCTCAGAAAGAAAGTGAGTCGCTCACGTCCACTGTAGAACTCCGTAAGTGCACAGAGTTAGTTAAGTATGAAAAGCTCCATTTGAACGTAAGTTTTTTTGCTCGTTTTGCCTCTGTCGGCTCGCCGCGCGCTTCTTTTGTTTCACGAACGTGATCTGGCCGAGATGAAGCCCACAGACGTTATTGCTCCGTTCCTCCCTTCAATCGACGTTTGTTTCTGCTTGTCACGCTTGCTTCTTTGTGTGTTACCATAAGTTGATTAGAAATCAAAGTCCAGTGAGAACTACCAAAATACAAAAATGTTAATGCTACATAAATTGTATGCGCTTAAACGCGTAACATATTTGCAGCATTCACCTCACGGCTATATCTCCTCGTTCGCATAAGTCGTATCCAATATAACGTTGCGAAATGACAAACGGCTTGCAGTCAAATGTGACGTAAATATTACTGAAACAGGGTTTTATTTCATGAAATAGCAATATTTCCTTTTCGCGTTACAACACTAAGCTCGTATATACCTGTATTTTTCCTCAAAAATGTTGCTTCAATCGGGACATCCCGACTATCTTCGAGATCTTTGTGAACACACATTTGCCTCGTATGAAAGAGATTGAAAAGTTTTCCAGGGTTCAGATTTGTTTTTTCTGCGTGCCTGATTTCAGACCGTCCTGGCATCCCATAAATTATTTCTGTAAAAAAACTTTTAAAGCTATTATAACTCTGTTCCATAGATATAAATCATGGCATACGATTCATTTCCAATATTGAGTTATTCTACGCTTATTTTCTTACTTTTTCAATTTAACTATTCTTTTACGTTTGTAAATCCTAATTATCTAAAAAAGTATATTGTCATTGAAATATTTTGGCGCCTATTCAAAAATAACTAATCTCAACTAATTAAACAATATAAATGTTGTGTGTGTGTATTCGCCTGTCACAACAGTGAGTGGCGCCGGATCTGTTGTAGGCGATACACGCTGGAGCAGTTATCTCAGTATCGCCTGACTACGCCCGTTGTGGCCGCCATGTTTATTTTTAGTCTCGCGTGTACATTCACTATTGCGATGAAATTTACAGCGATCGCCGCGGCTCGGCGCTCGCTGGACCCCGATACCGACGCTTCAAATGACAAGCTACCGCTATTTCAAAAATGTGTGCTATTTTACGCGAGAATTCCCGCTCTTTCGATGAGCAATAATTCTTTTGTTCAACGGGTGAAAGGGCCATGAGATTACTTTTATTACATAGTATAAGAAGGAAACTGCGTTAGACGATAAAAGGTCTCGATTGATTTTTGTATTAGTTAAACTTAAACCTAATCCGATGATATCAAATTGCTTCTTCTACGTCGCTTCCATCATAATGCAACTTATTTTAAATCAATGAATCTCGAAATCTAGGGCTTACCTACTAACCGCTACCTAGTAGAAATAATATAATACGTAAAACATTCTGTCAAATAACATCGAAAACAAATTTATAATCAAAAAACGCTCCATCATCAATAACTAAAATGTTTTCTTCATTACTTCTAGGGGTTAGGCCGGCGGCAAAACTCGTGTCGCCGCAGCTAATACCCTTGTTCGTCAAAATAGCATTACCCGCGCAGTGCCGGTGCGAGATTTGGCGTAACTTAGTGACTGATTAGCAATTGGTGTGAGCTGGCGGGCGCGACAGGTGGTCGGGGCGCGAGGGCCTGACCCGCGGCCTCTCGCCTGATTGATGGCCACGTCCCGTTTACGCTCTGACTCGCCATCTTACATTACATTTACAATACTACTTTCCTGAAATGGCCCGAAGATGCTTTATTATAGTATAAATGAAACACTAATTTCAGGTCTGATTTTTCAGTCATTCATCTACTTGTTCTTATACTTGTATTCTTGTACTTAAATCCATCTTTGTCTTAATTATAGATATGAAATCTTAAATTTCTACGCAGTTCGTAGTGCACCTAAAAACTTGGCGGTTTAGAACCGCTCAAATTTTATCAAATAACGGCAACCGATCTGCTGCTGCAACACCGCAATAAACTTGTGTGAACAGTACTAATAGTAATATCAAGCGTTCTACAAGCTAAACTAAATAACCAAAAAAAATACTACTTAAGAATTGCACTTATTTTAACGACATCGAAATATTAATAATATTTATTACCTTTCCCCTTTCAAAAATAGTTGCTATTATTCCGCAATTTAAAAGATATTCGACGTTTAAATCTTCGGGAAGTGAGTAGAGTGTCACGCAAATGTCACGCAAATGTCAAATGTCGATTGTTGTACCTGAGCGGTCCCACGCTCTGCGAGCGCGGTCTAATAACCCGAGGTCAAGTCTTGGCTCATGCATATTCACAGACGACAGTGAAGCCGTGGCTCATCTGTAACGGTCCTGCGACCGACCGGTTGTATGAGCTTATTGTTGCATGTGGACACATGGTCGACACGGCCGCGGTCGTCCTGCGCCGGCGCCATGCCGCGTGCAACCTACTCCAGCTTAGGTAGTTTAGGTACTCAATATTACGCATTTACATACCTAATAATATCCCTGAGCTAGTGCCATAGGCAATATACGACCTAGCTCAATCCTTATTTGTTTTTTTTTTTTCGATACTTTCACCATAAAGTTATATCGCCTACATCGTTTAACTTACAGCTAATGATATAATTTACTAGTACGTTATTGACTGCTTAGTTGTGTTGAATTAAAAACAAAATTGTAATGCGAATTAACAGTGTACCGCTTTTTATTGCAGCGTCGGGTTATTAAGATTACCAAGGTAGGGTCAGTTGTTAAACGCCGTCGGTAGATATTTATATTCTAATTAGGTGCCAGCTACGACCGCCCGTGAGGGGGTGCATGCGTAATTTGAAATACGTTTTTCTTTGCATTTAATATTATGACATTATTTCATTGAAAATAAACGGATGTGTGTAGGCGACAAAACCCTTGTTGTCCTGCAAACTATTTTTGAATTGTTGCCCACCTGTTATTTTTTTCTACACGCAACTGATGGATTATTCCCCTCGCTGTACGCTATACTTTTTAACTATGATGGATTTATTAGACAAGTATACGTTTTTCTAGCAGCCGGTAATTGATGTCTAGTTATGATATTCTCTCATCAAACATTTTTCATTCACGGACCTACATACATATTTTATTTTCGTTGCGGAATAGTATCGTCAGTTAGAGTATTTTTTACCATTCCAAAGCAATAACATTTTTTATATAAACTGTCATTTCACTATAAAATTTAGATTGATCTTTTTTACCGGCGCTGTTCTCCTCTGTGTCCGCGTATCGAATTTGTTCAATGTCGATTCTGAACCGGAACAAAACGCGTTGCGTCAGATAAAGTAATTCAAAAGCGTCTAGTTTTTGATTTGTTGTAACTGATTACAATTGTCCATTGCCGACTATGTTCAACACTTCGTTTTTATTAGTTGCAGTATTACCTTTAATTATATTTTTTAGAGTTCCCTATCTGAGAAAGGAAAATGGAAACCTTATCACTTCGCTATGCGTTCGTCTGTTAAGTCTGACATAATCCGATATCTCATTTTGACAAAAGCCATCAAATTATAATTAATACCTAAAAGTCAATAACATTAATATCAATACTTACAATAAAACAAAACAACAACACACGCTGACAGCGTACTTTTCAACACAAAAAAATAATCTCTAGTTATGTCCCATAAAAAATGGGATTACAAACATACATTTCCAGCTGATAGAGATACGTGTCTTCCATTTGCAAAGTTAATTTTGTTTATTAATGCAATTAATATTTTCAATACAATATGTTAGGAAGACGAAGAAAGAAAGGTAAGGAACCCTAGATGTTCGAGTCCGATTCGTACTTAACCGATTTTTTATAAGATAACCTTGTCATTCGAAACTGCTCTCGATTATATTACGGTCAGGTAAATAATTAAAGTATCTTAGTTAAATACTAAAATCCCACTACTCAATGTAACTAACACTTACCGTGATCTTTTACTGAAAGGCATTAAACAAAGATGGTGCAGCAATGCATTTTACATTTTGAAGGATCATTAAATTGCGCATTACAAGGCCCGGGCGCGTCGAGAGGCAATTAAAAAAGAACTGCTAAGACGAAGCTCGTAAAAAATAAAGTCGTGTGTTCTCGACTGATTAAAAAGTCTGCTCTAATCTTGTGCACGTTAAATTTTTTAATCAAATTCAGCTATCGCAAACGACCTAAGCGCCTTCTTATCTTTTGACCCAGAATGGCACCTTCAAAGAGATAGTTGGCATGTTAATACAAAAATAATAAAAACAAGTATGCAACGTGTCAGGTATAGAAGAGATTACTGCAAACGATTCAATGTCAGTACATACAAAATCGAAGTTTCAAATATAATTCTAGCCCCGGGACTCGCAGCCGAGATCTATCAATTAACACGCAAACTCCATCGGCTTTCAGGTGAATGTCAATTAATGTCAAAGTCTGAGGAGCGTCGTCCGTGGAGAGAGAGGATACGTATTACCTACTGACGAACGGATAGATAGTCGGAATGGCTAGCAACAAGTACCTTGTGCGTCAGCCTCAATAACATTTACATTTTAATATTACTTGTAGGCTGCAGAATTCCAGTCGACACTTGAAGAGCTGTAAACATGCTAAAATGATTAATTTATGTACAAACAACACAGCCAGGAGGTCAAACGAGGTATAAAACCCGGATGGACGAGATTATCTTACCATTGTTCTCGACTTACTGATGTAGATGTCAGACTTAAATATCTTGCGATAGAAACTGCGGCTGTTATTTTTATTTGATAGTTTCTTTGACCTGTTGAATTACATTATGTAGAAAAATTATATGTATAAATAAAATAGATTATGTACGAGAGAAAGTTTTGCACAGAATATACAGAATATAGTAAATGATTATACATAGTATCCATAGTGAATAGTGATGGATCTTGCGCATCCAGTCATACATTATGTACATAGTCGTACCAACAGCTTGATTGATTGATGGCGAGTGACTCTTACTGCTTGTTATCAAACTGTCAATAAATCACGTGCGTCCATACTATTTATAGTCTTGTTTATGGCCATAATGTATAGCAAAATATTCATACAAAAAATTACTTAAATATACAGCGGTACAGATTAGGTTTGTAAACCCTTGTATGTAAGTATTTAACAAAATATTGAAATGTTATTCAATAAGAACCTCTTTTTGTAATATTATGTAGACAAAGTTTATTCTGCAAAAAAAAACATATGAATAGGTTTTTGTCGTCCTATTATTTAAACTTGTTTATTGTGCAAGTCTGTCATAAAATAGTTAGTTAAAACTAACTGAATGCACTAAATATTGCAGATTAATACAATAAACTCAGTGTGAAAGTTACAACACGATTACTGCGAAATTAATTATCGAAGTTCCCATGCCAACAAGTGACCTTATGTATGTGATTTACTGAGGCAAATGTGATATCGTATAGCGATAGTCATTCATTATGATATGTTTTAATCTCATCCAGCATACTGAATTATACACAATATCTAGGTGATTGGTCCAAACGAGCACTTCGACAAATGTACTTAACTAACAAATTTCATGCAATAGCTATTGTTCGACAGATACGGACAGTATAGAATATACTCGTATGTATAAACATAGAATACTGCACTTTATTACTAATTATTCAAAGTGTATAACTGTTTACAACTTACCATAACGTACATTACAATACGTCAAAAGCTGGATCTTGTGCAATATCTAACATAGCTACCATACAACGTTTGGGCGCTTGCACCCACCGTGTCGCTTACGTCTACCACTAGAGTTGATATCATGGTTGCGAAATAACGTCTGTGGTTACAATAATATCGCTTTGTACATATTTAGAAACCTGCACAGGTCGGTGCAGTGTTATTCAATCTGCGACCTATTTGCGGTTAATCGTTGTACCAGACGGTCTCAACCGCTCCGCAGTGTTAAGTTATATCAAACCTGTTACCTGCACGTGTACGTCACACCGTTACACTTTAATGTATGTTCACTTTACTAAAATATCTGATAGGTATTAAGATTCTACCGAAGTGCATGTTCTAACCCGTTTAAGTAACTTAATTAACAATTTTAATAAGCGATCATTATTTTAATCGCATCTCCCGTCACGGTTGCCGCTTTAATTTGTACATCGTTTCGTAATGTATCCACATTCAGTTATAGCGATAACTGTATCCGATAATATTTAATTTTCGTATTAATAAGTTCCTTTTTACATTTATAAGTAGTTAACTTGAAAACGATAATAATTGTACTTCATTAACACTCTAAGCTCAAATAAATATTGAATCACATCTCCATTTCCGAGCTTCCGGCTGACGAGGATTCGTACGACGAGCCTAATAAGCGGGTCAAGTAACCCTTTGGCGTGTAGAGGAGTGAGAGCAATCACACGCGCCGCCCGCCTAATTGAAGTCCAATGTCGCGCGGCCCGCCCACGGTGATTGATACCGCCCTGACCAAGCCAGCTTCTAATTCGATTGTGATATTGTTTGGACGCGCATCGACGTCACTCCCACGAGCCAGAATCTAATCTGTACGCACGCGGATGATGTCATCCCTAGACAGTGATCGCTCGATTCATTTCGAGTGGCTGGTCGAACGAGATACGCTCCGCGGAGATTGATGAGTGTCCGTTAAAGCGTGTTGTATCGCTCGTTGTCACCATGAAAAAAGCGCTTAAGCAGGCATAACATAAAGGTGGTGGTGGGGGTTAATTAGTCGCGCCATAGCCATCAATATCCATTAGCGGCGCCGCACGCGACGCTCGGCAGGCGAGACGCGCCGCCTCGCCGCCACCACCGTCGTCGCCGCCCTTGACGATTGCCGATACTACTCGTATGTCGAGCGCGATAAGGGTTTGCACTTCCGTAGCTGACCGCGGGGTTGAACCCAAACGAAATAGAGCAGACCTGACGGCGCGTGACGTCACCACACAAATACAACGTAATAGTGTGCACATAAAAAAGGGAAGCTAAGAATATTGACTATGCATTAAATTACCCTGTGTATTCCAATTTATTTTTATTTTAGTTATCCGAACAATGTTCGTAACTAAAAATCGTTCAGGCGTTAACCGTTATTAGAGATGAATTTGGACATTATTATTTAAAACAAGTTAAAATACAGAATTAAATGGCTTAGTAAACGCAAAAATTGCATCATTCATAATTGATTGCATCAAAAATATTCAATTTTGTTACGTATAAAAAAAATCAAGTAATCAGGGTTACATTACAAAACGAGCAGTAGCCGGTTCTTGTTTGTTCACTTTACCATTCAAATACAATAACACGCCGCTTTTATTAAAATATCAAATATTGTTCGAGCGTGCATCGAGCCCACTCTAGTGATTCGATTTAATTTGAAATTTCACCTCACCAACGATAGTAAAGGGTTGGCCTCTGCCCTAATCTTTGAACTACGACTTGACCGTTAATACGCATTTATAATTTGCTCTTCGATTATTTAGTACGGTGGAATGGTACGGCGAGATACGAATAAATTAGTTTCGTGTTTTGAACAAAGCAGGTCCAAAGTTTTGAGTAACGGTCACAGGATCGTTGTAAGACTTAAACTTATTCCTCTATCTGTTGGTTTAGAGTACTTTATTGGGATCCGTCTTGTTGTTTGTTTTAGTAAACTCACAATTGAATCCTGTTTCATTTTAACTTTTATTATATTAGTTTCCGCTATCTATTGCGGAAATAAAAATTGCCTTTTCGTCATATTCTAATATCCAATTCGTGTTCAATTTACCCACACTAGTGTACTGTGTGAATAATTAATCTATTATCTCTATGGACTAATTCAAACTGTATTGCCTTACGTAAAACTATACCGTTTTATTTAATTTCAATAATGTATTAGTTTCTTAAACGAGTTAATAAGTAGTTGACCGTGCTCCCCTGTGATTGAACTATGACCGGCTCGGTCGGCTAATAGCGTCCCATAGGCAACGGTCACGACCCGCAGGTGTAAGCTCGCCCTAAGGCTGCAGCTTCACCTCATTTACATAGCCAAGGTATCTTATGCACAGTGCATGCACTCGCTTCTCACTTTATAATTCAAATGATCCACACGAGCGCCGGGTGTATTCGAAGAAATGTGAGAATTTGTAACGGAATTTCAGCAGCTATTTAAAGTGAGAGTTTTTTGTTTTCTAACATCCGCAATTCATTTCATGTTTTTACCTCGTATAAAAATATTGAATTAAGTATTACCTACTAGTATTATTATTAGCAGTTGTATACAATATTTTGAATATCCTTAGTTATCAATCCAATTCAAAATCACGTAATGAATCATTTGATTTAAACTTTAATAATAAATAATGCTTATAAAATGAGACCCAGATTCATTTTTGGCGCAACTGACGTGACTGAACTTTAAAAGGCATCCATTGTATTCAGATGAACGCTTTGAAATGCAGTTTGGACGCGTTTTGATAAAAAAAGTGTGGTTGGATCTGGTATCTCGGTGATAAACATACCTTACCTTAACTAAAAATCCTCTTTGGTACTATAATGTTGCGCACTCCCCTGCTAACTGCTAACCAAGGCGGCCTTGCCCCGGTGTAATCAAATTAGATACGTGACGCCATCGACTCCAGTACCATTATGCTAATTAACACGAGCGCTGATCTAAATATCGATCCACAATGGACGCCTGATGTCTCACTGAAATAACCTAGACTATTGACAAATGCAAATAAATGTAACATGGCATCTATATTGTTATTGTAATTCTTCAGAACGTAGGTACATCCAGACAACAGTAACAATTTTCAAACTTTATAACATCGCTGTAAAAAATACCATCAACAAAACGATACTCTCATTTTGTTTTTAAAATTAAACCTCCTTTATACCTTTTGGGGAAAATTGCGAAAATTTACTGACCAGAATTATTAAGTTAATCTTCAATTTCCATTGCGGAGATCTAACCAGTTTAAGTAATAATGGTGCCGGATCAAAGCAATATTTTTGGAACATTATGACTGTGTGGTCGACCTGCGGCGCACGCGTAGGTTGACTCCAGCCAATTGGTAGCTTCCTTCATTACGTCACTCTCGTGATTCACGCAATCTACCATAAGATGTAAACACACTTTTGGTAATAGTATTCAAAGACGACCTCGCACTTGTCTGCAGCCTAGCTTCGTCGAGTGTCCTTGCTGAGTCTAACCACACGAACAACAAAACCAGCGATTTACGTATAGATGTCTATGATAAATGAAGCTACGGTTTAAGTTGGACAAGTCTTATCGCTCGTTTATTCGTCACGCTAATCCTTCCAGTTTTTGTCTGCTTCTAAGTAAATAACCGCTCGACTATTTAATGGAAATAGTCAAGTTCCACAACCATTACACAAAGCTGATTGCACAGAAACATGAACGCAAATCCAAGCTCGGAACAATATTACGATTACGTCATTCATAAAGTAAGTGCATTTATGTAGGGAGCGAGGGAGCCATCTTTGTGTGATTCCGCTGCGGGCCGCTGCTTGTGATATGAAAAGCAGTTTTCTGTGGAGTAAATAATAGAGCGACAGTGAGAAGGCCTCGTGCATCCAACCCTGTGACAACTAACGTGTCCCACTGTAATATAGTTGCAGTCTGTTTACATGTTATGGCATAGTCTTTAAAAGAAAACCTCGTTATTAAAATTTCATATTTACATCTTCTATATAAATAAACGTCAACTGCCACGTGAAGCATTCAGGGAGAGAAATCTGCTCGACCAATTTGGCTGTTTATTTTCGTTGTGTTTGTATCGTCATACCAAATTTTGTATAAAAGGACGATGGATGGTATTTATGTATCAAAATCTCAATAAAAATGTGAGTTAGGTTAGGCCTTTTAGTACTTAGGCTACCCGTACGATGTCAGGTCACATAAAGCTAATAATTATATTATATTTAATTAAAGCCACTGTTATGTAATACTTCGGCGCTATTGGCGTGGATGTGTTATTCTCATAAACAATTCATAAATTCTTGATATTTATAACCTTGTTTAGTGAACTTTATTTTGGTGAACTCCTTTCACGGTAGGTGAAAATTCCGCATACAATTTAAGCAACATGATACCATAAGTAAGTAAGTATTCCCAGACGGCTAATGAAACTTCGCAAAGCCAACACGAGACCGCGCTTATTTAGAGACGACGATGTCGAGCAGATGACGCCCAAACAAATCTCAATATCTGGCATATGGTATGAATATTTAGAGCAGGAGAACGCATCGAGCGTTTCTCTGCACGGCTATAAGACATCGAAAATAGATTGTGCGAATGGGGTTAGACGCACCTGTTATTTGGCTTTCGGGCGGGTGCGGTGTCGGGAGCGCGGGGTGGTAGATTCATTAATAATGGCCCACAATGAGACGCCATTATTTACGAGTTGCGGCAACCGAGTTAAACCGCATCGCACACAGCGCCATGCTTTCAGTCCCTATCCGGAAACAACTATCTAAGTAACTGAAGCAAAATCTCCGTTCAATAAACAACAAAAACACTAGCAAAAACTGTAACGTACTTAACATGTACATAATTTCAGAATAAACGTTCCTATACACCGGCCTCCCAGTTTTTGTACTTCCTCATCGAATCGATGTTCAATGGGCTTAAATTTTAACAATTGAACATCTAATGCGCTTGGTTTCATTAGCGTCTATGCATACATACATACACGGTAAGCAGGGATACAATTTTGGTCAGTCTGGCCATATTAACATGCCTTATTTGTATTGAGGCACCGCATACTGTCGTGAACGACGGCTTACGTCTCGAAATATGGTACGCATATTATAAGATTTTTTATTAATGCTCTCTTTAACTAAAATACTCAGCAAGGTTCCATAAGTCGGTCTTGATTTTTTATAACAAGTGTAGGTAGCCATGTAATAAATGAGATAGTATAATCCTAGATGAAAAGTTTAGGCCACTATCATCTCTAAAGATATGTTCCTAACTTTTGGTGAAATATTAGTAATCCATCAGCTCATTATCAATTACCGTTATCCAAACGACATGTCAATTTTATGATTCACAATTTTTAATGTTGTTTATTGTGCTATCTATGATATCTAGCTATCTATGATAGGTTCTAAGAGACGCGATGATTGGCGTTTCACAACACAAAGGATCTTTTGTATGCTTACTTATTTTTAATGTTATGACTCAGCGGCATTTTTTGCAAAACGGCAAAACCAAAATGTTTTATAAAAACATGCTGCTGGATATTTCGTTCGCGCTTATGAAAAACAACGTTCTCTCTGTGTGTGTAGATATTTATGTACATCATGGTGCAATTGCACTCATCGGTTGATGAAAAACAAATACTGTTTCATTGGTTCGATAAGGCGGTACAACTTATAACAGATCAAATAAACAAAGAACTATCGTACTAAATTCGTGCATGAACAGTCAGATAGTCTTACTAGAGGCGGTGAGATGAGGTAAGCGACCTTAAAAGCCACTTAGCACAGTGCGCTCTCCGCGCCGGCGCCGCTCGCTGCGTTTCTTATTACTTAGCGAATAATTCGGGTAATAACTAGCTACTCCGGGTCCGCTTCCATACTCGACTGCTACAATTGCCTTACTATCCTTTTAACAGTGATGTTCTTGATGTGTTCATACTGTATGCAGGACTTACAAAAAAGACTGTCACGCTGACAAAAACAGGATATTTTAAATGTATTTTTTTAACTAATTAACCACTTTACCTCTAGCGGGCAAAAACTTATCTTCATAAATATATTTTTTAATTAAACTAAAAATAAAGAAACCAATTATAAAAGCGAAATAGTGGTCTTAAGTGGCGGCTAATTTTAATTTTATTCAATGAATATTTATCAGAACAGTATAATAGCTTACGTCATTACACAGATACATTGTATCTAGAAAAAGATAAATGGAAATGAGAGATATATTGAGTAGCAACAAAACACCTGGGGCATTTTCACGTCTGTTCGGCCACTATAAGAGCATCAAATATCAGCCAATAGAAATTTCTCATTTCCGTGCCTACATCACTGATCCGGCATCCATTTCAGTTAGTGAATTTAAAAGGTAGGCAAACCTACATCTTTCTTAAATATGAAAACGAGGAAATCACAGCTTCTGATACCTGTCCAGATGACAGATAGGAGCTGTCTATTTTGTATTTCGGGTTAAATAATTCGTGTCTGCTCCAAAACCTATGTCATGCGTATCACTAGTGTACCTACAATGGTCTCATATAATCATCATCATCAGCCTATATCCGTCCAGTGCTGGATGTATAGTCTCATATCATCATCATCATCATGCCAGCTGGAGGACGTCCACTGCTGGTCTCATATAAATAGTACCATTTTTCTTTCAATGGATTTTGTGAACAGATCAATGTAGGCAGTGTTGGCTGCTATGAGTTTGAGTGTTAAGTCGGATGGAGCGAGTTAATTAACGTTTATGCGAAGTCATCAAACAGGCGTGAGCGCGCAGCCTTCGGGACAGCCCAGGAGCGCGACTTCACTCTGCGCCGCTTTTAATTAAACTCTGGTTCCACGGTGCTAAGAAGCCATCTGCATACAATCCACTTAACAGCACATCAACCCCTTGTCTATAAACTTAAATAAAACAAATATGTCAATTGTAAAAGTTGATGCGGCTACGTGAAATAATTAATTCACTAACGAAGAGCTAAACTAAAATAAACCTTCTATCGATTTGCGATTGTACATCTTTGCTGCAAATGTGTGAAAAAAAGCCAATAAATCACATGTGATGCGTCCGTGCTCCTAGCGGGGTTAGCCAATTACTTTACTACGTCTCGCTTCATGGAAGCTAACTAGTTTCTAAATTCTTCGTATATTTAATTTAGCTTAATTGGTGTGGATACACGGCGGCAAGCAGTCGACCGAGAATTGGAGCCTCTTTGTTGGCGAAATCTCGTTCAATACGGTACCCTTGCGAATTACGTATGAAGCGCACTCTCTTCTTTTATCACATAAATGATATTGTTTTACTGTGTACTTCCAGCATTCGTCTATGTTGTTTCAAGGTCAACGTTATCGGAAATCTGAATTAACTTTTAGGGTCGGTCGTCGGCGGTGTCGAGTAGCCGAAGTATCAGCCGACTGATACAAATGACACTAGCTTGAAATTACCGTAGGAGTCCTATTCGTGATTAGTAAGGATTATACGGCATTACATAAAAGCTGTCTATATCGTAAATAGTCTTTGGGAACTATTTAAAGTACCTACATATTGAATGTCTTATATTTTATTTATTCTCGTTCCACCAATTGTTGGTAGGTTCATATAAGAGATTATTGTAAAGATGATGTCAACCGTATCTTTAAATATGATAAATATTGTCTTTATGAAGTCATAAAAGGAAAGGACAATCGTGTTTGTGGGTGCTCAAATGGTGATGATGTGAATGGTACAGGAAACTCGGCGCGTGCGCGGTAAACTGATGTGAAGATGAGCTGCGTGGGCGCACCCCCACTAATTTATTATTGTACAACAATTGGCTACTCAGTGTCTTAAAATAATATTCATTGACACACATTTTTTAGTAACGGGCCTATAGTATACGTACCTACTAATCTTAACGTATGATGTTATAATAAAAGATACAATTATACTTGTTTAAATAAGCCGCTTGTCTTACTGCATAGTTGCAGTTAAAATTGTCTTGAAACTTTGTCAGTATGTGATGTCAACTACGAGGTTGTGTTACTATGCTATACAAACGGTAACTAATTCATGATCGCAGACTAATATTTGTAGGCATAGCCTATTGTAGAAATTACATTAACAAATTCAAATATTAATAGCACTAGACTACTGACATTCTGCAAGCTATAAACATTGTTCTGAAAATGTTCACCAGCATCCGAACAAGGAGAGAGGTGCGGTGTACGATTACCCGTGCGGTGATTGGTAACTGCGTTGTTGGTATGTGTACAACGTACTTACTTATATTTTTACGTGTGTGAGAACTGCGTTCGGCGTGGGACGAAGCACTGCATTTTTTGCGAACGCGAGATGAACCTTAGGTCGTTGAACTCGGCGGCTTGTCTCGGTGCCGAATTTTGCCAACGGAGCGCATCTTCCAGCCACTTTACTTAACTGCAGTTTTAATAACTTACATTGGCTACTAAACACAATACATAATACGTATAATTCCGCATAACGTATATTTCCGCATGTAACATTATTTACGTTTTAAATAAATACGGATCTAAATGAAGAACGAAAATTTTAATTTAAAGAAATCTTGAAGTGTTGGATAAGCACGTTGGTAACACTGGTCGCGTGTCAGTATCGGACGACGCCGACGGCCTGCCGGCACGCATTGTGAGCAGGCGAGCGGCACGACGAAACAGCTGGTATCATTGCTCACTCATTAGACGGTGAAAAAATTGATCAGAAACAACTAATTAGCACCGCTGCCGTGGTTATTTCCCGTCTTTCATCCGAGAGGAATGTATGACCGACGCGTGCTTTCTTACTTTATGAAGCGCAATAAGTTTGCGACCAGGCAGACTATAAAGAAACCAGCCGCCACCAACCAAGATAATGCGCAATAAAAATTCAGAACGGTGCTCTTCCACGAACGCGATATAGGCTACTGATATAGTTTTAATGCTATTACTTCCAACTAATTGCATAGCAAAATTAAACTTTATGATTCATCGCTTTAAGCCACTCATTATTTGGATTGGATCGCTGAAATATTTGTCGAATTATAATGAAAGTAAAATACTGTTACCAAAATGTTTGGTCTGAAGATTTGATTATTATTAATCTGAGATAAAATGTTTATAATAAGATCATGTTTAGTTGTTAAACTTGTTAACCATTTTTTAATAGAATAGAAAATTCCTTTATTGGGAAGGTAGGCTACAAAAATGTGAATCGGATACATGCAACCGTTATTAGGCTATAATCTTTATTATTTATAAGTAATCAGACATAAAAGCAAACAGAATTTTAAATATTATAAGTATAACTGTTTTTTATGCGTAGCCGTTATCAAATGATTCTTCGATTCGTACAATATTTGAGTAGGTGTTTGTGGCTCAGACATAGAAACTTACAAAACAAACACGGATGGTCCAACAATCGAAACTGCCAAGTGCCTAGTAAACACAAATCGACGTATGAAATTTTGCTCAACTCAAAATTTATGTCAAAATACAGCGAAGTAGAATTGAAGGTAACAATAAGCTGGCCTTGTGTCGGACATTGACCACGATTTTATAACAAATGATTTGCAGCTCTGCATTATTAAGATGATAGCCAGCCGAGTAAAAAATTACTGGATATTTTGAGTCAAACGACTATAAGAAACGTATAAACGAGCTTTTAGACGTCACGCTCGGTGGCGTGCGCGCCACAAAAACTAGCACACGTCGCATTCGTGACTGCCGCCGCCTGCGCCCGCTTCGCTGCACGCCCGCGCCCCGGTCTGCTCAATCCAGCTATTGACACATCGCAATAGCTTGCCTAATCCAAGTCATTGGATAGACACTCATGGCGGCCTCTGTCTCTCGACATTCATCCTAGATTTACTGTATACAACGACGAAGTTGTAAGAAATATGGTTCAATAAACACACGTGGGGTGATGTTGTTACCCCGTATGACTCATGTGTTGAGGAGTCCCTTCATTCGATTCATTCAGTCACATCATATTGTGATTTTAATAGTTCTTGGTATGTCCTTGCGATAGTTTATGACACGATTCGATGAAGAAATTGAAGCAATTGAATAGCCTGTTGTGCATTATTAATATATTAGTTTTTCCTTAATTTGTTTCCTAACGATGCGCTAAGAAGAAATTGTTCTAAGAATTTAGTTACGATTACGAATAAACAACAATGGTATGAGATGACTGTGTTGCATTAGAGTGCACGTTAGTTTGCGAGGGCGAGGGGAGGCAAGCGTGTCCTCGGGCAGGTCGCGAGCCACGCAAACTCGTTCCGCGGCGCACTTTCGCCGCTCCTCGTCTGCTCGCCTGCGCCGGAGTCTATTGCTAGCTCACTTGCACACACCGCACCCTTCTCCCTCTTTTGATACACCCGGCATGGACAACTTACCGGACATGTTGCAAACTTGCAAGCGAGTCCTTTGTTCTCCATGTTATATTTTGGCGATTTCGGATTATAATACTCTTGAATTTTTAGTAAAAGATATTCTCTATCGTCCCCTAGGACATATGAGATGTACACAACGCAAGCCCCTCTATGTCTAACTATCAATTCTGCCAATTGAAGTACGCTTACATGATAGATAAACATTTCTCAAAGAATTAAACGAAACAAATGTTTCCATACATGAACGTCGTTAAAGAATGTCTTGTGCTCAAGAAGTGGAAATAATCGGTGCAACACATTGACCGGCTAAAACTCTACACACAATCGACGGGGCGGGCGGAAGTGTGGCAGTGGCGAAAAGCTCGCAACTGCATGAGGAGAAAGGAAGCGGCGCGCCGCGCGGTGTGATAAGGCGGCCGGCTGGCGTCGGTCGCGGGGCGAAGGGGGTGAGACAGGGGGGGTGGCGGCGCGGGGTGCGCGCGCACTGGCAGCCCCCTCGCCGCGCCACTCGCCTCCCGTCAGTCGCCCGCCGACTCCGCTTGTGCTTGTGTGACTCGCGCCGCTCCGTGCACCGCACTCGTGCTCCGAACACGACGCGTGCCTCCCCGCTGTGGCCGCGAACGCGACCTCTACGTTACCGGCGAAACGTTTCTCCTAACTTACGTGCAACTTGCTATGTTTTAACTTACGGACATTTTCACTCCCTTACCCGGCTTGTTTATCCCTCATCATGTAAGTGTTACGCTCATTCTATTAAATGCGGCATGGTCTTGTCGAAATTCGGAACTCGCGACCAAGTGTATATCGTGAAAGTTTGTGAATAAAAGGCTAGTGTGTTTTTGGCAATCGTGTTTCGTACCCATCTGTCTTGTTAGTGTTTGTCTTTGTTTGTGGACGGAGATTAATCATCGGCGATTTCCGAAATTCGACGGAAAAGTTTCCAACAATAGGAGCGAGCGGTATGTTTCTAGTGCCGGGCACTGCTGCTGGTTCGTTCCGCTCGCTCCGCCGCATGAGAGCTTTCGCCTTGGTTAAAACCTGCTAGGTGCAGAGCGGCCTGCGCCACTCGCACGACAAAACCTAAGTTAAAGCTTTCATCGATATTGCCTGTAATGTAAAAGTTACGCTAAGTAGTCCCTAATCCCTTACGAAACTTTTCTCCTTCATCATTCAATGTCTTCTACTAGTGGCTATTTCTTCATAGCTTTATGTCTGGATAGTCAAACTTCTTTCCCTAGCTTTTTTGTACAAATATCTTATAAATCTATAAGTTCTAAATGTACAAAATACTCTTGTTGGTTATCTGCTTATTAAACTGCCACAAGACTTAATTTTTTTTCCTATAACTAACTTAAATTTTAAATAATAGATATAAGCCTCCACTTATTCCATAAGGAACTCGTAACTAACCAATATGTTCCCGAATATAATGCCATGTTTTCGAAGACAATCCATAAATCTTTTATATTTTTATTAAATCACTGAAATAATCACAGAGATCCCTCGACTTTCTGTGACAGATAAGCCAAAACTGCATGCTCGTGTTATCATATCTGTTGTGAGAAAATTACGTAGGTTTTTATCTTATCTTTTAAAACAACAATAGCGATGATTCAAAGATAAAAAATGTACCAAAAAATATTCCACGTTCTGAACAAAAATCTATTGTAACTTATGTTTAATTTAATTACACTGATAAATGCATACTACCACAAGCAGTTTACTTTTTAAACACCGAATTTAACTGGATGATATCGTTAAATTTGATAATGTCGATAACAATAAATGGAATTATAATCGTATTTGAGCTGTCTACAGTACTGTTCTATAGAAAACGATAAAAAGGAATTTATGAAACAGAATTATAATCATGTAAGTAGAAAGATTTAAGCCGGTTAAAGTCTAAATTATAACTAAAAAACTGAAATTCAAGAGTGTTAATTTAAAAAATGGCAAGGCTTATCCATTTAAAATGTACAATGGTTTGTTTGCAACGCTTATGCTTGCTGCGAGGGTAACAGCTGGCCCTGCTACCTGCTCAACAATAAAAACGTGAGTCAATAGAGGGTCCGTTCTACATTATTATTATTGGCCTATTTCAACTGTTATCGCAGAGATAAATTTTAAAAATTATAATTATCAGTCCATTTTGGCAATCATAATTCAATTGAATCCAAGATGGTCAGAAAATATGCTTATCCTGTCCCATGCCAAAGAACTAATTATAAAAATGTTACCATATTATAATAATAGATATAATGAGCACACACTCAATGTTTTTTTTTATAAAATAGAAGTCGTAATTAATCGCAGACAGAAAAACTATTCTCCACACATTTTTATATCTAATTGATTCTTTTTTAAGCTAAATTGGCTAAACGTGGAAACTCTGACATTTAATTACGGTATCAAGGATACAATGACTAACTCTTCCAGAGAAAGAACTAAACCTAAACCGACCACGATAAGCTGTCCATTATCAGTTTTCATTATCTTATCTGAGTAGAATTAAAGGGGTCTAAATGAATTACATGTCCAAATATGTCTACGGTAAATCGTCCTTTGATCGCAGCCATTTTATGGAAACTACGTTTCGAAAACTCAGCTTCACATATTTGCAAAAGAACCTATTCACTTTAGATTTTTGCCTCCTTCCTTTAGTCTTAATTAGAATAAGAACTTGCTTGTGCCATACACATTTCAGACAAAAAACTGTGTTATCATGCAATAAGCAAATTTATAGATTCCAAATACCGAAATTACGTTACCATCCATAAATGGTCGACTTCGGCCATATTTGCATGGCCTCGCTAGAGGAATAACCATTGTAACGGACCTTTCCCAATACCTAGTTATTTGGCTCTTCATATTCAAATTGCTTTTTATTGAAATTTTGATTCCTGTCTATGTTGTTGGCGTTTTAATGTTTTGTGCACAGCCAATTTTCCTTATGCGATGGAAATACTGTTTTAATTCATCACACTACTCTGTGTCTGTCATTTAAATTAATAAAAATATTTTACTCCTAGATTTCTATCTGAGACAAATATTTCAATGTGCTAGTGCTAATAAATAATCCGCATTTATCATAAAAAAAGACAAAACGAAAACGTTATTTTCGTAACAGCTCTCTCTGCTTTAAGTATTAAGCCTGTAAGTAAAATCTGAGTGCAAGAATATACTTTATGTGAAATTCTATATAGTGAACATGTGGTGCCGTGATTAGTCTGGTATACTATGTGGTCGATACTATCAGTTGAGTGTGAGAGCGGTAGCAGGTCGGCTGGCCCTCACTCCACGTTCGATAAGGCGTGCACATTAACGGGCGTGCAGCAGCGATAGCGTCGGAATCGTGTAATTTGCGCCTCGTAAATTTAAGCCGTCGCAAATTTTTCGCCTCTCTCGCTAATTACCAGTCCGCCGACGTCCCTTGAGACTGCTAAATGTGCCTCGTGCACGTCCCGAATGCGAAAGTAGCGCTAGTTGCGATCTGCTTTGCCTCGCACACGGTAAACAATAGCCTTTGTTTTGGCTACCATGGTTCACCTACGTGTTCAACAAACCATTTAGTTAAAACTGCATAGAATTTGTATTCAATTAAAAGAACAAACTTATTCTCTATGCAAATTGATGTATGTGATGACTGTATTAGTGAATATAGTGAGTGACATTTTATGCTTATATAATAAGCATTGCATTTATGAAATATTGACTAGAGATGAGGGTTGTTAAATATTTCTGATAACGTATATTTCAAATGAACCAACATGGTTGAACCACTTCCAAAACTGCGCAAGTTACACTGTATCAGTATTTGAATTATATATTTCAGTAAAATTAGCGCAGTAAACATCCTTAAAAGTAACTTGATAACACTTTTTCCTTAACGATGTGAGTCAACAACTGCGCACGATGACCAGCTTATACAGAACCACGCAAGGAATAACAAACGGTGACATCACTTCTGCGACGCTACCGACACATCCGAAACTAGCTAAAACATTCTATTTTGAATCATCGTCGCTAGATTTATGACTTAAAATGCTCTATAGAAAACTGAAACAAAGTCCTTGAAGATTATTACAAACCGCAAGCAGTTTATATTGATGGAATGTCTCACGTGAAAAAATTAAAACCTAGCTTAGATATAACCGGATTTCGATACATACCGAATATATTAAATGTTATGGTTAAATGAAAATTAAATGTATCATTATCTGGAATTATGTAGTCTTAAACAGTAAATAATATAACTGGTTTATCCGAATGAGAACTACATAGAGAGCGACGATTTAAAACAGTGGAATACCATTAATCGATTGTATGCAAATCTAGATGCAGAGAATGCTAAAGCTGAGAGTGCAATGAGTGCGACGTGTCTCCGATCAAGCATGTCGAAGGTGAACGCGGTGGTGGTTTTTGCGTCTAGATCGCCGGCGAACCGCAACTCTACTGTCCAAGGTCACCATGCGATCATACCTGGCCCGCTTTCCGCCTGTATTACCATTGTCCAACGGCCTTGCTGTCTGGACAACTTTTTATCGTCCAACTGAACGCTCTAGTTGATTACCGCCATCTCCGGCAGCGATAAGTCTAGTCAATGATAAGGAAAGAGGACATCGCTCTACAACTGTTGTATACACACGAACAGTGAATACAGTACTCGATAGTTTAACATATTTATTAATACCTTACTCTAGTAGTACCGTTAGCTTTTATACCTTTAACTGACTCGTTTTCTGTTTGAGATGCTAGGATAGATAACTTATTTACTCCAGTGACTAGGTTCAACTGTCCTGTTTGGAACAGACCCATTAAACTAATAGTATCACTTAGGATATGGTTTAAACGGGTTTGATTCTTCAGACATGCGGTTTCCCCAAATTTGTCTTCTGAATTCCAAAACCTGACGATAATCCTTTCTGTTTAAAATAACTCCAGCTTTCTTAATTCAACATCAGCTGCTAGTCTTAATAAAATAAGGTTGCTTTTTAGAAGAATCTTTACACTTCCTCCTCGATTTGGATGGGTAGTTAAATAGTCGGGCTAGTGGTGGCCTCTATAATGTTTTAATTACAATTTCTTTCAAGTATCTTTCATATTCTTCGCTCCTTTTCTTTCTGAAATATTTCTTTAATTATTATTGAACTTGACGTATTATAACGGAAATATTGTTGCCGAATCCGTTAGAAGTTGTAATCTGGAAAATAATTACACGCTGAATTAAATTTTCACACTTAAATATGAGTAAGTACAGCAATTACAAATAAATAATAATGGTGCCAATCATACTTCCTACAACCACGCCACGTAATTCACGAAAAAAGATAAAGCAACTAAATTCATTTACTGGTGAAGGTAACGAATTAAGCGGTACCTTTCAAACAGCTGCACCACGCGTATGGCCGACCTTACCCCGATTTCTGTCGAACCCAATTCAATCGCAAATTATAAAACCTTCGAGAATTCATATTGTAACCGTTCACTTTTCAGCTTGCAAAATTTCGTTGACCTTATTACTGGAGGTGTCTATTTAATATGTATGAATAGCGCGGTTGGGAAATATAAAAATATTTTCAGTCGTATTTCTAAAATACCTAAAATAAAAATGTATGTATGAATTGTTTTATTTAACATTCTGAATAGAATATAACTAAATATACAGAATCTTACCATTAGAATTACAGTACTATGTTTAAATTCTTATACAATAAATACCTGTGCCCTGCCACGCTTTGCTGTGGTACAGTGGTTACAGATATGGTTAATGATTATAATTTTGCTTTAATTAAAACATGTTTTGCGCTATCAACTATCGTTTTGTCAGCGTTGAAGTTAATAAAATCAATATTCATGATAATAAAGTGGACAGCTAATGTGTGGAACCTGGGCCCACTATTCAATAGTAACTGTTTATATACCGTTGGACAGTGCTATTCAATTGAAACATTAATTACTATTACGACTATGCTCAAATGTTAGTATTTCCGGAGATACGATGTCATAAAACTCAACTCCATATAACATATTTTATAAGGTATTTTAAAAGGCAGACCCGTTCCAGACGTGCATTCAATTACAAACAAAATATTATATATTTCTTGTTCTTGCTCATTTACTACATTCATTAAAACACTATCATTTAAATAGTCGGCGGGGGTCACGAATTGTTTCTTTGTCCTAACACCTACTAGATACTAAATCAGCGCAAATTCTACGGCACTTAGCCCAGCCAAAGCAATCACATTGTGTTTATCGTCTTCCCCATACTTGATTTCGATCAATTAATATGTAACAATAATACGTTCTTGCCATAATTATTATATAGTTTTATATAGAACACAAAACAAACTCATACACACATTCGACCGTATTCGTAACGTAATACTAACTTACAGTCTGCTTAAAAATACCTTCCCTTTCGTGTCTAAATTATTCTATTGAGAGTGGGCTCTAAATTTCCCTTTGTCCTTTAAATTAAACGTATTCATTTGCTCTATTTGTTATAAAGAGTATCTATAATTGATTACTCAGTTTTTATATTAATTCATTATTATCTGTACTCTCCTCTGGTTTAGGATTTCTCCATCCAGTTAAATAAAACATGGATATATATGTACTATGTTGGTGGCTGTTTAAGGTTTCCAGGCGAGCTTCTCGCATTCTGTTTGTCTTGATAGCTCAGTGGTTAGAGCGTCCTCCCTACCGGAGGGAGACCCAGGTTCGAGTCCCGGTCGAGATCGTGGATGCGGGCAAGCGGTCTGGTTGCCTTTTAAGTGGAAAAGAGATTATTTTTTTAAACACTCCGCCCGCGCTTTTCAGATGCCTAACTATTGAATCTACATGATATTCTCGATGGTAACTTGATCGAATCGGCGATCTCACAAAGGCCCGCTCGACTGTTTTTCCCCCTCCTGCGCCCACCCCTGTCCCCGACCGCTCTCACGAGATTCTTATTTAGATTCGCTTCCGTCTGATTGCTCTTGGTAATCTTTTCACTGGGTTATTGAATGTCTTCCCCGTGCGTGTCGAGTACCGAAGGAATCTCCCAGCGATCGGCGCCGACGTGAAAAGAATCGACCGCCGATATCATTTGAAACCACCATACTCAATTTCTCGTTTAAATGTAGAAAATAAAAGGATGTCCATTTGCTTTGTGTTCCTTTTCAAGGGGGTTGGACTTGATAACTTGGAATCAGGATGGTGGAAAACAATAGTCCTTTTAAGCCTTTATGTTGATTAATATACGAGAACGTTTGTCGCAATGTGTTGGCAACCAGTTTTAAATATAGTAACGTTTATTTGTAAACTATACAAATTATGTTCACATGTTTGGCTAGAATAACAAAAACGAAATACCTATTTATACTCTTTCTAATTAGTCCTTTGTATAAGTTCACTTTTCTTTTTTCATTGGTACTTAACTAGGCTAATAAAAACTATACAAATGTATTGATTACTGTAAGCCATAATTACCATTGCTATTTTGAACCTTGACGTAACTAGATTCGGTCAAGCGCAGCACTTGTAATTATTGTTACCTGTTTCCGTGTTACAAAGTCGGTACAATCTAATTTCACGCCAGCTAATTTACAGAGTAATCGGTGCCATTTCAACAAGCTTTAATAAAATCATAATTTAGTACTACTATTTCAGTCTGTTAGTCAACAACGTTTGAATCATTAAAAAGATTGGAACAGTTCCGAATCGCTTGGAAAATGTGTTGGATCGAGCGAAGCGCATCCTCGCCGCGTGAAAACCGTCCCGATGCATCATGTTGAAAATAAAATTTGAAGATTTATGCACGGTGAAGAGCGCGACGTTGCGTTGCCGCACACCGAGCTATTTTCAACCAGGTTATGCTTTAAATAGCGCATTACGATAGGATTTGGTTTCACGAGTTTTTCCCTGTTCCCGGCCTCAGACTGTTACGTTACTAGTGGCAGCGCCCACACAAAGAATTTTTCTGTGCGATGATTCCCCTGACACTTATTGGCGTTGCCGCCGCGCTGTGAAAACACTTTTACATCTTTTCATAGTTTTATTGTGATGGGATTGACGTCAAATAATAGATTCCTGTTCCTCTGCTCAAAGGCTCACTGTTTTGCTAATTTACATTGCTTAATGCTTAAACTGATAACGATGTGTTGTTAACTGTAGTCACATTATCCCTGCAATTCATAAATAATCAAGTAATAAGTATAAATATATTGAAAAAGAAAATCTTATTATTTATAATATTATGTATTTAGTTATTTCACCATTTACGTATGTTGTTAATAATATGATTTGGAAGTAAGACAGATGGGTGTACGTACAGATTATAAAATATGAATGATTCGTCATTGCTGTGTAAGTTAATAATAAATATTCTGTAACATTGGCCATCAAATCAATATGCTATGTATAACCTTTTTACCTACTCAGTTATCATTTACACTGTGTACCTAATTCGTTATTGTATCATTATCATAACTACATTGTTGTTGTGCTATTTAATAATGTATACACCAAGTAGGTTATTGAGGTAGCAGACCGGAGGCGACGTTCTACGGTATGAGGTACCTTTCTGCCTACATAGCCAGCATCCGAATTAAAAACTATGATAACTGCTAATTCCTCTTGCGCACCTTCAATAGTTCATAATGCATTCTATGCTGGCCAATAACATTGCGACAGAATGAGACCTGACATTAATTTTTGCCTGAAATCTGCTGCCAGTGAGGGTGTCTCGTTTGGCTGAGAGCGCGACGCTCTCACCGGGCGCGGGCCTAAGAACGGCCGCCGCGCCTGCTTGCTAACCCGGTAGCCGCTTGTGCTTGGCTCCGGGGTGAAACGCCCGGAGAGTAACCAGTGTGTTTTGTTGTTCGCAGAGTTGAGCCCCGCACCGCACCGGCTTGCTCGCTGACCGCCGAGCCGCTAATCTAGCTTTTTACGCGCCCCACCGTCGCCCGCCCAGATCCGCACCGGCCGCCGCCATGCTCGCGCACCAAGCACCGCTCGCCCTCTACTAAACTCAACCGTCAACATCGACAAGAACGCGTGTGATCATAATATTTTAATACTCGCCTAAATAAGCTTGCAACGTCGGTGTCTTTAATTCTAACTTAATTGTAAGATTAATCAACTAGTAAGTAGGTACCTAGCGTGGTAAACGCGCGTGAAACTGCAAACCCCCGTCCCGTGCGTGTGTGTAGTAGTGTAGTGAGGGTGCGCGAACGCAACGCCAGTGGCCGCAGCAGCAGCAGCTCTCTCTAGACGTGACCAGTGCATGCTGAGAGCGCGCAGGCGCGCTCGCTCCCCGCCGCCTATGCGCCGCACTCGCACTGCGTAATAGCGCGCGCATCTACCGCCCCTGAATTTTATGACAACGATGGCCACCATGGTGAACATGAATAACCTCTTAAGTGGCAAGGACTCGCGTTGGCTGCAACTTGAAGTGTGCCGCGAATTCCAACGGAATAAGTGCTCGCGACCCGATACCGAATGCAAGTTTGCGCATCCCCCGGCTACCGTGGAGGTGCAGAATGGAAGAGTTACTGCGTGCTACGACAGTATTAAGGTGAGTCATCTTTTTTTTTATTGTCGATAAACGTAAACAGCTCGCAATCATTCTTTCTAAGACTTGTGCAGTTGCGATTTTCCGGTTGAACAAGAAACAACCCCTCAAGGCGACATTTCGCCGCCGCCATTCCGCTCGCCGACCTCAATCCCAAGGCTAGCTAGTGACGTCACTCCCGCCGCCGCCGTCGTTCGTCTACTATTGTATGGGAATTGGCATAGCGCTAACATAATGAACAGGACGATGACTCGCAGCCTTAACTTGTTCTCTATACATATAATTATATGTATTATTTTACCTACAAAAACTGTCAAGTACCAGTTACATTCAGACTGATGGTTCCTCGTCATATACCAGAAAAATGAATGAACTGGCTCTGGAGGATTTTTTTTTATTAAGTTTACTTAAAGAAAACATCCTTTGTATTATATCTAACAACCAATAACTTTTGAAAAGTCGAAAGACGATAGTTCTGTGCCATTCTAAAAAAATGCGTATCGGCAATTTTTCACCTTAGACAGACGGATATACTTATAAAAAACTCACTTTATGAGTTCACTTTAGCCTCTTCTGTCGGGGATCCTAAAAACACAAGAAACATACGAACTATCTCTAATTCTCTAATGACTTTATAATATTCTCCAGTTTCACAACATTCTGGTTAAAATAAACTGCAGATTATAATTAAATTGTGTTCGTTAAGCAAAATTTTAATGTCAAAGGAAACATGAATATTTTATATCGATTTGCACAAATAAAACGGTTTATCGGTAAGTTTGCTCGACTATTACATGCTACAGCGTTATCAACACGGTAGAATAACGTGATAACGGGTAGGTATGTATTTCGGGCGAATGGAGGGCGATAAAAATTAAAACTGACATTTAAACACGCACCTCCGTTGCTGCACCGCCTCGGGCCGCAGGGTCTTATCGCGATTATGTCCACCCGTTCGACTTTCCAAATAACACAGAGCGTTTATTTTACTAAATATTCTGTAGCTCGTTATCGTTTCCATTATTTTGATTTCGTAGTCGAAAAAATTGGTATTGGCCTGAAATGAAATTTAATGTTTTTAATTCAACAATCTGTCTATTGAACGAAGAAATAAATAAATAGATGGTATTTTCTCATTTCTTAATATCTTTTCCCCTTCGTATTTTCCTTTGATGCTTGGTTGAATAACGCGATCAAGAGATAAAACGCACTGGGATCGAGAGCGAGCCTGGGCTACGGTAAAGATTTTCACATCTACGAACTAGTGTGCTCTATTCATGTTTGCAACGTACAAAGAGGATACATCGACAGTGCTTTGCTTTTTACAGTTCGTCGTAACAGAATCATGGCGGTAAAATGACACACCTATTTAATCTAGAGAACTCTTAATTCACCTATTTATTTTCTCTATCTACATAGGAATAAACTAGTTTATGCTTTAGCGCCCAAGCTCACTGTAAAAGAAAAATTGTTAGGTGATTGCCTTTTTTTTTAATAAACAGAATAGAATCATTTATTAACACTAATATAAATCCAGTAATACGATGTTTGGCTTATATTAATAAGCCAAACATTAAGATTAAAATCTTCGCGAAATGTGTGGTCCATTCTCAAGTAAGACCACATAATATCATGGCGAGCTATCTGTTGTGTTAACAGTGTACAGCAATATACAATGTGTGAGGTTGCACTAGGTAATTCGCTTAAAGCCCGGCATGATGTTTAGTCCGAGACTCTAAACAATGAGCCTTGCGTACATTGTGTGGGCTTTGTGCGCCCTGGTGGTATCGCGCCATCGCATCCACACTGCATGCACTCTACAATACTGTCACTTCGATGCTCAATTGCTCAGCATGCCATCACCTTATTAAAATCTTTTGTTTTTTATATAGGAATAAAGTTGGATTAACTCAGTTATTCAAAGTGCATTATGTCTCTATATGAAATTTCGTTATAGGTTTATCAATTAGATAAATACGAAGCTTTCATTACAAACTCTATAAACGATAGTTGTGAGTTCCTATATTCACATTTGAAAGAGTTTAAGTGGGGTTTAAAAAATACATAATAGTGCATCATACTTCAGCGCACTAATCTGTACGATAAAAGCATCTCAACGGTGGAGAATGCCGCTTATACTGTTGACCGGCGATGGAGCGTCCAGATATTTAACTGGCGGGACGAAAACGTAAACAACGGCTTTGTGAGGTGCACTAGTACTGGCTCTTTGAAGCAGCCTTCCGTTCGTCTGCTGGACTCCCGCCCGCCTAATCGGGTAAAGTGAAAACTTCGTTCTTCCATCACTGAAACCTGAAACGATGTTGTTGTTAGATTTTCCTTTATAAACATAACGCCAATAAAGCGTTAAAGTAGATACAGATTTATGACGTGCATTCTATTCGGTTTAACTGCAGGATATGAGTAGAGAGATATGTGGTATTAATGTCATCAGCATTGTATTAAATATTAATCTGTTAGCTGACGTAATTGTATATATTTTCGATTATTTTTTTATTAATATTTTATGTCAGATATAAACGATTTCGGAATACATTTGGAATGCCGCAAGGTAGTATTTTGGGTTATATTAGTATTTTATTAAACAAAACTGCTAATAATTCCATAAAAAGTTGTCATCGTCGCAGCGGTACGTCGGTAATCGCAGGCTGATCAAACAAACCCGCAGCTCATACCGCGCCCCGCACCGGTGCGCCTTTCGCGAAACGTCTCCCGTGATTAAGCCTTCAATTACGCGATATGACGAGAGGGTCATATTTGATTAGGCTACGTGTTGTGTTGATTAAACTGAGCTTATTGCCTTATTCACTTACCTCACCCACGCGGCTGATATCTACCTGCAAGCGATGTGACGTTTTGTCAACTGGATTGGCAAATGTCTCATCGCATCTCGTATGAGACTCTCAATTCGTCGACATTAAAACGACCCTGAAACAGTGACCGCGAGTCATGTTATGACGCAGGCGTGAGCAGAAACATAACTTTTAATATCACGTCGTTTTATAAGTGTAGGTAAATATTACATGGTTGCATTCATTGATTTAATAGAACTCGGCAGTGGTTTTTTCGTACTGTCATGAATAGACGATCTAACGTGCGCTGTAGTCATCGTCTTGTGAAATACATTAGATGGTGACTTGGTTTTATTCAATAGCGTCTTGTTTGATATTATTTTATATTTTAATAGTATATACAACGTCAATTACTCAACTATCTTTTTGAGAGAGAACACCCTTCAAAAGGTGAACTCCATCAAAAAGGTAAGGTGCGCAAAACTCGTAACCAAAATAAGACGTATGAATGTGGACGAGACAAAAGTGATTTGCAAGGATCGTAGCGCGTGGCATTCTGTAGTTTCTGCCTACCCCCATGGGAAAAGGGTTTGAGTGTATATATTATGTATGTAATTAATTGACATTCTTCATAAAAGTAGTCGATCTATGAACGCTTATAACAGGGTATTAACATAGTCTGTATAAATTACATATATCAGAAAACCTACGCATACTGTGAAATACCGCGTGTGCGCATACTAGTAGATACTTGGTAAAGGGCAACAGCGAAAGTGTGCGTGGGTTCAGGTGAACTCTGTTCGCAAAGCTTGCAGTATAGTTGCCATACGTGGGCACTGATAGATGCACTGGCAGTCGCCGTCGGTCCGCGCTCCACACTCGAAATAGAAGTACACAACCAACCCGTCCACCCACACGCTCGCTTTCATCGCACAACTGATTTGTAAGCAAAATCACCTGTGAAGACAAACATCCATTTTAAAATGAATTCACCAAGTATTTTATATTTGGGTATAAACGTACTCAAGTCACACATCGTTGATTGGTTAAATACAAACATGATATTATTACCAAACGCATGCAGAACAAAATTAGCGAAATAAAGTTGCGATCCATACTTCCAATTCTAGGAAAATATAAATCTTCCAAGAATTAGAGCTCAGTCAATAAATACTTACAAGAGTTTGTGAATCCTGTTGCCCTATTGCATTATTGTTCTTGGAAAGGATATGAATTTAAATTGTAATATCAATATGTACAGAGAAAATCCATTGCATTTATTGATGAACAATTTAGTAAATAAAATCAAGAATCCCTTGATAAACTCTCGTCACTTCAACTCGGTCGATTTGCAAATTAGAAAAACGCCTGTTAAAAAATCTGGAGCAAAGGCTATTTTGCTTTGGGTTACTCCTCTTAGGGGTTTGCAAAATTCGTCCGCCAAGTGTTCCAGTGTTGTACATTGTAGCGCATTTGGACCATTTAAAAGCTAACAGTAAACTGAAGCGCGCGTTGTTCGCCCCGCTGGTGATTCATAATATGTCGGATAACTTCATGGTCCGCAGACCTATACTGTCTTCTGCATCAATTTTTTTTAACTATTTCATAAATGTAAGAACTGTAACCAATATGTCTTGTAGCTATCTACCATATCATAACGGGTATACACTATGCAACGTGTAATTAGCAAATAAATCACTGAGATGCGATCACAATGTATGTAATTAAGAAGCGAAATAATATAAGTCTCATAATTAACCTAGAAGTCTATTTTGAACACTGATTTATAAACGAGGTCACCAATCTCCGACTGGAGATTGTTTGTGAACCTTCACGCATTGTAGATAGGTAGACGATGCCGAGACGGCGGGCTCTGTTAGAATAACAGGCACCGTTACGTGATTCATTATAGATATGTACGTCTGCTCAGTCCGTCCTGCCTGGACCGCAATGACGAGAAATTAGCTATGGAATGTTTACTGCCTACGTGGTTCACTTAGAATCTGTAATTGGAAAAGCACTATACATTTGCAGAACCAATCAAACTAGTTCTGATTCGTTTATTATATGAACATTTGAGCGCGATATTATAAATGCATAATTGGATATTCTTTATTTTATTACATAGCGATATCTATACTTCAATATAACGCAAGATGCATTCTGTTACGTTTGATATCCATTACACACATGGTTCCTTCAAAATTTGGTCAGACTGGATATTTAAACAGTGCTAAAACATAATAAATCCTTACATACATTTTGAAGAAAGATAATGAACACTAATGAAGACATTCCATTAAGAGTGTTTATTGTGCTCAATTTAGGTCCCCCGAATGAACAATCCATCGGGTTCGGAGTAGGGTTGCGTTTCGCGAGCGAACGTTCATTAACTTTGTGCAGCAGCCAACGTTGTGGGCGCACTCGTCGCGTGCTATCGTTTGCATTAGTTTTTAAAAATCACTTAATCTGACCTGGATTGAACGCCAGCATGCTTCAAGTAATTGCTGCATAATTTGTCGTTCTCGTTTTAATTTGTACCCGCTTTCCGGTGACTCTCAACTGTTTTGGTTAATAACGTACGTTTCCTACGTAGACAATTCCTTTTGTTATTGTTTAATGTTATTGACTTGTCGTATAATTATTCAGACATAACGAAATGTTGTTTCAAGACATCTCAATTACATCGTCAGGGACACAAGACAAAAAAATAAGTGCCCTTAAACAAAATGTACAACAGCTACTATCTACTATTACTACTATTGGACAACAGTAAATAAATATAAATAAATAAATATTCCTGGACGTTATGACACACAGCGCCACCTAGTTCCGAGATAAGCAACGAGGCTTGTGTTACGGATACTAGTTGGTCGATATACTACATATATACTTTTTTTGTAAATACATACATATTATACATAGATACATCCATGACTCGAATACAAAATGTTAATGCTCATCACACAAACATTTGTCCCTACCGGGATTCGACCCCGGGATCCATAGAACAGAAGGCAGTGTTAACTACCGCAGGACTAATTGGGTCGTCAAATCAGTATGTAAATGCACAACATATTGACGACTATATTGGATGCAATTGTACGTAATTCTCTTACGAACTTCAGTCGGTAGTCGAGAGTCGTTACACAGTTATAAATAACAGATTTTAATAAGATGTCCAACTTTCACGTTGCGTGATAAGTGGGGTGTCACGTTCCGTTCGCTCTCGGATTTCGCCACTCTCCGTTCAAATTGCACTCGGGCTGGGCATTCGTGCGCACTCTATACACTTAGGCAACGATTCGATATTACAACATTAATTGCAAAGTAGGTAGACTAATAACTTCATTATTTCTCTCGTAAACTAGCTACTGTATATTTTCATTCACACAGTTTGCTACCGTTGAAAAACGGTTTTCGGCTATGTCTGGTGAATATGTGCTTTCTAAAAACGTCATTTTCTAAATTTAATCTCCAATGAGCGTAGAGCGCGGATGAAAAATACTGTCGTGCCGTGTCCATTAGGTAAAGTATATTTTTAGATGGCATTCTCGGCACATAAACTATCATTCCACTTTCAGCTAATATCATCTCGCAATGTTATGAAAGTGTTTCAACATGGCATTAATAATCCCTTAATGATCATTAGTGGCGGTCATTTCGAGCAGGCATGATTTCAGTAGAATGAAGATCGAATAGACTATTCCCACTATAGCATTTCCAGAGTCGTCAATAAAAAATACCACGAATCGTTCGCGAATGAGGAGGGGCGGCGCGCGGCGCATTCCTACATGCCGCGCATTTCCATCCGATATTGCGCCGCCATTATGCCCTGCTCCACGGCTCCCGCCCCGTGGGCTTCACCCCGCCGCCCTTTAATTAAACGGTGAGGCCCGAGAGACACGTCTCTACCACCAACGTGGAAAATCACGTAAATAGCTCCAAAGTTATTTTCTCCCATCCTATTGAGAACAAACTTCTAGTTGACTTCCTTATTCTCCCAGACATTCTTTTAGGTAAACATTTTTCGAAGCAACTCGTTAGAATGTACACGATTACAGAACAAGCACATATACACTACTGTTTCATGTTGCCTAAAAAGAGAATAAAACAAACAAGTTCGTAAACATAGCTGGAGAAGTAGTAATTTTTCGCCTGAGTGTAATGGTAAGCAAAATAGGCTCGGAACATTCGTTGTTTCCATGGCAATGGCTAGGTGAAACAATGCGTGTAATTCGACGACATTAACCTCATTTCTCGACACATCCGCGTAATAAAATAAAGGCGGCTCCGACAGGGCTCGTAATGACGCCAGAGGCCCCGAAGTCGGGTGTAGGGTGTAATGAGCGCGACTTATCTGCGCTCATTTGCATGCCGAGTATCAGCCTCGACCTTGGCACCTCGCTTGCATCACGATTCACGTACACAACGAGCCGAATTCGACGCCGCGCCGGACGCACGATTACGTCACCCACGCCACCGCCTGTGCGAGACTATTACGCGATAGCGAAAGTCTAGTTTGACCCTTTATGGCAATATTGTACAAGTCCAGTCTGCAGTGCTTCTACACTTGGTTCAAGTTGTTCTTTGAATAAAGTAGCTGAAATCTTATCTTCTAAGATCACGCAACCATGGACTTTGAGAAGAACTGTGATCATAATTCTTCCTTTTTGCTGATCATCGGGACCGAGACTTCTCGTTTCGAAGAGAAGTAGCTGTTTTCAAGTTTGAGTCATAAGAGTCAGCATTGAATGCAAAACTACCCACGATCTCTATTTTAATAGTAAATTAAAAATGTAATTGCATTATTAAAGTAGGTACTCCTGCTTAGGCTTGGTTCACCACTAAGTGATTTGCAAAGATCTAATGGAGCATTTGATACACATACCCACCAGTTCATCAAAACTATGCACTATGCTTAGAAACAACATTCCTCAATACTTACTTTTTTATACTGATATTGGTCACAATTCGTTGTATACCCATTGTCCTTGTCCTGCTTTCATTTAATCGTGGATGACGTCATGATATAATCTTCAACTACATTGCAATGTATGTCGGTAACTACATATATTTTGTAGCCCAAAATAACGTATTTATTATATTTTATTTGCAATTTGGTTTAATCATTCTTTGCTGCGATATGGCAGGCGATAGTGCTATCTCTTATCCTTGTTTATATTATATTATTTAATCATTAATATACCTATTTTTAATTTATTACATAATATGTATAATTTGGTGGCAGTTGGTCGTGACTCGTGACGCAAAAAATTTTGTACCCAATGATACGCTTAGCACTGCAACCTCTGCAGACTTTAATTACTTTCAAACTTTATGCTTATAATAATAATAAGGGTAATATTAGGTCGGCTACTGCAAGGTACCGTAAGTCATATGAGGGGGGGCATGCTCTTACAAGTAGTTATTATATGTATAAATAAATAAAAATAAATGTGAATGTCTAGCAGCTTAACACGGTTGGAGCAGATCGTTATCCATACTTAGGTCGCCACTCACCGTTTCGCTGAATAACTTAGATCGACAGGCAATCGCTTCGCAAAAGTGCATTTTCAGCCGGAGGCGAGGCGCGGGCTCGTTGTGCCACGCTCTAGCCCTGACGACGCTTTACATGACAATTGCAATGTCCCCGGGGCGAGCGCCGTCGTCGTTGCGACTCTCAGATGCTCCAGTGGCGTCGCTATCTCGCCGTTTCACTACCTCGTGCAATATCGAATGTTTATTAAAAATGAACCCTGTATTTGTACGTATGTGTATGTAAACCCGCCTCGACAATATATAAAGAGAAAGTGTATTTGAGTATAAGTAATATAATTTTTTTCTCACGAGACAGTGAAAGGTGCGAAAGTCATGTGTAAAGCATTACACGTGACCAATTACACATCACCATCGATATTGTGTAATTTGGAGGAACAGAAGTAGAACCGAAGTGCACTTTGGCAGCCCATTCCAAACGGTCAATAATAGAGAAGAAGACGGGGAGTTCGGGCTGTTCTTTCACGACTGCGTTTGCATAATTGAATACATTCACTAGTCGCGGCACGCGCGCCTTCATCCAAATTAGCATCCTTAATTGGCCTACGTATTATTTGCCAATTAAAGTGAATTCTCATCGCGGACGTGACATGAAACCTGTATGGATTTCACAGGAAAGAGGATTGTCGGCTTAGGAACTCCCCGTAAATTATTTTACGCAAATATCTCTGCTCAAGATTTGTAGACATTAATATAATATGAATATTATTGTCAATTCATGTACGGTCAGATCGTATATAACTGGTGATGTACTTCTCGTAAATAGCTTCATTCGCCGCGACATAAACAAAGCCTATACTGATGGCACGTCGTGTATAAATAATGACACATCCAAATGACTCATAAACCCGCCAAGGAGAATTATTGCGTTTTTCATATACCGCATCTATAATATTAATAAAAAATAACTTTCGACAAAGTGCAACGACACGGTTGTTAGAGTTGCAAAACCTGCTACACGAGTTATAAGCTAAAGAGAATGCGGAGCGCAGATCTTTAGCACACGCAAGCCGAATTACTTGATATGCAACGTGGTTACTATGAGGACTAAGGCTTGGATATTGCGGTACTGACTTACGTAAGATATTATTACTTGGTCAACATGTTTGTTTTTTATTTATACTCCAATGCCAACGACAATATCTTAAAATTACGTCAAGTCTCCTAAAACTCTGTGAACCATTGGAACTCGTGAATAAATACATAGGTACAATGTATTCACTTCATATAGACACCCGAGAGAAACCTGAAACATTTATAAAATATTATGAACAAATGGAATGAGGAAAAAGCAAACTAACAACTGTTATTCAATTGGTATTTGACAAACAAGTTTAATAGACGTAATAGTATCAAATAAAATAGAATCGTTTATAGTAAATACGTTGCTCAAACATTATTGCTACTAATAGGCTAGAGGTTTTACAGTAGGCTGCACAGGATAAACGACTAATCCTTAAAGGAAGTCCAGCACATGTTTGCGAATGACGCCGATAATGGTGGCTAGTTTACACCTCTTGGCACACGTTACACAACTGCACAATATTTTACCGGCCACTAAGAAGTGTTGCGATTCAAGGCCAGGCGCGCCGTAGGAATCGAGTTCCTGATCCGTCCCCGGGACGCCTCTCGCTCGCTCCCGCCTGGCCGACTGGAATGCGTGCAAAATAAACAAGTACAACCGGTTTCGTTTCGCATCGTGCGCATTGCCCACTCCAAGCCAGACACAGCCTTTTATCTAATCCCATATTTAACAACGTACATTCACAAACTTTACATTATATACAAATCGAAACAATGACCAGTCGCGTGAGATAAGCCAGATTAGCGTCAGTACCAACTTATTACACGTAGGTATGTTAAGCGTTTAACGCAGCGATATGTCGGGTTTTAGTATTTAAACACGCTCTAAATTTACTCTGTTTCCTTTTTAATCGCATTGCTACAGCGTTTATATAAATACAAGTATGTAAAATAAAACAAATAAAGTAGAAAGTAAAAAAATTTATTAAATATCATACCATTTAACCATCAACCGAACTATTGTTAGACTAGAAAATCGATGCATCGCCTTCGTAGGTCATGGAACTATGATGGTATTCACTGTTATTTTACCTAAACATTCTATAGATGCCTTTCTTTTTTTTCTGCCTCAATATTGTAACATTGTCTGAGCTTACTAATAATTATTTATTCTAGAGATTATTAAATATGATGAAACTTAAAACGATCCTAGAAAACTAGTACTAAATCAGAATCTTAACAGGCCGTTTGTTATTGGTTCAAGAGCCGTGTCATTATTTTAAAATGAAGGACGTAAGCATATGACCATGTGTTATCGTTCACGGCGACCGACGACCGATAGACAACAATACCCATATATCTTCCGACGGCACGTGATGTATCGCTGCCGATCGCACCTCACTACAATTACAAACTAGCCACGACTCATTATATCCCCCGTGCACATACGAAGGTTGAAATAAATAGTAAAGAATGTAAGTGCAACAATAAAACTAGACGATAGACGTGTTTATAATTTTGTTTTAAATATAATTCAATGATCGTTGTACCAACAGCGCGAAACATAAACAAGATACGTAAACGTAGTCTGAAGGTTTTCATTTCGAATCGTTTGATTAAGTCTTATTACACGACGGAGTCGTTGATGAAGCACCCGAAATAATGTGATAGTGTCGTTTTTACGATGGTGTTTACATTCCGTGGTGGCGTTGTCTTGTTACGTCGTGCTCGCGAGATGCCCCACTCAATTAGCACACAGTGAGGATGAGCGTGAGAGTGACAATAGCGCCCGCTCTACGATTCTTTCTAAGTGGTGAGCATTCATTATTTAGCAACACTTCTAGAACAGTTTTTGTTGACTTTTTTTTCACAACTGAAGCTCCATTTCCGAACTCCGGCTGAGACACGAAAGCGGTCTCAAGTGTTATTGAGATCTGAGGATCATACTTTAAATTTACATCTTCGGAATGATATTCGACGAAATGTTTTTTTTATATTTTATTCTTATAATTTCTGTTTGTAACAACTTCTTGTACTGTCCAAAATTATTTAATTGTATGAACTTTTATTGCATAGACGGAAACAAATATTAGGTACCTACTTTAAGACGTCCTTGTTGACGATGGAGTACGTCTCAATGAAACATACAGTATTGCATTTGAGATCATTCGAATATCGTGATGTTAATATCACAGCGTTCTTACCTAGATTATTAGCCTTTTACTGATTTTGGGCAATAAGAACAATGATAACAGAAATGTTTAAAATTTCCATTTTTCACTGAAGTTCATGTTTAGCAGATCATTAGCAATTTCCCGACATTTCGAATTATCTCGTTATTCAATGGAATTACTCTGTAATAAATATAATATTGAACATTACAATAAAAACATTACATAATTTTGCATAAAAACATTGCATAAACATTTTAATTAGGTTATTTTCATTCAGTTAAAATAAGAGTATTTTTGAGGAAAAGCCAAACACTTGGTCATGTAAAGGTGATCAAATCCCATTAATTCAGTTCTCTGGAATTAAATCCTGGCTTGTTTTTCCCAAACATCGTAATTAAAAATAATTCCACAGGTCGGGAGTAATTTATCAATTATTCAACGCCCCAAGTTTGCACACAATTAACTCGATGAGATTTTTTTAAGTACAAAGCGAGTGTTCGCCGTCGGAATGATCGCGGCGCAGTAGTGTTGTAAAGTAGAGCAGAGTAGAGTTTTTGTCGGTAGGTTCGTTAGTCGCTGCGAGGTGACGCCGCTACAGTGCGTCCTCGTGCTCGAGAGCGCTCCTCCAACTCTTTAACTGCCTACATGAAGGACACTTGACGTGCACTCTCCTATTATAAACTGCGCTTTTAATGGTTTGCGCTGATTTTAATTATTTTCGCCATTTTTGGTTCACTTCGTTTGCATCTGGAAAAAATGTTAAAAATACAGTACCGATGCAAAATAACCTTATGAGACCCGCCCACGTTTACTCTGTAAGGAGTACAGTAATGTTTGCAAGAGCTAAGTCCCGACTTCTGTCTACATTTATAAGTTATCCTGTACAAGATAATGAGACACTCAGTCGGAATTTCGGGACAAGCGCTCTTCAACACAAGAGACCTCGACAGGACCTAAATCTTCTCTCGAAGCTCGATCTCTAAACAAGGCGTTCAAAGACATGGACTTTACCGAAACGTAACCATCGACACTTGGATTTATACAGCTGAAACGTTATACAGACTGTTACAGCTGCATATTACATATGCAAATATATTCATTCCGTTATCACACTAAACTCATATTCAGGTGATAATCCCGTTAGTTTGCAATAGGCTGACCGCTTCGGATGCCGCACCAACAAAATCTATTAAGTGCGCTAGCTCGCTCTACCGCTGCGTGCGACAATGCAAGCGTTGTACCGTTTACCGCGAGTCGCGACTAAACGCTCGTGTGTGCTCCACAACCGCGGATTACTACACGCACAATATCCACCAAATTGGATAATACACTTAAAATACAATCGCGCTATGAACGCGCTGTAATCTAGTGACGCGGCTGCCGATGAGCATATTAATTTGTCGCGGGAATAGGATTAGCGGGCGCGGGCAGGGCGAGCGACGCGGGGGGCCATGATGCGTTTACAGGCTTGCTGTGTTCATCCGAAGCATCGACGCTCTTAAAATGACTGCCTCCTCCTGTATTTTGATAGGTAATTGTCTGGTTGCAACAACGTAGTAACTACTTTGTAAACAGACGGGGCTACACGATCAATTTGCATACGAGCTCGAATATCCGCTCTAATTTAAATGTAAACATTTCAGATTAAGTAATATTGTTGTTGAATGGAATAATATTGGAATTGGAAATAAATAAAACAAAGTACAAATGTAGCCGGTATAGCCGGCTCGAGTGGCTATTGTCGGCTCGGGTAGTTTAGACGCTTTTTGCGAGTTGGATGGACAAAACTGTGGGAGCTACTTCAGAACGGCAATATTTCTTAGTTTGATAGCGGAATATTGGTGGTGAGGTGTTGCGCGCCTCCGCCGCCACGCCACGCCCGCCGCCGGCTTCGTCTTCCAACTTTCAAAGAACCCCGCGCCGGAGTGTTTCGCTTCGCAAAAAGTTTTAAACTGTACACTTTATGTTCTTTATTGTCTTCACGGGGCTCTTCTATCTGCGTAAAATTTAAACATCTACTTTTCTCAACAAATCCCAGTGTTGCAAAACGAAACTTCTTCGCGGAGTTTCAAGATAATAAACGTTGAACGGACACAAGGATTTCACGAATGGTTTCCCGATGGCACGTAACGAACAAACATCTGTTTGTAATCTCCTAGCAACAACAGAACGACCGTTATGTCTCTTATGTGTTGTGGACACGCTACTGGTTTTTCAGAAAGCTCCGCCCTTCGTCTGTTGTCTCATAACGCTCCTCCCTTCATGTCTTTTGCTGCCCTACTTGTTGAACAGCAACACTGAATACTTTTGAATTTACGACTCATATGATTCGCTGCCCACCTTTATAGTTACTAAATAATAAAGAAGCTTTAAAGCGTCATTATGTGGCACTATTTTGTAAAGGGCATAGGGAGGTATAGATTTAGGATTTAGAAGGTTCAATGTGTTTAACTTAAAAGTGTCGTAAGTCAACAAGGAGAACCAGGCGCAGTCTGCTGTACCCGTGTCAGCTTAAATCGAAATTTTGTCGTGGGCCGCGGCGGATAGCGCCAGTTAACTTGTAACTCACTTTTGATGTATCGTTGTTTTTGTAGAGTTGGAAGCCTTGTAAACATCGCACCAGCGAAGTTTTGGGTCGCCTGTCCACTGTTTCAAACATTTTGTAAAGCTTTAAATTCTCATTTTTAAATGTAGCATAGATTTAACTCGATTATATCCAGAAGTATTTCAGTGGTTCGGTCAGTAGGACTTAATGAATGGTGGGTGGTAGATTGTACAGCGGCTTCATTGTGTAGTATTACACCAGTGGGGACCGATAATAAAACAAAGCTCGAACCCGACGGTTTTACGAGCCGATCTTGAGCAAAAATAGTGATGGCAGGGAATAAACAGCGTGTAAAGTCATCTGTGTTTAAACTCACAAACATTTTCTTCTATGCGGAAGTATTTTATACCAGTTTACTTTGCATGGCCTCGTTTCATCACTATCTCGAATATACACTACAGTAGCAAATAAATATAAATAAGTCACACCGTATAGGCATAAGCATATTAACAACCAAACATTTTAATAACTAAATAACTATTACTTGGTAAGTTTCATTGCGAGTTAATACTCTTCATTACATATTTAACGCTCATTAGGAAGTTTGAATGCCTTCATGCCGCGTTTGCTTGCGGCTAACATTTAGCTTCCTAGGAAAGTGCAAAACTTTGCCAAATTATAAGTTTATTTTCCGTTGTGTCCGGCATTTATAATCAGCATATGATCATAGCAATAGGCGGGTAAGTGTGCTCACCAGTCGGCTTCTACGGTTTTATGTAAATGGCCGTCGATAAACCGACCTCCAAACGCGTGGCGACGCTCATTTGCATTCATAGGCTCGTAACCCTTCCTCGCTTCCACTGCTTATGCAGCCTCATCCGTAGCGCTCCAGCGTAAAACTTGCTGCTTTGCCTTTTGCACGATAATTTACGACTCCCCATGTAATACGTCCAGGCGATATGAGTTCAGCATGTAAGTATGTTCCGACCGTAAGGTCGCGGTGTTGCCGTTCGATTTACATATTATATTAAACTCGCCTTCGCCCGAGTCCCTATTCCTCTTCTCCACCGGCCGTTACGCCCCAACTTTTCTAAATTTTTCGCCCATAAAGCGCCCGAAACGAAAGTTTCTCCGTCCGCCGCGTGAGGTCGAGTGTAAATACACTTTTTATAATGTACTTAGTCACTCTGTCGCCCCTAAAAATAACTCCATTTAATAAGGACTTTTACAGTGATTTCATATTTTTGTTAAACTTTAGTAAAATTTTGTCTTTTAAGGCTAGAACCATATCATAATGATCTCTTCAATTTAGGCCAAGCCATTAAAATAAAACTATTTTTATATTGACAACATAATCGTCTGATAAGTTGATCAGAAACGTCGAAATCAAAATAAAATTAATACACCCCGTAAAGTGCTTTTATTTTAATGTATATAGTTTCATAAATTAATAGTTACAATATTATTATGATAAAGACAAAAGAACGGGACTTCGGTAAGGAGCCCCGGTTGTCATACGAACTATGATAATTGTTTATGTAATCGGAACTCGAAATTCTTGACAACCGATTTATCCTTAAAAGATCGGTATTGCCCAATCATTGGGGTTGCAGATCACTGATGGTGGTAACTTCGTGTAAACCGCAACTGAGTAGATTATAGCCGACTCCAACGTGTTCCAAAATCACTCAGAAGAAAAGTTACACCCGTATCTTCGGGTACATGTTAATAAAATATATTTTTTGGGCAAAAATTATGTTTTCCATTTTTGTCGTGTACAGTCTGACAACCTAATTGGTATTGGAATACATGCAACTATCGACCGATCCATGTGTGGATCTAAACCAATTAGCTTGTTAGAGTGTATATTATGAATATTGGATTATCTATTTTATAATTTGGCAGCCAAAATTGATCCCAAAGAAAATAAGTACAAGCCAGACTGTTCATACATATCGGAGAGCTGGTTCGTAAATAGTAGCTAACGCAAACTGCAAGCACACAACAAACAGTCGTAGGTGTGGTAGGTAGAACTCGCAACGTCCGTTTCATGTCTGCCACGCACGTACACTCGTCTGGCGCGCCGACTCGCACCTGTGTAAGCAACGAAAGTTACTGACCTTGAATGGAGACCATTACCATTCAATAGCACATGCATTGTCTCTACGACACTCAGATCGATCTATTTCCCTTGCAATTTTCAACAATAAATTTATTTTTTCAATGTACTGTTTGAAAGTCCAGAAAACGATGGCTTGTCGCAATGACTTGGTCATTTTTGGGTCAGTCAGTGAACTTCAGAACCATTAATAAATTAGTCAAAAGAGCTGAGGTAGATCTTTAGGTTAGATACAAAACAAACAATAAAGTCTAGTAACTATCACAAGGAAAACCTTAGAACTAGATCTGGAAAATAAAATTTAATTATTATACGCTCCGTTGACGAACGATGACAGTTCAAAGTACTCTGATGGAAGCTCGCGTGTCACGCAACCAACCCCCTTCAGTGGCCCCTCGTTAAAACTTTCTCAAATATGACGCACGCTTGCAACCCTTTGTGTCACTTTTCCTCGCCTCCCACTACTTAAACGATTACCGTCCTTCAACTCGATAAATCTTAATGCACTTTTTGCCAGTAAGTATTCAAGAATGGTTTTTATATCTTGACAATTCTTTACCTTAAGTTTCTTTTCTTGCTTGATCATGTGATTTAGGGGTATTAGCGGGTGGATCAAAGGACTGGCGGGGTGCACGGGACGCCGCCGGTTGACTCTCCGGCCCGATAGCGTCAATCTAACGCTCAATTAGCCGAATGCGATTATCCGATTCGGATCCAGAATCGCGGGCGTCTCCGGCGCGCGCCTCCCCAAGACAAGCGCGCCAACTTTATTAATTAAGCCGTGTCTTATCTCTTGTTAGCACTCATTCTATTATTTGTCTTTTCACCGCTCATTTCCATAATTTCATCGGCGAGTAATTACTTACCACTAACGCGGAGCATTTCTCATTGTGTTTGCATATTTTGTCGTCGTTTACTTTGTAAATTCACCTATATAAAGTTAAACTCAGATGACGGGGACGATTTGCAGATCGTTACTAATTCTTAAACAAATTTCTGCAATGCTGTTACCATTAAGTTTTGATTTAGAAATGTTAGGTTTGCATTCTAATAAGCAACCACTCGTGAAACGTGCCATTCTTTTTCACTGTGAGGAAATGCTTTTGTTGTTAAAATGATGCGTCAGTTGTGGGAGGGTGTGGGTACAGAACAAGCGGCCTCTCTCCCCCGCTGTGTGTTTAATTAGCTTAATTGACATCGCGAGGCGCAGTGTCCAAGCGTTTGTTTGCGATATCGCGTTACCGCACCCGCCAGCGCGACGCGACGCTCGCCGCCCAGCCGTCGCCGCCGCCGGTGTTACCAATGTCGCACTACTAAAAGGATTAATAATAGGATAAGCCATCCCTTACACTCTCATGAACTCTACCAAGCAACATACACAAATAGTCTAAAACAAGATAAACTGTAGGTATACATTAATCCATGGATGTCTCAATCTTTGATATTAATCTAGAACCTTAAAGATATTTTATATCAATAATATAAAATATATATAATCTGTATTGGTAAAAGCGCCACGTCGGCAACGGTATCGTTTAGGCGCGTGCGGAGACACCCAAATGCCAAGTCAGCATGGCGTCATACGGCGTCTAAAATACATTCCGATTTTACTCTTCCTCTTCCTATACGAAATTGTAAAAGTGCCACGATTTTTTTCCTTAAATTGCCCAGGGAATAAATTGTAGTCCGTACGTGAACTGAGCTTTAAATGATCCTTTATAGTGCGCCGCTACACACATTTGAATAGTTCTTATCTGACAGTTCAATAAGTGTATACGGCATATTAATCTATTGTATTATAATATATGTTTTCGTTTTATTTATGAAATGATAAAAAACGACGGGTACTTACGTACGTTTTACAGACGATGAACAAAGGACTAATGTACTTACTCTCTTTAAATTGCGCTGGCTTTACGGATCGGTTGTTTAATTAATATCTCGAGCCGTTTCCATCATAACGAGTGCGTGTGATTAATCTCACCGAACAAAGAAGTCCGTTTCCGCGAGCCCTCCGCACTATCGATCATTCACCTCCTCGAATAATAATAATAATAAATAATACGGCCGGCGCCATTGTCGAAACGAGGCGTGCGTGTCTGCGATAGTTTTAGCTATTTGATGTAATGTAGACTGGCTTAACATTATTATGGTGGGGGGGTATAGTACCAGTCACCCATTTCTTTTGTTTTGTTAATAATTATCGTGAGACCCAAGGTCGCTTTACTTTCCATGATCAAGCATTCCCATGTTTTTACCATAAACCGAGTGTTTTGAAATCTAAGTCCAATGTTTAAGTTTACGGCGCAACAATAATCGACTAGATTTTTTTTATAGATTTATAATTGTAACCAAAATCAACACTCACGGCATCACGGGATCACAGGAAAAGTTAGTGTGTTTCGCAGCCACATAATATGCTCAATCATTTTAGCTTACGATACGGGACACGTTTGATGGATGATCATACAAGGGCTGCCTCGCCCTGCGTGCCACACATCAACACCACTATAGAACAGCTAACCTCTTTGACATTTACGTCTAACGGCACTCATTCTACTTTATGAAACATCAATGAGACTTAATTCTCGTCGCATAATAAACCTACGTGACTGTACATTAATTAATCTCTTTATTACCTTTTTGAGCCACCGTACTGTGTTCTCCCTGGCATGGCTCACGGTAGCCGCATTCTGCACATAAATATAACTTTATATGAGCCCTCTATTTCTCATTACGGCTACTGTAATAGCTTCTAAGGCCACTCTGTCGGCTGTGACGAGAATACAAAGTAACCCTGATTTATTTAAAAAATATATCTTCGGTTTAAGTTTTAGTTTACAGAATGCAGCCCGAGACAAGCAATCCAAAAGGAGCACGGCCCTTTCACATCGACATTATCGGATACAAATAGCCAGCAATTTTTCAGTATAGGTGCCTATTCGTGGTAAGGCTGCTTGCAAACACAAACGCACAAAGAACCCGTCGTAGCGTCCATACCCACTGGCTACGTATGTGTAGCCCGCACCGTGCGCGCCCCGATAGCTTAATACCAAAACAAATGGCCTTCTTTGTCGCTTTTTTATTCTAGATACGTGAGTTATGTTTCTAAGACGTTCGTGCGTTATTCAAGGGCTACAAGCATTCGCAATATTATCTTGGCACTTAAATTTATATATTATCCGTTTCAACTGAATTAAGTGATCGGTATAGAATAAAAGCTTTCAGGACATTGCCCCTTATTGTTACTTTCACTATCTCGGTATCAGGCACAGCATAGCTTCTAATCACTGTTCCAATAATTGGTTGAGAACGAGTTCCCAGCAAATAAAATTGTACAATGGAAACTGCAGTTTATTGGCAGACGAAACAACCCTGTAAAATCTTGTCTAAATAAACCGAGTTTATCAGTACAATACCCACAAAAACTACAAGTTTTTAAGTTCTCGAGAAAAACAATTATGTAGATAATTCTTTTTAAATTGTTTAGCGTAGGCTTATGGCTACGAGAATAGCTACGCGGTATACATGTTAATAAAACATGTTGTGCATGTTCTATATATGTATGTATGCAACTCTATGTTGTTAGACTTTTTGTTATTAGGTATACAAAATAATGTAAAACAAATGCAGCTACGCATGTTAAATACAGTTTAATGTGCATTTGACTATGCCATTCAAGAATATTGTAATATAAATAAACGTTGTAGTCTACGAGCGTCTGTCGCGACAAAACATAAAGCTTAATCAAACTAGCCAATATTCGTGTCGCGTGTTACAAATTCCATTTGTTCTTTTTAATCGCCTTGTGAATAAATGTTGAATGTGGTTAAAGTAAGAATTAATCGTAACATTCTTATACCCTCGTATAGACTACCTACTGTCTGCAGCACTCCTAAACAAACGCGTTACATTTAAAACACTTGAGAATCTGATGAAAACCTAATGAAATTGTTATTATATTTAGATATCTATACACATAAAAATATGATTAGATAGAAGTGTATAGAATTTGAATCGATGAATTCAATTTAGATTGGCGGCGAGCGTGCAACGGCATTAGCGGTGCACATCGATCCATTATCACCGTTTCCAAACAAAGAGAGATGAAATTTTAATCGGTCGCGTTGTCTGCCATCGCAGAAGTTGGCCGCCGAGCCGGCGCCAGGCGGGACGCTCGTATTGTAATGAGTGGGCCCGCGAGCCGCGTCCGCTCCTCTCCTCGCCGCTTGAATAATACATGTTTCGCATCAGCCAGTGCGAGCCTTCGCAGTACACCGCCGCGCGAGCCGCTCCGCTCCACCACTCGCCGAATCGATCACTATCGCCCGACTACAGCTTATATTTTATTTACACCTCAGTCACGCGCGACCTTTACCATGAGATGTGCCTATCATAAACACTAACGACACTCGAATTATTTGCTCTCTGCACATTTTATATAACTAACCTCTTGTAAATACCATTTTGACATTGATTAAAAACGTGGGCCCTTCCTGTCTTCCTCTTGCTCGAACGTGACTTGCCTAGTCTTAAACAATTATGAGGAAGGGATAAATTTGTATAATCAGATTCTTCAAACAGTCAGTAGGCAAGTATCCTTCCTTGTTACTATTGCTAAATTTAATTTATTTAGAAGCTAGGCTCTCTATAATTCTCGTATATATTTTATTAGTGGAGCGCGGAGTGGACCAGTAGGTACGTACCGCACTGAATACTAAAATTTATACGTCGATTAATTAATAAAGTTACAACCAAATTCAATCTTGAGTAATACAATTTGACGTGGTCCTGAAATATTTCTTTACTTGCAGAAATGTAAGGTTCGTCTAAAAAAGTAAGAAACGGAAAGTATTTCCCCGGATTTTAATATCAATTCGAAGAGATCTTCTTTAATAAGTTGTAAACTTGTGTTGGAGGGTTCTCGCCACAAGTTCGATGCTACGGGCACCGGCGACTACCGGCAATCTCGTTAAAATCTACGACGAAACTCCGCAATGGCGTTTCACGACCATTTATGAAATCACATGCTACGGCTAATAGTATGTAAGTAGTTACACTTGTAACATAACTTGTAAGCAACTCTCGCAAATAGCGATAAGAGAACGACGATGTTGTCGTGTTATGAAGTTAAATTGTTGTGCTAAATAGAGGATACCAATTGTAAACCCTTTGAACCGCAATCAGTCTGGTATAAATAAACTGAAAAATTCTAAGTTCTATTTTTCTGAGATTCTATTAATACATCTTTAAGTCCATTTGCTAACTATAAAAAAGGAAAATGAGCGAATATAGTAAATCATAAATTCCGATGAAACTTCAATTAAGAATAAGCTTTTAGCATAAAATTTGACCCAATTTTCCGTAACATTTGCTTAAATTCTTTTTCTAATAGCAATCTGAAGGGTGGAAGGTACATAGCTGTCCACTTCCACCGCAGGCGGTGTCGTTAAGGGTGTAGTGCCGGTCTCTCCTTATCGCGCACCACTACGCGAGTAATGACGCCTTCGATCGTTGGCTAATGGCCTCCGTGGGCCCACTTAGATACGCAAATGAGCATCGGCAAGTACTGCCAGCCAGCCAGCCATCGCGATTACGCGTACACATTACACCGACTGATGCTGCGCGCCGTGCTCTACACGTGCGTTCAATGTTGCCTTCGCAAAACATTAAACAACATTACACTATTCTCCTATTTCATTTTTAAAAGAACTCTCCGATAACTTACTTAACCGACATACGTTAGTCACGGATATATGTTGAAGTCGTGGTTAAATGTGGACCGAATATTATTAGAACCACTAAAATAAATACAACCCTGTCACACAATGCTCGTGTGGTTGATCGTCATGAATGATTCAGGAGGAATTACAATAGGGTCGGAATTCACTCGGCTCTACACATTTTACTAGATAAACAGATGTGCCACTGACTTTTTGCATGGATATTGTTACATTGTTACGCTACCGCACTATCTATTCAAACAAAAAGTAAAACGAAAAGCCTGACCGGAAAACAGAGATTTCCCTAAGTCGTGTCATTCATTTACCCGTGCCATATTCTCGACTCTCTTAGTATAAAAACGTTCCCCGTACAGAACACTCGGTTGACACATGTCCTCTAGTGACTTTATGCAAACCCTCCGTCTAGTGTCCACTAAATCCATGCTACATTAAATACTCGTAATGCAATGTACAAACAGGAATCCTGTTATAATTGACTGCATGCTACATGTATCTATGTAGTTATCAGCATTTTGCACTCAGACTCACTCGAAGTAAGTAAACACGTTCATTTTAATGAACAAAGAGTTCTTGACATTTATTGCTAGTAACTGCAAGGAGCAATGGTTATTGCTTGTGATATTAGTTCGCGAATTGTACCAATTTAATTATTTACTGGTTTAACTCTATAGTTTTGTTTATTCGCAACAAAACAGCGGTTACGATTACGTCTGTAAGTAAAATAAGAAAAGCTACCGAAAGCGTACTACAAAGAGGATATTCGTGTCGTTCACGTCGTTTGTCACGTATAATGTCCTATATAAAATTTTATTTCAGTCTAGAACAAGAACAACCCGACGCGCTGCGCTGTCCACTCCTTTACTTCGGGACGTTTCGTATTTTTATTAAATGTCGCTTACTTTTATTGCGTCCATAAATAGACACGAGCTTATCAGCGTGTTGCAACGTTCTAAAGTGTGAATTCAAAGTTATAAAAAACGGATGCTACACGATACATTTAGTTGATTGTAAAGCCGAGCGTTTTAATAGCTTACTAGATCAGGATTACTCACGTATCATAAGAAAGAAGTATCGTATACATATCGCGGGGCGACTTATTAAACCTAAAAATATGTTTGCGGCGCGACCAAGAGCGCGGGGGCGCCGCGACGGCGCCCGCCCAGCTGTAAATGGAGTGCGCATTAATACTCAACTATGTAATAAATGTTATTGTTTGTCATAAAGTTTGTTTTATGAAGGTCGGCAGCCCCGGCCCTTGACGCTGTCGGACCTTTAATAAAGTTCAGCTTTCGCTTATACCCTCACTTACGGATTTAGGTACGATTATTTGAATTGTTATTTTACTATTATTTATATAAATCCGGCTTGAAAATACTACAAAAGTTTCAGTGCTTACCGATCATGTTAGATAAACGATATCCTCTTTGCTGCTCGATAAGAGCAGACACAAAATAAAATAATCTTATTTTGATATTTCGAGTAGATATACCCGATGCCTTGCGACGTCGCGAATCGCTGAGTCATTGCAAAAGTTGCGCTTAGCTTTGCAGCAATATTTTCTACTTCGACCTTTCCGTACTCGGGTCGGAGACTTTCAGATATCATTTGCGGTGTAGACGAATTATTGTTTCATATTTTTGAATAGCTATAGTAAATAGATATAGTAGTAGCTGGTTTATAGATCTTGTTAATTTGATAGTAATTATAAATGTACCTTAGTGGAGCTACGGTATATTTTAAGTCAATAAATAGCCTTTGTTCGGGTTTTCTATTTCATGTGTAATATAAAAAACAATAAATACTTAGACTTTGGCCTCGTTTGTTATTAATTATTTAGGATTTTGTCGATTACGTGGTACACCGATACGATGTAAATAATAGCCATAACCGCGTAGGCTGTGGAGCGGCGACACAAACAACGCTACCTTATTTGTATGTAGCACCGCTACAGCTCAGCGGAGAGCCGCTTCAAGACGTTCAGCGCAATTTTTCAACGCTTCGGCTTCGTGTTCAGCAAACCGATAGCTTTCGCCGCAGTGCAGCCCCGCGGCCCCGCTCCGCGCGTGCCACACCTGCTCCAGCGCTGAACTGCTGCAACTTTAATCCCCCAATCCGCCACCGCACGACCGCACACCGACGCGACGCTATATTTCAATTAATTCGACCATCCATTCCCGACGTGCAACTACGGGTCGCTTATACCTACCTCATATCCCCGCCAGGACGCCACTTCCAGTCTAATACGTTAAGGGAGCGACTACTTGATGTGCTGCACTACCGATCGCGTCTAGGTTTCGTGTGTAATGTTATTCAGTCTCTTTTACGGCCTCGCTAAATCGACAACAAACTGTCGACACGTTTTAAGCTATAAATCTTGATTCACAAGAACAATTTTCGCCTGTAGTGACGGTTTAACTTTAAAAGCCCAATTGATTGCAAGTTTTATTTGCATATTAATGGGTCGTTTCGGCGGAGTCGCGTCGTCGGACGGCATTAAGTTTCGTCGGGTGCACATGAAGCGGTATAATCGCAACTGTCTCGTCTTCATTTATCGTCAACGCGTTGTTTATATAGCAGCAAATTGACTAAAAATATTTTATAATAAAGATCGCAACCTCTTCTAATAGCAACGTAAAACTCAATAAAAATATAATTCGATTCTTAATCTTATTGCAAAGTCAGAGTGGCGCCGCGTGTGTTGGTCATACCGCTGAATCAACTGAACCCGACTCCCCACCGCAACTGAATGTACTTAATTTGATTTCGATTGTATTAAGCCCCACTTCAACTCCAATTAATGACCCGAAAAGGGTCCTTAATAATAACGGCGTTTTATAAACTTTAGTGTCACATTCGGCAATCAAATATCGGAATAATTGCTACGTTTCGAAAACCAATGCAATATGTTTGTCAATAAACTTACTAATTAATTTCGCCAGGGAGATTGTTCGTATCGTATGGGCCATCTGAAAGTTCACGTGGGACTTGTATGTTTGGCAAAAACCACAAACAACTTTACAGTGACGTCACATTGTAGAGACAACAGGCGGCGTAGAGGCACAAAGTAATTAGATAGCTGTTGTATTGTTCGCTTGTTCAGCGCTTTTCCAATGAACGGTCGTCGTTCGGTCTCGTGTTTAATTGCGAGCCACACCGTAACGGACAGCGACCCGTTTTTGTCCGGCCCGGATGAGATGAACCGCGCATCCTTTAATGACTTGGTCCCCCCGGCCCGAATACCGTATACCCTTCGGACATCTACATTTCATGCACTCTTAAACTTTTCACTTTGAATTTTCCCATTTGAATTTAATTAGTGGCATACTTGGATACTGCTGTAACAACATACCTATGTATAGTTTATAATTAAGTTTCTTTACCTAACATAAGTTACATTTGTGGAGTTATGTTTTGATTAGTTCTAGAAATAAAGATTAAATAATATCTGCGTTTTGCTTTCATCATGATGATGATGATGATGATGATGAAGCAAATACATAGTATCTTTCTATATTTTTGCTTTTGAAGCAGAAATACAAAAATATTTAAAATAATACTTTATAAATATTTGGAGAAAGCTATTATAAATCTACAGTGTTTATATTTATTAAACTACCCTAATATAATATTTTGATAATACTTTCTAGTTGCTAATTGCTAAAGCCACAATAAACGCGAAGGGTATTTTAGCGTACAGCCAATGTTTGGTAAACGTTCACCAGTTATTTCCGAAGTATGTTTTGACATAATAAAGTTATGAGGCAAAATGTTCAGTAACGTTACCCTTTGGTCAAATGAAATCGAATCAATTTATTTGTGGGCAAACTAAAAGTTAGTCATCTCCGATCCATCTGCAGGGCGGCGGCTCCCGCCCGCCCGCATTCGGCGCCGCGTAAATAATTCACACGTTCAGGAACGAGTTGGCCGACTCGGATACCGCATGTAATTCCACATTTTCACGCTGAAAGGTTTCCGAGCACGCATTAAAGTTTTTGTCCGACTCCCTGTGCCTATTCACGATTAATTTTCCGAATTCTATTCCCTAACTTATTTATTGAGAGGGCGTTTCGTAAATACACTGCTTAATTGACACCCGAAGCTCCGAAGTCTGTGTTAATCCTATAAATTATTCATTTAGAGTAGTGTAGATGACAATAACTGTATTATTGCGTCTGGTGTAATATAATGATCTTGTTACGCTCAGTGGGGGTATCGGATCTTGTTAACATATGTTGGTGACTAGAATATCTGAACGCGTAACTTTAATTAATTACTTGGTATCATTAATAACGACAAGGAAGGCGGTGTGGCATAATGTTAGCTAGGGTGTGCGTAATGTAAGGCGACACGGCGGTACCTGATCCGAGCCGCGCGGCCGGAACCGGCTCGGCTCGGCGACGCATGGCGCTGGCACCGCGACGCCGAGCGAGCCATATCACGCGCTCCTCATTTGTCACACACGTCTACCACATGGGGTAAATTTTACGTCAACCTTGTAGCTTACAATATATTGTCTATCCATGTCGATTCGCGTCCTAAAATTTGCCCATTATTAAAGTCTACCATATGCATAACCTTAAGTGCTGTGACGATGTAAAACTTTATTATGACGTCATCCTTTAAAACTTTAATACTATCATCGATTTGCTGCACTAGCAAGTCTTCCATTAGGTGTCAAACAGTCACTTCAGTCTGTTCTTGTTTGTCACCGGGGCCTGTCGCGCGCTCGCTTGGCGTACTTTACACAATATAAATGGTGTTATAGTGAAAATTCGTCTCCACCGCGACGTCGACGGGCATCAGCCGAACACTTTTCTTAGGTAAACCGTTCGAAGGCCGAAACAAAGAGGCGTAGTTCCGAAACAATCAAATTAATTTTCTCCGTTGTTGTTTAATTAGCGCCGACTCTTGGATGGCGCGGCGGGCGGCCGATGTTTATCATCGGATACAATCGCGCCCCGCCGCACCCCACCCGCGGCTCTCCAACGAAACCCATTATTATCAAAGTCAAGACTGTACACCCAAGTAACTTTGGTTCGTCACTCCTGCTCCCATTGTTATTATTAGCGACATTGTTTAGGCTAATTGACTTTGGCGTAAACAAATCGCGTGATCCGACTAATTGTGTAATCTTTTTGTTTCAGGTAATCTTATTAGAGTGCTGTGATATAATTTTATGGAGGAAAATGTCTGTACCCGGTGAAAATACGTATGTATATTAGTATGATAGCGTCAATAATGTAGATATAGAGCGGACGCACGTTATCGGGGGTGGAAAATATGAAACAGAATAGTTTGTGTGAAGCCGCACCGAGTTAATCTGAAGCCATATTTAATTAAATTGTAAGGGTAGGTGGTCGTCGCTTCTGTCCATTCCGTACAGTACTGTCTTCCTGTGAGGACGGCTTGTGTAGCATACGAATATTTCTACATCATATTTTTCTCAGTTGGTGAGCATTAATTAATTTATTTTTTAACTTTTTCTTTTATGTATTTTATTTTACTGCATAACTCTACCAACGCGGAAATGAGATTAGTTTTATAAACGTATCCGAATATTTTTTTTTGTATTATATTTTAAATGTGAGTTGCATTCTTATTAGATACTACATACATATACCTATTCCGTTCCGTCAGTAAATTATATTCCCTGTATACCGTATACCGCTTCTAAAATAATTATTCATAAAGAACCAAATTTTTTTTTGTGCATTTTTCCGATGTTAGTTGGGGAACTGTCCGATACGTTCCATATAGCCTAAAAACTTGTACATGATATATTTAAACCTTTTAGTATTATATCAAATGTTAACGATAACTCATTTAACATAAAAAAAAAACAATGAAATTAAAGCCAAATATTGTTCTCTGATATTAAGTCGAGGTTAACGTGTACTGAATTAATTAGTAAACCCTAGCGTCAGTTAGCACGTTGATTCGGTCTGCGGCGGCATCTAATCTTATTATCCACTAAGTTCTTCAAAAAAACTTGCTACGAGCGAGTCACGAGTGCAACCTCCTTACTCCATTATTTCACCGACGCACCACAAAGTAGATAATTGTTTTTGTCGATTCAATTATAAGATCCCGCATACCTCGATACGTACTTATAGTGAACGAATTATACTTAACTCGCCCCATAGCAATGGGATTATTTTCAGCGGCTGCGCGCCTGACCCGCGACCTGACCCCATCCTATGACCTCGGCGCGATGATCTGCACCCTTCATTCGACTAACCTGTTTTACGAGATTAGCGCGATAAACACTTTACCTAGTAGAATATTAAACGAACTTCCCCTGAAGTATACAAAGTTATTTTGTGAAATTATTACCGTAGCGCCCTCGTAACAAAGTAAAAGGTACAACCGCGCGCGAACACGTAATACCGACGCAGCAAGACAGTTTCCTCATTTTGTAAGTATTACGTATCCAAACCGAACTGTACTATTTATGTATGGGGAAGTGTTATTAAACCGCGAATTTATAAATCTCTTTCTTACACAATACAATGATTGTAAAATACTCTTATTATAAAGTAAATTATAACTGCAACAAAAAAAACGGTGTATAGGTATAAAAACATCATCGTAAACTTCTATCCCAAAGTGATCATAAAAACAAACGCCTATCCGCAGCTTCGTAATTGGAAAAAGGATTTAATCAAATTGGAAAATACGGTGCAGCGCAGGGAGCTACTTAATATTAGCACGGAGTGAGCGTATGAAGTAACATACGGCTGGTGTATTTCGTCGACGGACTAAACGGCTCAACTCCGAGGCTCGTATTTGTAACACGGCGCGTTATTAATAGCTGCGATAGCTATCTGGCCCGCGGCAGAGTACGATATTTGGGAAATCCGGATTTGCATAGGATAATGGGGAACGCTGCGCGCCGGTGCAGCTCGCAATGTGGACGGCGCCTGCACTCCACCTGCCCGAACGACGCCGCCGCCTGACTTGCTGCATACGTAACGACACGTCACAACCCAATGTGGATTTAAACCTGAACTTCTCCAAGGATTGAACTTGCCTTATATTATGCAACAATTTCTTATACTTAATGTAACAAGATATCTACCTACCTCATTGATAATAAAAAATAATAAACATCATTCAATCAAGATCCTATGTTGCAGACTGTAAAATAATCCAAGTAGCGTCATAAAAATAAGTTAGATGGAAAATTACTTTTGTTGATTTGATTTTGCTCATATTACCTAAGGGTTCTTATTGATTGTAAGATTAAAAAAAATTAAAGGCATCAAATCACTTATTGTGTTGAGATAAAAGAACTAATTCTACATATAAGTAAACTCCTTAGTCAATATATTATTCTGATCTACATAGTTACAAAACATTAGTATCGTAGTAAACGTATCACATTATAAAATACATGCTACTGACTTCTTCCTTAGAATAAGCAAATTTTCCAACGCGTCGAAATTTGTTGCCGTTGTGGTTGTTTTCCTTTATCAAAATTTTGCTAGTTCACTTACACGAAGCCGTATAAAAATTCTTGCATTGTTAATTTTACGTTATCAAGCAAATTTCGCTTGGCATGAATACTAGGTAGTAGGTACATTGTGCAATCGCAATGCACCACCGGCAATCAGGGTGTTTGTCTGAAAACAGCCATTAATGCAGCAAAAAATACGAACAAAACTATGATAATTGGCGAGGGTCTAGCGGCAGTACGGAGGCGGGCGGCGCGGCGGTCGCGTGTCTGATGTATGCGCCGCCGCCGCCGCCGTGACGCCTAGACCCGCCGGCGCCGCGACGCCGCCCCACAATGCAGATATCGTGCATTTGACTCCATTCCATACCGGCGGCCGTCCTCACGCCTTTGCCGTTTATTGCCGTTTACGACCACGCGAAGCTCGCCTGACACACGGCAGCCCCGCGCTGTACCTACTGCGCCCACGATCAACCACCCTGCAGCATATCGACCGCGATACAATTCGATCCACATCATACAATTCCAAATCTAAACGTTGCAGGCCCACACTTGATTGATGACGCCCGTAATGACCCAGGAAACTATTTCCTTCGTATTTCCTCCACTCAATATAACATCGAATATGCTTATTTATGTGTTGGTGTCACTTTATTTGGTGTTTTGTCAATGCGGCCTCTAGTGCCGACTACACTCGAAAGACCGTCATTTGTCAAGATTATGTCTGTTTGGGGATTGAGATATGAAAAGCGGTTATTGTTTTGAATATTTTCCTTTCATGTATTACCCAATATTGCGTCTACTCAAAATATGTGATGATGTAAAGCATTTTCGTTTAATGAAATACTACTGCTTATAATATCAAAACACTTGTAAACATAATTAATAACGTAATCAAAGCAAACATCAATTCGGCGCTCAAGAGTTAATTTAATGTAGACCCCATTACGAAGTAAGCAAAGTATGTTTTGACCTTTCGGCGGCGGTCATGCGACCTTATAGATGAGACGGCACAATTAGCACGTACAAAACTCGTCAGTCACGGAGTGGCAATTACGGTATTTCATCCTCAATAAAAGTGCACTCAGGCGCCGCTAACGTTGGAGAAAGCTCCCCGTCGCCTATAAAGCTAATGTGGACATATAAAGATTTAAATGATGCTCTGGACGCGGACACAAGGATTACCGCCGACTGTGCGGTTAATTCGTATACCCTCATATTCTTATCCCAAGTCGACGATATTATAATACAGTGACCACAGTATAACCTAAGTAAGTCCGTGAAATTCTCACTTGAAAGAGAAAAATAACAAATGTACTCGAACACTCTTACAAATCCACGAGCACTCGATATGAATGACCTTCGGCATTTTCAGTAAACAACCTTTTTATACTCGTATTTTGTGCCCTCCGTTGTACAAAAAACTCGTGAACCCTTTCCAAATAGAAACTTATATTGCAAAAACTTTGACAAATAAACTTCAGGAAATACTTTCATCCGACACTTTGGAGAGCCATCATGACTCTACGTTAGTGTCACTGAAGGAAAAGAAAAACATTTTCCAATATTTACCTCATTATGTCGATGTATAGACTAAATAACGGCACTCGTATAGCGTGTGAGCAAACATTTTGGCGATGAATCTGAGAATACTGTGCTATATCGGGGCGCTGGAGGCGGCGCATTTATTTTATGTGCCGGCAATGTTACATACGCTATAAAAGTCGTTAGGACGGGCGTAACGTCTTGCCGTCGTCGTGCCGGCTTTAATTATACCTAGATAATGCGGCGCCGACTGCGTCCTGCGCCCCACATCGCCATCAGCCCGCGCCGCCCGCCATCAACCTTGCGACATTAACGTAACACGATGCAATAACACAGTGCCACTCTTCCTAATGTACCCGTACACAATAATTCCCTATATTACCCACACTCGCAGCATAAAAGGGCGCACAAAGTTTTGTTTTACATCGTAAATCATCGCGGTTAATAATTTCACTCCGTTTAGAAAATTGATTTATGCCTACATATTTACTGGCTTTTAAGGCTTTACCAAATGAAATACGTAGTCTCCGTTTACATTGTTAACAAATGAGATGGTTGGGTAAGGCACTATAGACCTGGCGAAAAGCACACCTGGAACTTAAAATTGAAATGTCTAGAGAAATATATAATGTTGTTGAATAAACATTCAATTGAAAAGATATTTTTTAGAACTAAGTTAAAACTTTTAAAATAAAAAAAAATACATTTTCTTAATACACTATTCTATTTAAAAGGATACTGCTATACACATATTCTGTAGGTAATACCATTTTGTTCTACGAATTCGTGGCGGTCGTAGGCCTTGCTACGTCTCTTACGGAAATCGTAGCATCGCGTTTTCATCGGCAAGGAAGTGGACGATGGAAGGAAATTTTATGAGGAAATATCCTACATTTATTTATTTTTGTTGTTTTTAAACGTGGCGGGACAGGGGTGTACTACACATTAGAAGGGTACATATATACGTATAAACGTTAGTTTAATGGTTGCCTCACAAACTAATATTCTAATTTATCACCATATTATGACGTAGGTTTTATTCAGGGTTTGGTTTGTGCGACGGTCTCTAGACGGGTGTGTGTCGTGTCGAGCGTTACTTTAAAGGTAGGGGTCGGGCACGGGGCACAGATGGAGATTTATCACGCCCGCCGGAGCTGAGACTACAAGTTCGCGCATTAAACGAGTCGGGGACATTAGCCGCCTGCAAGATGCCGCCCGAGATCATAATTAAGTGCCGCCCAATTTATCGGTGCGACCCGAGCCCGAAAACTCCTCTTAAAGTTCCCTTATCGTACGTAGTAAAGGCTCTTTATTTTGTAGTTAGTTCACTTCGCGTTTATCGCCTTTTATCTTCTTCGGCTGTGACGTTGTTTACTGCGACAAAGCCGTACAGTACATCTGAAGGAAGTGATTGAAATAAAGGTTTATGTTCCACATGAAATACACCGAGTAGTTACGAAACATTGGATGCGATTAGTCACAACAATAGCTGATTAACTGCTTACAATATGATAAGCTTGTGTATTTAGTCTGCCAGCTGACTATAATAGTAAATTTGCATTAGCTAGTAATTTGGTTTAAACACAAAACTCAACATCAGCGCATACATATAACAGACTGTTTGTTTGTAATGGATATTTGTACATTATTTTTGCTATAGCCTATATAGTGTACATTGATTTTGTGTCATTGTTACTTATTAAAAAATCATAATTTTACAGTGCTAGACAATCGTTTACGGTCTTCAAATTATTCTACGAATTGTTTTCAGTTTTGGCTCCTTTTTGTTTTATAATTTAATAAAAATGTGCTAAATCTTAAAAATCTTGCTAAACGTTTCTTATGGGATAGAAATTATACTAACTGTATCGATAAACATTTACATCTTACTATATCTTTTAGTAATAATTATTGGTTTAAAAGTATAATAAAATTATCGATATTCCTAACAAGCTGTCGAAAAATGTGATATTGGTAAAAAAAACATCATTATTCAATAACATACTTCTCCATACAAAAGAAATATTTACACTAAAACAAAATGAGCATATCAGATATTATGGTACCTACTGCTTTCGAAATTGTTTGAGATAAATCCATCGTTTCTCATCAAATCTTGACAACAAAACCAGTGTAATTAGAGGATCGTTGAAACCAACTCCGGCCTTTAAAACAAAACAACAGAATTAATGTTGCGAAGCAAGCTGAACCAACAAAATAAGCTGCACAGATACAAGATAGACACTAACTATCCTATTCGCCGACGCCAAGGTTTTGTTAAAGAACCCGATATCGTTCAACGTTTTCTATTAACTTCAGTACAAAAGCAGAGAAAATACCGTTACGGAAACGTCCTAGAAACCTTTGTTGTGATACAACTATTGTTGTCTGCAACTATAACAGATAAGCGATGTTGAAAGTCAAAAATCTTATGTGTTTAACTAGTTCTATTGTGTCGCTCACATTTTGCAATTAGTCTTACGGGATGTTAATGTCTAGAGGCATCTGATGACCTTATTATCACGGAGGTTACTTAGGTTTAAACTAGTCTCAGTTCGCGCATAGCTGGAAGAGCGTAGGTGGTTTAATTTAGTCGAGGCCAACGGATCGGACCGGTGAAATCTGGAAGCCTCCTAAATAAGCAAGAAAGTCAAAGAGAGTAGGTACTTAGAATCATGTGCTCCGTCTAGCTGCTTAGACTAATTACTGCAGCAGGATGGCTAAACTGGTTAGTCGGGGCGAAGCGGGCGGCGGGCCGGGCGGCTCCGTGTCGCGTCACCTCGCACACTGCCGCCGCCGCGCGCCTCACTCGCGCCGGTTATTTCACTAGATTGCACGTGAAACACGTGCATGCCGCTCGTTTGTTTACGTACCTCATTCTGAATCATACGTTACATGTTACATGATACAGTACAATAGTCTGGCTCATGTTACGCAAAGAGTTATGTTTACACGTTTCATCGTACTTGTTATAATAAGTATGAAAATAGAGCATCGTTTTATTAGAAGCACATACTTCTTGGTTTGATATTCATTTATGATACTACACTTAAAAAAACTTAGATATAAAATAAAATAGACCATAACCCAATCATCATCATCATTTCAACTGAATGGCTAACAGCTGGGCATAAGCGGGAGGCTTATGTCCAGCAATAGATGTCTTTCCAAGGATTTCCACGACAACCGGCATTCCTGCGCCACCCGCATTCAGAGGATTCCGAATACCCAATGTCCATTAATTACTTTGTGATTTCTGTGATGTTCAATTACTGAAAAGAGAAATTCACATTAATAACAGTATAAATAAATGTACAATAACTATAAACTGATTAAAATCAAATAACAGTAGCAATAAAAAACAGAAACTGGACAACTATGTATTTAATAATAAAGTCCTTAATAAATTACATTGTGGTTAGTAGTGTTCAGCTACTAAAATATTTTCGCCTGTTTCTGTTTTGAGCGCTATATTTTACAACCTGATGTGTGTTTTCGTAAGCTTAATAACATCATGAAAACACAAGAATGACGAACAAAAAAACCCCTCTTGGTGAAGGCATTCCTTAGGAAAGCGTTCACTGACCTAATGTTTTTTCACCCCACGCCACGTTAGTAAAACAGGCAATTTACGCGAGCCTATAAGTAACAAGATTCATTAAGGCTGTTACAAAGTGGCGCGGGCGTTCTTAAAGCGAATGGCCCTCGAGCTTGCAGCGTTCATAATGGCCGTACGAGCCGGCCGAGGCGCCGCGCGCAATTTAATGAAACACCTGGAGAGGTCGCGCCTGCTTCCGTTGCATTAATCTCGTACCCCGACGTCCCCGGGACCTGTGCCCACACCTACGACTTTACCGTTTGCTTCAGATTTGTTTACTAATGTTTTATCGTGCGGGTTTGTTGCATACGTAACTTTTATGACAGTTTGAAACCCTAAGCTTCGACATGAACGTTTAAAAGTGGCGAACTAATATTAAAGCCGGGATAAACAACGAGTGACCGTGCGGCGGGCGCTCGCCGGCGGCAACGGCAAAAGTGGCCGAGATAACTCCGTGCACGAATGCATATTTTAACGTTAAGCTACGGCACCGCCATGCAAACTTGTTGGGAACTTCACCGGAGTGAATAATTCTTACTTTAAGGCTTCCACTGAATTTTTTTCCCTCGAGGGAGAACTTGTATATTACCTTAGTATTAAATAAGCATAAAAAATATGGTAATTAAATTAAATAACCACTAATCACTGACTCTTGAACGTATGATAGAGTTGAATAACTAATAAAATTGAGTTCTTTCCGCCCAATTTAAATACTCGTAGATATGCAAAGATTGCTACTAAATTTATCCTACCTAGAATTACTTCCCAGGCGGCTCTTATTCTTAACCCGTTATCCCAGAACTTTTAAAACAGTACTACAATGGTCGTTAATATTAAACATGGAATGAATACTCTTATAGTCATGTAACTGTAGAGTTGTGATTGTCTTAAGCAGTAACTTAGTCAAAGCTTTAATGTTTTAATTGTAATTGGTAATTCAATATTCAAATTAGTAAAATAGTTTTAAATTCTAATTAACGGTAATATGTGGCTATTCGATGACAATTAGATAGTGGCTAATGCTAATTATTATTAAGTGTGGTAGGCGTGTTCGGAGTTACGTCAGCAATACGCGCGGCGGGCGGCGCCGCCCAGAGGCCGCGATAAAAAATACGCGCTGAGCGCCAAGCGTAAACACGCGCCCCTCTCGCATGACGCCTCATTAGCCACTCCCCAGTGCCTCTATAAATCATTTTAAATTCAAACTCTACTTACTTTCAGAATTGACTTTGCTTACCTAATTCCCTTCCCGACCACCAAATTTTTGCAAATTAGATTTCACCTTTCCCTCGCTGTGGCTTGTTGAAAAAAATATTTGTGGCGTTCGGCAAAGAATATTAGCCTGTTTCCGTCCTCTATCACATCTGATTCGTACCCATAAACCCTTTTAATAGCCTTTTCTTTAGGAATATTTAACTTCCTTTATACACACATAAATTCATATGCATATACTCCAATTTTATTCATAGATTTTCTTAATTTTTCAATAACAAAGTTCGTGTTGAAAGATTAAAAGAAAGCTTCTGTACCACCAAGATCTTTGCTGTAGTAACTACAAGAATTCAAAGTCTTATGTATACATATTTTAAAAGAAAGTTTAGATTTCCATGAAATACTCTTAACTATAGGTGTACGACATACATTCAAATACAACAAAACAAGAATTGTTTACGTAGAAATAGAAAATGGCATGTGAACGTTAACCCTCCAGCAATCTGTGTGGGCCACGTGTCGCGGGCCTACCTACTCGATGCAGGAGTTGGCACGTCTCATCGGTCGCTTCTATTTCCGTCGGTCCCCAAATATTTCTGGCACCCACTTTCGTGTGTTCAAGTGGACTCCGGGCCATTTCGCGACGGGAGCGTGTCATTCATCGGCTCGTTACCTCATTGTTTTCCTCGTGTGTCGATTTGACTCAACGCGTGTCGGCTCATCCAATAGTAAATTCTACGAGTAGAGATCGGCTTGTGCGTACGGCTGACCACGCATCGTCGCGCGTCGACGCCGTGTCATCGATACATCAATCGTGATCGAACGTTCTAATCGATTAACGACCGCACGCCCCGTCTGTCGCGTGCATTCTTCATGTGTTATTCAGCCGATTGATGTTTTGATTAAGACATTAACATTGACCTGCATACTTAACTTATACACGCAACGAGACAACTGAATTGCCCTTTTCCGAGTTATAAATGCATCTATAGAAACATTCTTATTAATAAAATGTACTGGTTTTAGATATTAGGTACCTATCTAATATCTAAAACCAGTACATTTCATCTACCTATATATAAACTTTGGCTAAAAATTATTACATTTACAGAAAAAAAATTTTTTTTCTTAATTATAGAATATTGTTATAAAACTGTACTACGTGCATTATGTGTTAAATAACAATAAAATGTTGTTATTAGCACATAATGCACGTAGTACCGAGGCTGTTTTAATGCCTTAGGTATAATATATCTATCATAAACGTACCTTATGTATGACACAGATAGAAAGAAGGCGCAATGACCCTGTAATTTCGGGACATCTACATAGAGTAATAAAAATATGTTATATAATTGAACACTAATTTCTACGAATTTGATCGCAGAGTATTGATATTATTTTAGCATCCCAACGTTACTGATAGTTTTATAATAATTTGAATTGTAACACTGTCAAAATCGATAAACTACTTTTGAGACTAATCTCCCAAAAAGTAAAAATATACGTGTTTGTTCTACTTACAAACGAATCACACTCTAAATTCTAGTATTAAGCGTCATCAGTTGGCAAACATACATCATAACTAAGCCAATGAGGTGATTCATAACTTCCCTTCAGAGCGAGGTCGTCAGATCTTAACGTGATGATCTCTCCTTGATTATCCAGTAATAAACTCTTGATGCAGTAATTTCCGGGCTTGAAAATGGAAGTAGTGTATTTGGCAGCGGCTGGCGCTGGTAACAAGGTATGTGGCGCGTGCCGGCGGACGCCGTTACTTTCAAGGGTTGTTCGTTATACGTCATAGTTCCCGAGAGCACTCCGCCGCCTTACTGCTCTCACCTTAACGAGACACGAGCGTCTCGCTTCATTGATGTCGTTTTCGCTTTAATCGGGCACCAGTGCCAAGTCACAATGAGTTACATTCATGTCTAAATTCCAGCTGTTCGAGCTCGGTACATTGTTTTCCATCAAAAGCTGAAAATATTTCTTTATGTTCTTGAAGGATTGATGCTTGGAACAGTGATGAAACTTGTGTCTCGGCTGACCCCTTATTGTATTGCAAGTGCGCTTTGTTGTGTTATAAAGGACATGCCGAGGGTAGCGCGCTCGGTTTGCTTCTCTACTATCACACAAAAATGTTATTAGTTTTGGGCGGTTATTGCCCACCCTGCGCTCGTTCGACCCTCCCGTTGCCCTTTTCGAACAAATAAGCTATATTGAAAGTTTTTGTTTAATTTACCGAGCACACATGAAGATATTCCACATTACGTGTCTTGTAATTTTTTTTGTTATATTTTTTTGTATTATTAAGCCTTTCGTACTTTGCCTGGTTTACTTTCGATTATTTTATTCATACCTATTGGCGAACGTAAAAGAAAAACAAGTTCGTAAATGAAGCAGAGGGATATAAAACAAACAAATGTGGAGGTGTAGTGATCGAAGAGCAATTAATGTGTCGTAATGCGTTTGGCGGGCTAGCGTGGCGTGGTCATCCGTTGTAGGCGGACGGCCATTTGTATCCGCGCGGGCATCCGTCACGCTAATCGCCGCGGCGATACACCTGCAGCGGCTAGCACTCGCCGGTAATCGCATAAGTAATACCTACATGATAATATAAGCATCAATATTTAGTTCTGATTCACATAAAAATAGGTTTGTTCTCATATAACTATAGAAACCATGCTTAATCCAAACCAATACAAATCAGTCCAATGTTTCAAACAACAAACTTATTTACCGTATTATTCCAAACTGTAGCAGCTAATAAATATAACTTTGATAAACCCAACAGAGTTATCTTAGTAATGATGAAACGTGATCACCCATTCAAGTTTCACAAACGGGTTGGTTCGAATCGAAACTCGGCTAAAGTAGACGGCACGGAGTAACAGGAAATAATAACTTTATCCCGAGCTTAAACTGTGAGAGGACCGTCCAACTAACATTATGCCTGCCAGTAACAAGTTAATCTAAATGCAGCCGACTGCTTCCACTAGCTAGCTGTAGCACGCATCGCCGAAGTTTAATAACTGAGAAAATTCGGAACATGTCTGCATCTGATTCAGCTGCACTCAAAGATTCATACTTCATGATGTTTGCAGGAACTTGTCTTGCTGTTTGTAGGAAAAAAAGAATGCTTAGGATTATACATCTTAGCAAAACATTTAACCTGAATATACCTTTTATGAAAACAATGCTGCAATAAAGTGTTGTATATTTAAAATGAATGATACAACAATATCGTCAGGCATGCTTTATAAAAGTTTCTCAGTAAATCACTCAAACGCTGCTCCGCGGACATTATCAGCAAGGGAGCGCCCCCTGGTGGAGTACTGAATATTCAGATGGCGTTTGTTTGTATACGTATTTTCTTTGAAACTGCGATAAGCGCTTTTCCGTTTTTTCATTGAATAAAATATGGCGCAGGAGGCTCGGCGTGCGACGATAAAACGTCCGCGAAGCTCTTCCCGTCACGTAGTGCGACAGTTAATTACACGGATGTAAATAAATCATCATAGACGGGTGCGGCGGAGGGCTTCGATTCCGAAAGGCAATTATCTCGCGCCTCATTGACGTCGAAAATGAGCGGATCGAGGAGCGTGGCCGCCCCCGACACGCCTCAGAAATATTTGACACCGCCTAAGACGCAGTTATAAGGAAAAATCGAGTGGAGGATTTCTGGTAGCTACGTGCCCGGCTCACGGCAATTGTGATGCATGGAGGGATTTCCGCACATTCGGCCGATATTGAGCCGAAACCGCGGTCGCCACCGCCGCCGCCCCGGCACACATTGCTTATCGGAATGATATCGTACGAGGTCCGCCATTTTCGTCTATTCTCAAAGCCAGAAATATCGGTTACCTGCGCCGTATAGCTCTCATATCTATTGCATATTCCAGTTAAGTACCATAATGTGCTTCACCCTCGTTTTGAAAGTAACCAAACATTACGATAGATTGGTATAGAACGTATATTTATGATATCCATAGAACGAAATATCCTTATATGTATATTAAGTTTATAAGTTAGTAGTGTTGTTACGGTTCCCCTTATGCTAACCTCAACATTTAAATAATTCCAGGGTCGGTGTAACCGCGAGAAGCCTCCTTGCAAGTACTTCCATCCACCGCAGCATCTGAAGGACCAGTTGCTAATCAACGGGCGGAATCACCTAGCACTCAAGAACGCACTTATGCAGCAGATGGGCCTCACGCCCGGCCAGGTGTTGCCTGGCCAAGTCCCAGCTGTGGTGAGTCAACCAAGCTACGCTCCATCCGTTCACTACCGAAGCTTCGAGCGATCGGACCTCCACACCTATGTAGGTATTTTATGCACGTAACACGCAGCTTTCGGTGTTTCTCGCTATTTTGTAATTTTATAAGCGTTCTTATTATTAAAACACGTAGTCTTTAAAAAGTCTCGAGTTCAAGTTGTGCCTCGTATATGTGTCCTGTGTCCGTAAGTAGTTAGTTCAAATATCAGATAGTGAAGTTAGATGTAGGTTCTGCGCATTGAAAATATCCTCATCCGTAAGTAAATTAACTCGATTCCCTCGAAAAGTTTTCTCAGAAACTTAATCATGTGCACGTTGAAAGTTAATGGTAATTTACTTTCTTGACGGCAGTACGGCCATCCCTGCAACTAGTTTCGCGCTTCAATTTAAAGTTTCGCTTCGAGTGCGTGAACCTGCTAAATAAAGTCAAGAGTAATCTGTGTATATATTTTAGAATATATCAGTAGATAGTCTACTAATTGTGAGGCACAACTTAAACTTCACCGCCCGAGGCCGATCGCTCCCCACTGCTTGAGCATGTTTGTACGAATCGTTCCTTCAGTGGCATGACTACTCTCCAAACTTACTCACTTGTATGAACTGGGTATATGCGGTAATGCAGACTTAATCACCGGACATCGCCCCCCTCACTGTTCACACTGTCGCTAACAACGCGGCCCGACACACTCCTCGATCTTCCTCTTCGCACCGCCTCGGCATCGCGCATCTGTAGCTTTTGGATATATTTTTTACAATAACTGAGCAGAACCACAGAAACTCTCGTACTACAATGAGCCATGAGTCGGTGGGAGGAGTGTGGTGGAGGCTGTGCGCGCGGCGCCGCGGGCGCAGATCTCACCTCGCACGATGAGTAGCGTGTTTGTGTGGTTTTGTGTCGAGGTGGGCGGCGTGGGCGGTGCAGGCGCGGCCGCCAGCCACCTCGCCGCGCTGGACCCGATCAGTCTGGCCCTGCTAGCCCCGCAGGTAATGCCGCCGCCGCCGAACGCGACGCACTACCACCGGCCCCTTCGCATCCTCGCACCTCCTTTCCTTCACACAAATGATAAGTTCACAGTAATGGACTCTCAATTAAGGATTCTGACCCTAAAATTGTCCCTGTTCCTGTTTGTCCTCTACTTTCGTCTACTTCTGGTGGCCGGTGGGTAGCTAGATTGGATAAACCGTATGCTTATATTTCAATTTCAATCGTCTCTATAATTTGCATGTGATGGCTTGTTTGGCTCACTAACTCCTGGATAATAAATGTTGGGTATTTTGCTAATTATTTATTTTTAGGTGTATCGCTTTTGTATAATATCGTTCCCTAAGAGAAAAAAGAGCATAAGAAATAATTTTTTACAGGAAAGAACAAAAAATAACGATATAATATTATATGGGGATGATTTGGTTATATTTCTTATTCAATTTATTTGTAGCAATTGAGAAAATAAGAGATGATTAGAGAATAAGAGAAGGTATATATATATACATATACATCGTCGTTTACGAATAAAAAATATCAAAGCTAACTTTCCAATCAATAATTAATAATCAATTCACAAAAGAAAACTTATGCTTTTTATTCGGCTGAAGGAACATATGAACTGTGTAGGTATTTGCCGCAAATTTTATGAAGAGAGCTTATAAAATGCATTTAATGAACTGCGAAGGATTATTGTTACGATTAAACTTATTCGCCTCGGTTGCGCTAATAAGGAAATAATAGTAAAATGTAATGAATAAGTAAATGTACAAGTATACTGAGTGTTAGTGTTGGTGTGGTGTGCAGGCGACGTCGCCGTACCTGTCCGGCGTGCCGGGCGTGGGCTCCACGTACGCGCAGTACTACGCGCCGCAGCTGGTGCCGGCCGTGCTCGGCCACGACCCGTCCGGCGCCGCCGCCTCGCCGCTCGGCGTCATGCAGCAGCCCGTGCTGCAGCAGAAACTGCCGCGCACCGACCGCTTAGAGGTAAGCATGCAATCACACACCTCACCTCCTTAGTGTCTACACTCGAGTAGTGCTTCCCCATGTTGCCATATACTATGCCGGGGACCGATACTAATAGCAATATATTGTTATTGTTTGGTCATTATAAGGGTATATGCATGTTTTTTAATATTTTTTAGACGAATGTTAACTTGGGTTATTTAAAAAGAAAGAAAAAGTATACATTATTAGTATCAAAATCGTATTGACAGCCTACACACAGAGCGTGACTTCACAGTTCGAGGACATCACGTTTTTAAATTCCTTATATTTTTGTTCGTTAAAAATTGAACAGAATTATCTAAACTTAGCAAGTAAATATAACCACCTCCTTTTTGAAGTCTGTTAAAAATACTTTATCTAGTTTTGAATAACATGCATATTCCCTTTAAGGTGTGACCTAAGTCTTATACGTACAACTAAAATAGAAGAAGCTACCACGAGAAGTATAATGCATTAGGATTGAAGTATATCGGTCCCTGTCGCAAATTTGGTCTGATGATGTCCTCGTGTGTCTGTGGCCCGCGGGCGCACTGGTCCGGTGCGTCTACGTGTGCGCTTCGCGAGCAGCACTCGCTTAATCCTCTGGTGAAAGACCTACACTGTTGGCACAAACTCGGCCTATTGCGCACGCTCATATCCCCCGAATAGGACAATTCGATGAATTGTCCACGTCTACAGAGTCGGTTTGCGCTTACAGTGTAGACGTGCCGAGCGCTTCACATTCGTTAATCGATTCCTCTGAGCAAGATAGATACTGTAGGCATTGTTAAAATTCTTTCCCGACTAAATTAATTTGAAGATGCGACGGATGCGTAAATCGTTAAATCAGAGTTACATGTATTTAGACTCCCGATTAGAACAATTCCTATCTCAAAGCGGCGTCCGGTCCAAGTCAATACAAGATAACTATGTAATGTGACAAAACTGCAATTCAATTCCGTCACAAATATCTAGACAATCGTTTACGCGTTTCATCTACAAAGTAAAAAGTCACGGTCGCGTCTTTCTGGAGATTGTTTTGAGAAATAAATACGTGACGCATTGCAAAAAAGCATTTGCATCGCGTAGCATCGATCCGCACGCGTGTATGCGCTAGCGGCGCGGCGTGCAGAGAGTGTAGGCAGAGGGTAGTTGAGCGCGGGGCGCGAGCGGCGGACATGGCTGGTGTGTCGGTGCAGGTGTGCCGGGAGTTCCAGCGCGGCGCGTGCAAGCGTGCTGAGTCCGAGTGTCGCTTCGCGCACCCGCCGCCGCCCGTGGCCGCGCACGACGACGGCTGTGTCACGGTGTGCATGGACGCCGTCAAGGGCCGCTGCGTCCGCGACCCCTGCCGCTATTTCCACCCTCCCCTGCACCTGCAGGCGCACCTTAAGGCGCAGGCGCGCGGCGCGGTACGCCACCAGGCTGCACGCTCTCGCCTCGCTCGCTCGCGCTCGCTTCTGTTCTTCCGCTTGGTCTCGCCCGCGACGCCGCTTAAGTTCGCAGAGCTTTGTTCTGTTCAGTTCGCGCCGGCTCGCGCCACGCTTCCGTCGCACTCACGCTTAACTTTTATTTAATTTTATCTATCGCATAATATCACCTTACGCCGAGCTTTAGGTGTATTCTGTGCATCTACTACATCGTTATTGTTTCTGTCCCGTCCTGCGACGCTTCGCTTCACGTAGACGGCCGCCGCAGCCCAGCAGCCGACAGCGAGCGCGACTTCGGAGCCGGGCAAGAAACGGCCGGCGCCCACCGAGCTCGAGCCGCCACCGGTACAACACCAGCTTTGCACGCTTCTCCTCCGCTCCCGCTCCCGCCCGCACGATCCCTCCGCGCGCCTTTCCCTCCCGCAGCGGACAGGCGGCGGCGCGGCGCGACGGCCTACCCCCGTCCCTCGCGCCCCGCCGCCCCCCGCCCGCAAAGTGACCCCCCGCCCGGAGCCCCCGTTCAACCGTCTGTTTCTCGTTTCAGATGGACATGAAAAGCGTCGGATCCTTCTACTACGATAACTTCGTAAGTATCCGACTCCAATGATGTCCCTTGCACCAGGGGATCATCATTCAAAATTCGACGCAGAATTCATTTCGTAAAATGTACACCTAACGAAAATTAAGTATTCCTTGAAATGAGCAACATAACAAAAAAATCGAAATTGGTTAAATAGTCGCATAATTCAGAAAAAATAAAATGACTTCAATTTGTAGTAAAAAATACAGAAATTTCTCACATAAAAAATAATCAAGTTAGAATATGGCTTTTTGCTATCTTCGTTGTACTTAAAATGTCACTACCGTAAATATTTTAAAATCTGTTTTCTGATATTTTTTATAAATGAATAATACTTTTATTTTGAGATAAATTCACTTATCTTTGTATAATGTAGTTATTCTGATAAGTGTTTTATAATGTTTATTTTCTATCAGGTGCACATTTCTGCGACCAACCCATTACTCATACAATGATTTACTTTTCGCAGGCCTTCCCTGGCGTGGTGCCGTACAAGCGACCCGCCGCTGACAAAGCGGGAGTGCCTGTCTACCAGCCGGCGACGACCTACCAGCAGCTGATGCAGCTTCAGCAGCCGTTCGTGCCCGTATCATGTGAGTACCCCGCGCCCGCTACGTCCGCCCCGCCGACCGCGAGCGTGCCCGCCAGCGTGGCCGCACCGCCGCCGTCCGCGTCCGCGCCCGTGCCCGTGTCGTCCACGCCGCAGCCGCCGCCCGCACCCGCGCCCGCTCCCCCGGCGCCGTCGCCGCCCGTCAGCGCCGGCGCGTCCGACCCCGGCGCGCCCGACCCGGCCGCTATGGCCAAGGAAGTGGCGCAGAAGAACTACGTGGCGGCTCTCGCTTTTGCCGCGCAGCACTCTGCGATGGCGCAGGCGGCAGCCGCCTACACCCAGCAGGCGCTGAAGGCCCGCGCCAACATGCAGCACGCGGGCATGATGCGCGCGCCGCACATGATGATGCGGCCGGGCTGGCCCGCACCGCCCATGCACATGCCCTACTACCAGCAGCCGTTCATGTACGCGATGCCACCGCCCACGCCGCCCACGGCAGCGGCGGCGGCGGCCGCGGCGGCTGCGGCGGCCGTCAACCCCTACAAAAAGATGAAGACGACATAGACGCGAGACACGCGCGGTCGGCGGGGCGCGGGACGCGGGGTCTCCGCGTAGAGACTCGTACGTGTGCGGCCGAGTGTCCCGCCCCGGCCTGTCGGGGCGGTTAGCGCTAGGCGTGTTGTCACATTTGTATTGTATTATTGTAAGGACGAAGCGAGCGGCGTCGCCCTCGCGGATGTCTCGGTAGTTTTACGCTATATATATATACTACTGTATCTCTACTCACTTACCGTTATTACCCTATGCGTGTATATTTCTCGTATCTACGATCCCGGTAATAATAACGCTTGAGATGCATGACTGTACGTTTTTTATTACCTCTTGTCGATCGTCGTTTATCGTGAGTACCTATCGTCGTACTGAGAGTTGAGCGCTTGGTCCGTCGATCCCGCTACGTACACGCTTGTTCTCGGAGGAGCTCCGCACGGGTGCGCTTTGGCCGATGTGTCGATCCCGTACCTACCTAGTGGTTACCGGCTTGCAGCAGCAGGCCCGCACCTAACACAGCCGCCTTCTAATTTTCGCATGGAATAGAATTCACCACCCCTATACGTTTGGCTCATCAGGTATTATTCTCATTATTCTAGTTGCTCCCGTGTGCGCTAAGTGTGCGGCGTGTTCATCAGTAGTAGTGCCGCGGGGCGGCATGCGTCGCCCCGCAGTTTTCTTTTAATCGCACCTCCTTCTATTTATTTTAAACGCTTTCTGTTACATGCCTTCCGAATGACGCTTCGACTGTCGTCCACATTACAATCTTTTGTCGCTTTTTGTGTCGGGACGGCCAGGCTGTGCGCCGCCGAATGCGCCTTACGTGGTGTACACCGACGAGCGCGGACAGGTAACGTGTGCGCGTGCCGCACCGCCCCACAGCCCCACGGCCCCATTGCCCCACCGCCCCACCGCCCGCACAGCGCACTGCGGCGCCATCACCGCATGCTGCTTACGTTAACGCCAATACACTAGTCTACAGACTAGTTCGCTCGCTCCACGACACATGATTTTTTGTTTTAATGTACATGCTGAGGGACCACAGTAACGGTATTTAAACAAATATAAATATAAGTGGTGCTATGATGATTTTGCACCGATATCAATTTGACTCCTTACCTTATTCTATTTTGACCTATATGGCGTGTTCCCCTGTGACACACAGTTATAATCCGTGCATATACGTAAGCATAAGAACATACTTTTCTGTGGCCCCTCCTCGTACAGTAAACAACGAAACAAGCGGCGTGTGACGCAGGCTATCGTTAACACTATAGATTAGTAATATTAAGCAGTACGCTCGTTCCACGGCACTCCCCCTCGCTCCCCGCGTGCAATCCCGGCCACACGACCACCTCGTCTCGCCTCGCTCTAACCAGTACGCTATCGACCGCATATCACCTCCTACGCCTCTACGTGTTCCGCTTATTATGTTCTGTTCAGAAGCTCGAAGTCGATAAATTGATCACTACTGTTTTGAAAGATAAAGCTGCTAACAAATCTGTTGTTGTAATTATTGTGTGTTATAGTAAAATGTATTGGCCTAACATTACTTAGTAAAAATAAAACGACCATTTTATCATACAAATATTAATTTTATATCCTTGTAAGATAAGCCTTTATTTGTATCGTCATTTATGATCAAAAAGTAAATCAACCAACTTTGGATTCCGCATAGAACTTCAGAGCTTGCTTCTTCACTCGGCTTCCGTAGACGTACCTATATAGTTTTAGTTTGTGACGCTTTATGCGGGCTTTGTAGGCTAACCAAAGCTTGTTAACAATGAGCAAAGAACAGACAAACAAACACAATCACCACTCTGGCGAGCCATTCACAGTGCCTGCGGGATAAGGTGCGCTTGGTGAAATGAGCTTTGTAATTAATCAACCTGACAACACGCAACGAAGGAGGACTTAAAGGAATACAACTAATTGTTAACATGATAGTTTGCACCGTCTACTCTGACAATATCTTCCTTTACTGCTGATACAGGTGGGCAGGCAGGACACGTATGTTTTCGATCAACAAAGCTATTACGATTTAACCGGCACTGCAGTGCAGTACAGTGGAGGTACGAGGACTCGCCGACCGCCTGAGACGGTCGCCGGCTGATGGCATCGCTTGTCAGCCGTCCCATGATATCTATGTCACCATCACACCATCTAGTCATTGTGCTGTATCTGTATCGATTATATATTGTAATGAACAGTTGATGCTACAACATGTTGATGATTTTTAGTTTTGTATAGTGAGACATACTTGCTTTCAAATGTGGAAGAAGTCACTCTACAGTATTGCCTTGCTTACACCCGGTAAGATACAATCAGCTTACTATAATATCCTCAGTATAAGTGATTTCCTGTTCGGCCTATACTGAAACACGCCGCTTGTCACTTGCATGGATTGCAATGCAAATAATAACTTTAAACGCTATCTTTCCTAAATTATGCTTTTAATATCTAATGAACTCGGCAGTTTCAGTAAAGGTACTTTAATAAATTGAAATTTAACGAAGCCATTTTACAAACTACTAAACAGTTGATTATTGAAATAATAGAACAAACTTGCCTAATTAATTTAGTAACATGTACATAATTAGAGTTAATTAATAATTAAAAGGCTCAGTCAACTGTTTGGTTTCCAGTGAAATTCACCTTATGGCCAATATCAACTATCAACTGCTACTAAGGGGGTTTTTTTACACTCATTTAAATGCTTTTTGTAAACAATTATTTTTATGCGTAGTTGGTAGTTGAAGTGACGATGGTGAAAGAAGAAAACTCGAAGTGATTCTCATTGGTTTCTTGTCATGTAAAAGTTACAGATTGCATGTAACATTTAATTTATATTAAATATCTTGTGGTTCTCGCCTGCTAACTCACTTCGATTTTTCTTTAGTAATGCTTAAAATGCTTCGCCGTTGCGTTGCGGCTTCAATTCCTCGCTTCCGACTTGTTGAGGCCCCTCTGACGCTTATTTAAAGTGTTCACGTAGTAATAATATACTTGGTTTTCTTTTGTTTGTCGTACAGTAACCGCACTCTCTAATGGTCATTATGTTGCAGTTTGTACTACCACTAACATGTCACGTCCAGAACTGTCATGTAAGCTAAAGGTATAAATTTAATTTGTCTATTTACATTATAACCATGCCAACCTACCGATAAGCATGACGTCCTCTGTTCCTCTACTGAGAACATCGGGAGATCTAAATTCATCACAGCCGACGCAGACACCTGTCGTAACTCTCCCCACACAGCCTCTTTTAGCTTTATTATAGCAACAGTTGGTATTTATGGGTACACTTTGGACGCTACAAAACCTCTAGTACGCCCTCGCCCTGGTAAAAGTTGTCTAGCATCATGCTTTAGCTTTTTTGTAAAATATAGTCACGCTTAAATAAGATTGGCTGCGCAATAATGATTATACTTCAAGCGTTCTGCATGCCATTTAGATATTATATATTCATACCTATGTGCATAGTGCAGCGTACTTTAACACTACTCTCTGACGGTTATGGAAGCTCGTTCACGAGAATAACTCCAGCAGTGGGCTCTTAATTTACTGTTCTGTTAATATTGCATACTATTCTCCCGACGGTATTACAATATAAAGGTGACACACTTGATATCAGCGCGCACGTACTTACATGAAAAGAATGCTTGGAAGCTCCAATCATATTGTGCAACGAATCTTGTAAAGTTCTTGTAATATTGAAGCAGCAACAAGATTTGATTTCGAGCAATTTTCGCCTTCCGTGTGTCCCGTTTTGTGTTAATTTTATGTAGCAACTGAGAAACTACACACGCATAACTTTCTATATACAAATATATATTTTTTTATGTAATTTGAGAACAGCTAACACGAGTAGGGAACCTTAATTCAATACAATGTGCTAGGTTTACTGTAATGGACAACTCACAATACTTTGCTCTTTGATATTACAAAAACTATGTCAGCGTTATTTTTCAGACGGCTGTGCAATGAGGATAATGATCAGTGTCAGATGTATGAATGTCCAATCAGTGATGAACTAGATTTTAGAATTAACACTATTAACATAAATTGTTCATAAACCGTCGGTTACTTGGTCAGTCTGCAAACATAGTATACTCTCTTACATGTTTACACAAATCATTGTTAATAGTTTTTATTTTATTTCTTTTTTATCTTAAAATAATATCGACTGTTTATGAAGTAGATTACTAGTTATAAGGATATACCTACACACAGTTGTTCCACAATGCATTTATGCGACACTTCTGATACCCCATATACCGAAAAGTGAAACTCTTTGTGCTAATGTGATAAATGGCAAACAAGGTCATTGGCAAACATTGAAACAGAAAATATAACTACTTTCTACAAACATTTGCAAGTTTAAATATTTAGCACTAGTTATGACAACGAAAATATTCAACGAATAATATATTTATTAATTCAATCACAGTAAGCAAAGATGTGTAATCTTCCTAAAACAAGAGATAATAATATAATTGCGTGTCAATAAAACATAAGCATTGTGGAAACATCAGTTTGTACGTAAAGAAATTGAGTAACGACAATAAATACTAATGAAAATGTTGTTATATTTGCAGTTACTGGACACCCTCCCGGTGTGCCAAGATTTTAATCGACAAGGATGTACAAGACCTACCTGCAGATTTGTTCATATTCGTGAAGGTAAGAATACACTCTAGATTTGTTATATAAAATATTCATTCTTTCAACTTCGTAGTATATATTAAATCGTCAAAACACAATAATTGTGTGTGTGTTACTAATCAATTGGCAAAGATACGTCAAACTTTCAGATCATGGATAGAAATGTCCCCCAATCCCCTCTCCCCATATATCTGCATGATCACCACATTTTGTTATATTTCATTCATAGCGTAGTTTGAATACTCTTGAAAGTAGAATTCTATCTGTAGACAAAACTGACACATATTTACCGGTTTAGTTTAGATTCATTTCATTTTTTGGATACATTACTTATTTAATCCTGTAACACTTATAAACATTAGTTCAGTGACGTAGATTTCACTAGTTGTAGTATTTGCTTTTGGACTCATAATACTAAGTAGACACTGTACAGTCACAGACCCTCTATTATGCACAAATAATCATGTAGTGTGTCCATAACATTATCATAAATTAGATATTAGATTTGTATTTCTTTTACTACATTAGCGATTCTGATATACTCGTGAGTGGATACATGCCAATAATTGTAATTGAGTGTAACGTGTGGTGTGTGTGCATGAAGCTGACAGTGGCGTGTGTGGTGTTGCAGGGTGCGGGCTGCAGGTGGTGGGGTGTCGCGTGGTGGTGTGCCGCGACGCCGCCGCCGGCGCGTGCCGCCGCGCCGCCTGCCGCTACTACCACATCCCCGTTCAGCTGCCGCCAGCGTTGCGCCCCCCTTAACCTGCCCCGCCACCCGTCCACCACCGCACCCTCGCCCTCATCCCTTCTCCCCCCCTCCCCACACCTCCACGAGACCACAACGACCCTCCCCCTCCCGGCATCGCCCGCGCCCCGCGTTATCCATATCGATCGCGCCTCTGGCACACTCGGGAAAGGCAGGTTCGGCAAGTATCCTACTGTCGCTCCCGCGGCTGAGGTGGTGATATCTTAGTGAATATCGGTTAGTGTAGAGCGGCCGGGGCGGGGCGCGTGCGCAGGCGCGTCCGCGCCCCGCCTCCGCCTGGAGTGCGTTAGTCTTCGGGAAAGAGTGTGTACATAAGTAGCGGGATATGATTCTCAGGCACGGTCATGCGATTGTGATATGAATAGATTTCGAGACGCCGGAGCCGTTTGAGTAAATTTATCGAGATCGTACCGAGATCGTCGAATAGTAGTTAGTGAGGTTTCAAATGTTTTATTACTATTGTATATTATTATTTTTATTAAGATACGATATGAGTTCCTGTAAAGATCGGTGCGGTCGCCATCGGGCGTCGCACAATAACTTTGTTGTATATAAGCAAACGATGTAATGTCAAGGGTGGTGCGGAGCGCACCGTCGCCGTCGGCTAGCTCGCTGCCGGCGGCCGACGCCGGTGTCAAAAGTTGCATCACCCCCACTCCTAACGTGAGCATTTTTGTGAGAATTATGTTACTTTTTTTACGTATGTTATAAAACTATTATTTTTTTCTAGATGACAAGTTTTACACTAGATTAGATTAAGTGAGTCAGTAATGAAACACCAATAGAGTAGCCGCTTCTCTCCCTCGGCACGGAAACTTTTGACGCCGGAGCACAATTCGCGTACGTCGAGCGACGCGCGCGCTGTGCGTGTACCGGCCGCGCGCTCGCTCGCTGCGACTAGTCGGTACGTCGTTCTTCCCTTAAGGAGCCATCCCGTTCGCACCACATCCCACGTCCCACGACGCCGACGCGTCGCCCAGTTCACACATTAGCATAGATCGCGACACTCGTAGAGTGATAGAGAACAGAAATTCATAATACAATGAAAGTTATCGGACAATATTAAAACGAAGAAGGCATACTTCCAAGCTATTTACCTAAATTCTAGGATAGAACGTCGGCTTTTATTCCAGATAGATTTTGCTAGATAATCATTCTTTTACCGGTCGATTCCCGTCTATCGAAGCACAAAATATTACCGACGATCGAGTCCGATTACCTCTCGGTGAGTACAGCATAAAGAAATAGCTACCTATATTGTTTTCAACATAAACAGTATTAACGTTTTGATCAAATTTATCTCGTCGTATGTATGTAGAGGTGATATGCGGATAAGAGAGAGAGGCGGGTGCGCGCGCGCCGACTGCCGCGGTCATGCAAATGGCATAGACGCGCCGAGCCGCGCCGACGCGGCGAGTCGCTCGTACGCGCGGCGCGGCGCGGTCTCGCAACCCGCGGCCGGCGCGCGCGCCTCGAAGGCATGGAAGCCTAATGCCTAATATTATTCCTAGTCCATATCCTTTTTGTTGATCAGTCATGCGATTAATGTTAGAATAAATATTAATAATTTGATTTATTCCTCCCATTTAGTGGATATTTTGATAATGATATATTAATAATGAAATATTTAAGATACATAATACATATTTGATTCTAAATCCTGATAAAGTGACACTACGTTAGTAATTTAGTCGGAGGGATACTTGTGCCGTGATTATATTTTTAGGTATATATTATGAAATAATTCCTAGCGTCGGAATTAAAGAAGTGATTAATGTGTAAGCGTGTTATATTTATTGTCGTAACGTAAGTAGAATGCCATATCGATAAAAGGTGAATATCGGATGCGGAGTCAAACTCATTAGTAACTCGTTGCGTTTGTGTTTATGTTGGTTGTTATTATCAGTCCCGTGCTAGTGGCTAAGGTGATCAGTTCACTTTTATCAATACGGCAATATGAGTCTTAAATATATGTTGTCATTTTATTTTTTGTTAAAATTTATCGTTTCATGAATTATTTGTTGCCTATAATTTTTATAATCAAAATTTTATGATCTGACGCATTTATTGTAAGACAATCGATTACTTTTATAATTAATTAGTGTGATAATAATAATTATGGTATCAAATTGCCGTTATGAAATATAGAACATCGAAAGTATCCTTCCTGTTTAGAAGGGACTCTTCTGGCCCAAGGTTTCTAGTGGATTTTATATTTTTCTTTTTGTTGTATTTTTAATGTTGCGTGTGTCTTACACATAATATATTTCATTTTTGTGATATTTTTAACTATAAAGTACTGTTATTATAAATCCAAATGGAATAATGATGACCTAATTAAATATTCAAGAATTTATTTGTAAATCACAAAAAAAATGTAAAACTGTAAATATATTGACAAAAAAATGAACTGCAACACAATAATTGATTATTATAATATCTCTCATCAAATACACTGTAAGTTGTTTGAGTACCTAAGTATTGGTAACTTATTATGTAGTATGTACCTACAATCTACTTAAAGGTAAACCGGTCCAGTGAACAAAGTATTGATAATATTGTGAACATTTTTTTATTCACAAACAATCACAGAAAGTACATGACATTGTAATATTATTTATGAAATTACTATGTGATGTGATCTTCGGATCAATTTTGAGTACAGTATAGATAATAAACAACTGAATATGTGATCTGAGTCTTTGATTTTATACCTTATTATTAAGTACCATACACAACCCACATACACGTATAGATACCCATTACAATAATTCATACAAAAAGATTTTAGTAAATGAGACCAGATGTTAGAGACAACTGATGACTTATCAATATGCCAGACGCTGACCGACCGTCAAGTGCATCGTCATGGAGATAAACATGGGGCTTCAACACCAAATGTCAATTAATTTTCGCTGGAAAATCGTAAAGACACATTTAGCTAATGTTTTCTAGTCTAATTCATTCATACATTAATTCAATATTCAATTTCGTAAAACTTCCACAATGAAAAACAAATGGCAGTCGCAAATTAAAATGTAACATGTTTCCAGACAATTCCATTTTCGAAGTTCGTATTAACGCTACAAAATCTTTCAGTATGCCTCATATAGTATGCTATATAAAAAATGTAAAGAAAATCATACAGATATTGCAGTTATATAATTACGAAAGGGTTAAACTGGGCTGCCAGTATCACTCCTAAAGAGTTCTGGCTTGGTAGTGACCTCTATTAACACAATTCTTGGCAGTAAGGTGCCCCTGTAGTCACACTTGAAGCAAGAGCTACGTTTAGATCTAACACAAAGAAACAATTTATTATCCCCAATTCTATTGATTTCTTACACATACGCGAATACAAGCCATTGAAATAAAACAAGTAAAAGATGAAACAAATAAAAATAAATAAGAAAATACAAAGAAAACAAAAAAGAAGTTAAAAAAGTAGTTTTATTTCAATCTCTAATTCTAGTTATCCCAATTTAATGATAAGGCTGTATGTACATGCAAGACTGCTTCATAAGTCTCATAATCAAGAGTATTCACGAGCGGTTACTGTATGAGGTCCTTGGTTACATTATGTGGTCCGAGAAAAAAATATAATTTAATATCCTACCCACTTGGGACTGGGAGAAACATTCTACGACGAGTGCGCAGGGCATTCTTTAATGCGACCCTGACCCTTATACGTGTTCCATTACAGTGACCTAATAAGATTTGAAGTCGTGCCACTTGAACCGAGGGTCGCGTGATGAGTTGAATGAAAGAGAACACGTATATATTATTACTGGGGCTCTCCCCAGTACGACTACGCACAAGTGACGTCTCTACGTCACTTGCGCGCCCAGCAGAAAGGGTACACTTTGAGTACAAATATAAACTTACAGTATATATTCTATTCATTCATCAAATAAATAGACAGTGTAAGTCATAAGTCTGGGTCCGATTCCAGAGTGAATGAGTTATAGAGTGATCAATTCCAGAATTCTGCACTCAGCGAAGTATTTGGCTTTGCACATCAAACTCAAAAAACAAGAGTAACTAACAACTAGTATCTAGCAGCACACTATCAGCTATCCTCCGGGCATACAGGTGTCTTGAGGACGATAAAAAATATTTCTGATAGTATTAGCTCTAAAAAACTCATTAGTGCTGCAATGTCCGTGCAGAAGGTTGATTGAACAGCTCAAAATTATATTTGCTATCTACTACGGACTATTCATCACACCGGATCATCGGATACGTCAAGAAAATTATATGCCTGCTAGTGATCATTCCTATTTATGTCAAAAATTATGGCATAGCATATTCAGGTAATAAATTAGTCATGGCCACTAACATAAACTTCTTACTTAGAGGAACATAACAACGACATAAAACAGTTATTCCACATGATTATGTGGAATAACACATAATCATGTGAAATAACTGTTTACGTACATAATAACAATCACTTACAGTAGATTTACTGTAAGTTATTGTTATTATGTACATATTGACAATCACGTGTTTGGAATAAGGACAGTATATAATTTTAGTTGTTAAGTTGCTTGACAGGTTTAACAAGTCTGTAATTAAGATTACTAGAACAACTTATCAAGTTGACCTGTAAGAGAGAGTTGTATTAGTTGTATTCTGGGACATTATATTATATATTTATTAAATTAAACAGTTCGCCGGGGTACTGCCACAGAGATTGCCAATACAACACAACAAAAGGCCCTCTAGGTATTTCTCTCTATAGTTTTTGCTCCATGAGTTGAGGTGAACGCACCGCAAGCTAGGAATCATTAATTTAGTTAGCCACAATACCTGTCCATGACATGACGTTTGTATCTTTTTAATACGATATTTAATACAAAATGCCATATTGTGTGCTCAAAGGTTGTGTCAACTCTTCTAAAAAAACAAATAAAGACCAAGGTATAACATTCCACCGGTAAGCACGTAAAATTACTTTTAATATGGATCTTTTTAACCAAGCAGTTGTTTCTATTCTTGAGACATTCGGCGTATTTATTATTTGTAAAAATAATGCTCGCCAATTTGTTACAAGCACAGAACAGATTTTTTTTTCTGTTCTGTGGTTACAAGAGTTAAAGGATAAAACTAATATTATAAAGAGGAAAGATTTGATTGTTTGTTTGTTTGCATTGAACAAGCTCCAACACTACTGGACTGATTAGGATTTATTTATTTATTAAAGCACAGCCACATCACATGCATTAATACTTTGCTAAAACAACTATAATAAAAACAGGACTAATGCACAAGACAATTTCAAATCAATTAAAACATAAAAGAACTTGAATTCAAACTTTCACCATTAGAATGAGCATAGGCTATATATTTTATTTAAAAAATCATTAGGGATCCGTATGAAAAATTCAATTGAAGTATATATTTTTTGAATATCTATTAAAGTGTGAAGAAGCGTGCGAAGCTGGGGCGGGCCGCTAGTATAATATAATTTAAGGATTAATTATGGGTTGGGAAGCAATACGGGAGATTTATTAAAGTGCAGAAATCACTTACGACCAAGATGAAGACCCGTTAAGATGTGAAAATCTTCATATTCCTAAATATTGTAATACTTTAACCTTGGCTCAAAACGGTTGTACCTATTACAAAAAATCTTTGTCAATTAGATAACTTTAGATTTGAAATTACTACAAGATACATGCTAATATGTATAATAAACTAGCTGATTCACGCGACTTCGTCTGCGTACAATTTAACGAAAATAAAAAAGTGTCATAGTAACTTTACACCCCCGGTTTCAAAAATCCTTTCTTAGTGCTCCCCTACGTTATAAAAGGAACCCCTGCGCAAAATTTAAAGTTTTTAACCCTTATAGTTTAGGCCTAGCGTTGATATGTCAATCAGTCATTAAGTCAGTCAGTCAGTCAGCTTCTCCTTTCATATAAATATTGATTCTCTTTATATTATATCTTATCTGATCTTTTTAACAATTGTCAGACATAGAGAAAGGTAATCATTAAGTGAGGTAGGGAATAGCAAGATTCCTCGTTTAATGTAGCTACACGACTTGGGAAGTACCTCCGCCTTACAAAAGACCGCAGTGAAACTACCAACAATAGTTGGGTTTCTGCGAATGAGTAAGCTTACCAGAACTCGTTAAGGCTGGCTGCAAACGTTCAGTTTCCGAATTAGGTTTCCAGATCAGGAATTCAGATCCGGAAACCTGAATGCATATTATTCTTATTTTTTCGGAACGGAAAAAAGACCTGACGTTCAGTTCGGTGCGTTCGGATCGTAAGAACGGAAGAAACCTAATGACTTGCACAAAAGATTTCATAGATATCCTGTAAAATTAGAAGATTTTTTCTGGGTGTGCTCGTAATTTTGCTCTTTTGAGATAGAATTGACTGTCTGTTAATCACCGAGTATTCATCGGGTGTACCCAGTAACGAAGATACCTTTTCTTCTTGTTTAGTGCCAGTAAAAGTGCAACAGCAATCAATTCGTCTCCGCCGTTCATGATTACGCGGGTGTATATGCTTTCAAGAACGTCTCTACACATACTGGTCGTATAAAATTCCGAATAAAAAAGCCGGACGTTTGCGCTAGTCTCATGGAATTCTGAATCTGAAATCCTGATCAGGAAAACTAATTTGGAAACCGAATGTTTGCGCCCAGCCTAAGGGAGTTACTATTCTCACAGTATGGGAATTCCGTTTGCTGTCAGTTTAGTAACTAAGAAACCTAAACGATTTCTACAAGGTCGGCATTGCGCGAGCCTCACCTCCAATGTTGCTAATGTCTATAAGTTACGGTAACCGCTTCCGGCCAGGCGAGTCGTAAGGTTGTTTGCCGTACTTGTGGTATAAAATAAATCGACATAAACGGCCTAGTCTCACAAACCTAGGAAATTATTCACGATACTTCTTTCAGCTTTCTCCCAAATGGTCATGTCGCAAGAGAAAAATGGATTAAATTTGTTCAAACAAATCGTAATGAAGCTACATGGTTGCCGTCAGAACATACATGTATATGTTCAATACATTTTAGAGAGGAGGATAAAAATATAACAAAGACGGGACGTGTTTACCTTAAAAAACCAGCGATGCCTTTTGATAATGACGTAAGTTCTTTTTTTAGGGTTCCGTACTCAAAGGGTGCCAACGGAACCCTATTACTTACCCTCCGCTGTCCGTCCGTCTGTCGGTCTATCACCAGGTTGTATCTTATGAATCGTGAGAGCTAGACAGTTGAAAATTTCACAGATGATGTATTTCAGTTGCCGCTATAACAACAAATAAAAATAGAATAAAATACTTAAATATTTAAGGGGGATCCCATACAACAAACGTGATTTTTTGCCATTTTTGCATGCTCTGTATTAATAACGATGACAAGTAGCTGATAAATGGTACGGAACCCTTCGTGCGACTACTGCAAAAACCGGCCAAGTGCGAGTCCGACTCCCATTTAACTGTTTTTTTTTTCAAATAACTCAATGCAATGAATTTTTCAGAATACAGTCGATTTTATTTGTATGTTACAAATAAAATCGACTGTATTCTGAAAAATATTTCAGTTGCCTGTGACATCCAAAATATCAGAGAATGAAGCATTATCGGCGCCAGAAAGTAATTCCGAAATTATTTCTGACATACCGCAAATTGCCTCCCTCAAGGAACGATTATCATCTGAAACGAAAACCAAAAAGAAGCTATTCGTTAAATTTAAAAAAATACAGCGTCAAAATAGATACCTAAAACATAAATGTAAGGCTTATAAGCTTTTGGCCAAGTCTTTGAAGAAAAGATTTACGTTACTATGTTCAGAGAAATTTGGACCAAAAACAGAAATTAAGGTAAACAATTGAATCGTCTTAATTTAGAATAAAATTATTAATGTAAGTCTTAAAAATGCAGTTTCATTATATTACGTTACGATCCTTACAGTATCAGTCTAGTACTAGGTACGATAATGTGGAGGAAATAACCTCGATGACAAAGTAGAACCCGTCATCCGCTCTTGGCTCAGTCGGGAGTACTGATGACATTTTAGTCTCCTTCGTCGTTATCTCGCCAAAAGAACAGGAAGAGTGTCCCTACCCAGCGAATTTGTGCCTAACGAACTGGGTGCAAATATGGAACTGGGTGGGAATATGCAAGACAACGCTCTCTTTCAACTGTGTAAAATGTAAACTAATACTAAACTTTCGTTTAGTACTGCCATGCTGCGAAAGCCCACACGGGGCACCTCTTATGGCTGCTCCGTAAGAACAAGATTATGGGTATATACCTCAGTGCTAAGCGATCGAGGCGCTGTACAAGTTTCTACTATAATTATATGTGGGATGACATTTCAATGCTACAATGAAAGAAGATTAAATAAATCCAATGGTTTCCACCGACCTTTACCAGGTCGTCAGTCCACCTCGCCATCTTCCAGTACGTGGCCGCCACGTACGTTCTTCGAGTGATGTGCCCTGCCCACTGCCACTTGAGTTTGGCGATTCTTCGGGCTATGTGAGCGACCCGATTTCTTCTACGGATCTTCTCATTTCTGATTCGATCACGAAGTGAAACTCCTATCATAGCCCTCTCCATCGCTCTCTGAGAGACCGTGAGCTTCCATAAAAGGCCCATTGTAGGCGGCCACGTTTCGGTGTATTATGTAATTACTGGCAACACAAAATGATCAAAGACTTTCGTCTTGAGACACTGTGCTATTTGGGACGAAAAGTTTGGCTTAGCCTCCCGAACGCTGCCCAGCCGAGTTGGATTCGACGATTAACCGATCTTTCTCGGTTGAACTTACATAACCGGACATTTTGTCCCAGGTAAACATATTCGGCGACAACTTCGAGAACAGAGCTTCCGACCTTCATCGGAGTCGGGGCAACATGGACATTTAATATAACTTTCGTCTTGTCCATGTTCATTTTAAGACCGACACGTTCAGAAGCTCTGCTGAGGTCATTGAGCATAGTAAGCTAAGCTGTTCAGCGGTCTCAGTCATGGCTGAGACCGCTGAACAGCTTAGCTAGCTTAGCTACTATATCGTCGGCAAATCGAAGGTGAGTGAGGTACTCGCCGTTTATGTTGATGCCAAGCCCTTCCCAATCCAGAACCTTCAAGATATCCTACAATGCAGCGGTGAACAGTTGTGTGGAAATAATGTCACCCTGTCTCACACCACGCTGCCAGAGGATAGGTTAATAAAGCCTTTTCGGAAATCGGCTTGTTCAGGAGGCTGGAAGTCGTCAAACCTGCGTGCGATTCTGTTTGTGATTACTTTCGAAAACAACTTATAGACATGGCTCAGAAGCGATATAGGACGATAGTTCTTTAAAAGTTAATAAATATTTAAGTAAATATTTACCGGAGCGTTTATTGTGGTTAAGGTAATTCCCAAACTGCGTTAATAAATACCCATCTCTAGCTGTCATTATATTTGTCAATGTCAATGTTGACAGTAGCCATCACAGTGACAGTGTTTCGTTCAATTCAATAAATTCAATCAGTCAGTGACATTTAGTCATATATTTAGTAATTTTTTGTGCGAATATTGAACAATTTCGCATTCTGTAATATTTGAATTAATTGGCAATTGCTAAGCCAATATGTTTTCTTTGGAATCGAGGGGCGTTAATGCTATAAATATATTTTTCTGACCAATTAAAACTTAATTTTGACAGTAATATTAGTTTGATACAGAAACTAGTAAAGTGGTAAGTTATTGAACGTTATCATGGTCATTTGCATTGGAAAACGAGTTACATTTTTGTTTTGTTGTGTTTTTGTAGCGTCATTTTCATTCTACAATGTTCGCGAGTTTGAAGAGTAAAATAAAGGAAGAAACAGGTAGTGATATAAGTAAAATAACGAGTAGTTGGCGCAGCGGTGCTTTCCTAGGCAGAATAACGCTCAGGGATGATTCCGTAAGTATTAATTATGTTATGCCCTATTATTTGTATTTATTGTTTCTGACCTCCAAAATGACTGAGACGTCAAAGGTCTCGAGTTCGAACCCAAGGCACGCACCACTGACTTTTCGGAAGTTATGTGCGTATTTATCACAAGCTCAAACGGTGAAGGAAAACATTGTGAGGAAACCTGCATGCTTGAGAGATTTGTCTTGATGGCATGTGAAGTCTGCCAACCCGCAGTAGGCTAGCGTGGTGGACTATACTATACTCTCAAATGAGAGAAGACCCGTGCCCAGCAGTGGGACGTTAATGGGTTGATGATGACCTCCAAAATATATATTACACATTTATTGTAAAATATGTCACTTTATTCATTCTTATTACTACATATAAATCATAATAATACTAAATTGATTTATGTTATTTTTATTTATACATATTATATATTTTGTTGACAGTCCACAGCCAGTCCTTCCAGTTCAGGTGGTCATGGAGATTCTACATCAGATGTAAGTTATGGTTGCATGTATGTTATGTAGTTACATGCACCTATGTATTTTATAAAATGTAAATTTCGGCTTATATTAAGAAAATATAAAAACAACCGGAATTATCTAGCTAGACATTCTGAAAGTGAGTTCTAGTCAACTTGCTATAAATTTATTTCTTATTTTGCTGTCAATATCTAAAACTTTATTTGTAAGTATATTGGTTTTGATATAATGAATACAAATGTTTTATACAAATAATATACCATAATTACAAGAAATGTATTGTCAATTGTTTTGATACTGCTAATTATCATGTTATCCTGGTAAGTTAATATTAAATCAGGATAAAATAATTTCTACTATATTATTTCATCTGTAATTAATATTCCTATAAATATTATATATTAATTATTTTATTCTAGTAAAATATATCCATATTTATTGACTGAATGATGTAATTCTCTTTTAGTCAATTTCTCCCCAAATGGAGTCGTACCTATCAGATCGCACTGGTGGGAGGATAGACACTGCAGCTTTACAGCAGCAGTACTCAGCACAGCTGGAAGCCAAGCTGCGAGAGAGAGACACTTACTGGGAACAAAAAATAGAAGAACTGAAGCTTTCACTTGCTACTGTTCAAGGTTGGTATTGCATTAATGACCAGTTTTTATACATAATAATTATACCAATAACTTGTTATGTCTATAAATATAGTCAGATAGGGCATTGGTGTTATATGTATTTAGAACATCCATTATCAAATGTGTGTATTTACAAACAAAAAATATCTCTAGTCTATCAACTGTCTAGTAAACATAACACAATCCTTATTGCTCAGCTTTGAACTAGACAGTGGGGCACCTTTATTTCTGGATATTTATTATATTATCGGCCCAGTGGGATACAGTATCCCAGATGAGAACAAATCTTAATGTAGTATAAAAGTTATGCTACAATGTATCACATGAAATAATAAGTATGTTTGCAAGTGATAATCATCAGATCATTTAATTTTACTTTTCACTATATAATTATAATACTAGCTGATTCCCGCGACTATTTATTTATGCAAATATTTATGTATAAATCAATTACTATTGTAAAATGTAAAGGATATTTATATGGAACAAGCAATAAAATACATTATTATACGGCAATGTAGGTGAGGAAGCAGCTGCAGCACAGGCAGTAGCTCGCACAGCGCAAGCAGAGGCAGCCAAGGCAATTACAGAAAGAGATACAGCCAAGAGACAGGTAACAGAACTGAAAACACAACTGACTGCAGCTGAACGAGCTCAAGATAGGCTTGACACTCTTAATGTGAGTATACAATATTAAAATTGAAGAAAGCTTTCAAAGACATAGTGTGACTAAAATGTTTTTTTTTTTGCTTAGTTGTGCCCGATAATCTATTTTTAAATTTAAGGCCATCTGTAAAATTACCATGGAATGCAATAAAGAATTGAGTATTGAGTATTGTCTGCCGGTTACTCTTTCCTGCTTGGCACATTGTCAAGGTTCATAGAATGTTTCTTTTTTATTTCACTTTATTTCATAAGTAGCTTCGACACAGCTAGTGGTAGTTTAAATATGGAAATTAAATTACTGTGACGGAAGTGCTTTGGTAGATAATACATAATATACGAGGGCCTTATCTGGAGAACCAACTGCCATGCTTATAGATAGTCATTGACAGTTATGAAGAAGTCAAATGTTTCTAAAATAGGATATTAAAAAACCTTTTTTTATATTAGATATTAGGTCTTTTCATAACAAGTTTCTGAATCTTGAAGGTTTTTCGAAACTAAAAAAACAATTGCAATTGTTGTATTGATTATTAAATTTGTAAAATTTTTGTTTATGATTAAATTATTTAATTAATAAAAAATAATAAAAATATTAAAAAAAATATTGAATTTATATGTTTAAATTATAATCGATCATAAACAACAATTGCATTTTTTTTTGTAGTAATGTAGTAAGTATACTTAGTCTAATTTAATTCATATTGATTAATTAGGAGGAGCTAGAACAGTGTCGTCGCGAATGGGCCCGCGAGCGAGCTGAGCTGAGCGGTGCGTTGAGCAGTGCGGAGGCGCGCGCAGCCGACCTGGCCGACCGCCTGGCGCTCGTAGCCGCCGCACTACCGCCTGAAAACCCACACCACCACATGCAAGATGACGGTACGTATTTTGCTTCTAATATACCCATTGCCTGTCTCACTGCTGGGAGCATACATATAGATGACACCACTGTATATACATATGCAACAAATATTTCAACTTAGCCAATACATTCCAGTTCCTGTTTGCAAATGCAGCAACAGAAAAAGTTTGTCTTGGCATTGTTGTTTTAATTTTACTACAATAACTCAACTTTAATGAATCACTTGCCACTTGAAAGTGATTGAGATAGTCCAATAAATGTTCACCCTTTTAAAACATTGTCTTTATAGTATTATAACCTTTTTATCACCTGTGTATATGTATATACAGACAAACGTGAAGTACATCCAACTGGTTGCGCGGAGTACGATCGCGTTTGCCGCGAACGGACCGTGCTCACTCGTCAGCTGCAAGAGGCTAAGATGGCGCTCGCAGACGTCAAGACATCCTGGAGCGGCCAGATAGCCTCGCTGGAGACACAGGTACTTCTTGCTGATATATGATCCTGCATATAGACCAAAGTCTGTGCAGAGTAATATATTTTCTTAAACAGAAAACAAAGCCATACCGTAATAGTAGATATTACACTACACTGACCATACTTAATAAATAAATGTACATTTAAGTTTTATTTGTTGCAACTGTGTAAATAATAAAATGTAGAATATCTGTTGGTTAATCGCACATTTAAAATATAGTAAATCAAATTGCTAGAAAATGCATCAAATTCTTGGTGCACAACTGTATCGCCACTATCCCGTTACTCTAGCGCCACTATCTTGCAGGTTTAAAATACTATAGTTTTAAGTAGTTGTGTGCATAATCTATATATTGTGGGTATAAGCGTGTCTGCATGTGAAAGGCGTGAGCATGAAGCATGAAATATTACTCGCACAACATCTAATAAATAACTTCTGTCCGTGTCGAATAATTACTTCTGACAGCTATCTCAAACTCTATTGTATATAAATTGTAAATATCCATATAATTAAGCTATTTTATTGTTTTTGACTATTTCTTTATAAGTAGTCCATACGACGATATAAATATTTTGTTTTTTAATGAAAAAGTGTTATTCAGGTATCAATATATTTAGGTTACGTAATTAAAACAGCAAATCTAAAGTTATATAAACTACTCGTTTCAAGGTAGGTACACAACTTACAGTATATTTTACTCACATAATATTTATGTATGATAATATAAAATATATTAATAATAATTTTCGGTGACTATCATATGAAGTTGTACCGTATAGGTGGCGCGACTGTCGCGACAGGCGGGGGAGGAAGGCTCAGAGAGAAGACGAGTAGAGATTGAAAAGAAAGAGATGCAAGAGAAGCTGCTCAGCGCAGCCGCGGATCTGGAGAAGACCAAGCAGAATCTCGCTAATAGCGAAGCTAAGGTACATACCGCATTTTTATCGATATTATCGCTAGCAGGCCGCGGTATCTATGTATACTAACCCCATCCCAATATTTGTCCAAACTCATGAATTCCTAAATTAATGATCTGACGTCCAAACAATCATACGTTCTTGCATGTAGAATTTGTATAATATAAGGGCGATATTTAGGCGTCAATATATGTATGTACAAATACAAATACAGTATGTTCCAATTAACTTCTGTCCAATTAATATTGCAGTGCGAGTAATTTATTCAACAATTCCTATCACTAATGTCAAGGTGACATAGGGTCTTTTTAATCGATAAGTATTGTCTCATTATTTATAGATTTACTTGAAACAATATTGATATTAGTCAATTTTCATGTTTGTTGCTCAATTTGAACCAAGAGTAAGAATTAATTAAGAATTGAGTAATTTTCCTAGTTGATGATGATTGTGTGTTAAATTCCAATACATCATTAAAAGTCATTATCTTTACAAATTACTATGGTATTATACATGCTTTATGAGAATCTGAGCTCGATATTTAAATATTCACCTGAACTAAACAAGACATTAGCCACGACTTGCTCAATCAATAGTCTGATTGCGCAACCAATCCTTGTATTATATGTTTAGTCAAGGGGGATGCAGGTCATGGGGGCCATGAACACCCCAACCCCCAGGTTTCCCACTGCTGGGCACGGGTCTCCTCTGATTTGAGAAGAGTCCCGTTACTTTAGTTCACCACGCTAGCCTACTGCTGGTTGGTAGACTTAACATGCTATCGACAAAATCTCTCAAGCATGCAGGCTTCCTCACGATGTTTTGCTTCACCGTTTTTTTCCGAAAAGGCAGTGGTGCGTGCCCGGATTTGAACTCGAGACCTTTGGCGTATCAGTCCATTGATCACCACTAGGCATGCAAACACATTTTAATTAGATTTGCGAATTGGAGTCTTTTATGACTAAACACCTGACCATGTGGCCAAATGACTTATAAGCTGGATCCGTTCTTGTGTTTAGTATGTCCCATATAAGTGGTAATAGTTAGCAAGGTAGTGGTGTTTGTCGGGCAGGTGGTGCGCCTCAACGGCGAGGTGCACTCGCTGGCGCTGGAGGTGAAGTCCCTCCGCGGCGCCGCCAGCTCCGCGGCCGTGAGTCCCAACCTCTACACCATATAGCCACTCTAGTCTTGCCGCAAACGCCTACACACTGTATGACGCAGTACTAGTGCCGTACCTGTGAACGCTTGCGCATACGCACACACAGACTCAATTAGATGTGTATGTCACCGTAAAATTGTAAAAACCGTTACTTTGAAATTCGAACTTCGTAAAATTTATAATATAATAAATATAAGTTAATATTATATTAGTATAATGCGTGTGGTACCGTCCTGTTCAATATTATTTTGATAGATTGAAATCGGTCTAGATTTCTTAGGTCTTACAAGTTTACGGTGACGTAATCAAGTAACGTAGGTACTACGAGTTCAAAGGTAAATTAGAAAGTATATTTTAGTTATATACCAAGTCATGTGTTTAATTATTTGGGAGTGGGGCGTGTGCCTACATACAACCACGCTGATTTTGTCACTCCGCTTGCACGCTGCGATTGTCGAGAATGTTGTTTGATTGTTCTTCAAAGTCAGAGGACAAGTAGTTCATCCTTATCATATCAATATTGTAGCAATCTGATTGTAGAGATCAGATGACAGTTGTTTCATATAAAATAACAAATATATAATCGCATTTTTCTGGAAGTCGACGCCAATATCTTTATTGCTATGAAGTGATTTAGGGTTATTCAATTAGTAGTTCGAAGATTAGAACATTTACTTCATAGATAATATATTTGCTTTCTGTAATAAAACATCTTCTTGAGCCTGTCTGTACACGGCAGCGCGGGAGGTATCAGATCAATAGAACTGACCTTTATATACAAAAATGTCGCTTAGATTTAAATTGTATTTGTATTCTTTATCTGTATAAAAATACATAATACTCTCCTGCGCTGTCGAGTCTCGTAGAGTATTTAGTATCATAAATGGTGCTTAACACATTTTAAACGTATTTCTTAGTGTTAATATCAATATATTTATCAATGTACTTCATTAATGGGTACAGTTATTTAGTATTGCGTCATTACATTGTAAAATGAGACTATATTTGTATAACGATTATTGTTTGCATTTAGATATTTTATTTCTTAATTAAGACTTAGTCAAACCCCTGTCTATTTTTTACATTTATAATAAAACCCTGTGTTCATTTCAATTATGTTACAAATGATTTGAAGTGAAGATAACCGGCTTTATACCTTAATTATATAAAATCTGCACTGTGGGCCTAGCTTGCTAGCTTTGTGTGCAAAAAAAGTAAATTAATGAGATTTAAAGGCTTGTTTTACTGTTTTAAAAGTATTTATGTGTACTTAACTATGTAGTTGGCTATAGGATTAAATGTTATTGAAACATCTTTATGGAAACAGTAAAACAAGTTTGTAAAAATGCGCACGTTGTAACTGTATTTTTAGTGATATCCCTTAATATCGAATAAATGTATAAATATTTTGATTTCTAACTCCACAGGTTTAGATTTCTTATTAGATTGACGAATTAATATCAACAACGACTATAATTTATAAGTAATATCACTAAAAATAATATATCGTGTGTCATGAGCCTTAATATATGTTCCTATAATCAGGATATATAACTAGTTATTAGTATTTTTCTATTTACATAATATTACCAAATTATTTACGATTTGATCTAATTGTGACAATTTTCATTGTTCTTCTGGTAGCTATTTTAGATATAATAATTATGTAAGCAAAAGAAGCAGTTTCTATGGCAGCTTTTAGAAATGATATCGTGATACGTCAAGATGACATTAAATAAAAAGGAAATTGATAACATTTTATGTAGAACTTCAATAATAAGTATTCGTTATTTTGCATTCAATTTATCAATATCATATTTTTTTCACTTCTAAACTTATGGAGGTGTATTTCATGGACTGGTCTAAGACTACTACCTTATGTAGAAAAAAAGAAACGCAAATATTTGTCAAGTAATAAAGTGAGATCTATATTTATATATTTGGTATGAGTAAAAAAATCGCTTGCTTAAAAATTAACTAGCAAAGCTTACCATTTAGGCAGCTGAATGAACGCCAATTGTGATTACTCACGATTGTGTATTGTATTGTCATTTTATTGACGTAACTAGTGTCATCAATTGCAATTGACGATCTTATAAAGAATTGGTTCGCACATCACTATCTCACTCTTTGTTTTGTTATCGACGATGTCGATATTATATTGATTATGTACACAACACGTGATCTTTTGTCACGACTATACGTCTGACAGTCGTTTAGTCAGTCGCTTTGCACAGGTGACTAACCACCTATTGTTTCTACACTACAGGGTTCAATACACAGACATACTTCAACTGTTAGTATAGAAAATTATAGTGATAAATATTACGTATCCATTCCAAGTAAGTAGTATGACTATTTGAATTTATATTATATAGTACAAAAAATATATGAAATTATATTTACACAATGTTATTTTTGTTTTGATGTGATGCACGGATTTGTATGAATAAATTATAATTTTTGGTCGAATATTTTTTTTATTTTCCCTGTGTATTGCATGCGGGGTGTTGCTTCAGTAACAGCTAGTTTGGTGTTTGCGTGTGTAGCTACTAACTCTTATTTTGGTATTTGGAGCCCTTCCCTGACTTGCTTACAATCGATAGCATGCAGAAACTGGTTAATGCATTAATTGGATGGTTTAATAACTTACAGCGTCATATTAAATTAGAGTCTTGGTGATACCAAGACTCTAATTTAATATGACGCTTAAGTATTTCTCAACGATCTAGTGCATTGAGAGTGAATTAGCATTGAACTTTCATTAGTTCCGTTGACTTTGTTTGCTATAGTGCCTATGATTACGAGTGTGATAACTATAACAATCTGAATTGGCGTGTAATATTGACATTCTGCGATAATTTTCAATGTCTCCGCACGGCACGGTGGCGTAACTATCGGCCGGAGTTTACAGTATTGCAACAAAACCGGTCCGATCGGCGAATGTTTACACTCTAGTCCTTAGTGCTTTGTTGTGTCTAGAGCGGAACACGCGTGTCTGTCATTCGGAAGCCATATACAGTTACTAGAAAGTACGTGACTAGTTAACAACTGGACTTAGTTATAAATAATGATAATTACATACTTAGAGATAATCTGTTTAAAGTTTTAACCATAATTAGTTCTTAGTACTTACGTGTGAACGTTAATTCGGGTCAATAAGACAAAATAACAGTACATATTTGAAGCCATTACCTACATATGTGCCAGGAAGTGTAAATTGGTTAAATAATGATTTTGGGCATCCTCGGTTTAACAATGACTCAACAAAATGCATCTTTAAAATGAGTCAAATTCTGTGATCAATACAGCGTGTTTGATGAGCAAAGAATTTTAAGGTCTCTTAACAGTAGGTCACTGTACTAGATTATAAAACAGTTGATATCTGTTTACCTCACCATCACGTGCGGTAGTTATCTTATATCCAATCACACGGGCCGCCAGTTGATAAGTTTGTAACTAGGTAGGTACAAATTGGAATACATAAACATCTCTGTAGACACGGAAAAATAATTCTCTTCACATATAATTTTGTTAAGTAGATGTGCTTGAAGTTAATTAGTCATACCTCGATATGTATCGCATTATTTTTTAGTTATTTCTTCAATTAGTTTTGGTGGGCTTGGAACAACAGAAAATGTAATATCTTAAGTATGTATTGCTTTTAGTATTAACATAGATGTGTTACAGGATAAAACGATGGATTACGAAAACCGTATCGAAAGACTAATGCAAGAGAATAAGGAGTTGACGGAGGCTCTCGAGAATGAGAGAACGCTGGTGAAGATCTTGCGGGAGAAGGTGGACAAGACGAGCCTGATGTGTGACGAGAGCAAGGCAGAGGTCAACCACCTCAACTCCATGGTCACGGAGATGCAGCACGACTTTCTGGATATACAGCGGAAGTTTGACAAGTTAGTATGCAACACCTTACGCTCTTTAACTTGATGCAACGACTATTAGCTGAGATATGCACTTTATTTTTGGCCTCATACAACCTTGATAAATACATCCTTTGATTATTATGATATTATGTTAAATTTGCTTTTGTGAGGTTACGAAATAAAATTCTTTTCTTTGTTATTATTGTTATATTAGGGCGTAGTCGTAAACTCTCATCGTTATTTGTGTTCATTCATCTGATCAGGTTATTTAATATTGAAGAGTATAAGATAAGTAGGTATTTTACACTGAAATCCTCCTGTACGTTACGTAAAAAGTTAGGTTTTTAGACAGCTTTATGACGTGGCAAAATCATTATAAAATGAACAAGGTATTTTTGCGGTTTTACGTAAAATGGTAAATAAAAGCACTTGTATATTAATTTCCACCAAAATAATAAAATTTTAATAAAAACTATACAAAATTCGCAAAAACACTTCGTAGGCATACTAACGTCTGAAGGATCAGACCGGATATGTGTTTCTTTTTAATTAAGCTATTTTCGTTTTTAGAGAAAAACGCGAAAAAGACGAGGCTTTGCTGAGAAACGCACACATGTCGCAGACGATAGAGATGAGCCAGTGCAACGTGCGCTATCAGGAAGGCGAGATTACTGAGCTGAAGGCCAAGATCACTGAGCTAGAGGGGCTCATCTCACAGCACAAAGAGGTAACACATTTTTAATATTTTATTTACGTGTTCATGATGTAGTACCCTGTGATTAACCCTTTTTATGTAGCATTACCTAACATACTTTTGGTAGATGGGCAGTAGGAAGACTAAACACGAAATGCAAAAGTGTGAGTGTAATTTGCGCGTGTGTGAGACCGTACTGCGTAATTCAGTACTTATTTATTTATAATAAGTACACCAACAGCAAATACATACAACACTTATAGACTAAATAGTAAGGTACATTTTCTTATGCATATGCCAATTATAGGAGTACATTACATTTTCATGAAACAAACAATTCTAGATAAAATTAGCTTAAGCCAATTATTATATTTGGTTTCAACTATGTTCACCAATCACAATTTACCTGCCATAAGACCAATAATTATCGATACAGATTGCATAATCTTCGTACTCAATATATTTGACTTGGCTTTTGTTAAATAAAAATTAAATTACCGTACTGACCACTACGTCAAAACATTCCAACTCAGATACGACTTTATGTAGCAAAGAGAAGTTGTTAACGCGGCTATGTGTAATAAATAAATAACTATTTCCGAAAGTTATTACACAGCGCCATCTAGTTCCGTGGTAAGCAACGAGGCTTGTGTTACGGATACTAGATGGTTGATATACTACATATATACTTTTTTTTTTGTAAATATATACATATTATACATAGATACATCCATGACTCGGATACAAATGTTGATGCTCATCACACAAACATTTGTCCCTACCGGGATTCGAACCCGGGACCCATAGCACAGCAGGCAGCGTTAACTACCGCTTAGCTATACGGGTCGTCATTATTTTTATTATTGTATTATTGAACTTGTAATAACATGTGTTGATACGGAACAAGTCTAATTGGATCTTGAAGTTTTTTGAGGCTAGTAGGTAACCGGGGTAATGAAGGCCTTATTTGAAGGCGGGACGGTGGCTATTCAGAATGTAGTACCAACCTACTATACATTTTTCTATCATCATCAACCCATTAATGTCCCACTGCTGGGCACGGGTCTCCTCTAAATTGAGAGGGATCAGGCTATAGTCCACCACGCTAGCCTACTGCGGGTTGGCAGACTTCACATGCCATCGAGAATTCTCTCAAGCATGCAGGTTTTCTCACGATGTTTTCCTTCACCGTTTGAGCATGTGATAAATACGCACATAACTTCCGAAAAGTCAGTGGTGCGCGCCTTGGGTTCGAACTCGAGACCTTTGACATCTCAGTCCACTGGTCACACCGCTAGGCTACCACGGCTCCATTTTTCTATGCTGCAGACTAAACGTTATGAATTTTCAATTTTTCTTCAAAGACATATAATTTTGTAAGCCGGTGTATAATATAAGCACTAGGTATAGGGATTTCTCCTGCATAATGATCGCGTGTATAAACTCGAATTCTCACATACACAACACTTGCAACATATACCTAAAGGCCAAAAAACCGCCTGCATTCAAAAATAGAATGGCATTTTTGTGCCCTTTTTTGCAAATAAACAAGTTTAACCAGGTTCATAAGTTAACGGTGTTTAAAAAGTTGCTGCGTTTTGTTTTAAGTTTTTTAGAGCGAAAGTAAAAAGTTTTTGGTTTTAAAACGTAGGCATTACCTACTTTCGTATTAATTAAGCTTTAGAGGTAATTGTAAAGAATTCATTAAACAAGGCCGTTAAAAATATCTGTCGATACATTTCATAGTGATTAAACTATTTAATAAATAATAAGTATTTTAACAGTCGGGATCCGTCAAAAATCCGGCTTCCCAATAATAGGTCCCGATTCTTAAAATCCTTGGACTGCTGGACTTACATGATTTTTTCTTTTTAGTTTTTAATAAAGCTATTTTAATTACATAGTTTTGTTTCCTTTTTACGTAGTTGGGTTTTTTTTATCGTAAAGTTTTTTCTTTTTTTTTCAGAACCAAGCCGCATGCATGTTAATAAAAGAGAACGAAGCGGCGCGGAAAGTGGAACTTGAACAACTTAAGAAAAAGATCGACGATGTTATAGAAAATGAGACTGCACTGAAAAAGACTATACAAGACTTAGAAACTGAAATCTGTGATAAAAATAAGGTTTGTAATGTATAAAATGTATTATGTACATAATCATTTTGGGGCATAATATCTTATTGAAGAGTTTTAAGTAAAATATTATATTCTAGTAGTCTTACCAGTGGACTGTGAAGTCAAATATTTCGAGTTTTCTTCCAAAGCATATACATAACTTACTTCTGCAAGTTATTTACCATAATAAATAGAAACATGATTTACTTTTGACCCTTTGCCGTAATCGATGTCGTATTTTGTTTTCAGAAAATAAAGACGTTAGATAACAGAATATCTGACATGAAGAAGACGCTGCAACGCGAGCTGCAGAGCAGTAAGTCTGATCTCACATCCGCCGAAGAACAGGACATCAGCAGAAGGTATACCACCATACACTTAGCTTTACTATTTTTATGTAGGCACTTGTGGTTCCAGTGCTGGACACTGTTAATCTGAATGTTTTTACACATCATCATCATCATCATCAACCCATTACTGTCGCACTGCTGGGCACGGGTCTCCTCTCATTTGAGAGGGATTAGGCTACTGTCCACCACGCTAACCTACTGCGGGTTGGTTTTTACACATTCAAACCTAATATACCAGAGTGCCTGTATCCTGATAGGGGGGCGAGGCAATGTTGCTGTTGACACATAGTCCGTTGGTACGTTTTTAGATCCCGTATAGCGGGTGAGCCTATTGCCATTAACCGGGTATAACCGGGAATCCTGCGATGCTGAGGCTAAAGACAGGTATTTTTCATACGTCGCGATATAAAAGCGATTGAAATTATTTCGCGTCACCTAGTTAAATTCTTCTTTATTTGGCGTCGTGTACCACTTAATTATTATTAACCACCTATTGATCACACAACTATAAACAGACAGATCCCATAACAGTTATTGTTTCATTCAGGATGTTATGTTACATTGTTCTATTTGACTTGTTTTCTACTACAGTCTATAGTTTAAATGAGGTCATAACTTGGGCTTGTTTCCGATTATAGGTAAGGGATTTAGGAAAAAAATGGCTTATGTGTTATAAAGTTGAAGTATCCGCTATATTACTGTAAATTTTCATTAAAATACCTTCAGTAGTTTTGGGTAAGAGACTAAGTACACATTTATATCCAAACAAACTTTCACATTTATTAGAAAAAGACTTTAATCCCTCACTTGCTTCAGATTTGTGCAGGTTTTGTCAAGATGTTTTCTTTAACCGTTTCAGCGAACGATAATTTAAACTCAAGGGTTCGAATTCAATTCTTCAATGTCGTTGATTTAAAGTACCAAGAAAATCATCATCATCATCATCCACACCTTTCTGATCCCACTGCTGGGTATAGGCCTCTTTCCATGCATGCCATTCGCTTCGGTCCTGTGCCAATCTCATCCAGATTCGACCCGCAAACTGAGCGATGTCGTCGACCCATCTTGCCGCCGGACGTCCAACACTACGTGTATGGCCTCTTGGCCACCACCAAGGAAATAAGTTATAATAAATGCATATTAGTGGTCCAACCGTTATTCATAAAGCTTTAAATTTATTAAACACATTTTTCGTTCTATACTCTTTTTCCACATAAACCTCAATTATGTCATAACTATACCGAGTCACGCATAGTGGTATGACCAGTTGGCCATGAAGTCAAAGGTCGCTAGTTCGATCCCAAGGCGCCAATCACTGACTTTCCGAAGTTATGTGTGTATTTCTCACATGCTCAAACGATGCTGGAAAACATGATGAAGAAACCTGCATGTCTGAGAGATTATCTCGAAAGATTGTGAATACAATTACAATACAATTTAACGTTTTATCATTCGTCAGATCGTAATCTAAGTGAAACTGTTAAATCACAATCTTACAATTGTCAACTGTCCGAAGGCTGTCCCTGATTGGTCGCCCTTACAGTAGACCGTTCTGTGTCCATAGTGTTAGGAATGAAACACAGGTGTCAGTCAAATGCATTCAGAGGCGAGAAAGAGGTAAGCAAAAAACATCATTTTGAGCTGCATATAAAAGTTCGATTTAACCCACCCAGTAATAGAAGCCCCGCTTAGCGGGGCTTCTATTACTGGGTGGGTTAAAAAAATAACCACGGCCAAGGCGGGACCGAAGCAGAGCGGAGCTGCCGACTCAGCCTTCTAACCTGATTTATCCGAGTCGGGGTGTTAATCATAATTTTTTATATGTCCATTGTAATTTTTTACTATTTTCATTATGCCTAATTTTGATAGATTATAATCTACCGAAAAATAATGCGTTAAATTATAAGGAATATTAATTATGGATAAGAATCTTTCGACAGTTTACAATCTCGCGAGATAGATTATCATCTATAGTTATTTACAATTTTACGGTGACATATACATGTTGTGATGTTCCATAGGTACTTGAAGCACGTAGTGCTCCGGTTCCTGACGGCGCGCGAGCTGGAGGCGCGGCAGCTGACGCGCGCGCTGGCCGCGCTGCTGCGCCTGTCCGCGCACGAAGAGGCGCTGCTGCGTGCTGCGCTGCCGCCCCGCTCCGGCCTGGCCGCCTGGTTCCCCTCGCTCAACACCTGAGCCCCCACACACCCGCTGGACGCCGAGCGCTCTAGTCTAGTCTAGCTCCAATAATAAAAATAAACGATTTTATAGTCATGAGTGGATCCAGGGGACCAGGATCCCTCTGGATTCGCCCATGACCCACCACTACGGTCACGTGATGTAACCGACACACCGCGATATAACCGAAGGACTTGCTAACAATACATCGTAGCTGCTATATGTACATAAGTAATATAAAATCAAAGACGATCACGGAGTTTTGGGGAATAGAAATATATAAACTAGTTTTTACGGTTTTTATCGCGGTATATTGATATTATTTAATACCGGCGTTTCAGATCATATAAATATTCGCGTAGTGAAAGAAACAGAGTACATATAACGCGCATGTAGTAATAAAATCTCGACTCTTAGCAGTAGATGTTCAACAAAGGAGAAGGGCATCATGGGCCCAGAAGTTAACCAGTTGATATGTATATAAAAAAAAACCGTTTAATTTTTCTAAAGGAAATCACAAATTACAGTGTCTGAAACTAAATAATCGATTAAATACATGCCGAATTCTTAGTAATCGATAATGAATAAATCTGTATAATCTCAGAATATGTATGAACATCGAGTGACGAGTGCATAACAATTGTTTCGTGGAATCGATACATAGCGAAACGAGTCTAATCTTTCTTCAGTTAGCAACACTGGTCACCGACTGACAGTGACAGATGACAGGGAGAAAAAAAACCGGCACGGGATTTTTTTAAATTTTGTTTTGAGTGCGCACGTATTTATCATGTTTTATTGTTTAGCCCGATGACATGATTTATTTTGGACAACTGATTAAACCTATCGGATATTGACGACATGGATCGCTGTGTGAATGAAACTATTGGGACTGGGCGCAATAACTATTGGCAAGAAGAGTCTTGGAAGATGAGGTGACTTTATCAGTTATTCGTCAGTGGCGTGCATCTCAGCCTGTAAGTACCTATTCAAATCGAGCTATTAGTCAATCAAGTAAACAGACTTATGTACCTAAAACTCAGTGGTGCGTGCCTTGGGTTTGAACTCGACATCTTAGTCCACTATTTCACCAATTTTTTACTGAGGCCTTGTTATTATATCCTCTTTCAAATAAAGCTAGTTTGATTGAGTTAACACCTGGGCCCAGAATACTATGGAGTCCTTCCCTTCTCCTTTCCAGACATCATCTCAAAATTTTGATGTGTTTTTAATGCTGTATTCAAGATAACGTTCAACAACATGCAGTCAGAAATGTGTTTGTCTAAAACTGATTCGCTCCTCTTGTAGTATTGTTGAACATTACGTAGTAACCGTCTTAGAAGGATGGTTGTGTGGTCTTATCCTTCTAAAAGCTCTATTATGTTTAAATGAAATACATTTCGTTCTCATGTTACCCACTTAGACGTGTTTTGTGAATCTCTTGTTGGAAAAGAGCAATAATTATTTAGATAGTAAAACATTCCATTTTTAGTTATGTAGTAAGTAATATTCGTCTGGTAAGAAACATGATTTCTCTCGTATTTTTAGTTTAGATACTATAATTATGTTATGTGATGGCATTTTTTATTGTAACGTAACCTTCGATTTTATATCATCTAGGATTAAAACCTTAAAGTTTTCAATCTTGCAAATTCAATTGCTAATTACGGAATGCAAATTAATATATGGAATAAATATGGTATTAAAATTTAAAAAAATTTGCATAGCCGTAATGTTCGTGCATGACGTGTCTATATAGTATGTCATTGAAAATAAAATACGTCACTTAAAGCATGTATTAAAATCGATCAGTATAATCTGTCCTTGACCGTGGCCGGTGCGACCGTATGGTACCTTCTAATATTATATATATGCTTGGTAGACTGGGTTACTTGTACGTAGCCAATAACCTACAACACGTAAGCAATAGATGACCTCCATCCCAAAGAAAGTTAAGGTATCTTTGATTTGACGTAATACGCAATATTTTGACGCGAATAGTAAAAATAATTAAGCTGCTGTCCCCATTAAATGGTAACAAATAATTTACTCTACAGGTGATACGATTTTAGAACGGAACTATGATATTATATTAACTTATTTATTGTCCTTAGTAGATACCGGAATAAGCAAATGACGTATTACGCGTAATTATTGTATTGTAATTGTATTTTTGAACAACCTTATTGTAATATACTTACATTGTGAACATTTTATTGAGGTTGCCTTAATAGTTACTAGTCATTATTTAAAATCGGATTAACTGTATGGAAATTGTGTTAATATTTAGTTTTTTATTCTTTATTGATTATCTTGTTAATGTAAGATTTTATATTTTATGTTGTTGGTGCTTCAATGTAAAGCTACATGATGTTGTATTAAAATAATGGTCTGAATAAGTTTCTAAAATAGTCTATAAATGTAAAGAATTTATTGTAAATTAAAATTTAAAATTGACAAAGTAAGACAACACTGCCCCTTTGTATTGCATATTAAGCCTTTATCAGGTAAAGAAGGAAATGCTGAATATGTACTAGCATATATTTTTTTATTTCATATTTAACGGACTTCTTACTAAACTCTTGTACAATTTTTTTTACTTTACGTTTATCTTTGTTGAAGTATGTAAAATTTTATCTATAGTGCATTCTGGCATATCCTTCTTCATAACCTTTTCTTCTAAGAGCGCCGCTAGACACAAAAGCTAAGATAATAATTTGCGATTGCGTAATAAGAAGTCAAGTATAATAGAAGTGAGTACGGCAGCATGTAGCGCTAGGTGGATTCGCTTGTTCACCTATTTTTCACTTTTGTAAGAATTTATAATGTAACTTGCACGCGTTGTGTTGGGGATTGTCCTGCAGCTTATACTGCAGCAGTAGGACTTTATACTTAAAAGGTTTAAGGGAGTGTGCCTCGATGATCTAGAATCTAGTCAAAATTAATTGTGAAAATGAATACTTGACAATCCAAACGCGGAGCGCTTTCTCCTATCAACGAAATTGTTGAAATCGTACAGAAAATGTACATAAATAGAAGTTAAATGTAGGATCATAATGACACACTATTAAATTTAAAACATGTAGTAATGGAACCATTCCTAATGTACGGTCAGCAGCAGCGCTGTCGGTGTGGCACTTGTAATGTATGTAGATATGTGATGTATGCGAGGATCTGTTGATAAATATACATTGAGTCTATAGTTAGCTTATTTAAATATAACTATATTACCTAGAGAGTTTATTGTTTTTGACGTTACAGAGAACTTTATTTTTTCGCTTATTTTCACAGTATTAATTTTATAAGATGTTCTATCACGTAATTTAGTAACAAATAATTATATTGTAGCGTGACAAGATTATAAAGATATTTTTTGTTATAATTTTTGTTTTTCTTGTGTTGTTGTAATTTTGAATAAAGTTACATGCAGTAAGTAATTTTAATTTTTTTTAAATTAAAACAATGCAACTTTTTCGTATCTACTGAAAAACTTGCGCATTGTTTTCTCCACATTGATATCTTAGTGAAAATATCTAGAATTTATATATCCGTTAAACTCTAAACTAAATAAACATATTTAACAAAGAATGTTACTCATGACATTATGACATGTGAAATAAAACCAATACAGACATTTTCATCATTTATTATAATTATTTACAACTTACGTAATAATTTTGTTTAGGAGTAAACTGCGAAGTTTTCCTAGTCTACACTACTGTGCAGCGATTTTCGTTTCAAGGCACAAAAATCTAAATACAAAATCCGTATTGCGACTCATGCCATGGATCACGAAGTACATCTGTTTCGCTAATAATAGGATTTGGTGCCCCAAAACAATGCTTAGGAACTCAAATATATTTTTAAGATAATGAAAACAACACCTTATGTGACTAGATGGTGGAATGTCATCTAATATGCTACTAACATTTTTGTTTTTCTTAGATTAAAATATTTTCTGAAAAAGAAACTGTAATTATTAAGTAATGCTAGAATGATTTTGTGTGTGAATGATATTGCTTAAAGGAAAAAGCTGGAGGATAGGATTCGATTTGGATACAAGAATCGTACAACTATATTATTATTTAGTTTTCATTGTGTGAAAACTTCAAAACAACTAGTGTCTACCCCCCTCTACGCCTAAACAATTATTATCGACTTGTTGCGAGTTGTCACAGGTACAGCACACGCGCACCTCACCGGTTACGTCCCACGCAACTAAACGTCACACCTGTTTACAACGAGGCTCGACTCGTGACCATTTACAAAAATAAGCCTAACCTTGAAAGGAACACGAACATACCAAATCTACATATTCCTGTCAAGGTAACACCAAAGTTTTCACATACCCTCCCACCGTTACCTTACCAATAATGTTGCAACAACAATTAATTTACGGAGCCTATACAATCATGTAAATTTACCTAATAATAATTCGCATATAATATCGTAAGAAAGTACAGCCGGCGTACATAGTGCAAAAAATCTGTGAATTGGTCTAGTTATATCTATAATGCCTTTTCAGGCCTTCTCTCATCATCACCTCGTGGGTGGATTATTTATTACAGAAAATTTATAAGTTCCTGTCTCATTATCAGTGCCAATCGGCTTGAGCGTTACCGAATGTGTGTTAGAATAATTTCACAAAACGATTTATATAGATTTGACCACAGTACATACTGAAGACGGCACATCACTATGGTGTTACATTGATTTATTGTCATTGTTTGAAAAGGGCCAAAGCTAATAACTAAAAAATGATTTGTATCGATCCCTAGATGAGTAGACTATAGCTTTCTGCCACAGATTATATTTGCGTTACCTGCCGTCTTAGTGTGTTCTGTGTAAAGGTCAAAGGTGTCTGTGTGTGTTTTAGAGCTTGACTTTCCCGGTGCAGATGTCGGTGTAGAGCTGCGGCGTGATGGGCACGAAGTCGGGGCCCGACCTGAAGTACAGCGGCTCCTTGATCACGTCCGGGTCGAAGCCCTCCTTCTGGTACTGCAGTTTCTTTAACTTGAACGTGCCTGAAATTACATTATAAGTCAACATTGGATACTTGACCCAATTAGCGCAGAGGTATCATAGCCTGCCTACTTTGGTAGGGTTTTCATCTGACTTATGGGTGTATCTATGTATAATATAAAAATATCTATATAGTCTATCAGGCTTGTTACGGAAACTAGATCCGAAACTCAAGCCTCGTTGCTCAGTTCGGAACTAGATGGCGCTGTGTCATAATCACCGAATTTATGTATTTAAAGTTCCATTTATGTTAGAGAAAGGGTTTAACATCAGGTTGTAAATAATAGGTATATCCTAGCGGTTAAAGGCATGGGCGTGCCGTTTGGATTTCAAGTACTCTGCTAATAACCTCAAACTGATAAGGTAATTCTAAATAATCTCAATATATGTGCTTTTAACAGTACCCCCAACCGTAGACAGTTTTATTTAAATACATTCAGTTTTGTTTACGTACTAAATTTTTAACCTACATTTTTATACCAAATCTTTATTTTTTATCTAATCAGTTATAGTACAAGTAGGGTACTCGAACATTGCGTGGGAATAAATGAGTGTTACTATCTGTGGAACCGACAAGATTATAATTTTATTTAACAACTTGAAATATGTAGGTAATTTCATACATATTTCAATTTTATATTCAATAATCACAAAAGACTATAGATGATTTAGACGTAATGAAGTAAATAGTTGTTATCTGAATATCCTGTTTTTTATCCGTTATTTGATCGCTAATTTGTCCTTGATAGTTGTTGATCTCACTTACATATAATGTTTAAATGTCTGTATATGATACTTTTTTTACGTTATTAAAGTTTAACTTACTAAAAAAGTCTAAATACAAATAACACGTATAACATTGAGAAAAGTACTGGCTTTTTTCAATGTTATGTGTTTACTTGTCATCTACAACTGGGTAGGTCAGTTTTTTGACATAACGGTGGCAAAAAAGTATACGGTAGGTACGTCTAATGGTAAGCGGTTACAGAAGCCAATAGACGTTTGCAACACCAAAGGTGTAGCTCGGTGTTGCCTACCATGTAGAAACAGTCTAGGTTTCTTAAAATAAGGGACAGTGAACAGACACACGGGACAGTAAACGGAATTCCTACGCTGTAAGAATAGTCTCTTCGCCAACGAGCTTCAGTAATCTTTCACTGCGGTTTCCTGTAAGGCGGTGGTACTTTTCCAGTCGGGCAGCTCAATTTGAGCGAGGAATCTCGCTATGCGAAAATTTAATAAATCGTGTACTTATGGTTACATCGAAACTGATATGTTTGTGTTGGAGACTGGGTGGTGGTGAGTAGTGGGTGTGTGGGAGTACCTGTGATCTCGATGTCGTCCATGAGGCGCAGGAACAGCGGGCGCGCGTAGGACGGCAGCGAGGCGTCCAGCTCGCGCGCCAGGCGGGGCAGCGGCAGCGCGCGCGCCGGGTCCGCCACGGCCGCCATGCCCGCGCGCCCCTCCGTCATCGGGATCTGCGCGGACCGACATTCTTCTATTACTTACTAATAATAATTATAATATTTCCGGACATTATTACACAGCATGTGTTAATACTAGTTGGTTGATATGCGACAAATATACTTTTTTTTTTGTAAATACATACATATTATACATAGATACATCCATGATACATGATACAAATATTAATGCTCATCACACAAATATTTGTCCCTACCGGGATTCGAACTCGGGCCCCATAGCACAGCAGGCAGCGTTAACTACCGCTGAGCTAAACGGGTCCGTCATACTTACTACATCTACTTATTATTATATTTTTTTTCGCTACATCTCATCATCAGCCTATATTCGTCAACTGCTGGACGTAGGCCTCCCCTAGTGAACGCCTGCAGTCACTTTCAGCTGCTTTGCGTAAGACGTCACTCCACCTGGCCGGCGGCTGTCCTACGCTACGTTTGCCGAGACGCGGTCTCCACTCAAGAACTCGTTTGCTCCGGCCCATTGCCACTTCAGCTTGCTAATCCTCTGCGCTATGTCGGTAACTTTGGTTTTCTGACGGAACACCGAGCATAGCTCTCTCCATAGCTCGTTGAGCGACTTTAAACTTATGGACCAGTCTTACCGTGAGTGTCCACGTTTCGGCTTCATAGGTCATAACGAGTAGGACGCATGCATTGAAGATTTTCGTCATAAGGCACTGTGGTATGGGCGACGAGAAAACCATCTACAAGACCAAGACTGCTACTCTTTTTTTTATCTATTTATATAAAATCCTTTGTCCTGAATGACTGTAGGATCATCGCACAGCCTAAAGAACTGATCGTAGAGACCTGAAACTTGGAGGGTGAGTTCTTCGAATGACATAGACATCCGAAAAGAAGGGATTTTTCGAAATTCAATCTCAATTGCATGGGTCACCTTTGAAACCAAAAGTCTAAATCGGTTAATCCGTTTAGAAACTTTAATGCTACAGACAGTTAAACTTATGACGTGTCTCGTTGAGGATGAATAAATATAAGTTACCGAGACTCCATAGACGACGCAGGGCTTCTGCTGCAGGGCGGGCGACATGGCGTTCTCGACCTCGGCGGTGGCGACGTTCTCGCCCTTCCACTTGTAGGTGTCGCCGGTGCGGTCGCGGAAGTACAGGTAGCCGAGCTCGTCCGACACCAGGATGTCGCCCGACACGAACGCCGCGTCGCCCTTGCAGAACACGTCGCGCACCAGCTTCTTGTTGCTGTCGTTCTGCAATGTATAAATGGAATTGTGGCAATGTATAAATGGAATTGTGACATCTACGAAAATGTACTGTCAATAATATTTGCCACACCTACAGTATTTTTCAAGTTATGCGTAATGGTACGGAAAATTTTATTGGAGTCATTTAGCAATTGGAACATATGATTAGGGAAAAACATCATTATTATATATTGCTAAAACACACACGTCTTTGAGTTAGTATTTTTAAGCGAGAGGTATTTTTACAGGACATTAATGGTTGAGCTACACGATACCTGATGCATTCTATGCATCTTCTCTTTAAAAAATAATAGTTTAAAAAAACTAAAAAAATACGCTTTTATAGAAAATTCAAACAAAAAAAGTTTTTTTTTAATTTGAATTAAGAATAGTGAAAATAAGAAAAAAAATGTAAAAAAGCGTGGGGCATGTTATCAATAGTTATAAATATTTTATTGACAGATATGAGTCGAAGGATTATCATTTTGATATCTTAAAAAGCACCCCACGCTTTTTTTACAATAATTTTTTTTTTCATATTTACAGTATTCTTCATTGCATGGTAAATGCATAGGTATATGTAAAAGTGTGTCGATGATATCGAAAAAGGAATAAGACTAGATTCATTCGCAATATCTACCTAATATAATTTACTTATTAGCTACGTACCTTATCGACGTATCCGTAGTATTCTCTGGAGGCGTTGCCCTGAGCTATTAGCCCGATGAACATGCCCGGCTCATCTGAAAATATATATTAGAACATGTAAAGAAAAGAAAGAGCACATCTGAAATTTGAATCGACAGAAATCTACAACAGGATACATAGAAACTGGATCAGAAAGATAGGCTAAATTAGTTTGGTGATGTGGTAGCCTATTAGTGTGACCAGTCGAGTTCGAACCCAAAGCACGCACCACTGACTTTTCGGAAGTTATGTGCGTAATTATCATATGATCAAAATGTGAAGGAAATCATCGTGAGGAAACGATGGCATGTGAAGTCTGCCAAACCGCAGAGTAGGCTAGCGTGGTGGATTATAGCCTAATACCTCTATAATGAGAGGAGACCCGTGCCCAGGAGTGGGACATTAATGGGTCAATGATGATGATAAATAGAAACTGGATCAGAAAGATGGGAACTGCTAAATTAGTTTGGAGCTGATATAAATAAATGTTATATGAGCTCCGTTGGAGGCCCTGGTCGATGATATTAAATGAGGTTCCGAATGAATTGGTCAAGATAAGCTTTGGTGGTGTACTGACTGGGCTTGCAGCGTATGCAGTAGCCGTCGGGCCCGCGCAGCAGCGTGCCGGCGTCGTCGGCGCGCACCAGCGCGATGGGGTGCAGCCGCCGCGGCACCAGCGTCGGCAGGAAGCCCACCGCACCCACCGTGTTGTCCACGTTTACTGCAAATGTTATTCGTATCACTACATTTAAAGAGTTCCTCACCGATAAGGTCCAAAAGTTTTATTTGTAATTATGTTTTTTTTTAGACTCGCCCGCCACTCTGAGTCCTTTCTTCTGCAACTCCTTTAAGCCAGGATCAACAATAGCAACCATAAAAAAATCGTCGAGACAGTGAAGCCCGGTGTGTCCCACGGATTTTAACTGTCTTGGAACCCGCAGCGAAATGACTACTGTACTGATACATTATATCTGTATATGCTTCCTTATTATGAGCTTTGGTGGTGTGTCATGTCCGTTGTCGTATATATACTATCACGACAATCGCCTGTTGGTGTAGGCTGACATTACATATAGATTTTTATCCATTACGATCCCCGCTGCTGCTACGAAAGTGCTTCAGAAATTATATAATGTTATATTTTTAATTTCCGAACCTTCGACATTGTAACTTGCACTTAGTCATTAACAACTTAACTGGGGTAAATGACCTGATTCATTAATAATGTTGACTTAAACTAGGCGCGTTAAGTAATTGCATGATTACAATACTACTTATCGAAATGGCACGTGAACCTAGCGGACACGGTTACAAAGTTTGATATGTCGGGCGTTCGTATATTAAGTACCTACTGTTTGTAAACATATTTGCGTAAAATTTCACTCACTTATGTTAGCGTTGCCCTCTGTGGCTCCGTATATCTCGTTTATCTGTGGCACTTTGAACCTAGATAAGGTAACAATTAATTAATTACACTCTTTATTTGTTATACTATTAGCAATGAGCATAAAGATAAAACAGATACCTACTAGGTATATAAAATAGCTTGTTGTTGTTATGAGATGCTCTCTCCGTCTCTTCAATTGCGAAGATTTTATAATTTATAAATAAGCATTTTGGAAAACAACCCAAGGCTTTTCACGCGAATATTAAACATTGAAATAAAACTACTTTTTACGAGTTTTATTGAGATGTGATTGATGTTATTATGTCCTTTGGTCGTGAAGTTTTATAAGTACTTGGACTAAGATTTAACAAAATCACCCGGGTAATCAGGGTACCAGGCAGGTGCTGGCACCTGGTATCCAGCCATATTCTCCGTTTAAATTTCAGTGTTTTAGAACTTCAATGGACTCTCAACTCATCCACATGGGTGTTTTTTGCAAGGATTTGGGATTTATACAATTTATAAATGGGGGCGCATGACCGGTCGTCGTGGCGATCCATGGGGGAGACCTATGTCTAACAGTGGACGTCTAACATGATGAGTTGATGACATTTTATAAGCTCCTCATGTTGCTACGACATTACCTGTCCACGATCTGCTGCCAGATGGCGGAGCGCATGCCGTTGCCGACCATGATGCGCACGCGGTGCTGCGAGTCCGTGGGCCGCGCCGGCTGCGCCAGCAGGTAGCGGCACATCTCGCCGATGTACTGCGCCACCTGTCCCAACAACAATCCAAACTATTGAGACACAGCCGAATATTCACTTTGGAAGGTCACAAATCATGCCTAGTGTACCGGAACTGTTAGGCTAGTCGGTTTAGGGTAGTACTAGTAGCCCACATTTTGCCAGTATGTTGTTTACATCCCATATAATAAGGGGCGAGCCTATTGCCATCAACAAACTCCGAGCTGCTATTGAAAATTTCATAGTAAAACCCAAGATCTGTTTGGTCAACAGTTGCATGTACGGCCACTAGTCGAACGAGGCAGTTATGTGTTGTGCTTGTGTGTTATTGAATGCGCTTATTGTGGAGGGATCAATGATATAAAAACAATATGTCATTGGGAGGGATGCTTTATGAATTAATTGTACATGATTTATCTTGAGAATACATATTATTATAAATACCTACTAGCAAAACTAATTAAATGGGCCTTGAAAGGAAATAGTAATCGATTCTTGAAGCAATAAACGCAAATTTAGTTACCGTTTTTCTTCAATTGCTTTAATAACCGATTTCTTTTTTCATGTATTTATGGGTAAACATTCATTCAATAATTGATTAAATGAACTTACACAAGACTACAAATAACCGATTAATATTCTCTGGGAAGTCATGATATCGGAAGGTAATGAGCGCTTTTATAGTTAATTAAGGCTCATTGCGATGCCGCCATATTTCATCCCAATAAACTTACCTATAAGGTTGAGAAAGGTTAGGTAGGCCTCATTAACTAATTTGTTCTCTATGGCTAAGTTATGTAATTTGCACGTGATGTATTATAATTATTGAGGATTTGTATGTGAAGTATTATTTGATTCGTTCGTTGTTCGTAAGTCTATTAGAACACGGTCTGTATACAATATATTGATTTCACATTATTGTACCGGTGTTTACGAATTAATCGTGTGTACGCAATTTTCACCTTATTACTCTGCATATAAGGTAGGTGTACAGAGCTGCAAATGTCGTCTACGCGAGTCGAGATCGTGACTCACCGTGCAGTCGTACTTGATGCAGTCGGTCCAGTAGTTGGAGGCGGAGAACTTGGCGCGCAGGACGGAGGGGATGCCGTCGACGAGCGCGGCGCCGGTGCCGACCAGCCCGCCCGCCGTGTGGTACAGCGGCAGCGGGTTGTACATGCGGTCCCGCGCGCGCAGCCCCAGCATGTGCACCGTCGCCACCACTATCAGCAGGTACCTGCACGCGTAACACCACACCAATATACTATAAATTATATGTAGTACTAGATACAATTAGGTAGGTGTACACTTTTCTCAGGTCTTGTACATCAGACACAGGCCGCAGTGTAACAGGTGAAATATCTTACTTCGAGTTTGGCAGTACCGCAGCCTTGGGCATGCCGGTGGTGCCAGAAGTATAGATGTACAGTAGAGTATCCTTATATCCGGGCTTGTCAGTCACGATGGGGTAGTCAGGCGGGTGCTTCTCCATCTCCGCTCCTAGATCCAGCACTCCAGGGGCGCACTCGCCGTACAGCTGGAACAGTTTCAGGTCCTCGGGCAGCTGCTCGCGGATTTCCGATATCGCTATTTGGACAAACAAGCGCAGATATTAATGGAAGGTTTTTTGAATAATATATTAGGGTTGTATTTATCACACGGCAAACCACATACTATACATAAATGTTGATCAAGCTGCAACGAGCTGTCCTTGTATAAATTTAGGTTAACAAATTGTTGTGTCAGATGTCTGCAGTAAGCGTTAACTGCCATTATGTTGTTAAAAACTGACAAAAAATTTCGTCCGGTGCACTCGTATGCTCTAAACTTGTCTTAAAAAACCTTCTTTTCAAGCGTATGGCCAACCGTAAGTGATAACAGAAACTGTATTAAAAAATATTTATGGTTTAAGGCGTCGTAGTAAAACTAACTCATCAATATATTTTTAAAAAAAGAGCAGGTACCAACATTATTTTGTTCATTTGGGAGGGACGGAATTGGCATCGCAATATGGATTTTCTGGCAATACGTTGGGGGAATAGTAATAAGATTTCGTTGAGCTTCTATAATGGCTATTTTATTTACTAAACTCTTAAGCCATATCGTATTGTCGAACGGCGGCGTAGGCTTCGGCCTGTATGTTATTAGTATTAACAATAGACAAACGTTAGGTACATCAGTGATTGTCATTCAAACTTCATTCATAACAAAACATTTCATCTTGGTCTTTCAAAACTAAGGCATTGTTAAAACAAGATATTTATTCAGGATTTTCTCAAGCTCATGGGAATTATTGATCACTTGAGTGATATATTCATATTCATATTCTTTATTGCATATAGTCGCTTGAGAACGGGAAAATTTAATTTAATTAGTTATTCGCTAATTGTAGATAGGTACACATTTCGTACCTAATTAATACATTAATTTTATAAAATGTGTATTAAAATTTGGTTAAATCTTTATTTAAATCTGGTTAGCATAGCTAGCAAGCTTAGTAATATTAATATTTATTATATCTCCGTGCTGCTACCTAGCTTTTAGGTATATTGAATAATTAAATACTAAAATGGAAAAATAAGCCTGGTGCTCGCCATTGTTATATCGATCGATATACAACGGCCAAGGATTCAAGAGCGTCATTTATATTAATTACAATTAATCCAATAGAATCTCCATAAAATATTTAACAGGCTAGTGTAAAAACAATTATTGTCTGATAGGTGGCAATTTCATTGATCGGATTATATGGTTTTTAAGATGATCTCATTATTTACGATTCAATGTAACTTATATTATAGCTAAGCTTAGCGCTAAGCTGTGTGTGTCCTGTGTGTGCATCTTAATATATTATGTAAACTTTAAAATTATAATAAGTAGCGTCAGTGGAAAACTATTTACGGATTTTATCGCGGTAGGTTACCTATTTTTTTTTTTTTTTAAATATTTATATTACTATAATGTTGACGATGTTTCGAATCCATGGTTACGGACAGATTTATAGCCGTGAAAAGGATGTTTTATTTAAATTGACAATACACGTGTAAGTACCTTTATCTACCTAACTTTTAACGCGGCCATGCCTATTGCTCCTGCGACCTGTGTATTCATAAAATAAACCCTTCAAGACCAGAGAATCGAACACAAGAGCCAATGTGGCAGTTGGTTGTGAATAAATGATGTGTAAGTATTTGTTACCGTCGGCAAGATGTTGTGAGAACACGACGGCCTTGGCCTTGGCGACCTGTATGCAGTGCAACAGCGGCTTGTGGCGCAGGTTGCTGTTTATGAGCGCGGACACGGCGCCCACCTTGGCCATGCCCAGCCAAGTCCACACATACTCCCCACAGTTGGGCATGAACACACACACCACGTCGCCGCGCTTCAAACCCAAATGCTTCTGCATCACTCGAGCCACTTTGTTGGAGTTATCAGCCATCTGTTAGAGAGAAGTACAGGACTACTAACAAGTCTTACAACTAGTTACTTGGCCAATATCCTAAAGTTATGATATTAGCCTAAGTAACTTGTATAGTTCTATACATTATTTAATTAAAATAAATTCCGATATTTGCACGCCTAAAAAAATAGGAATATCTTCCACCAAAGAGAGAATTGAAGTAAAAAAAAAAGATTTAATCCAGACGTTTCAGATTCATGGTCAAATGTGTAAAGCAGTAATTTTATTAAACTGCGATAACTGGGCATCACCAGTATTAACCGCGGCTTCCATTCCCAAGTTGTTGATTTGATCATAATACATGATCTAGATAGATAGAATAGTAGAATAGATCGAACTAATATTACTCGAAGAATAGAAATGTTATAAATAAAGCAACTAAAAACATATAGGTACCTATTTGTTTGAATGAGAAGAGCCGAAGATCGAGCTCTGTGTCGTTCACTAGGGGAGGCCTACGTCCAGCAGTGGGCGAATATAAACTGATGATGATTATAATGATTTGATTGAATTCGCATAAAAATCTTTATCAATCGAAACAAACGTGGTTACTAACCTCACCGAAGGTCCAGTCACGGTCACCGACGACATAGAAGCAAGGCGCGTTGGGGTTCTTGAGGGCGCGCTCGGTGAACAGCTGCGCCACCGTGGTGTTCTGGCGCCCCCATCGCTTCGACCTGATCATGCCATTGGCGTAGCGCCATAGGAATCTGTTAACCAATGAAATATTTTAAATATATTACTCAACATATTAGGTAAAAGTAGTTTTTGGGGGCACATTGTGTTACACTGGCGTTTGTCCAGCGTAGGCGTTCATCATCATCATCACCAACCCATTAGTGTTCCACTGCTGGGCACGGGTCTCCTCTCAATTGAGAGGGATTAGGCTATAGTCTACCACACTAGCCTAGTGCGGGTTGGCAGACTTCACATGCCATCGAGAATTCTCTCAAGCATGCAGGTTTTCTCACGATGTTTTCCTTCACCGTTTGAGCATGTGATAAATACGCACATAACTTCCGAAAAGTCAGTGGTGCGTCCCTGGGGTTCGAACTCGAGACCTCTGACATCTCAGTCCACTGGTCACACCGAAAGGCTACCACAACACCAATAACACCAATGCATTCGAACGATACCATCATGCCTTTCAAAATTTCCAGACATAACCCCATTGATCGAAAATCTTTGGATACTACGGTGCAAACATGGACTCATCGCAATGAGAGATCTAGAGCAAACAATCAATCTGAGGATGGTAAAACAATTTTGTGCTCGACTATATTATGAGTATACATGACGCCGCCGCGCCGTAGTAACGCGTCGCACACCTGCGGCGCTAACGCAGACCCCAGTAGAGACGTCTGTGCTACACATACGTTCATCGAACGCCTAATTTGGACCAACGCCGGTATTAAGGCGTTATACGTAGTAACAAATCAGCCATAGTATGTCAGTATCATATAAGGAAATATAGTCCGTTAACATCGTAAACACGACTAGTTTTGTAAGGAAAACATGCTTCCATCATTTTTTTTATAAGTTTGAATTTAAATGAAGGACAACAGCTTATCTAAATAAATAAGTTTATTTATCGAAAGGAAATATCGCTTCTATAAATAGTTGTTATTCGATTGCACTTTTGCACTTTACAAATCAATCCAGGACTTATATTTGTTAATTTCATACAGGTTATGGATATTATCAATTGTTTCATATATTTATAAACATATGGCTAAATTGCCTTTTCCATTTAGATTTTATCCTGCTGTAATCAATGTTATTATATTAAGATAACGTAATATACGATAGTAAGTGCTTATAATAACAAAAGCCGGGGCAATACATCCGTTTGCCATTAGTGTTCATGGAAAAACATAATTATGAAACGATTCGTAACGAAATGACTACAACAAGAAATTTATAAAACAATTTCTAGTTGTTAATATTAACCATATCTACACCATAGACACAGTATAAATATCGGAACTAATTGCATAACAACGAGGTACCCAAGTATAGTTATATGTGCTTCTAATAATGATGGTGGGCCGGAACAATTAATAAAGTCGGCCTGCTCTGTAAGCGCGGTGTTCGACGCTAGGCTTACGAAAATATTTGTGCATGCTACCGTACAATACAGTCCACGGTACGCCGACTCAGTAACATTACTGTACTCTAAATGTAGGGGAAGCCATAAACGGCACTGCGGCTGTGGCGCTTGCCCCGCGTCACGCGACCAGCCTGACGTGCTCGTAATCCTATAATTAAATGACTACAAATACGACCTTCGAGCTTCGTAACAACCTTACAAATCTTTGTAAATATATAACAACGTGACGGAGCTGTACCACAGACCACAGTGAATACATTCTCAAGACACTTCTCAATTGTTATTTTAAATCACTAGACTAGACAATCGCAAGTATCTAAAGTATACATTTATAATAATGCCATATTGTATAAAAATGAGCATTTCCTATAGGTACATTGTATAGGAAATCCTGGAATGAAGCTAATTTTTATTGCTGACAATTTATCCAGGTTCTGCTTAAGTATTTCTATACACGTTTAACGGAGTGACTGCTATCAAACCTTAATTAATTAAGCTACATACTAACGTTTTCCTAATCACTCGGTAGGATAACAATTTATCAAGATACTAGTTAAATATGTACAGCGGAGCAATTGCTGTCAGACTTTCGCGTCCATTATCCAATTAGGTACCCGATGAATAGGTACCTACGTCTCGACTGGTGAAAATAAGCCAATAAATTATAATATTGAGTCTGCGGATCAAGGCACTCCGCAAACAATACGATATCGTTGCAGGAAACAGGGTATTTGTTCAGTAAAAGCAGCCGAAAATCAGGTCTATGCGTTTATTGATCAATTTAATATAAGTAGGTATTATGTTATGTATAACATGTTATATTAACTGTGTGCTAATCATTTAGTACACGTACTACGAATATCATGTTCTTATCCTATAGGTACATAATAATATGTGTAAATTCATTCATGTGTAAATTGTGTGTTCCTTTTGGTTTTGCTAAATCTATATTCAATATTACTTAATCATGGAAAACACATACACAATACTGTACATAGGTTTAGAGGTTTGTGAATATCAGGGCCAGACTATTGTGACTAAACGAATATCAAGTTCGTGGACTAGTGACATAAATGTGTCATACTCGTAATGTATCAAAATCGTCCTGCGTAGATGCGGTAACGGCGCTCAGCACTGTGAATGGAAATTCACGAAGTTTTGTTTTAGGTTTTGCGGTGTCATTATTCAAATCTACGTCACAAAAAAGACCCATAAGATACATAAATACAGAATAAGGGATTTCTATAATATTTATAATGCGTAGAATAAACGTATCACCATGATTAACATAACATACCATCACGCTTGTCGTCCCCGACAGGTTACGCATGGGTGTACTAATGTACACCCACGTTTCGCAGTTTCGGTATGTTTTAGGTCCCATGTCATAGGAGGCGTGCCTATTGCCATTAACCGGGCACGAATCCAAACTCAGAGCTGCTACTGAGAATTTCTTAAAAAACGCAATAACACTTGGCCCGAGCTGGGAATCGAACCCAAGACCTCTTGCTTGGCAGTCGCACTGTACGACCACTAGACCAACGAGGCAGTGATTCATTTTCAATAAGTAGTCACTTAATAACATTTCCAAATGTGCTTGATTCACTAGTGAATCTTAAAATTGTGATTGTCTCCAAATGTTATGCAAATATGTATATAAAATGGCGCGTTCAGCTGTTCATTCACCTTGTCTCAGCGCGGCAGCGGCGAAGGCTGTCTCGGTCTCAGTTGGTTACTCTTTATTGAAACGTACGTACTTATATTGCTTTGGATGGATACTGCTATAAATACTATTGAATCATAGAAATTAAATTGTTGCAATAATTTATGTCAAAATTCAGTCAAATATCTTTATTATCAAATATCAAATTATCATAATTATCAAAATTGTACAACTCTGTAAAAACTTATGAATGGTCATGCATAAAACATACGCGTGAGACCCCCCTTTTTTTTGTTGGGTAAAAATCTACAAATTATTATGATGATAGTTATTGGAACATGTAAGTATTTGTACGTTTTTATCCAATAACAGAAATGCCGCGGGTCTGTTGAATTGAAAGAGGCTTCATGATGATTGTAATAAAGAGTCTGGCAGGGAAGTCTTTTAATTTTTTTTTGTAACGTATTCAAGGTTTCTATTGTTTTTATAAAACATTCACTATGTTCAGAGTAAAAACAAACATACTCATACTATTAAATAGCCTACTATGATTTGCTCAATAACTTTATCAGATAACTCTTATCAAATCAGAATACATCATTGAGATAGAACATGCTGCGTAGTTTGAGTAGTGTAACATTTTTACTTTGTTTTCTCGTATTTTCATTAATCTGTTCCAAAAATTATCTAGAGCAATGCCCCTCATCCTCGAGTGAAAGACAGTCATATTGAATTAAAAATATTTTTAAATTTACTTGAAATAGTTTTCATTTCATTACTATCGTTGAATCGGATCTTCCAACTGGAATTATGTGGTTTAAACGGCGATTCGTAAAATTAGACATTAAAATTGGCCTGCGATACCAGAGAGTTTAGTGTTTACACCGTATATAGTAAGTGTGAAAACTTGTTCGAAGTGCTGCAGAAAGATTTAGTAAATTATATAATAGGGACTACGGCATTGCGTATACGAGCCGGCCAATGGAGGCTTGGAGCAAGCCCAATTTCCGCGCACCCTCTATGATAATTTCAAATTCACTTTGCTATTCTATCTACAATAAGATTTTTACTGACCCTTGGATATTTTACATACAGTTTTATGTACAAATGCACGTATGAAAAAAACTTTTATACAGTTTATTACACTAAGGCCTGTGTCATTCTCAGTTCTTCTACAGATAGATACGCCTGAATATCAGTATTTTATACAAAACAACTGCCATCAAAACACCGAACAAACCTGGACACCACTATTATGCTAACAATAAAATGGTTGTTTAAATCTTAATAATAAAAGGCTTTTCGGGTTACTCTTAACGATTTTCTCATGTACCTAGGTATTATAGAGACATTATAGGTAAGAATTCTACCTTTAAGTAGAAACAATATAAATAATAACTAATTAAAACCTTATTTACAAATGTCTACATCATTACTAGCACAGTAAGACACAAACAAGTGATATTTATTATCTGTGAACAATTAAAGACAAAACCTTTGTACTTAAGCGTGATATGTATGCACTGACAACAAAAAAATAAAGACTACAAAGGATGCTGATAATAATATCACATAGTAGGTGTAGCGAGAGCTCACAGTAGAGAGATATAAACAATAGTCAGTTTAAGTGTTATTCATATCTCAAGAGAAAGGTGTACTTAGTAGATATATCACATAATTTGTGGAGTACACTTGGATTTTTTTTTCTGGATGCCCTTTGCAAATAAATTCATCTTGCCGTATCATTCCTGCCGATTGCCTTCTTACTTCCAACACAAAGTGTAGTCTACAAAATTTAGTTTTTCTAATACATAGCCAAATGGTAGGTGACGAAAGTATATGTATTGAATTAGTCTTATGTGTTAGTGTCTCTTATTTGATTTTCTTAATATTATTTGCTAACAAAATAAGTAACATATCTGATGATAAAAGTAATTTTCATCATAATCATCAAACACCTGATAGGTGCTGAGAAAAAATCCCGAGAATTTTATAGAAAACTTGGTGCCGTGGTGTGCCGCAGTGTATGCTTGCCTAAAATGCCTAATGCCTCCTCTAGCATACCTAGGATTTGACTTATAAACATACTGGGTAGATTGATTAAATTAACATATTGAGGGAGTACCTACATCAGTATCAGTGCACATCTTTCTAACTTTCGGGTATAAAGGCGTTATGACGATAAGTCACGTTAAATCATGAAATTGGTTAACGAGCGAACCAAACTTTTCCACATATTATACGCACTACGCAGTGCTAGGCACATGGCAGTCTATTTGTTGACTGTTGGCATTTATACGGTTATCCTGTTTGTTTTGCGTATCAAATAACTTGCGACTTCGCGAGTGATCAAATAAATAAATATTATTAAACACAGTTATGTCAACGCGGTTTCCATGATATACTAAAATATATACTTGTATACTAGCTGACCCAGCAAACGTTGTTTCGCCACATTATGGGGGTTGGTGGTAAAAGAGCGATAATTTAGAATTATAAGTATTTTTTATGCCGAATCATAAAAAAAAACATATAAAAAATAGATAAAAAATCTGGTGAGAGACATCCTTATCACCTAGGGGTGTCAAAAACAGCCTACGACCGATTCTCACACCTCCTAAATACTTATATGTACATACAACACTTCATAACAATCCGTCTAGCCGTTTCGGAGGAGTTTAGCGACAAACACTGTGACAAGAGATTTTTATATATAAGATAACACTTATAAAAATATATTCTCACAAATATCAAAAATGGCACAATATGAGACTCAGAAAAAGGTCAAGCACTAGCCAAACCCTAGCCAAACCCTAGCCTTATTAATACTATAAATACGAAAAAAAATGGAATAAAACAATTTAATTAAATAAATTGGATTTAAATAGAAATTATTCATAAATGTAATTTGAAAGCTAATCGTTGATAGTTATTCCTTGGCGAATTATCCTCAGATTGTTCAGATTCAATAAACAAGGCTATCGATAAACACTATTTGTTCGGACATACAATATATTGTTTTAAACACACAAATGATTCGGTCACAAATGTAACGAACAAAATAAAATACCAGTCAAAGTAAGCTACTTCACGTTTATTTCACGGTTGAACGAAATGCTCTCAATAAAAGGCTTTGACTTCTGTAGGTACTGTATTCAAGAGCTCGCGGCCAGAGTAAATTGAAGCTGTTGAATTTTACAATACTTTTGAACTAGTCTAATCTTGGTGTTTGCTTATTTAATATCATTTAAAAAAACTCTCGTTTTATCTACATTGATACACGGAAAAAAACTTGTCTAATTATTATAGTCAATTGAATTGAATGTGTATTTAATACATTACTTATTATACCTACATATATTTAAATGAGATCTCACATTACAGTCTACCAGTCAAAAGTAATAAATCCGCAACACGCATCGTTAAAAGCTTATAAAATATTACATAAAATAAATCTGCGACATGCTTGATTTGTGATGATTTAAATAAGTATTAATAAGTCAGTTATGTGTAGGTATATTTATTAGGGCTCGTTTAATCGCACTGTGTGAACGTAGGTACTTCGGCTAAAGTTCAGCCGAAAATAGCCGCACGAAGGAGTGTGTAAACAATGTAAGAGACGACTGAAGAAGACTGATACCATACCAATACCTTTTAAAAGGTAGCGAATGCAAAATACTATAGACCGGCATTTATTCGTACATACATACAGACACTCACGCCTTTTTCCTATGGAGGTAGGAGAAACTACAGAATGCCAGTCCGTCCAGATTCATGCATCTTGTCATACATGCGTCATATTTATTCGTAATGTAATGATTAAGTATATTAACATACTAACTGTTCAACGAGTCACATATCTCTCCATCTAATACCCGTGATGAATTTTAGGAATAGTTCTGAAGTTATATAGAAACTCATTGAACTTGGGGAAAATATTTAACCCCACGTGGGGTATAATAATTATACGAGTCGTAAAATCAAATAAACAAAACATATTAAAAACAATAAATATTTTTTAAGGTATTGATATTATTTAAGAAAAGAAAATAAAATATGATTCACGTGGGTTTAATTTTATTGTATAGGGACAGTTAGGTTGTTAATAATGGAGCCCAAGTAAATAGCTACTTATTCCGAATAATACCCAGTAGTCTTACTACTTGTAGCTTTCGTATATAGATTTCAGTACACCGGTCACACAGTAGGTACACCCATCTTTTCTCTCTACGCATAACATGTTTAGATGATATTATTTTAGTTTAAAATGCACATAATTTCTGTGTCTTAGAATGAAACAAAAATATATCTTGAGGAATCATAGCATAGACTATCATCTGCTGAAATGTTTCCAAATGCCTCATAATTCAGCCTTTGTTTGTTCTTTGAAAGAACGTACAAAACGATAGTGAAGCTTATAAATAGATGTAACACAAGGCTCGCCAGAGCAGGAAGAGATGTACACAAGTAACAAATACACGCCATACGATATACTGGCAATACAGGCATGCAAATAAAAACGTAGTAGGTATGCAGTGCTTTGGAGTAATATACTTATAATATGTATGTATCCCTTCCTGCAGAATCCATTGGCCCTATGAAAAAGGAGCTTGCTTCTTATTTATTCCCATTTTTTTAAACTACAACGGCACTTTTTATTTAATACATAAATATTCTATACATACATAATTGATTCTTCTCTTAGAACAGGTACGTAGTATTGTTCTAACCTAATTTCAAGGTTAGTCTTCGTTCGGTTAGCATAAGATAAGATACAGTATAAAATAAATAATATATGTATAAGTATGTAACTATGTACTTGTATACCACAGTTACACTTTTAGATTTAGCTTCTTTTGCACTATAAACTTTTGTAAAAGCCTTCCCTATCTATAATATTATGATAATTTTAATATGAAATTAACTTGGCTTGTCTGCTACTTTCTCGTCACGTGTAACTAGCTGAATAGATTTTGATAAAATGAGGCACTGAGATTTCATGCTGGGAAAATGCTACCTTTCCTCTAAATAAATATTTCTGCAGCGAAATGTTTAACTCGGATCGCGATAAACAGCTATTATTTAGGTATAAGTAAAGTAATCTTATTAGGTATCGATTTATTCAAATATTTAGTAGCGAATGCCATGCCTTATATTAGTAAGTAATTTTACAAAAACATACTTACAAGTACCAGTACAATGGTGTTTATTCTCAATATAACATAGAAATACAATAGAACATATAAAATTGTACGACACAATATGATTGATACGTCTAGCAAAAAACCATAACATTTAACTATACATATTACCTATTCTCCTGAATTATTTTAATAATATCTTAGAAATGTATTTGCAATTTTCGCAATCAATCTGCAGGCAAAAAATATGTTAGGGGGCAGTTTATGGTATAGTATATGTATATAAAATATCCATATTTCATTTGCTATAGTGAGACTGGAACTTGTTATCATATCGCAGACTGCGCGGCGAGTAGTAGTACCATCGATCCTTTGAAATAACAATGTAGGTCACTAATCACATCAATAGGATGGCACAAAGCTATTTATACATAGATTTTGTATTAGGATTGATGTTACGTTATTTTCCTCTAACATATAATTGTGTATGTACGGTATACGGGCAAAATCTTAAAAAAATATTTAATATTGCTTTTATGGCGTATTTATATTGAGGAGTTTATTTTTATTTGTCGAACTATTCACATACCACCTGATATAATTAAATATTTGTGAAATGCGTTAGTGTCAGCCCTACTGCAGGCACGACGCGACGTAACCTTGACCTGTGTAGAGTAAACGGATGGAAAAACAGACCGTTATATGTATATGTTAACATAGCTTTTTCTCCCGTTATTGCTTGTATGTTGGAAGCAAATTATGGAATTGTTGTGGATATTCTTATGTTCAATATTATATATGGACCTAACAATATATCATCAACTATGACCTGCACCGGTTATATGTACAATATTCTCTACCATTGTGTTATAATTTTGTTGATTCATGGTTCGGGTTATTTTAATTCTCAAAAATGTCTTCACTTTTAATATTGCTACCGCGTATGGTTTGCATTGTACAATGACTGGAATCATTTCCAAATTATGAATACTTCTGAGATATGATTTGCTCTGAGATTTCACAAATTTTAGTCTCCGGGCAGGGATTTTTTGGCAGATTTTGATTTTTTTTTCATACTGTGCTAAAAGTTCTCAAAAGATTTTTCTCCTGATGTTTAAGAAGAACTTATTTGAAGTGAATTATCACTCAATCAATACCTTTATTAATCTGACAAAATAATTAGTTATATCGTAAATTGCTTATGCTTGGTTTATCTGTTTTCTGTAGAAATAAAACAGGCTTTTTCAATACTTCAATTTCCCATCTGGTAGACAGAAATAAATAATGAATTGTTTAAAAATGGATCGATTGTAGGGGTGTCACGCGACTGTCCTCGCGCCACGACCTTTTCAATACCAAATCAAACGTCATATTTAATAAATAAGTACATAGAACTTTATTTATGAAACAACTGTGATGTCCATGAATGGGGTGAGGAGAATATCTACCAATTATTAGCGGCCCGCCCTGAATTCTCCAATTACCTACCTACCCCCTCCTCAATGTCCTCTCCAAGTTGAAATTGGATTGGACATAATAAATCCTTTATTAGCGGATGCTTACGTTATTAAATAAATCTATGTTCCAAACAGCTTCATACAAATAGCTCAGTCAGTCATTTTATAAGTTTAGAAGACATTATACTTATAGTTAAATCTTTTCAAATATCTACTTTATTACTTATCGATTTGTTTTAACATTGTGAAAAATGTGTCGTTACATACCGAACATTTCAGTACATAGTTAAAATGTACTGATTAATTAATCGGTTTATAGTAAAGTAAGTAGGTACAGTGTCGTGAAATAATTTAGAAGGTTTACATTCGTATTGTTCACATTGTTTCTGTATATTTAAATAGTCACACCTGCAACTCAACCTATACATATTTAACCAGTTATTCTATTGCAATTACTGTATGTAGGTGCATAGCCCGTCAAGCAGTATCAATATCCACATAACTCACAAAGGAAACAAACATGAATGATAATACGTCGACAAACATCCACGTCTACGCATATAAATAAATTAGTATTACTAGCCAATCGATAATATTATCTATTAAGTGCCTCATTAGTTTATTGGTAGCACTGCTGGGCGTGAGGTCCTGAGGTTTGGTCTTCAGTAGAAGAAAAGAGTTATTGGGTTTTCCTATTAGGAAATTCCTATTGCCCGGTATATAGTAATAGGCTTGCCCCATATAGGACGCGTGACCTATAAACATACGTAACCATAAATTGTGGGTGTACCTACATCAGTATACGGCAAACAACGCGTAATCAACATTTCCTACATGGCGATGTTTGGAAAAGGAATCTCTAAATAATACCTACTTACATTAAAAAACTTGAAAGAAATTATTCTTGTTAGTCCATACGTCATTACAGAAAAATCATGTTGCAATTAAATTCCTTTGTTTTATTAATATTGGGAATGTGTCAACAAAGCAAAGCCATTATCACAAAGCTGACCAAAAAGTTGTGGGTGTCATGATTATCAGTTGTATGCACGTTGTATCTATATTCTTTAAGGATCTGTAGAATGAGGTTTTATATCAGGTATATTTAAATCTAACCTTCATTTATCTACACACTAATTATAAAATTGTAAAGGTTAAGCTTAAGTCGGCAATTTCTTGTTTTTGAGAAGACGGTCAATGATGTCCTTTAAACAATTGAATAGGTACATACTTTTTTTCGGATTTTGCGTCTGTCTGTTTCCTAGTTACGTCATCACGTGAGAACACTGAAACGGATCGCAATTGTAATGCATTTTCAGACTTCACAGTTGTTTATGTAATAAAAAGACATGTTACATTTCCACCAGTAAGATTAACAAGAGTAATTACCTAACTCAGAACTTGAGATTTGTAACGTAAAGACGAACATAATTAAGTATAGTTTTGACTTTTGATCATACATCGACGGAACTGACTGAGTCCTTAATGAAAACACATAAATATAGAATAAATGAGGAAAATATTACTTTTCTATAACTCCTGAGTAGTCCTGAGGGATAGAGAAAACTATGGCAATCCATATCGTCATGCCCTTGAAACGCTCTAATTCTTTAAATTTTTTCCTCCAACTACCCTGAATTGATTAAGTAGTGTATATTGAATAAAAGAGATCTGAACATTCGTATCTGATGATACAAATATAATATTATATTTGAAAGAAAGATCCCGATGTATGTATATATGTATATCTAATTAATTAAGAGAATCCGGCAACGCCGCGTGCCGCGTTAAATAATGGTAAAAGGTGGTTTGTGTGAAAGTAATAATATCTACGACATGGGAATGTAAGGTATGCTTCATAAAGGACAATGATTCACTGAATAAATATATTTTTGTAACAAAGCGAGCTCCAAGCCAATGACTACCTACAAACGGATGTTATAATGAAAATATAAGAATCAGTTTGTAAATCTCAGCATCTACATATCTATAACAATGCATCGATAACGTCAATTTCTTTTCTTAACATTTATAAATTTCCCAATATATGTATATCTAATCTTATCATGTACAAGAAACAAATATCTATTTAAGCTTATAAAATAAATTGTACTTGGGTGACTGATTTATCAACGCTCCGCCAAAACTACTAAGCTGAAATATGAAACAGGTTCATTTTGTACCGTAAGCTTCCGCTATGAAAGATTTTCTTATAAATATAACTGTGGCAAGACTTAGAATTTTTTTACATAAAGTGCAGATCGGTAGTTTTGTTGGCTTTCCTGTATGGTGGAGGATTCAGCCCCGATTTCCAGCCCTCGCCTTTGCGTGTGGGGTATTATATATGTGGATCTTTAGCCCTAAATTTCTCTTACAAACGTCCAACGCATGGCCGGAGGCAGTGACATAATTTACACGCAAACTAAAGTTTAGTGCTGGATATATATTCCGAAATAAATTTCCGAAATAAACTTCCGAAATAAATTTGCAAAGTCCGGTTGTGATCGATGTGTGGAGGCAAAATCTCATAAATACCATGGGGAAGAGAATATAATATTTAACTACATCGGGACTTCCGATAAAAAATTACACCATGCAGAAACGTTAAGGATAAAACGTTATGGATTCGCAAACACATTTTTGTCTCGACCCCGACATTTGACAATGTTACCTTCCACATCACGCTACACCTTATCCAATAAGGACTTCGCCATAAACATGAGTTATTAAGTACTGCTACGTCGAGACGAGCAATTAATTATTTATTCAACAAACGTAAGCAGTCAGTTGAGGTGTAGGTACAGGACCTTCTCTTCCTAACGTCCGCGTCGAGTTATAAATATGTATTGTTTTTTTCAATAAACGTATACGCAACATTAAAAATTTAATCAGACGTAGTAAGTGTAAATCACTTTTACTGTACACACACGTAAGTATGAAGAATAAGATGTGATGTTAGAAATATTGTGGAATAAGAAATTTAATAAATAAATGTTACATGAAAAACTCAATGTAGATTAATTCTGTGGTCAGCATCGATATCTGAGTAGGAAATAATTACCTCTGTACAACCATAAAAATAATCATATTTAACAATAACAATACGTTGGGCGCATGTCTCTTTTACAACGAAAAGATTTGACGCAGCGGTATATAATGCAGGTGTTTCCACATTACAACATACCTTATTTGAGGACGAGGAAGGACAACATAAATAAAACGGTACTTACTTGCAGTCTCTCGGCAGAGTTTTGATGAAAACGTAAATGTGTCTCCTATATCGGTAGACGCAGGGCGCTACAGCGAGGATGACGAATATCGCAGCCTTAGAGAGTGTACTGAGCACGGCGGCCATCGCGGCGGCCAGTGCCATGAGAGCGACGAGCGCTGCCAGTATCGCGTCCATGCTGGCGATCGGCCCAGTAGGGCACACAGCGGCTAACTATACACCGGTAACAGATAAACAGTACGTGTGAGTACGATGCGCGATCACTACGCACCGGAGACGTGCGCGTCCATCGACACCGAACAGTTTCGTATAAATGCGGGAAGGACGCGGAGCGGTGTGTATGCCGAGCAAACAGCCGCGTCAATGGCGGAGCGCCGGCCCCGAGCCCCTCTCGCGACAGCTGCACATGCGCCGACAACAGCTGATCCCCGAACGGTAGGCGCGCTATATCACTCACCCCGTTTAACTCATCTGAACGTATAATGTATAAAATAATACCGCGGCAGTTACAAAATTTTTCGCGGATGAAGTTGTGGGGTTGACGTTTTACATAATTTGATTATTTCACAGAATTTCCAAATTCAAATAAAATGTTCACAACATAGACAATATTGTCAACGAAACAAAAATACAAATGACAACAGAGGCGATATATGTTTTCAGCTGTATATGATTATATTTTTTTATTAAGGGCAGGACTCGGCATTTATTCGACATACCTGAGTGGCTCCACGTTGCTAGCTGATGCCTAGTCACCACGTGACAGGTGCAGTAGCGTGTAAACGTTCCCAGGACGATACGCATGTTTATAAGTTATTATTATAATTAAGTACGGTCACGGCCACTCTGGTCAGGTTTAAGCAGGAAGGAAGGAAATCGTTTAATAAGTAAGAGAATAACTTATTTTAATTTATGACAATATTTCATAACTACCTCCTTAGGTCAACTTTATAGCTTCTTAATCTTATGGACTTTTGAATTTTTAATGCCACTTGTTACCTAGTTAGTAGTCCAATACTAATTTTAAAAAAAACCGACGAATTGAGAACCTCCTCCTTTTTGAAGTCGGTTAAAAAGCGCTATACTTCTAAGTATAGTGTTTGTTGTGTATGAATGGAATCCAATATACATATTGGATAGGGTCCACTTGCCATAATTTCCGCTGCAGGCCGGTTTGGCCACCACTGGACAGTGATATAATTTATTAAAACCATTCTCACTGTCCAACTCCTGTGAATATTATCATCTTTTGAATTACTATCCTAATGCGCCACTAGTACACATAATGACAAGAGACTAAGCCCACTTAAGTAATGTAATTTCGACATGACACCGAGTGTGGTTCCAAAAATGTCTCCCCACTGTCCAAGTAGTCATCGAAGTCAAAAAAAATACTAGGCCTCTATGTCAAAATACATCACTACAGTGCACTTTTTTTAAATTTTTCATGCATTATCTGTAGTAACATACTGTACTGTAGTTACTGTGTACAGTGTAACATTAATTGTAGAAATTACGACATAGCGATATTGTTTTTTTTATTTATTTAATTTAAGCAGGGTTACAAAAAGAACATTGTATGAAAATATACATTTAATGTAGTGTTTTCAACATATCCCGTACCATTAACTTAGAATCTAGTCTATGTAACAAAAATAAGATAAAAAAAGAAATACATCAGATCCCACTTTTAATTAAAAAGCTGGAAAACCTCAAATTGTATAATGCAACTAATTAAAAAGTAGTATATAAATAACGAGGCAAGTAATGGTATAAAAGAGTAAATTTTTTTATACAAATAAAAATAAGATAAAATTATGAGAATTCTTGTTTTTCTTTCGATAAATAATAACAAATTCGCGGCACTTACAACTACTTTACCTAAATACAATTTAACTTTGATTTAACGACGAATGCTGACATTTCACATATATGTATTTATATATAAAATAATATTTGACTGAAAATAAAATCAAGTGTGTGTTATGAGCACAAAGCTTATTTTATTTTGACTCGAAATATTTTTACAAACACACTATGCAATGCAAGCACAATAATTCAATTATTAGAAATACACCAACACCAGAAGTAACGTCAGTTAAGTACAATATTTTTACAAAGTTTTGTTTGAGCTAAAGTTGGCTAAATGACAAAAAATTACCTATGGGAGAATTAATATCACAAGTAAAAGTAAGAACACAGTTTTCAGCTAAAGAAAGGGTACATATTAAAAGTTGCATGATTATACACTAATTTAGTAGGTTTAAGCTGCTGTCTGCAAAGCTTCCTTTGATTATAAGGAGAAAATAACAGGGTCGAATATATTATTATGTGATTGAATTTAATGCCATAAATATTATAAATAAAGACTTGTTCAATAAAATATTCATAACGATTTTGAAAAATCAATTACAAAACAATATATTATAAAAGACATTAAATAAAAAAGCATTGAACGTTAAATATATTTCTCTACGTCAGCCTACCAGATCAGTCCTTTACAATGCCTAATTAATAAATTCACAGTTTTCCACCTCCTATAAAACTATATTTTACGTTTAGTAACGCGCCCTACAGATCATAACGAAAGCGTTTGGAAATGCAAAGTCTCTGAGTAAATAAAATATCAGATTTATTGTTCAGTGATAATTTTTACGTTTAATGTTAGTATAACCCCTAGGAATGTATATTATTAATTGAATCAAGGTACTACTCAGATCAGAGTATCAGATCATAGTTTTACAGTATAAATATAAAAAAAAATATTAGTATAACTGTTTATAGCCATTACACAGATTCAAAATTAAAGAATAATCATCGATCTTATGACCTGAAATATGTAGTCTTAGTTGATTTTTCAGTTTCTTTACTGATCAATCCAATCAGAACTTTGTCACGTATGAAATTAAGTTTATAACTTCTAAACACGGCAAACCAGAAAGACACAATAAAAGTACACAACATGATTTGCATACCTAACGATAGTCGCAACATTCTTGTTTGTGCTAAGCGTCTGACATTAATGTATTACACATAAGTAACAAAATAAAGTTTTTGTTTTTTACTATACTTTTAATATACTTTAAATGGTTTTTTTACAATTCCATTTTCAGAATCCAAATACGTGTTTAAATATACTGCATAGTTATGACCAATTTGTAACATTGAGATGTTTGAACCAACATTCTAACTTGAAAAGTTAGCGGGGAAAAGCCTCGTAAAAGTTAATAGAACGAATACTCATTTGTGGTTTTCATACAAATTTGTCGTTTCAATATTTGATAGAAAGACACATAGGTAACTAACCTATCATAATGTAACTAGTTACAAAGTTTATTTAGGTAAATCATAGTCAAGATATATATAGTATATATATCGATATTTATGAATGTTATGTTCAAACGTCAACAATGACAGCTAAGTCGTTAGACAGAACATGTAATTTGAACTACTCATTAACAACAACACTGGAACAACAGATTATAAACAGATCACAGCCTAATTTGTCCACTAAGGATTTTGTTATACTCTTCTTCACCTAGTCGTAGGTACCGACCTTGTTTCAGATCTAAATAGTAAAGTTTGTCTGTCTTAACCAGTTTCGGATCGAAACCATCTTTTTGCAGATCAGTCTTCTTCATTTTGAATGTACCTGTGGGACAAAATTGTTGACAATTAACTGAAAGCAAAACAAGTATAAATCTAATCATCGTCAACCCATTACTGTCCCACTGCTGGGCACGGGTCTCCTTTCATTTGAGAGGGATTAGGCTATAGTCAACCACGCTAGCCTACTGCGGGTTGGCAGACTTCACATGCCATCGAGAATTCTCTCAAGCATGCAGGTTTCCTCACGATGTTTTCCTTCACCGCTTGAGCTTGTGATAAAGTATAAATCTAATGTCTTTTTGATAATATTGTCTGGGAAATTTTGGAAGGGTTCCATAGTCTGGCTATTTATGATTACAAATAACATATTTGATATGCGCTTATGTTTATAGTAGTTCCGAGTCACATGATGACTGACGCATGCGAACCATTACCTAGAGCGGATCAACTTAAAGTTGATTTAGTGTCAGGCCTTTATATTAAACTTTGTACTTGTTAGTGTCCTTAAATATTTCCTACACAGACATGTATGCCCAGACTCGGTGGCAGATGGCTTATGAACGAATTATTCGCCAATAATGTAATCAAAAGTAAAATGTGTCAGTAATTATAACTTCAAGACAACCCAAAAGCTCAGTCTGCCCGTGACTATGGATGCTGTAAACGATCCGAAACGTCGTGTTACAATAATATAAATATACCGCGATCCGTAAAAACTAGTTTTATTTCAATGAAATGTGATCAGTTGACTTACCAGTCATGTCTAAACTGCTCATGACCCTGATGAACACAGGTCTCGCGTACACGGGCAGGTCCCTGCCGAGGTCTTGCGCCAGTTTATCCAGGTCTAAGGTCCCGTCGACGTCCACTATGCCGCACATGCCAGCCCTCCCCTCTGTATTTGGCACCTGCAAGTAAATACACGTGTTCATACTACATTGTTGATAGTATTGCATAGTTAATATTGGCTTGGCAGTTGGCAGAGGATACCTTTTCATTCACATATCATTTGTCGTGAGGTGACTGATACTTTTCAGACTAATTTAGTTTACCAAGGGTATAATTAGACGTACATTTTTAATCTGTATTAGCTGTCGGATTAGTTAGGCGGGCAGGGATAATAAATAATCTACATATGTCTTTGCTGCAACGGTTATTAAAGTACTAAGCAAAATATTCTTTTATCCTCGCAAATCATTAAGCCTGCTATTATTTTTGTCAAAATATTAACTATCTAATTTCAAGCGATTTATTACAAAGACAAGGTGAAGAAACATTGTAGGATATAGATGCAATAAGTAGCTTCTAGTAATCCATTTACGAAAAACATTTTATTCAACAAGTCACAGATGACAGTTTTGATTAAAGCTATACATACGATAATTTAGTAATATATTTTTAGTAATCGAGTACTATATTATGATACATTCTATATAATGAAGACGAACGAATTATTGTATTTAAACCCTATATTAATGACATAATAATGAACACGACTTCGAGAGTTGCAGTTTAAAAAAGTAGCTTAAACAGAAAAGCTTTTGGGGCAATTCTAACAGACTTTTTTTTACATAACTACGTCTAATTTCGGAATGCTCGGTAATTTTTTTAACTAAGGCATAGCTTTAAATTAAATTCCTACCATTGCCATTTTCATTTCAATAAAGTATCGATATATATTAGATACCCTGTACTTTAGGTGTTATGAGTTTTATAAAGTGGGAGAAAGGCTTACTTACCAAAACGCCATAAACGACAGCATCTCTGTGGTCGGCGAACCGAGAGATGGCAGCTTCCACCTCAGTCGTGGAGACGTTCTCGCCGCGCCACCGGAATGTGTCGCCCGTGCGGTCGCGGAAGAACAGGTAGCCCAGTTCATCAGCCACCAGGATATCGCCTGGAACCGAGACATATAGCATGAAGGAAATACCGGTGACTCAATTGGCTTGTTTTGTTTTTTAGAAAAATCATTGCCCCAAACTATGTTTTTTTTTCTCCTGTATCGTGGGTTAGTTTACAAACACAAATGTACACATATACAAACGCCCAGACCCGGAACAACTACCTGTAGAACATACAAATATTTGTACCGTGCGGGTATCGAACCCGCAACCCGTGACGCACAAGCCGATCGCTCAGCCACTGCGCCACCGAGTCGTTATGGTTGACGATCCGATCCCCACACATAATAAATATTTATAGGATCTACCGGTAGTTGTTCCGGATTTGTTTTATAAACGCCTCTACGACAAAGCTGAGAGAATCCTAGAGTGGGGTAAAGTTTATTAAAAAAGAACATGGGTTTAATTCATTCCCTTTTATAGTCTTTCTTATCAAATAAGCTGCCTCGTTGTTATAGTGGTTGTAACGTACAACTGCTGGGCAAGAGGTTCTGAAGTTCGATTGTTAGGTCGAGTATTTTTATTGCGTTTTTGAAAGCTCGGAATCTAGAATCGTGCCCGATTGAAGGCAATCGGCTCGCCCCGTAATTACATGGGACCTAAAAAACATACCCGTGAAATGGGGGTGTACATTAGTACACCTCTGCCTAACCCTTCGAGGACGAAAACCGTGATGAAATGTGTATCAAATAGACTTTTTACTCTTACCCGAAATAAAAGCGGCGTCGCCAAACTGGAACACGTTTCTGACCACCTTCTTTTCCGAAGCGTCCTTATCGACGTAGCCGAGGTACTGACGCGCCGGGTTCTGCGCTTGGATCTTGCCGATGAACACTCCCGGCTCGTTGGGTTGAGCCAACTATTGAGATACAGTAAATTTGTAGACATCATCATCATTAATTTATTAACTGTCCCACTGCCGGGCATGGGTCTTCTCTCATTCGAAACCGATTAGGCTATAGTTCAACACAATAACCTAGTGTGGTTTAGCAGACTTCGACATCGAGTAAATCTCTCAGATCTTAAAGTTTTAACTTAAAGTGCGTGCCTTATAATTGAAGGCAAGAAGTCTTCACAGTCCTCTATTATTACAACACTAGACTATCATAAATTTGTAGGCATAACTTTCCAATAAGTGAAAAAAATTTGAGCTGTCTTTCGCACAATCTACTCTAGTTTACCATTTTACAAAATCAACCCTAAGTCTAATGTTAATAAGACCACCATACCTGACAAAGTCCCCGCGAGTCCCTCACTGGTTCTCCAGTCTCCTGGTTCACTTTAATGATGGCGATAGGATAGACGTTAGGGAAGATTCTCGACACGAAGCCAATGGCGCCCGGCGTGCCGTCTACATTAGCTGTACACATGACAATAACAATTTATTTAATATCATATTGAGCCCAAGATTTGTGAATGTCACTGGTGGTTAAGCAAAATTAAAGCCAACACAAAAGTAATTAACCGACTGTATAATTTTGTGGCCACGTTTAAAAAAGTAAATAATAACTTGTAAATGAGTACCTAATATTAGCGACCTTTGCGCTGTTGTTCTATTATCTAAATGTCATCTTTTATATAAAAATCTCGTGTCACGGTGTTTGTCGCTGAACTACTCCGAAGCAGCTGGACAGATTATTATGAAATTTTGTACGTATAGGTATTTGGTAGGTCTGAGAATCGGTCTTAGGCTGTTTTTGACACCCCTAGGTGATAAGGATGTCCCTCACTAGATTGTTTTCTTTTTTTTGTCAAAATATTTTTGATTTGGCATGAAAAAATACTTATAACCCTAAATTTTCACTCCTCTACCACCAACCCCTATAATGTGGCAAAACAACTAAGTATTGCTCTGGGGCAGCTAGTATATTTATATCTTCTTTTAACCCAATTTAAGATTTATTCGGCAATTATAAGATGTATATTTTATACACAGAACGCTCAGCGAGAAGTACTCATAATTATTTACAATTAAATATGCTTACCTATGTTGGCATTTCCTTCAGTAGCTCCGTAGAACTCTGTCACCGATTCGATATTGAACCTTTTTACAAAATCCTCCCAAATCTGAAATAAGAAAAAAACTCACATTAAGTTTAATGTTTTTTTGACGATTTTAATTGACGATTAAATTTTTTTTATGTAATTAATAGAAAAAACTGTACTATAACTGTAATATACGTATATTTCTGATTACAAAACTACCGTTTATCTGCATAGCAAAAACACGATATTGTTTTTTTCTTTTATTTGCATGCATTACTAAACCAATGGTTATTATTGGTTCAATAAATAATAAAACATCTGAGTCATATTATATTATTCTCAGTGAACATAAATACTTATATTTGTCACTTTGCGCTTTTATAAAATAAAATACGTATGTAAATACCAACGGACAGAATAAACTTTGGACTCTGAATCCGGTCCGAATTCAAATCTCGGTCGGTCCTGTTGTTTTATACCTACCTTTTTGATGACGTAGAATCGTAGATTTTAAATAAGGTAGGTAGCTTTTTGATGACGTAGGGTTCTGGTAAAAATAAAGCCACACAAACCAGCGTAATTTATTTGTTATAATATTCCTTTGTTACGTATGAGTCACACTCACGATTTTCGCGTCGCTTAATTTACGTCGTATGCGGCCTCATAATATTGCGGAAGTGTTTCGCGTCAAAATATTGTCCAAGATGAAACAAACATACATGTGAATAGTTGGGTAAATAATTGCATTAGTACCGATAGCGATCCTAAATTGATATTATTATTTATGTATACTATATCTGTCAAATTGATATATTGAATTTGAATACAACGCGTTTTTCACTTGTGGCCGTGACTCTATAAATCCATTTTATAGAGTCTTTATTATTATAGAGTCACAACCACAAGATAGTCTGTAATTGATTGTACTTTAACTGAATGTACAATCTATTACAGACTAGCATGACTGCTCAAGTAACTTAATTACTCATAACTTAATTAGTATTAAAGGTATGCTTATTACTACCTATCATGTTTACGTATTTCATGTCTTTTGTTCTTGAGAACTGCAATTTTTTTAAATGACCTTTGAGTTTTTATAGATATCTATGGATGGGCAGACTACAGTCATTTAGTCAAGTGTCACTTAATCACAAATCAAAGTATAGTCGAGTTACTTCCACAGACGGTTCTTTGATGAAGGAGCACGCATGCAGTTTAATTCGAGGGCGAGGAAGTCGTGAACATTGTAGCTAATTAAAGTAAAAATTAATAATCTGTTTTGTGTCGTATGATTTTGAAAAGAAACAAAAGGCCTACGAGAGGTACGGAATATCATTTTCATTACCGGTTTCATAACGGAAAACATTGTGAGGAAACCGGCAGTTCTCGATTTTTTGTCTCGAAATACGCGTGAAGTCTGCCACAATCAATTTTTTTTTATTTTTTTTTATTTTTATTTATTTATTTAATCTGAATAAAAGGACATCTTACATTTTACTTAATATTAACAATGTATCATAAACCAGTATTGGTTTTTCCGTACATTGGAATCCATCATCGTATTCTCATCAGTATTAGTAATTAAAATTAAATCACACATTAGGCCAGCGCTGTGGACCATAGCCTAACTATGAGTACCCGTAAATGAGTTTATGATGATGACATAAAAAATATAATAATGTTGCTTTATACTTCTGTCGCAAATTGCCACCAGATTTCGGTCGGTGGCTGAGGTAATCACCCAATTTAGTTAGGATCATTTAGAAAGCGACGACCCGATTAGCGTAGCAGTATGAAAGGCTGCTTTCTGTGTTAGGGGTCCCGGGTTCAAATCCCGGTAAGGGCAAATGTTTGTGTGATGAGCAGTATCAACCATCTAGTATCCGTAAAACAAGTCTGGATACTTAGCTCAGAACTAGATGGCGCTGTGTTATAATGTCTGGATATATTTATAATTTACTTGCCTGTGGTCGGAGTCCGTTGCCGTAGATAACACGCACGCTGTGCTGCGTGTCAGCCGGCGAAGGGGGTGTGGCTAGCACGTACCGACACATCTCGCCGATGTAGTGGGCAGCCTGGGGAGCAAACAAATAAAATAAAAGATTATTTCCCAACTTACAATATTCCACAATGCATTTTTTGGAATCCACTTTTATACAAGACATTACTTGTATTACAATAGGTTCCGCTCTTTTAAATTACAAACCTGTATCGTAAGTCCTGATTGGCGCATTGGCTAAGCAATCGGCTAGTGCGTCACGGAGCAAATATTTCTACGTTCTACAGGTTTATGTATGTGAAAATTTGTGTTTGTAAACGCAACCACGACACAGGAGAAAATCCTAGTGTGGGGCAACGTATTTATAAAAGAAGAAGTAGAGCTAAAAATAAGTAGGCATCAAATATTTTAACCTAAAAATATATATACATACAATTATAATTTTATGTTTTAACAAAGTTCTTCAAGGAAAATGAACAAAATAAATAAATTTACCTATTTATAAAACCAATATTTTATGCCAGTTATATTTTGATTGCATAGGATCTAGTGGTTATATCATACTTTACAATAGTAAGGAAAACATGTCAATGAATGTATGAGTGACTAAGAATAAAACAAGTCATCGTATTTTAAATAACATGGCGTAGAAATATACTACTTTTTATGGATAATTTTGCCGAGTTTCATATTTATTATATTTCAAAATTATTGCACACACTGCATTACACTTCGAATTTATTTTTCTCAACAATCATATGCAGTCTGTTTTGGGGTTTCTACTCTAGTGTAAACACTAAAATAAATTACTAAAGTATATTATTATTATGTTAACTGACATTTTATGTCCAATCAACGGAGATTTTTCAACGTAGTAAGGTGTAGCGTCAAATTTACTCCTCAATTTGCCGTAACATAGGTATTGATGAATTGCATTATAATTGCTTAACAACGCAACTATTCAAATAATTACACGCTATAGAGTACAATCGTAATGTCAATTATGTAGATAAGTGCTCATTGACCTTGAATAAACTTGTTCGTCTAGCTATTCGTAGTCCGTATCGTAACTGGGTCTATAAATAAAAAAATAACTTAAAAAAAAAAGAAAAACCAACTTCAAAAACTAAAAAGCAAAAAATAACTTCATACAGTTTGACCTTTTTTAGTTTTAAAGGCATGAAGCCAAAGTAAGTACACTCACCGCGAGTGACCTTGAGCGGGGTGGTTAAAACCACCACATCATCGGCACCGACTTCATACCTTTAAAACTAAAAAAAGGTCAAACTGTATGAAGTTATTTTTTGCTTTTTAGTTTTTGAAGTTGGTTTTTCTTTTTTTAAAAAGTTAATTTATTTTTTTCTTTTTAGTGTTGTATATATTAAACTTTTCATATCAGGTCAATATAACAGCCTGAAAGAATACAACTATCGATCCATATATACTTATAATTATGAAAGATTTTTCCTTCAACTCATAACCGTTGAGGAGTTGTACCTTCCATCATCAGATCATTACATGAGATGGTGATTTTCAAATGCAAATACTTGAACAGCTTTGGAGAATACATGTAAATGTAATAAATGCCTATAACTGAAAGAATTTTCTTTTAACTCTTAACTGTTGAGGAGTTCTAACTTCCACCATCAGCTCATCAACATCAAATGATGATTATCAGACGCAAATACTGGAACAATTTTAGTAAATATATTGAAAACGTGATAATTGCCTATAAAATTTGAGGGTTGCCCTCGATTTCCCTGGGATCCCATCATCAGATCCTGATGTGGTCACAATGGGACCATGTGTGAAGTCTACCCTTTTAAACAAAAAAAGAATTTTGCAAATCGGTCCAGGCGTTTTTAAGTAATTCGTGAACATACATAAAAAAAAAAAAAAAAGATTCCGACGAATTGAGAACCTCCTCCTTTTTGAAGTCGGTTAAAAAGACGTAATTTTCATAATTTTTAAAATTACTCTTAGTTTTGCACTGTACATTTATTTATTGCTACTGATAACAAAAACTAACTTTCAGCAGTAAAGAGGGTTTGAGTTAAATAAAACCCCAACAACACTATTCGACCTGGGAATCGAACCCAAGATCTTTGCTCAGCATTTGTATCACCAGACCAACGAGACAGAATGGTTTGAGTTGTTATGTAATATGAAGTTAAATAATAGTTAATAGCTGACTTGACTAAGACTTGTTAAAGCTATCATACAAATAAATAAAATTAAAGTATCTGTCATTTCAAATTACCAGCTTTTCATATGAAAGAATATACGGAACTAAATGTTTGTCTGTTTGTTCCAGCTAATCTCTAAAACGGCTGTACCGATTTTGAAGGGACTTTCACTCGCAGATAGCTAATGTTATAAGGGGGAACTTAGGCTTTACTTTGATTACTTTGATTTGAGAAAATAAACGAATTAGTGCATCGCGGGACTAAAAACGCGCGACTTTAACGCGGGAGCGGGCGAAGTGAATGTATATGAACATTTCTTTTTGTTATTTTGCACGCGGACGAAGTCACAGAAATCAGCTAAAATGTACTTAAATAAAAAAAATGCGCCAAACAATCAGAATTGTATTACCTAAATTACCTGTTTAACACGTTTCGCAAATATTTATTGAACTTTGGACTTAACGATTACATACGGAAGACCGGTATTTATTTCCTAGTGTGCTGGGTAGACAGGAAAATTCTTTATTCTCATAAGAACAATTAGGTTCACTTGACAATGATTATATGATATTGTTATATAAACAATATCTTATTATTTGGATACCGCGTAAATATTTACGCGGTATCCAAATAATAAGCGCATACATAACATACCATCATCAACCCATTATCGTCTCAGTGCTGGGCACGGGTCTTCTCTCATTTGAGAGGATTAGGCTGTAGTCTACCACGCTAGCCTACTGCGGGTTGGTAGACTTCACATACTATCGACAAAATCACCCAAGCAAGCAGGTTTCCTCACGATGTTTTCCTTCGCCGTTTGAGCATGTGATAAATACGCACATAACTTCCGGAAAGTCAGTGGCACGCGCCCCGGGTTTGAACTCGAGACCTTAGACAAGTCAGTCCACTGATCACACCACTAGGCCACCTCACCTATTGGCATCAACCGGGCTCGTATCCTACTTTCAAGCTGCTAATGAGAATTTCATAGAAAAACCCAATAACACAATTCTCGGCAGTCTACATATGTAGATTACCTATGTATTTGTTTCCCTCAGTGATCAGTGTAATAAAAAAAAAAACTAAATATCGTCACTGAAGAGGTTTTAAGTAAATAAGTCAAATTTGCTTACCGTAGCCTTGAATTTGACACAATCGGGGAAGTATTGCGAAGCGGAGAACTTTGACTTGAGCGCTACCGTGCAGCCCATAATGAGCGCCTGCCCAACGCTGATGACTCCTCCTGCGGTGTGGTACAGAGGCAGGGGACAATAGAAGACGTGGTCGCCCTCCAAGCCAATATAATGGAGCCCAGTTGCCATGAACACAAATCTGTAATTACGATAAAATAAAAGGTAACTCCATTTCGCAAGTTTTTCGTGATAAACACCATTATTTTGCAGGTAATTCACGACAATCAGTAATAAAACACGGGGAGGGTTATTAAAAAATGCTCTATATTCTTTTAATATCATTTACCATCCAAAATAATGAAATCGATAAACCTACTATTCTTTATTATTATTTTATTTCTACTAATACCTTTGCAAATAAGTCTAAGATGATGGTTATTTTCAGTATAGACCCTATTAACATTGGCCTAGTGGTCACTTTTTTGTAGCAGGAAAGTGCCTTTTAGGATTTTGGGTATAAGCTTAGAGTTTATATTTCTACTAGATACATAACAACATACTCGCCCTACATTATATTGAACCCAAAACTAACGGGTTACACAAAGGTATGACCATTGCTTAATAAAAATTGGCCTACCTCGTACAAAAATAGTCAAAGAACTTGACTTTGTTCATTGTTTAAAGAAACCATTAAGATAAAGGCATGCTTATCGCAATAGACTTTTTGCGTCATTAGGTACAGGTACTACCTACTCATAAATTTCAGACACAAACTCCTACGACAAATGTTTTTTTTTACAGTTTGAGACAAAATCTACATATGCCATTATACCTATAACTCGGAGTGTTAAGCAGAGAACCGATACCCCAAATAATAGGAGGCGTATTTATTGCCGTTTATCAAATAAAAATCAGAAATCCGACATACTTTCTTCGACATGAAAATAAAATCCAGCTAATATAAATCACTCTATATCGAGCTAGGGGTTGCGACTAGCCATGTAGTTCATAAATGGTATCTATATATTTAATTACTTTTTAATAACAAAACTTGTAATCTAACCTTGCATTTGAAATAACGGCAGCTTTAGGCAGTCCAGTAGTTCCTGAAGTATAGATGTATAGAAGCTTGCCCTGGAAACCCTCGGCATCGGCCAAAGACCAGGGTGCAGGAGGTGTGGTCTCCACCAAGTTCGTGAAGTCTGCGATGCCATCGCCACTACCCTCGGATTTTGGATTGGACGGGTTCAAAGGACGATGAGAGAACTTGAACAGTTTCAGTGATGGACTAAAGTCTTTAACTACATCTTGTATAGCTGTAATTAAGAAATTATATAATCGGAAATTAGTATCAAGTCTGACGTATATTGACAGTGTCAATAAGGGCTTTGTTATGACTTTCTCAAGTACAATTTCCTTTCAAATATTCCCATTAAAGATCATAAATTCCTTGGAAGTAAGTGAAATTAGTCAGTCGTTAACAGACACAATGTATCATCGAAAAAAATATTTTAAATCATTACCACTGAAGTCAAAAGTTATTTACTAATGAAATTCTGAATAATTATATTATTATTATCTTAACTACATTATTTAAATCACTTACATAATATAATTTATGCTCATTACGTATTACGGAAGTTCTTATGTCAAAACTATCTTTGTCTGTAATGGAATTAAGTCGTTATTTCATAATGGACTATGTTATTTTACTAGGTATGTAGGCTTTGTGTACCTACGTAACGCTACAAACACGTTATTATTAAATCGTATATCATTTAAATTGTTGTTTGCAGTTGTGATACTTATATTATTTTGTCAGCCAAAACCTGTTCAAGGTAAATTAAGTTCAAGGTTTAAGTAAATTTATTGTAATCCGTCGATTTTTACGTTATACGTTTAAACCATTTCTCTTTTGATGACAGAAAACCATCAACGTGAATAGTTTCACCATTTTACGAATACGCAAATTATGCCTTCAAACACACAGATAAGGTTCAAATTCAAATAATTCACGTGGTCTTACAAAATGCGATCCCACAAGTATAGCAAAAGGTACGTAATATAGTATTGGAGAGCATGACATAAGCGCAATATTAAGGTGTAAGTGGTTTTATTCACACTCGGTGATTTGCAAAAAAAAAAACAATATTTGGCAATTATTAACTTACCGGCTTGGTATTCGTCGGAAAATATTAACGCGTCACATTTAGCAACAGTTATTGAGTGGATAAGGGCATTGCCGCGCTGGTTGGTATTGATAAGGGGGGTGATGGCGCCCAGGCGGGCTATGCCCATCCATAGCGCGGGCTGTTGGGGTCCATTGTTCACCAGTAACCCTACAATATTCCCTTTCTTAATACCCTGTGCTTTTAGCACGGCTGTCACCCGCAAACTGTAGTTTTCCACCTAAAACAAAAGCTTGATGAATAAAAACTCTTTATGGTAATATAACAATACAAACAAAACTTTAATAATTGCAGATAGATAACTGCTCATCATCAGGCAGGCCACAAGATAGTTTTCCACCCTTGTGATATAAAAAAAATACTTTATTGGCAACATAAGATTAAAATAAACAAGAATTTTATTAATCTTGAAAGTAGTAATACAGTACTCATTTGTTATGTTAGTAAACAAATGAGTATATCTCATTTTCCCACAGCATTTGTATACAAATCATTGAAGCATGCATAATATTAAAATATCTGTAGTTGAGCATCACAAGCAAAGTGGTGAAAAACTATGTTAAATATCACAAGCAAAGTGCAAGGACATATTTAAAAAACTATCTAATAATATTAACTTTACATATTAGATACCCTCTGATATTTTAAAGTTTAAGTGTCAAAATAGTTGTCGATGTATTGTCAACTCTATTGAATAATTACAAGGAAGACTTTTAGTTATTAAATTTAAGAATGATTATTCCTCCAGTATAATTTTATCTCTAAGTCTAATAATAAGTCCCTTGACAGATTAATTTATACCAGAAAAAAAACAGATTGTTTACAGTATTGATTATAATAACAAAGAATATTATGGTATTTATCTTGTTTATTAGATTGTTGAATTTAAAAAAAAATGTAGATATTATAGCTATAACACAATGGGATATATATCAACATGATAGCATCCGCATACCCAAGACTATGAAATGCTGGTCAGGTAAAATGTATATTTGCATATATTACTGGCAAAATTGCATTTTTTTTATCATTGCTACCAATGCATATAAATTACTTTTATGCTTAATTTTATGTTTCAAAATGTAGGTAGGTGAGTAGTAAGATCTCATTGTAACAAAATAGGACCATTAGAATCACACCCAACTTCAATGGCTAATTACTATTTTTACCAATTTCAATAGAATTAATGACATATATCTCAAGGACAAATTGCCTTTTGGCTCTCCCATTAAATAGTTTTTGCCAATAAAATTCATTCTGCTAAGGTTTTGTTCATCTATGAGGTATGTCAAACTATACATGCGGTAGTAAAATGCAGTACTATGTATAAATGTTTACGGTTGACTGAATTAAAGAACAAACTAGTACAATAAAATAGAATGTTTACCTTCACCACCACAGTAAGTCATATAATGAATATGCACATGATTTCGAAAAGTCAATGGTTGAACTTAAGACCTATGACTTAGCAGTTCATAGTGATATTAATATATAATTAAAAGAATACTGAGTCTAACACCAACTTTACAGACAAGACTTTCTCTTTGCAAAAATGCTTTCTTTAACTTTCTACAACATTTGTGTTGCTTTAGATTAGATACTATCTGTGTATAATTAATACTCATGATAGATATTCCAGTAAGTTTCTATTGTGTTGAAATATATCCAGTGTGTGTACAACATCTGAATAGCTAATGATTAGACACAAAACTCTATGAACACTAGGTTCATTTAGTTTTCATATCTGTTTAAATCACTTACTAATTACCTAGGAGTAGTTTTGGTTTTAATTATAAGTTTCAAATTGATTACAAACCTCTTTGAAGGTCCAAACTTCATCTTGGAATAAAAAGCATGGTTTATCTGGATGTCTCTTCACTACATCATGGAACACATCTGGTATTGTGAGATCTTTACTGCTCAACTTTCTTGTAATCCACAGAATTTTTACATATGATGATAGGGCTCTAAAATTGCAAAATATTTGGATTAAAGTGATACCCAACCTTATATGGTCTATTAAAAACACTTGTTATAGAACTAAAATATTACAAATGATTGACAAATTAACTTTTCAAATCATGTTTTTGGTGATTATGTTCATAGTAATAGTGCAACAATTATAGTTGTAGTATAAAAAATACGATGCGATGACGTGCCAGTTTGGAGCCCTTACCTGAGATCTCTTGGGGCAGTCCTAAGTGCGACGTAACACCAGCGTGAATGGAATGCAACGAGATAAACAGCACAAACAATGAACAGACCCACAATCATACAAAGGAATCCTTGGGAGAGCCAAACTGCGGCACAAGCAGCCGCAATAGCGGCCAACGCGAACATCATCACGACCGCCTTTCGCAACGAAATGCGTGTTACTGCTGTTCGACGACCCACTGTGACTGTTGCGCGCCCGTTGTCTTGCCTTAATTCATTCCCTCGCACTATTAGCGAGAACCTTTGATCGTTTGATACGGCAAACAAGTATTGGGGGCACTTTGTTGACAAGTGAGTTTCTTGCTAATGATTGACAACTAAATTCACTATAATGCATGGACCTATAAAAAAACTATAATGCTATAATTATATTCAATAAAATGGTTCCTCTAAAATTTTAATAAACCCTTTTGATGTTACATTATTATTAAACAGATTTCTTAAAAGTCGTCGGTCATGCAAACATTGGAGATTTCCAACTGAGTTGAGCTGAGTGTTAGCTTAATTAATACATAATAGCTGACGTCGAGCTGTCAGATGACGGTAATAGAATATAGTTTAGTTTTAATAATAGTCGTTACATTGAGGCTGCAGAGTCAAAAACATTAACAGAGCAAGTATAATACGCAATGTATTATAAAATAGGGCTCTAAGTCAGTTTATGTTTCTGTTGTTCATTGTACTATCAAAATGTCACTGTCATATTTTCTCTTCCTTCGGGTTGTCATCTAACCTGCTGGCAGGTGATTCGATCAGATACTTGACATCTACGTTTCGTTGCAGTAAAATTGTAGATTTTTTTAGTAAGAATTCTCAGTTAGCTTGTTTTCGGCCGCGACTCCGTCTGCGTAGAATTAGTAAATTTATCCAATCTGCTGTTCAGTAATCTGGTTATTAATTCCTACCGTATTTAAAAAAGTATCTATTTCGCATTACAAAATGCGGAATCGATATTATTTAAAATACGGTAAGAATTATATAAAGAGTGAAAAAGGAGATAGAAGTTTGTACTTCTATATATCTTCTTTCTCCCCGGGACTTAAACTATCTTCTTGCCAAATTTCATCTAAATCGATTCAGCGGTTAGAGTATAAAGAGGTAACAGACAGACACATTTTCGCATTTACAATAGTAGTATGGATATAATATGTGTGAATAAACCTTATTCACACATATTATACACACAGAGACGAGTTGAAGCCCGACCACCGGTGGCATAAACCTATAAATACGTCGGTGGGGTGATGACGTGCTCCAAGTGCGCTCGAACCTTTTCCCACAACATTGGATATGCGAGACACCAAAGAGCCAACATCCAGGCCTTTAATATAGTCGCCGTGGCCAAAATCGGCCAGGAAGGCATTATCATCACTAACATATACCCTAAGTTTTTCTGTAGTACCGTGGTTGCGTTTACAAACACAAATTCTCTCACTTCCCAAATTTTAATTATAGGTGTGTCATATGAGACTAGGCTGTATAGCATGCAGCCTTTGTCATAATTGTTATATAGAAGTTAAGTTAAAAAAAAGTAATAAACAGTGTGTCATGGCCTCTTGTGGAAAGTGCATTTTTATTTAATTAATAATTCCTGTAGACTTGGATAATACATGGTGTCAGGTGTAAAGGATGGATGGAATAAAGCCTCCATCAGGTCTCCAATTATCAGGAGATGGAGCAAACTTAAAACGCTTTGTACAGCAGTTTAACTTGTATTTACAAGCTGTGAACCTCGAGGACGCAGCTGAATCGAGAAAAATTGCATTGTTCTTGAACTGTGCTGGAGAAGATGCATTGGAAGTGTACAATACATTTAGCAAAAACAAAGTTAAGGATTTACAAGCTCTGATCGATCAATTCAAGGAATACGCCGAGCCACGAAAAAACTTGTTGTGGTTGTCATATAACTTGTTTAATATGAAACAACAAGATGGCGAATTATTTGATAACTTTTATACCAAAGTTCTCTCTCAAGCTAAAAAATGTGATCTTGGAGAGCTTGAGGATCGGTTGATCACTATGGTTATAGTAATTGGCATCAGAGACGGAAATGTCAAAGAAAGACTTCTACGAGAATCTGAGTTGAAGCTCACTGCAGCGATTGATATTTGCAGAGCGGCAGAATTAAGCAAAGAAAAAGTTCAGACATTACAAGGAAATAAAATGGAAAATCAGGTGAGTGCCTTAAGTCAAAAAGTGATACCATACAACAGAGGGGCAAGGCCCAAAGAAAAAATGATAGATTGTAGCAGATGCGGAAAAAATCATGAGATTAGGAACTGTCCAGCCTATGGCAGACAATGTATTGGATGTGGATTTTACGGGCATTTTGCTAACATGTGCAAAAATAAGAATAAAAATAACAGAAGTGAAAAACTCAGTGATACAAGGAGAAATAGAGTCAATGTGATTCAAGAAAATACAGATGACAGTGAAGAAGACTTTACAGTTGGAAGCATTTTCACAGTAGATGGAATTAAACTGCAGTGGAAAGAAAAAATAATAGTGAATGGATATGAAGTAGAATTTAAATTAGATACTGGTGCTGATTGCAATACTCTGTCATTGGATTTGTTCAAGAAACTGAGAAAAGAAGAAAGTCTTTTGAATACTGGAACTATTCTATTAGTGTACAATGGCCAACAAGTGGAAACGGCTGGGACAGCTGAACTTGATTGTATCATAAAAAATAGAAACCAAAAACTAAAATTTACAATAATAGACTTACCAGTTCAGCCAGTATTAGGACTACCTGATTGTAACAGGCTAGAGTTAGTTAAAAGAGTGGAGGGTATACAAGCAAGTTCAGAAAAAGAAAATTTTCTCAGAAAAAATAAAGAGGTGTTTACAGGATTGGGAAATATAGGAAAATACAAGATTAAAGTAAAAGAAAATGCTGAACCAGTAATCAAGCCCATCAGGAGAATCCCACAGGCATTAAAAGGTAGACTAAAAGAAACTTTAAATAACTATGAAAAGAGAAATATAATTGAAAAAGTAACCTTCCCGACTGACTGGTGTAATAATTTAGTGATAGTAGAGAAACCGGACAAATCACTTAGACTTTGTTTAGATCCACAAGATCTTAATAAAAATATTCTACGTGAAAACTACCCAATTGCTAGTCCAGAAGAAATTTACAATAGTTTATCAGGTAAAGAAGTTTTTACAGTTCTTGACATGAAGGATGGTTTTTTTCAGATTGAACTTGATGATCCTCAGAAATTATGTACATTTGGTACTCCATTTGGAAGATATGCATTCAAAAGAATGCCTTTTGGCATATCGTCAGCACCTGAAGTGATGCAGCGCATAAATTGTTCAATTTTTGGGGATATTCAGGGAGTATATGTATATTTTGATGACATTATTATTGCAGGTAAAGACCAATTAGAACATGATACAATAGTCAATAAAGTTATTCAGAGATCAAGAGAATATAATGTAAAATTTAACAGTAAAAAGTTACAGTATAGACTAGATCATGTAAAATATATAGGGCTCATAATATCAAAAAATGGAATACAAATAGACTCTGAACATGTATCAGCCATTCTTCAATTAGATTCACCAAAAAATATTAAACAGCTTCAGAAATTCCTTGGCATGTGTAATTACTTGAGCAAGTTTATACCTCATTATACAAAAACTACAATGCCCTTAAGACAGTTACTTAAAAAAGATAATTTGTGGGAATGGGATTCTGCTCAACAAGAAGCATTTTTAGAACTAAAAAGAAAATTGAGTTGCACACCTACTTTGGCAATTCTGAGTGACAAGGGATCAGTTGTGCTACAGACTGACAGCTCTAAGTCTGGTATGGGTGCTTGCCTGTTGCAAGAAGGAAAGCCAGTGTCATTTTATTCCAGAGTTTACACAGAGTGCCAAAGTCGGTGGGCACCTATAGAAAAAGAATTATTTGCTATTTGTGCTGCTATGGAAAAATATCACCAATTTGTATATGGTAGAAGGATTGTTGTTGAAACAGACCACAAGCCATTAGTGGCAATAATGTCAAAGGATATTAACAAAATATCAGCCAGACTTCAAAGAATGGTCTTAAAATTACTAAAATATGATTTTGAAATTCGATATGTACCAGGTCCTAAAATGTTTATTGCTGATTATTTGTCAAGAAACTACTTGTTAAATAATGGAAAAAATGACTCAGATTTACAAGAGTTAGTTCATTCTTTTGATATTGAAATTGTGTATGGATTTGAATCAGAACTAGCAATTACTGATGAAAAGCTTAAAAAGTTACAATTAGAAACTGGGTGTGACAACAATTTAATGCAAATTAAAACATGGTATTTCAATGAGTGGCCATCAAATGACAAAAATATTGTGAATAAAGAGTTGAAAATATTTTACAAACTGAAAGATTTCTTAAACTTTAAAGATGATGTTTTATATTATAATAACCGAGTTGTGGTACCTTATTGTATGAGAAAAGAAATACTTACTATTTTACATACTGCTCATGCAGGTGTGGTCAAGTCCAAGAAAAGGGGCCGAAGGTCTCTATTTTGGCCAGGAATGTCCAAGGATATTGAAGATTTTGTTTTGTCATGCAAGGAATGTGAGAAATATAGGTTAAGTAACTGCAAAGAATCCCTAATGAGTCATGATGTGCCAAATGTTCCTTTTTATAAAGTAGGTATGGATATTTGTTCCTTTGCTGGCAAAGATTATCTAGTGGTTGTTGATTATTATTCAAAGTGGATTGAGTTAAAAAATTTACAACAAAAAACAGCAAAAAATGTTATATTGAAATTAAAAATAATCTTTGCTACACATGGAATACCTAAGTATGCAGTTTGTGATAATAATCCATTTAATAGCTTTGAATTTAAACAGTTTGCCAGAGATGTAAATATGCAGTTGTTGTTTTCAAGCCCTCATCATCATCAGTCGAATGGCCTGGCTGAAAAAGCTGTAGGTATTGTAAAAAATTTAATGAAAAAATGCCGGGCAAATGATGAGAACTTGAATATGGCTTTGTTACATTATAGAACTACACCTCTTGCTGGCTTAGAGTATAGCCCATCTGAACTTCTGATGTGCAGGCTATTGAGAACTAGCTTACCTTGTACTTACACAGATCTTCAACCCAGACTGCCAATCAATATCAATGAAAAAATGCAAATAATGAAAGAAAAAACAAAAAATAATTATAATAAAACAGCCAAAAATAGAGCCTCTTATAGTGATGGTCAGAATGTGTTAATACAGAATGGGGATGATAAGGATTGGCAGCCAGGAAGGGTAGTAAGGAAGGAAAGTCCTAGATCCTATATTGTTTTAAATGAAAAAGGTAATTGTGTTAGGAGAAATGAAAAGCATATGTTACCAAGTAGAAATAAGTTTAATGAGAGACTGGAGGTTGAATTTGATGCCCCAATTAATGTCAGACCGGTGAATGAGTTAAATAATGGAGCGACAGTGAGTACAGATGTCTGTATGCCCAGTCAGCACAGAGAGTTTAGAGATGCTCATGGAGAAGGCACTTTGTATGTTACTCGTAGTGGAAGGTCTGTGAAACCTCCTTCCCATTTAGTTGATTATGAATGTTAAAGGGGGGGATGTGTCATATGAGACTAGGCTGTATAGCATGCAGCCTTTGTCATAATTGTTATATAGAAGTTAAGTTAAAAAAAAGTAATAAACAGTGTGTCATGGCCTCTTGTGGAAAGTGCATTTTTATTTAATTAATAATTCCTGTAGACTTGGATAATACAATAGGAACAAGGACAAACCTATATAATTGATTATTACTAGCTGACCCAGCAAACGTTGTTTCGCCACATTTTAGGGGTTGGTGGTAGACGAGTGAAAATGTAGGGTCATAAGTAATTTTTAATGCCAAATAATAATAAAAATCACGTTTGTTATGTTTATTCTATTCTATTTTTAACCGACTTAAAAAAAGGAGGGGGTTCTCAATTCGACCGTAGGTATTCTTTTTATGTTTGTTATTTCATGACTTTCGACTGGGTGAACCGATTCTGATGAATCATTTTTTATTTGAAAGCTGGTGCTTCTCATGTGGTCCCATTTCAATTTGGTCCAGATCTGACATTTGAATTCATTTGTTTTATTAACCGACTTCAAAAAAAGGATGACGTTATCAATTTGACTATTTTTTTTATGTTTGTTACCAACTAACAATTTCACGGAACAGAAATGGAATTATTAGTATTTGCTGTCAAATTTCAATCACTAACTAGGCGACCTCTATAAAGATCTATAAGCCTAAGTCTGTCCATTTATGTATAAATGTGATACTAAAACAAGATTTATTAGGTAGGTAGCTAACTCACGTGTTATGTAATAAAATACATTCGTTTATTTCAAGTTTTTATTGATTACACCTTCTGTCCATTAATACCTATTTAGTTACTTAAGTACAAAATTGAGTATAAATAAAAAAATCTTAAGCCTAGTAGTTTTACGGGATACATAACATCTATATAGTTTTATAAAAGTACCTACTTATCTTTCTAAATAAATTATTTAATACGATAAAAACAATTTTGTCATTTAAATATAATTGAGCTGATGGATCCATGTCTATGAAAACTATTTGCCCTAAAGGGCCCGCAATAAATAAGAAAGTAGATTGAGGAAACTAGATTTTTTACCTAATAAATACTAATAATAGACATGATATGTGCTGAATGCTAACGACAACTCAGGGAAACGGTAGGTATGCCTAATAAATAAGCATCCTTTACCCAATAAACCTACAATATAAGACATAAATAGGTATAGTAACATAAGTATAAAAATAACCACTGGAATGGGGCAGTCTTCGGTATAAAAAAATATAAGAGCCATATTTGAAAACAAAATACAAATAATTTCTTACAAATACATGCACTTAAAGGTACTTATCACATATTTTTCCTATACTTAAAGGCACAATAATATCATCGCGTAACAGTTCGTTAAAATAAAATCACAGTCTAATTTGTCCTGATATAATTTTGTCGTACTCCTCATTCCCTAAAGGCATATAGTTGTCCATTTCAGAGTCGAAATAGAATAGTTTGTCTTTCACTAACGATGGGTTGTAGCCTTCTTTCTGTAAATCCACTTTCCTCATTTTGAACGTACCTGTAAACAAAAATAAAAGCTTAAAGACTAGCTTTGTTGCTAATTTTTTAACATTATTTCAAGATGTTTTTTATCAGGGAATAGATTGAAAAATGGTCTCAATTATCACAAGGATAACTTCTATAACCTAATCAAAGTTGTTTTTACTTAAATATCAAAGTAATCTAGAGGTGTAAAAGGTGACCGAGAAAGGAATGATACTATTCATTAGGTAGGATTAGGTATCGCATTTAGGTAGGTACTTACATCAAAGTTGGAAAAAAACATTGCCAATAACAGTGCCTGATTTATGCCTTTTACAACTGGATAAATAAGAAAATATGAGGTGAAAAGACTAGTAGATATTACTTACCAGTCATGTCAACACTGGTCATGACCCTAATAAATATGGGCCTCGCGTACTTGGGCAAATCTTTCGCAATATTTTTGGCCAGCGTATCTAAGTCCAGAGTTCCTTGTGTGTCGACGATACCGCACATACCGGCTTTACCATCAGTGTTGGGTATCTGTGAGAAAAGAAAAAAATAGAAAAAAAAAACCTATCTACAAAAAATAATTTTGGAATTAGAAAATCAGAGTTAAGTTATAAACTTCCGATTAGACCAAGTCAGGCCATCCATGGATGTTCTCCCGAGAATCGAAGGTCAAAGCCCTGGAATAAATTTCTTATGACAAGCGTACGTTCGGTTCGACTTCCCAGACCAATCAGACCGCTAAGTTCCTTTACGTTGTAAATCAGCTGCCATTAAATTAATGTTAACATTGCACAGCACTTACTTCAACACCGTAAACGACAGCATCCCGCTGCTCCGCAACCCTGGAGATAGCAGACTCCACCTCAGTGGTGGATACGTTCTCTCCGCGCCAACGGAACGTGTCGCCTGTGCGGTCGAGGAAGAATAGATAGCCTAACTCATCTGCTACCAAGATGTCACCTGTAAGAGATTTGACTTACTGTGAAAGCTGTAATAGTCTAGTGAGTGATGTGATTAGTGGACTGTAAAGTCAGAACTCTCCAGTTGGATCCCAAGGCACCACTGACTTTTCGAAGTTATGTTTGTATTTATAACGCGCTCAAACTTCAAGGAAAAACATCTTGAGGGAACCTACATAATATATCTGAGAGATTCTCTGAACGGCGTGTGAAGTCTGCCCACCTGCAGTAGGCTACCACTACCATAGTAGGCTATAACCTTTTCCCCCTCAAATGAGAATAGACCCGTGTCCAGCAGTAGGACAAAAATTGGGTTGATGACTATTATATGAACATATCGGTAATTCTTAGTAAAACATACATAGCTTCAAAGAAGTCTCCTCTTTTTTGGCTCTAGAGAAATTTCGAAGACGAGAGTACATATGTTAACAGCGTAATAAAATATTTAAGAAGATTAATAGCGCAATAAGTAATGATCAACTACCGCTTTTGTCAGCTACAACTAGGTAGTATAAATAATAGTAATAAATACCTGATAAAAATGCGGAGTCTCCAAATGTGAGCACGTCCTTCACAACCTTCTTGTCAGAGGCCTCTTTGTCCACATACCCGAGGAACGCTCTAGACGGGTTATTCGGTTTTATTTTACCGATGAACACGCCTGGCTCGTTGGGTTTCGCTAACTGCAAATGGAACAATGTTGTTTAAAATACATGCGTCTTAAAAAAATGGTATGACCCTTAGCATAATCAAAACTGATACGAATGATTCTATACACCGAATTGAGGACGTAGCTAATAATAATTCATAGAGTGAGGTCTATAGGTAATCTTTTTAAACATCAGTCATGACATAGATTATTTGGTCATACTCTCACTGATTTCGAAGATCTAAATCTTGTAAATAATAAATGAATATGGTAAGTACCTGACATAATCCTTTATTGTTCCTAATAGGCTCTCCGGACTCGGGGTCTACTTTGAGGATGGCGATCGGATAAACTGCTGGTATAATTCTGGACACGAAACCAATAGCACCAGTTTTGTTGTTAATGTTAACTGTAACCAAAGATCATTGTTATAAATAAGTGGCAAATGAAAATGCAATATATTAAATGGAAATTACTTTCCAAAATCTCTTAAATTTTTACCTATATTTGCGTTGCCTTCAGTTGCACCGTAGAATTCAACCACCTTCTTTATGTTGAAACGGTTCACGAAATCTGTCCAAATCTGCAAGAAATAAAAAAATTAATAAAAATGAATTCCATTACAGTTATTATCAATAAATGACCCAATAATTTTTTTAAGTAACCCCCGACTTATTGTTAATTCGAAAATTAATGAGAATTTATTTAAAACGCCTGAACAGATCGTCATAAATTGTAGGTAAGATAGATCAAAATCGGTCTTTTGGTTTAGGCACTACGATGCCATAGATCTCATAGCCCTCTTTTTGCGTCGGGGTTAATATAAATAGAACAATAAATCTTACCGCTGGTCTCATTCCGTTGCCGTAAACAGTTCTAACTCTATGTTGTTTGTCCGTGTCCGCTGGGGGTGTGGACAACACGTAGCGACACATCTCGCCAATGTAGTGAGCCACCTGGAAAAGAGAATTAATTAAGAGACCTCTAAATACCTAAATAATTATGTTAGATTGTAAAACTAAAATCCCAGAAAAGACTAAAGCCACGATATTGATAGTCTGTAAATGAAATGACCTGAATTAAAAGCCCTTGTATGAAGGTTTAAATTATATGATGAAGGTAGCTCTGTGCAATATGTAATATTCGACTGAGTACAAGAAAATGTATAGGTAATATAAAGCTCCTGTGCTCGCAACTTAAAACTATCCTATCTTCACGTTGGACCAAACAACACACAGTTTCATTGAAATCGGTTCACTAGTTCAAAAGTTCATAGCGGACAAACAACGAGACACGAAACATGTCACACGTCACAGATAAACTTTGAGGTAATCAAATGAATGCCGCTTCTATTGTTCTACCCTATTCAACACTACAAAATTGACCGATTTTAAATATCATCACATCAGCCACTTTCTCTCTAACGTCACGTTATATGTTCAACGATGATTTAACGATCGGTCTACGCGTACGCATAAAGTCATGGTTTTCTCTGCACACAGCCTGCGCTTACAATGTGGAACATTACTGCATACTTTCTCGAGCTTTCACTCACCGTCGCATTGTATTTGATGCAGTCTGGGAAGTATTTGGACGCTGAAAACTTGGTCTTGAGGACTACAGTGCAGCCGAATATGAAGGCTTGGCCCATCGTGATGCAGCCACCGGCCGAGTGGTAAAGCGGCATGGGGCAGTAGATGATGTCGTCACTCCGCAAACTGCCGAGGTAGTGGACGCCTGATGCCATGAATACCATTCTGTAAAAATATATGAAAATGTTATAAGTACCACCCGCGACTTTCTCCGCATTGTATAGGTATACCTATATAAAAATAAGCCTATGTGTTAATCCAGGTAATAAACGATCTGAATGCCAAATTCCATCCAAATCCGTTAAGCGGATATTGCGTGAAAGACTATCAAACATCCACACATACATCTCTCATTCTCTTGAATTTTTCATGCTGAATAGACATCTTTATTATGTACTAAATGATAAAGTAACTTTGTAAGTGGTTTTAAATTTTATTACCGGCTGGGAATCTAAACCCTCAGCAGCTGTGCTGGGGCCGCTTTCTTATGACTTATTTTAATATTTCCCTTAGCATATAACTCACCGTGATGAAGAAATAACTGCTGCTTTCGGCAAGCCAGTAGTTCCAGAAGTATAAATATATAAGAGTTTTCCGTTAAAACCTTCACCGTCAGCTTGAGACCAGGTAGCTGGCTGGGTGTTCTCCAATAATGACGTGAAGTCATTGTCGGATTCTACGACCTTGACGGCGTCAACTGAAGAGTTCAGAGGGCGACGGGAAAACTTGAACAGTTTTATTGACGGATTCATTTCCTTCGATATATCTAGGAACGCTGTAACCAAATGAAAATATGAAAAAGACCCGATCTGTTTTATAATACGTTATTTTAAAATAATACAAAAGGAATATTAAAAACACAAATGATTTTTCTAATCTGGCAATTTTTAGATAAGGAAATATTATTAACCAAACAACCAGAAAAATATAAATCTTGATTAATTAATGCAATGGTTTTTTATTTTCTTAGTGCCATCATATAAGTTAATTCAAAATTTTAAGTCAATTAACGTCACCATTTTGTACCAGTTCTCTAATTAAATTTACCATCTTCAACATATCAATGAGCGAGTGGTGCCGGCTGGCTAATCATGATATTAGTAGTCTACTAATACGAGCTTTGGTTTTTAAAGTTGGGAAAATTTTAAATTTTGACACCTTTTGTGGAATGTGATATTCATAAAAGAACCAGATAATTCATGAAAAATCTGTCTGTAGGTACTTAACATAAACCTCTATAAAAGACAAACAAATAATAAAATTATTCAAACAAAGTGTTTTTATTTCATAATTTTAAATGAAATAAATACTGATTGATGTTGATATTTAAACATAAGCATTATTTTTTATCTTTTCTTTCTTTAAGCAAGACATATTGATGTACCCAACAAAAAAAACTATAATCTTACCGGTCTGAAATTCGTCGCTGTAAATGACGGCATCGCTTTTGGCAATATTGACGGAGTGAAGTAAAGTGTTGCCAGTCTGGTTGGTGTTGATAAGTGGGCATACCGCCCCCAGCCGCGTGGCACCCAACCAGATAGCGGGCATCTCTGGACAGTTGCCGATCATCACTGCCACGGTGTCTCCACGCTTGACTCCCTTAGCCTTTAGAACCGCAGTCACTCGCAAGCTGTAGTCTTCTACCTGAAATATTGAATTTCTTTTTACAAAATGCGCACAGCAATAGCATTAGTAGCTCATTATCCGACCCTTTTCTTATAGGTCGGATAATGAGCTACTAATGCTATTGTTGACTTCCGAGACTATTATGACTAAGTTGACGTTAGCATGTGTCATCTTAAACACCTCAACGGTCAAGATAGGCAACTCAGGCAAGGCAAGGCTTCGATCATGGGGAGGGTCCAACGGTATGGCTGGAACGTAACCCGACGTCAATCGTATCGGGGCAAATGCGTTCACTAGTCCGATTTGAACGACGATAGGCAAATGTAGTTTTCAATCGTGTAGAGTCAAACAAGAAGTCCGGAAGATTCGTGAGGATTGGCAGTAGAACCTGCAACTGTCGCTAGACCTTTTACGATGGAATTTGGAATCAATGTGCAACGTGGGCTTATTATACTTGAACAACATGGGTTCGTTAAACGGCGATCTACTACAACCAATCTCATGATTTTTACCAACTTTATTTTTGAGTATATGGACAAAAGAGTCCAAGTTGATGCTGTTTATACTGATTTTCGGAAGGCTTTTGACAAGGTGGACCACAAAATTCTTTTGGAAAAGCTCGCTTTCAACGGAATCCGAGGCAACTTACTTCGATGGTTTGCGTCATACATTTATAATAGAACACAAAGGGTCGTGGTTAATGGGTTTGAATCTGAGAGTGTGGTTTATAAGTCTGGCGTTCCACAGGGTTCTATTTTGGGGCCGTTGCTTTTCATTGTCTTTATAAATGATATAAAACATTGTTTTGTTAATACGATTTCCTACTCTATGCGGATGACATGAAAATCTATAAAGATTGCCATAAATTTGAAGACTGCGTACTGCTTCAAGAATATCTTCATAGACTTAATACCTACTGCATAGAAAACAAACTTTTTCTTAGTCTTCCAAAATGTCACAGCATATCGTTTACTAAAAACAAATATAAACTAATTTTTAAGTATACTTTGAATGGCCAACAATTAAATATAGTAGAATCCGTTCGCGACCTGGGTGTAACTATTGATTCATGTCTGCACTTTGACTTGCATATTGAAAACATAATAAACAAAGCCTTTCAAATGTATGGTTTTGTAATGAGATCCTCTAAAGACTTTGTGCGACCCTCTACTTTTTTGGTATTATATAAAACTTTAATAAGGTCTCAATTAGAATACGCCATTCCTATTTGGAAACCGTTCTACCTCAAATATAACACCAAGATAGAATTAGTGCAAAAGAAGTTTCTACGTACAATCAACTATTAATGTTATCGTTCAAAGATTCCTTACAAACGATTATTACAGCAATATAACGTTTTAAGTTTAGAGTCTCGACGCTTACTTCTGGTAGCCATGATGCTGCATGGACTGTGTAACAATAGATTTGTTGTATTGAAATCACAAACAAGTTACGGTACACAGTACCCCGAAATGTTATAAGACGGGCGATCCGCGTGCCCCGGTTGTTCCATGTGGATACCTGTAGGACCAACGCCGGGGCGCGAGTGCCTCTTCGACAGCTTGTGGAAACCTATAACACACACTTCATGGATATGGATATCTTCTCTCTCTCTAGTAGAAAATTTAAGTATCTAGCTATAAAAACTTTATCACAATAATCACAAAAATTCTAACACGATGAACAATCGCGACTACTCTTCCGTTTCTTATTCTGCATATTATCCGTGGACAATGGTGTGGGTTACATGTTTACCAACTCGTTACTTTTAGTCATAGTTTTTACTTAAACCTTAACATGTAATTGTTTTCTTGTCCCTTAAATAAATAAATAAATAAACGTGCGTATTTCAGCTTTGTAACGAAACGATTAGGTATTGGTAATATTTTGTGACAAGCAAAACCAGTAAAACCACAGATGTCAGTAGCAAGCCAAGTTTCATTCAACAGCGTTGCGGCACCACGCTTATGGGTAGTAAATAGAAACCTATAGAATTTGGTTAAGACGCTATTACCCAAGTTTAAATTTAGTGAAAAACATCAAGGGCAAAAGTTAGATAGTTGGTTATATTTTTTGTTTGATTTATTATTGTTTGCAGCAGTTTGTTTAAATAAAAGATATCACATTACACTACCTATCACCCTGGATATAAAATATTTGAGCAGTTTCATATTATTTGTAGGTGTGGATAGTTACATTCCGTTTCGTCTGAATGTTAATTATATAGTACATAGTCACGAACGGGGGTACAACAGCATAGAAATAACACCAAATGACGAAACTTTTGTGTTTTAAGAGCGGAGCGGAACTGTGGACGCCTGTTTGTGGTCTCGCTCCACGGCTCTGCCTAAAATTTTTGCTAGGGCCGTTTTGTTACGGCTTATAAGCTGCGGTTACTGGCTTTATAAAAAATATTTATATACATTTCTATTTTTTTTCTCAACTACTAGGTCTGTCTACGATAACTAATATTGTTTTCCGGTGGAGGTCATTAATGTCAAATAAAGTAAATTAATTTATGAGATGTAGGTAGTTAGTTACTTAGGTATTACTTGATCTTCAGGTCATATTTAAAACAAGTATTTTAAAGAAGTTACGTAAACGGACTATAATGACAAATTTCGAATTTTGTTGAACACTTTAGTTGATTATGCACATCTAAAAATTTTAACGCAGTAAGAACGAATACACTATTTCTTTGGTTCAAGACTGACTATTTGTCATTTGTCTGACGAGTATTTGTCAGACGTAATCGAACTTTAGAAAAGCTAGAACACCTGCCTAAACTTTCGGAGAAAGCCGGCACATGTTTTTTTTGCTGTACAATTTAGTAGTACAAAGGAATACTTACAACTCAAAAATGGCTAATTTAAGATGGTAGGTACTCAATTCAAGGCGTTGCTGGGGAATAGCTAGTTGCGGCTGGCTTGTTTTCTTTGGAAGCAGATAAATACAATATATTTATTCTACTTTATAATTATGTTATTATTATAAATAACTAAGTACGTACCTGTTGAAAGGTCCATGTTTCATCTTCAAACAAGAAGCACGCCTTATTGGGATGCTTGACAACCATCTGATGGAATATGTCGGGCATAGACCATTTCTTCTTGGTGAAGTTGTTCGTGAGCCTCAAAATTTTGATATAGCACCATAGAGCTCTGCAAATCAAGAAGGACGTTATGGGAAGGGAAGTACTTACAAATCTCAACTCATCTAATACGCGATTTCACACCAGATAAGGTCGAACTAAAATTGTGACTTATTTTATCTCAATGACAATAACTACAGTAATCCATCAGTTTTTTTTATAAATACAATTAGTCACCCCAGCTTCGAACGGGAAGGGCTACCTATCAGCTTCAACTATACTATCGGTATAATATTTATAGTGTTAACTCTATTAACACAGGAATTGTATTCTCATGATAATAAATTATTATTTATAGCAAAAAATATGAACAATACTAACGAGAAATCTCTGGGCGCAGTCTTGATTGCGACGTAGATCCATCTCCAGTAGAATGTAATGCAGTATACCACAGTAAGGATGGCAAACACTAGGAGGCTGGTCTGCCAGTCTTGGAACACCCAAGTCACCGCACACGCTGCCACTAGCACACCCAGGGCCAACATACCGATGATCAGCTTCCTCCAAGGTATATTTGAAGACACTTGCTCAAATTTACTCCTCCCTTTTTCTAAATCTGTGTCACTAGGCTTCAACTAAAACAAAATCAATTTCTGTTGGAACACGACATGTCTTCTTGATTGATAATAGTCAACTCGGCTGTTTATCGAAAAATATAATGTATATACAATATAGATTAGATTATGATGTACAATCGACAGGTATGAGGAATTATTATTTGACTTTGAAATTGAATATATCTGTTTACTAAATGGAAATTGCAGAGATAGCCCAATAGTGTGTTGGGTGGACTGAGAAGTCAAAGGTCCCGAGTTCGATCCTAAAGCAAGCCATTACTCGTGAGGAAAACATGCCTAAACGGCTTTTTTCGATGGCTTTTGAAGTCTGCCAACACGCATTAAGCTATCATGTACTCTACGTAATCTCACTATACTCTTAACGGAGGAGTACGAGGAGACCTTTTCCTAGCATTGGGGGAGTAATGGGTTGATGATGATTATATCTCTTAGGGGCAAACGCGCAGGCACATCAATTTGAAGACAATTCAAAGTATTACTAAATTTAGTCTTTGGCACGAAGTAGTATCGCAGTGATAACGGATAAATTGTATGAATAAAAAGACAATTAGCAACAGCGGCAGCCGGCAGTGGCTGATTAGTAGATAACCAATTGTAGGTAGGTACTTTGTATAACACAATTATAGGACTTCGCTCCCGAACCTGTTTTTACTTAATAGCTGAAAAAACAATGCCTCTATGGTGAGCAGACAGATCATGGAAATAAATTATGCATACAAACTAACGCTTTTTCCTATGGTTTTACCTACCCCAAGTTTGTGCCTACCCCAGGCACAAACTACACATCACTTTTGCCTCGTCACATTCATACATCTTGTCATACATGCGCGCCGGTTACGAGTACTGCGAACCTGATATTAACTCAGTATATTATTTTATTTATGAATTCTAGAGGGGCTTGTGTTAAGTAAAAAATATACTTGATGATCCATCAATCTGTAAAGTTAAGTAGGTCCTATTCGGATCATTCTTTAGATCAGTGACCATTCTAAACACATCTTACACATCGCGACCGATGCTTTGGAGTGCCCGTTAAGACGTCGGCGTCGGCTCCAGCTGTCATACGAATACCTATCGGAAATTGGAAACTCTGACGAACAGTTTATCGGTATTTTCCATTTATTGGGTTGACGAGGTGTGATCGCATCTATGAAGAATGCTTAGAACATTATTTTAATCTGTATAAGTGAAAAATTGCCACTGGCTATTTGTTTAATTTATTTATTACTTGGAAACAAATAATAAAAAATTGGACCTTGCGGTATAATCAGCTCTATGACCTGAGAATGTACCTCCCTAAATTACATAAGCGTATCAAGGTATAGGAAGAAAACAGATTAATTATCTCTAACGAACTTGCATTATAATAATTATTCATAAATTGCTTAGGTCTTGATTACTAGTAATTTTGCATGACTTCATTTGTTCTTAATACCTTGTGGAATTAATGGTACTTTTATATCGCAGTTTTTCTATGAATGCATCTTAACAATTTACCCAATAAATCGCAGACAATATTTTTGTGAAACCTATTATTAATACTATTAATCTATGAACACGATTTACCTTAAAACACGATTTCATTACAAATGATGCTGTCTAGAGGTTTCATCTTTTCCTGTATTTTTTATTATTAGCTAGCTTTGAGTTGAACAAACTCTACCACATAGTATTTGATAGTTCAAAAATATATGAATTTAATCTATCCAGAAAATATTGTAAGCTGATGTGTTCGCAACTCCGTGGCGGTGTACCTGCATACGGATTTTAAATTAACATCAGTTGATCATGTCGTGTGAAGAAACACGTCGACAACTTGACATGGGTTGCGGGTGCGATCCCCGTAAATATTTGTACGATCTACGATCAGGTAGTTGTACCGGGTCCGGGCGTTTATATATATTATGTGAAAATTTGTGTTTTTAAACGCACCCACGACACAGGAGAAAATCATAGCTCGAGGCAACGTTTATTTTAAAAAAGACTAAAAACAGACAGCATTATCGCATGGGTCCTCACATTTTAACAGCGATCGGGTCATATCAAATAACTTAATTATTTTATTATTTATTGAGTTGTCTATGCATCACGATGCGCAGAAACTAATAATAAAGCTGTATCATATTATTTATTAAACTGAAAAAAATTAAATTCGTGAATTAAGTATTATTAAGTATGAAATTTACATGCAATTATGAAGAAACGTGTAGGATAGACAAAAACTAACTTTGCAGTTCGCTTGGCACGGGCCGATACTTAAAAAAATTGTGCCTATTAAAATTCATTTAAAAATGTTAAAAAAATTAAACTAATGTAGTTAAAATATTATATTAGATCTCTTTGTTCAAAACCATAAATTTACGCTGGTTAGGCGCTGGTAGGTAGGTAAGTGGTATCACGTTTGGCAAAATAGTTATTTTACCACTAATGTGAATAATAATATTGTACCGTGGCTATGTAAACTGATTGCTGATGAAACAAAAACAAATATATTACCTCAGGTTGTCCTCAAGAAAAGAAAACATGATTTGCGGACTTTTTACGTGATGCGTGCAAAACCGAACTGACAAAAATATAAAATGAAGGTGGTTAATGGGATAAATGGGTTGTGTAAGTTATCCTTTTGACCAATAGCGATTTATTTGGATATATTTTGAATGAATCGCCTTGTTCACAGATAATTAATCTGTAAACAAGGCATATGTATAGATGTAAAAAGAACGATGTAAAAGTTGGTTAGTATGTTCGGATATTTCGTAGTCAAGATTCGGCTGATAATAATATAATATACCTAAAACTGTTTTGTATTCACATGTATAAGGTGTATGTAACAGTTCAGTACCTTTTTCTGATCTGTAAGACCAACTTATTTTATTTAGATGCTGTTGACGACCTTTTATGTAATCAATAAAAAAATGAAAACAGATTTTTGTATTTTTTTTACAACCTTGACAACTAGTTTAAGATTAAACATTTATCTGAGACCGTGAGCAAACCTTTACCATTTTACCGAACCCTTCGGAGATACCATTATGGTCCAATATAGCCATAATAATCAAGTTTATTCACAACCAAGTCAAAGGTCGTAGATAGTGTTAGAAACTTATTTTATTATATGTACAATAATAAACTTGATTATTATGGCTATATTGGACCATAATCGTATCTCCGAAGGGTTCGGTAAAATGGTAAAAAAATTAACAATCCAAAGCAAAAATATTTTATATAGCAAACTATATAATATATTTTGCTTTGGATTGTTAAAAAGCCAACCACCGTGATACATAAAATATCACGAAAAAATTTATTACTTAAGTACGACGTAATACTGCAAAAAGAATATCATTAAGAATATAAGTGTATTTAAACTTGTTTAGGCTACCTTGTTTTCCTAGAAGAAAGAAATAAGATCCAAAATTGCGTGCACGCTTTTTCTACAAGGATTTTAAGGATAGATTTTTAATAATCTAGTTACAGTCATAGAACAGGCCAAGAGATATAATAGTTAATATTACGTACATATTCGTGTGTTATTGTTATAGTTAATTCGATTTTTTATACGGAATTCATTTTTTTTTTCAAGAAAATATTAGCACTGAGTCAGTAACTTCATAGTAAAAATAAAGATGCACCTTTACTTAAAAAGAACGAATATAATTTGTATGTTTATTCGTTAATGGTTACGATAGCAAATTATGACAAGTTTAATACTAAAAAAAGTTAATTTATTGGAACCATTTATCCGGCCACAGCCTACCCAACTTTGGAGGCTGCCATGGAGGGTACTTGATCCAATTAATGCAAATCCAAAATGATATTTGTAGGTACACGCTTCTTTGTGTGCGTTAAGAAGGAGAGCTAAGTTATAAACAAACAATCCATTTTTCTTTCATTACACGTGTATATTGACGCGCTCATTGCTAAATAAAAATTATATTGAACAACATAGTACAAAAAAGGGGGTTTATTTATCTCATTATCTCCTCAAAAACACTTCATGAAAAAAGGCATGTTTTAACATTGTTACTAACCTCAAACATGAGGTTGTTATTCTCGGTCTTGTTCATATTTTTGTCGACCACCATGTCGACATTGCTTGACATTTTGGATTCTTATTTACCACTGATAAATTTATCCTGTTTCTCATAAACCCATTTTTTGCTGCAGCTCAGATATATAAGACCTGAAACAAAAATATTTTGATTAGCAATCTGTAATGTATATACACTGTAGGCGGATTCATGGCAATATTATATGCTCGACCTTTATTAAATGGTGCCTGACAACATAACGTTGGACATCTGTATTCCTCTTCTACCCATTAGGGAGTAGACTAGGGAGTCGACTCTGTACTACGATGGTATGTTATGTTTTTAGAAGAGTTTAAATTAGCGGCTGTGATAATCTCCAATTCCAATAACTCTTAAGACATCTCCATCCGTATTTCGGAGAATACCTACGCTAATATCGGTCTCAGTAGTCATACCTAGGACTCCAAGCCCCAACCCGACAGCTTTCGGCAAGCCCACGTTTCTTAAATTACGAATAGATACGAATGCCTTTCGTTAGCGGTAGTCAGAAACTTATTAGTAATCCCCTACTTATTAGAATGCCCCTGATCAATAAACGTCGATAAGTGAATTTTGATAACAAGAAGAGCCAGGCGCCTATTATGAATACATACAATTACATGCGTCTGAACACACAAATGAACTGACGACCTCACTTATTGCGGTCGCCGAATAATTATACCTAGAACAGTTACAAGTGGTTTTGCTAACCATGGCTTAAAGTGGTAACATTTTCAACCTTTGCCGTCTATTGTTCGGGTCTGAGCTAAGCTATACAATTCGCAATATTTTTTAAGAAAAATGAAAGAAAAGAAAATTAGGGTTCATATATAAAAATATGAGATAGGTAATTATACACATAAGAGATCTTTGACATATTATTTAAAATGTTCTTTTATTACAGAAATAAATAATGATCTACCTATTGTATGTTGTAGATTCACTTTTATGTAAATGTTATGAATAATACATACATACATATCTACACTCACGCCTTTTTCCCATAGGGGTAGGCGGAAACTACAAAATGCCACGCACTACGGTCCATTATGATCATCATACGGTTATGAATGATGATCATTGATTTTTTGCTTTACTTATTATAAAGCTGCAAGTACATTGCCTCATTGGTCTAATTATAGTCGTGAGGCCCTGGGATTTACAGACCGAACAGTGTAATTAGGTTTTTCTAAGAAATTTTCATCAACAACTCGGAGTAGGTATCACACCGTCAAAATATTATGTACCTATATACTTATAAATAAATGTGTATATTGGTAGGTACTAGCAGATCAGACCCGGCGTTGCTGTAGCAGAGTTATTCGTTGGTTTGCAGCACAGATAACCCCCTGTGGTTTGCAGTAACAAAATATAGTAATTATAAATTGAGATCAAAACTATCCCATCACATAGTGTGTAAAGTTTCATTAAAATCGGTTCATCAGTTCATAAGTTATTCTCAGACAATTGATACTATAGGTAGTATCAATTTATCGTAACATCTTATATAACTACATATGAAAGCAATAAAGTAAAGATTTGAATTTTAACAACGTGACACAAAACATTTCCTAGTAGCAGTGTGGTCATGGCAACCTATTGCATATTAAGTTTTGTCAATTGTGATGATTAAGAAAAAAACATTAATTAAGATAATTAACACGTACCTTGCACTATATAACATAGGTAAGTATTTTAATATTAATTATCATTCCATTACCTAATACTTTTATCATATTACGAATTCAATTCATTATTATTATCTGATGAAATTAATTTATGGCTATTAATAAAAAATCTATATATCGTACGCGATAAGTATATACATAATCAACTTACAAAATTAACTATTGTACATGTCTTAGTCTTAGTTCATAGATTATAAATGATTAAATGTTGGACTTGAATTTACCTGCATTTACTTATGTAGGGGTATATTGTTACAGATACTAGATGGTGTGATATACTACATATTCTTTTTTTTTTAATACATTCAACATTCATATTATCTCTACACTCATCAAACATTTGCCCCTACCGAGTTTCGAACCCGGGACCGCCGTTACCTACAACAAACATCAGAGTCATATTGAACTAAGTACAATACAGCCGTTAAGTATCTAAAATATACCTAATTGAATACTTGAACTATCATAATATAAAAATGAATAAATACCTTCACCAAAACGAATATTGAATAAATCGTAAGCTTTGAGTTCTTTCAAGAAATCTTTTTTGACTAATTAATTTTATTTTACGACAATGTATAGACATAGACAATACTTTTAGTCATAAATAAAAATTAGCAAGATTTTAAACATTAAGTATCATTATCATCAATCCAGTATTCCTATTGCTGGGCACGGGTCTCCTCTCATTTGAGAGAGAATAGGCTATAGTCCACCACGCTAGACTACAGACTGTGGGTTGGTAGACTACACATGCCATCGAGAAAATCTCTCAAGCATGCAGGTTTCGTCATGACGTTCCTTCACCGTTTGAGCACAGTATAAATTTTATTTATACTGTGGTTTGTGCCTGGGATAAATACGCACATAACTTCCGAAAAGTCGGTAGTGTGTGCCTTGTTGGGTGTGAACTGGTCACACAACTGGGCTACCACGCTTTTTTTAATCAAAATAATATTACCTAGACAATAATATTGTAATTTGTATTAACATTTATACATAAATCTGATTAAACATTCGGAAATATTATGAACATGTGATACTGAAAGCTGTATGTATGTAATAACATCAAATGTAATATTTTAGTGTAATATTTTATATCAAGTATGTATTTATCAACAATCAGTGCTATATTTTTCTCTTATCGACATACATGTAATAATGTTCCTGAATCCACCGGTAGCGATTTCACGATTTTTTATTAGATAAATTTTGTAATAGATGACATTACATTGTATAATCTCATTATTACTATCGCTGTAAGTTAAACTTTGATATGTATTATTTATGTTTTCATTTCGAATGGCTGTGTTTTATCTCATCATATTTGTCGTAATCCGTGTAACAAATGCTCCGTGTAGCGTGACGGCTACTCGACAGTTGATCTATCTCAACTATAAGTATTTACACACATTAAATAAAAATAAAAAATCTGGACATTATGACACAGCGCCATCTAGTTCCATGGTAATCAACGAGGCTTGTGTTACGGATACTAGTTGGTTGATAACTACCTACATAATATACTTTTTTTTAATACATACATATTAGACATAGATTTATACACGACTCGGAAACAAATGTTTATGCTCATCACACAAACATTTGTACCTACCGAGATTCGAACCCGGGACCCATTAGTACAGAAGGCAGTGTTAACTACCGCTGGACTAATAGGGTCGTCAATTAATTAATCCAAACTAGCTTCAGTCGTTTTGGTAACGGCTCAATAACAGTTACAGTTATATAAAATGAGATGTGATGGATGACTAAAATATAAAGTTTGTGCTTAAATTTACTAGTTCGAAAGCTTGATTTTAATAAATAGTTTTTTTACCGTCTCTTTCAATCGATTTACCTTGACATTTGAACTGCAAAAACATACATTAGGTCCTAATTCCTTATTATTTCCATTTTTATGTGTAAATGCCAAATATTGGCGAAAATCAATAATCAAAGTATAGAGATAGGCTGTAATTCCAGCTATGCATTATATTGTACACATATTTACCTTTTTTTGTATAATCCGCAAATATGACCTTGCTAAACTTGACTAGTCAATTAGACTGAAGGACGCGACTATTCTCAGGATTTCAATTTACCTACTTATGAAACTATATTTGTTAATTAACTAGGTACTCAACCTATTTTTGTAATCAAATTATTTTATTATAAAACGATTAAAATAATTTGTGGCACAGCTTCTGCTTTATCCAGACAGAACTACTTTCTACATTCATAAGAACAATAAATATTAAAGCTGTTTTGATTGTAAATCTGCACTTTGAAGTATTGTTAGATTTTAGTGCTGAGAAAATAACGTTGAAGATGTACGTTGTACATGGATATATACATTTATATATTAGGTATATTAATATGTGAAGAGAAAATTGTGTACCCCTTTTATAAACGTATTGCACACACGGATGTGTGTTGTCATAGTTAAAACTTATTTGTATTGTAGGTATATGGAGAGAGAGTTCAGAATGCAAAAAAAGAATATTTCAAAATTATAAATAACGGTTCTTCGAATTTAGATGTTGACCAATTTATAAAAATACTAGCTGACCTAGCACACGTTGTTATGCCACATTATAGGGGTTGGTGGTAGAAGAGTGAACATTTTGAGGTATAAGTATTTTTTAATACCAAATCATAAAAAATACAAAAAAAAAGTCTGGTGAGGGACATCCTTATCACCTAGTGTAAAAAATAGCCCTGGACCGATTTTCAGACCTCCCAAATATACATACAAATTACAAAATTTCATAATAATCTAGCCCTTTCGGACGAGTTCCGCTACAAACACTGTGACATGAGATTTTTTATATGTATAAGATGATAGTTCATACCTACGTATAATTTTTGGTTGAACTCTATTGCTAAACTTTTTTACACATAGTCTTTCGTCCGATTTATAGGCAAAGGCGAAAGGCCTTCATCCAGAGGTGGGACGAAAGAGGTTTCGCTTCCTGCCTTGTTAGTTTTTATATTAATAATACATTCTGCTGTCAAGCGAAACTTATCTAATGTTAGGTATTATGTTCCATTTTCTAGGGCAACGTCTTAAGGTGACAACGCCTTCGTTTCGGCACAGGTTACATTGTTGGCAGACTGTAGGTTGAATGCCACCTTAGTAATCTAAATTATTATTATTATATGGTCCATACCGTATCCAAGACGGCGAGTCCATGTAGATACCTACTACTTTTTGGAACCGTGTACTACGTTGAACTAGTTTTGACAATTCAAAAGACCATTATTAGGTACTTATATGGTCTACTTGAAATAAATGATTTAACTAACAATGACCATGTTTAGTTGGTCAGCATGATGGGCCAGTGCTCATCATATAAATGACCATCACCAGTCACACAAGAATGTGACTTACAAAGCTCAACTTTGACTTGAAGACAAGATCGCAAAAACGACCTTAGAAACCTACCTTATTAAAAGCAAACAGTTCAAATCATTAATAATATTTAGTCTTCCGACAATAAATAACCTATTCGATGACGTGAACATTTAAAATGTTCCAAACGTAACATTTGTTCTTTATTGTGGTGACAACCTTGATTTGACGTCTAAGAAAAACCATTGTAACACCTACATTGTATGTACTAAGTATTAAAAAAATTATACGCTTTGCATATAAATAAATAATCAATCTAAGTCTTAACACACTATTTTGTCGTTGACAGCGATAAATAAGATTCGAGGTACCTCATAGACGAATATATTTGTAGCTTCCTATTACATAAGTATTTACTATCGATGCATCTTTACACAGCAACTAAGATATGCATATAGTCAATATATACGAGATATATCTCGTATATATACGGTACAAGAGAAATCATCCCTTAAAATGGAAAAGGGGGTGTAAATGCGAAATCAATATGGATGTGGAATCAATTATTTCTTATAAGAGCAAAGCTTTTTAGCAGTTTGCTCATTTATTTATTTATTTAATGTATTATTTATTTATTTTACTATCATTAAATAGAACGGCCGAAGCCGTTTACATTTACATTTATTTAATGATACCTTACAAATATTTAACAATTAAAAATACAAAAGAATATGATACATAGTAGATATGGTTTTTTTATCCATATCTACTATGTATCATGTAGATGGTAAAAAATTAATTAAAGCCAGTAAACTATAATACATAACTATACTTTCAATTATTACGACTAGACATAATTATAAACACAATTGCCATGACTGAGCGATTGTAAATACATCTTAATCTAAACTAAATTATGAGAAAGATTACGATCGTTTTTCGATTTATCGTCGTTAAATCAATCGAGATTATATTTTAAAGGTGAACACACGTCGGCATCGGCACACGGCCATTCAAATAGGCACTCACGAATGAAAGCGAGTGCCAACGACCTTTGATAAACACATAATGGACAGGTAAGTTTGAAGAAAGCGAAACCGAAACAAATTGAATGTTATCTTTATATTTGATACAGTATACTTATATATCACAATACTGTAAGACACGTACGTAACATACGTTGGTCGTGTTTTAAAAATGATAAACTGTTTATAGTAGAGATTATGACTGCTGTTATGATTTCATAATTTATACAAATAGATACTTTTTTTTAAATTTGGCGAGACAAATGTTTGTGAAATCATTTTTTATGTTTCGAACATATTTTTTGGGCTTACCTGAGCTTTAGTAAAGTTGTGTACTTTATTGCTCCGCATTATAATAATCCACAACCCTTACTCAAAGATCATTTAAAACCATTTTGTGGATGAATCTTATATGCAGCATTTGTGTTCAACACTTCACTGAGAACTTTCTCTTGAATCAATAGGTACGGAAAGATAGTGTTTGTTCACGAATCGTATGTCATGTTAGCAGTGTGCTCGTAAATATCAAATGCAAACAATGGACACTCACTACGTTTTAAAAATTATTGGTTGTGTACAAAGTTATTTCTGTAGAAATAACAGCCAGCCAGAAACAACATTTTGTTTCGAATCTTCGAATCTAAAGTCTACTTGCATTCTATATTACTAACTAACCTGTAGCCAACCAGACCCCCTTGGTTAGCTATCACCACCATATTTTAAGACGGCACCAAATAGTTTTACTGTGTCTTCGTCTATGTATTTGTATATGTATTGCTGCTGTATGACTCTAGCCCGAAAACAGTACTTATTTATTGTCATTGCTTGCGTCAATTCACCTATTTTAACTTTAAGTAAGGTAAAATTCGCGTTAAACGCATACAAAACAACAATAAAACAAAAAGAAAATGACGATATATTAAAGAAATGTTTTATCTTTTGTCGCCTGTGAATTATTTATGATGTGGTTTAATAGTCGTGAATATATTCAACATATTTTCCAAACGAATATCACTGCTGAACAAAAGACTCCCCCATAGGTCGCCACAACACAAGGTCCTTTTAGTTCAAGTTTATTTATTTTCCCTTCATACTTGAGATTTTCCGTGAAACATACAACTTAAATAAATATGTATTGTATTTTTGGGCAGGATGTGATTTTATGGCTAATGTGTGTTCGTGTTGACATAACTACCTTTAGTGTCAACAGCCTCGCACCGCGGGTTTGCGTGACAAGTCTCCCTGACCGCTTCAAACCATACATATGATACCCGAACATGACCAGCGTATAAATATTATTACAATTCCATAATATTCTATAGCAAAGGCACTGATGCGCGCATACAACTCGAAGTGAGATTGACATTTAGTTAGAAGCAGAAAAAATACTAGCTAATTCGACTTGGATGATTTAATCAGTCACACAGAAAAGCTTAACAAATGAAAAATAAACATTAATTTTGAGTCAGCGCCAAATAATAACTTATATTCATCGGGTAGGTTCATTGACATGCCCAGCGCGTCCCTTCATTTGTTTTATCAGTTTTGAAAAATATCTACATAAACAGTTTTAATTAATGTAATAATTGGAGTGTGCATCCAATTCTTACGTTTACGTTTTCGACCCCTCATCTATACATATATTAATATTTAATATAATCTATTAATATATAATCGTTTGTCCTATTCATCAACGCAGAGCCTAAACCACAGACTATACAAACTTGAAATTTTGACAGATGATGCATTTTATGATGAAAACATCCGCTAAGAAAGGAATTTTAGAAATTCGATCGCTAAAGGGGTAAAATTAGGGATGAAATGAATGAAAAAATTGTTCTCAATTGCGCGGGCGAAGCTGCGAGCTACAGCTAGTGTAACAATAAAGAAGAAAAGACCGACCCCTAGAATCTAAAAAACAAAAAAAATATAAAAGAAATAAATACTTTATATCCTTTTTATTATTTTTCTCAGCCACTGCGCCAATCGAGTGTTCGAAATAATTCTTTAGTAAACTTCAAATGACACGGTATTTCAATAAAAAAGGTAACAGCTGAAGGTTAAATTAAATCGTATGTAATTAATAAATAAAGATCACTAAATTACCTTAAATTTGCGATAAACATTATAACGTAATTAATGAATTCGCTTGTTTGGCGCCGACTCAAAATTACTTAGGTATACTTACACTAGTTTAAGAATATAGTTATTAAGGTTAAAAAATAAATTATTTTTTTTGGTTTTCAGTATTTCGGCGGTTTTTGTTGTGAAGTTTTTAATAAAATGAAAAAAAAAACTTATTTAGTTTATTTGAGGGATGCCTGATGATATTTTTTATAAGAACTAAGATAGATAAGTACTTACTTGTTTCTTTTAATGTTTTTATAGGTACGCGTATATTGTATACCTATTGTGTTAGTAATGACGACTTTAGTACATTTGAGTTTTTTGGGCATTTGTTCTTAGATTCGAGGCCGTCGAATACGCCAAACCACGGAATTCAGCATAAGCTATTTACTGTGATGTGTTTACTAATGATGATTACACCTCTGCTCAAAAAAGAATAAGCATAATACCGACTTATAAATTTCTTTTTTTATTTTATTCCTTATTTTGTTTTATAAATTATCGTTTCCTTTTGTCGTTTTGTCAAACTCTTAAGACGTCTAAATAATTTAACATAGGAATCTCCTTGATCATTTGTTTTTATTTTCTTTACTTCAGCTTAAGCTTAAAAGGACAAAGTGTACGTCATTATTTATCTATGTTCTTACATATATTGTATGTATAGATATATATACTAAGGTATTCTTCGATAACTTGCATCGAAATAATTATTGTTTGTTGTAGGTAGGTCACCGTAACATCCTATCTGCATCATGTTTGTCCTAAGATTTATATTTTGTAAACTAACTAGGTATTGTTTACAAAATACCATACAAAATTACAATAATAAAATATTAAGTACGCTTTATTTGATTTGATATAGCGGCCCGTCCCAGCTTCGAACGGGTTGAAATTTATGCAACATTTTTCATTTAGGTATGCTCCGCTCCTATTGTTCGCAGCGTGATATTATACAGCTTATAGCCTTCCTCGATAAATGGACTATCCAACCAGTAAAACGCGTTCAAAATAACAAACTCTACAGCTTTTTAATACTAATAGGTATAGATTTTATTATTGTAATTTTGTAAGTCAAAATTACAATAATAGTTAGTTTAAAAAAAACAAACAATTTGTACTTACGGTTCATTCGTGAACGTCGGCTTAATTTGACAGCTCATTTGACACACAGTCGGTTTTGTGCTTTTACGAGACTACTCACACTTATTCAGCGCAGAGCTGAATAAGTGTGTCAAGCGTGTGAGTTAGATATTTTTGCTATGAATATAATAATTATTACGAAGATTATTTTTTTCACATATATCATCATCATCATCATCATCATTTCAACCGTTAGACGTCCACTACTGGACATAGGTCTCCCCCAAGGATCGCCACGACGACCAGTCATATGGTTTACATATATAATGTAAACTTATTACCTAAATATAAAAATTCGAAAGATACAATGCTCTGATATAAGCATACCCACTTATAATAGTATATTGGCCTTAAGCCTTATGTACATTACGTGATCACAAATGTTATATTTCTCATTAACGCCTCCGTAACTCAAACAATATCGTATTTATCTTCACAAATAGCTACCATGCTCCTGTCTACTTCATCAGTTAATTGTACTTAGTAACTACCTACGCATAGCTATGTTGTGGTAAACCGTTGATACTAATATTTTTTTAATATATTCTGCATAAAAATATACATGGAAAAATAAGTCGCGCCCCCAAGCTGATTTATTGAGGGTTTTATATTTTGTCTACACAATAGAAATTAAGAAGATTAATTCCTAAATAACATAACACCAGCCGTACTTCAGTATTCTTGTAATAAAAAAATGTAACAATAAATAATATTTTTTTTTACCCGCACCGGAATGACGGTCAAATTTTTTTTTTTAAATTATAATTCTATAATTAAGAAAAATATGAGCTTTGAACAACGTCCGGGTAATTTATAATTAAATAATATTGAATATGAATGTGTTCATTAATATTCAACATTTTCTTTTAGTTCATCATATCATTGATCCAACCTTATAAGCGACAGAATCAAATTCTGACATAATAAAGCGTGTGTCATTTTCCCAGCTTTTATCAAAAGTCCAATGTTACGGTAGAAGTTTTCACCAGAATTGCACTTAAACCTCCCATGAGTATTTTTGCTATTTCTTATATTATTATATAAGAACTACTACTTCTTACTTCCGACCATCCATACCCACCTTGGGAAAATTGTGGCTATAGGTAGGTAATTCATATATATGTATATTTGTAGTACATACATACTTATTTAAAGCAATTTAACAATTAATTAGCAAGTAGCTATCAACATATTTAAACTATAAGTTAAATAGGTACTACTTAAGTACTTAATAGCTAGATTATTTATCGTTGAAATATTTACTTCCTTCATTGATTATAATATTATTAATATTGTATAAAAATTAAATACTTCCATCGGTAGGTATTAAGTCGGCTGTTCAAACAGTGCGGGAATGGTCCAATGTTGGGGTCTTACATTGCTTCGACCTCTGCTTTTACCACTCTTTTTAATGTACAAATAATAATTAATCACAACTTTACGTGTAGTAAAACTCGACGTTTACACGTGAAATTATTGATGAAATTATATCACGGAACTACTTTCATGCCTCAAGTTTCGTAATGTTAATTAAGAAAGAACAGAATATAATGAAAAAAAAGAACAGAATGTAAAAAGTAATTTTATTTAAATGACAAATATTCGCAAAATGTAAGAAATGAGTCGGCTGTTATTACTTAGCAGTCATGTCAGCAGTATTATCTATTCTTTAGTAACTCAGACCTAGCATAGTATGATTAATATTTCCTAGTGGTTTAAAAATAAAGTTTAACGCAATCACGTATTTAATCCATAATAAAGCACCTACAGCAGACAGAGAAGTAACATGCTTAATGATTATTATTATCAATCATGACAGGTTCAATAAATATGTATTATTGCAAGGAAAAATTATGCAATTTTTTGTGCTACATAACGAACGTCGTATGTATATTTATTAATTCATTTGACTCAAAAACTGGTGATTACATTGATAGATTAATTAATTATGTTGACGTTTCATGTATCATTTTTTTTTAAGTTTTTCTTGCGATACCTCAAACCAGATCTGAAGAGTAGGTAAACTTTTGATTAATTTACCAAACCAAATAACTGTCAACTGGCAACTCTGGCTAGGGTTACTAGTTAATACGCTTAATTTATATTAAATAAAAAATATTTTAACAAAAAAATTAAACCATCGAAAAACTGAAAAGCAAACAATAATCAACCTTTATTATTTTACCTTAATAACTATATTCTTAAACTAATGTAAGTATACTTAAGTAAATTGGGGTCGGCGCCAAATAATAAATAAACAAAGATCACAAAATTACCTTTTTTAATTAAATCTCCAGTAATAGTAATCAACATTATAATGAAATTAATAAATTTGCTTGTTTGGTGCCGACTTACTTACATTAAGAATCTTTTTTACATCAAGAAGAATATTTAAATAATAAAGTTTTATTATATTTTGCTTTTATTTTATATTTTTTTGTGACTATTATCTAATAATTACTACATGCTTAATTTTTTATTACTTTTAAAATAGCTTACAATACCTTACAATAGACAATTCAGCATTCAAATCTGTGAGTGAATAATAAATCACCCCTATATTTCCGCCTTATGGTAGTTAATAAATAACATTTATATGGGACCAATTTCGGAGTATACTCTTTCCAATAAAAAAAGAATTATCAAAATCGGACTAGGTACCTACTCTGTAAAAAGTTATGCGTGGTTAAAAGTTATGGTGTAAAAGTTTCTGTACGCGTCGACTTAAGAACCTCCTCCGTTTTTTGTTTAGTCGGTTGAAAAGTATAATAGTTGAAAATTAATTTAGTCTTAGTTATTTATGTTGTCAATATAATGTAAAATATAATCTAATGTGAAAGTGAAATTTGTGAGTTCAGCAGAGAAAGCTTCCGTTACACATACATTTTATACATTGAACATGATCGCGATTTTGATATCCATCGGGTGAGACTTGATGACCCGGCGATAGCTGTCAGTTATCTTAATGTTAAATCATTAAGATTTGAGAACTATCTCCCGATAGCCATTTATGATTCTCTTTATTCAAACGTTTTTAGTGTTTATTCTACGAAAATAATAGTATAATTAAAATATTTACAAGTTCATTAAACTAGATAAGATAATTAGGTATATTAATATAAACTTTTTCGGTAGGTATTTAATTTTTTTTTTTTTGCGGTTTTTTTTTTAATTCAAAGTTTTTCACATTTGTTCCAGAGTAATTATTTACCTAACCAATTTAATATCATCATCATCAACCCATTAACGTCCCACTGCTGGGCACGGGTCTCCTCTCTATTGAGAGGGATTAGGCGGGTTAGTAGACGTCACATGGCATTAAGACAAATCTCTCAAGCATGCAGGTTTCCTCACGATGTTTTCCTTCACCGATTTAGCTTGTGATAAATACGCACTTAACTTCCGAAAAGTCAGTGGTGCGTGCCTTGGATTCGAACTCGAGACCTTTGAAGTCTCAGTCCACTGGTCGCACCGCTAGGCTACCACACCTCCATGGAGAAATATGTAGTACGATTATTATTTTTGATGTAGTACGATTATTATTTTTGATTACTTATTATTATTATTATTATTATTATTTTCAGATTTTATTTATTTTTCTTCTCCTTTATGGGAGAGTTTAATTAACTTCACATGCGGGCCATAGCCAAGCTTGTGAGGGAGGGTTTATATTGAAAATGTGGAAGATAGTGTAGAAGATGATAGAAATTTCCGGGTGATGCGACAGGTGTTAAGAATAGTAGCTTTCTGAAGCATATGGAGTGTGTAGGTAGGCATGTCCAATATGTTGAGGCTTTCCGTGAGAGATTTTGGAACGATACCTGTTGATGAAAGGACTATAGGGACTATATGTACAGTTTCTGCTCTCCACTGAGTTTTGATTTCTATGGCGAGATCTTGATATTTATTTAATTTTTCAGATATTGTACTTTGGATATTGTGTGAATTAGGTATAGCGATGTCAATTAAATAAACTGTTTTGTTGGTTTTATCATGTACGGTGATATCTGGCCTATTGTAATGGATGGTTTTGTCAGTTATAATCGTTCTATCCCAATAAATTTTAAGGTGCCTATTTTCTAATACGGTTTCGGGTTTATACTTATAATACGGGTTCATGTCAAGTATAAGCTTGTGTTTGTATGCTAGGTGTTGATGTATGATTGAAGCCACTTGATCATGGCGGTGTTTGTAGTCTGTTTGTGCTAAAGATTTACAGGCTCCTGTAATATGCTGAATAGTTTCAGAAGCACTGTTGCAGTGTCTGCATAAGTCAGTCGGTTGGTTAGGGTCTTTTATGATGTATTTTCTGTAGTTGCGAGTTACTATAATTTGGTCTTGAATTGCGAGCATAAAGCCTTCCGTTTCCGGAAACAACTCACCGCGTCTAAGCCATTCGTTCGACTTATCTTTGTCGACGTGTGGTAGGCTCAGGTAGGCTCGATGTCTGCCATGCAGGGCTTTATCAGACCATAATGTGTGTTTTTGTTGTGTACTTATGAGGTGTTCATTTATTTGTGTATTTTTATCTTGTAGGTTAAGCGGTGTTAGTTTTTTGTCTGTTTCTATAATGTGTTTATGTAGTGGTGAATGTGCAGCTTTATCATGGAAGTAAGCTCTGAGTGAAATTATTTGTTTGTTGTGTAAATTGTGAACATCTATCAGCCCTCTGCCCCCTTCTTGGCGTGGTAATGTAAGTCTCTGTAGGCATGATTTAGGATGGTGTTTCCTGTGTTTGGTAAGGTGAGTATTGATAGTGCGTTGTAGTTGTTTAATATCAGTTTTCGACCATTGTATTATTCCGAAAGAGTACGTGAGTATGGGTATCGCAAATGTATTGATTGCTTTTATTATACATTTGGAGTTGAGTTGCGTTTTTAAAACTAAATTAAGGCGGTGAGAGAATTTTTTGAGCATTTCTTGTTTAGTAGTTTTTTGATGTATCTGTCTAGACTGCTTAAAGCCTAGGTACTTGTAAGTGCTTTGTTCATCCATAGGCTCAATTGATTCTCCGGATTCGAGTGTGTACCTATTGTATTCAATTTTACCTTTAGTGACGGAAAACATTTTGCATTTATCTACTCCAAACTGCATGCGAATATCTTGTGAAAATTGTTGTGTTATGTCTGCTAATTTGTTTAAACTAATGGTATCACTTGCGTAAAGTTTAATGTCGTCCATGTACATTAAATGTGATAGTGTATAATGTGTGTCATTGTTGGTTAGTGTGAATCCTGTGCTAGTTTTATTTAATAAATATGAAAGGGGATTAAGAGCCAAGCAGAACCATAGAGGACTCAGGGCATCTCCTTGAAAAATTCCACGTTGAATAAAAATTGGCTCCGTGGTCAGTGTTGTTGAGGCCTGGTTTATTTTTAGGACAGTTTGCCAATTCAGCATGGAAGTTTTTAGGAATGAAATTAATGTTGGGTGAATTTTGTAAAGATTTAATACATGTAATAGCCAACTATGTGGGACGGAATCAAAGGCTTTCTGGTAATCAATAAACATTGTACAGATGTCTTTTTTATTTTTAACTGCATTGTTCATAATAATTGCGTCTATGGTAAGTTGTTCTTTGCATCCTTGGCTATTCTTACGACATCCTTTTTGTTGCTCGGCTAATATATCATTATTGATTAGATGTTTGTAAACTTCTTCACTTATACAGGCGGTCAGGATTTTGTAGATGGTTTGAAGGCAAGTAATTGGTCTGTATTTGGCTGGGTTAAGGGTGTCATTTTTGTCCTTGGGAATCATGTATGTGACTCCGTGTGTTATGTATGTAGGTAGTAATTGTGGCGATTGAATAAATGTGTTTAGGTGATTGTGAATATATGGATGGAGGTTTGTAAATTTTTTGTACCAGTAGTTATGAATATTGTCTGAGCCTGGCGATTTCCAATTATGTGTGCGCTTGATGACGTCTATGAATGTTTCTATCGGAATAAATTCAAATTCCATGTGTGTTATATCTGTTGCCGTTTCATTAATATAGTCTGCATGATGGTTGTGAAGTACAGGATTTTCCCATATGTCAGCCCAAAAATTTCTAAGTGTATCTGCAGGAGGTGTCTGTAAGTTTTGATTGGAGTTGTCTGTGTTTGTTGATGTTAAATTTCTATAGAAGTTCTTTTCGTTGTTGACGAACTTAGCATTTTGAGCTTTACGGTTTGTACATGTTATATACCTTTTAAGTCTACTCGATGCAGCATTAAGTTTTTGTTTTAATGTGTCTAAAAAATGTACCATTTCAGTGTTTGAGTTTTCATATTGTGCGTGATTTTCATATTTAGTTTTAATTGCTTCTACTGCAGCTACTACTTTACTACTTCGGTTACCCCTAATGTATTGTGTTAATCTACCTATATTTGCTCTTAAGCTTCCTATTTTCTTTTCTAATCTAATTTGCCAATTTGGCTTTCTTTTTGATCGCGTAAGATTCTCATTTTGCGGAATGTGTGATATTTTTGCTCCATTGCATTTAGCTGCTGTCCATGCACCACAATATATTATGGTCTGCAAGGTGATGAAATCAGAATTTACATTGGTGTACTTGGGAAATATAATATTGTTAATGTATGTTACGATGGCAATAAACTTTCTAGATGTTTTTTGTTTGGGGATGTATGGTCTATTTGTGGGGTGAGTATCGGCAAAGTACAATTGAGCTTGTTGAAATGTGTTCTCTATGTCTGGGTTAGTTTCTATGTTATTAGAATGAATCGGCGTAGAGTCAGTTTGTCCAGTATCTATATTTTTTAGGAAATTGTCTTCTATTTGTATGTTTTCCATATTGTGGGTGTCTAAGGGTGTTTGTGCTACTATATCACTGTCTATACTGTTGGTTGAGAGAAAATTTGTTGTTTGAGTGTTAATTGGTGTGTCAGAGCGAATGTTTATATTTGTATTTTGAGTGTTTAGCGTCAAACCGTAGTTATCAGCGTGTTCTAGACTATTTTGTATGTATGTATTAGGTTGAATATTATGAATGATTTCTGTTTGCGTATTTCTATACTGTAATTCTTCAGCTACTTGTTTTTTAATTTCTGCTAGTCTAGCGTTATTAATGTAATTATTATTAATAATGGCTCTCCTTTGGTCCGATAACCTTTGTTCTGTAATGTGTGCGAAGCTTGGATAAAGGCTTATAAACTCTTCGTGTAGTGCCTTTCTGTAAGCAGTCTTATTAGTCTCGAGTTGTGTAATTTTATAGTATATTCTCATTATTGTTTCATTATATGCGTTTGTCCATTTCATGCGCTGTGTTGGTTGTGTATTGGTTGATATTTGTAATTGTGTAGAGTGTTGTTGTATATGAGTATGGATTAATTGTAATTCTTCTCTAACGTCATCGTAAATTTGATTTATTTTGGTTTGTGGTAGTAATTTCTTTTGGACTATAGCTCTACGTTGGTCTCCTATTCTTTGTCGGCTTACTTGCATGTTGGGATATTTTTCTAAAAATTTAACGTGAAGAGGTGAAAGATATGCGTTGATGTCTGTTTCCATATTAGTTAGGTTAAGATAGGTACGTAGGATAAATTCATTCATTTCACTACTCCATTTCCTACGGGTTGTTACAGTACTAGTGGTGGGCACAGGTTTGTCGACGAAAATTGTCTCCTGTGCAACATCCGCTGACTTTATACTAGTTGATGTTGACGGTGTTGGAGAAACGCAGATGAATTGTGACGATGATGAAATTGATTGGATAAGCGATATCGTGGAAGACGATGAAGAAACCTGCGTGTGGTTGTCATCTATAAGTGGCACATTAGCCTGAATAACTTTCTTTGTTTTAGATCTAGTAATCATATTAATCCCACGAGTAGCTAGGGACTTTCGGTCGACCACGGCAGAGCCCTGCATTCACCGTGGCAAGGGTACATGAAACTGGAGGTCCCCTATTGTCCAGAGTTCGCATACTAAAGACTAAGCCCTCCCCTAGCCATGAAGCCCTCGGCGTATGCTGTTTCACCTTGGCTTTGGATTGTATCTCTCTTAGTCAGGCTTCTCACCTTGAACCTATCCGGCATGAGTAGCTCTACCGGCGTAGCTCCAAAGATCATTGAAGCACTCAAGCCCCACCACGTCGACAACGTAGAGATACGGCGGTGGGGTTATTATTATTATTATTATGATTATTATATTAGGAACGGGACACAAGGAAAATACTTAGTATATTATACCTGTTTTCGAAAAATAGCTGCTACTCCAACCAGACTTGTTCATGCAGTGTTATTGACCGTACGTAAAACTCTACTATGTACAGTTGCAAAACTAAGATTAGTCACAAACGTGAACCTCACTTAGTTGATATGCATAACAGGTATCGGCGTGGTTCCCGAGCCTTTGTCAATAGCCGATGGTTATTTATGTGTCATGGCGGCTCTTGAACTTGACAAAGACCTTTCTTTCCAACAAAAACCAGCAATTACATTAATGAACTTATGACGAACATTAATTTGATGTATGTGAAGTGAAAATAAAAACCAGTATTTGAATGCTTCATATATTTAATTTTAGTTGAAACACTAAGTTTATAGTGACACTTTCTCTTCTTTAACTTTCTATTACCTTTTATTTTCCCGTTAATTATAGTTAAGTGTATTGTTTATTGTTTAATGGGCCATAAACGTAACATTTATTGCAATCATTTTTAATGTTATCTTTCATAACAAATATTTCCTTTCATTATCGTAATAATAATATATCTCGACATTATCACATAGCGCCATCTAGTTCCACGGTAAGCAACGAGGCCTGTGTTACGGATACTAGATGATTTATATATTAGATAGTTTCTTTTTGAGAATACTTACACACTATACATAAAACATCTATAACTCAGATTGAAATTTCCATACACATCACACAAACATTTACCCCTACTAAATTTTGAACCAGGGATCCTTACCACAGAATGCAACTTTACTACCGCTGCCGTAATCGGGTCGTCATAATGATAAATGTAATTAATTTAATATTTTTCTAATCTTAATTAAAGAGACAGTAGACCACTTTTAGATATTCTCTGTCTATATGTCCTGTGAAATCCAAAAGGCGCGGTAGTTACAAATTCAAAATAATTACGAGCTACGCACGATATACATACATATGTACATGCTAGACGTAATAGCGCCCTGCATGCATTCACCGGGTGACTGACATCCGAAGAACTTACTGCATAATATTTTAAGTTCTCGTACCTATTAAAGCAAAAAGGAGGTGACCAGTATCTTATAAATGTTGTAGGAAAAGCAATGCGGAAAATACTTATTATTGAAATAATAATATAGAACTGTGTAAATATTGATAATAACTCAGTCATAATTTTATCAATCAGAGTTTACAATAATCATTGCTGTTATTTTTTTTTAGAGATATCATTTCAGTATCTAATTTGCAATCTAAGATTATTTATGTTAAGGTACAATACTTAAATCTTATATTATGTAAAAATCTCGTGTCACGGTTTGGGTCGCTGAACTCCTCTGAAACGGCTGGACGGATTATTATGAAATTTTGTATGTTTGTTTGGTAGGCATGAGAATCGGTTGTAGGCTATTTTTTATACCCCTAGGTGATAAGGATGTCCTTCACCAAACTTTTTTTTTTATTACGACTTTTTTTATGATTTGGCATCTAAAAATACTTATAATTCTAAATTTTCACTCTTCTACCACCAACCCGTATAATGTGGCAAAACAACGTTTGCTGGGTCAGCTAGTATTTAAATAAATCGAAAATATATTATATTTCAAGTCACGCCTTTTTAAACACGTCTTCTTTAACTAGTTCGATTGAGGTCTAATTTTAGTTCACCGAAGTTTAATTCATAAGCTATAACCGTTGATGTAACCGGTTTTACTGTAATTTAACTTTCATCTTGATCAACTTAATCTATCCATAACTTTCTTATTCTTTCTTTAGCTTTAAATTGTGTTAAGCTATGTCTGCGCTTACGCTACATGACTCGTGCAGTGAACGCTTGGCTACTGTGCTACAGGCCATTAGCACAGTAGCTATTTAGCTAATCGGAGTATAACACCAAAAACAAGAGGCTGCGCTGACTCTCTAGTAGACAGAGCGTTCTTAATAAAAAATAATCATTTTTTCGTTGACAATGCGTCATTTCATCAGACGCCATGAAACTCTGGTCTCTCATCATCCCATTTAGTGTCCTCCCACTGTAACGGGTAGCGGATCTTATGCGACTAGGCCTGACCATTCATTTTTTTTATTTCTGGACATTCTGACACAGCGCCGTCTAGTTCCGAGCTAAGCAACGAGGCTTGTGTTACAGATACTAGTTGGTTGATATTCTACTTAAACACTTTTTTGTAAATAGGTACATACATATTATATATAGATGGATACATCCACGACTCGGAAACAAATGTTTATGCTCATCACACATCGTTTTTGGATAATAGAAAGTGTATATAGCTGGCGTTTAGCTCTCTTAACTTTTGACAGATAGTTTTTTTACTAATTCACTTCATGTTCTCTTCAGACGTGGTAAATTACGTAATGACAATCTGCAACCATGACTCGGAAGAAAATTCTTCAAATAAAATACTTGTAAAGAAATCGATTTATGAAACCGTGAAATGTATTGTGAAATAACTGCAAATAAATATAACTATTGATTTGTTATGGATATGAATACACGCTGTTGAAATAAAACTACTTTGTACGGATTTTGTTGTATTATATTAAACCCTGCGTTTTAGGTCCTTTATAGTATTTTTATTTCCATATTTGCCCGTGACCATAGAAAATAATCTTATGAAGAATTTTACTAACGTTATTACCACCTTTTGCAAATAAAATGTATTTTACAGCTATTTTTAAACAATTTGTGTTTTCAAATACCAAAGAAATTAATAAAAAACTGCCTTGGAGCTCTGACCTCAACGCAAAAATAATCAAAATTATAATCGTTTCGCCATTGGAAATTGGAGAAGATATCGCATAACATACACACAGGAAAAGTGATAGATTGAGATTCCTCTTATTTGTGAAGTAGATAAAAAAACATGCGCAATCGCTTTCTTTTCTCTAATTTAATTTCAATCGCAGCAAGTACGCAACTTGTTATAAAAATAATATCTATGTGGTACCTACATATATATATCTATTCATATTTGATTTTCGCATGTTCGCGAGTACATGACAGTATTAGTAAGTTAATATATACGAAGTAAGGATTATAGGAAAAAACCGTATCAGCTACCTAAACAAAAAAATACACAAGTCATTATAAACCTTTTTCATGTAAATATTGGCGTAAGAACCATCCTAAATAAATGGACATGAAGCAAAATGAGATACGTCTTACCTAATTGGTTTTTAAGTATGTTGATACTTATAAAGGTCTGTGCTACCTTATTTACATAGTAGGGGTGCATCATTTATGTACTGGACATCGGGAAATAAACGAGAGATTTGAAATAAACCGACTTTATACAGACAGGCCTGTGGCCATGAATGCCGTAAAGAATTCGCAACGGCGGGATAAACATTATATAATAACAATACTTGTACTGCGATAAAATCCATAGTAATATAAAGTACATAGTTTTATTTCAATTTCTAATATTTGCGTAGGTAGGTTCAAGTAGGTAGGTTGGAAGTTAGTTGGAAACTTACCTAATCTATATCATAATAAATATGGATTATAATCAGCTATTATTTTCTCATATCACTCAATGGATGTTTTATTCTAATAAAAAAAAGAACAGCCTTTACCTGACGATAAGATTTACTTATCCACCTGTCCAAGGAACGAATGAAAGTTCCAAATAAATTATTTCGTCATCCAATAAAACGCTGGCTACTTATTGTTGGAAATATTTCCATGCACAGATTACAGAAACCCCAAATCTGTAGATAGTTGTTGACCAGAGGAGACAATCATATACTTAGCCTGTGCTTGCTCCCAAATAGTGTAGCGACTTAAAAGTATTTTTTCGTGAAAAAAACCTCCTATTCTGTGGTAATGATGGATGGATTACGTTACTAAGGTGAATGGGCCTACCATACTCAGCCGGCTCTCAGACTGCGAGATTTTGCAACTTTATTTCGTAGCACCATAATTATACTTTATGTAAATAACGCGTTATTTGTGGAGGGCTCTTATTTGAACTTGTTCGACCAAATATTAAGAGGACATGTTACTTACTTGCTTAAAGAATTTTTAAAATGTTTATTCAGCAATGCCAGAACAGCCTATTGATAATAACTTTATGTATATGTATAGTATAGGATGTTTATTAAGTCATGTATTTCGTTTGAACCACGTGACCAGCTGATGAAATGAACCTTAATATACATAATTTTAATGGCAACCCTGTTAGGATTGCCATTAAAATTAAACTGTCGGAATCGGAATGAACATGTATTGTGTTGAATTATTGATGGCATTTTATCGCCGTTATTATGTTTTAAGGACGCAAATTCCACAATTGCACATTTATTACTGTGCTTATAGCACGTGCTTCGTCATTGTACCCGCATGGATCATCACTAGCCACTTTCGTAGTCACTGATCGAGGCCACTAACACTAAGCCACCTCTATTGACCCATTTAAAGCCCACCGCGAATGTTGAACGATGCAGGGGCAATATATCTCTATTTAACCCATACCAATCACGCGTATTCTCATGTAGATACTTCAACCATCCGTCTACATTCAGACATTACGTGTGTGTCAGTCAGATTACTTTAATGTAATTGACGTAGGCACGTAGTCTACAATTACCTTAACGAGAAACTACACACAGTAATAAAAGGTAATCACAATCAACACAACCGCAGGATAGTGTTAAGATAGCCTGGCAATATAATGGTATGCCAAGTTCGCACTTTTGTATTTACGACTTTATGATCATACGTAGTAAAATAACTATTGCTATGTTGAAGAAAAACATCGTGAGAGGACATGCGTGCCTGAAAGATTTTTTTCTTGACAGCTTGTTAATAAGTCTGCCTATCTATATATCTATGGACCATACTTATTATAAGATAAAACCATTGCCTAGTATTGAGGCTCATTATAAGTTTTTATTTATAGTTACTGAGTTACTGTCGCCATATTGACAGAAAGAACTGACAAAAGTTATTGTTCAAAATGAAAATGTTATCTAAACAATTCTTTTTAATAAAAGTTTTGTCAATTTTATTATTCATATTATTATTTTAAATGTTTCATTGGTGTACTTGCACATGTACATTTGTACATAGTCAGACAATTTTGTAGAACTTGTCGAATGTAAATCGATTCGTTATTAAAACGAATGAAGAGTTACATCTGAGGACGTTTTTGAGACGCTGAGTGTGTATCTTGTTTGATCATATACTTATCAATGGGTATCTGCTATTATATCTGGAATATCATGTACAAAAAATAACAATTATTGTTTATATGTATTACATATGTAATTTGCACAAGTTGTATCCACATTTATCATTCGCAGATTGTAATTGTTTATTTTTTATCGTTAATGAACAGATTAGATGAAGCTCTGAAACGTATCTACATATGTACGAATATTAAGTAGGTACCTAAAACATGCACATGATAACAGCTATATAGGATATCATTGTTTTTACCTGTACCTATGATTGCTTTGTTTGTTGGTGTGTTGGGTTTGGTCGTCACGACTATATATAGAGTTGGTAGAATAGTAATGTTGCAACCAAAAAGACCTCTTCCTTTTTGTAATTTATACTATCTATCATCATCAAGATACCACCGCTGGGAACGTCTCTCTTCCCATTTGAGTGGGATCAGGCTATAATGTACCTACTACTTCGGACTGGCAGGGTCCAGAGGTATGTACCTATCGAAAGAATCTCTATGCATGCAAGTTTCCTCACGATATTTTCCTTCACCGTTGAATCATGTGATAAATAAACACGTAACTTAAAAAATCTGTGGTGTGTGTATTATCTTGATAGTCCACTTATTTATTAATAGCTGCCCGGATAGACTTGGTTCTGTCAAAAGTTTAATAGTCTTTTTTTTTTATTAGGAGTACAATAAAATTGTCAAATTGTCGAGCCGTTCTCAAGTTGTGAACTTTGTAATTTTTATTTATATAGATTTAGCGAAATTTGACATATTCACTCTATTAATCAAAAGATTTGTGTGTTCATGAATAATGCTATAAGTACAATGAATAAGTATTTCTAATTCTCTAAAATGAACACTACGACAAAGACACTAACATATCTTTTTTCCGACATGAAGTACCTCCTTATGCATATGAGTCAAGGTATTTCAAGACAAAAGCAATTATTCATTGCTTAACCATCTAGAGATTTTTGCAGTAACGCAACGAAATAACGTACCGTGAAATTGTTATGCTGTTTGTGAGTTACAATGTATGTATGTACATTTATAAACTTGTAATATTACCAATTAATTTCGTTATATGATGTTATTTACCTAATTACATGGTGCATATCGTTCACCGGTCACGAACAACAACAATATACATATAGGTAGGTATGTATTTTCTGTTGTAATTCAATTTATTTTTTAAATTAAGCATTTATTTTATCCTTATCCTTATGAAACACGGTTCTTTAGAGTTTCTTTAGAGATTATAAAAACCTATAGATTTTTACCTGCAATAACATTAGGCACACCCGGTTCGCTTAATTGATGTTCATTAAACTTCGCAAACATGGCGTGCCCTTTTTGAGCACAAACCATTATTTGCAATGTACTTAAAACTTAATAGTTACTAAATTTAATCCACGTCAGTATCTTTTTATAATGTAGTTAGGTCATCAGATAGATACATATTATTATTATATAAGATAAGGAACAATGACAATTCAATCTCGAGAGGATTATTGTATTTTATTTGATCTTGTTATTCTCTTGATATTAAAACACTTCCTGCATTGCCCTATTCAGACACACATAACAATTATAGTTAATATCAAGCAATCAACTGAATATTCGTATAATATATAATAAAGTCTTTATAAAAATATATGTCCTTTTTTGACAATCGCATTCTTTATTTAAGAGAATTAAGGGCCTGTTTCGCAGGTGTCATTTATAAATCAAAAATGTAACAGAATCTATTTTACTAAAAATACTCTGTTTCTAATATAATTGATTATCAACTAATATCGGCAAAAAAATTTAATTATCAAGGAAAAAAACTATAGGTACCATGTAAATTTTCCACACCCGACCCTTTTACAATCAGAATACAATCGTTCGATTCGTAAAACACATTCCTTGTTTCATAAACATTGGCATTGCCCGTACCGTTATGGCAAACGTAATGGTGGTCTGATCATGAGTGGAGCCACTAATACTATTAAATGATGTGACCGACACATCAAGACCTTGAGGTACGCCGATAGATATACGTCGCGTAATCAATAGAGCCGTCATTAATTAACTATCCCAATGACAATCTGACAATGACACTTTTGTTTTACTAAACAATTTCCTATAATATAATTAATTTGCATTTTTGTTCAAGTTATCAAAGTTTATTGAGCTATAGTGATATAAAAGTTATTTTTCTGTTCTATTTTTTGGATCTTACCTGGTTGGTTTAAACCCCTGATGGTTGCTACTATTTGATGTACGATATTCCTAGAGGTTGTTTCATATTTCTGTGTGAATTAATCTTAAATAAAATTAAATATAATTTATACCATTATTTGAATAAGAATTAAATTATTCTTCGCACATAATTAGATGTCTTTAAATTTATGTAGGTTTTGCTATTAAACAAACTAGAATTTAGCTTTAGACTAGAATTTCCCCTGCATCCGGAACAAAAACATTAAAACAAACCATGAAAACATTTATTCATCTAATAAAAACAATAACTAATCAGTCATCTAGCATTCTTGACTACTGGACTACTGTTTAATAATCAATAAATGATTATAAAAATAAAGAAATCGCCACAAACAATGCACTTCATGATAATTATGCTAAAGCGGTTCTTCATGTAGTTTCGTCATACTGCGATATCCGCGTCCTGCAGTCAGCAGGGGCGGAACCGCTGGCGTTGCGTCAAGTTATCCACATTGTTAAATTTACCTACTACTGTTAAAATGGCTAAAGCGAAATAGGTATTCATTTACATATGCTGAGCGACGGTAACTGCGGGTCGGCTATGATTCTCCGTACAACATATTTTTAGTACATTAGAGGTTGCTGAGCTGTTTGAATATAGGTAAATAAATACCATCATACCTATTGTCTCTAAATCGTTAAGCAAAGATGTCGAACTCACATTTCGCCCGTATGTTTTATAGGAGGCGAGCGGCGCGGCGGCGTCGAGCCTACTGCCATCATCAGGGGGCGAATCCAAACTCCGAATTGCTACGGAGAATTTCGTTGAAAAACCCAATAACAATCTGGTCGACCTGGGAGTCGGATCCTATACCTCTTGATCAGTAGTCATACTTACGATCAGTCTGTAAAATTATGGGAATTTGTATTTGTGAAACGCATCCGCGATATAAAAGTTTTTCTAAATTAAATAACAACAATTAATAACTTTCATCAATAACTACCAAGCTTCTGTCTGATCTACATAATTAGACCTAACGCGCAACAACCATGCGACTTTTTACACAAACCTTTCGAGGTCAATGACAGACTGGTTTAAAAAAGGACGCCGGACGAGATGTACTTAATGTACAAGTATCCCTCTATTTACATTTTTATAGAGGTTTACATCTTTGAAAAGTTACAGGTTGACGTTCAAACGTCAGTATTATGAAGGCCTTTGTGTCTCTGAGAATACATACAATTATTGTTATATTGTACAATTCAGGATATTGCATAGCAAAAATAAAACGTTAAAAGTTGCTTAAACATGTCCAACATAGACAAAAATTTAGATACAATAATACTTTGCTCGATCTGGCAATCGAACCCAAGGCCGGCTTGCACTAGACAAATCGCAAAATTAATTATACGCAAAAATTTTAAACATCACATATTACAACTACATACATAATTATTATGGAAGTTACAAAATATTTTGGAAACATATATGTTTCGGCAATATTTCACTTGAAGATTGATGAACAAACATTGCTCTTTATCAGTTTTTAGAATAAGTAATATCTCAATGTTGCAATATCTACACATAAAGAAAGAGTTCTTGTGTAAGTAGTAAATATTAACGTTGAAATAAAAATAAAAATAATATATTTATTATTTATGGATTTTGACGATTTGCATTAAAATTTAACCTATTTTATGCAGTTCCTATTTAATAAATCTATTTATTTATAATCTATTTCATAAATCTTTTCTGATTCAATTAATCGAATAGGTAGGTACCAATCGAATCTAATTAAACAATATCAAACTAGAGGAAACCACTTTGATTTCTGCCCAAAGTCGAAGTTTCCTTTACTTAGAAAATTCACAAAAGAGAAGACGACTAGAACGAAATGCACTGCGCCACCGAGTCGTCAACGTGAATATGTAATATAATGTTTGTAAATAATGTAGTTTTTTAATAATGTTAGTTTAGTGGTTTAGTTTAAGTTCTTAGCTGTCGCATTAGGGTAAACCCTGTAAGGATAGTTTAAGGTGTTTTAAATAAATTAATTTGTCGCAATTAAAAACTTTTTATAGCATTTACCGTTGACTATTATACCGTAGCTTTAGCGACATTAATGAGAGAAGCTTCATTTATTTAAAACGTAACAAAAAGTACATAATCTATTTGTGTAAAACCGGAGGCTGATAAAAACGATATTTCTCTTCTGTAGCAACAAAATATTTTGATACCACCCGAACCTCTAATGCTAGATTACCTTTTGTTATCATTGTTTTTGCAGAAGCTTAAATGTGCTTAATACACAGATAAAACATGGTCGGTAATTAATTTGCTGTAAGTTATCTACATAAATTATATTCTGACAAGACTTTATTTTTGTATATTTAATTTTGTTAGTAGGTAGGTACTTTGTGATTGCCTAATAATATAGCTTCGGCGTGGGGTACGCTTTCGGCCAAATTTGTACAGTAGGTATCGGTTTACCGGTCAGAGACTATCGTGTCTGCACACGATAGTTCCTCAGCGCCCCTCGCCATCATCATTTCTCCAAAGATACCGAAAATTTATGGAATGCGCAAATGCAGTTTGTGCTCATGACTCGTGCCTATATCAATTTGGTTGATATGAAAATGATTTATTAAAAAAATATTAGGCCGGCCACTTAATAGAATTGTATGTCAGAAAAACATCATTATTGCGAAATATTAGTATTGGTAACTTGTATCGTTTACATACCTATCTATAAATCTATATTTTGTTAATCAATATCATAATTTTCTGTCAAACCCTACCTTAACATTTTCCTCTCCAGATATGTTATTTTGACATAAAATTTATATTTGTGCGGCCGGTCGTTTTTGCAAATTTAATTCGAACTGTTGAAAGCCGCGCTTGATTACTTGTTACTATAACACATAAGTGTAAGGTATACTCTCAAAAACACCTATATAATTTGTTGTTAATGTCAGGGTACAGACGCAGTGCTGCCAGTTTGGTTAGTAATTGTAATGACACTGACATTAATGGCAGATTGAACTATCATTCATTCTTTCGTGCTGTCATAATGACTGACAAGCAAACGTCTTGAACAAGTGATGTCTCACTTTTGATTTGACCGAGCTAACGCAAGGTTGTCTAATTAAAATATAAAATAAATCCGTTTAAATCCAATTGAACTATATTCATTTCTGAGGTATAAGGGGTGATCCTTTATCTCAGAAGTGGGATATATCAAGTGCGCCCACGATTTTAAAGAACTTTCGATATTCAAGAAAAAAAACAAAGTACCTACACGTGATTTACTTTTTTTTTCGTAATCGTAATTTTATTTCGTCTTGAAAACTTAATATGGATACAACGAACAATGATACAAACGACAAGACACGTCGCTATCAGCGAAGGACATCAGATCGAACACCTAATCGGCTAAAACGACGCCGATCGATAAGTAGTTCGTCCGAATTTCGGGACGGTAGTGTAAGCCGTCATAGTCATGGACGGCGCTACGTACGTGAATCCAGTTCTGATACGGAAAGGAGCGATACGCGGAGAAGCCGTAGCAGCAGAAGACGTAGTCGCAGTGTGGCGAGGCATCGCAATTGCAAGAGGTCTGGCCGCGATTCGAAGATGAAACGCAGCAGCAGGAGGCGTAGCAGCAGAAGGCGTAGCAGCAGAAGGCGTAGCAGCAGAAGGCGTAGCAGCAGAAGGCGTGGCACCAGGAGGCGTAGCAGTAGGAGGCGTAATAGCAGGAGGCGCAGCCGAGATTGCAGTATGAGGTCGGTAGTGAGCGCAAACGAGCGTAACACCCCTCCCATCCAGGTAAGTGGTTCTAACTCTCTAAGTGGTGATACACAGACTTTCCTATCGAACTTAGTAAAGGCTTTGACAAATGATCGACCACAGGGTAACAAGTTTCCTATGTTGGGTAATGTGATACCCGAATTCGATCCAATGGTTAAAGGTCAAACTATTCATATGTGGATTCATAAGGTAGATGAGTGCGCCAGGCTTTATAATTGGGTCGATGACCAGATTATACACTACGCCTTGCCCAAGTTGTCAGGTGTGGCCAAGACCTGGTACCAAGCTCTCCCGACTATGTCGTTTTCGTGGCCTGAATGGAAAACTAAACTGGAGGTGTCTTTTCCTAGTAGTGATGACTACGCCGAGTTATTAACTGAGATGTTGTCTAAGCGCGTTCGATATAATGACTCGTTAGAACTTTACTATTACGAGAAAATTAATTTACTTAATTGGTGTGAAATACAGGGTAGAAGGGCTGTAGACTGCTTATTATATGGAATCGATGACCGATCTTTAAGATTAGGAGCAAAAGCTGCAGGGTGTCAGCAACCTGAGCAAGTTTTGAAGTACTTTCTCTCGATTAAACAACAATCTCGCGAAACAGATAGACTAAAACCAATAAACGAAAAGCGTATTAATACTAGTATGATGACGATTAGTAATAACGCTAAACAAGCGGTAAATAGCAATGAGTCGAGGGTTTCTAGATCACAAAATGGCCCAATTATATGTTATAATTGCAATGAGCCGGGACATTTTAGTACTAAGTGCACAAAAAAAATATTAAAGTGTAATGTTTGCAATAGATTAGGACATTTGACTGTAAATTGTCCCAGATTGCCGACTGATTCTGCAGGTAAGAATGATAAACCTAAAGACATTATGCGTATTGAAACCAATAATGCTAGTGACTCTAAATATTTGATCGATCTTAAAATTAACGGTGAAGTCGTTCAGGGTTATATCGATTTGGGTAGTCAATGTACATTACTCAGACACAGTGAGGCTATTAAAAGAGGTATTTCTTGGACCGATAGGAGTTTACCAACTATGAGAGGTATTGGCAATAATATAGTAAAACCATTAGGTGTAACAAACATTAACATTGATATACAAAATATAGTGGAAGATGTCACTGTTTATATCGTCGACGATAACATTATCAAATATCCAGTTTTGATAGGTCATAGTTACACAGAGAAACCAGGTATTGTTATAACAAAAACCACTGATTCTTTGACCTTTTATCGTGATAGCTTGACAAAGCTAGAATTAAGGTTACAAAATGACGTTATGATTCCTCCGAGGGAGATGTTTTTTCTACCTGTTATATCTGCCGTAGATTATTCAGGCACAGCGTATGTAAGAGGCTCTTTGCGAGGCGCGTAGTCACCCGAATATTATTTGCTGCCCGGCGAGTATGATTTAGAACGCGGAAAGGGAGTGTTGCTAGTCCAAAATTTTTCCGATAAACCCGTTACACTCAAACAAAACGTTCTTGTTACACGTGGTATTTGTACTAGAACTTGCTTAAACATTCATTTGCTAGATTTTAATAACACTGAGACTACTAATTCACTTAACTATGGTGAACAACTTGACAATTATGAAGTTAAAAGATTAAAAGAGTTACTTAAGAAGTATGAAACATGTTTTTCAGATAATTTGAATGATCTAGGCTTAACCACAGTAGTGCAAATGGATATTGAATTAAACGACACGCACCCAGTGGTCTACAGACCGTATAGGCTTTCTTTTCCAGAACGTGAACAGGTTCGGTCTATGGTTAAGGAAATGATCAATGCGGACATTGTATGTGAATCTAACTCATCATACGCCAGTCCAGTTCTCTTAGTGAAGAAAAAGACTGGCGAGAGTAGGTTGTGTATTGACTATCGTGCCTTAAATAATAAAACTCGCAAAGAACACTACCCGTTGCCTTTAATTGACGACCAGCTTGATCGGCTGGCTGGTAATTCATTATTCATAAGCTTAGACCTTGCGTCTGGCTACTATCAAATCGCGATTAGTGCAAATTCGCAAGACAAGACTGCGTTTGTCACGCCTGATGGACAGTACCAATTCAAACGTATGCCCTTTGGACTGGCTAACGCACCTTCAGTTTTCCAGCGAACAATGAATACAATATTATCAAAGGTCAGCTACACAATTATCTATATGGATGATATACTAATCCCAGCGCGATCTTATGACGAAGGGATTATACGCTTAGAAGAAGTATTACAAATTTTAAGAGACGCAGGATTGACTTTAAAATTAAAAAAATGTAATTTCTTCTGTACGGAATTGGATTTCTTAGGTTTCCATGTTAGTGGTGAGGGTATAAGACCGGGAACACGAAAAACTCTGGCTGTCAGTAGTTTCCCGACTCCAAGAAACGTCCATGACGTTAGGAGATTTGTGGGTCTAGCCAGTTTCTTTCGTAGATTCGTAAAAGACTTTGCACTTATAGCACGCCCATTGACGGACCTACTGAAGTCCAAATTCACTTGGAGATGGACAGAAAAAGAGGAAAAAGCTTTTAATGTCTTAAAGGCTAAATTGATTGAACGCCCCATTTTGGCCTTGTACGATGCTAAATTAGAAACCGAATTGCATACAGATGCTTCAAAGTTAGGGATAGCTGGAATTCTTATGCAGAGGAGTAGTGACGGTCTGCTGAGGCCCGTGGCTTATTACAGTCGTAAGACTTCCGTAGACGAGCAAAGATTCCACTCATTTGAGTTGGAGACTCTCGCGGTAGTTGCATCACTGAATCGTTTCCGTGTATATTTATTAGGTCTAAAGTTTAAGATAGTCACTGATTGCAACGCGCTTCGCACTACCTTAACCAAAAGAGACGTCATACCCCGAATCTCTCGTTGGTGGGTGCAGTTTCAGGAGTACGACTGCGAAATCGAGTACAGACCGGGCTCTCGAATGGCTCATGTGGATGCTCTCAGTCGTGGTCCTGTTGCTGGGCCTGCCAACGAAGACTCCGATCACGTTATTGATGTATTAAGCGTGGATGTCCGTGATTGGATCGCTACAGTACAAAGTGATGATAGTGAGTTAAAACGGATACGAGAAATATTAGAGGATGATAATACAAAGTTTGTCGCAGATGTTTGTAAAAATTATCAATTGAAAGGTAGTCATGTGTATAGGATTTCAGACGACGGTTTGCGCTGGGTGGTTCCTAGGGGCTGCAGGTGGCAGGTGTTACGCATGAATCATGACGATGTGGGTCACTTTGGTTATGAAAAAACATTAAGTAGATTAAAAGGTGCCTTTTGGTTCCCTAAGATGCGTAAATTCACAAAAAAATATGTTGCCGCGTGTTTAGAGTGCGCGCATCACAAAGCACCGGGCGGTCCCAAGGAAGGTATGCTCCACCCCATACCCAAGTTAGAAAAACCTTTTCATACCGTCCACGCTGATCATCTGGGTCCGTTCATACGTTCAAAAAGGGGCAATATGTATTTGTTAGTCATCATTGACGCATTTACTAAATTTATAAATATAAACGCGGTTAAAGACACTAAAACAGCCACTGCCATAAAGATATTCAAACAACATTTCAGCTACTTTGGGTTGCCTTCGCGACTGATAACTGACCGTGGTTCATGCTTAACTAGTGCTAAATTTAAAGATTTCATGGGAAAAGTAAAAATAAAACACATTTTAAATGCGGTAGCGACCCCAAGAGCGAATGGTCAAGTCGAAAGGTTTAATCGGACTATTTCTGATGCCTTAAGCACTAAGTGTCATGATGGGAATGACAATGTCTGGGATGACTATATTGGAGATATACAGCTAGGAATTAATACTACTGTCAATAAAACTACGGGTAAAAGCCCGTCTGAGTTGCTATTCGGTTGTAAATTAGTCAGTGCGTCTGATAATTTATTGATTGATGTTATAAATGAAACATCAGGACGACTTATAGGCGAAGATTTAATGCAATTAAGGTCAGATGCAAAAGAAAAAATCGAAAAGCAACAGGAATACGCTAAGGGACAGTTTGATAAACGTAGGAAAAAACAAACAAATTACAATGTAGGTGATCTTGTTAGGATCGAGAGGACTGTCATCGACAGGGATCACGTGGGTAAATCAAAAAAGCTCATACCACAATTCCAGGGTCCATACAGAATCTTAAAAGTTTTACCTAACGATCGGTTTCTTGTTGAGGACACTCCTTTAACGAGAAAAGGAAATAAAAGATATGAGAATGTTATTGCGTTGGATAAAATCCATCCTTGGATGAATTTTAGTGGTTATTCCAGTGGCACAGAGAGCGACCAAGGTAATGGCACTGATACGGCTGATGACTGAATATTTTGATCTAGAGTACTTATTATGTTTATGTATTTGTTTTTGTTTTTATTGATCTGTTTTCTCAGAGTATTTCTCTGACAGAGGAAGGTATTGTGTATCACTGCTGAGATTGATGTTAGCAGGATTTAGACCTATTTATATGAGCGATTAGTGCAGAATGAGAATGGCATCGAGTACGATGTCGCACAGATGATCGCAAGATAGTGATTAAGACCTGCATTGTAAGCACAGCTAGTTAAGAGGTTAGTGCAGATTTAGAATGGTACTATAATGGTGCCGCACATATGACCATAGATTATAACAAACTGTGCAAGACATACGAACAAATTTTGATTGTTAATAAGAAGTTGATTTAACAGAATGATTGTTCCTTTGTAACAAAAGAAATAAGAATATACATACCTACATTTTTTTTTGTATAGATTTTGTTATTGTTTTGTCTAATTACTGATTTGTTATTATATATTTTTTACGCTTAGGTATTATTATAACTAGTAAATTAATTTGAATGTACAAGTGAGAGGACTCACTTGTACAGGATGGCCGAACTGTAAGGTATACTCTCAAAAACACCTATATAATTTGTTGTTAATGTCAGGGTACAGACGCAGTGCTGCCAGTTTGGTTAGTAATTGTAATGACACTGACATTAATGGCAGATTGAACTATCATTCATTCTTTCGTGCTGTCATAATGACTGACAAGCAAACGTCTTGAACAAGTGATGTCTCACTTTTGATTTGACCGAGCTAACGCAAGGTTGTGTAATTAAAATATAAAATAAATCCGTTTAAATCCAATTGAACTATATTCATTTCTGAGGTATAAGGGGTGATCCTTTATAAGCTTGTGAGAAGATGAGCATCAAATGAATGAACACATAAATTCACAATTTCTCATCACCATTCAAGGTTAAAGATTATTAAAGCTAAGGGGGGGGTACATTTACACAATAAATTATAATTAGGTACAACAGAATACAATCACTTTTTTCAAAACTTTGTTGCTACTTTCTACTATATCCCACGGACTGGTTCTTTCATTTGAAAAGTGCATGTTGCAACTTTCACCTCAAACATTGATTTATCTGCATTTTTACGAGAATTTATGTTATTTCGTCTTAATTTATTCCAAATAATCTGAAGCTTTTGGATTCTTGATCTTGATTGACAGTCTGTGTTCCTAGTTTTTTAATGATGTACCTAATTATATTCAATATTTTTTACTTCATTAAAAAATCAACAAATTGCACTAGACTTCCTATTTGCCAACAAACACAGTAGATTAACCCCGGAACATAATATTTATTTAATACGGTCAAAAGGTTAATTCAGTCTTTTGTTCGTATAAATGTCAGAAACTAAATTATTATTTATGACACATCCTTATCGATCGGAGTTCATGATTTTTTTTTATTGTTGTTGATATTTTTATTTTTACTTCCCATTTATAATAATCCACTATTATTATAAATGGGAAAGTTTGGTTTGGTTTGGATGTAGGCACTGTGTACACATACAGTGCCTACATCCAAACAACCAAACTTTGGGTGTGTGTGGGGTTTGTTTCTCTTTCATGCAAAAACCACTCAAAGGATTTGGTTGGAATTTACTTAATACAGATACTTTATTACCTGGATAATAGCCCATGTGGTACAAAGGCTATTTTTTATCCATAATCCATACAGGCCAAGCCGCGGGTGGAATTATCATAAAATGCATTAGTCCATCGGTCCATCGATGACCGTCAGATATTTCCTGCTGAGATTTCTGACGATGTAACGCCAGACTAAATCTTAGCCGAAATCGATAAGAAATGTGAACATCATGATTATTGCTTACGTAAATTCATGTGGTATTTTTTTGCTGTACATTCAAAGTGCGACGGATGTAAGAAGCTCAAGGGTCAGGGGACGATGTATATATAATAATGCAGCTTGCAAATGATGCTTATAATGCTGCTGTTGCTAATATTCCTCGACTAAGAACGTTCTTTTTCTAAGTTGACGCCGCGACTGCATAAAACCTCTTTTTATTTAATAATGCACTTCCTTAATTTCGAAATACAATCATTGAGATATAGATTGTATTACATCATTGAGAGATAACTAAAATATAGTAGCGTTTGAATGAGAAACGTTACTTTTACATATTATTTAGAAATACCTATTACATTTTAAAATGATATTTGTTTTAATTTACGTTCTAAATTATTTAAATCACTTACTCAATATATTATTTCGTTATTGCAAATCGATTTTACCTTGACGAATTTTATTTCAAAAGCTTCATTCAATCTTAAAATTAGTTAAAAAATTTTTTAAGAGTTTTCATTTATGACCTAAGTATTGTATACATACCAATTAGGGTTTTTAGATAATGAGGTACTATGTCTAAATTAATCCCTCAGAGTACAGTTACTGGGGGTAATTTGATTACATATCGTTCTGTAAATTAACATTTAGATAATTATTCAATAATCTGACGATATCGCAAATTGACAGTCAGTACTTATGAAATTAACTAGATACGTAATCAAGGACGTGATAAAATTGTTTTGCGTACGCGTTTGTACATTTTGCGGTTTATTTTTAAAGATGAAGCGACACGCAATTATTATGTGATTCGTTGAAGCAAGAATGTCCATAACTGAAGTGAAATTATTATTCGTATTTCAGGCAGATCAGAATGAAATGATAATTCGAATTCATATTCAGGCATTGTCAGAGAGTTATTGCGTTAAAAATGAGAATACGGCTTTACAGAGCCCAATATTATGGTATCCTCATCCGATAATAACAGGTGACTTCCTCCCGCAAGTCGTTCACACACCAAGCGAGCGGACGTCCCAAACTGTGTATGACCTAGAAACGGTCTACACAATTTTGTTTCTCGTAGTTATGCTATATAGGTATTAGGTATATCATTTTAGCTTCGATTATCTAACATATTTAAATATTGCAGCACTAATTAAAATGCAATGAGATGCATGCAGTTCAGGAGTATTCTTCTGTTTTTATATAATATCTTAAATTGTGTTGTTTGGCATTCAGTACCTACCCCCAAAAAAGGCATGAGAGTATGTATGTTTTTAGAAGACGTATTTTTTTAACTCTTTTTTCTATAATTTGCTAATAGTCTTAAATAAATTATGATAAATGCGTGCACTTGACGAGATTAGATCAGATTAGATTTTTTTAAATTAAATAGTCTTCTTCTTTGTTTATTTTTTTTGGCTTCAATAAATATTGTTTTTTAATTTGTTCTCAAAAATTGGTTTCTCTACATAACTACTTAGATATTAGTCGTTGTCAATTAGCAAAGAAAGATTTCAAAATAATAATCACGATGTTAAAAAATACATAGTCGAAATTAAAAAAATGAAGTACTGAATTATTGTATAATTCTAAATTAAAAACTTGAAATTTATAAATTTTCGACTTACCAGTAGTTTCCAAAAAATAAAACGGCACTAATCCGCAGTAATTATAAAAAAAATATCACACAAATAACTAGCGTAAAACTTTTTTACAACTTTTACCGCTTCGATGTTGGGAAAGTCCGAGAGCTCGACACAAACACAGGCGACTGCGGCGCGCGCTAGCGTCTCAGTGAACAGAGCGGCTAGCGGAAGCGGAGCCGCGGTGCCAAACGACCGGTGATTGTGCGAACTACCACTCCGATATTGTCACCGTGGGACTTCAACATACAAGAACGCGTCTCTCCATTGAAGCGACGAGAAAAAACACAATCTCTACCATCAGATGCACAACCAAGTAGAAAGTCTCATCATAATGACCCTGTGTGCCATGATTGATGTTTGATTGCTATGCTATATTTCTGTAGTAAGATAACTTACGTGTCTCGATGATTCGATTTTTATTGCTAATATATATATCATAGATAGAGCAATAAAAAAATTAAGGCTTTAAGTCATTGAAAAAATGTATAGCTTTTCTAAAACCCATCAAGAAACTAATTAAACACATGATAGAAAAATAGAAAGTATTCATTGGAGGACTTAGTACAGTCTTCTAGATTTTCGATTTTATAAATAATACAATTACATAAATTGTATAACAATAATATCTGTATATAATACATCGTTTTGAGTATTGCTTTCGACGTAAGTAGAGCACGGAGACGAGTTCACTTAGATATATCATTTGGATTTTGAAATGTAATGCTCATATTTACGCTACTTGAAATTACATACGTACACTGTAGCAAGACTTCCAGATCACGAAATGCATATTTATTGTACCACAACATGCGCCGACTGTGTTAGCCACACCCTCAATAAGAAGTAGGTAATTAGTGTCCAAAGAAAACTCACATTTTGTACTTTACTTACTTTGAAAATGTAAGAAATTCTCAAGTCGCGAGTATATTGTAATAATTAAGAATATGTGTCCGTCCTAAATAACGTAGCGTTGTCACTTTAGTTAGGATTCGTTTCACGCTTTTATTTAATGTTTACTTTCGCGCACAACAACGATTGAAGTGTAAATGTACACTTTAATCATTATATACGATTTGCTATGCCTTATGTATCGGTGATTATTTAATCATGCCATGTGTATGTAATCGTCAATTAATCGTAATGCCATTATATCCACAAATTCACACAATAATACAAATTTAGTTTTCATGGCTTAACCTGTTCTTTTATTTTGATAGCCGTTGCTCTACATCAACCACCTAATTCTCTTAGAAAAGGGACATGCTTTTCATACATCAACGGCAAATGGATGTATGACTGACCATAAACTGTATGCGTCTCGCTATAGTTCGAAAGCACACTAAATCGGCTCTATGTGACAAACGATAACACCATAATACCCTATTGTATTTCGACACTACGATGTTACAGTATTAAACATTGTATATGTATGTACGTATATAATAATCTAATATGACTGATTACTGTCTAGATTATCTTGGGCTGTTATTTATGAATAATGATGCTTATAGTCAGGGTAAAAAAGGAAATTCTGGCACTTCCATGTCTTTATAACCAGTATGTTACATGATAATAAAATTATATACGAACATTTAAGTCTTCATAATATCGCATAATCGCACTTCTTTGTCGTGGTTCAGTGTACCATACTAATATTTCACGTCCATTTGTCGAGCTCACGTAGTCCCAGTTTTACACCCAATTTGCTCTGGACGGGAAACCCACGGGCGGCGCGGCGTGTGACGCAGAACCCGATGGCTCAGTTACTCGAATCTATACAAATATGAATAATAATATACCTAAAGTCAAAGAGCTTTTTGTTTGTTTGAAAGCGCAGGAAAAAAAAATAGTATATGATAGCCCATTTATTGATTAAGGCTATATAACATCACGCCAAGATGAATAGGGGGACGGAGCAATTGACGGGGAAAATTTGCCCCACTCCTTCTTTCTCTCTTTCATGTGATGTAGACGAAGCTACACGGGTCAGCTAATGGTGTCGTAAAGTCTTTTTTATGCAAATAAAACTATCTCTACTCTGCTACTAGAAGAATAATCTAAAAAATCTTCTAAACTATTTGGTTAACGTCTTGGGGCATCACGATATCACTGTAAGTCGCGTGTTCAACCCCATTTTTAATTGCCCTTTCACACTACCAGATTGTTTACGTGCGAACTCTATTTTAACTCTATAGGGTCATTGTATTTATCTGGCCCAGATCTGACAACCCTCTGGAAAGGTCCGGTGGTCAGGGCTCAGGGCCGCTGAGGGCACGATTTATTTTTAAGTTTTATCGTTAACCTACATACTGTAATCTAGTACAAGGTATGTAGATCTTTAATCCAAACCTTTCTAGAAAACTGGTGCGAAAGACTATTCTATTGTTAATAAATTAGGTTTTGGTTTCGGTTTCATGTGGTATTCAGATTTCAGTGGCGAACGTTAGGATCATTGGTACTGTGATGGGCACCCTAGATTTTAGTCCCTCTTTGCTAAAAAATATATTCGACACTAAAAAAACTCTATCTTTTTCTCCACATAATCAAAAATACGCATGTTGTAAATGTCAGTAAAACTCAGCATGCGTAGATGTACGACCTAACGATAATGCTTAGCGACCAATATCAGGTTTGTAACTATGTCCAACAGCTTGAATCAGGTATTCTCTTTTGTGTGTGATGTGAGAGTTAAAGCCTAAAACTGTATTTTACCAGAACTCTGTTTTATGTAGCTTTTGTATATATGTATATATTCAACCGATAGATGTTAAAATAAAAGTTTATTCATCTTTAGTGTTTATTATAACGCCCTCTTAAACAGCGGCTCTCGTTGTTTTGCTATAATTTAAATATGCTTATTTCAAGTATACCTACCTTATAATGAAATAAAAACAAAAAAGTTAATGGCTCCTTACCGCCTTAGGATCGATTTAAGCCACTCTCCAATATGAATCCGTAACACCTTACCAACCCGTAACACGACACGCAAGACTGGCCAAGCACCTTCTGTATAGTAAACAGAAACAATTTTTCAACCTCAGCTTGACACTTACAGAAATATTTCGCGTGTATAATTATAATTTATACTTAATTTACGGTATAGATCTATCGGATTTGTAGCGATTAGTGGCATCGCATAGTCGATAGTCGATGGTGCCAAATAAGAGAATGCCTATCAAAGTATGACAGTATTTGCCCCAAATAAAAAATTTGTTATATGAATGTCTTGATAGGGACAGACAACGTTCCAGTTTTAGACTAAGAGAAAGTCAGTGGTTCCGCCAATTCAGTGGAAAAGCTTTAGATTCAAACGCTAGACATTTAATTTTACACTAGAGTGTACGATTACTTGGACTATAAGCCACCACAGTCCACAGCTTATCCTCATCTTTTGCCAGGTGGTGGACATAGTAGGTAGTTCCTAAAAACAGGATGCAACTTCGATTTAAATAGGTTTTTTGTTTGTTCTACTGACTACATCTAGTTATTTCTTATATTAAGTCTCAAAGGAAATGGGACTGAATAACAGTACAGATGTACCTACTCTGTTCACAATAATGTTGCAATTACATATCAGGCGCGAAAATTATGAAGTATATGATAATTTTTTCTTAAGTAAACAAGTTAAGTAATGTACATAGTACTCAGTATAACAATACTAAGGTCATAAATACCTGTACCAGGACATGAAATTATTTGTAAAAATGACATCATACTTAATATGTCATCAATTAGGTATAAATTGATGTGAAGAATAGTACTGTAAGGAAGGATATAGAGCAGCTAAGATCTTAATCGGATGTAAATCGGTCCTTTAATAGAATATGTAAAGGATTATAACGAGAATTAATAGGAGTAATTTCTGATGATATAATAGTCCCTTGCAGAAACATACTCTCACTAATTACTTTTTATTGAACAGCTTAGTACTATGCTCAATGACCTCAGCAGAACTTCTGAACGTGTCGGTCTTAAAATGAATATGGACAAGACGAAAATTATATTAAATGTCCGTTTTGGGCCGACTCTGGTGAAGGTTGGAAGCTATGTTCTCGAAATGGAAGTGGGTACGACACATCGCTCGAAGAACGGACAGCCGATGGGGCTTGACGACCTGGTAAAGGTCGCTGTAATCCGCTGGATACAAGTGGTGTATGGTCGTCGTGGTGATCCTTGGGGGCGACCTATGTCCAACAGTCTAACGGTTTATGTGATGATTACTTGATTAATAATGATTACTTTTTAAACTGAACTCAAAACTAAATAATGATTCCTTACAAGAAAAACAGTAATATAGAGATGGCGTAAAATAATCTACAGTTTATGATCATAAACGTCGAAGGCCAAATAACAGTCAGTGGCGGATAAGCCACGTAGCAAGAGTAGCAAATGCTACTAATGTAATTCATCATCAACCCAATTATTTTACCACTGCAGGGCAAGGGTTTCCTCTAATTTGAGAGAGATTAGGCTATAGATCACCACGTTAGCTTAGTCAGGATTGGTAGACTTTACAAGCCGTAAAGTCTACCAAGAATCTCTCAGGCATGCAGGTTTCGTCACAATGTAAAAACTTTAAAAACTGTAAATTACATTTTTAAATCGACTCCCTGAGATTTGCGCCACTTCAGTCCAGTGCCTACTAACCTGAATTACAACTGTCTTCTGTGTACCCATACAGGCTTAAGCAGATCGTCGATGTGCAACAAAAAAAAAGTTAAAGAGGGCACAGATCCCTGAGGGGCCATCAACAACTACCCACAATAAGCGATCTCTCAGAAAATAAAAATCTAGGTTCATCGACCAGACTCAAACTCAAAACTCAAACTCAAATCATTTATTTCAATTAGACCAATACAGGTGCTTTTGAATTGTCGAATTTAATTGAATTTAGTTGCACAGTTGCAGCAGGCAGACAGTACGATAGAAACTTACCGATAAGGTTGTCATGCCAAACCCTATAAAAAGCCTTGGAGGTGTCTGGAGCGACGATGCAATCGCTTCTTCTTGTCTCTCGATGGCCTTACCTGAGATGTAGATATCGATCCTATTATTATTTGCAGAGTATGGAAGTAACTGAAATCGGCCTGAGGTTATTAGGGACGGCACGACCCCTTTTTTTAGCCTCTGGCTGCACGCTGGCAAGCTACCATATTTTCGGAACCTGACCAGTTGTCATTGAGAAGCGAAAGAGGCGTGTCAATACAGGAGCTCGCGTAGGTCTTGAGCACTATTGCTCGGTTTTCAGGGCGCGAAGATTCCACAAACAAAGAGGTGAATAAATTCGCTTTCTGCAGAGAAAGCTAATTATGAGCTAATGAGTTATTAACATTAAGTCTCGTCTGATAGATTAGGTAATCTTATTAAAACATTGACTATAAAAATCATTAAAATTTACATAGAAACAGTCATAAACAACTATGCTGTGACTTTGACAATATAAAAAAGTCCGATGTCTTTAAAATAAATAACATATCATCACGTCTGTCGTACACACACATTTCGCCTGTATGTTTTATGTGCCATGTTATACGAGGCGAGCCTACCATCAGCCAGGTACGGATCCAAACTTCGAACTACTTCTGAGAATTTTCTAAAATAATTCGATAACACTGCTCTATCTGGGAATCGATCCCAAGACCTCTTGCTCAACAGTCGCACTTACGACCACTAGACCAACGAGGGAGTCAAATAACATATAAAGTAAATCAAAGCAGTACAAATAATAAATATACCTATGTTTTAACTGTCTAGCAAATGAGAAATTTATCGATTATTCAAGATTTTTCACTATCAATATTATGATCAAACTCCTGACAATTGTAATATAGCAATAGTGGCTGACATGTCATTGCTCTCATTTTATGCGGATAATTTTTGACCACTTACTATAAAATTAATTAATGATAATTAATTGTAATCGTTTCAGTACTGATGGAGTTCCTGTTTCTAAAATCAGTGCTCCTCAGTTTGACATTAACCTTTACATTACAGTTACTTCGTAAATTGTTAGAATTCGTTTATTCCCATATGTATAAACACGTATTAAAATAATCCTAGACAGTGTCTATCTAATACCTATCTTACAGTCGTATGGTACTAGATTAATGATTTGTTTCTCTACGGTTTCCGTAAAGTCGATTCATCATCTTCATCATCATCAGCTATATTCGTCCATTGCTGGATTTAGGCGTCCCTTAATGTCCGCTACAAAACTCGATCTTCGGCGATCAATTGATATGCGAAAGGACCTTCCGTACAAAAATATAAAACTAGATTTTTAAATGATCAAATATGTTTATATTGCGAATCAACTTCAAATCAAATCTATAATTTCTATGTACGATAAACTTTAAAATTCTTCTTCCTTGCCCTCTATAATATATCTAGCACTATAAAAATAATCAATAGATCTTTGATTGACATTGACACTGGTGACAAATGACACTACACATTCCCATTTTGACATCACATTTCATTGCCGTGGCTAAAAAGTGGTGGTTACTGGTTAGGTATTGGATATTTAGAATTGTTGTTTCGTATTCGTGGACTGTGGATGTTTGTCGTGGATTTCGTGAGTCATTTGGTTTAAATAAAGTAAAGCTCGCCGGTAAAATAATTAAATAAACATTTATAGCCGGTGTTTCCATATCAACAAGTGATTCGAATATGTCCCATTTTAAGTTGGTATCGTCTACAAAGGCGTCCGATGTGATTCCAGTGAACAAATATGTGTCGCAGAAGACCGGTATCACTGTGATTATTGCGGAAGTTGAAGGACCTCTAGTCAACGGATTCTTTTGTCTTGGTAAATGTTCAATTATAGCCAAAATTTGTCCAATAAAAAAAATAGATCCACCCACTTCCAAGAAGTCCTCTGAATTTTCACATTAGTATATGGAATTTATTTCTTATAAAACGAAATGTTTCGAATTACTTTTTAGCGACGGAAGCTCACGATGATGATGGATTACCACACACACTGGAACATCTTATTTTCCTGGGTTCTGAGCGATATCCCTTCAAAGGTATCCTGGACTTGTTGGCTAACCGATGTATGGCTCAGGGCACCAACGCCTGGACTGACACGGACCACACATGTTACACTGTGTACACAGCAGGAGACGCTGGCATGTTGACACTGCTGCCCATATACCTAGACCACATATTGAGGCCTACACTCACCGAAGAAGGCTTCATCACTGAGGTACACCATATTGATGGAGATGGTGAAGATGCTGGTGTTGTGTATTGTGAAATGCAAGGAGGAGAGAATACTGCTTACAGTAGGTAAGACTAAAGTCTCAATGTTTCCATTTCAACTTTTTGCCATGTTTGTTTTCTCTTATCTACCTATATTCATTGTTGTGGGTTGTCATTCTAATATTAATCTAATTAGAAAGTAAGTTCAAAATTTCACCAAAAAATAGGTACTTAAATATCTTAGAAAAATCTATCTTTGTTTTTCTTAAAAACTGCTTTGTAGACACAAAACCAGAATTATATAGTATTTATTACAATAGCAACAAATACAATAAATAATTATATGTATATATATCCAGACATTATTATACAGCACCATCTTGTTCCGAGCTAAGCAACAAGGCTCGTGTCACAAATATGAAATAGTTGATACACTACATAGTTTTTTTTTCCTAAATACATACAACTTTTTACATAGAAATAGCCATGACTCAGGTAAAAATGTCAATGCTCAGCACAGAAACATGCACAGATATGGTAACAATTTACCATCAGGGGATCATAAGCCTGTTTGTCACACTAATGGTATAAAAAAGTGTTACGCTTAATATTGAGTGTACCCTCATATCGTATTGTACAATAATATATTTAGGAGTACCTTGCTTTTGTTATAAAAAAGTGTGATTGTCATTACTACGGACTACCTAGTGCCCAACATGTATTAATAAACAACATTACGAAACTATTGTTTTATTAGACATAATAAAAAGAAACATTTTAAATAAGACTGCTGATATTCTAATATTTGTACTAGGTGTGAGCTACAGTTACTGCGGTCAATGTACCCTGGCAGTGGCTACTCATCTGAAACTGGTGGCATTTTGAAGAACCTGAGGACATCAACTGATAATACCAAAGTGAGTTGAATAATATGATTTGCATCAGCTATCCAAAACAGTCCATAACATTCCTTATTAGAACTCGTGTGTGAATTATTTCTAAAAAAAAAACTAAAATTCATTTTTTTTAATATATTGTAGAAGCTCCTTCTACATAATTACATGATAAACACTTTAAAAGGAGTTTTATTTTAATGTCTAATATTTGCGACAATTGTAAGCAAATGAATAGAATCCTTTAGTAGTGATTCCTAATTATTACATTTATTGTTTTAGGTGAGAAACTTTCACAAGAAATTCTACCGGGCTGAAAACTTAACAATCATCTTAACTGGTCTGATAGAAGCAGATGATGTGTTTGCAGCTCTAGAGACGGTGGAAAATGACATCATCGCAAAGGTAAGCAAGCAAACTGCATCATTATTAACAATATTTATGACATACAATAAAGGTGCATACATATTCCATATTAATATTTTTATTACTGTTTATTTAGTGTCTGCTTGCTATCGTAATCATGTTTGCAGAGCCAGGTAGCAACCATTTAGTTGAATTTGTAAATTAGTTTGGAGTATAAAAAAAAAACATTTTCACACTATCTATCATACACTTTTTAATGTTAATGAGAAATATAAAAGTTCACCGAGGTTTTTAATAACAAAATCCATTATTCATAACTAGAACCTACAATTTTGAAGTAGTGATATCAATCTAAATTACAGTAATGTAGCACACAGTGATGTACTCAGGTCAAATCAATAATATCCAGGTGGTAATAACAAGAAGTCTGTATGCTTAAATTTTTCTAACCTTGATAATATGTTAAACGGAAGTTATCAATTGTACTATACAATTAATCGGCTATTCCCAAAGTTTTATTATGAATAAAAAATTCAGTAAATTGAGGCAAATTATAGCCCTGATATGCTTTTATTTAGAGCAAAGGTACAATTTATTTTATGCTCTCTTGAAAATTTGTACAGGAGTTTACAGTTATGATTCATGTGATATATTTAATTCATCTAGCAATCGCAGCCACAGCAAAATACGCTGAACGTTTGTTCTGGCTGCAATTGCTACCAGTATTGCCACCAAGCCAAAGATGTTGTAAGAGAGAGATGGCGCTATCTCACTCTTATCACTTAAATAAGACTTTAGAATGTGTGTCTTCGTGGTTTTACGGTGTATGATTGGACGGATGCGTTTGAAGCAGACGCAAACGCGAACGAATCGCGAACTTTATAAACATAACGTTCCGATTTTGAAATAAGAATTATTTTTCTTATGCAGAGATTTATCACGCACGTAACCGGTATTTTGGAGTCTTCAGGTATCTCTTTTCAGCCTTTAAAGTCTACTCGTTACATCGACGTCGGCTAGAACCAGACACCTACAACTATAATACTTAATTGTATTTGTTCAATTACCCAGGAACAATAATGATCAGTGAATTTGATGAATCACCTACTGTTAATATAACTGTTTCATATGTTTGTGTAGTCGGTGTTTAGTTTATTAATAATTTAGAAAATTACTATTAATAGCATAAGTTTCTATTGTAAAGGTCACCATTGTCTTGAAAAAAAAACATGTTAGTTATAGGTCAAGTGTAAATTACTAATATTGAAATAAAACTACGGACGGCCAGAGACTGACCATGGATTCTGTAAGTGATACGTCGTGATTGAATAATATCAATATACCGCGATAAAATACGCATAAAGCAGTTTTATTTCAATATCTAGTGAGAAATTCGTGCAAGTATATGAAATCTATGTAAATAGGACATGCGGTCCTGATTTAGATCGATTACATAACGAAAGTGTTAGTTAATCCATCACCTATTTCGATATATAAACTTCTAAGGCCTTTATAATTGTTCAACATACATCACACTTTTATCCTCGGAATTATTAAGCTATCCAGACTTAGCTGGTAAATTTTAAGTAACAAAGAACCTAATATAGCCAATCTTATCAAAAAACGCATCAGCGACGTTATACAGGTTGTTAAATAATTTAACCAATAACTTAATACAACAAAGTTCATATTAATCAAGGTTTTTGAAGGCGATTATACTAGACTGAAACTGGTATGACGTATACGAGTATTCTTTCGGTTAAATAATTAGATTCACCTTAGCTATAAAGTTTAATAAAAACTGTGTTAATATCATTATTAGTACATAGGATTTGAAAAATAATATACAGGGGTTTTGTACGATTAAAATGATCAACTTTTGTGGTAGACCACTTTTAACCATGTAATATATAAAATTCTTCTGTCACGGGGTGCGTAATCGAACTCCTCCGAAACGGCTCGACCGATTTTGATGAAATTTTTTGTATCTATGAAAATCGGCCAACATCTATTTTTCATCCCCCTAAATGTTAGGGGTAGTCCACCCCTAAATTTTTTATTTTATTTTTTACACAAAATATTTTTTTGTATTTTTTTTTAGATTTGGCATTAAAAAATACATACAACCCTAAATTTTCACCTTTCTACCACCAACCCCTAAAATGTGGCAAAACAATGTTTGCTGGGACAGCTAGTTTACTTATAATATTAAAGGTCTACCGCAAAGTTGGCTGATCGCTCGATGTTCAGCCATTCTGTGGTGCAGGTGACATATTAATTGATTGTAGAAGGAGAGCGAGCCTTTAGAAGAGTGGGTCAAACCTTGGCAGACCATTCCTGCGACGCCAAGTTACGGCGAATACCCTGTGCAGTGGCCAGCAGACGCCGAGGACTGTGGTCAGGTATGTTTGTCAGTCAGGGCGTAGTGAAACACAGCTCCCACTATCACACGAAAGAGAGATAAAACTGGCCGGTCTAAAGGCTAGAGGCCGTCCTCTCCACAAACGTTAGCGAAAATTCGAAAAATGACACTTAAATGTTTATATATTAATACATAAATATGTATGTAGACATAGAAAAGTACAAAAACGAGTACCTAATGTCGCCGGTGCTTGTCGAATCTAAAGACCAACTCTTCCTGTGGAACTTAAAAGATCATAACAAACGGCACATCTGTTATTGTTCTGTGTAAGAGTTATATTAAAATATTTATCGTTAAAAGGTGAAACAAAATATTCGATTTTCAATCAATAGCATGTCTTGTTACAGTAATATGTAATTAGCGTGCACTGAAATTGATTTAAAAACTATCAATCTCACATTATTCTGTAATTTAATTTATATGGGACTGACATGTTCTGGTTGTAGAATAAAATTCCCTTAAATAATAAAGATTAAAAAAAATAAAAAATATAATAATATCGTCAAGTGTACATATTTGATCGCTGACTGCATTTTACGTATTGTAGGTTGTATTTGGTTGGCGGGGTCCGCTACTAACAGAGGAAAACTCACTGAAGGATCTGACTGCGTGTGCGATCCTGTTGCGTTACCTGTGCGACACCGCCGCCGCGCCGCTTCAGCGCTGTCTCGTCGAAATTGAAGATGCACTGGCTGGAGACGTAAGTCAATACTTGTGCAGAATCGTATTCCTTAGAAACGTCCGACACGGTGCCTTTTTCTCTTGAACTTATTAAAATTATTCAGTATATTGGTAAAATTATAATATTAGTCTTTTGGTATTAGCTACCTATAATTAAATAAATTCGTTACATCAACCCTTGACTTTTCCCCCTACTGGGAATAAGTCTCCTCTTAGGCTTAAGATTAGGCTACAATCCATTACAATGATTACTGAAAATATATCTTCATGTCACCAAGATATTTTTGATCCTCCTTCTAAGCAAGTGATAATAAATTATAATTAATATTCTCGTACTTTACAAAAGTCTTGGTAGTCTTTTTAATAGATAGTCTAGTTACACTGTTTACTTTAATGTGTCCCATTCTTAACAAAGACCTCCCCTTTATTCGTCCATCTCTAGACCGCGTGTAGAGATTGGATGCAATGTGCATTACAAGTATCCATTATTTAGGTATAAAATAAGTATTATTACGTATACCCAATTTCTTACAGATATCCTACAACCTAACAGAAAACATAGCATCGTTGATAAAAATAGAGCTGGAAAATGTTCCCGTGGACAAGCTGGAGGCAGCTCGCGATGAGGCGTTGAAGTGCTTACGGGTTGTATGTCTAGGTGAGGATTCGCTGGACATGGAACGCCTGCAGCGGCTGATAAAGAAGCAGCTGCGGGAAGCCATCGCCAGCTTGGAGTCGGATCCGCATCATGCTGTGGCATTCCGGTGCATCGGAGACGCTCTATACTCGCAGAATGAACATAACGTAAGTACTAAGTAGTCTATCTTATAGAATTACTGATAATAATGTTACGACTAAGGAAGATTTTACCCATCATTTCAAGTTTTGTTTTATGAATTTCAAAAGTATCAACATGTATACGGTAGAACGGATTAAATACTTTACCTAATTAGAATTTATGATTGAGGTGATGATTTTACAATAAATGAACAGTGTTTCTTTCTTTATAACTAAGGATACTCGAACAAGTTTTCAAACAAAAACATACTCAAAATCAGCGCATTCATCTACGCATTAAAACACAAAAACATCTGACTTTGAATGTGCCTTTCTAACCTTTTCGGTCAGAAACTCTCAAAGACACTGTATTTCTGCTGGACTCTAAAGATTCCTCCAGATTAGTAATAAAGAATTAGACCACAAAAACAAATTGGTGCATAGATATAGTGGATGCGAGAACACTTGCATGTACTTGCGTCCATCCTAATCCTATCGCATAGTTATTATTGCTGGAATCGCTCACTCGAATTCTTGAAAATGTAGTATTTATTCCATAACATATAGCACAATATTTAATTCGATATTATCGATCACGTAATAGTAATAAATTTTTATAAAACAAATTACTCAGTATCTGTTACTGAACAATTTGTTTTTGCATTATAAAAGAAATGGTATAAAAAGAAGAGATAAAAAGAGTGAAAATCTAATCTATTTTCATCGTGATTCCATGAAAATATATTAGCTCCATCCATCATAAATTGTAATAATGGACATTTTCCAATTTGTCAAACAATACTGTTTACGGCAAGGTCCGATGAATACTTATTAAATAAACACGTGAATGGTGCGTTGCACGAGAAATGTCATAAAGTGAAATCGCTTCCGATTCTTATATGACAAACGTAAAAATCATATAAAAAAAACCCCGACACAAAATTTAAAAAATTGTAGCCATGGCCATTTTGAACCGATTTTCATCAAACAGCTAAAAACAACTTTCTTAAACAAAGAAAACAAAATTAAAATCGGTTAATCCGTTCGGGAGCTACTACATATATACCATTATACACCAAGGATGTGATGGAGCTCCGTAACCGTATCCGTTTCACAAGTTTCGGATAGTTTCCGTATAAACCCCGGAGTCTAAATAAAACGACATATTTGGACATTTTTTATCAAGGTAGGTTCTGTAAATTCTGCAAAATGTAAACGTGTGATATAAAAAAATCCGGAAACGAGATGGCACTACTTCACTAAAACTTCATCTCATCTCATCATATCCGTAACCGAAACTAACGGATAAGCCGAATTAATTACATATCCGAAACCGATATAATTTAATTCCTATATCCATATCCGTATCCAGATCCAAAATATCATATCCATAACATCCCTACCACACACATACAGACACGTCAAACTTATAACACCCCGTCATTTTTGTATCGGGGTTAATGACTTAGTACGGATTTTATCGGGGTATATATATTTTTGAAGTGTAATGGCCACAAGCAGACTTAACTTAAAACACTTTTTTGTAGATCTTTTAGAATATAATTATGTGTTACGATATGATGCAATAATAAAAACTCGTACATCGTTTCATTCCAGTTCGTCTCGCGCATGAACCCTCAAAAAGACCTGGGCGCTTTGCTGGAAGCGTCTCCGGACTACTGGCTAGGTCTGCTGAAGAAGCACTTCACTGATGACGTCGTCATTATCATGGGATCTCCCAGTATTGATCTGCAATCCAAGTACGTGTTCTGTCAATGTATGAATAATTTACTAGACCATTTATACTTCATATTCGCTTTTTTATTATATGACACCTTCTAATACGCCTTACGCAATGTTTTAGATATTTTGAAGTATTATTTATGTATATACTTACCTGTTTTTACAGTCTTGAGATTAATATTATTACAAATAATTAAACTTTCTTTTAATAGTCTAAACAGAATCTGAATTAACTCTGTGTTGAATTATTTTGTAATATGATTATTGGAAAAAAGGGTAAATAAATCCTGTTAACGCAATTAAGATAAATTACATATGTCGATCACTTATTACGATTTATTAATTTGAATTTTTGGACGACCTCTGTGGTCTAGTGGTTCGAATACCGGACTGCTGATCACGAGGTCGTGGGTTTGATTCCCACTGGACACAAATATGTGATGAATATAAGTGTTTGTGTTCGTCTGGGTGTTTCCTATGTATTATAAGTATGTATTTACAAAAAGAAAGTATATTAGTATTTATATCCATTGTCTAGTACCCATAGTACAAGCTCTGCTTAGTTTGGGACTAGATGATGTGTAAAATGTCACAGAATATTTATTTATTATTAAGTCAATATTGATATTATTAAGAATGGCAGAAGAAGAAAAAGCCAGGCTGGAAGAACAAAGGACGCAACTCGGTGAAAGCGGACTGGCTGAGAAGGCGAAGCAGTTGCAAGAAGCTATGGCCTTCAATGAGGTAATCTTCCGATAATTATACATGATTCAACATAGCTAGGGAAATTCTAGTTAATTGTAGGTTTATGAATAATTAATTAATTATTGCATTGGTTTGTGTCGGACATTCAAATAAGTTTATGTGCTGGTAGTTTCCATATTAATTAAACATGCAGTTAATTATTAAGAAGAACAGTCGTGTTTTAAATACGATTTGCTGTCAGAATCAATACTCTACAATATGTTGCATAAGGTCATTTAAGAATTATGTCATTAGAGCATGGCTATTTACAATAGTTTGTTTTTTCGTTAAGAAACATTCGATTTATCTTGGACGAATATGGTTGAATCCAAAAATTATTATTTTTTCACACATAATCAAAAATGTAGTGAAACTTATCTTGTTGAAAAAAGAATCCTCAGAAAAAGGGCAAAATCGACATACGACCTAATTCGCAAAATAACTCGCTCTTAAAAATACAATTTTCACCGAATGACCCATTCTTAAGCAACCTATTCACATCATCATCATCATCATCTTCATCTTCATCATCAGCCCATATTCGTCCACTGCTATTCACATAATGACTTCTTAAAAAGTCAAGTATTACCTTTAACATAAACATCCGTTTCTCATTATCAGCTGACTGATCTGCTGTAAAGCAAAATGTCAGATTGATGATTGATATCATTACACCTACCGCGATATATTTCCATGAAACTTTGTTTTATTTCAATGTCTTTTATCCGCGTGATCGTAAGAAATCAATACCCTATTGTTAGTTATATTGCACGTTTAATTAATACATTTAATTATAATAGTAATATTGTTTCTATAAAAGCATTTGTTTGTTATCACGCGGCAATGTTCAAAAAATTGGCAATAATGAACTAATAAACAAATGAATCAAAGCTCATCAATGAGTTAGTATGTCCCATGTAATAGGGGGTCAGCATATTGCCATTTATCATTGTTGTTGTTTTTTGGCAACACCGCAGGTGTCGGTCGCACTTTTCTTACCTAGTGCGTTTTTTCAAATATGTATGTCTAATTTCTTATTTTTTATTTGACTTTTGCCAGCGTGCTCCTCTGCCGGGCACCCTGGCGTCTGTGCCGGTGCCGCCGTGCAAGTTCAAGTGCCACAACATCAGATCGTGGAGCTCAGACGGGCCACCCTGCCCATACTTCGATCTCAAACGAGTGCCGATCTATACTCGAGTTCACAATTTGAAGACCAACTTCGTATACGTTAGTATATTTTGTTTGTAATTTGTTATATCAATAACTTATTTATAAAAGGTATAATTAATCAAGAAATATACTTTTTTTAAATATGTACTTTCATTGAATATGTGTATCTATTTAGCTACCAGTATCCACCAGGAGCCACGCTTTGTTGTAAATAATATGTATTATTCATCACAGTTTTTGGGCGTTTTTAGGGTGTTGCCTATTTACACAGCTCTACTAAGCGTCTATCATCATATTGGTTGGTAAAGTTGCCCTGAGATGGGATTTAAAGGGAAATATCTATACTAATATAATAAAGTGGAAAGTTTGTTTGTATATAGGCGCTAATCTCAAGAACTCCAGTCCGATTTGAAAAATCCTTTCTTTATAAGAAAGCTATTTAAAATCACGCTACGATCTATATGATCAGAGCAGAGCATCAATAAAAAATGTTGCAAATACGAGCAAAATGTTACCCACTCTCTTTTGTGAATCAGACGAAGGTGCGCCGGTCAGCTAGTTTGATATGTATAAGGTATAAGCAAGCTTAACCTTATATGAGTACCGTATAAAAGGTCCTATAAAAGAATATTTTTCTCAATTTTTTTCAGATTAATCTGATATTCGACACAAGCTCAGTGGACGAGAAGGTGCGCAAGTGGATCCCTCTGCACATGAACGGTCTCTCGGAGTGTGCCGTCCGTCGCGGCGACACGCTCATCCCGCACGAAGATGTCATATCCGCCTCGGAGCAGCTCACTGTCATGTTCAGGAATGATATCGGCTTCGATCGTTCTGGAAACTTCTCTGTGGGACACTTCGGCAACTTTGTGCACGTAGAGACTAGGGTAAGTGGCTCCTTTTATGACTAAAACGCGAAACGGCACTGGTGTCTTCTCATATTGCTCTTAGATATGTGTCAGCCATAATGTATCAGTTTTTATAAAGGCTTCAATGTAATTGATATTAGTATTGCATTATGGAGATTAAGATTAATTTTGAGATAGAGAGTACAATTCAATAGCCCGTTCAGATTTTGACTCGTACAAAGTGTTATTAATTGTTATAATATAACGACACCTTCATTTACGATTATATAAAGTTTAGTAACTGTTTTTAAAAACTTGAACATGACTCAACTCAACGCAACTTACAAAAATACATGTTAGTTACCTAATTTACCTTACTCTATTCAATTACATTTATTTTGCAGTGCGAGCCAGAAGATTATGACGCTGTAGTAAATCATTTGTATGAGATCATCTATTCTGCTGAGATCACGAAGGAAAGGCTGCTCGTGTTCGCACAGAGATTAATCAACGATGTCGCTCAGGTGATTATATATTTTCATTCACAGAATCTTAAGATCCAAGTAAGAGGCCTATCTAAGGGACGATAGTCTATTACCTCTTTACTTTAATTGTTTTCACCACGAGGGTGTCAAACAGCCCGTTTGATGATAAACGATTAGCGTAGGTTATGACAGAAAAGTAGCGCGAGTTAAGGGTGCTCACCCTATAGATATATGCTTTGTCAAGCAAAATGAGGCATAGCAACAGGATTGAAGGAATTTGACTCAGCATTTACTCGACACGAGTATAGAACATTCCAGAACAATTTATGCTGAGATTTACACTTAATTCTTGCACAATAGGTTATTTGATACTCCTTTATAAAACTAGCTTTAAGTAATTTTCCCATAAGATTGTATTCTGTTCTGAGTCTTCGCTCTGTAAACATTTGTAAAACGTATTTTTATTCAATAAATTTATTTTTATTAATAAATCGTTTGTCCATTCCTTGACTGGCGCAGCCGGTAAGTGACCTTGTCGTTTGGGTCCTCTGTGCCACCGCGAATAAATTTTCGGGCACCGAGAAAGCTCTAACGTTCGTCTCAACGATTCAACGGGTCATCGAACAAACAAATTCGTCAAGAGAAGCCACGGCGCAGAGCAAGCTGAACAGATTCAACCATCACAGAAGGAGAGCGGAAAAACTGAGGGTCATGTGAGTAAATCTTTTCACTGTCCTGTCAATTTTCCTTTGAATTTTCCTGGTGATCTTTATATGTGTTGCGTGTAATAGGGATTAGAAAAAGCCCGTCTGGCACGTAGCTCATAGTAATAGTACATAAAGTGATAAAAATCTCACGTTAGCCTAGATATTTTAAGTTATAATTATCTTTAAAAATAAATAGATAATAATGGAAGACATCGTAGTCGTACCCCCGGGAGTCCTGAAAATAATTCCATTATTCAGCGGAGAAGCAAGGCTTTTGTCGCTATTCATCCGTAAAACTGAATATATTATTAATTTATATAGGGGAAATGACATACAAAACGAATATCTTTTTAATGCAATAACTAGTAGATTGAGTGGAGAGGCTGCGAATTTAATTGGAGAACGAGATTCGATACACTCTTGGGTAGAATTGAAACGGGTTTTACAAGATCATTTTGGGGACCCAAGGACGGAAGATTGCCTCGTCCTTGAATTAGAAAGTTTGAAAATAAATAAAGGCGAAAGTTATTTAGATTTTTGCCACCGAATACAACAATTAAGAAGTATTTTAATCGCAAAAATTAACGAATCTAATATAGATGCAGGTGCAAGGTTATCTAAGCAAAATATTTATACAAATCTTTCTATGAATGTTTTCTTGTTTAATTTACCTAAATACTTAGTTAGATTAGTAAGACTCAAGAACGTTTCGACACTGGAAGATGCATTAAAAGCCGTTTTAGAAGAACAATATTTCCAAGAAGTTTACGACCAGAAACAGTCGCAGATCCCCAAATTTAATCAAAGCTTCCAGGGACGAAATAGTTCGCGTAATAATTTTAATTCACAAGTGCCGCCGAGTGCAAGCACTAGTGCATCAAATACGCAATGGTCTAATAACGATTTTAATTTTAATCGTAATTATCAACGTAATGTAATGCAAACACAAAATAGATATAACGTTCGCGATAACAATATTTCAAATAGTTCATGGCCGTCTAGGAACTATAATAGATATCAGAATAATTCTTATCACCAAAATAATCCATTTCATAATAATTACAATACATTGGAACAATCTCGACCGCAATTCTTAGGTCGGCAATTTGCTGACAACGCACAGCGTGGCTCGCAACAAGCGCAACCGACGCCACCGTCCGGATCAGGTTGCAATACCGACGTGACTATGAGAACGGCCAGTTCAAGACGCGTCAATTACACCGATTATAATGATAATGGAAATAACGTGTTACCAAGTACTTCTAATGAGAATGAACAAATAGGAAATTTTTGAATAAGGGCCTCGACACACCAGAGCGAATTAAATTAAATTGTAGTATATTAAATCTCCCGCACATACGTATACCAGAATTTAATGCAATTTTTATGGTTGATACAGGAAGTCAGCGTTCGTTTTTAAACCCGAAGTTAGCGGATCAACATTTTAGTGATTTTAAGCGACTCGAAAACTTTGAAGTAGTCAGCACCCATGCTAGTAGTAAACATAGTGCGGTTGCGTACATACCTTTACCTAGGACGTTTAGAAGTAATGAATGGCACAAATTTTATATATATTGTGTCGATGATAGATACGATGGCTTAATCGGTAGTGATTTATTGATGCAACTTCACGCGATTATTGACATGAAAAATAGAAAGTTAGTCACTAAAGATACTTGCATACCAATTATGTATAGTCCACCAATGCGCGAATTTTATGTGTTACCTCCGCGTAGCGAATTAAGGGTCAAACTTCCAGTTGATTTGTTACACGGTGAGGCCATAATAAATTTTACAGAGTTCACTGATGGAGTTAGAATGCCCACAGCTTTAGTTAACTGTGCACATGGTTATGCAACAACGGTTATTCAAAATTGTAGATCCGAACAAATGGAACTAACGGTTACCAATAGGTTCAAGGTCGAACCACACTTAGGAACTACTTTAGATAATAGTGTTAACTTGAATTTTACTGATAATGATAGCTATAAGTTAGATCAACTGTTAACTGATAATCTCTCTAAGTTAAGAGTCGATCACATGAACGAGGAGGAGAAACAATCTGTTATTAATATCTGCAATGAGTATAAAGACGTTTTCTACTGCGAGGACGTACCTCTCTCATTCACAAACGAGGTAAAACATAAGATTAGGACTAAAAATGAAGACCCAATACATATTAAAGCTCATAGATTACCGCCTACACAAACAGTAGAAATTAGAAATCAGGTAGAAAAAATGCTCAAAGACAATGTCATCCAAAAATCATTTTCACCATGGAGTGCACCGGTTCACCTAGTACCAAAAAAAATTGATAATTCCGGTAAACAAAAATGGAGAATGGTGATAGACTATAGACGCCTCAACGACATCACGATCGATGATAAATACCCTTTACCTAATATCAATGACCTTTTTGATATGTTAGGCAAAAGTATGTACTTCACTACTTTAGATTTAGCAAGCGGGTACCACCAGATAGAAGTAGAAAGAGAGGATAGAGCAAAAACCGGTTTTAGTACACCTTTTGGGCATTATGAGTTCAATAGGATGCCATTTGGGCTAAAAACGGCGCCGGCTACATTCCAGCGCGCCATGGATAACGTGTTGAGAGGTTTGCAAGGTATCCATTGCCTTGTATACCTTGATGACGTCATAATTTTCGCGAAAAGCATTCAGGAACATAATGAAAAACTTAGGGCAGTATTGGAAAGATTTCGTGAAACTAATTTAAAGGTGCAGTTAGATAAATCCCATTTCTTACGGAAAGAAGTGCTTTATTTAGGCCACACCATTACCAGTGAAGGCTTAAAACCCAATAATGATAAGATAGAAGCAGTATTAAAGTATCCTATACCCAAAACCACGACCGAAATAAAAAGTTTTCTTGGTCTAATAGGATACTATAGAAAATTCATAAGGGACTTCGCAAAAATAACTAGGCCCCTTACAGTATGTTTAAAGAAAGGTAAAATTATAGACTTAAATGACGAATATATAGAAAGTTTTGAAACATGCAAAAAACTGCTTACAAATTCTCCATTGCTGCAGTTTCCAGATTTTTCCAAACCGTTTATTTTGACCACGGATGCATCAAATTTTGCAATCGGGGCAGTACTTTCACAGGGCACCATAGGTTCAGACAAACCAGTAGCATATGCTAGCCGAACGTTAAGCGATACCGAGTCAAGGTACAGCACCATAGAGAAGGAGCTTTTAGCAGTAATCTGGGCGGTAAAGCATTTTAGGCCGTATTTATGGGGTAAAAAGTTTTACATCTATACGGACCATAGACCCCTGGCTTGGCTCTATTCGCTAAATGAACCAAACAGTAAACTTACTAGGTGGCGCCTTAGACTGGAAGAATATGATTTTGAGATTAATTATAAGAAAGGGGCACAGAATTCAAATGCAGATGCATTGTCTCGTATAAAAATAAATAATTTAGACATAGATAATATCGTAGTAAATTTAAATGGTAGTAAAATTAGGGAAATAAAGGTTAATATATTAGATAATTATACTGAGTCCATGCAAGTAAATGTAGGTAATGAGGAATTTGTTAGAAATTTAGAAGAAAATAATGACGGGGAAGAAATAATATGCTTATCAGACTCAGACTCAGATAAGTTAAGCGTAGATAGAAAGGAGGTGCCTGTCATAGATATATCTGAATCAGATGACGGAGCTACGGCTCATTCTATATCAAATAGGGAACATGAGGGTATACCAATACTAAACGAAGCCGTAGATACCAAACCAAGACAAATACTTGTCTATATATGGTATAAAAACGAGATTCATGTAAAAGACATTTCTAATAATAATCAGAAAATAATTGAAGTACATATACCAGCTGTTAATAATGAACATTTAGTTAAACAATTTTTAAAAGAGTATATAGATTTTAAGCAGAAATATTTCATTTATTACGAAACGGAAGCATTTAGAAAAGTATTTAGCAATGTAGTAACAGCATTATATAAAAAAGGAACACAAAATTTAATAGAATGTACAGAGAGAGTAGTCAATGTAACAAACGAAGAAGAACAAAGAGAAATTATTATTAAGTATCACGAGGGAAAAACTGTTCATCGCGGTATTCAGGAAACACTTACAAAGCTTAAAAGACACTATTGGTGGTCTAATATGAAAGACACAATCTCCGCTATCATAAATGCATGCGAACAGTGTAGAAAAATGAAATACGACAGAAAACCAATCAAACCTCCAATACAACTTACTCAAACACAAAACATGCCATTTGAAGAAGTTTTCATGGACCTTTTGTACATAGAAAACAATTATTACTTAACAATAGTGGATGCTTTTAGCAAGTTGGCGCAAGCTTTTAATGTACCTAATAGAAGTACACCAGAAATAGTGAAGGCATTAATTAAGTATTTTAGTATCTATGGATTGCCTAAAAAGATAAATAGTGACCCTGGGACCGAGTTCAATAACCACCTTGTTAGAGAACTATTGAGTCTTTACAAAATCGAAATGCATGTAGGGACTCCGAATAATCCGAATTCTATGAGTATGGTAGAACGTTTTCATTCTACGATAATTGAGATTTATAGGTTAGCAAAATACGAAAGAAGTGATCAAGATGCAGCATCAGTGATGACGTATGCCATCATGGCATACAATAACACTATTCATAGCGCGACAAATTTCACACCTTTTGAATTGGTATTCGGACACACAGAATCAGGAAATATATTTGATATAGATAGAGATAAAAATCTTTTACAGAAATTAGTTCAGGATCATAGAAAAAGACTCAAAGTTTTATACGAATACGTTAGTGATAGGATTAAAGAAAATAAAAATAAAGTTGCAGAGAAGAAAGGCGGTGAAAAACCACCAGAGATAAGGGAAGGTGATAAAGTTTACATGAAAACTACTAGGAATCGGAAAGCTAAGGAAATGCCACGATATGAAAAAGCTACAGTTACAGGGAAAGTAGATAGGAATATTGTACCGGTGAAGTTGAGAAAAAGAAATACGAGAGTGGCAATAAAAAACGTTAAACGCCCTCCACAGGTGGTGGCAAGCAGTCTTGACGCTCCTGGTCCTAGCGGAGTCAGCAAGCAGCGTAAACCTGCAGGATATGACTCAGAATCCTGGAATAGCGCCGATACGGATAAGTGCAGCAGTGATTCAGAATAATCACTGGACTATTTTTAAGACGTTAGATTTATTAACTATTGTTAGGTACTTAGATAATAATATTTACCAATATTTTAGATTAAAAGACACGATTTACTCGCAAAATGAGTCACATAGTGAGCTTCTAGGATTAGTACTACAAATAGAATCTTTTATGGAACTTACAAAAGATAGATTGAAACAATTAATACCTAGTAGAAGACTAAGAAGGGGTCTAATAAACCCGTTAGGTTCTATCGTTAAATTAATTTCAGGCAATTTAGATAACGATGACGCTATACGATATAATTCGGAGATTAGTAATCTTAAAAATAGAGAACATTCTATAGAAAGAAAATTTTCACTAATGCAAAAAGCCTTTGATAAATTAGTTAATATTTCAGATGACTTGAAATACAACTTAATTCAATTAAATATTAAAACTTCGCAGCTACAGACATTACGGTATAACCAGACCAAAATACATAATATAGTGAGTCAAATGAACACTCTATATCAAATCTTAAACAACTTTCGTACTATTTATAACGTAATTCAAGAGACAGAGACGGCAATCGCTTTCAGCAGAATACACATACTCCATCAATCTATAATTAATTCTACAGAACTTTTTAATATATTATTAGAAATAGAGAAACATCATAGATTAGTGTATAAGGTAGATAAGGACAGCCTTACAAAGTTAGAAGGCACTATAGTTCTTAAATCTTATTCTGATAATGATAAGTTAGTTTTCGTGTTAGAAGTCCCCTTGTTAGACACGGTCACATATAATTATTACAAGATTATTCCTATACCTATATACAATCCTAGTTCCTTAACAACATCCATAATCATTCCTAAGTATCCCTACCTTATAGTGAATGGATTGAAATACAGACCCGTGTCTACCCCATGCGAGCAGATCGAAGACGATCGAGTCCTCTGTAAGGAAGATAACATTGTGCAATACGCTGATACGACGTGCGTTGAACAAATAATGTTACTGAAAAACTATTCAGCATGCCATAAAAACTTTATTCAAATAGAAGATGTAAGAAGTTACACCATAGCCGAAGGAATGTGGTTACTTTTCACACGGAAAAATACAATACTTACCGAGAACTGCAATAATGAAATTATGAAGTACAACCTGAAAGGAACATTTTTGGTAATCCCCAATAGAAGCTGTGAGACACAAATTGGAGACAAAATCATCAGTAAGGTAGCCGAAAGAAGGACACTCGATGCAAGCTTGCTGCAGAAAGTCGTAAAGATGCCTGAACTACAACAAGAAATTAAGGTAGAAGACAGCCAAGTCGACCTTCGTGACGTGGACCTTAATGATATCAAGGACATTTTAAATAGTGCAAAATACAACAGTGAAAGTGTAGATACAAGTGAAATTTTGGTTACCCAAGACATAAGTGTATGGACAATAAGTATTATAATAATAATGGTTGTAATTACATTAGGATTCATAATTGTTAAATTTAAAGTATCTAAGAAAATCTTTGTACTACGGCAAAATCATCTGAAACCAAAAGATTTGCCATCAGCTGATTTTTCTCTTAGGGGGGGAGGAGTTAAGGGTGCTCACCCTATAGATATATGCTTTGTCAAGCAAAATGAGGCATAGCAACAGGATTGAAGGAATTTGACTCAGCATTTACTCGACACGAGTATAGAACATTCCAGAACAATTTATGCTGAGATTTACACTTAATTCTTGCACAATAGGTTATTTGATACTCCTTTATAAAACTAGCTTTAAGTAATTTTCCCATAAGATTGTATTCTGTTCTGAGTCTTCGCTCTGTAAACATTTGTAAAACGTATTTTTATTCAATAAATTTATTTTTATTAATAAATCGTTTGTCCATTCCTTGACTCGCGCGTTGCCGAACGTGTAAAAACCGTTTAAGTTTCTTCTTCTTGCTCTATAAATACATAGCGGATAGTTTTATTATTATACATATTAATGGCGATCACCTCCTTTTTCTCGTTTTATGTAAGTGAATAAGGCCGAAAATTTCCTCAACCATCATTGACCACCTTCTAGGTAAGAAGAGCGGGCGACAAAATGTTAAACGACGCCCTTCGCGACTCAGTTTACGCCAGGAACAGCAACATACACTGGTGCACGGTGCTGCGGCAGCAAAAGTTCCTGAAGGAGCTGATCGAGCAGCTGAACGCGGGAGGAGACTCCGCCGAGGTGGCCCTCGCCGAGGCGCGGAAGACCTTCAAGAGCATCACACAGGATGTGTGGCTGCATATCGCGTCAGACTTCGAAAGAAATAACCTGAGCGCCGAACCGTGGAGGCATTTCACTAATGCCAATAATATCGTGCCTACTCCGTAAGTTTTTATTAACAGTATTATCAGTTCTATAATAGAATTTTGAATGCTACATAGTTACTAGACCAGATGATGGTATCGCCATTGTTGTATTGTATTCTTATCAACCTTTTTTTTTTAATAACTAGTTTAAGTTGGTTGGATATTTAGTGCATATGTAATTAATTATTTCTCACTGAAATGATGACAAAACCTTTAGAAGGCTAGGGTGGTGGACTATTCTAATCTCTCGTTTAAGAGAGAAGACCCGTGCACAGCAGTGGGTCAGTAATGGGTAGAATGATGATTGTGTTTGGGTCAGTCCGCGGCTGTACTGGGACGCGGAGCTGGTGTCGGGGTGGGGCGGCGGCTTCGTGCTGGGCGTGGGCGGCTGGGAGTCGTGCTGCGTGGTGCAGCTCAGCCCCGGCCCGCGCGGCCACCGAGTGCAGCACGTGGCGCCGCTCATGGTCGCGCTCAACTACTTCACGCAGCTAGAGGTACCGCTCACCAGACTTAATTAAATCCATACGTAATTGTATATTCAAATTTGATTGATTTTTGCCATTATTTTAAAGTTCTTTTAATTTATTGGTTGTGAAAATTTTTATTTATTATCAACCGAACTGAGACAAGACTTTTTTTCCTAATTGTGGTTATAAGAGTACATAATAATATCTACATATTATTATATTTATTTCTATCTGCTGAGCAAGATATCTTGGGTTAGATTTCTAGGCTGGGCAGTGTTGTTGCATTTTTCTATAATATTCTCAATAGCAGCTCGAAGTTTGAATTCGTACCCGACTCGCCTCCTATTGCTTGGAACTTAAACCTACCTAAGTACACTTGCCTAACCTTTCGGAAACGACAGGCGGGTTAGTAGGTTATAATAATAATTTAGTTTTATTCCAGGTTACGTATATAACGCTCACCATTATAATTCTGTCCGCAGGGTCCGATGTGGCGTTTAATCCGCGGATGTGGGCTGTCGTACGGCTACGCGATACGCATGTCGCCAAACGAGGGTAGACTAATATTCTCGCTGTACAGAGCGACCAACGCAGTGGCCGCATACAGTAAAGCAAAGAGTATTTTGGTAAATAACTACTATTTTTTCGTCAAAATTAAATAAGTATTATTATTATATTTTACAAAATTATTAACTACCGTATTATAGGAAAAAGATACTCATTATTTCCAAGGAAGCCTTGCATATGGATGAAGTCACAATTCCAATAGTGAAAGTGTGTTTTCCTTAGTTTAGTATTTTGTAAATAATAAATTGGCATTAGTTATGGATATGCGAAAGAAATAACAGATCGTTAACCATACAACAAACAGGAGGAATACTTAGCCGACGCCAAGTTTGATGAAGATCTGTTCGCGTCGGCCAAGAGCACGGCGCTGTTCGAAGTGGTTGAGAACGAGAAGTGTCCCGCCGATGTTGTCAAACGATCCCTCTTGAACTACCTGTACAGAGTCGCTCCCACATACAACAGGTAACATTTTTAAATAAATATATTTATAATCTCCTAGTCTCCGATATCCAAGATATAGTTCGTAATGCATTTAAAATAGTATAATTCTGATGATGGTTAATTTTATAGCTAGATATTTTTATTTGAAGCTGTGTTTTGCTAAGAATTACCGAAATGAAGATATAGTAATCATTATCACCGTATTATTGTCCCCACTGCTCTTCTAAGTTGAGAGGGATTAAGTTATAGTCCACCTACTGCGGGTTGACGGACTACACACTCCATCGAAAAAATCTCAGGTTCCCTCACGATGCACACATAATTGATCCGCTGAATGCGGGTTGCGCAGGACCGGTCGTCGTGGCGATTTTTGGGGGAGACCTATGTCCAGCAGTGGATATTCAATGGTTGATATGATGATGATGATATTACGATTAATGAAATTGTAATTTTGTTGTGTATCAGGGACCTAGTATGCGCGATATCAGCGGTGACGCCGGAGGAGGCGCACGCGGCGGCGGCGCAGTGGCTGCCCTCACTGTTCGACACCTCGCAAGGGAAGCTGGGGATCGTCTGCCATCCCACCAAAGTCAATGATATGTACACTGCATTTGATAAGTAAGTAAATTTTGAAACATTTAATATTATTCTTTAATTTAAGAACTCGGCTCTTGTCCGTAGAGTAGTAGTCCGTAGGCCACTTTTCTCTATCCTCTGCATCTTGACCCGCAGATACAAGTAGTTTCCTGTTGTGAAGAATAAGATATTCCTGGTGTATCATTTATTTTGCTCGCATAAACAATGGCTTGACAACAAACGAGGGCTGACGATTTACAACCTATCTATTATGTACTGATGCGCTGGGCTTAATATACTTCGCACAATATATTACAGTGCCATGTTAAGATGTCTTGCTAAAGGCGACACTGGATGCATAGTTCTATAAAATTTTGTTCCTTTGTCCACAGGATGAATGTGAAGTTGGACGTGTTCGAATCTATGGAGGCGTCGCATTTTAACAACTAGTGCAACATTAGGTGCTTTTAAGTGTACATTTTATATCTAACACAAAGCTGTTTTATTGTTGATCTAAATGTTACATTTTTTACAGCAATACAACACACGAGTGAAATTTAATTTTACAAAAGTACATTTATTTCTTGTATTGCTTGGCTGTGCGTCTCGTATACTGAAATATTGATAAGTTTATTCATTTTATAAACAATTTTAAAGATCTAATTAAATACGTATATAAATTCACATTTATTTTACTTATACATACCATAGAATTTATATTATTGAAGTGAAACTTTTTTATCGGCGTATGGGAGAAATTTTATAGCAATGTAACGTTTTTCTGTTACGCGCCATCTTTATTTCTGGGTAAGATTTTTCCGTTACGCGCCATATTTATTGAATAGGTAACCATAGCAACATGATGTTTGTTTGACAACTAAAAACTCTACCTTTTCCAATACACCAAGACCATTAATTTGTTTTTCTATTGAGAACTTGCTATTGGTTGAGACATAGACGTTTTGATAAATAGAAGATTAAACTACAATAAATATTGGTTTTAGGAGATATTTTTTTCCTTTTAAATAGGCGATGAATATTTTGTCATCTCTTGTTAAATATTTTCCTGTACTAAATATGTACTTCTGATGTTTTACATCTACCAGATGTCTAGCGATGACTTCTTCTAAAAAGAATTCGTTAAATTGGTGACTGGAGTTCAGAACCACGAGATACCGTACGGAAACAGGGTATAATAACAAAGAAGTCCATTGTTGTGATAATAATTTTAATCACCATTAATGAATCTTAAAGCTATGTATGTCTATACAAAAAATATAACTTAAATTTAGTCAGATAATTAGTGAACATCATTATAAATCATCTCACAACCGCTGCAACATATCCATCATATAATTCGAGCCCATCCATATAATAATATCATTGCTCAACATTAATTCTTTAAATTTAACAGAAATACTGGTTGCCTAACGTCAACAAACTACAGTAAACGTGAAAACCGTCACTCTAAACACGTTTCCTACGACAGTGAATCAAATACACATTGATAAAGAACTTTCTAGCAAATTGAGCTGTCTGCTACGTCCAGCGATTAAATCACAATATAAGTTTTATATCTATTTTAATTATCAACACTTACGAAACAATCTTAACATATTTTTGCCAAATAACCCTTTCTCAGAATTTGACTTTCCTATTAGGTGTTCTTTATCTATAACTCCTTGAATTAAATCTTTAATATTGTGTGGATTATTATAATACTGGTTAATTTGTTAGCAAATTCATTGAAAGATACATGTTACACTCAAAGGTAGAAAAATAAAGTGACCTGTCAGTTGCAATACGTGTCATTGTTTATACTTGCAGTGTGTAGGCCATTCCATCAAGTTATTCCCACCACCTACGACTGGTGAGTTATATATATTAATATGCAATATAAATTACTTGTCTAAACATAATAACATTACATTGTACATGCAGAGATATTTACAGTTTTATAACTTTCTATTCTAGTCGTAAAGAAAATAAGGATTTATCAAGTAACATTAAATTTAAGGTTTACTATGCATATTTGATATGCATAATGTGTAAATAATGCATGTTTAAAGCACCAACATGTGTATATATGGGAAATATATGAAGCATAATTTTGTATAATTTTTCTTTTAGTTTCGTTTTTACGAATCAACACATATTTTATCACTGGCTCAGTGTACACAATCCATAAATCCATACATACAAAATAAATGTACGTGCTTTGAAGAGAGATTTGGTAAATGTTAAAATTACACATTAATTAGTCTAACATTATATTAATTCGCTATGGACACCTACCTGACGATTAAAATTCCCTAAGAAATGAATGACTAATTTACGTTAATCATATTCTACGTAATAAAAGAGGCGGCCCCATTTACATTACCTAACATCTGTAGTTCGTGATATAATATACACCCACACGACGCGCTGATATTGCGTGACCCGCACATTAGCCGAAGTTACAAACTAAATAGGTCCATAAAAAAACAAAGGGCCTTTAGAATAAAGGGTAATAAAACCCAGGTACTTAATAGCAGAGGGATGTAAGTAACGTTAACTATTGAATATGTAATACGAACTACACAGTATAGTGGCGTGGTATGTATTCTAAGCTGTATATTGACTTGTCTATTGACGGACTTCTACAAAATAAAGGCCATTTTTGCATAAAAATTATTGCCTACGTTTAATTAGAGGTGTGTCCTACCAGTTAATTTGAAAGGTCTCTAATTTACTTATTTCTGATCATATTTCGTAAAATTCTAAGGTTTGGATAACATGATAATTAAACTCATTTAAAAATATGAGTCAACTTCCCTATAGTCAATTTATTTACCTCTAATCCTGCTAGTGTTTATACGGCATCGTTTATTTGATAAATAGCTACGTGCCCATAGCAGCGGTCGCACGCACGCACATATTGTGAGGTATTAAGATTATAATCTAAGACCTCGAAAATGAACCTTAACCTCGTCGCGCTCTATCCATGTCTGCTATAACAGCTAACTTGCCATATAACATACCCTAATTAACTGGCTGAAGCCAGAACTTCAACTTGAACATTTGACCGGCAAATGGTTGCTCTTCATTTAATAAAAATAATAGAATTTATTAAAATACAGACGTAACTTTAAACAAAATTGTTATCTAGCTGCACACCTTCGTCGCGACGTATAAAATATTGCACCGTTTCTCATTGTCTCGATGCTTCGTGCTGTAGTGTTGCTACGCACGATATTTGGAACCTCCTCGCATTAGGGCACGAACATAAAGCCTCTAGGTGCGCATGGTTTAGGCTTGTTTACATCATGTTGGTGTCTATTGGCGGCGCGTGGTTGCGGAGTGCGTCGCGTATGTAGCCGCCTATGCTGCCCTCGGCGACCAGGTGGAAGAAGAACAGATGCTCGAAGCTCTTCAGCGAGATGGAGCGCAGCGCCGGCAACCGCAGCAGCAGCGCCGCGAAGCGACCTTCCTCCGACCCGCGCGACCGTCGGCAGTACTCGTCCAGGCAGGAAAACATCTGCAAAGTTAAAACATAAAGATACCTTACAACATCTGAACAAAGCAAAAGTTGATCATTTACATTTCATTTATATCTATAATTAGTTGCGAACCTTTACAGAATAATTTAACTATTATATATATGTACAAATGGTGTGTTTACAACAACAGCGACGTTAATTAAGAATTCAATATTCATAGCTTTCAAATGCCAAGAACCAGTCGAGTGGTAGATACGTACGTAGATAGAAAACACTAAGAGCAGACGAGGGTTCCTTACAACGAACAATTTTCTTGCTTGTTATTATTAAAATAACAATCGTGTATTTCTTATAAACGAATAACTTATTCAAATGGACTGTTCAACTCAAAGTCCACTGGTGTTTTCTTCAAAAGGCCATTTCAGACTGACCTAGATCGTCACACTTACGTATTGTAAACAAAGACTTTAAAAGAGACCTTCTCTGAGTTTGTTTATGTATTTCTTCTCAGATCTTAAAATAATCATATACATTACTTGTAAAAGTGTGTTTAAAATATCCATTTACAGAAATAACTACCATTTCATTTTTCGTTTCCGTAAAAAAAAATGGTAAGCCGTTTTTATAAGGGTCATATCATTTCAAATGGAACCCTAAAGGGTCAAATGTGATATGACAAACGCGTACTCATTGTCATATGATTACAATGGACGTCGAACGTCGCGAAAATGACGTTGTAGCAAACATTTAAATTGTATTCAAATTGTGGTCAGGTGTAATTTGAAATACAATGCATGCAAATTACCTTTTCTCGTAAAACGTCGATTTCTTGCCTGTTCTTCAGTCCTTTTACATCTGAAAAAATAAAAGGAAAGCAATTTGAACATGTTTATTTATTGTTTTAGCACACGTGAATAAATTTGTTCGAATTTTATTTATGTTGCAGACCGTGAAAGTATACAACTGAGAGTAAATATAAAACGCAAATTTTACTTACTCCATAATATGATTATTCGGTTTCAATTAAAGGTACATTTATCGGAATTCGATTATACTTAATGGGTTATTCTTGAGTGCAAGGAAAGTTCTCGAAGAAAGAAGAAAGCATTTTCAAATCTACTTTAGATTTTTGGCATTGTATGTATTGACATACAATGTTTTTACAAAAATATTTCAATGTCAAATATTCGCGTAATTGTAAGAAATTAGATCTATCCTGATTTATGAATAAGGGTAGTTGTTTTTTTTTATCATGTTTACATTTCTATATTTTTGCAAACTCTGCATAACAATGTATATCAAGATATTTTATTAATGCATATTTGGAATTCTATATGTACAAACTTATGTGAGTAGGGTGTAGCAGTGGTTAATACGTACCGGGGTTAAGCAGTATGATGGCCTTGAGCGCGACGTACTCCGCCTGGTCCATGCGCAGAGTGCGCATCTTGAGCGACAGTTCCGAGAGCACGCGGTCGAAGATCTGCCCCACGCCGGCTTGCAATGCTGAGTTGCGGTGTAACGTCATACCTGGAATACATATTATTTTATATTAACCTAGTAGTCATGTTGCAACAAGTCTAAAATTAAATTGAATTACGTCGACATTTGGCAAAAACCGAACGTCCGTCACATCCCAACGTTTTTTTCTGAAAAAAGAAGGCATAAAGTCTCTCCATAAATACGGCGGTTTCATTTTTATACTTTGAATTACTATTGCTACATGTCAGCTAATGCGATTAAATATTATATTGAAAAATAATAGGGATTTACTTGAAAATACTAAATGTGTCTTTCTAGAAAGAATTAGGTATTTCAAAAGTATAATATTACTAATAATTATAAAAGTATTATATAATGTTTTGTTCATATACCTACTTGCTACTTATTAAAAAAGGCATTTCTTGTTTATTAAAGTTTCAAGGGATCCATTAGTTTAATAGTTCAAGATATCTTTGAATAAATTTTAAATTTAAATAATTAACACATACCAATTACAGGTTTATTTCCTAGATAGGAAAGGAACGTGTAATTTTGGCTATTTTTACTACTTTAGGTGCGAACGCTATGTAAATGTATAATGGTAAAAAATATATATTAGTTACGTACGTAAATAGGGAACCTTGAAAATAATTTAACTTGTCCATAATAATATAAAATCTAGCATATTCAAATAATTGTAATCATGACCTTAAACGCGAAACACGTAATTCAAGGTCTCGTACCGTAAAAAACTAGTGTGTCAGCACGTACCAGTGATATTTAATATTCTCAAGTTTGATAAAGTTTATTATGCATAGAATCGTGTTCTGAAAGTCACTCACCTTTAGAAACCAAATAGAAAGGAAACTAAATCATAAATCACGTGAAAGAAAGATGCTTCCAAACTCAATTCTAAGTTAAAAACACCACAAACTTACAAAGAAATAGAAAGAATACAAAGAAATTGAATAAAATTAGGCCATACTCGTACATAGTCCTAATTTAAAATATGATGTGTACGTAGTTACGTAGTAACTTCACAAAGGCAAGCTAATCTATAAAAGGGCTTTATATTATTTGTGAGATACTGATATTTGGTCGTCCAAATAGTATTTTAGAAGGAAAGAAAGGAATTATAACTCTACTCTACTCTTATTAACTCTTAAACTATAACGGCCAGTCTACAATTATAGCTGAAGAACACTGTTCATGGACAGAGGACATTTTAACTTGCACCGCTTGCACGTGCACTTCTCGCAGACATATTCAAAAGTATCGATATTTATTTGTTTATTTTATTTAAACTATGTTCTTAAAATGCAGGTGAACTGTTCATATGCGTGTATGCAGGACTAGACTCACACAGTGCTCATTACATGTAAGCCAAAATTGATCCAAGCTACTCGAATAGCGAGTTACAAACCTGGCATGAGGCACATGAGTTGCGGCGGCGATGTTGTCCTGTTTCCCGTCCCGTCCATGTTCTCGCGTTCCTCAGTCAAATACTGTAATATTTTCAATATGAACAGATTAATATTACACATCATGTAAAGCAAGACATTAAAACTTTAGGCAACATTAATATGTTGGAAATCGAACAAACAATCCAAGAAATATATTGATTATTATTTAACGATTAACATAATCTAACGAACCTTCTCTTCTCCATAAGGTCGAGTTCAAAAGCTTATATGTATATGATGTAGGATTAACATGGCTTCTAAAATAAGAACATTATATTGAATATAATATGTAGAGAAAAAGTGACCAGAAAACTTTGTACCTTTTTTATACATATTTCGCACAAGGAAGTTAGTTTACAAAGTACATATATTATTATATAAAACAACTCTATACTGATTTTATCGTTATATAATCATATTACATATTTATCACAAGGAAATATAAATTAAAAAAATACAAAACCATTTAATTTTATGAATTAAGTTTGATTGGCGACTACTGGAATTATTAGTATAATATTCCATAAAAGAAACGCCCCCGGGTGGGCTCGAACCACCAACCTTTCGGTTAACAGCCGAACGCGCTAGCCAATTGCGCCACGGAGGCTCGTGGTAATCGCTCCGAAAACGGCTAACACATGCTACCGGGCGACATAACGTGTCATTTACGTTTTGATGTTGTTATCAGGCGAATTTTGGCATTTTTAGTAATGTAACAGTGGCGATTGCTCTATCGACATAAGCTGAGCTCTTAAATTAATAATAATAACTAGTATACTCTGAAGAAGGACCGCGCAGGTATAGCACCAGAAAAGAGTGATACATATTAATGATGTTCTTCGAATTTCTTTTCAATTCGATTTTCTTTTCTACACTTAGTGAGCGAGACTTACTACATATATACGACTAAGTATATGATCGCTTAAGCTTTCGATTTTTTTTTTCATATAATAAACTACCAGTCGCTTCTTTAACTACAGAGCGGACACAGTTGAGATAGTACTATCTAACTTCTAGTCTACTCCAGCTGACCTACTTCAGAATTTGCCAGTAATCCAATATACAGCTATACTAACTTCCATAGACCGCCATGCGATGGCGAACAGTAGCAGCTCGTTCCAGGATCCCTTGATGAGCAGCGTCTGGTCCTCTAGCTCAAGCTGACTGAAGTGAGGGATGTCACGCGCCCACACCACTAGGGCTGCTATCTGTTTGTTGCCTAGAACACATGAAATTAGACCTTAACACCAAGCTTCAAAACACAAAATAGTAATAGTAATATTTTTTTATACTTCTATATTCTTCATCATATTTTTAAAATCGGTCAACCAATTTGCATTGTACTTTAAGGGGATAGCGTCGTTCCTATGTAAATTGTCTCCCTTTAGGCAGTGTTACATTAATTTTCGAATAAATACTAATCAGTGGTAAATTCTCTATTATTTATGACGAAAATATGTTTCTTAAAAGCTAGAAATATTTTTTTCCTTTTTTTTTAAAGTCACCTATACATATATATCATTATAGGTACATTTGTGTATAGGACCCCGCGAAGTTCAAAGTTTATCGCGTAAAATATAATTTGAACGTAAAAATTGCACGAATATAAAGACCGCACAATAATTAACGACCGCACCTTATACCCAGATTAATATGCAGGTAAGGATATGGCATTTTAAAATATATTTTTTGATTATCATTCATTAACGTAGCTGCCTACAAAATATTTATTTTTGTAGGAAGATAACATATATATTTTGTTGGCTGTGAACAACTTTTCTCTGAGCTCTCAATTTGTTTTGCCAATAATAACAATGTTGTTTTGAGACGTGTCTCGTACTGTCAGAATCTCTGATATTCAAAAATATTATTCTAATCTCGAACGCATCAAATAAGCACATACTGAGTTCAACCATTAATTTGGCGTCCAAACTTAGCTCAATTTAGCAATAAATTAAAACAGAATTACAGCTTAACCGTATGAGTACCCACGCAAATTATACGTGGGACAAACATCGTATAAGTTACGAGGAAAAGAGATTCCAGTAAATTTGCCCAGCTTGAGGAAAAATATGGACCTATAAAAACTGTGAATACAATTACTGTAATGTGGCAGCTTCGTTGCTTTCATTGTACGTTGAAAGTCGACTTATTGTCGTCAACTTAATGCTTGATAAGCTATCGTAAAAAACCCATTGTCACATTAATTTGATAAGATGCGCATTAAAAGAGATAGTAGAAAGTTGCCAGATACATGTGTCGGACTTAAAACAAATAACGTTATCAGCACGTGCACAGAAAGTATATAGTTACCTACCTATTTGGTTGTTATTTAAAAACCTATATGAGTGCATTTAAACAAGCAGATTAAAAAAATGCAGACTCGTTTAACTATGAATACGATACACGTGAAAAAGAAATTATAACGGTGAAAAAATGTCCTTCAGATGGTGTATTGATTATGTATTGCCTAGCGTTAAGGAAAACAGTCTTTCAGAGATAAAAATATTTATTGCATATATGTATATTGCATATTATTATTGCAATTTATGTCATCATTTTTCCTTACAGACATTGCGGCTAAAGAATGCAATAAATAATCTGAAGGACCTACTTCGAATTTAAATAATGCTATATGGGCATTTCCAATTTTTTATCTGTACATTAATATCGATATACTTAGGTACATACATATGAAATATAAATATCAACAGCCACATTAAGATTCAAAGATAAAGCAAAACCCCTAATTAGTATTCCACGAAATCCGCAAGTATAAGGAATTTAACTACTAAATAGTTTTATTATCATGATGCATTTTTTACGATCCTATGTAGTCTGTGGATTTTTAGACGAACTTAAGCCTGTGTTGCAAAAGCGAATTAACATTTTATTCCAAGAAACTAGAATAATAAACTAATTTTCCTATATATTAATTACTATATAATTTTTTTGTTACTTCTCAATTTTGTCAAATTGAAAAGTAACAAAAAAATTGTCCATAGACGTGCCAAATAATTAATATTATGATGTACATAAAAAAACGTTATTCTTTAATTGATAAATGTAAAGAAAAAATTTTTCAGTAATTTAGGATACAATCGAAACATATTTTTTTCTGTAATTTATTCTAAGAAGAAATAAAATAATAAAATGGTTAGTGTGATATGAAAAACATATTGAACATTCTAATTACTAGTGTAATTCACAGATATCCGTATATTATTACCACGTCCAGCTAACTAAAAGAATGCTGTCACAAAAATGTTGTATTATAATAATTCAAGCAACATTGATATTTTGTAGCTACAAATTCTGACGCCATTTTAAACCAGTTTCCAATTATGTATGCCATTGTAATAATGTATTTATGTACATAAATACATATCAACATACCGGAGTTTTTATGTTGCGTGGAATTTTTATTTCTGCGTTTTAATCTCTATTCGCATCATTGTACGTCAGTGATGTACAAGGCGGGCAGTTTTGTGTTTCAGATTGTCATTTTTCCACGATTTCATAAGAATTCATAAGTCCTTCACTACTGATTATATATTCTCTGTTTACTACTCCTATTAGTAGATCAGTTTATACCGAAATAGTCAAATACATACATAAACCTTCAGTTTTCAGAAATCATCATATGATTTTCAGTCCATACGTAATAGATAACATTCAGCGACCAAAAGGCATCAATTTAAGCTGGAAAATACTTTAAGAACGTCATGCAATATAATCAATATTGTGCAAAATCATTCTGAATTGATATATTGTTGTTCAACAGCGAACATGATTCCATTATCGACCGACGTGCTTACGTACCTACGAGATATTGCATGTAATCCAAACTTCACGAAAATTGGTCAACGACACACTAAATGACTGGGTTATTTTTTTCTTTAAATTGACATTAATTAAAACTTGCACAACATATCGACAGGTATTGGAATGTTAATATTATCGTTTCTTAATCTTTTGTTCTTGAGTTATCGTTGCGGATACCAAAGTAGTTTGCACCTTATTTCAATCTAACTAAGATATACATCTAACCCCGACATTACGAGACAAATGAAAGATTTATTATATAATGCATTTTCCTCATTACTTAGATATACTTTGTAGCTAGGTGTTGAAGTTTTGGTCGGTTGCTCGCATCTGGAATACGAAGAATTCTAAATGTGTTTTTGTTGTGACAGATAAATTTTGTTTCAGAAGGTTTAGAGTGTTTATAGACATAAAGTTAACGCAGTCTCTGGAAATTTGTCAGGTGAAACAAACAGTAGACAAAACTTAGAATCCAGTATTTTTTTGCGCTTTATTGCTGTTTTTTATACGCTTAGATAACAGATTCATTACTATTGTTTTGGTTAGGTCTTGGATTTCAACGGTAAACTGCAGTCGCTCTGACGTTCCGTGCTATAGAACAGTAGTATAAAATAATACCTAAGGTGTATTTTGCCGTGGCGAATTGTGTTCCGAGAGGTTCTCATCAAACCATGTAGCGTCCTATAGCCTAGTGCATGTAAACAGGTGTCATGCGCCATCGAATAGATCTCCCATACGTGCAGGTTTATTTTTAAAGATGTTATTTTATTTCTTTAACATATCAATTCGGCCATAGTTATTGTGTTATAATTAGAGTAATTTTCTTACCTATTTGACAGAGGCTGGAGACGGGGGCGCGGAATTTAGGCGGCACGTTGCTGTCGGGTCCAACGCGGAGGAACTGGAACTCTTCGGAAGGGTCTGCTACCAGCGACTCCATCTCCAACAACCTTTCGATTGATAACTCCTGTGGATGAAATAAATCAACAGTTAATTTTAGTATATTACAAATCAACTGTAAAAGAGTATCTTTGGCGTCATTATTCTACAAGATTAATCTTAACGTAGTAAATAAATATAAATAAATATTTATATATATTTACTACGTTAAGATTAACCTAAATTATAAGCTTCTTGAGGCACGAGCATTTATAACGATTATTTATATACTATTAATGTTATGACTGTTTGTTTTACCATTCGCACAACTTCGACGTGTTAGCCCATAATTCAAAATTAAATAACCCCCTGGAGCCTTCTTGAAAATACGCGAAGAGAAAAAGCATCGATTTCAGGTAATGACGTGGGTAAGCTATTCTCAGGAACACATAATTAATTCAGTGGATTCCAACGACTCATTAAATAGTTATGATACCTATATAAATTATAATTTATGATATAATTAAGTTTTAATATAATCGTAATGCTGAGAGATCGTTAGCTAGCTTGTGCAAGTTAACAAAGGTTATTTGCTTATTCTATAATAAATTAACAGTAGACAGAAATTAATTCAATATTTACAATTTGAACATGACAGATAATGTCTGAAAGCGTTCATTGAACAATAAAATATGTAAGGCAAACACACTCAGTCATTTAATCCACTGAATATAATCTGCAAACATTTCAACGATCACGAATAATCACGATCGGCCGGAGACAAGTTTGCGAGCGAAACGCAACAGATTGATACCTACTCGTTAACAGTCGCAATAAACATATAAATCTGTAGCATCTCTACAGCCATCTCGATGTTTGCACACTGAGCTGTTGAGCACTTATAATTAATACCACGCTATTACTTTACTACTTGATACTAGGCACCAAGAGCTTCTGACTTACACTAATTGGTACAGCAAATGAGAAAGATCGCGAATATTTATTGTCCGTTCTAAAAACTAGACAGTTCTGTTATTTGGAATCATTATTTTAATTATAGGCTTTGAATTAAATGCGAAATTATTAGGAGGCAGAGAAATATGTAAGGCTGCGTCCACATTGTCATTCCTAGGAATTATTTTAATCAACTGCTGCATTTTATTTTGATAGGAATAGGGGATCAGATAACGAAATATGATCAATCTAGTATAAAAACAGACCACTTGTGTCACGTGGGGCACGAGTAGTGTAGGGTTAAATAGTTCCCCGAAGTTAATCGATTTTATTCGACGTGACCTCACGTCATGAGATAGTCGACAAGTCTTAATCAGATATAGAAGAAAACCATGTTTTTCTTTACAAGATTTTATACGATAAGACTCATTATAAGACTCATTGATTTTTCACTGAACTTGAGAAGTCCATTTGCGGTCACTTCAATAACTCCCTAATTTTAACATACTTAAAACAGTATTTACAGGGTCGGCAATGCGTGAGGGATATTAACTCTGATGTTGCAAACGTCCTTAGGCTTGTTTGCCACCCTTGTAAAGAAAGATTCTTATTGCACATTACTGCGTTATCTAATATTTTTAATTCATTATCCACATTAAATATAACTTTATTTACCGTATCTCTAAGTAAAGTATTTATGGCTGTTTTGATGCATGTGTGTTTAATTAAATTCAGTGTAAATAGAATCATGTACCTATCTAAGTAAAACCATAAATCTATAGGTTTAAAGTTCATCTTATGTAAAGGAAATTATTTACAGCCCGCTATGGACATTTATGTTTGTACAAGATTTAAAGTTGCGTATATTTCATCCTCAATTGGAATATAACGAGTCTGAATTAATTTAGTTCGAGGTGAGCTAGGCGTATGCCTTTGTTCCATACTTTGTTCGATTAAAATCTGTTTGCTAACAAAGTTATAACGACATTTATGCGAAGTAAACGCAGAGGGCAGTAACTTTTCATTAAACTCAACTTAAACATGAGTACATTTGAGTGCAAAATGGTTTATACGTCTTGGTTTACATTCAAATATAATTTGTGTTGTATATTGACTCTTATATTAGCACGGTTAAAGGGCATACGTGTATTATCGAAGCAAGAAGATATATATGGAAAATTGATTTTGTTTTTGGTAACCTAAATGTAAAAAACGTGCTTAGCATTTCTTATTAGACTTTCTGCTATCGAAATATCGCCATGTAATAGGGCACAAACTTACCATCGACCGCCATTGAAAATTTCATAGAAAAAGCATCAATGAGGTATTAATCCTTAATGGCTAATATAAATAAGTCCAGATAGAACGATTAGTACCTGAACCTGCACTGAGCTGCTAGGATGTGCGTCGTCAGTACCTCTAGCTGCTCGTTGCCGCTCCTCCTGTACCGCCTCCCGTTTCATTCCGCACGCCAGACATTTCTGGTACCGGCAGTACTGGCACCGGTTCCTTTGTCGTTTGTCTATGATACAGTTGCGCTCTTCACGACATGCGTATGTTAGGTCTTTTCTTACCGTCCTTTTAAAGAATCCTTTGCAACCTTCGCAACTGTAACAAAAGAACATGAATGTAGGGTCCAAAGATAGAAAGATTTACTAGACTTAAAACTCGCGCATGATATGTAACCTTGCGTTTCAGGCGAAGTTTAGCCTGCAGGCGTGAAATGAAGCAAATTACGGAATATATGCAATCAAGTTATTAACGGTTAATGTAGAAAATATTTCATGCTAGCGCATATTTTAATGGGTAATAGGCAATAAAACCGACATTCGAATGAAAAAGTAAAAGTCTATGTGCACGCATAAGTTTAAGTAGGTATACAACAAATCAAGTTTAACATAAAATCTGAAGTGAACAGTGGAGAGAACCGAAAAGCCGATTTAAATAAATTGTTAAAGTACTCGGTAAATGTTCCAAAAACCTAAAATATAAGAACAATTATTGCAACACAGAGTAACTGATATATTATTATCCATTATGCATTGAGAAAGGTGAGACTGAGAGAGAAAGTAAACTGTACAAAAAACTATGTACTATGTTTGAATTTGTTTCAGTGTTTCTTTTCAAAGATTGACAATAAGGGAATGTCGTTGATGGCGCAATCTAGTACGGCTTGCAAAAGTATCTTTTAAGATATATTTTGTGTGAAAAAATAAAAAAAATAAAAAGTCTTCCTTTTAGTGAAGGATTAGATCCATGGGTGATCTACAAACTCAACCATAGAATAAAGATTAAGTAATAGAACCTTAAATAAAATTTCAATTAGGACCCATTGAATATTTATAAACCTCAACACCTTGTTTTATAAAATTGAATCAGAAGTTTTTGCAAGCATCGTCCTGAATAATAATAGTCTTATATTAAAGTTCGTTATCACAGTGATGTATCACGAATAAATTCAACACACTGTGATCTATTTCAAGTTCGCTCCATTCAATTGGTCTCTCGCATAACAAATAAACGAAATTTATTTCCCCATTTATATTAGCACGACGATATTACGTAATAAGTGGGTGTAATGGAGAAATACTGTATTTACTTGGTAATGGCGGACACATCCTTCGGGACGAAAGGATGACGTGGGCAGGCACTCGATCACATTATCCCGCATTACTAAGATATCCCCGGGTATTGAAGCTTTATTGGTGGTAATAGGAATAAGAAAGATTGCTCTACCTCGGACCAATTGTTGGACTTGTGATCATGAATAGATATGTTCTTCTACTTAATAAGATGTTGAGTTGGACTTGCGTAACCTGTATAATTAGAGAAAGATGTAACAGGAATATTGGAAATTTGTATGCATATGACTTTAAGTGGTCTTAAGATCTATTTCAAATCTACGTATTCTTACATCATCACCTTGAGGAAAACATATCAACCAAATACAACTTGAAAATGACATCACCAGTCATCATACCATAGGACCTGCATCCGCATACGTGATTTGAACAAAAATAAAGCTTATGACATAAATTTTCCCACCAATCTAGATCTCGCAAGAATTTGGCCCTCTTGACATTTGCGACCCCTAATAAATCTTACAGTAGCAACACGACTTAATCCAACTTAAAATCTTTACGTATATAAATTAGTCATGTTACATGTTTTCTATGTAGAACTGCGCAATTCTTGGCGTGTTGTGCAATGAAATAAAAAGCACGAGTAAAATCAATAAGAGTCCGGTCAGAGGCAAACAGCGGGGACGGTGACGCATGTAATTCTCTTGGCCGACGTTAATGACATGATTGTGTTTGGAACCTTCGACATGTGTTTCGCACCAACGTCCGTTCAGCGTCGACATCCACTTTCTCTTTTATAGTTTCTTTTACCACAATGCAGGTTATTGATTCAAGATAGGACACACTCCAAATAACATAGAATTTTGAATAGAGACCATAGAGAACATAGAGAATTTTGCTATTAGCAAATGGAAATCGAACCGTTACTTAAAAATTTTCGTGCGTTCGTCTATGTATATTAATGAGTCACACTCACAATGTTTTGAAGAGAATTTGTAAATCATATGTATGTGTTGTTTCGACTCGTGCGATAGCTGTATCAATGGTATATTGGTCAGGACCATGGTCGCGGGCGTGGCCTTTGTCCGGTTTCTTCAAAGTTTACAAACATAGCTTTAAATCTTGTATGTTAGAACTGTAAATCAACTCGTGAGCGAGCACGCACGTTAATAAATTAGCCAGGCAGAGGTGTACTACACTTCGGAATTTGCAAAGACCCTCTTTTATAGATTAAGTTATTGTTTTAAAACGATCAAACCCTTTTGAGATATATTGGCGATTAATATGTCAATGTTGATGTTATAATTCAGTTTTATGGACTAATTAATGCTGTTTGATTTGTAATATTTCATATGTTTGGTTTGTAAGTGGTATTATAATGTCGTTAATATATAGCTGATGGTGGCGTTGTGTGTCGGGTCTTTTTATTCCCTACAACATGGTTGAGTAGACAGACGCCGATACACACGTCATGCTCGTGAACGGGTGCTATCAGTTGGGACTGGTCGGCTCATACATGTTATGGCAACCGAAATTGGTTTTAGTTATTTCTTTTACTTTCATAAATAATACGTTTCACATCGAACTGCACCAGTCTCATATTGATATTACATACATAAAGCATTGTAAAACAAAACCAACAATTTTGTATTTAATTTAAAAAGAGTATCTATGGAGTTTCTTGCCGGTTCTTCTCCATAAGACCTACCTTTTGGAACCGTGCAACTAAATTCAATTTAATTCGACAATTCAAAAGTACCTGTATTGGTCTAATTGAAATAAATGATTTGATTTGATTTGATTTGATTTGCGATAGGTACGACCTACCAAACAAAATGGCGCATGATCAAATCGAACTTGAAAGTTTTGAAGGTTACTCAATTCAATTTACAATCGCGTAGGTATTTTATGTGAACTAAGAATCGATAATTGTTTTAGCACTGCTGTTTACGTTGTTAGATACGAAAATAAAACAACCAAATTACAATCACGATTTCAACGGTTCAAATAGCTATTATGTGAATGTCAACGGGCCTGGGCCTCTATTGGTGTGCGTTATTATGCTGTATGTGCTATTATATTCTACGTACTTTTAGAGAAGATTGTTGTATGATCTAACCATTATATTAAATTCGAGTAAATTGGAGAATATTTAAATAGATATTATAGAGTCACTGTTCGATACGGAATTATCTTCCAAAATCCCTGGATTTCTAGATTCTAGCGAGATTTGTTTTACAAACCGTTGCGTTTAATGTTAACGTTATTTACATACAGTAATACAGTATCGATCGACACTGCGCATCGGACTGAGAATAAAACCTTTGCACACCGCGGAACATTAAACAGCTGCATCATAACGCAGAAACAACGCCAACTCATATTTTCTCGACAAAATAATAGATATTTAAAAACCCGTGACAGACCCGTCTAATGGCTGTATAGATTATCTTGAACCATAGCTAAAAACACTTGCGACCACCTCATCTTCCTAACAAAAAGACATCAAAATCATACATTTAGAGGTTCATCCGTTAAGGAACTATATTGCTAAAGACCGAAACACACATATACAGATTTACTTTGGGGTTGTTACGTTCCCCTAAGTCTCTAGGTTACCAAAGAACACGTAGTAAAGTTCTTAGGCGACACAAAAGAACATAGCCAAATTCATAGTAAATACATTAAAAGCATTGTGCATTTCAATTGCAGCTGCTTTCTTGCCTAAAACGAAAGGCTTGAGGGTCTTATAAGGAGGGTGGGCAAAGCGGGTGTGTTTGGGGATTGTCTGAAACGTAATACCGACGTTCAAAGAGTAAGTAATAGGTAGTCTACCTGGTATCAATAACTTTTAATCTCATTTTTCTTTGCGAATATGTTTGGCACAGAAATACATTTGAAGAATACGACAAACATTTCAAGATCGTCGTCTATACAAATCGCAATAATAAATGAAACGAATGTAATCTACATTATATTTTTAAGTCGCACACACCCCTAATAAAGTGTAATCACAAAAAAGCTCCGATATAAAAATAGAAATACACGCGTTCAGTCTATGTACACTGCCTCCTAACACGTGCCAACGAATTTACTCAGTACAGCTCATCATAGCCGTATAATTATTTATACGAGGCGAAAATAAACAAATGTGAGAATTCAGATATTATAAGGAATTTCAAGCGATTAACTTGTTCATTATAACCCTTTCAAAGCTTATCTTTTTGGATGGGATGCTGAAGACTGTCACCAATTGAAGGCTTTTATTGCTACGGGTTACACCTACTGTATGCAAATATTACGCGTTTTCACCGCACATAATTTCACACAAGTACTTCTTTCTAGTCTTCGTAATTTTCATTTACAAATGATATTTCTTTCTTTCTAATATTGCTACAACCGAATTGAGAACCTCTTCCTTTGTGAAGTCGGTTAATAAGTGAGAAGTTTTGCTATAGGAATTTCGAGAGAGAATATTAAAGTGTGTTAGAGCCATTTAAATATAATAAGACAATTAAAAAATGGTCTGTATTATGTATAATAATGTATGTATGAATTGTATGTAAACTATACGGTACTATTATAACTAGCGATAAGGAAGATGTGACACCACAAGACAGATTAGGATTAATATAGATTGTTTCTCACTTCGGGAACTTAACTTCTAACTTTGGTTGTAGCTGAGTCCAGGTCCAGATTACGAAAACTAGAGACGCACAAAAAAGGGGCCGCCTAATTTCCCAAGTATTTTTTTTTCTGTATAGGGATTTTAGTTTTAGGTCTGTGTTCTTTCGTCCAACCTGTCTGCCCTCACCCCCGCCCGCCCGCCCCCTCAGCGGCTGGGCTCCAAAGATGTTGCCGCACAAATTCTATTAGCTGCGTGTTTTTTAACAAAATATCTAAGAAAGTGTAGTCCCGTAAAATGTCGATATTCTTGGGATAGAATGTGAAGTCAAGTTTACTTTCAATAACTACCTAATGTAATAACCATGAAAGGCTACCTGCCCTCGAATCCAATACGTGATTTACAAATCAACATAAAAAATTACCAAGGTGAAAAAAAATGTCTTCTGAATGGCATTACGATCGGCTGACGATCGATAGAATTTTAAATTGTTTTCAATAATGTATAGCCGAGCGAGTGTTTTATACCGTCTGTATACTTAGATACAAAAGTGCTTGAATCGTGTAAATATAAATGATTCGCATAAACCAATCGTCCCACGCCCGCCAATTCCAATTAAAATGTTAAGGAATAATAAGAAGGTGTAAAATCTTTAATTTTGCGCATGGCCATAACATAATATTCATTTTACACGCAACCAATAAATGCTGTAGCTAAGCTACGGGTAGGTACACACGGAGAGCGCTCTCTGCAACACAGACACAACACTAGCACGCCTGTCTAGACGGCAGCATCTCTACACTTACGTTATTATATGTATATCCATTATATTTTGTATATATAAAGATCATCGTAACGATGCCATGCGAATAGCTCCGACAATCGTTAGTTGATGCCAGGAACCCGTAAAACCTCAAATACACTTTCAAGGTATTGCGCTGTATTTGGATTGACGAGATCTGACGGGAATCGATTCATGTAAGAATATGTAGTTGTCTACGACAATAAATAAAGGGTTATTCGGAAAGGCTAATCTGTACCTACTATTTACCCTCATAATACCCTACAGTTCCTCAAGTATTGGAAACACAAATCTATTAATAAAAAAGCGTGTAGTTTTTAACAGCTGGTGTTAAGGGGCGGTATACCAATTCACGCCTTCTCACATCCGTTCATCGAATAACCTAGATAGTCCTTAATATCGTATATCAACATGGTACTTTCAATCATTAATTTAATTGAATTAACTTTATAGGTTGACTGCTAAGGTGCGTCACGTCAGATTTCTTTAAGTCACTCGCAGGGCTGTAACTTTTAATGACTATCTCTACGACTTTAATAGAGTTTAAATTGATCGTCGCAGAAGAATAGGTACATCTCGATTAATTAATTATAGGTATATGAAATAGTTTTGCTATTTTTATTTGTTTTATTTTAATGTCACCGTGAATTACACACAAGTATATCCATTTCATACAAGCTATACTCACGACACGTTATGTAAAATCAAGTTTTTCAATCGTAATAAAAATTCTCAATCGCCAGCCATTTTGCATTTTTAATTAAAATAATAAAGCTCCATAGCCCATCACGGACCGTAACTGAATGCGAGACGAATTGATTGACATTTTATTTTATTGGAATTGGTCTAAAAGTCTAGGTTTCCCAAGAGTACCAGCTCAGACAGACGCGAGACATGGAAAGAACGAATGAAATTGCAACGAACCGCCATTTTGCATTCCGAGTGGCTCTCTATTCGCGATTCGGCAGATATAATCTCTTTAATTGGGTTCGTATTTATAACTCAGTCTCTTTTAAAAAACACAATAATGAAAGGTGAGCGTGTATTTTGCCAAAATATATTCAGAGCTATTTTATGTTTACACTGTCGCTTTTTCGTCAATTATTGTGAAACATCTCAAGTTGCTATTGTGTTTCTAAGACAAACGAATCATAAGACGAATATAACGTTTTTCCCGCGTAGAAGGAACATTTGTATGATCTATCGGTAGTTGTTCCAAGACTGGTTGTTTTTGTATGTATATGCTAGATCATATAAAAAAGCATAATGTTTTTTCTATTAAATTAATAAAATATAAAAATAAATTATTTTTACTGAAACAATCGGTGCGGAGCAGTGAAGGGTAAAGTATAAAATATAATGATATGATATGATCAATCTGTTCCTTTTCACTTAGCTTAATGGATTTTAATATACCAAAGGTAATTTAAAAAAATTGAGTTCATAATGACGTTACGACAAGATGCGTTTTAAAGAAAAATTATAGGCAATATCCTATACGCAGCGGGTGTTCTCAATTCTTTCTTCTCAAGGCCTTAACTTTTTAATTCAACTTTTTATTTCTCAAAGTTCTCGCACAATCCCTAAATTTTTTTAGGAAAAATCAGTGCTATCTTAATGACATGCTTAGCGATATGGTACTATTTTGCATAAAAATATTAAATTCACTTTAAAGATAAGACTAATATAATGTATACGTAACGACCCTTTTAGGATGCAGGACCTTCAGTTTCAAATGCGTTTGCCTTTTTTGTTGCATATGGGTGTGGCAAAAAAATCGGGACAAAAACTTGAACATACTAACTCTTATGTTTATCGAACATCTGGCCCGAGGGGGAGAATTGAGCCAAAATATCGTGATCGAAGTTAACACCTCTTAAATAACTTAATTTATATCCATAATGTAATATTCCAGGATCTTTATACGACGAAGCAGCATTCTTACGATATGAAAGCTGCTATAAATAAATACAAAATGTGTATATATAAGTCAAATCGACTAGAAAACCAATTACCTGTACACTCCATAATGTTTTCCCGACGCTCTGTCTCCACATATAGAGCAGAGGTGTTTTGAACCACTTAGGGGATGATTCGGGGGGTAGTTCTTGAACGCTGGAGGGGGTGTGGAATCGTCTCGCAGGCCGTCTAGCATCGCCGTGTCTGGCTTCATCTCTGGCGGTGACATCGGCGACATAAAACCACTCTCCAAGTTCAGCCCTGTAATAAAAAGTCTAATCAACATTTGAACTGCTTCAATAATGAAAATCTTAATTACAGGCACCAGCACCAGGCTATGGCGCAGATATCATATTTTTTTCGTTTTTTCGGGTTGCCTTTACAACAGCAATGAGACTAATAATGTTTCTATTTTAGTAGTTTATAAAAGTAAGTATTTTACCAGTCAAACATCTACGAATAAAAAAGGCAAAAGGAAATAGTAAAGCAGTTTTTATGCTTCTATTGAAAAATCCAAACTTCAAATTACAGTATAATTATTTAGAAATTAGTATCAGAAAATACTTTTGAACGTTTAATTTTGACATTGCGCATGGACAGTGCGTGAATCCTCGGCTTATTTTTTAAAATAATGTGTACTAAACAAATTCTCCATGAAACAAAAAAGTACGGATGGCAGTTGTTCCGAAAACCAACAAAACCGGTTCATTAGTCCAAGGGCTTCTGCAGCAGACAAAAAAGAAAATAAACAAACACAGCCACCACCCTCTTTCTGCTGCGTAGTAGAAAATCTTTTCGAAAAAAAATGGTCACAGTGCTTCAAGAAATGTATTTCGAATTCCACTGACCAAATTGGCACATTTCAGTGAATTATTCTAGCGATGATGGAAAATGTTCAGGTGGTTCCAACTAATAAAAGTATTGAAAGTTGTTTAGTTTAAAAGCATACGTGACGCAATCCATCGTCATACGCAAACGTGTTCACATAATGTAAATCTGGTATTCTCGTCTGGACCAAGTTAAGCATACAAACTAAATGCCATAATACCAATATGTGATCTATTAACTAAACATGCTTCGTTGGTCGTGCTCCTTAAACGGGTTGCCATTGTCTTAAGACATCCGAATCGATATCACATGAACAATCTTTGCACATGTTTTCGCGTGCCTTGTTTTTGATATTGCTCTACGTATCTGTATTACATATCTCGAAGGCAATGGATATTGCATTTTTACTTTATTGGAGCTTTGAGAATTACTGGCGAGCAATAATTTGACAATAACGGTCTCACCACCTGTGCCAGACCTGAATATAAAATTTATTACATTTCATACAAAACGATCACTGAAATGTACGAACTGAGCTTAAATTACTTAAAGGATATTCTGTCTACCCATTCATTCTTAAAATAGATGCTACTTTAATTTCCACATCAGTAAATTTATATCTATAATATATGTCTTTTTTTTAAATAAATGTTTTATATTGAGAGTTCTTACAATTATATAACTTGTAACATACACGAGTATTCGATGAATCAACCAAAGGTTCATGCTTGCTTGCTAGCTGCTAAAAGAAACTGCTACATCACGCGAGTTGATAGAATTACATAAGGTGTTGTAAAGCAACTTTTATAAAAACTCTTTCGATACAAACGCGGAAATGTCTATTTGTTATGAAAATTATTACATTTCTTTTGCATTGGACACCCATTATGAATTATCTTGAAAAATTAACTTTTCATGTAACTGTCCACATATTAAAATAATTAGCTAACACCCTGGACTTTATAATATCATTCGGTCTTTCAGTACCTGTTCGTTTTTTTAGGATTTCGTCGGCTCAACAAATCTTAAATCTAACCTTTTAACAAAAATGTGTTTTCAAAGCCATTTAAATTAAATCTGAAACTCTATGTTCCATAAAACGACGCGCTAATTATTTTGTAAGCATTACAATTAAAAAAAAAATATATTGAGCCGACACAGAGTAAGCGACTGATTCATACTGCTCTAAAATTCCGATCTGATGAGTTTTTTTAATTCTAGTGAACAAAGGCACGGTGACAGCTAGACCATAATGACAGGATACTTCAATTAATACGAGCCCGAAATGCAACGCACTTGCTCCAGTGGAGATGGATGCAAAAACAAAGCTTGTTTTTACTAGCATTTTATTGGTTATCAATAACAATCCACACCCACGACAGATTTATATTTAATTGTGACATCATTCATAGGTAATTAAAATGTAAGCACAACGTTATATTTGTTGTGCGTTGCACACACAAGGACTGTTTGAAGATAAGCACACTACAGCTTTACATGTTTTCAATGTTATAGGTATTAATAGCAAATACTCGTTTCTAGAAATATAACCAATTTGAAGTCATAAAATACTTTAATTGCTGCACAACGAATTAAATCTGTTTGCTTTTTTTGAGGTTCAATAAAAACAAACTTGAATGCAGTGTTTCAAACAAACGTTATCTTTATGTGCGAGCTGGTTGCATGGACTGGTTCACTGCTAATACATCCGTTTCTCATGTATCATACGTATACGTAATAGAACAGCATTATCCATTGGTTAGACGATGGCAATAACTTACGTCATCTTTATAAATAATTAGAGATCACCTGATATGATTTCCAATCTTAGTATATTCTTATTTTCAAAGTCAAACCGAGTTAGGACATACTAAGACTAAGAGTGTTAGTAAACAAACAGCAGACTACTGCGTCCTATATTCTATTCTAGTCTACCCATCTTTAGTTTGGGTTTTGGCAGAACCTTTTAAAGTGCACATCACAACAGCGGATGCAGAAAATGACGCATATCCAATAAAACCGAGCTCGTAATATTTTTGTTTTTTTATATTTTAAGTAATGCCTACTACTTATATCAAAATCCAGCGCAGAATCTGATGCTTTATAAATGTAAAACTTATACCAAATCTTGAAATACCAAACATTTTATGCAAACAATTAATATTTTATTATCTTCTGCGATTATTGATTATGATTATATCTGTTGTGTCGTAAATATATAAATGTAAGTACAAACAGTTCAATATATCGCGCTTGACATTTGAAACACAATTGGCGTAACTTTTACAATGTAATGAAACATTCAAGGTTCATTATTATAGTTCCTGTGTTGAAACGTGTTACGCCTACGTTAACTGAAGACATTGTGTACTTATGTTAATCGCCAAACAAATACTAATTAGAGTGGTAGGATTCTACTGAGGAGTTCTCATCGGTCATTGCTGAATATACGCATCCGCATAGTTCCGGTTTTAAAGGGAACATTGACAACTTTATGTGTGTTACAAATGTGATGCAAGTTATTCCGACTACAGTTGCTGCTGCAGAAGCTGCCCGTAGGCTCACCAGACGTGGCATGTTTTGGTTTTATTTACCGACGTCAAGAAATCAATTATAGTAAACGAGAAACGATAAATAAAATAGATGACAGTTGAAGTCCTTAAAAGACATAAAACGAATGACATCTTCATTAATTTTAGGATTTCAAAACAAAAGATTTAATTTTCTATTAGAGTTAGTTGCCGCATAAAATATTAATATTAGCATTTTTTAATCAAATAACATTAAATAACTATATTAAATATCTTTAATCGAATTTAACACATTTTACTTTAATTTGTGTATCTAAAAAAATTCGAAATTAAAAATGAAACGAAAATATAATTATAAACAAAACATGCTTACTCCTTGTCATTAATATTCACTTGATTGAATACAATGATTGATAAATTCTTTGCGGATGATTATGGATACAATGGATCGTCAAAATCGAGAATTGCATATAAAAGAGAAAAGCGAAACCAATACATATACTGTTTATTTAATTTTTTTTGAACTCCCATTTTTATTATAACAATATAACTATATTATATAGTTCTGGAAATTTTAGTGTATATGCTTTACCTTATTCTGTAGACAAGTCTACAGAATAGATTTATTAGATAAAATTTATTGTCGAAACCTGCTGTGAATTAGTTACTCCAAAATAATTATTAAATATCTCATCATCAACCGAATTATGAAACCCAACTCATTTGAGAGAGTAGGCAATCGTCCACTACACCTATCCTGGTTTGGATAATTTCATTGTTATTTCTCCCATTTTCAAGGTTTCCACGAGTAGCAATGCGGACAAAAGCCTTGACAGTGGCCTTTTGACTAAACTACTTACAGTTCCAACCCTTTAAGGAAAACCTTTAAGTGATTGCTCTTTCATTGTGAAAATACAATCAGTTTCAAACACTTGCTTTCCATTGATCCCGTTAGGAAATTGAGACACTTATTTTAATAAAAAATAATCAGGGATATGTTATTTGTATTGAAAGTAGGAACTGTTAATAATAACTTGCGCTCCTCAAATATTTAGTGCGCCCAATATAAACAAATTTAAAAAAATATTGTAGAATTTAATAGATAATGTAGACTTATTTGATTTATACATATGGGTTGGAAAAATTAAAGAACATTGGCATTTTCCAACGAAACTGAAAATTCTTAAGATAATTGGTGGATGACTTTGTATAAAAATCCTAAATTATATTCGTCGACTATTATTTATTAACATTAAATATAAATTATGAAAATAAGCGTTAACGATTAAGATTTCCGAAAAATATATTTCTTGCGAAGAATATGGTAGGTTTCAAAACAAGACTTTACGTAGGCAGATACTGATTTGAGTTCGAAACTTTCTTTACAAGTGTATCAAAGTTTCGTGCAACATAGCAAATACTTTTAGATTATGTGAAACGGGAGAACGACAACTCAAATTACCTCGATAATTGAGTTTTATTTGCACAGAGATCATGTGGAGCGTAGGTATAAGCAATTTTCACTCTCGCGAAACGAGATGTGTCGTAGATTTTCATGTTAATCTTCGTAATTAATGAAAATCAGTGAAAAAGAAAGATTAAACACACACGCCTACAAAGGCGCGTTGTACGTACATACGTGTGAAATACATAATTATACATAATTAGGTAGTTTATAATAGCATAGTAATTTACTTAGAAGAATTAAATTATTAAATTAATTAATAGTTACTTAAATCATAATTAAAAAGTGTGAGATTTGTAATCCAAACTAAAACTTCAAATTCTAGAACATAAGAATACATATATTAATTAATTTATTAAAAATATGTACGTATATATTTTTTGCCAACCTAAGATTTATTTTTTAAATATTGGCAATCTTAATTAGCTTAGCACCGCTTCAAGCATTCTAAATATTTGAAACTTATTGTAAAATAGTTCTTGCAATACAAAATAATATGCTGATCTTGAAATCTTATGATGTACAAATGAGTTAAGTATGACATTTAATAATCCCTTGACCAACTGTAATATGCATGTCGTACAAATTCCAATGATAATTACGGTAATAATTAGGATTACAACGCACTAAATACATGACACCGATTTAAATAACTGGTGCGAGTAGAACTACATCCTAATAATATTATAATCCTATTCTACTATCCTACTAATCCTACTAATATTATAAATGCGAGAGTTTGTAAGTATGGATGTATGGGAAAAAAAATTTTTTTTTTTTTTGGGACATTTTACGCAGCACCATCTAGTCCCAAACTAAGCAGAGCTTGTACTATGGGTGCTAGACAATGGATATAATACTTATATACTTTTTTTTTTTTGGAAATACATACTTATAATACATAGGAAACATGTTACTTTTTCACGCATAAACTGCTTAACAGATTTGAATGAAATTTAGCATACATATAGTTTATTGCCTGGATTAAAAGTAGCCCATGTGTTATATAGGCTACTTTTTATCTATATACCACGCGGGCAAAGCCGCGGGAGGCCGCTAGTAAATAATAATTCGGAACAACGCAAATATTTTATTTTATATTTTGGAAATTAACCGACACGTTGGCTATAAATATCATCAGCACACTGTAAAGTAATTAGCATTATCTACCGTGCTAATTGAACCGTAATTATAATGGGACGCAAATGTAACAATAATAAGGTCTTATCTACTTTTATAAGTCAATTTATGCTATGCTAATTTCTTTTTTTAACCATTTATAACTTATCTTGAATCCTGTCACCCTAAAAGCAGATGATCTGAAAGTGCTATGCCGATATGCATTTAATTACTAACTAAGAATGTAAATACAATACATCATTTAAGTATCGGTTCACTTAGCTACGTTTATAATCTTTTTATGATGAATTATAATGTCATCCATATAAATAAACTGACAAGTATCATGAATCGTTCTAAGAACATTGTCAGTTTTTGACTTGCTTTGTGGTAATGAATAACTCGTTTATATGACGATGGTATATAATATAGTTGATGTTTTTTACAGTCAGGTAAATCAACCAACTGTACCATTTTATAGCATTGTAAAAAGGCGTCAATTATGTAATTTTCAAATACCTAAGTTGTGTAGTTTATAAAGTATACATATGTATATCCACTATAAGAGAACCACTTAAAATACTATAAACAAATTAATAATACAAAATTTCTTGTGTTGTGAAATCAATTATGGAAAAGCCAGGTTCTGATGTAGGAACACTACGAACTAATGATTTTTCCGATATAAATAATATGATTTGATAATATTTACATTGAATATCGAGTGAGCAGTCAACATTCGATAGGTTAGGTGGTGTTGCCAATGGTTGAAGCATGTTTCCGGGGGACGTAGGCGTCATCGGCTGCTGCTGTTGGCCCGGCGGCAAAGGCCGAGCCCAGTTGATAAGTGCTGTCACCGACATAGTCGGTTTATCTTTCTTCGCCACGGACATGGCCACGCACAAGCATCCTCACATCACTAGCAACCCACTGCACTTCAGCGATGTCCAAAACTAAACTGCACAGATACACAAGACGGGCAACTTAGCGCGCAATGCGATGGTCACGATCAATTTATGCTCCGAAAGATCAAACCCGTGAGTTATGGTTATGGTACGCTTCTAAATAATACGCACAAATGTGACTGAGCGAGCGACGACGGAATCTATCTGTTCGGACAAAAGCGTCAGAGCCGAGACTGGGGACAAAGCAGACGTCGTAGTGACATTGTGATAGCGACTGTTATTGCGCCCGACGCGACGATATCGCAATGCAACTCGTCAACAATGCGCCACGAACTTCGGCGTTGATGCTTAGCTAGTGACTAATGCGCACTAAAATTCAACAAGCTCGAATTTGACAAAAACTGTACCCGTCAACTTCCGCGCGGTTACCGGCGTGAAGGTCTCACCCGACGCGCTCAAGGTCCGCATACAATCATACGTGAATAAATCTCATTTTATGTTGAAAACGAGTTGCTATTTTTTGCCTTTAAAGCAGCCATGATTCTGAAATGAACTAGATAATCTAAAATTGTATAGTTATATATATGTTAGAATAGAATCATCTAAATAATTGAAGTTGTTAGCAGACGGCCTTCGTGATCGTGGTTGCGGCGCGTTTCTGTAATTAAGTTTTACGTCACTCATAGACCGAACTCCCTGCGATAGCCTCTACCATATAAAAATTCGCTATGTCACTTAGTAAAACCTAGCGCAGTTTGATAGTAGTTATTCATTTGATCCACTATTGGCTCAATCAAATACATAGTTCTAAGAAGATCGTTCAGGGACACGATACTCACGACAGGCTCAGAAACGCTTTTGACAAGTAAGTTCAAATTAAAACAGGTAGTTACAAAATTGTGGCATGGAAGGCGATATTACAAAACATGGTTAAATTTTGTTTGTGTGTACGACATATGCGGCCTTGGAGTGCGTATAGGGACGTCCGTTGCACGTGTTGAGGGCGTTCGTCATAGATAGACGACAAAAAGTTTTCCGGTCCTAAACCAAACAGTGCGTAGTACCAATCTTGAGGCTTCGTTATTTAAAATTACTTAATGGTACGTGATCGTAGATTCCTTTAGGTTAAGTATAATATTTTTTTATTATTAGCAAATATTTTAAGTACCTATCTTTATGTTGATGGTTATGTTCCCAAATCTAACGTTTAGTGATGAATTATTTATCATTAATTAAAAAGTGGTGCCGAGGAGAACTTTTTGTGACGATAATTAGAAGGATGCTGACTACGGAAATTGATTAATAGATATTTACTTTTACATATAAAGTTAAATGATTTAAATTATATAAGATTGGTTTTTAACTAGCTATCAAACATTTAAGTTTTCATTGTTTAGGATTTAATAAAAGTAGGTAGGTATTATTCTCTCGCTGGGAGTGGTTATTATTTAGGATCTCATACGTCAACATTAAAATTGCTTAGTGAATAATTCAAGGATCAAAAACGTTATATCCGCTATAAATATTGCGATAAATAAAGCTAGAATAACATACTACGACGCAAGGGTTTGACTCAGAAAAATAAATAAGATAATAACGAGATATTAGATTACATCTGGACCACATACTGGGACGTTCAGTAAACGAATAATCGTGATCGATAGAGATGAACAAATAAACCTTATAATTGGTTACAAAGAAAGTGAACAAAGCACAGCTCCCGGAATATTCAACCAATGAATATTTTATTTACAAACACATTAAGGATTCTATATAATAAATACTTTGAAATTCAACCAGCCAAAACCAGCGTTGAAAGTGCGCAAAGAATATCTTATTTACTGCGTAGGTGTTTGATAAAATCCATTCTCAATTCAAAAGAAATCAGCCAAACGTGAATTCATCCATATCCATTTACGCCTGGTTTGGGATGTAAAAGGAAGCACATTTATATCGCATAGAACATACATTACCCGAACCTGTCAATCAAGCCGTATCCTTGACGACCCCGTGTCTTAGTAATTGATAGCCTCCCGTGAGAAGATTCTTTCGTAAATTAATCTACGTGCTTATACTTAGAGCTTGTGGAACAAGGCAGCAAATCAATACTGTCGAAGGAAAATATGCCATCAACAATACGACAAAGGTTGTAGTTAAACGCCACACCGCCGCCTTCAGGTACAAAATGGATGAATTGAGCCATTATGATACTGTCGGGATTGATGAGCCGCACAAAGGGAATCGCTCCGACAATAACTAAGCGGACACCAACACTACCGGTAATAAACTTGACAAAGGAAATAGGTATCACATAAAGTAACCATGTAATTATATTTGTGTAGGAAATACAGAAATTTCTCCAAATTTCGAAATGATGAATTTAGCTTTACAAAATATGGTGATACCGTGATACCGATAATGGATGCGAACCCAATTATGGACTAAAAAACTTTCAAATCTTAAGAGTAGCGATAGAACTGCATAGCCGACACTTTATTCTTAGACAATAAACCTCTATCTATTAAACCGACCAAATAAATGCGTTTCTGTAAGTTCGTATCAAATGGCAGCGTGAAAAAGGCAAATCAAGTTTTATTACCATCGCTTTTAATCAAATTTATATTTCAATTGCATTAATCGTAAGTAATATTTTATAGCATCGCAGCGCTCAGTGAGCGTAGAGCAGTTTGTCGCGTTATCAAGGAATGTTTCCACTTTCTTAGACTTTCTTTGGTGCGTGCATACGTGCATGCAGAGTATGTGGAGATGGAAGTCCGCCTGCCACTGCCCCCCTCCATTGGCGCTATCGATCTGCACCGACCTTGACTTCACACGCGCCCGCCAGCCGCTATTAACATTGACAATAGCGACGCACACGCAACACCTTATCAAACTCTATCGTGGCTCTACATACTTTCGTTTTCATATATGATTTTGATATTTTAATACTTAAAATACCTATTCATGATCGGTTTATATCAATAGCTTTTAACAAATACGACACATCTAGAGGACTAAATTGGTAATTAATTGTAAAATTGCTTATAATAACTGGATGAGGTTAGGATACAGACATTTTAAGATTGGTAGATTTATGTCAAATGCCGTCCTAGAGTCGACCTGTGAAGCAGGCGAGCGGTGTGCGGGTGGCGGGTATACGGTGAGTCAAAGGCGCGGGGGCGGCGACGCGACGCGTGCATTCGCCGCGAGATATGGGTAAACGGAACGCAAAGAGAAGCGCACCGCGGGGGCCTGCGACCTTGGCGATTCGCTGACGACTACAGGTGTTTTTTGTTCGTGCACAAGATTGCTGAGCGATGCCTCTGCTGGCCAGTCTACACTGGGCGAGCCGGTGGACGCGCGGCGCGGGGAGACCAACCGGAACTCCAACTACAAAACAATGCTCATTTCCAACACAGAGATGCGTTCATTGTGAGACTACGTGGCAATTACATTATTGCTAACCTGTAAGTGGATATAATATAACATCACGTGATTCGATTTCGAATGGACATTTATTGGCGTTATTATCACTGTAAAAACCATCTAAAACTCAGGTGGTTCAATAGCATTAGGTAATTTTCTATCGCCTTGGAATTTTCATACTGTATAGAAATCCATTTGCTGTTCGTGATTTGCGCTCTAGTCTCTATTTTTAAATTTTGAATCATTTTCAGAAAACCTATTTTTTTTACAAATGTTCGGTCATATATTATTTTATCTATCTATTAAGTTCAGTCCTGATAGGTACTATGATCATTTTATTAGTGTAATAATAGTATCAATCTTAACTTAGGGCGTATTGCATTGGCAATGGAAGCGATAAATTCTGAAGTGAACACAAGGATTAAAGGTTATGTTTGACCATTAAAAAGAAACCATTCTGTACAATTAGACAATTTATTAGGTACCTAAAATATGAATTGCTCTCTTTTAAGCCTCATTTAAATAATAGGGGGGCTCAGTGAGGGTACGTCTTTAATGGCGGCGATCCTTGTCTTGTTAGCAATTATCTCTGCTAGTCACTAGTGGATTTAAAGTATTCCTAATTTATAATTAACGAATTTAGAAAAACTGGTTCGGTCTTACATAACTTTTTAATTGAATTCATTTAGATAGAGGAGTCCGCTTCCCAATTCCTTAGGGTATAGTCACTAAACTCGAAAACTATAGATAGTAGTTGCAACACTGCAACCCTAGTCGCCTCTAACGACACCCACGGGAACAGATGAGTTTTCCTATTCTTGGCCCCGATCCCACGGCAAATGGAGCAGTTATGTTTAAAAAGTAAACAGAATAATGTTAATTTTTTAGAATCTGTAATAAGGTATTATTTGTTATTTAAAAAACAAACTCTTCAATTCACGTAAAGAATAAAGATATTCGTGTAAAAAATGTAATATAACATTGGAATTAATTTATTTAGTTCTGTTGAAGAAATTATAGATTGGGTGTAGTATCGATTAGTAAAATATTGACATTCTCCTAGAATGATAGCCGTATCATATGTTTATTTAAAGAATAATGAGAACTCAAGTGTTTTATCATTTACCCAAGCGTTACATAATGTGTCGACACGAGACCTTGGCCGTGACCAAGCCAGAGAGTAACACTTCCCGCGGCGTGACGTGACGGCCGCAACTCGCGCCCGCGATTAGGTACACGCAACAACAATAAACTAAAAATATTTTAATAAACAGTTACAAAGGCAATAAACAATCCAACTTTATTATTTTATTTTGGAATACAGATCAATAACATTGAAGATAGAGGTGATACAATAGAACTACTCAAATCACAAAACGATGCAAATTGAAACGTCCGCAAAAATAAAACGATATTCCAATAAAATATGCAGGATTGGAAGTAACAGCTACTAGATGAGGGAAATGATCTAGTCATTCATCGTTGATGTTGACGTTTCCAATGAAGAGAGAAAAGGGAAAAAAGAAAGCTAAAACCTCTATTTCAAAATCATGAATTCAATCATATTATTAATTAATTAAAATTAATAGAATGCCTAGAAGTTTACAGTAGCAGCTACTATAAAAAAATAGGTACCTATAACAATTAGTTTTTTTTCGGTAATTTGTATTTATTATGTGTTTTAATAGAAGCTATTATTATTAATTCGTTAAATCAAAAACATACAGAAGCAATTTGGAAGAGCATTATCAAAAACACAAAGCTTCGGCACCATATTAGTATTCTAAACAACAAATATCACGAGGGTGACGATGAATTCAAATAGATCGATACATAGAGAATCGAGAATGATACAATACAATAGACATAAAAATATGAACGTGTATTTTTAGATTTTTTAGGCCATAATAATTAATATTGGCGTTGTTTTATTACGACTGATAAATTGATACTTAGATAGGTAGTATGAATCTTATTGACCGGTTCTTAAATACCTCATCAAACTAGTTAGTACCTAGTATAAATGTATAGTGTTCAGAATTTCAATTGAAACGGTTTATATCTATCTGTGTTTCATTTCATTTTGAAATTCTTTAAGCCATTTATTACAGTTAGTAATTTATTACACTGCATTTTATTGCTTACTTTCTGAAAATACGAATTCAAAACTTATTTCATGCACGATCAAATAAAGGAGACGTGTAAATATCCGTTTCATTCAATTCTCAAAATCTCGGGTAAAAAATATCGCCACTGATAAAATTTTGCTATTTACAAATGTAGCTATACAAAAGTTTTGGATCTTGCAAACCTTATTGAATTTCAAATAGTATTTCATCAATTCAAAGGATTCCACTTAAAGAATTAATAGAGGAATTCTGATATACAAATAGTGATACCCGGACTAGCAGTTAAAGGGGTAATTAATTCATTAAAGCTATGGCTTTTATAATTTATGATGACACCCACCCAACGTTCCACTTTAGTAACTGGTATACAGTAATTTTAAAATAATTGACGGTTAGCATTTATCGTCCTTGTTTCCTAGAATTTGTCGCACTATATTCCATGGTTTGTTAAACTTATCATGGACCATTTAAATCTTTAAATCTACACATGTCAAAATGTATTGTCCCATAATGATATTTTAATTCTATGTTCTTAAAATTAATCTCAGAGTAATTGAGTGAAGATGATTATGATCCTAATCGTCCACTTTATTTGAATCTTTATTCGAATGATCAGAACTGAGACTTGATTTATTTGATTGATCTTCTATTCCTCTCTTTGTGGACATTTTAAGTCTGTATGATTTGAAAACCGAAGTAGATTTAATTGTTACAAGACTTACTGTCTTGTAACAATTATTACGGTCCAAGAAAAATAAAGAGGGAAATAAATAAATCTAATTCTTTATACAGTAAATATTAAGCACCTTAATAGGCCTTGTAGTAGTATTCGTTACAGGTTGCGATGTTGTAAGGTAAAAAAAATAGTATTAATCATAATAGGATTACAAAACTGACGAGGTTCGATCTCATCAGTCTACTTTGGCACGCTTTCGGTACTCGGTTACATCATCCTGACGTCAAACTATCAAACGAGGAAAGTTCTGTCTTATCTCGGTACGAAAATGGAGAATACGCGAATGGAAATGCATCGGCTAGAGTAATAGAGCACTGAGATAAATTTATTCAAAACACTAGAGTCAATACACTTGCAACCTTGCAGTGCTCTTTATGACTCGTGTCAGATAAAGACATAAGGGCATTAAAACATTACAAGTTTATATTGCGTATATTAAGGTTGTTAATTTTATTGCCCTAATTTGCAAAACGTTTTCATACCTACAAAAGTGAATAGTTACTTTGATTTTATAGAATAAATTACAAAGACTATCAATATCTTTATCGAAATTATGATAATAAGTAAAAGATATTGATGAGTGTAGAAATTGTTGCAAAAACATGTTGAAACGAACATTAAATATTGAAGTAGGAATATTCTCCTGACAGATAGATAGAATAATTACGTAAGGTAATATCTACACTAATGAAGACGAAATAATAATAAATGCAAAAGAATTTGCATTTTAATAATTAGTTAATTGCTGCATAATATTATAAGTTGAAGAACTGGTTAACTCCACATTAAATTGCAAAAATATGGCTTAGAGATATCCCATACATCATAAGAGAAACACCAGCAGATGATGATAGAAATTTCAGCAGTATAGTTGCATGGGATCCAAGAGCGCTCCTACTTCCAAAGTTGACAGAATTCGTGAGACAACCCTAAATTGTCAACACGAGTGACACATCACAAACATAATGGCATAAAATGCGCGCGGAGCCCGTCATGACGTCTATCATTAAAGATTTATATTGAAATTACGGTTGTTAATTAGTCTCAAATGCCGGTTACGGATCGTGCATCGATTTTCGTGTGTCGCGAGCGGCGCCAGTCTCGCGGCCGATGCGGGCGGCGTCGCTGCTCTGACTGGCGCGCCGCGTCCCCGCTCGTACCCCGCATCGCCACCGTTTGTTTTGCTGTATTTTCGTTGTTAATCATTCTCCTTGACCTTGTGCGACGTCGAGTGGTCCACTGCACACGACTGCGCACCCCTCGCCCTGCCACCCGCCCGCGCTGCCGCCTGTCGCGCCGCATCGCACGTGCTTTGGTCCTTCGAACCGCACCATGCAATGTGACCAGCCCGTCTATACGACCTTTCCTTTCCTTGAATCCGTCTGGTAAACTAGTTTACTATCTTAAAACATTATAACTCAGACACACATAATAAAGTATTTACCTATTTTACGATATTGGTTTGATGGATGACTATAAGAATATGATGTTTTATTCAAATAAGTTTCTCCATTTCACCAGATTCATTTAGAATCTGTTTTTTTTAATAATATAAGCTTGTTGTTAATTATATATTTTTCGAATAAAGCCTTTGGCTGAGGCGAGTGCCTGGCGAAAGCACGAACAGAAAGTGATGGTTTAAAAAAATAATCAAGTTCGACATTAGTACAGATTTAAGTATCACACCAAGTAAATATAAATGATCACAATATACATATATGACACTTAATCATATTTAATATTTTCATCAATTATCACCCCTACAGAGCTTAAGCACCGATGAAAAAAAACGTATGTAACGTATTGTCTTGGAGTAAGAGTCGCTTGAAATAAATCTTGGTTAACCTCATCTGCGATGTTTAGCCAAAACAGGATAATATATTCAGAATTTTATTTAACCACATTTTGATTAGACAAATCTTGAAGTAAAGCTTATCGGATATGGGACTAATATTTATGACAGACTGTCTCTTCCATTTATCATAATATCATACCTATTAGGTGTATCACAGGAAGCCGTATTCTGTTTTCAGCATTGATTTTATAATCACTAATTTATCTAAAATCTAACGATATCTACAATAACGCAAACAATCAATTATAAATTTAATTTACTCTTTATTTTTGGGTTAAGTACAAAATGCAATTTTGCCAGTAACTGTACAAATTGATCCCTTTTATTTATACACTTTAGTAGGTTGTAATGGCGGGTGTAAATTTCTACATTGCTTAAACTGACTTTGCGACGTAAAAGGTATCTCTTGAGAAAGTCAAGGTGACTTGTGCGGATTATAAATTATGTTGGGTCTACATTGCAAATGTGCAAGAAACTGATTAATTGTTTTAACGAATGTATTATATTTTCATTCTTAAATTTTTGCACTTTACGTGTATTTTTTTTTTTTAATTTTAAGCATAGCAAGGGTTGCTTTGTTTTTTACAATCAAATAAGCAAATACGATGTGTAATTAAGAAAGTAAAATCGGGCCCAAAACTCTACCCTGAGAGAACCCAACTATAGTTCAGGTAATGGATGGATTGGATGGTCCATCATATTTTATTTTTTTAACCATAACTTTCGTTTTCCTTTAAACATTTACCGAAACATGAAATGGTTATGTTGTAATATTAAAATTAAAGGTTTCGCATTTGAGATAATAAAAATTTGCAGACTATTTTCATTTTATATGTAGGTATAGTATAGTAATAAAGTATAAAAGTGGATTACATAAGTGGAATGACCTTTTTTTAGGCCCGTTGATCATCCTAGATAGGCCAATGACGTTCTCCTGGCTTGCAAGCTGGATCCGCTCTTGACTGTTAACTCTTCACGCTTCAACTGACGATTTAAATGAAATTTGCTATGGAAATATAGCCCTTAGGACGCGAAAGAGTAGTCGAAGTTTGCATGAGGAATCAATAATTTCTTAAAAAAGGACAATACCATTTTTATTATTTAACTTTTTGTAAATTTTCGTAAAGTAGCTAACCAAAACACTAATACTATGCAGACGAAATCGCGGGCCTAATAAACTATATTTTGTTGTAACTATGTTGTGACATTTAATTCAATTCTCGTGCTGGTATAGATTAAAATTCTGAACTTGAGTGTAAGGAACGCCATCTGTATGCAACAGGCGTAAATATTTCAAAAGCGCCATCTAGGACGTTGAAAGGATACTGCGAAGTCATTTCTCAGGGTAAATTACTGTACAAGATATTTTTATGAGATTGTCTACCGTTTATTTTTACAATAACATATTGTTTATTAAATATAATAATAAACAAATATTTACTAAAGAGGCTTAATACTAATTACTTCTTGTAACATATGGAAGTCTAGTGACCCTCAGAGACATGTACATTGACTTCATACTGCCATAAGTTAGTGATGATAATATATGGACTTGTAGCATGCAAAGTATCGCCTTTAATAACACATATGAAAGATACAATACAATCCTAAAGATAAATAGAATATAATTTAGGAGGGGCCAGTAGATATTAGGTATAATATTATTTTTATGTTTTTAAGCGTAAGTATTATGTTTTTGGCATAGAATGGGTTTATTATTCATCATAATATAATAAAAAATATATAATGGGAGAGTTCAATACAGTAAATAGTTTTTAGTTTTTTTATTAAGTTATAACAACAGTTACAATATCAGGGACAAGAGGAGATAGTAAACAAGCAGAAAATAAAAAATTACATATTGTAAATATTATGGGAAAATAAGTTAATACTCTTTTAAATATTTTTCAGTATCTCTAATGAATGAAAATAATATATGCAAACTATAACACCTATTTTCTTTAGTCAGATGTGGAGTGAAGTATATACACACAGCCCAACATATGGCTAGCAATGTATTTACAAGATTGTACAGCAAAACAGATCCATACATGAAATTAAATAAATTCATATAGATCATAGATACTATATTGCCTTGCCTTAATTTGATACAAGACCATAATGTATTAAATTATAACATGAAGTCTGAATTCCCAAAGAAATAGGCAATAGTGTACTGGTGTGCTCCTTCATATTACCAGTATGTTTAAGTCCCATATAATTAGGGGCACCCTATTGCCATTAATTAACATCATCACAACACGTCACTCAGCAGTGCTATTGCAGCAGTTTTTTTTATACTAAAACAGAATACATCAGAATTTTCTTTTAAGCAGAGTTGATTAATGTAGGTTTAATTATTAAGTACTAATAAAAGTATAATATGATGTACAAAGAGACCAAAACTCACTATATATTATACACATTTTAAAACTTAAAAATATCTGGTACCAGTTTTATAGATGTTATTAGAATATTTAAAATTGTGTGTAAATGTTACTGAACTTCAGAACAATGAATTCATTTTAGACCCTATCATTTCAAATTATTTATATATAGGGTCTCCAACAAGATATGCACTCACATTGTAAAGAATTACAATTGCAGTCTTAAGTTAATATTGCTTTCTCACTTAGAGGAGGCCACATCATTGACAATTTAACTATTAATATTACATACAAACTATTGACTTATTGATGTATGTTCTTAAGTTTTATACATATTATAGAAAGTAATACCAACCCATCATGCTAATAAACAGACATAATAGTCATGTTAAAAAAGTTGAATACATCAGTATTATCAAGCATTAGGATGTTTCAAATCCAAATGTTATTTATAAATGTACTAAAATTAGAGCTATTTTATATAGCCTTTCAGGGGATGGGGAAGGTCCTTGGATTTAGCATTTCCTGATTTATTTTATCTTTGGGTAGTCAAACTATTTATATATAGTTTGCTTACAGCTACATCTGGACCAAACTGGCAGAGGGAATATAATACAAAGGCAAGAATTGAGAAAGGCCTGCCCAAAAGTCAAATAAGATGAGCTCTAGATGATCATGATGATGTTTCAATAATATCAGATTATAATTATTGTTTCTAATTATGTAGCCAAATATGTGCTCAACCATATTAGGATACTTACAAAATATTACTAAGTTTATTCATACAATAACATTATTACTTATCTGAACTATTATCATGACTTGTGCCAAATATACAAAAACACATTAAGTGAAACAAACAATGACTTCACATTGAAGTACACTGAGAATGTATTATTAATTCCTACAGGAACAAATGTTTTACATGTAAAACAAGCCACACATTAACAGAGACACAACATAGGCACTATGAACTATGATAGACAACTAATTGATATAACCAGTCTAGAAAAAGATTTAAGTAATCAGTAATTTTACTCACCTGAGTCTCTCGAGGGCTCCATCATCAGCTCTAATTTATCTATCGTTTACGATACACCACTTTCATAGAAAAATTCAGTCAGTGGCTAACGATGAACCTGTCAGTAACAAGGTCGTTGAACTAAATATACCTATATTACATATACGAAGATGAAATTATTATATACACCCTCTTGCTGTACACAAATATTCTGAGTAATATAATGAAACACAGACGTAAAAATCCTTTTAGAATCAATTATAGGAATATGAAAAGGCGATAATAATTGTAAAGAAATCACCAATAACCCAATTCTAATTAAATTTTAGTGACATAAAACAACGCGTCACGTCACAGATAAACTTCGTTCGGAAATCGTATTTACTAATTTCCGAACGGTGAAGATAGAATTTAAAATGTAAAAAAATATTAATATAATGATTTTATTTTATAAATACATTGCGTATATAACCCATATTTAATAACTTTGTATTTATATTAGTTGTATATGGCATTTGTAAATACTCTACAGTATAGAGCTTATTTTTCGGATATTATTTACGGTTGGTGGTTACCGTATGGTTACTTATTAAGTTTCGTCAGGTTTCTGACTTTAAATATTATAAATGAAAAATAATTAGTTAGATATAATTGATTTATACAAAATCAATAATAAAGTTCAAGAAATCATGAATAGCGGAACGCGCTTTTTTATTTTTCAATGTCAAGTTAATGTCGTCTATTAAGGTCAATTCTCTTTGACAATATGTGTTACTAATAATTCTCCTATGATTGGCAATCTATTGGACTAAAACATAAACTTTTACGTTTATGAACCAATCAAATACAAGAAATAATTTATTACAATTTGACCTTGTTACCGTGTAAGTTTGAAAAGTCTGTACCTATAAATACTTAGCTGACATTAACTCAAGTTTACTTCAGTAAAGTTTCCCGGCGTAAATGTTCAGTTTATTTTTGCTGTGTAATTCAATTTTTCATTCAGTGCGACGACTTGAGATCAAGTACTACTTAAATACGTAAGCGTTGTATCGTTTTACAGATATAGCACTGCAGTGTAAAGAAGAAAGACCAGACGTGATCTTACAACATGGAAAACAAAACTGATTTTGAATATCCTCATACTTTTATTCTACTTGGTGCTTCCGGAGACCTTGCAAAGAAAAAGATTTATCCAACTATATGGTATTTATATCGAGATAATCTTTTACCTCGTAACACCAAATTTGTTGGTTATGCTCGTACTAATCAAACAATATCAGACGTGAAGGATAAGTGCAAAAAATATTTAAAAGTGCGCCCAGGGGAAGAAGAGAAGTTGGAGCAATTTTGGCAAGCAAATGATTATTTTGCTGGATCATATGACAAAAGAATTGACTATGAGAAGTTGAACCAGCTAATTACCAAGTATGAGAGAGGCCCTGTTGCTAACAGAATATTTTATCTAGCAGTACCACCAACTGTGTTTGAAGATGTCACAGTAAATATAAGGAATGCATGTATATCTATTAAAGGTTTTACAAGGGTTATTATTGAAAAACCATTCGGAAGAGATGACCTAAGTTCAGATAAGTTGAGCAGTCACCTGGCAGGCCTATTCAAAGAAGAACAAATTTACAGAATTGACCATTACCTTGGCAAAGAGATGGTTCAAAATTTACTCACTATTAGATTTGCCAATCAAATATTCTGCCCTTCATGGAACAGAGAAAATATAGCATCTGTACTAATTTCTTTCAAAGAACCATTTGGTACTGAAGGTCGTGGAGGCTATTTTGATGACTTTGGTATTATTCGTGACGTGATGCAGAATCATCTTCTTCAAATCCTGTCCCTTGTAGCTATGGAAAAACCTGTAACTCTAAATCCAAATGACATAAGAGATGAAAAAGTAAAAGTTTTGAGACACATTAAACCAATTAAACTAAGTGATATCCTGGTTGGACAATATGTTGGTAATCCTGAAGGCAAAGGTGAAGAAACCCTTGGATATCTGGAGGATCCAACTGTACCGAAAGGTTCTGTAACACCAACATATGCTCTTGCGGCACTTCATATAAATAACCCAAGATGGCAAGGTGTGCCTTTTATTCTTCGCTGTGGAAAGGCTCTGAATGAGCGTAAAGCAGAAGTTAGAATTCAATATAAAGAGACACCTGGTGACATCTTTAATGGACATGCTAAAAGAAATGAGTTGGTAATAAGAGTTCAACCTGGTGAGGCTTTATACTTGAAAATGATGAGTAAATCACCTGGAATGAAATTTGACCTGGTAGAAACAGAACTGGATCTAACATATAGCATGCGTTACAGTGAAGCAGATGTCCCTGATGCATATGAGAGGCTGATCTTGGATGTGTTCACTGGTACACAAATGCATTTTGTTCGTAATGACGAATTGAAGGAGGCTTGGCGTATTTTCACACCTGTTCTTAATGAGCTTGAAGAGAAACATATAAAACCTGTACCCTACACGTATGGGTCACGAGGCCCTCTAGAAGCAGATCATAAACTTGCAGAAAATAACTTTAAGTACTCTGGCTCATATAAATGGCAGAAGCCTACATTATCTTAAGTTTAAATTATGAAATGGTGATGGAACTGGATGGTGATGGTATGCATTTTGGTTAGAAATAATTAGCATATTGCATAATCACTTGTGTTAGTACAAGTAAAGATTTTTTAAATGTTCTTGATTTTTATCACAATTAGGTGTAATTAATTGTTACTAATTTATATTCACATTCCTTTAGTTTTCTGTTAAAATTTGCCATCATAGATTTGAAAAGTATTTTTATATAAATGATATATTGTTAGTATTTTTAAACATTTTATGCTTTTATGGATGGTAAGCAACTTTTTACAGACATTATCAATAACTAGTTTTATCTATATTTTTCATGATAGTATAAGAATTTGGGGGACCATAACTTTAATATAATGGTTGTGTGAGTGCCTTATCCGCATAAATTTTGTAAACTACCTGACATAGATACAAATACCTTTTTAAACTGTGATAATCACGTGCAACTTGTGTGTATACTTTGATCAAAACAATAATATTTGTGATTATCACAGGGAGGTTATCTCTCACATTGAAATTCAGCATTCCATGAAGATATCAAAATTTAAGTTTCTGTTAATTAACAGAAAAAAGTAATTCCAATAGGTATACATAAAATTAATATTTTTATAATGATATTGACAAGAAATTACTGAGCATACATCTCTACCAATATGTGTTGTTTCGGTAATTTTTATTCCATTTTTAGACTACTGATGAGAAAGTGAACGTGGATACTTTGATCTAGGTAGCTAATGTTTATAGTTTGACTATTTTATACAAACAACTTGCTCATAATTGATAATGTGCATTATCAATTTTTTTACACATCATCATTACAGTATCACCAATTCATTAAAGATAAGTTTTATTATTATAAAAACAGTTATCTCCAATTAATTACTTAAATGCAGCTGTGTAGCTGTGCAATAATTATGGTACGGAATTGATAAATTGTAATTATATATAAAATATTTGTAGGTGTAGGTATATAACTCAACATATGATTTATTGTCTTCTTAAAGCATTTATGACAACATGTTGACAACCTCTTTTTGGGACAACCCTATGTATAACAGTTTTCTGTAGTTTGTAATATTGTTTTGTTACCTATTTTTATCATTTACAATCATATCATTAAGTATTGAATTATTTCAAGTATCCACTTATATCCAACTCTATGGGTTTGTCGCCGATAAATTGATAAACCAAATGTTAATTTCTTATGCTCGTAATATTATACAATAAAGCATTGTTTTCTGTTTCTCCATGTCTAAAGACACAGATAATATATATATATATATATTACAGAATATTCTCAATTATATTATTCCAACTGGGTTTTTATCAATAGCTACTTGTTTTAAAGGATATGCCGATGTACAGTAGGTACCTAATGCATAATACATAGTATATGACCTTTTGTAAAGGTGAACACCCACTGAATTAACTTCAGATTTGTGTATTTACACTTATATACAAAACTACCTGCTTACTTAGAAAATCTTTAATTAACCATCGCATTGTTAAAACTTTATATTTTGTCGCTGAAATAAATTGTATGGTGCTGAATAAAAATATTTTTTTACTTATTACAGATAAAACTGATAACTTTGATATGATAAAATTGATAATTATTGATAATCAAAAAATATGCGTAGTCATGCATGGTCATTTGATCGAACAAAAAATAGGTACATAGGTAGGTACTAGGTACCTATTAGCGGTGCGGTGTGTCTGCGTTACCTACCGTAACTTCAAATACATTTATCATTTTCTTATAGCATAGATATAATTTATTATATTTTAGAAAATTGAAACATATGGAGGCATAAAGTGTTATATATTTAAGTTTAAAGTTCATATTTATATTTCAGTCACTTTTAGGAAATAATAAAATTACACTAAGATATATATCATAATTAGGTATGAAAGAAAATGTTCTTTCTATAAAATCTACACTAATATTATAGAGAGAAAAGATTTCATTATTTGTTTGTTAACATTGAATAGGCTCCGAAACTACTGGACTGGTTTGAAAAATTATTTCCGATATGGGAAAGAATTTTCCTCTGTAAATCCTACCCATTATTATCCCATAGGAACATAGGCGGTATAATATTATAAACTTTTTAATAATATAAAAATTGAGCATTTCCCCCTCCATTTTTATAAATAGAAATATTAGAAACTACATTTTCAAACAACCATGACTACATGGTATATTGTCGTAAAATTAAATGAATGAATACCCCAGTGGGTTTTACCCATAGACCATATACTAATATATTTATATACTATCGGAAATAGACTTGCAACGCTACCTGTGAATTAAACAGGCACTAGCTCTGTAATTTTATTTCGTTTCATTGACGACAGATGGCGCTTATTGCAGTATTTCGCCGTGCCATTTAATTAATTTATTATTTAAGGTAGAAGCTCCACGCTAGGCCGCTAGCCCACGATATTCGAATTTTCGTACGTTTTTTGCGATTTGCCGGTCGGTTTTTTGAATTTCGCGGGCTAACGTGGAGCTTCCACCATAAGTAATAATCAAGCTAAGTAGTTTTGGTAAAAACAAATAAAACCACAGAAAATAATATAAACACATAAAATTTACTATTTACACAACAAAAGATAACATAGAACACAGTCGATTAAATTAAATAAAAATATAATTTAGACAAGGATAATTTTTGAAACCAAAAGTTAAAATAATAGGATGAAACCCATTGAAAAAACAAGAGAATATAACATAAACAATAAGAAAATCATAGGAAAACTAGACGTGAACACTGAAAACAACTCAAATTACACCGAAACACTAAAATAATTACACACGAGCCAAAATATTACTAGACTCTTTGCACACGAGTTTCCGATAGTATATATTAGTCTATGCACACGAGCATGTAAACAAACCGGCAGCGATTATTTTTGTCAGTTGACATTACTGAAACTTATATTACTACCATACAGTTACAATAATTCGAATAAAACGTAAACAGAACATACCTTTTTAGGGGAGCTGGTATGTAAGGCTTATATAGAAAATATAAGTAATGTCCTCTGTGTCTCATAATATTCTTTTCCCGTGTCGGTTCGAATAATGCATGGCTAAAACAGATTCTACTAAAAGGTAGTATTTAAATTCTGCTGGTAAATTGATTGTGACGTCACGATAATAGTTCGTGACCGAGAAAAAGAGGGCGAAAGTGTCGCGGTTTTCGATGAATGTAGGCAAGATTCCGACCCATGCCATAGACTAATATATTCTATCGGAAAGTTTTACAGTTTCGTATACCTACGACTGTCTCTATAAACCACAATGAAAACTGCAACGTGTGAAAGGTAACAAAAAGCTCCATTAATACCATTTCAGAATAAGAACTTCATATTGTTAAGCTACGTACAAACCGGGGCTATGTAGGCCTTCTTGTGTTGCAAATGTCTATGGGCGGCGGTGGTCACTTACCATCAGGTGAGCCGCTTGCTCATTTGCCCCCTTATCACCAACCCGCTTAAAACCAATGGAATATTTGACATTTTTAACAATTATTTCTAAAAATCTTCCTATAATATTTCATCATCATCATCATCATCTTCAGCCTATATTCGTCCACTGCTGGACGTAGGCCTCCCATATAATATTTACACTACAAAATGTTTTGTGTTATAAATGAATATTCTATTAGCTTCAGCACCTTTGTCTAAAGTTAAGTCCTTTTACACAATTATGTGGGTCTCTGTTGCTTCCTAGTTCTCTAGTTTAGTATTTATTATTAAATCAGAATAAGGACTCAAAAAATAGAACTTATTCTGTCTGAGTTGACCGTGTAGGATTTTTACATTTATTTTTTTATCATCATCCTTCTAGCCTACAAATTAGGAATTTTACAATATCCTAAAAACGAAAACGAAGCACATCATTCTATTCCTTGACTTTCTTTGGACTAGTTTTTATGCGACAATAAATAAATAAATATTTTTTTTATATAATAGTAATATTCAAATTATATTCTTTTCTATGGATAAGTATATTTTGCATTAAACAAGGGTAGAGTGATACAGGTAATACTATGTGCGACAGAGATAGAAGTAAATTACAGAGTTCAATGTTTTTGTTGTGAGTTTGCGCCGGTGAGTGTGTATAAGCGATTGCGAGTGTGCGCCCATTAACTGTCATGTCAGCTGAGTGAATATTGAGTTGAGCAATGGTGGTGTTTTTACATTTTCGAGAGATAAAATTATAAACAGCTTATTCATATCATACATTTTTTTATCAGTGCGCATTTAATATTAAACGTGATGAATAGAAATATGTTTTAGTAGAATCTGTTTGAGCGCTGAACAATGTTATAAAGCAGTATTTGTGAGATTTGTGGACTGCGTAAGTGCTGATCTTTGTTGTTCAATTTTTTTTCAAACGCAAAAAAATATATTTTTTGATATAATGTAATGAGTCTTAGAACATGTTTGGTATCATATTGACGTGAGCTTGGTAGTAACTAATATATACATTATATTATGTAAAGTTTATAAATGTACCGTTTGTGCAGAGAGTTGGTACTTACTATGACGTTGTTGTTTATTTTAGGCCTGTATGTTTGTATTACGCGTGGTCTAAATTGTTAAAAAAAACTTTCTGGATTTCTAGAAAAAGCTATCTGCAGCAAAATTTTATCATTTTAAATAATGTCAATAAGACTATTCTACTTCTACTTACATTACCTATTTGTATAATACATTATGTAGTTATGTAATTCATACTTGTTGATCATCATAATATTATTATAAGTTTATAAACAACAATTTAAATTTGGTAAGGAACAAATTTGGATCAACAATTCTTCTCTGATGACTATTCAGTTATTTTTTTTTCCTTAGACTGTAGTTGCTAGTATTAAATAGGGTTGTTTTTTATTATATCCATATTAGACCAGATTTAGGTTGATATTTGTTTCTAAATTCGGTCAGACTGTTTTTGAAATGGTAGATTGTCAATTAATCAAATTTTAATGGATGTACAGTCTTTAGATAGGGACTTTGCATATCTGAGATATTTAGAGGGTACCTCTTCCCAATAATAGTCTTATAAGCTGTGGACAGTTCCACTTTTATTTGTTGTTTCATTCCACCAATATATAAAATCATTACATTCAAGAAAATAAATAAATATTTTGTTATTTATTCATTTTCTTGAACCCATTTCAAATCTGCACATAGGTAGAGGTTGCTTGTGAGATGGTTGCATTACAGTAATTTTTGTCATGTGTCAATTAAATTTGAAATCCCTAAATATTCTTTTTCATGTCTTATGATATATTAACTTAGGATTTATTTTTAGTGTCCATGGATACACAGAGCAGATGCAAGCAATAAAAATCTTAAGTTGTATTATAGTTTAACTGTGAAGGTACAGAAACTGCCACCATGCTGTATGTATTTCATGTGGATGCTGGTCAAATGACCACATACGACATGAGCCTCACATTGCAAAAGTAAGTCAATGACATATTATCATTTATTATTGTACACAGGTGTAATAAATTCTGTGAGTGATTGTGTAAATGGTATTTACTCGAGTTCTGTATTCCATTTTAAACCCTAAAATAAAATAGACTTGAATACAATAAAATTAGTCACTAAAACACTACACACTAAAATATAACTAGCTTTTGTTGTCTACACATTATTTTTAAATTATTTGAGTTACATAAATTCTGACTATTATTAATATTACCTAGTATATATTTTATATGGTATTATATACAATAAACCACAAAAAACATTTGAAATTAAAGATTTTACAATATTGTGCAACTTTAGCTCAAAGTTGTCAAAGCGAGAACAAGATATTGCTATTACATCTGGAATTTGAATTTTGTAGTCATTTGTTATCTTTTGTTTTGTCAACAACTTCTTTATGTGAATCATTGTTTATTCTTAACACAGATGTATTAAGTAAAGCTGTTGTTTTAGTGTGTCTTCATTAAAACTAGCAATAGAGAGGAAGACTAAAGTGTCATCAAACTCCTTGGTGCTGTTAGTGAGTGGGGGTGAAGTTCTACAGTCCGATCACATGGTATCCTCTTATAGTGCTGGAACAGACACTAATCCTATCTACATGTTCAGCAAACCATCCGTGAAGGAGAGCCATTTGAACCAGTCCAGTAAGTTTTTAAGTAACCACTAACCAGTTTATATTAATTTTGGGTTCTCCAAAAAAGGAGTGATAAGGGTCAGTAACGCGCGAGTGACACCCCTGGTGTTGAAAACGTTTATAGGCTATGGTAATTGCTTCCCATTAGGCGTGCCATAAGATTGATTGCTATCCTTGTGCTAAAAAAAAATATAAAATAAAAATATTTAGCTTGATGGCTGTTAAAGTTGATTGGCAAAATTGGGACCATATAAAGAGTCTCATAATATTTATGGTTTTCCAAAAATGTTTGCCAAAAATAAATTGTGTATTGCTATATGTCAGCTATTTACCAAACACATTTATGTTTAGTAAACATGTTCGCTAAATTATTTACACATGTTAGACATTCTAAAAAAATGTTGTCAACATATTTACCTGTTATTGATTTGATATGTCACTTTCAGTGTGTACTCTAAGCCCAATAGTGGAGTTGAGTACTGGCGAGTTTTCAAGTGAGTTTAAGAATGCTTTCGATGGGAAGTCGGTGGCGGAGTTGAAGGCTGCGGTAGAAAAATGTTGTTCGCTACAGCCTAATGTATACACTGTGATGTCTTGTGCGTCACTCGCGCAACAGTTCAGTGACCTGGCGCTCGAGGTGTCCAGCAGTTGCGATCAACTGGTACATGAACAGCATTTGCAACACCAAGTGAGTGGATATTAAAATAACTAGTGTACTATTTATTTTTCAAAACGAACAAACCAGTCACGCATTTTCACATTTTTAAAAAAGAAATAAGTAGTTTGTTAGTTCAGCAGTTGTTTTTTTAAGTGCTGGCTTTTACAATTTTTGTAATGATAAGAAGAGATATAATAAAGATAAATATATTTAGATAGAAATATCATTTTCCTATTAGAATTAGATACTTATTATTAGAACATTCGCATTTGACAAAAATACGATATGAGACATTACGTCATCAAACTCTATTTCCTATTCCGAAAAGAATAAAAATGTAAGTGGTTTAATAAAGCATGGGAACGAGAAAATTCATATTATTATTACTTCCGTAATTAGCACGCGCGTTGTGGCTGACGCGCCAAGGACTAATCGTATCTTCGTAGCGTTTCATCAAAATTATGTTAATTAATTATTAACTCCCGTCTAGTCTTTTAGAGCTATTTATTTTTATCTGAATTTTATTACGTAAAACAAGTAGTGCCCTGTGCTAGACCGAACCAATAATCTACCTAGGACCTATTTAAAATTGCATTGTCTAACTGTGACAATTGAATAATAATTCCACCAAATAGTGTACAGATCCGTAACGGAAAGGACGATTATCTTAGTTGAATAATAAAACGTAATAATGACCATATACATATACAGTGCAAAAGGTCTTATTAAGTGTTCCAAGAAATTAAGATAGTCCTAAGTGCATATGAACTGTGTCAATAGGTTAGGCGTACGTTTAATTTAACTAGTTTCGATTAATATAATCGGTGCGTACGACCTCGACCTAAATCATTCGATTTTCGAAACAGGGCTGGGCAGCCGTTGTCGCTAACTTGGAAGACATATTCAACGAATTCTGCGAGAGATCGCGGAATTTCAAAGAGTCATTTAAAAAACATCGACTAAAAAAAGAAGAGTATCATGAAAAATTATCTGGGTAAGTTTATCTTAATTATCTATACATATTCACACTGGACATAATACTAAAGATAAGATTATTTAAGAATATACTTATATAGTAAGTGTTTGTTATAAAAGAAGTCTTAAGAGGGTTGTTAAATCGCTAGTTCAAATATTTGACAGGTGTTCGCGTCACGTGTTGTCCGAAGTTCGACAGGTCAATGGGACATTTGTAGTGAAGTATTAGTCTACTGCTCGTACTGTTGCATTAGGCTGATCATCATGAATTTTAATATTTTACGATATCTGATTATAATGATTAGCTGCAGCCCTTTTCTGCGGCTCAGCGAAACCAGAATTGTGAGGTCTTCCATCTAAAATTATCTGCGTGAGCTTGTGATGGACATACATATCGCCGCCTGTGGAAAAGTACTGTCGAAAATCTTATATTCCCATTTCCATTAACGTCCCAATAAATCGAACATTTGCTTGAAAAATCTTGGATTTGAAACCATACTAATAATACCTATATAAATATTATCGCTTTTGTTCACAAAGAACTTCTTAACAAAGACCTACTTATTCGAAATTCGTCTCAAATAGGTAAAATGGATACTTTTAAAACAGTCCAATTTATAAACGTAAATATGCCCCAGTTTAAACAGAACGTTCTAATACTATAAGTAGACTGTATTTACATACAATGTTAGTGTAATCTATGTTCTGAACCCCACGTTCGTGTTAAAAACCATTACATGCTATCCGTCCAAGTTCACAGCAAGTTCATTATTAATTTATTTACTAATAGTTCAACGATACTGCAATCACGCATGCTTATGGCAAAATGTAAATACATAAAACATTTAAAGTAATTGTCGCAACAATTTTATCTAATGAACTACATATTTGAAAAGCGGTTACGTTTGTTAAAGTCTTTCTCTTCTACTAGAGTTATAATCTTTATTTTAATAGATAATTATCACTTCCGTTAAGATCTTTGTTTGAGTTAGTTGCGCGGACTATCATAAAAAATATAAAATTCTCAAGATCTTTCAACTTAGAGATACTTCTACTATGTTATTTTGGATGCTGTGGTCTCAATTAATTCAGGGAGTACATTGTATTGATTATTTGTTTTACTTAACATGTAAATGTTTGTGTATATCCTTTGTTAGAGACCCTTAATAATAATAAATAAATAAATTAATAAACTTTAAAGCTTAGAATTCTTTCCTCGTTCGCTATTCAATACAACAAATAAGTAACTATTAAATTTCAGTACAAATTTTTCCATAACCGTAAAACTGATTTTATTCGCACGTTGTTTATAAATAATTCGTCTCGATTGGAGTCTAGATATTATGTGTGTCGTTAGTGCATGAGGTACTTACATGAATTCCTCGTGGATTTTATCGTAAACGTATAGCGATCTAGATGCGTAGTAATTAGTCATTGTATGTTTCACGTACTCTTGTATGTCTAGTTGACCTACCGACGTTCGTGTTGCGATGTAATTTTATGAATAAATTGTAGGGTACAGTCGTGCATACCGTGGTGGTAAAGGACAGTGCGGTTTATCGATTCTCGACAGCCATTGTCTAATGGAGTCACATGGACCGTATATGAATATTGTACTAAAACCATAAATGAGAAGAAAACAGTTTGCTGCCATTTAAATAGATGTGCAATTTTACATACCCGCGATTATATTATTAACTGTTTACAACCTTCCCTTTAGAAACACCAGTATATTCTTCATATTTAATATAATTGCAAACGAATGCACGGTATAGGTACGGCTAATATTATTTTAAAAACCTTTTATCACTGATGTGACAGAGAGCTGATTGGTTTTGTTTTATTTGAATAAATTACAATATACATATTTTAAATTATGAAGGTTCAATGATATTTGTAAGCGATTTCTCTCAAATATCATTGAAAAAGGATAGAGAGTATTCAGGGTCACCAAAGTTAGTCAACGCGTTGTCATTCACGACAAAGAAGTAGTCGTGACCTATTTCGATTGCAATTATATTCAGGTCAAAAACAAGGAAGAAGAGTGATAAAATTAGACTCGACTTTTGAGAGATTTTAGTTTACTTATTCGTTATCTTTCTCATTAGAAAAATATCATCACTATTATCATCGTAGCAGCCAAAGAACGACCTTTGTTGGATATAGGCCTTTCATTTGGATTTCCACTACAATAAAAAATATAAATGTTACAATTATGTAATAAAGTTCAACGAATGTAGTTGTTTACAGCATAATTACCAATAAATATAATAATCAATGTTTTATTATTCCTTACACATACGCGAATATTGGATATAGAAATAAACAATTTTCATCTTATGAGGCTATAAAGCATCCGACCAGTGGCGTAGCGTGGGTATTTGCTGCCCGGGGCCGTCTGGAAATTTGCCGCCCCCTTTTCTAGTAGTATAAAGATGACGTGGCTCGGATGCCGCCCCCTTTCATATGCCGCCCGGGGCCATGGCCCCCTTTGCCCCCCCCCCACGCTACGCTACTGCATCCGACTCGTCAGGATTAAATAATATCTATCAAAACGCCGCGGAAAAATCCGTCAATTTTTTTTATATTTCAAGGTATTCGTAAATTCTTACGATTCTTCGGCGATTTTGTCATATTATTGACAAAATCGATGACTAATAATAGACTTGATATACATACACAATGTAATCATTTTATTTAGGTCTGTTAATGTCAAATATTTTTGGGTCACATTGGGTGTTTCCGCATGCATCGGCGCATTTTCATTGACCCTGACCGGCCCGCGCCCCATTTCTGTTTTGCCTATTCTCGGCTACAATTCTGTCTAGACCAACTTTGAAGATAAGCACGATCCTCGTTATCGGCACGTGATAAGTGTTTAAAGTACAAACACCAATGATTCTAAATATTTCAGCAAATCTCTACATATGTATGTATCTACATAAATATTGTTTCGCAATGCAGGATCGTTTAGCATTTGAAAAGGAAGGATGTTTAGTTTCTAAAACAAAGGAAACAAACTGTACATAGAATGCTCTGTACATAGAATTTTCCATGTCAATACAATGAAGATTAATTTATTTCTGAGATTCCAATATAGTAAACCTACTATAAATAAAAAGTACTGAACTTGATTTAATGAGGAAGCTAGCAACCGCTATTTCGGTTTCTATTAGTAAAGTTGGAAAAATTCAACGTATATCTATTATACTTTCCAAACACTTGAAACTCTTAAAACCCCCGTTTCATTCGTGACATCATTATTCTACTAAACGAACTGGTTTTCGACGTTCATCTGTAAAAGTTTTTTTAATGTCGTCCCAGTGAGACTGGGCGAGATTTCAAGTTCCTATTGATAAACTTTGCGTAACATACGCTTTTAAGGCACATAATTCTCGATGTTATTAAATGAATACACTATTACTGACATATTATGGCTATTTAAATTTATTCCTTTAGTGTTCTTAATTTATTTCTGTTAATCTTTTATCATTATTAATAACCTTATCATTCGATATTACTATCTAGGTATCTTAACTGTTTATTATTTTGTAGGCTGAACGAAGTTTTAGAATCTCTAGGCAAAATCCCAATATTGCCAGCACTCCAATTAAATGCCGAGGCTCACCGCTTCTCGGCCTTCGATGTCTTTGAAGATACCGATTTTGAAGGGCCCCACTACAGGATCACACATCCGTTGGACAACAGTTCTGAACACAAACCTAGCCAGGACTTTGGCGTTGAAGCGTTTAAATTGTCAGACGAGGACGGTAAGTGTTTAAATTTGTTCATAAGCACGTGTTCCAATTAGCAAGTAATTATTAGTCTTATTATAATTGTGTAATGAGTATTTTTTTATAAGAAACAAATATTTAGACTGTTTACCTCTTCTATGTACTAGCCTTAGTAGTTTGATTTTAGTACTAAGCCCGTCGTTCACCTGTTTGGTATAAGTCGTATCATACATTATATTTAAAGATTTGCATTAATAAGGAACTAAACGATACAGTTGATTAGTCGATATGTAATTATATCAGTAGGATAGTCGGCGAATTAATTCGGCTTTCAATGTCAATGAGACGCTATTATGACGACCGAGCTATTTTTAGCTAGGTAATGACTTTTTAACGCAAACAGGTTTGTGCGGAAACCATTAATGGGCAAGCACTGACGTCATCCATGTGATTTTATGGGTTATTTCTTTAGGTCACTTATAAACTGATTATAAGTACTTAGTTTATAGGTACATTATAGGTAGGGCACTTGGTAGGGACTTGATAATATTATCCAATTATAACATTACTGGAACACTGAGAAGTACTGTGTTATCTTTGTTGTAAATTGTACATTTAAGGCCTACGCAGACCGGGACGGCATAGCAAAGGATTTTAATTTTTACTAATGGACATTCAAACTTATCGATATAGAAATACGACATAAATTGCTATGCTTTAAAATTATGCCGTGGCATCGAAAGGCATTTCATTGCACGGCATTGAAGGACGCGCCACGGGCTCCCGCGGTGGCATGCTGTGGCGTGCTGCGGTAGGCAACGGCATGCCACGGACTCCGGCGGTTGTTGTAAGAGTAAAAGTGTATCGGGCAGCAGGAGCTGCCTAGGCGTACTTTGTCGTGCCGCGGCAGGCCGTGGCATGCCGTGGCAAGGCGCTTGAATGCTGCGGTATCTAAGCCGCTAGTGTGCGCTGACTGACGGCTAAATCCCTTGCCATATCGTCCCGGTCTGCGTAGGCCTTTAGCTCGGTCTTCCATCCTATGTGGGTATGATCCTAAATGATTGAGTATTTTTCTGAAACCATAAAAGACAAATAATTCAGTTGGGTCATTGGCATAACTTACACATATTTACTTGAACTGTTATTGACTGCTCGAGATTGTGTTGCCATAAATAGCAACTGGTAAACGTTTTTGTTACTAAGAAGAAGGTATCTACTTAACAGTAAGTACCGTATTTTCGTTTTTAGGAATCATGCTGTTTATAGCGTCCATATGTTACTATACAATAGATGCTGCTTACCATCAGGTCAGATGCTAATTTACTACAGAAAAAAATATTAATGGACGGTTCCAAATTACCTAAAACAAGTCGATAGACTCTTATATAATTAGTAAGATTAGCACACGATTTCGATAAATAATAGTATTGTTTACATCTCGTCATTGGTAATTACCCTCAATCTGGGTGCAATATTTTAACACAATCAATGCATAACAACATGTCATGTAGCAGCGACCTTTTGATAACTCTTACCTGACACGATTACGATACGATTTTCACGTGAACAGGAAAACAATCAAATGATACAATATAATTTACTCCTGGCCAATCCTCGTTTTGCATCCTGACAATTGACAATAAGACTTCAATACATATAATATAATATAGGCTAAATCATAATTTTTCATAGAATGTAAAACTATATGATATGCAGGGTAGAGGGTCTCCCTCTACTCCAGTGTAAAAATGATTGGTCAAGATAATTCCTACACAGTTAGGACTATAGAGTTCCAAGGTTCTAGACCACGGAATTGTATACGCTTCCACTTAGAATAAAGGGAAAGTACCGTAGGATTGGGAAAATAAATAAACGCACAATTTGATACTTTTTAACCGTCCTAAACTCATAAACTCATTATAAACTTCACAGTGTTCGAACAAAAAGATGCATCATCAGGCAATGAGGGGGCGGCGACTTCAGAGCCAATCCCTCTCGTCGAGGAGTCTGATGAAGGAGTCACATTTAAAGCGCATTCCTATGAAACGAAGGAGGAGCCGTCTCTGCTTCACTGGATCCTCGCGCAGGGGAACAAAGCGTCCTTGCAGGATATTTTGGACTATTGCCAGAAGGGACTAGCATTAGTAAGTGTTTTGAGATATTTTAACAATACAGAAAAAGAATATAACCTTGGTGAAACACAGTTGTGGGACCTCAAATCGTAGCTTACCTTTTCTTAAGCTGATAGATCCGTGCCTAACAATGGGACTTGATGAAGGTTGATTATTTATTCAGACTACAAGGTCCACCTTGTCTAGTCTGAATAAATATTGCTAATATAATAATTAGAAAGATAAGAGAAGAAGTCGCTTTTATTTCATAATATGCATTAGAATGGTCAATATAATAGTATGGTAGCAATTATAGTTGTATCAATGCTATCTACTATTTCGTCGATATGTTATTAAAAAATCTGATATAATTTTCATTCACTTTTAAAGTCAATAGGATTTATGCGTATTAAATTTTATCGAGACACATAAAACCTTTATCAATGTATGTTTTAAGGTTACACATTTTCTTGTATATGTTCTTGTAAAGACATTTCAACTTGTTTTTACTAAAAGTACATAGTATTGATCCATACTATGTTCTGTTTAAAAATATAGGTACTTTTAGCTAGATAATAAGGAAGTTGTAATTAGATAATTTTAGTTCACTATTCCTATTTTGTTTAATGTATTTTTATACTTGCTTCTTATCTTGAATGGAAAATGAGTCCAAATGACTGAGTCACTCGGCATTATCTCGAGAATTCTCGAGAGAATAAATACATTTGAACCTGAGCCAAACTCCATTGGCTTAATTAATTATTTTAACCGTCTTTGGCAATAATAGACATAGGCTAAATTTGCGCTTAATTACTACTAAGTATAACATACATACCATGAGGCCCGTCGACCCCCAAAGGGTTAGGCAGAGGTGTACTAATGTATACCTACATTTCACCGGTAGGTTTTAGGTCCCATGTAATAGTAGACGAGCCTATTAGCCATTACCACTAACAGAACACGAATCCAAACTCCGAACTGTTCCTGAGAATGTCATAGAAAAACCCAATAACACTGCTCGACCTGGGAAGAGAACCCAAGGCTCAGTAGTCGCAGTTACGACTGCTACAACAACGCGGCTAAGTCCAAAATAAAATTACAGCTTGACGCGGATCCCTTGAAGGAGCGTGAGGCAGAGTTGTACCATATTCTGGAGTATGCCAACATGCATGGTCTCAAGCACATCAAGGGCATTGAAGAGAGGCTGTACGGGCTAGATCAGCTGCTGAACGACGTGAAAAAACTGGAGAGAGACCAGCGCGACCAGGCCGCGTCCCTCATACAGGTGAGATATTCTAGAACTCTATATATACGCTGACTAGTATTTATGACATGTAAAAGTGCCTCGCATCATAATACTATAACAGTAATATAATTTATTAACTATTAGATTAAAAAGAGATATCATTCTTAACTCTTGAAGATAAGAATCATATTTATTTTTAAAATCATAATGTACGCACCCTTACGCTTAAATTAGGCTTCTATTCAAATTTGAACTAAATTATTTCATATATGCAGGCTTTCCCGTAAACACATTCTTAAAGTTTTAGTGGTTACTTCAGGTATATTCTAGTTATTGTAGTCTATGATAACATAAGATGTCTTTCAAAGTATTGAGAGATTATAAACCGAAATTGAATGCTTGAAAAAGTCCTGCTAAAATGTTGCCATAGAACTAATCTATATATTTAAACCTCGAGGACTTTCTAAAGGTTCTAATGACAAAAATTTCTCGTTCCGCAGTGCCGAGAACGTCTGAACACAGCGTGCGATCCTTCCGTCTTACCAACATTAGTCCAATCGCACTGGTGTCAACTGAAAAAGCTTCTGAAAGGCCACCAGATGCTCATCGACATTAGAAGGCGCATCGCCAAGTCAAAAGATGAGCTCTCACATATATTAAAAGCAAGACTGGAGTAAGTACATGTTGTTCGGCCATTTCAAATAATGTCTTATCTTTTATCGGAACCGAAGTCGGAGTCGGAGGTTTTATTTGAGTTATATGAGTCGCAACAGGAGTCGGAGTCGCGACCGGAGTCAGATTCAGAGGCGGTGGTGAGAAGAAAGTGGGGTGGATGACCTTTTGTTATTAGCTTAAAATTTTCTTAAAATATTCTTAAGTCTCAAACAATAATGAACAAAAGCTTCGCACTTTAATCTTCGCCTGATATATTTCTAAAGGGTAACTTCTGATATAAGCTCCGATGCAATATAACGGAACCGAAACCGAAGTTCCGATTTTTCGGAACCGGAACTGACCGTAACATCCCTAGTTTACTGTATCCATTCGGCGGTATAGGTTCGTCGACTAACGAGTCCGTTCGGGTGTTGCAGGGCGGTCCTAATGATCGAGAACTCGATGTCAGTGCAGGACGCGCACGCGATGCTGTCGTTCCAGTGCTTCAACCGGCTGTCGCGGTACTTCGGCATCGTGGCGCAGCTGCACCGCGCGCCGCACGCCTTCGTGCGCGCCGTCCGCGAGGTCGCCCGCCGCCGGACCTTCTCGCACGCACATCTCAAGGTGCGCTCGTCTACACATCATAAACAATTTCAATATTTTTGTTACTTTTGCTAAAAAAAAACTTGTCATAGGCCTTTAACAGGTCCAACGGTACGGCAAAGGACGTCAAAGAATTTCAAATTCTTTGACTAAATAGACATATGTATATGGCCTACAGGTACCTAACTGTTCCGGGTCTCGGTGTACACCCACGATACATGAGAAATAAAAAAAATCAATTTTCTATTTTCAGTGGGCGACTGATCTCGCAGAGAAACTGTTAAAAATTCATGACGAGGAGGTCAGCAGGCGGCAGGAGTTCAACTCCGCGTTTGAGGGGCACTTCCTGCGCAGTCTGTTCCCCGGCATGACGGAACTGCCGCCAACGTTTGCCACACAAGGGCCGCCAATGTTTGACGCCAACCTACCCAAACTCACAGAAGCAGACGTTGACTACATCACAAATGCCTTCCCCGACCTTAGCCAGGACATACCCACTTACGATATGCAGTCTACCGTGCAATTTTTCCAGCAGAGGTGTGTTATATTGAAGTTTTATGGATTTGGAATATTTTTGACGTGGAGATTTGGAATTTTAATATTGTAATGTAATTTTCAGGATACGTGCTTCTGAACACGAAAGTAAGGATATAGATATTCAAGTAGACATGGATAAGTGAGTGATTATTTAATTTCTGAAGTCGCATATTTTTTGTTGAGTATTTGCGGTTCACGCTGATAAAACATTGTCTAATCTAATTTCACAGAGACTTCGACTCGGTAACAGAAGCCGGCGACTTCGAAAAGCTCGGCGGACAAAGTTCTACACAGAAACAGAAAATCGACATTTCAACTATATGCGTCCCTGAAACTATGGCCGTGTCGACAGTAACCGAGGTGCGAAAACTACCGGTTATATTGGAAACCGCGGAGAGCCCTGTGAGACCGGGCGACGAGTTCGAAAACTCGGAATTTTACATCGAGGAGTCGCTACCGTCGAGCTTGGAATGGGGCCGGGACGAACGACAGGTGTACATCAACCTCGAGTCGAACATGGATAGACACCACTCTCGTAAGAACTCCGCTGCAACACAAGTTCTCCTCTTTCGGAGCTCTTATCTGAGTGGTTGCCGTTGTATTTGTTATTATTTTATTTGCTCCTGTCTTCACCGGCCCCGTATGAGCTGTTTCATAGATTATTTTTCTTTTGCATTCGTATTTTATCATACTTGTTCTTCTTCATGATATGTGTAATTTAGGACATTGTGGCGTGCGGTAGTTATTATAAAGCGATTTTTGTACGCATTGTTCTGATGTTTTTCCACTTTTCAGGACAATATGGATACACATAAAATAAACATGGAAAAACTGCAAGAGTTTTTAATTAAATTGTACAGTGTATGCAAAGTGAATATTGTTTTCATTATAGAAGAGTTGGCGAAATTGAAGAATGAAATAAATGAACAGAAGGATTTTATAACAAGTAAATATTTAGAGATATTGAAAGCTTGGGAGCAGAGCAATGATGAGTGTGCAATGAGGTTCCGAGAAAAAACTCAGAGGCTTACAGTAGACCATGAGTTAGAACTTAGTGATATGAAGGCAGCTCTTAACGAAAAGGATGAAGTTATCGCTACACTCAGAACTGATGCAGAAAATACTAAAAATGAACATCAGAAAGAAATTGAGAGGTTAGAAAACGATCATCGGGATACTAAAGAACTGTTAGAAAAGACTAGGGAAGAAATACAGGGATTTGAAAAGAAATTAGAAGATATAGAAGCTCAAAAACAGAAAGAAATCAAGGACTTGCAGGAGAAAATGCATATGGATTATAAAGCTGAAATTGAGTCTTTACGGTCAAGGTACAATTGTAATGCTTTTTTTTTCACTTTTATTAATGTTCTCACAAATAATAATACCAAAAACTCTGGCATTGGTTAAATTATATTTTTAAGAATTTACATAACGAAAATTAATATCCTATTATACTAGAATCGTTCGGTTTTAGTATTAGAATTAATTCAAACAATGTTTTATTCTCAGGTTCCGCTTAGTAGCTCTTACAAATATGGACCGTTCGCCGTCTGAATCGAGTCTCGAAAAGATTGAGCGTACTGACGTCATCGAAATCTCAAGTCACAACGCTATCGTAATGCAAACCAAGGAAAACGCCGAGGTCGAAAAAGAGGAAGCCGTTAGACTGGCATTGGCGAAGGTCGAGGCCGAGTGGAAGCTTAAACTGGATGCTGAAATCGCAGCCGTAAACGCTAAATACGATTCTGAGAAACAGGTAAAATAGTTTATATATTATGGTGTTGGAAAAATTGCGTCGTAAATTACCATATACAAAAGGCTTTCTTTTGCTTTTTATTCCTTTACGTATAAAAGAGCATAAAGTCGTTTTTTCCACTGAATGGGGAAGGTATCCGTTTTCACAAAAAAAATGTTTTATTGCCTATAAAACTGCACTGTAAAGGCTTTCGATAGTTTATCCTTTATTTGTGAAAATATTTTGTCTTAAGTTTTTGTCACTTTCTGCACTATTTTGTCACTAAGTAAAATGGCACAGTATCTTGTTTATGCCGCACGGTCACGCAATTATTTTGCCGCTAGCTTTCGACGTCGATATCGACGACGGAGGTGACGCGGCGCCTGCTGTCGGAGAAGGAGCGGCAGCTGGACGCGCTGCGGGAGCGCGAGGCCGCGCTGCTGCGGGAGTGCGGCAAGTACCGCGACACCATACAGCAGCTCACCGACCCCGACACCAACGATCTTGACGCGCTCGTCAAGACACAGGTACCTTCTAATACATGGACATTTGTACTATCTGACCATTAAAACCTTAACTGTAATATATAGCTGAATGCTTTGCAGCTGTTCTTTAACCAATTTAAATTTTGGTACATACTCCATCTGAGAAGTAACGCTGTAGTAAAAGTTAAAAAAAATTGAGGAAGCTTGGTGGCAGGAATTAATAATTCGCTATTAAAACGCCCCACTACTTGCTGGAACTGCCTGCTTGACAGCTTAAACATACATGGGGCGTACATTCTGAGTAACATATGCTCTGTAAGTGAAGAATAAAAAGAAAAAAAAATACAGTTTGTTTAGGAATGCTGACAGGAGTACAATACTAAACTTTTTTAAATGACTAAGAGATTTTATTTTCATTTTAGTTGGCTTCCCTCGAAAACGAGAACGAAGTTTTGAAGCAGCAAGTAAAGGACTTGAAAAAAGACTTGGAAAAGAAAGCTGAAGAAGAGAAAAGCAGAGAGGATGATAGTGACGGCAGGTTAGTCCTCCAAAATTACTGATTAAAGTATATAGAATACATATCGGAACTTTGTGGAACCACAAGCCCAGGTCAGTTTCTTAAATATTTTATCACTGTCAATTTTATAATTAAGCACTAATAATATGCTCATAAAAAAATCAGTCCTGATTTTACATGGGTACAGGAACTTCATATATATCGTAATATCGTAACAAAATCCATTGAGTAGTTCGGGATAATTATAATAATGTATACGAATACCAACTTTATTTATTACTAGGTAGCGATTTAATTACTTAAACATAACATTCTGGTTAGCGGTGTACTAATGTACATTCACATATCGCCAGTATGTTTTGAGCCTATGCAATACGGTACAATATATAATATTATATTCTTTATTATCTAATTACATAAGAACTATATTAAAGTGGATAATTATTATTATTAGGTCGTCACCGAAGAAGGAGGAGAGTAAGAAGTGCCGGGGTCGTTGTCACACGCCGTTCGGGCTGGCGGCCGGCACGCTGTCGCTGTCCTCGTGCCTGCCCGGACACACCGTGCTGCTCATGTGGGACCCCGCGCACCTCAACTACACCGTACTACAGGTAAACAGAACAACAACAATGCGCTTTACACGTTTATACGTTCATCTAGTGATGATACTAGGCAATCACAGCATGTCATTGAGCATTGATGATGCCTAGTGTCACTGGCCACCAATCACAGAACGCCCTGCGCCAGTGGATACAAATACTAGACAGTGAAGTCATAGATATCAGGGTGATCCTTACGCACTTTCTACTGACAATTCGCAGTTATGTGATTATTTATGCTCATACGATGAAGGAAAACGTCAAGAGAAAACTAGCATACCTCAAAGTTTTTTTCGATGGTGTGTCAAGTCTGCAAACCCGCATTAGACTAGTGACCTACTGTTATTTAAAAGGTTAAGTAGGGACAGTAAATGACTTGATAAGAGATGTCTTGCATGTGTTGATCTAGTAATATACGCTTGCATGTTGAACTTATAAGGGTTTATTAGTTCAAACTGAAGTATAGATGAAAATAATTGTGAACACTAGCACACATATGCGGATTAAGCCCCTAGTTGGTTGTGAGTTGGAAACCAATATTAATAGTCTGCAAACTTGGCAGTCATAAATTTTACCTTATTACTATAAAGTCAGTTGAATTTTTAAATCATATTTGGTTGATAGCTGAAATAATTATTCTTACAGGAAGCTTCAATAATGTATTTCGTACATAGTGACTGCCTGCCAGCGCTTGATCTCAGCATACAAGTTAAGAACGAAAGTGAGAGACGACTGTACGCAGTAGCTACAGTTGAGTCCAAGGAGTACTGTTACGCTAAGAAGGTATTTCTTTTCTAAGTCGATTAAGCGTAGTCGTATAATTACTTTGCACCCTATGGCGTTGTTAATGTTGCCATTTTTATTCTAATTATATTTTTTGGGCCATTTTTAAGGTTATATCGTGAGAAGTAAATACTCAGAACATTCATAGCACATTTCAATTCAATATGGCCGTTTTTAAATGTCAGGAATTCTATACTGTAATAAAATATTCACGCAGAAACGTAACGTGATGTTTTCTAATGTTGTACTAACTTTATCTTGGTAATTAAACATATTAGAAGGATAAATTAATTCTTGTTTTTATGACTGTTTTTTTAACCAAACGTCTCAGGAAAATGCTTATAGTTTTTGTGTTTCTAAGTACATTTGTTTATTGGTAACTTTCTACAATAAAATAATATTATACAAGGCCGTTTTTATGTCATTCGGTATTCTTTGACGACCCAGTTAGTTCAGCGGTAGTTAACACTGCCTTCTGTCCTATGGGTCCCGGGTTCGAATCCCGGTAGGGACAAATGTTTGTGTGATGAGCATGAACATTTGTATTCGAGTCATGGATGTATCTATCTATAATATGTATGTATTTACAAAAAAAAGGTAGATATATATGTAGTATATCAACCAGCTAGTAGCCGTAACACAAGCCTCGTTGCTTAGCACGGAACTAGATGGCGCTGTGTGCCATAATGTCCAGGAATATTTATTTATTTATTTATTATTTGTTAATCAGACATTAATTATATGTACAGCTTGTTTAAAATAAAAATAAAATACATTGCATAAGGGAAATAAATAGATGCTCTAATCTATTAGCAATAAATAGATTGTAGAGATAGAACTAAGTAGATGAGCGGTGTTCCGTAGAGCGGCAACCGGTACGGCATGCCGCGCGGCTCGCGCTTCTACCGCGTGCGCGCGCGCCCGCCGCGCCCGCCCGCGCCGCCGGCCCCGCCCTGCTGCGAACACAAGCACCGGCCTGGTAAGTACTCCTGTAGGTGACAACCTCACCTACCGACAACACTTAGAAGCTCTACAACCCGTTAAGAAACTGAATGTTGATACGAAGTGATCTGGTCGCCTGAAAACGTGACATTCAATTTTGTTTGCTGTTTTTTGCAACTTGTAGTTCAATAACTTAATGAGGCTGATTTAAAGCTTCATTTTTGGAACTATATACCTAACTTGTAGATTTTTAAGCAAAACTTCGAAGATCTATTGTGTTTCTTCCATAGATTTTGAAATATGTCTCCCTCAATGCCACAATTACCGTCCCACTACTGGGCACGGGGACCATTGCTTATTTGATAGTTTGACTGTGTCAACTTCGCAAACTTAATACGCCATACAGCATGTAGATTATCTTGACGACGATTTCTTTTACCAATTGAATATCGGATAAAAGGCACAATTTTTTTTAAAGAAAAAATTTGAAGAACTTTTTACTGATCTACAAGAATTGGCAAAAAACTAAATACAAATTTAATTTGGATTGAAGCCCCCAGTTATTTTATGAGGACACATGTTTGATTTTAAAGATCTTTTGAATGATCCGAATTTCATCAACCATTACTTTCGATATTATTACATTTGTGTGTTATTTTTATTACATTTGTGTGTTATTTTGATTTTGTCAAATCTCATTGCCTCTATAGACATCATATGGGCCAATGTTTTTTTATCTGTATTTTAGTTTACAAGTGAATATTGTAGAAAAACCTCTCCAATTACTCTGAAACCAGTTTGATACCATGAATGATATGTAGCAAATAATATTTATTTATTGTAATTTATAAGATTTATTTTTTACTGTATTTTTATGGTGTCGGACTGGTTAATGAGCTATCAATGTGTAGTGTTTGCTTTGCGACCCCGCGCTTGTTCACGCCACAATAGTAGGAACGATAGACAGCAACCTAATAACACCGTAGTTACCACGTAGGCTTTGAAACGACATCAATATACGAAGTTTCAATTTATTATTGCACAAAATGGCAATACCTGGTGAGGTAGGAGAAGGAACATAATCTATGGTATATTCAGGATTCATTTTTTAAGTTGGTTTGGATGGCAAAATGATGAAGAATAAGAAAAAATTATAAAAAGTCACAGAGAGAAGCCAGATTTTTTAAAAACAAATATTCCTACACACATACTCAATTATTTTGAAAAAAAAAAAAAAAAAGCAATGAGTACCTGGGTAATCAATGAGTAATGTACCACCCTGAATGTCGCTATTATAATTTCATCACGACACTCCTTTGAGTATTGTTACTTTGTCAGCTAACTTTTGTATAAAAGTCTAAAATATTTCTTCGCAAATTGTGCAACCCCAAAGCAAAAAACTTGTAAGTTGCTATAAGTAAATCATCCGTAGAATTCGTTCCTCCGTCCTATCTCCCTGTATTGTATATGTAACAAACACGGTAACTACTAATTTATTTTGTACGTAAATTAAATAATTATACGATGCTGTGACAATTACTTAAAAAGTTCTCTGCTTTCGGACTGTTGATATATTTTACTTTGATTATTTTCAGTCTAGTTGGTCGTTGCTAATTCACTTGAACGTCCAAAAGGTTCTTTATTCGCCTTTTACTACACGCAAGTACGTGTGTAGAAAAGGTAATTAATATTTCTTTGATCTATTATCAAAATTGAATGTTGTATTTACAAAAAAAATCGCCAATAAAATAATTAATCACTCGTAATAGCCCCTCGCTATACACATAAACAACTGCAGATAAATAAATCTGCGAAATAAATACAACTTGAAAAATATTGTTCAGAGAGATTTAAGGACAACTAGTACCGTGTTTCCAAAATAGCTTTTATTTCTAACCATACATAGTTGATTTGTTGGGATATGATCGAGTCGTATCGCGTAGCGCTACCGTGTGGTCTAACCCGAGCACGCGCATTGCGTTGCAGATACAGTCAAGAGCGGCGTGCTGCCGGTGTTCGGTGACGCATACCCGCTCAAGAAATGGTTGACCTACATGCATGCCCCAGGTCTTTGCTTATTTCTCTTCATCACTCACCTTTTCATTAGCTTGCTGACACGTATCATGAGCTTAGTCATTGATTTGCTTCATTATCATTACGGTCCGTATATACTTAAATATAATCCATAGTCCGTATATGTTTACCAAAACATGCGAATAGAATCTAGAATCAATTTATACCTATGATATAATCTATAATATTGACTTATAATTGTTATGTATTTGCAATCTCAATTAATGGCACGCAACACATATGTAACTCGGTTCGGGGAACGATCTGACCGGCCTATAAAGCATTTTCGAATGTATTACAAGGGCATGTCATTCCAGCAGACGCACAGAAGTCTGTAGACACGAGTCAGTCGACGAGCTCGGCGACGGAGGAGAGCGGGCGGGTGGAGGTGGCGACGGCCACGCTCATCAACCTCGAGTCGCCCGTGTCGGCCGGCGACCCCGCCTCCGCCGCCTCCGCGCACACGCACTCCGAGGACCAGCTCGACTCCATCGAGGCCAGCGAGCAGTGGCAGAACGCCAGGATGCATCTGTCTACCATCAGCACTGCGTAAGTGACATCATCTACTGTCGATCTTCGACGTTTTATTTCATTTGATTAGTGAGCTTCTGGTGAAGCCTGACATAATAGAATCTTTGCTTAGTAATGTTTTTTATTGTCGCAGTACGGACATGGAATGCAGTGTAGGTCGCTGCGTGGGTGCGGAGCCTCTGGAGCTGACGGTGAGCGCAGTGGCCGTGGTGGCGCGGGGCGAGGCGGTCGCGTCCGAGCTCGCCGAGGAGGCGTCGCCCTGACACACCGCGCCCGGCGCCACACCACCCAGCACCTAGTATCGCCGCACTGCGTACAGAATAAATGGAGTGATAGCAGCAGCTGCATCGGACTACGTCGGCAAATTGGGGATGAAGTTTGATCAAGATTGCTTGGACGGAATTGCACCGCTAATGCTTAATCGAAACGTACCTCGCCGTATAAAAGATATAATCATCGATTGACAACGCCATTCTCCGCTGAGTATTATTCTAGGGAGCAAAGCGTGGACACTCCATTTGTTTACTACTACGTGCGCCAAGGCGCGGATGCCAGTGGGGCTTTTGGAATGTATCACCGCATAAGTTCGTGTGTGAGTGAATACGACGCGGTTGTGTGTCCGGCGCGTGTGTCCGGCGCTTCCAGTAGCTAGTGTCCGAACCGTGCGCTGTTCCCGAGCCCGCGAGTCCCGCTCACTACTCCGCGGCCGCGAGCTCTCAGAGTTTCCCTCTCTCCTATATTCTATGTGTATTTAGAATATATCGTAGAAATTACAGTCTCCGATCCCTCTATGAAGTTCTTATCTTAATTAGGCAGTGATTTCTTCTCAATAGTACAAATTTGTTTAGTCGTGTTAAAAGCTTTACGTGATCTTATGTTGCGAATGTATTCTTATTTTATATTTCTTTTCTCTGTTGTGTTGTGTTATATTTTAGTACGTTAATATCCTCTTATTTTTCAAATAGAACCATTTATATTACTATTGTGTACCAGATTATGTTAGCAATATTATTATAGATAGTGTTATTGGTGATGATCAAGTTATATTCTAGCACAAAAATAATATATGAATTAATGCTGCGTAATTTCAGGCTCGGCCCTTCGCCCACAATACGACGAAGTGCATTTTATGTCTAATAGCTAGATACGTGTCTAATTATGGCTAGAGTCACATTCTCCTTAAGATTCCCCTACTTTTATAAGTACTATCTTGATAACTAAGTCATAGTGATTATTTAGTAGGACAGTCGCTCCTCTTAGGTATTTCTCTTACAATTATTGATGATAGATAGTCTTCAGCAATGTTAATGCTTTACACATTCGATCTCGTCCTGTTTGAACTCTGAATCCTTACCGAATCCACACTAGCTTAGATACTTATGATAATTATAAATTTGTTAAGGTGAAGTTATCACTCAAGTTACTATGATGAGTTTGTCCTACTCTGGTGGGAGGTATAGAGAAAAAAAAGAAGATAAATGTTGAGGCACAGACACTTGCGTCCGAATATTGTTTTAGCTTTTCTAACACTAAACTAGATTCGTTCGAAGCGCAAATTATGGTGTTATAAAATAAGAGAACATGCTTCACATTAAATTTGTTTGTGGCCTTATTATAAGTGGCGCCCAACGTGGGGCTACAGGTGTCTCTGGTCCTAATTCCATAGAAGTCACTTGATGATGGAAATACGGTTAGAGGCACTTATCGGCTGTTAGCCGACTGCTGTGATAGTGCGTGCTGTGCTCTCCTCGACCCCTCGCCGAACGGTTTTATATGTACAACTGACTAAATTCTGTGTAATAATTGAGTTAGGGGCCTATTTTTAAGTGTAAAATTAATGCGAAAATTTAGCTATTATATATGTATAATGTGCACAGGTAAAACCGTTCGAACTTATTCGGCTCCATTAGCAATATTCGAAGTTGAAAAATATTTATGACCACGTTACAGATTTTTTCAAATAGTATTTAGAGTGAACGTTCATATCAATGGTATTTTTTCTTTATATATATTCTCAATGATAACTGCAATAAGTTGTGTTTAGACTGTAGGAGACAGTGGTGTGGAGGATTTTTTTTCTTGAATCTTGCACCGTGCGGGTAGCCTGCGGGTTGTGTTGAATGTCAGAAAAGTGCAATATTGCAATCTGAGCACTGCAATGTTAATGCAATCGTTTGTAAATACTTGTTTGAGATATCGTTAAAGGTACCATTAATTGTGTCGAATTTAAATTAAGTTATGGTATTTCGGTATCAGCCAAAATTCGCGATGGAAAATGACGGTTTAGGTTATTTGAGAAGTGCTTGTGGTCGACGTGATGGATCAGTGGGTATGTCGCATATTTCTATTTGTGCTGGACACGAATATGCTCATTTGCAATGAATAAGGTTTGAGTTGCGAAATGTGTCGTCAAAATTTTGGTGTCGTGTACGTTTACATTATGAAGGTTTTCGGAATGTTCTGCAAATGCATAATAAAATCGTGCGATCGCTTAATGGACTATTTTGTAGTGACCAATTTTATTGTTAGAATTTAAAAATGTAAAATTGACAATTTAAATGTAATTTTTATATACAATAAATAGACCATTTTATACAAACGTGTTTTTTATTTTCTCACATTTCAAATGAAGGAAATAAACTTCCTTAAAACCATTGTAGGAACATAATGCTTATTATAATAAATCTATCTTTGCATCTTAGAGACAAAATTAACAACTTAGACTATTTTACAGCTACAGTATTTACAATTTACAAGCCTATGTACATGAAGTATATTATAAAAGTCCGCTGAAGGCGTTTACAGCTTGTTGGTGCTGGACATCGAAGTATTGTTTACATTCTGACATATCGTGTGAAGTGAAAGCGCAGTCTGAGTAATTCCAGTTTTGCATATCTAAATTAGTTTGCGTACAATCCTGGCCGTACCTATAAAACCTTTGTTCTTGCATCTCCATCACCGGTGAGGTTCTGCTTTCAGCAGGGTAGTATTGCGCCTCTTCTGGGTAATATGCCTGAGGAATGTATGATTGCTGCTCACAATAGGCTTCAGTCTGTTGATAACCGCCGAACAGTTCAGGTGACGGGGTTTCACTGGACTCGGAGCCGCCCGCGGCTCGCTGCCAGTCCAACCAATACGCGTCTTCGGGTCTGGAATTGTCGCTATTGAGATCTGCGAAGGTTGGCGGCGATTCTAAGGTGTGTTCTTCTAGTGGGAAGTCCAGTCTAATGGGTTGGTCGAGTTGGAAGATTTCCTCGGGGTGGAAGATGTCGTCGGCGGGCAGTGCTGTGGGGTCGTAGTGTTGCTGGGGCTGCAGCGAGGGCCCCGGCGGTGCTGGCGGCGCGTATGCGTGGTACTGCGGCTCCTGCCCCGACCACGCGGCTGTTGCGTAGCTCTCCGGCGTCTGTTCAGGTCGCCACCGACAAGAGCACTCGAACGGCCCACACGTACATGTCAATTGAACTGAAAAGGGAAAACATATTTAAGACCGATGTTTTACCGACTTAGTTTTACGGAACGCATCTTTAGAATTCAGATCATAGCAATAATCTAGTGTGTGTAATATTGTAAATCAACTCACCTCTTTGGTTATCGGGTATGAGCGGAGGGGGTTGTGGATGCGGATTGCACGGTTTCTGCGGCATTTGTTTGTCTGGTTTCACAGTGAGTATCTTGTCTGCGATGGCTGCCTCTCTCGCCAGCAGTAATGCTAAGCCCCTAACTCTCCTGCCCGCTCCAAGTGACCTCCTCACTTCACTCGCTCCCTTAGCCTCGGGCCGCGGGTGGTCATGGGCACCTTTCGCTTGGAAGAATATAGCATGTTCCGTGTGTCTCCAGAAGTGGGTGACAGGGTAACCACAGTGACCCCGACAAGGCAGGACTTCTAATCGGCCGCCGTTGCATAGTCGGTTTGGACACGGCTTACCTGCAGAAACAAAATAGATTTACTATTTATGGAACACACGAGTAAAACTTATATTCGTTAAGTAATTGAATTAATTTTGACTCTAAGGTTTTATGAATGTTCGGTATTTTAAAAGTACGATAAAGATCGGCCAGTTAGTAATACTAACTGGCCTCCTCCTGACTCCTCCTGCGATAGTTATCCTACTGCGGTCACGATAGCTAAGATGGATTTGTTTCCAGTTTATCTGGCGACTGAATACTACCTAATAATAATTACTTATCAAGTAAAGTAAAGAACTACCTATAGTCTACCTACATACCTTGTTGCTTTTTCCTCGCTTTATCACATATGGCCGGTCGGAGGTGCACCCGCGAGCCGTCGGGCAGGCGGCACCGCTGCGAGCACACGAGCACGCCGAGGCAGCTCTTCTTGAGTATGTGCACGTTGTGGTTGTTGGTGTTGCGCATGGCCCAGCCGGAGGCGTGGCGGCGCGCCTCCTCGCAGCCGGGCGGGTACACGCGCCGCACGTGCCCGTCGCACCACTCGCCGAACGCGTCGAACACCGCCACGCGAGGTACCACCGCATCGTTTATGTCCCAGTCCGGTGTTTGGCTCTCTGACATCTCCGAACGACTGCTGGTGCTGGGGAACGAGTTTCGGGTTATAGAGGGGCGATTTATTACTGTGTAGGGGTACCTACACGGTAATAAATCTTTTATCTAAGAAAACTAAAGAATATTATAACTAATAAGGATTCCTTATAATTAATAATATTTGTTAAACCTTAAAATGTTAGTAGAATAAATAATCAAACACTAAGTACACAATTTTAAATCTAAAATATAGTGAAATATAAAAAGCAGCAGTATTGTTGAGGGCTTCTTATAATGGAATAGCATTTGAGTATTTGGATGTCACTGAGGTAGCTACCTAACAAAAAGTTAAAAAAACTTATGCCTAGATATTTTTCTTTTAGTTAGTTATGCCTAACTTCATAAGATTGTAAAATTATTAACATGAGTACATTTCTCTTATTTTTAAAAGTTCTTACTTATGGTAGGTAACTAAAGCTAATTAATACTTGGACAAAAAATCTAAATAAAAACGTATACAAAAAACAAAATAAGTACCAAAGTAAAAGCAAACATCTAAATCGCGGAGAAAGCTGTGTTCCCCCTCGCGAGTTCTTGTTAAACCAATTGCTACAGAATTACGTCGTCTGAAGGGGCGGCCGCGCCTTAATTGGGCAAATAACTTTGTGTAGATATCCACTTACTACCGACCAAGTAAATAGTATTTGAACATATTTTAAATTGTCTTTAGTTATTAAAACGCTTTGTATTCGTTATTCCTACTTATGTCTATTTAATTAGGTTTGAAAAGTTTCGTTTCAAATTTTATTTTATATTCAATGTTTTCTTATAGGTGTTGAATAGGTACTGAGATATGAATATAGGTACAAGAAACAAAATATCAATTATATAATTTACTGTACAGGTGGGATAAACCGGATGCACCCTAAAGGCGAAAAGGATCTATCAACTTCCTTTTGTTGTTGAAAATTATTAGGTACAGAAAAGGTTATCACGTCCTCTGATTCGCGAACTGGTTAAATCGACGGTGGGTGGGTAGGATTTATTTATTTCTAAGTACACAACATTTGTATAAATTGTATACCTATATATACAGCTTGAATAACTACGACTAGGTATATTAAGCTAAATTATCTACTAATTGACAAACAAACTACTTTTTATGAATTTTATATATTGATATTATTTTTTGAACCCGGCGTTTCAACGAAAATAAAAAGAGTTTTATTTCAATTATTAATATTCGCGTAAGTGTAAGAAACCAATTAGGTATAATATATTGAAGACGCCTGCGTTAACCGTGACCCTTATCTCATAAATTGTGTAAAGTTGCTCTTCAAAACTGTTAAGGCTTAATGGAATTTTTATTTTTTCAAGTACCGACACATCTTTGATTTTTTACTTTCTTATATCGTATCTGCCGCGAACATTGTGCTACCACTTTTTTATTGTAAATCATTAAAAATTATAATTATACCAACACTATTTTGATACTGGAGTTTCATTGAGAAATCTGAAGCCCCAACATCTGGCGACCTACGACAAAACCTGCAAAATTCGTCAAAAACAAGTTCGATCACGACGACACACCGCCGGTGTAACTATTGCGCCGCAGCCAAATTACGTCGAATTCGAGCAATAATCCTGGGATTCTTGGAAGTATACAAGCCATTGCAGTCATCGCCGGTCAACGATCACCATTCAACATCGTACCGCAGCCTCGGCCAATGCAGCTAAGTGCCCTTTTCCTTAAGAATTCCCTTTAACCTACTTAACTACCTACTCACTATCCATAAAAATATACCTAAAAATATTACCTAATACCTATATCAAATAGTTTCTACTTGTGAATTAATACATATAGTGTTAAAACTCATTACATTGAGTCATACACATTTCAGTTAAGGTTATAGTAACATTATCAACTTATTGCAAACATAAAAACAAGTCCCATAACCAGATCTTTATACGATACAATCTCACTATTACTTTACTGACTCATTAGCCATAATTTTAGCATATATTTCACCTCATTTGCCGAACATTCCAGGCCAAGTACTCTGAAATACAACACCCGTGCCGTGTGAGACCGGGACGCAGCTGCAGTCGTGCCCAACGCTGCCGGTGCGTGCTGGGAGAGCAGAGCCGGCCTCAGGTGACGTTAGGCGAGGAGCGTGAGCTAAGTTTTATTATTATTTAAAAGAAAATACCTATTTGTGCCAGTGTTAATTCTATAATCAACCGACCCACAAGTTTATTTAAAATTAAATTCCTTTTAAGTAGAATATAACGTTATTTATCATATTTTATATTTACAATGGGTAAAGATTATGGAGGTGAAACTAGCACAAGGGATCCTCAAGACTTACAGGATCTTTTAGTAAAACGCAGTTCCATAAAGGGACAGATAACAAAATTTAGAAACTTTTTATCAAATGTTACTTCTAAAGAAATTCTTTCTCAGATTGAGTTAGCTGAATTAACATTAAAATTAAACAAGTTTGAGTCTATTTATAGCCGTTTTGACGACTTGCAAAATCAAATAGAAGTGTTGAATTCTGTTAATTTACCCGATGAGATAGATGAGCGTGATACTATCGAACAGCTGTTTATCTCAAATATTGCAATTGCTCAAAGTATTTTACAAAAACATAATTCAAATCGTCATGATGAAAGCAATTATAAAGATATAAATTCTAGCCAACTATCTACAGGTCAATGCAACATTGAACAACACGATGTTAGTTTTAAATTACCTCGAATACAAATTGCTAAGTTCGACGGTTCATACTTCCGTTGGCTTGAGTTTCGTGACACATTCTTATCTATAGTACACAATAACGATCGCATCGCTTTGATTAATAAATTTCATTACCTTATTTCGTATCTGACGGGCGATGCAGCGCGTATTATAGCCAACTTGGAGGTATCTAGTGCGAATTACGAAAATGCTTGGAAGTTAGTTTGTAATAGATATGATAATAAACGTCAATTAAAAAGTCATCATTTGAACTCATTGTTAGATATACAACAAATTACACGCGAGTCTGATAAATCATTGCGATATTTTGTAGATCATATAACTAAAAATTTACGTGCCTTAACTAGTCTTGGATTAGCTACACATGCGTGGGACGAATTAATCATTCATATAATGAGTGCCAAACTTGATAATCACACACTTGCAAAGTGGGAAGAATGCCGTGGCACGTTGGATGATGACAGTGTCAATTTGCAACACTTTTTTAAGTTTCTTACTGACCGCGCCGATGTACTCGAGTCAATTAGTCGCAGTCAGCCGTACTCTAAGACAAAGACACATGTAACGCCAAAGCGTATAGTGACTAATAATAACAGGCCACAACAGTCGTACGTTTCTAATAATGAACACAACAATATTTCTGATATATCGTGCGGCGTTTGCAATAACAATCATCGCCTTTACGACTGTCCAACCTTTTTGGCTAAGAGTGTAGACGAGCGTATTATTGAAGTAAACAGATTGAATTTGTGTCATAACTGCCTAAGAACTGGACACTCTGCTCGCAATTGTCGCTTGCATCCTTGTCGCATATGCAATGCAAGGCATAATAGGCTATTGCATAAACAACTTGGTCATCAAAATGTTTCCAATATTGTCACAACTTCACCTGAAATTACTGACGCCATCGTAAATTTTTGTAAACAAAGTTTTACCCAAGTTTTATTGTCTACTGCTTACATTGAAGTTGTCAATCCAATAACTAATCAAACTGAGAAAGTTCGCGCTCTTTTGGATTGCGGTAGTCAGTCATCGTTTATTACTCAATCTCTTAAAACAAAATTAGGCCTACAGTCAACTTCCACTTTTCACGTTAACATAATTGGCATAGGAAATAAATCTACTAGCCAGGTTACAGAGACTAGTGTAGTACAATTAAAATCTTTGATGAAGCATTTCACTGTCACTTCTACTTTTCTTGTTTTACCAGCTTTAACCGGTAACATACCCAAGATACCTATCGATGTCAAACAACTTAACATTTCGAGTGACATATTTTTAGCAGACCCTCACTTCCACCAACCCGCACCCGTTGATGTCCTCATCGGTGCCGATATTTTTTGGGATATACTTGGTCGCGAACAACTTTCACTCGGATTTAATTCTCCAATATTAAGAAGTTCCCACTTCGGTTGGTTGATTTCCGGTCCAATTTATTTAAATTTCCCCACTAAAAATAAGGTAAAAAACATGAATATAGAATGTAAGCATTCAATTGTTTCTTATGTATCATCCGATGACAACATACATCAAGAACTTACCAAGTTCTGGGACTTAGAAAATGTTCCGCAAACGAACCACCTCATGAGTCATAGCGAGAAGGCATGTGAACAACATTTTTTATCGAACACTGTTCGCCTAGATACTGGTAGATTTTCAGTAAGTCTACCCTTAAAGGATACACCTGATTGCCTCGGTGAATCTTACTCACTCGCTAAAAAACGCTTATTAAATTTAGAAAGGCGTTTTCGTAAGCAACCTGAAGTCAAGTTGCAGTATATAGACTTCATGCGTGAATACGCAGACCTAGGTCACCTTTCAGAAACCACTTTACCTATAAGTCACACATCATCGTATTACCTTTGTCATCATGCTGTTTTTAAGGCTAGTAGTGAAACCACTAAGACTAGAGTCGTGTTCGACGGCTCGGCTCCTACTTCATCAGGTCAGTCTGTCAATGACATCCTGTTGGTCGGGCCAAATATGCAGGACTCACTCTTTTCTATTTTAATAAGAGCTCGACAGTACAAATATCTTCTTACTGGTGACGTGGAGAAGATGTACCGTCAAATCCGCGTCCATGAAAAGGATCGTAATCTTCAACTCATTTTATGGAGGGAGAACGAGTCAGACCCCATCAAAACGTTGCAGCTAAATACTGTAACATATGGAATGGCAAGTTCCAGTTATTTGAGTACACGCTGCCTGTGGCAAATCGGTGAAGAATCTTCTGATCCTATGGTCAAGGACATAATACAGCATGACTTCTTTGTAGATGATCTAATCACGGGTTCTGAAAGCGAAGACTCCTTGCGTTACATTCATCAATCGGTTACTGAAGCATTAAAACAGGGCTGCTTTAATCTTCGTAAGTTCAAAACGAACCTACCCTCCTTATTACCCTTAACTGACCACACTAATGACAATCTTATAGTCAGTGAGTCCACTAGTACCTTGGGCATGGGATGGAATCCAGCAATAGATCAGCTCCATTTTCCCATTAAGGCACCCGGTTCTTCTACTAGTAATATTTTAACTAAAAGAACTTTTCTTTCTTCTTTATTTAAAATATTTGATCCCTTAGGATTGATCAGCCCATGCGTAATAAAAATGAAGATTTTATTACAGCAATTGTGGCTGCAAAATTTAACTTGGGATTCTCCAGTCCCATATGAAATCAGTAGAGAATGGGATATATTTACACAGTCCTTACCCTGTTTGTGTACTCTGGAAGTACCCCGGCTTGTCCTCTGTGATGCACCAACATCCGTCGAATTACATTCGTTTAGTGATGCATCACAACACGCATACGGAGCCTGTATTTATTTGCGTTCTGTTAATTATTCTAATCAGGTTACGGTGAAGTTACTTTGTTCCAAGTCCAAAGTAGCTCCAATTAAGGGTACAACTATACCCCGACTTGAATTATGTGCAGCTTTACTGGCAGCAAAATTATGTAAAGCTGTCAGGGATTCATTGAGGTATGAAGTTCAACATCAGGTACACTGGTGCGATTCATCAGTTGTGCTAGCATGGCTTCACACTAGTTTTAAAAATCTAAAAACATTTGTAGCCAATAGGATTGCTGAGATCTGTGAGTTAACAGATGCTTCATCGTGGCGCTACGTGCCCACATCTGTCAACCCTGCAGACCTGATATCTAGAGGAGTCAGCCCAGATCAACTCGGCGCTAACAATCTGTGGTGGACGGGCCCTTCATTCCTCAAGGAGCCTGAATGCAATTGGCCCATCTTAAAAAATAAAACCGAAATGAATAACTTACCTGAAACTAAATCTTATTCTATTACCTCTAATGTTGTTACTCAATATGAACCTTTAGTTAAATTTAAAAACTTTTCTAACTTTAATAGATTAAGGAGATCTTTTGCCTATGTATTAAGGTTTATTAATAATTTGAAAAATAAGAATGATAAAATTTACGGTATTTTAACTGTTGATGAATTAAATAGTTCGTTTATTTATTTATGTCGTTTTAGTCAGCAAGAGTCATTCTTAAATGAATATAATTTATTAAAAAATAATAAATCATTAAGTCCTAAATCAAATATTTTATCATTGTCACCATTTTTATGTGACGAGAAAGTTATTCGAGTTGGAGGTCGACTCGGATCTTCTGATTATAGTTATAATAAGAAACACCCGGTTCTTTTACACTCTTCGCATCATTACACTCGATTAATATTTGAGTATGAACACAAACGCGGACTACATGCTGGCCCGCAATTATTATTAGCCATAGTTAGGGAATATATTTGGCCGATCAATGGCAGACATTTAGCGAGACGCACTTTTCGTAACTGCTCCAGGTGCAGACGGTTGCAAGGCAAAACGATTGCGCCTATAATGGGACAGTTGCCATCACAACGTGTCACGCCAAATTTCCCATTTCAAACAGTGGGAATAGACTTCGCTGGTCCATTCCTGATTTTAAACAAAAGAGGACGTGGTGCCTCTTTAACTAAATGTTACCTTTGTTTTTTCATATGCTTAAGATGTAAAATTTCACATTTAGAAGCGGTGAGCGATCTGTCGAAAGACGCTTTCATTATGACATTCCGCAGATTTGTGTCACGAAGAGGCAGGCCAGCGGAAGTGTTCTGCGACAATGGTCGCAATTTCGTAGCGGGAGCTAAAGAAATAAACGACTTCTTTAAAATTAATCACGTCGATCTGTCTGATTTTGCATGTGCAGAAGGCATAAAATTTAATTTTTCTCCGACTTACGCTCCTCACTTTGGCGGCATTTTTGAGGCTGGTATCCGTTCAGCAAAATTTCATGTTAGGCGAGTGATGGGTAACTCTCATTTAACTTTTGAGGAGATTCAAACTCTTTTCGCGCAAGTCGAAGCTATTTTGAATAGTAGACCTCTCTGTCCTTTATCCACCTCTCCGGACGATTTCCATTGCCTCACTCCTGGGCATTTTCTCATTGGTCGAGCTCTCACCGCTCTGCCGGCACCTGCTTTGGAGGACTGCAACCCAAATAACTTGCAGCGTTACGCCAGACTGCAGCAAATACACCAACACTTTTGGCAGCGTTGGCAACGCGAATATATCGCCGAATTGCAACAGCGCCGAAAATGGAAGGCAAATACCAAATCCGTTAAAATTGGAGATATGGTTTTATTGCAAGAGGATAATGTGCCACCCCTATGTTGGAGACTTGGACGTATTACAAGGTTGTTCCCAGGACCCGACGGAATATCGCGTGTCGCTGACGTGAAAGGCACTAGAGGAACTGTACGACGACCTTTGGTTCGCGTTTGCCCTTTACCAACAGAAGAAGAATTGCAAGAAGGTTGAAACCTCCACGTTTCAACGGGGGGAGGATGAAGACGCCTGCGTTAACCGTGACCCTTATCTCATAAATTGTGTAAAGTTGCTCTTCAAAACTGTTAAGGCTTAATGGAATTTTTATTTTTTCAAGTACCGACACATCTTTGATTTTTTACTTTCTTATATCGTATCTGCCGCGAACATTGTGCTACCACTTTTTTATTGTAAATCATTAAAAATTATAATTATACCAACACTATTTTGATACTGGAGTTTCATTGAGAAATCTGAAGCCCCAACATATATAAATATACATATTACCAGACACCGATTAAACATGTTTTCCCTAGGTTCTTTAAAATATTTAATGATATGTGCATAAAAACAAACAGAGTATTCAACGAATTCACAGAAAAGCTCTCTAGCATTTTGTTCAATTCGTCTACAAAGCAACGTCACAGTTTCAATGAGTTTCAATTAGATTCAATTGACTCCCTCCAGCACCTTCCCCAACCCTGGCCAGTTTGTCTATTTATTTTATGTTGTAACTGGTCATTCATTTCTATTTGGCATTTATTTATTTAAGTTTGGCGAGTAACTTATTTATTAGGTAACTTTATATTTATTAACTTATATAAAAATAAAATGTAGCCTATGTATTAACCCAGATAATAAACTATAATCTTTATGCCAATTTTTTTAAAATCCATACTTAGTTATATATTATGTAGCTGGCTTTTTCTTGATTGAGTAACAAAAATCTAAATATTAACAGGATTAATAGATATATAGGGACTTACGTAAAATGGTTTAAGTTGCCTTTTTTAACCGACTTCAAAAAGGAGGAGGTTCTCAATTCGTCGGAATCATTTTTTTTTTTTATGTATGTTCACGAATTACTTAAAAACGCCTGAACCGATTTGCAAAATTCTTTTTTTGTTTAAAAGGGTAGACTTCACAGATGGTCCCATTGTGACCACATCAGGATCTGATGATGGGATCCCAGAGAAATCGAGGGCAACCCTCAAATTTTATAGGCAATTATTACGTTTTTAATATATTTACTAAAATTGTTCCAGTATTTGCGTCTGATAATCATCATTTGATGTCGATGAGCTGATGATGGAAGGTAGAACTCCTCAACAGTTAAGATTTAAAAGAAAATTCTTTCATAATCATAAGTATATATGGATCGATAGTTGTATTCTTTCAGGCTATTAGATTAACCTGATATGAAAAGTTTAATATATACAACACTAAAAAGAAAAAAGTAAATTAACTTTAAAAAAAAAGAAAAACCAACTTCAAAATCTAAAAAGCAAAATAACTTCATACAGTTTTACCTTTTTTTCGTTTTAAAGGTATGAAGTCGGTGCCGATGATGTGGTGGTTGTAACCACCTCGCTCAAGGTCACTCGCGGTGAGTGTACTTACTATTACGTTTGGCTTGGCACCGAATTCATACCTTTAAAACTAAAAAAAGGTAAAACTGTATGAAGTTATTTTTTGCTTTTTAGTTTTTGAAGTTGGTTTTTCTTTTTTTCAATTGAATACTTATTTATTTACTTATTATATTATTATTATTCGGTAGTTATATATTTATTGTTTGTCAAGGATATAAAGTATGAAAGATATTAAGGACATCTAAAATGTAACATGTATTTAACTACAACTTTGTTTAATTAGATTATGTAAATAAGACTTCTTCCTGAATTTACACTCCGCATGAAATCACACCCAGATCTAATTATATCCAACAGCAGTTAATTATAACGCCTTAAATATTTAAATGTATTAAGTAAGTCTAAAGTTTTTTCAACGTTAGTAGATTAAACAATTTTAAGATTTCAGAACTTTATATCTTTTAAGGTTTACCAATGATCGGTATATAGGTAATATAACAAGCGAAGACCGTAATGAATTTAAATTTATTGTGACTAAGCGTAGATACCTAATAATATAACAGATCCCGTAGTCTTAGGCGGAGCTGTTCCAATTTACTTACGTAGGTAGATAGTTATCTTCGCTGTTACATAGGTAGGTACATATTTTATATCAAGTAGGTAAAATAGGAAAGCTATTAACCTAACACAAACCCTGACTTCAAGCTGCTACGAAGAAATAAGTACTTATCATAAAAAAATACCAGTAAAGAGTCTTAGATTTGTAACTGGTTGTTTATTTCAAAACTAAGCCGGATTAAGATTCTGTTTTGTAAACAGGAGATCATTTCGGATAAGTAAAGATCATTTGTGCTTTATGATGTCCCGCAGAAGTACTTAGATTATTTTTTAATAGGTAATTATAATCTTTAATACAATATCTGTCTACCTTAATCGTATCGTAAGTACTTTATAATTAATAAACTATATGCTTCAGCTTAAGTAATGACTAGGCTGATCAAACCGATCTGTAAGGTTAAGTGGCTACACCCAAGATTAGGTTAGGATGGGTCTGTCAGTCTCGATATGAGTAGGTACTCATATCGAGACTGAGGTAGGAAGAGATCTCGATAAGTAGATACTTATCGAGATCTCTTCCTACCTCGGAGAGCGCACTATGCAGTTGGTCGTGGTTGTTATACCTAAATATATAACTATGACAATTGTTATAAGTAGATTTTATTGACAAGTTCGTCTTAAGACATCGGTATCGTCCAGTATCAAATCTTGTTAGGGAATTCTGAAGTAAATCGTTTTTAAACATAATTAGGAAAACAGAGATTCGGAAACAGAAGATATCTATTTATTAAGATTAGATTATATCTATACCTAATCAAATTAAAATTACCAACTTAAATTATTAGTAATCAGGTCAATCTACTGATTAACTTAAAGTTGATTAGAATAATTTGTGTAGATGGTACTCCTCAACTTAAAAAATATATATTTAGGCATTTGTTTTTAAAATATAAACAATAGAAACAGAAAGTGTTAGGTTTCCTACATTTTTAAGAATATTTAACATAAACTACTTATACAACAATATAGTAATAATAAGTTTAATTTATCAGTAAAGCAACGTAACGACTTGCTCGGAGGATGCGAAGCTTTAAAGAACTATCACTAAGTATTCATAAAATATGATGCACACATATAAAATTAAACAATAAAAGGGAATAATTAACAAATACTTACAGGATAACCATCTCCGAAAAGATGCAAACGCTTCACAATCACAATGGAGGTTGGTCCAGTCCTTTACAATGTTCACAGTCCATCAAACCACTACACACGTACAACTGTTGCGAAAATTGTTTGTACAACACATCTACACACGGGAAAAGCTTATAGCCCACTAAGTTGGACAACAAAAATAAACATAGGGATGATGCGCCCCACCACGCCGTGTTGTGGGGAACGCGGCCAGCCAATCACCATGCCCCACTACCATGACGCCGCCTCCCGACCAATCGCAACGCAGACTTGAACGCCAATGACAGTTTCCCAAAACGTTACGTTTCTATTTTTCAGGAAAAAGGTAAAATTTCAGAGCGCTGCCATTTTTAGAATGCCGTTATCAGTTATATTACAAACGTATTTTGAGAATGCTAAGTAGGTGGTAGGTACTTTTTTCAGGTGTTTGCTTAGCCTATTATGTAAGTAGAGCACTTCTTTACTCTATTGCTTTAATGTTTTACGAGTAGGTTGTTAAAGTATTGGGAAGAAGATATCTAAAATATATTAATTTTAATGCATTACATAACTATGTGAGGTATACGTGGATGGTCCGTGGATTGACTAAAAATCTATTCACCCTAATTATGTAATTTAATTTTGTGTGCTTACCGAGAATAGGGTAGTCCAAGGTAGAATTTAATTCTGCAGAGGATACTTATTTGTATACGTATATCCTTTTTTATAAAAATCAATTGACTGATTTTACGTCGAGATTGAGTGATTTTGCGTCGTGATGTGTAGAACAATTTGTGCGGAACTTGGTGAGTTTCAGCAACTACAGGAAATTCTTTGTTATAGAGAATGGGGCGATAAATGTTGGGATCGCAATTTGCATTCGTCTGTGCCGTCATATTGTTCTTCATGTAGGTACGATTGCCGTGTAGTCTTGATTTGCTCACTTCACTTACCCCTGTAGGTTACCTGTCTGTAGATATGGATATCTATCTCCAAAGAATAAATATGATTATAGGTCCATAATTATCATAAATTAACATAAACTGCCAGGGGCATCAATCAACGGTGAATTGGCTAAGCACAATTTATTTTTTAAGTAATGTAATGAGAGCTTGAGTAATGGCGCTCAGTGTAGGTATTTTGTAACAGATGATATGAGAACTTAAAATAATTGGTGTTATTATAATTATCTAATATGACAGCAAAATCACTCTGAAGATCTAAGAGAGACAGACAGATAGGTAGATTTTGAAATAAAATCACTTTTTACAGTTTTTTTTTGATATTATTTTATTATTTCGGATCCTTTTCAGCATCCATATGCTAAAAAACGGCATCACGGGCAGATTGATTAGATCTTATTAAGAACATACCTACTAACCACGCAAGCAGCCTTGTTAGTGTTATCATCGCTACCATCCATCATCATGCCTATGGGATTTTCCGAAATTCTAGCATAGCATAAGCAAAAGTAATCGATTACAATTCTTCCATAAACATTTGTAAATAGGTATAAACGTTATGAAATGCACGAATAGCATTAACGTATTTCCCAAGTGCAGCTGCAGTGGCATAATAATTAAACTGATGATATATAAGGTAAGTGCGTTCAAGATGTGGAGCGGTGGTACCTACAATGGAGTGTGGCAGGGTGTTGGATGCGGGCGCACGTTACGACGCGGCCGTGCGACGCGTGCGCATCCATTGGGAAAGCTGTTTTCTATGTGCTATTACTACGTAATGTTGCAAAAAAACCTTTTTAGTTATTTGTGAAAGAAAGTATCTTTATCAAGTATTTGTATCCCTATTTAGGTAAGTAGGTATATTGCGCACACTAAAGACTTAGATTTGATGAAGAAAACGTACATTTTAATATTTCACCACACTGGGCGATATGGTTGCGAAGCGATAAAACTCTTATTTGAATAAAAAAGTTCATCACAGGGTGACCATTAGTATCTATACCAATACGATTTTTATAAGTCGTCTGTATCTATCGTCTGGTGTGGTGAATTAGTAACTATTTTCAGCAAGTTTGGCTAGAAAAAATCACCCTCGGCTTCCTCTGCTCAGCAGAAAAAAATGCGGCTGATTTTTGTAGGAATTAAAAATTCAGATAATTCTTAGAGCTAATATTTAAATCGTATCAACTAAATCTTTTGTTTATTCTAGAGATAACTATTTTGTGCTGCGACAAAGTGACATAATCTTTTGTTAATCCCGTGTCTGGAGCTTGGATTAAATTAATCTTCAAGCTTCTTAAATGTCTTTAAAATATTAAACGTGCACCCAAATTCAAAATTACAAGTCTTGCATTGTATTTGTACCAATGCCGCTACGAAATAAGAAAATAATCCGATATTTATATACCTACTTATTAGGTATTATTTAATATAACAACCCCATAATTCTTTGACATAAACAAATTTTGACGCTTTTATTTCGCAGTGTAATGATATACTTAATTTAATCAGAATCAGAGATTTATTTATTCACAGGCAGACTAGATTAACAGACTCCGTCAGTGACCATGGCTGCTGTAAAGGATCCGGAATGTCGCCGCGTTGGGATGAAATAATAGCAATATACTGCGATGAAATTCATAAAATGCGTATGGGACTCGAGGAAAAGAAAGAAATCAATAAATTGCGTTTTTTCGCAATAAAATAACTTTTAAGTATTGTATTTATATATCTAAGCATACCGGGAGTATTATTAAGAAAATTTACCAAATATTTTACCTGCGTGAAAATAGAGCCCACAATTTTATATCTTAAGGTTACTAATTAAATCATTATATGGTTTAATTTGAAAATAATTAACGATTTTGGTTAAATGTAACCAAAATCATTATCTTTTCATTTGGTCATATCATTTTATTTATTAAATAATACGTTTCAGCAACCGTTACCTATTACTGTGTTACGATCCCATTGTTTGTTTACAGTATTAAGTGTAACGGTGGCACCAAGGTGCAGACGGTTGGGTTAAGCTGATCAATTGTTCACTTTTAATCCGTTTACTGTTCTTTCGGGTGTCCATTTAATCCAGGATTTGGTGGTTTCTTTATCACTAAACTGTTTCGGAGTCTATGTACCGGTAGAACTTCAGGGTTATTTTGTAGACTTAAGATTAAAAACTAGTTCATGTTGGGACCAGTTAACCCTGTTGCCGAGGCTGGGATGGTTTAAAGACTAATATCTACTGTAATGAAGACGCCGTTTCGTAAGTTGTCGTGGATTTAGCCTAAGTAGATTAAATTGATGAACAACAAAAACAGTCGCATTCCCAAAGAATCCCAATTTAATGATAGGTATATCGGTACCACCTACCGTGCCTAAAGGTTATAGTTCTAAAGATTATGAGCTTACATGAAAAGAAATCACGATTTGTTTGATGCTATATGTTGTCCATATTTTTATTTTATAAATAACTGATACAAACAAAGTTGAAATACCGCCTAGTACCCATAGATATTGTTGTAATGCAGACGTTCCGGTTCTTTCGCAGCTTTCTGATCACGGGCAAAATGAGGGGTGTGTTACTGTTAGTATTACTAACAGATTAAGCTTACCTAATTCTTAAATTATTTAATTGTTTCCAACTTTGATAATTACTTACAAATACTTACATATTTATATCTTAATAGAATATCTGTTGTGGGAGATATTCTATTAAGTCAATTCTACAGATATCAATCAATGGAGATATTGATTGAGGGAATGTACGATATAGATTTGCTTTTATTAACCTGTAAATGTTTGTGTATACATATCGTCTGTTGAATATCCTAAATAAAACAATCTTTATATTATTGATATTTCAATAGGTATACGCAAAATGAGCTCCCTGTAGGTATCCGTTGAGACAAATGTCAAAACAACAATTTAAATCTAAAGTGTAGATAATGTGTTATATTAATTAGTAGCACAATTACAGAAACTCTTCTTGTGGATAAGAAGTGGCAAAATATAAATACTCTTATAAACCAATCTTAACAAAAATTTAATTATCTAGGTTTAAAATTTTTGATATACCTAAGTAGATATTTATTTATTTATTTATTTATTCAACCTTAACACTACCATTACAGGACTTAAACCTAATGCGACAGTGTGGCCATCAACTATAAATTTCGACGCACTTATCAATACGAATATGATGCAATTTGATGTAAAAAATATTATTTGGATATCTATAACATGTTAGATTATTCCATATGTACGTAGAGTGAGTAGGTACTATGATGACATGATTGGTTCAGAGGCAGTCCCCTTTTGTTCTCGCCTTATTATCAATTGACGCCCATAAAGTGAGTGAAACTCGCGAACAATTTGCGTCCCCAGAGCTGACCCCAAGGAAGTGATCAATTTGCAAAATTGACAACAATTCCGGCCTTTAAGAAAGAGGATGTTATTTAGAGATACAAAACACCACAAACAGAACTCGATCCCGATAAGCTAGATAAATAGACTCGTTTATTTGTCGACTTTACAAGAAGATAGAGTACTCTAATCAACTGCTTTTTTGTGTGTATTATAATATGATATCTTCGCCAATTGCGAACAGATTTTAATTATTCCTGTTGCTTTGAAAAGCAATATTCTTATGTGTAATGTTTATGTTGTCCCACATTAGTAATAACACTATTATTTTTATCGTCACCCATGACATAGTGGCTTTTCCTCTTGCGTGCGTGCGGGTGTTTACAAAAATACCTAGAGCCGGAACCTCATCTGCAGGATGTATATTTTGTACCTTGCGATAACCCAACCCATGACCTGTGGTACAGAAGCCACTGTGCCAATCATATGATTTTTTGTGCAAATTACATTAACATATCAAACGACACGCTTACATTACCTAGTTAAGTTACTTTAAGTAGAGACAGTGTTTCGTGTCGTTTTAACTTAGTAATGACCTGTAACTCCGTGTATTTAACTACCACAGAACTAGTTGTTAAATTGTATACTGGCTCTTGACTTGTGACCGCTCGTGCTGCCGCCCGGCGACTTGTCTTGTAGGTACTGGACTATTTAGCGACTTAACTTTCCGGGGGTTGCTTATCTTTGGCAAGTTTCAGACGGCTCTATTCTAGATATCTGCCTCACTGTGAAGACATTGAGACAGGTTTTATTGAATTAAATTGAAGACTGTTGGAACTATATTTTACATTATTAACTTGTATTTTTTCTTATTTTCTAACTTCAATAGTAGGAACGTTGTGCAAATATGGTTAATACCAAGTAAGACAGATTTATAAACTACGAGTGTACCTAAGCTACGAATTTATTGAGCAATCATTAATTAAAATTACATTATTTATATCTGTAGAAGCAAGGAAATCTTTTTGCTTGTCATATAAAAAGCATCTTAAAATAAACTATACCTATTTCTTTTGTTCAGTTGTATCTACATTTTTCAAATATATTATATTCATCAGTGTAATTGTGCAGTGTCTATATCAGTTGCTGTTGGTTTCGCCTAGCTGTCGGGGAGTCGGGAGCAAACACGGAATTAGCGGCGCGCTCCCAGCCCAGCCTCTGTCAACAGCGATCAAAGCGAGCTCACAACATGTGGCGCTGCGATACATTTTCACACGCGTTTTCATTCGATTTAAAGTTTTTGTCGTACAAATAGTTGAGTCAGTATTTTTGTTCTTTAACGTGCACTTGTAAATAGGTAACCTGTATATAACATATGACTTATTTTTGCTGACTTACAGATGTTGTTACGACCTTTTTGTTGTGACCTGTTTGAAGACAATTTCGCTTGTTAGAAATATCATATTGTTTCACAAGAACTTACAAATCCCATTTACTTTCCTATTACTGCGCACAGGTTTCAGGTTGAGAAGAATTAGCTAAATTGTCCTCGAATTCTTAAGATTTAGCAAAATTTTCTTTGTAAAAAATAAATATCTATTCTATTCTAGACCAGCTTACTGCGGGTTGGTAGACTACACAGGCCGTCCAGATTTTTTTTCCAACATTGAGGTTTCCTCACAATCTTTTACTTCAACGTTACAGCAAAGGTTAATTAACAAGAAGAAAAAAAATCACTAAATGCTCTGGATTCGAATCCGAGACCTATAAATTGCAAGTGTGTGATCATTACGTCCGTCACTGCTTCAAAATTGTAGTTCCAAAAATTTTACGTATTGTACGTATATGCTTTCTACTTATGTAGGTACATATCCTATCTATCGATATAGTTATAGTCGGGTCCGACAAATAACCAAATCAACTACACGTAGTGATCTGTTTCTGACAACCGAGATAACCCTTTGTAGCTATTGATAACGGATCTCCATATCTGCATTGAGCGCTCCACACTCCCCATCCCGTAAGCCTTTCCACACAAACGGTGTTCAAACAAAGGATCAAATTAAACAAAATCCGCAGACAATCGCGTTCCGACGAACACCGACGTTACACATGAAAGAGAGTTAATCAAATAACTATTTGGAAGTCTGAACAAATAGCACGCCCCCGCGACTCAACTGTCACACAACAAACGCATGTGATTGACCTCTCTCGTATTGTGTGGCGTGTTACTAATGCGGTTGTTGAAAATGCGCAATAATTTTGACTTCGCAAAGGCTTCAGCTTTGCCGGCTGCGTATCTATTGATTGTGTGCGGTGGGTGTACATTGAATATGAATGTCAATTGGATTCAAATATTGAAAATCATCCTTTCGATGCGATATCAATCATAAAGTCAAAACTCGTACAACTCTGTTATTTTTATCTCCTCAAGTTTTGAACCCTACAGAAATTATACCTACTTAAAATTATCATTGATTTTTGAAAATAAGCATTAATTATAGCAAGCTATGATTGGATATAATACTACCTACTTATCGATTTTATTTAGTCACAGTGGAAAATAGGTTCTAGGTATAATTTAAACTTTAGCAATTCATGTTAATTTATTATTTTATTAACCTGGCCACTAACGTTTATTGTTAATGATAAAGAAACAAGGTGAAAACTCATAGTTGTGAAAGGAGTAGGTGTGCGTTAGTTAATTTATTGTCGCCGTTATCTGTATGATGCGGGTGCGCGCGCGCCGCTCGCAGTCATGGCGACGCCCCACCTTACGCCGATAGCTGCTGCTTTTTAACATGCAGCACGCGACAAGCGACAACTGTTTCTATATTCTTACGAACCATATTTTTTCTACGAGTTCTTAGCTGTGGAGTTTTATATTAAAACAGTAATAATATGTATGTTTGCCGTGGGACGATAGGTACGGTCTATCATTGGTTTTATTTTTTTGCTATGCGTATAGAGTAAGGTACAATTTGGCAGTGGCACAATAGATATAAGGTACTTAATTTTCATATTCGCAAAAATGTACTTATAAATATTTCCTGTATTTTATTCACCCCGACTAATTTGTTGATTCATTTGAATTTTCAAAAACGGCTTATTTAGCATAAACATGGGCTCGTCGCGACATTTCCGCATAATTATGCAAACGTTTCTATGGGAGAGATTGATATATGGCGATATTATACTAATTGCAGTACATCGTAGACATTGTTGGTATTGTGCGATTATACCATAAAATTTATATTTATTGTAGGGCTTGAGTGATATAACAATACATAGTTCTGAGAGCGATAGTCACAAGAAAAAGAAAAAAAAGTTTTCAATAATGCGATGTATAAAAATTATGTTAGCAAGTTGCATTTTTTAGCATCGTAGCAACTTGAAAAATAAATAATTATAGAGTAGCAACCCTCCAAAATTTGTAATTTTTGTTGAGTAGCAATATTACGAACGCAATTATGGTCTCACCGGCCAGCCCATTTCACGCTCGCCCCAAAAACAATGGGTTAGAAGGGGAACCGATGGGGGAATAATCTAATAAACGAATAAAGATGTTGCGTGATTTCTAGATATCATAACGTGGGAACGCACCTTGATTGGTGGGCTTAATTAATTGATGTTCATTTGTGGCCGATCGTGGGAAAAGAGGCGTTAATAGGATTGATTTTGGAGCCAATGATTCATTTTAACAGTCTATGATATTTTTCAAACTCAAACTCAAATTTAAATTATTTATTTCAATTAGATCAATATTACAGGAACTTGAATTGTCAAAAACTATTTAAGAATAAGATTTGATTTAGTTGAGAAGGCTTGTATGAAGTAGGCAAGGACTCCAAAAATGCTGATACGTGCAATATACGTTGACGTAGTTTATATCGTATATATCTATATACGATGGTAAACAAAGGGTTCAGTAAAATGTAATCTAACTCATTTACAATTATTATAAATGAAGAAAAAACGTATTTAAATAATACAATTTTAATTATTAGCCCACATGTACGTAATGTATATTTAAAGGCGGCTATTATTTAATAATAATAATAATAATAATTTATTTATTTAAAGTAACTTGACTCACTCTTGTTAGTAACAATAATTCTTATACCTATGTTAGTATTCCTATTAATATAACAATACTCACAAACACGATCACTGCCACTTTCTTAACACTGGGGTGGACAGCTTGCAGCAGCGACTCACATACAGACAATCGAGTCTGCTGGCTACACAGCTCAGGTTAAGGTTGGGGCTGGCTTTACCTGTATAAACAAACATCATCGTCATCCAAAAACCAACCCTTAATTTTTTAAATCATTATCTAATATTCTTTTAAAATCACCGGAAATTCGATATTTCACATAGCATTGAATCATTGAATGTTTAGAGCAAAATGTGGCCAACGGACCATTAAATTTTATTTCAACTCGCGAGCGTCGAAGGGTGGCCCAGAGTGTTAGGGCTGGTACACATAAATAATGGCAAAAAAACATATTGCGTTTGTTGCTCTACTCATTATGCGCAATTAGCGACGATTGTGACAGCGGAAACCATGTGAACGGATTTCATTTCTATTGTCAAACAGAGATTCTTAAAAATCTTCTCAGCGCGTGCCATTTTAATCAATTATTTAACGTTTCATAATTGTATTTGTATTAAATTTGAAAACAATTTGCACACTACTTGTAACTACCTGTAATGGATTGACATTAATGCTTCATCTATTTTACATTTTAAATTACCATTAAAGGATTTATTTGTTTTATACTTACAGATGTTACCTAATTATTTTATAACGGAAAAGTAATTCAATCCATTAGTAATTTGTAAACTCTGAGGTTAAACATCGTTTTAATGCATTTATTTAACCTAATACTTATTATTACCCCTCTGTTAGTCGAACGCATTAGTAAAATTAGAGCGGTGGGAAAGGGTTGCGCGTGCGCCGCGAATACTTTATGTTTATTGTTATTAGAACAATATTTGTTACATCCGAGATGTACGGTTATTGCCGGCGTATCATTTTCACCGCGTTTGTAAATTTACCTTGGAATATTTATCGACTTCACGACAATAACAATTCATATGACACTTTTGCCGTTACGGTAAAAAGTGAAAATTAAAAATAATGTGCAAGTCGGGAAGTGCTATAGGAAATATATTTCCGGATTAGTAAAATTAAAGGTACATTCTTCATATTCAATGTCCAATCAGGCTCCCCCGTGGTCAGTTGAATGCGGAAACAAGCAAATACTATTGTAATCCCATCGGTGGCCATTTAGTTTGGTATCATCAATAGGTTGGTCAGACAGTGGACACGCGTCCTGCTATCATCTATTGTGTAGAACGATTGATGTATTTAGCCGATTATTTGTTTACAATATACATAATACAGGAACTTAATGTGATTTTAACTAACGTTTCTTATTATAAAGCTTTAATAATAAGCGGGTATTACAATAATAATAATTCTACTGGCATACTTTGCCTACGTTTGATGTGAAATATGAATGATTTTTAGTAAAGGCCAATAGGGCATTTTAATTATTTCAAGAAGGAAACTTGCTCACTTTTATAATTGAATAGAATCAATGTGGTAGGTACATACATGAGTTATATTCATAAATGTTATTTAGTTCGGGTTAAGCACGTTACACTAAGTCCCTGTTACTGCAACTTCTTAAAGCTAGGATCAACAGCTACCATCCATCCAGAATGATTTAAATTGTCTTGGGAACTACAACGTATAAACCATAAAATTTAATTGGAGGAATAGGAAAATTATCAGTTTTTATACCTGAATGATTGTTTATTTCTGTAAATAGATCTTTTTAAAGACACTTTTACAAGTCATGTACATTTTTTTTTTTAGTATCTAGTTGACATCGGCATTTCCTAACTGACGACCTCTGAGAAGAAATGCCGAAACAAACTCAGAGAATCATGGTCTCTTTTAAAGTCCAAACATTTTGGTTACAATATGTGAGCCTGACGATGTAAGTTAAAGTCTGGGATGGCCTTTTGAAGAAAGCACCAGTGCAGCTTTGAGTTGACCTGTCCATACTGACAGCACGCATACGTCAGCCATCGTTTAGCTCAAACCATTATTGTGGGAGCTTAACGACCCGACGCACGTCTATGCAAGATCAGCGGGACATTTGCGTAGGCCATTTCAAAAACCCAAAGCCGCCAGACATTAGTTTGTAAGCGTATGTTTATCTACCTACAAAGTGCTCACATTCACATAGATATGTATATTATAAATAATCCCAATGCATAAAAATCAACATAATGTCAAATATAAAATAATTATGTCAAAACATAACATTAACATAATGTCAAAAATATAAAATAAATAAAGTCAAATAATAATAATAATTAAAAATCTATAGGTATACCTATACAATTCATGTCAAGATATAAATTAATGTCAACAAAAAAAAATTAAAAAATAATAATAATAATTAACATCAATGTCATGAAAAAATAATGTCCAAATCATAATAAATTACAGTAAAAGACGTTCGATAGCCCGGTTCATTAGAACTATTCAATCCCAAGCAGTTTTATCATCCATGTAATCTTTTAACGTATAGTAGCCTTTAGCACAAAGTCTCTGTTTGATAAAGGATTTAAATCTGCTGAGACTTAATGTCTGTACATGGGTTGGAATTTTGTTATAAAAGCGTATGCATTGACATCTAAAGGATTTACTGATTTTCTGGAGCCTAGTTGCAGGAACAACAAATTTATTCTTATTCCTAGTATTAATATTATGGATATCACAATGCTTTTCAAAGAGATTGATATTCTTGTAAGCATATAAAAGATTTTCGTAAATATACTGTGATGGAACAGTCATAATATCAATTTCTTTAAATTTCTCCCTCAGTGAATATCTGGGACTTAAGTTATAAATTGATCGAATAGCCCTTTTCTGCAACACAAAAATAGTTTGGATGTCAGCAGCATTCCCCCACAGTAGAATGCCGTATGACATCACGCTATGGAAATAACTAAAATAAACTAACCGAGCTGTATCTATATTCGTTAAATTACGAATTTTTTTAACGGCATAAGCTGCAGAACTAAGCTTCTTCGACAATTTCTCTATATGTGGGCCCCACTGAAGCTTAGCATCTAAGGTAATGCCTAGAAATACAGTGGTATCTACAAGATCCAACTCTCCACCGTTAACTAGTACACTGGTTTTAACTTGTCTGACGTTAGGCGTTGTAAACTTAATACATTTAGTTTTGTTTTCATTCAAAATGTCTACATTAACAGAAACATTTAGGTAGAGCAGATATATGTATAAGGAATATAACCTGCTACTAAGAGAGCAAAAACTGGACACTTAAATAAATGCTGCCCCGACTCGACTCAATGTTGTAGTTTTGACATCAAGAACCATCAATTTTAACCTATCCTGTACCCACAAAAATCCCATTGATTTCTATAGATAGATCATCAATAAGATGACGTTCGTCAGGGGTTGCGAAATCAGGCGATTAGCTGTGGTAATAAAGTGCACGGCTGACACTACAATTACTGCGGCACCAGTAGCAACAATTACTACCAGCCCTATACATCGTAAACACTCATTAGATTGTATTTTGAGGAATTCAAGCTAAACAATAAAAGGGTTGAAGAAAAAAAAATTGTATGAGCTTTTTTAATATTTTTTTTCGAATTTCACTTTTTGATACATAGTAGGTACCCACCTACCAGTGTAGCCACAAAAGATTTTGATGTCATCACCTTAAGACATGCCATATGGAAGAGAGAAACCTGAGAAGATTAGTTGTCTAAAACGTCCTTTATACCTAGGGTGGAAAACGTAGGTTCGCACTCTGCCAGGCCAGAGTGCGAACCTACGGAACCTACCTAACCGGTTTGCTACATGGCATTTTATATCAAAATCAAACATGCAATCACGATTATTACTTTGGATAAATCTTTTTTGCTCCTGATTTTGTGTAGGTCGCTTATAAAGACCTTTCATTTATTACTCAATGAATTTAAGGCTAAATAAGTGCATGAATAATCAAGAAATGTACCTACTAATTACTGCTCCATAATTAAAATGACCTTAAATGGCTTTGAGATGAGTTCTGAGTATTTTCTGAGAAACGAATAAACAAATATTTTCCTGAAACATTTGAGTAGAATATTTTATGATGTCATCATATCTAGATATAACATCGCAATTTGTACGCCTGTTACGGCAGAACATGTTGGTACCAATACATGCTACAACATCTCTGTAAACACATGTTTTAACCAAATAAATTTATCTTAATCTTTATTTTTATCTTTATAAAAAAACCACAAATATGTTAAAATCATTACTTTGAGATGACTGAGTATTTTTTGGTAAACGAGTAAGCAAATATCATATTTGCATTTGTGTTTTCCTGATACATTTGAGTAGAATATTTTATCATGCTAGATATAAAAAAAAAACCACAAGTAGGTATTTTACATATTATTACTTTTTAGAAATGAGACTCGAATAGAGAGACTCGACGCATAGCGCATCCTAACTTAGACCAATTTATTAAGCGATTCTCTTTTTTTGTCTACCTTTCTTTACTTATCGTTTAACATTCATAACCTACCTGTTGTTACCGTACCTCCGTCGGGTTATCTTGGCCACGCGCCGGGCATTAGGTGTAACAGGCGCGTGCGGTGCGCGTGGGCACGTCGGCGCACCGGTGCACGCGCACACGTGGACGCGCTCGCGCGCATCGCCGCCTGCGCTTCATCATCGTGGTCACTACCTGAGTGCTGACTCTTGTTTTAGCGAAGGTCCATTTCACACTGTCATGCAACAATTGAGTGCACATTTGTGAATTAGTTTAAGTACATAGTTGTTATGTTAGAAAAGGTATCCGCTATAAAAAGTGAATTTAGATCAAGTCGAGATGTTATAGAAAGTTCTTATGAATGGAAAGAAAAATATCGAAAGGACAGTAAGTATATCAACACGCCTACTTGACTTTTGTGTATTATTTGCAAAATGTCATTCAAGTGTCTCAAATCTCACAAAGGAGTGAATAGGGCAGAACAAAAAGAAACCAGTGTGGGATGCGCCCACGAACAATATTGGACATCAAATCGATGCGTTTACGTAAATATAGACTACCTTTTATTATCTGCGAAGTTTGATTGCGGTCGAGAAGCGTGTCGCTCACCCTCCGGCTATTCACCAAGGATGATTGATCTACGGCAGATTGACAGATTTTTTATAAAACCAGTCGAGGGTCGGTACAGACGAGCGAATATTAAAGGCAATTGTTGTTTAATTTTTACACTGGTGGGGCGATGCGTTTCGAGTGTTGTAATAATGTTTTGATAATAGCAGTATCCGTTCAGCTCATATTTCTTATTCAGAGTGCGTGGGACCGCGCCCGGTGATTGCGCTTACGCTGTTTCGTTTGAATTTTAAACTTTTAGAACCGTTAGGGACACCTTTTTCCTGTTGTTTTAATATAATGACATGTGGAACATAAGTACCTACATATAAGTTGACGGAATTACATTAACATGTATCGCTATGCAAACATTGGAAAATGCTGGAATAAGCTATAATATGTTAGTTTTAAGAACAACCTTATAAAATAATGCAATTTTTTGTTAAAGCTATTTTAACTTACGCTTGTCCGTCAAATATGAGAAAGAGCATTTTCAAACTTCATTAGTTATTATTTTAATCTGTCACAAATCGACAGCTCGCCATTGAGGGCTGACCCTTGACGGGTGCTTACATTTGATTTTTTTTATTAGTATTTTTTATCGAAGCTCGGACAATGGAAGTGGAGCCATTCGATACTTTAGCACAATGTACCCACTGATCCTCATTGATCGCCAATTACAGGACATTAAGTACCTTAAACGCTTTTCATGTCCGCTATTTGTAGCAACAAATCAAATATGAAAGGAAACGGCGCACAATGGCTGGTCAAGATTTGCATTCAATATTCCAGTTAGCTGTTGTATTTGTTCTATAAGCTGTTTTTTTCGGACGTTCTAACAATGGAATCTGGGGCTTATATTTTATTTTCTCTTTGATAGGATTTTGCGATAACAGTGAGGTTATAAGTCGGGAATAAAGAACGAAATTATTTGTATGAAAAGTAAAAAAGTCTGCCTCGTTGGTCTAGTGGTCAAAAGTGCGATTAGGTACTGAGCTCTTAGTGCGATTTCCAGGTTGTGCAAACTATTATTGGGTTTTCGATGAAATTCTCCGTAGCAGTTCGGAGCTTGGATTCGTGCCCGGTTGATGGCAGTAGGCTCGCCCGCTGTAACATAGGACCTGAAACTTATCAGTGAAATGTTTCCTTTGGGTTATTTTATGTTAAATAAGCGATGTTATATTTGTATAAAATTTATATTTCTGTATATTTTTCAATTTCTCTATAATGCCTATAGTATTTTATATAACTAGTGAACGAAAGAACACATCAATACGCTACGCGCGTTTTGCATCGTTCCGACAGGGTAGTACGGCGCGGCGCGGCGCGTTGAACAAGGTGTGCTCGTCGGGTGCGCACGCGCCGCTGGGTCCATTGTCACGCCCGACACGCTTATCATACAGTTCCAATGGAGCGCGCACAGGAACACACATTATTGCACATTTATTGCGCATCTTCAAAGCTTTGTTAGCTTTGTTACATCTTTTATTTGCTTTTTATCAATAAAAATGTCGGCCGACAACGATGTATGTTTTCACGCTATAATTCAGCCACAGTGATTTCTTTATCATGGGAATTGTGAAGAATTTACAGATTAGCGTAGCAGTAATATTATTAAGTTTCATATATTTCTGTATGATAAGGTGTAAGGTTTCACTGGGTAATGTTGTAACGTTGCAAAAATGGTATAATAAAGGAATTTCTTTATGTCGTCTTACCTACATCTGTTCAAGATCAAAATGAGGATGTGCCTAGTCCTTTTTATATAACCGGGAAGTACCTTCCTTTAGTTTACAGTATTAAAGCGAGACTTCCGTGTATCCCACGGTGAATCACGGATCACTCGAGACGGTTCGTTTAAGGTCTCGGTGGTCATCTGTGGAGCCCCGCCGTCTGGTCGCCTCAGACATGCGGGCCTCTTACTGGGTCACGACCGCGGCACCGGCGGCGACGACGGCGGCGGCTAGGTCCCATTTGATACGTAATTCGGTTATAATTGGGACTAATCGAATAGAAGCTTGGGTAAGGTCACTTATGTTGAAGATATGACGCGGCGAACATCTGGTATGGTTATTGAGGTTAATTATGTCTACGTGAGAAGAATGATAGTTATTTTTCTTTAAACTTCTTGAGGCAGTCCTTACGACCAGGAAAGAATAAGAAGAATAAGCAGTCCTTATTCTTGTGCTACTTAGAACAATGTTTAGTTAAACTTAGCATATTGCCAAAACACTCTTGTACATCCTAGATCAAAAGTTGCTGAGATCAGTATCAAATCATAATTCATATAACATTAATTATCTAGTCAAATAGTTTATTAAACATGATTAAACGTATTTATTTACTCGTTTCATTGTTGAAGAACCACAACTGGTGTCAATTTTCAGCAGAGCCACACGACCGCCTCCAAATATTGTGATAATCCAACCATTCCCCATTGTCATACGATGACTTGATAAAAAAATATAAAAAGTTCATTCGCAAAGCATCCCCTGGGATCACTCGATGGCGTACTTCTTCCCTCATTCCCATAATCTATTCCAATTAACTGACAGCACCATATTGTGATATTAACACAATGCACTCTCCCCCTCTCATAAAGTGCAATAGTTATGATGAGCAATTATGGTATTTGTGGTAAAGTTAGTTATCGTTCACTTTGCTGTGGATTGTTTTGATATTTTTTTACGTTTCGGTACAGTTAAATAGATCTTATTGTTGGTATGTATAGGTATTACAATTTTGATTATTTTACTTGTAGCCGTGACAAATCTGTTAAATGGCTTTAAGTATTAATATGAAGTAACGTCAACCCACCACAAATCAACAAATTGAACAAATTCGTTTTTAAATTGAACTGAACTATTTTTTTTCCATTTTATGCAATCTTCTTGTACAATTTTTACAGAAGATGTTTGGGTGTTACATTTGTCACCTTATTAAGATTCAGCATGGTAAACACAAGCGGGTCAGGTGTTGTAACAAATACTGGCTATCAGGTAATACATTCACAATTCATTATCAACATATGGGCTTCCTGTTACTTTTTAAAAATATAACATTATTTTTTAAAGCTCCTTCGACATTTGAGATGACAGTATCCGACGGATACCCAAAATAGATGTACCTAATTAAAAAAGAACTATGTATAATATAAAATACCAAAAAATAAAACAGGACCAATGATGACTCAAAGACAACCAAAATTTCATAACATTAAGAAGTTAGCTGGTTATTGTCAACAAAATATTTTGACCAAAATCAGAGAGAACAGTAGTCTTCATTACAACGAACAATGCACATGTAGGTAACAGACAAATTGAGGATATATCTTATATCACAATCAGCTTAAGTTTCCGGGGGCTAATCCGTTCAGATAACAGGTCAACCCCTGACGCTCCCCGTCAGATACTTGATGGCTGCTATTAACGGTGATAAAATCGCCTTTGTCTTTGCCCTTTCCCACAATCAGGCGATTAGGGTGGCTCCGCGCGTTACCGAGTTAGTTCTGATACACAGATAGTAATAACTTGTTTTGGTGAGGGTTATACCTAATGTTATTGATGTAAGGCTATAAGGACACGATTGCCGCCCTGGCTGTGTGATCGGATTCTGTGCTGCGAGTACTGGCTGGTATGGTCTGTGATTATTAGTTAACGGCATTAAATAGGAGAAATTCTTAATGTTTTTTTTTTATATTGTCCTGTATTTTTCAAATGAAGCTGCTGCTGAAAAAAATATTTCTAAACTAAAAAAAACCTCTTCTTTTCATGGATGTAAAAAAAACGATAGGCCCTGCAGCTTTTTTCAGCACATATGAGTAATCCATTTTAATTGGGAGATAGATAAACAATACCTATAATTATTTACTTTGAGAAATATTGTTATAATTTATGTGTTTCATAAGATTTTATATTTTAATATTTGCCTCGGTTGCTTAGGAAGCTTGTTACTTTCATATATTACGTATTCATTTAGACGGAAAAGTCAAGTAATTATAAGTACGACCAGCAGCTGTAATGCAAAAAGCAGCACGTGCCTGATGCTTAAGGTAAATCCCCTAAAATACTAAGACTTGTTTCCCACACAAACCGCAACCGGCGAGCGATAAAATCGATACGCCAATTATTACTTACATCGAGAAATTTAACTATATCGATAGAAAATGACTGTTTGTAATAAGTGACGTTCTCAAGAGTCAGCAGGAGGCACGGGGGTGATCCTATCTTCGTGTGAGATCTGGACATTTTACGAGCCAATTCACAATGCCTGTAACGACCTCGTTGTAAAATTACGATTATTGTTTACGGGTTTTTGGTTCGAATGAGGTAGCTACTTAGTAATTGTTATTGTATTATTGACTTGTTGGCTGCAGAAAGAAATAGAATATAATGAAAATAGAAAATAATGAAAAAAGGTTTCACGGCGATACAGTTACATAGAATTGTCAAATGTTTTGTGACGATTACCACAATAGCATCGCAAGATTGTTTAATTTCCTTTTAGTTTTGTCCCTACTAGTGTTATTATGTTTTCTAAATAATAGGTGCATTTGTACATATAAAAGCCTTTGCCTACATCGGTCAAAGGACAAATGACTTCGAATTTTCGAAAAGGACCGATAAGTATAGGCACCACAGGCTTGAAAGACTGACTAATATTATATTGTTATAATAAGTAGGTCTAATAACTTGAAAACTTATGAAAAACATATGCCATTTACAGATTACGATGCAATTGATATCCAATTAAATTCTGCAAGCGCGCACAGCATTAGTCCCCGCGCACGGCTCTGCGCCTGCGCATCCCAGCGCTATGAAAGAGCCGCGCGCATGCAGGTGGCCGACATACGATACGCCATTGTATACCAGCTCGTTGGAGCCTCCTCCGTTTGTCTCCCATCAAAAGAATTCCTGGCAGACAACTCACCCCGCTACTAATTACGCATAGCCAAAGAGTATGGAGCTTTTAAGCGATAGCTTTATACCTATTTCATAGCGGTTTGTTCAATAATTTTACTGAATTGAGCAAGTCTATTTTTTAATTTAAGTACTTTTGATAAAAAAAAAGGTCATCATCCAGTTATATTTATTCGAGAAATTAAATCAATGTGGCTTTAGGAAATATATTAATCTTGCAGATTGCAGAGCTATCTGAGTAATATGCAAACATTAGGACCTTTTTTGTGTTATGGAACTTTTCCGCTTCGTCGACAGTACACATACTTAACTTTATCTAAGTTATGATGTCTTCATAACACAATAGGTACTTCCAGAGGAGTGTCTTACCTATTTTATATTTGGCCAAGGCTTCTGAGTCATCTTGCGTGTGCGCACAAAGTGCGCCAGCAATTCAAACGAAATGAAAAGCGTTTTGTGCGGTATTCCATCCATATTGAGAGCGCGCGCATATGTGCCACGAACAAAGGCTTCGCTTTGCACTAAGCTCCTCTATTTATTGATGTCTGCAGTGATTTTACTTGAACAAATAAACAATTTAAGTACCTATTTATGCCTTATTTCACCTTATCTTGTTTATTTAATAAAGATCTTGTGTTTTACACAACGTCATGATATTTTTTGTATTTATAGTCTCTTGATATAATTAACTACATTTGTATGTAAATATACCTGAATGTTGTGGGTGCTATAACGAGTTCTGAATACATGTTAATATGTTTAATTATTACTATGTTGATCTGCATTTTTTATTATTTACCATCATTATCCATTAGTTGTATATCCATACATATAATTGTTTGGAGTCCACATGACAGGACGCATGTGCCAAAGCCCGTATCGTTTGCAACCGACAACGCTCAAATCTAACTTGCACAGGTAATTGCGTTAGTGTTAGACCAAACATTTGCTTGCATTTCCATTTTGTCATTAGCAATTGGCTATTAATTCCTGGATTATGACTGGTAGTGGACATAGGGGCTCGCAATTTTCACATCGGCAGCTGTTCACCTACTATATGTATCTGTGCAAAAACTTTTCTACAAGGAAAGCCACCTGCGTGATTCAAGATTATCTGTTTCTAATCATAGTTGCACACACGTCGCCCGCTAACGACACGTGTACCGATATATCGATTTATCACATGGGTATCATTAATGGAACTAGATTAATGTAATGAACAACATAAGCATTTGCGATAATGTTAATGAAGATGCTAACATGGGTTTTAAAGCCTTGAGATAGTTTTATTTAAATAAATCGGTAGAATATGTCAGATTGGACTGGCAATAATTAGAGGTACATCATAAGATTTATTTTCACATTACGTATTAAGAGAATGTTAATTGGTTGCGTAACCGTGGGCATTGGTAATAAATAGTGTATAGAAAAAATACAAAACGCCCTTGTCATTTTAATAGGATGCAGTATAAACACTGGGAGAAACAGGTCGTTTTTATAACCACTTCGTACAAGGATAGGGTAATTATCACGTTGGTAGCCATTATGTAATGTCCACTCTATAAAATCGCGACAACTGGTTAGGCCCGTCCGGAGGCAGCTTCGCAAGGGTTGCCGGTAAAAATATGATACCGAATTATTATGATGTAGTGCCCGCTAAATTATAACATTCTTATAATCAGAATAATACTCATACTCGTAGATGCCTACCACAAGTAATAATATAATAGCAAGAACTAATTAGAAAGGGGGATAGTGTTTTGTTTACTAATTATAAAGTTTGATCATGTTCCGGTAAGCTCCTCCTACACCTACCCTTTAAACACATGAACAGGAAAGGACAGGAAAGTTATAACAAAAATAAGGAAAACAAAGATATTATAATCAGTGTCTTATACCTACCTACTTATTATATCATATTATATATAAACTATAAGGGGTAAAGTACAGCAATGGTAAACAGAGTGAAAAAAATAATATTATAGTTAATTTCCATCGTGATGTTTGTTTACCAGCTTTTTTGATACTTTGAGAATAAACAGCCTACGTTCTTACACCAGAAGTTTTATTTGAATTTGCAATAACTCTAATAATAAACGCATGACAAATTTTGTAGTCAGCCCTGACGAGCCACGTGGTGATAGAACAGCACCTGTTAGCTAAATATATTCTAAGCTGTTGCAATCAGCTCGCACATCTGCCTGCCTAGATTATTACGCAATAACTCTGGCTTTACCTGTATACACACCAGATGTACCAGGGAGCTATGAACTTGTGACGATTTTATGGACTACTTTACTCACCACTTATAATTGATGTAGATCGGATAAACGAATAAATTGATACGACGACAACAGTTATTTATATTTCCTTGAGTTATAATGCTACAAGGTAATATGAGCGCGATATATGTAGAGTCATTATTATTTACGGAGTCAGGTGTACTTTAAATCATATATTCTACTTTTACGGTTCTATAAATGAAGGGAAAAGGTCTTTGGTTGAAGTTTAGACGAAGGTATCACAGCGGATAACTAATTTCTTGAAGTACATCAGTCATTGATCTTGATTTATTTATGGTTATAGTAGAATCTATCCTTATAATCTGTCACAAGGTATGTTTCTATTACCGAGTATCTTAATCGATTACATTAATTGATACCGCAATCAACTAATTTATATACAAAACCAAAACTAGTAGTTTCGCTATTCAAAGTTCAACATTATTGTAAGTTTTTCTAGCTTTGATTCTTGCTGTTGTAATGTTCTTTACTTGAAAAGGAAAATGCTATTATAAATCACGACGTCTTTCATATCTACTGTGTAATCATAGAAACTATAGAGCCTAAACACTTGAATTTATAACTACACTGTTAGCGTCCGCTCAGTAAGCTGTTTGGAGAGTTCCTAGCATTTAAAGCGAGATCATTGCGAATAATCCCTTCGACGTTGCATATTTATGCAACGTTGAAGGGATTATTTGTTTGGAAAAGTTTATTTTAAATTGGTAGTATGTTCAGTGTGTTAGTGAAATAAATACAATCGCGTGAACAGCAGTATTCATTTAACAATTTACTTTAACACCGGTAATAAACTAATTACGGGATGTTGTAATCAGAAAAAACTAAGGTGGTCTGAAGATCGTGAGGAAACATACTGACACGCTGTTATTTAAATAGTCATAATGCTATTCTTACTAAGTGTTGGTTAATGACTCAATAACAACTAAAAGTTTTCTTAGTTATTTGCAAATGTTCAATGCGTGAGGTCACTTATCTACACATGTATGCAGACGAACGGGAGTAAACTCAGTTTATGGTATTTAAAGGAGCATGCAGTAAATTGATATAAAAGCTATAAAGTGTAACATCTGAAGTGACTTTTAATTTAATAGCAACAACTTTATTATAGGTAGGCACAATTTTAATTATAACTTAAGTTGCAGCGGCCACATTGTATTAAAACTTTTTAACAAGAAATTATATCATCAAATACTCATTGAAAATAGAAAAATAGATTTTAAATTTGGTGATGCCAATCAAATAAGTGTCTGATTGCCTATTTAAAGTTGGTTTTCAATTTTCTTTATGGTTTGTTTTATTTTGAATTATCTGATCCATTACGGTTTTTTTTAAATAAGTACCTACCTACTACCATTATAAGAAACAGGCGTGATAATGTATGTGAATGTAAAAAATAGATACTTAAGAGTATATAAATAATATAATATGACATTTGGTTTATATACCTAGTCACAATGATAGACTTAATTTCAAGGTGATAAAGAATTATTAATTTAATTACTATCTTCATTAAAATGAGTCATATTAAAAAACCGTTATAGTAGGATATGTAAGGCGATATATTTAAATGATTTTATATGAGAATTTATTTGTATTCGCATTTAGTTTTCCCATGCGGCGCGTGCGCCTAATTGTGAGCCCGCATCCACTGATTGACATACTCGTAGGACTTTAGCGAACACAATACCGTTACACTTTCCTCTAACACCCTAACTTAATGCAATACTTGTTTAACAGTATTAACCCGCCAATTGTTGAGTCATTAGCAAATTCAACAGTTAAGGAAAATTACTACTGTAAAACCTAGAAGGATACAAAATGTAACTTTCTGGCTGCCATAGCTACCATTTCAACGAGTCAAATGGAAAATCGTTGTCATATCTTATATATAAATACCTCGTATCCCAGTGTTTGTCGCTGAACTCCTCTGAAACGTCTAGCCGTTTACAGAGCATTATTACGAAATTTTGTATGTATAATTGGTAGATCTGAGAATCGGTCGTAGACTATTTTTTACACCTGGGTGATAAGGATATCCCTCATCAGATTTTTTTAAATTTTATTTGACACAACATTTTTTTGTTTTTTTGTAAGATATGGCATTGAAACACTTATAACCCTAAATTTTCATTCTTCTACCACCAGCCCCTATAACGTGGCAAAACAACGTTTGCTGGGTCAGCTAGTTACTATATAATAACTAGGTAAACAGATGTTGGTAATCAATGGAGGCCTATGTTTAGCAGTGGACGGCAATACGCTGATTATATACATATATAGTATATAAACAAATGTTATGCCAGACTCTTTGATAAATAATCAGCACAGGTAATCTTGTCCTGATTATTTATCGAAGAGTCCGGCGGAGTTTACAGTTTTGGAAAATTGTGGAGGTGGCTAAGAATCTTCTTGAAGATTTGATAATCTGGAGCTGTTATAAAATGATATAATTTAATAGTATCAGATGGAAATTTTATTTAGCACTTTTTACTCGTGCTAATTCGAAAAACTACATTTTATTTAAACTAGCCGCTAGAAGACGCCGTCGGTTTCTGCTATTGAATTCGAAATTAGCCAAAGGACGTTTGCGATGCACATTGGTTTTCTGTTTACATATAAATACTGGGTGTTAAGGTGAAGAAAGGATAAATTCTTATAAAACCCTGTCCACGTTGTAGGTACGTATATTAAAAATATTTACCAATCATGTAGATACAACTGGTAAGTTTAGTTTCCAATGTTTACATTCTTTAATTAACTAAAATAAATATTAGGTGCTGTCTTATTACGGAAACAAAACCCCCCAAGTTGAAAATAGCAGTGTTAAAAGTAATTGCTGTCCCTACTGATGACATAATATAAAGCTCGGCTGGCTTGTGACAGAAAGGTGGGCAATGGGCAATGGTCCCTGCCCCCAGGTGGTCGGGCACGCCACCCGGCACACTACGCATCTTGCATCCGACATGGATAGCTATCGATCCATGGGCTGATCTTTGAACCAAAGCCTATCAATTCATTGGCGGTGAAAAAAAGGTTTGAAGTATATAGCGATTATCATACATGTGTTCTAACATTGTGAGATAATAATTTAATAACTTAATACTTTTAATATTTTTTTTCATACATACTAATGTTTAATACATTAGTATGTATGAAAAAAAAATATTGCTAGGGTCTCATCTAGGGATTGCAAATATCCGACAAAAGGTATCCGAATATGTTTGCAAGTGATAATCGAAGGCACGATGGGGTTGACGTGTCTGTATAGATAAAAACCTCGAAATAAATAAAGACTACAAAAAAAAAGTGATAATCGAATATTCGATTTGCAAGCCTTAATTTCATCTCAGTAACGAAAATTCGTTATTTTCAATGCATTCCATCTCAATGTGGAATGGATATGTAAAAGTGTATTTCTGTTGAAGAAACTTTTACATATCCAATCCACATTGAGATGTAAGAATGAAAGATGAAGAATGTAATTTATCATTGCATAACATTTTTCATTTGGTCTTGCCATAAGTCGTAACTCAGTGTAATTTACGTTTTAAATGACGTACGGCAAATAGCAAAGTGCTTATCTTGGTTAAACAAATATTTACGAGAAAATATAAACTTCGGTTAAGTATAGGCATTTAAAAATCCAATTATGTTCTTAGAAACTAAATGGAGAGCGTGGCACTGTGGTCAAAACGAAATAGCTTACATTAGCTAAATATTCATAGTACGTGTTACGTACGTGGCGGACATTTCTTTATGCACCACATAGAGATATAATGGTCAGTCTGTGGTCACAGGCCCATAAACAATGTGCACCTTTGAACGCTCCAAATGATTCTTTTGTCTATTTTTATGGGATATAATATTTCACATTTCATTGTCAATATACGTAGTAGCTACATAAAGAATCTACATATGAATGTTACATAGTACCTACCTATAATATAATTATTTTCTATAATCTCCACCCTAAAAACCCATATTATTGTGAAAGCCCTACGAAAAGCCGTTGAGCACCACCCTCTTTAGTAGATTTAAGCACGCAATCAGACACACCGAGATAGTGAATTGTGCTAATTTCCTGTAAATGTATAAACTCACCATACTTAGTTACATTTTCAGTTTCCGTGACCATTTGTTGTCATATCATATAAACATTATTGCGTGACGGCACAAGTCATAGCAGTGCTTACGGTATCTGGAAAAGGCTTTTCCTAATTACTTGGGGTGTGTTTTGTTTGGTGCTATCAGCGTGTAACGAGCCGCAAATGGGTGCTCGGTGATCGCGCGATCATGCGGGCTGCCCGCCCTTCGCAACCCGCCCGCCCCACCTCCCGCCGCGCCGGCGCGCGCGTCAAAGGCCTTTGTACGTGTGCTGAATAGAGGCATAGTGATGAGCTGAGCGGAATGCGATTAATAAATTAAGTACATTATACAATTTATTGATTAGTCGTGTTTTCTTATAGTGTATCTGTGTTATGGAAGTAATGAAGTATGAAGCAACGATATAGTTTCCAAATAATTAATAAAGTAATCGACTCAAAGGAATATTATAAGTATACGCAAAATATTCACTACTATTTATTTACTTTTTAAGCCCGCGTTCTACGAGTATGAAACAGGGATGCAGGTACCTATTGAAATTTTAAATGTTTTTATTTATATTGTATCTTGTAAATAAGTTACTTACTACTCATATATAAAGTGAGTGTATAAGTTGGTGGTCGATATATTGCATGTGAGTCGCTTATTCTATGCTACTGTGTCATAAGTGTTCACAGATAAGCTCGGTAGCGGTAGCAGCGGAATCTCGCGTCTATCCTTGTTAATGAGTTTATCTCACATGTGGTGCAATTAGCCCATTGAATGTGGCACAAGGATTATTCGGAGGTGCGCGGTCAAAGCTCTTTGTCTTCAATTCTCTTTTCATATTAAATTTCATAATAAGGTTCTCTGGACGGCTCGGACAATTCTTTTTTTTAATATAGGCAATTTGATCATTTGAACGTTATTTTTTTTCTAAATTACCTTTTTTTTTTTAATAAACCCTATTGGTTTTCATCGTCAGAGATATTCCTAATGCGAATTGAACATGGTTGACATCACATCAGAAGTTACATAATCGAACGAGATCGAATGATAAATACGAAAACGAGTAAACGAACAAATTATTTCCTTTACAAACGAACAAATTATTAGGAACATTTAGTTCCTAAATGCCATCAAGATAAATAATTTTCATAAAAAAATCTTCGATTAAATTTTAGAATAATTCCTGAACATTCCAAAACGATTTTTTACTAAAAATAGAGCCTCTTATCGATTAATATAACCTAGGAAGTTGAATTTGGTAATTAGCGAATACACACTTAATTAGTTTTATCTATTTGTCTTTAGCTATTATAAATTCTAGTACCTACCCAATAATAGTTATCCGCATTGTATATATTCAGTGAACCCGGCTTTGCCATTGGTCGGCAGTTGTCGGAAAATCGATTGCGGTGTATGTAGGCTGGCTGGTTTACATTAGGTAGGTATCTATGTAATAGATGGGTAATTCCCTGTTATCACTGCGTCATTGATTTTTAAGTAACACATGTGTTTTCCCAAGTTATGATTCCTCAATAGTAATCTACTATTTATTTCATCAGTGACTATTAAAAACTAGCGGTTTTTTATCATATAATTGTAATCTCGTATATTTGGTAAATATTAACTAATACGCTATGGAGAGAGATAAGCGATAAGTGAAATATAGTAGATAGAACATTTATTAAACCAGATATATAAATTAAAGTAAATTTTCATACTTTTTACGTTTATAAGACAATTTTCTGTTATTTTTTCGTACCACTTAGCGTTCGCGTTTCTTAATGGATAACCCTTAAGAAAAACTGAAACAAAGTTAGAACATGATGGTTTCTTCTACACTCCAGACAGTAGCGTAGCAAATGGTACATTAATATGTTAGGGAGGGTTTTTGTCCTTACGTTCCTATTACCTACTACCTACTATGGCTACATAGCTCCCTTCAAACCGAATATATGCAAAATGATAAAACGAAATTCAACAAAACTAACATACCCAGTATTGTGATCACTTATGTCCTCGCTCGTGGTACTAAATATACATGGAACAATTATGTAAATGAGTGGATGCAATATGGTCTGTGAATTGCAGCCTTATCGGTTCGCTCTATCGACACGCGACGACTCTCCTCTAATTGTATGCCACTGTTATTGCTCTATGGTCTTATAATAGCTCCTTATTAAATATTGTTTTTGGTTAAAAGTTATCAACATAAGCTATCATTATAGTGACATTTAATTAATTTAAAGTAAATTTTTCTTAAAGGTTAAAAATTACACAAATGCAAAAGAAACTTATAAATTACAATATTTATTGTTAGATAAACTAACCACCTAATATCGGACCCATGATCCGTGGAGGACAACGCAGGAAAATAAATAAACTACTGTTTTGGAGGATTTTGTTTTGGACCAGGATATTAAGTGAAAACGTTTTATATTATTAATTAAGGTTGCTTAATATGATATTTTCCGTACGAAGAGTCAATTAAATTGCCATATCGTCATACAAACCACCTAACAAAATTGCTACAATAATCTGGTGCTTCAACCAATAACACTTACCAGCGAAGAAGCTTTGTTTGCACTCGTCGGAGAAATGCGGATGACCACAACAAGGCCTTGACAGTTCAAGAAGCCTCTCCCAGCTAGCTCTAAGGGTCCTTGCTCCTGATTTACGGGCTCCGAAAACCGCAGGGATTCAATGTGCCTTTGTTGCAAACACACTTTTATTGAATAATAAAATATTTCCACAAAATGGAACAACTTTATAGGTCATAATTCCCTTTTAACGATCGCTGTTATGAAAAATTGCTGTTTTAGAAAATAATCTTTCATAAATTCTATTTTACTTAGTATTAGTTTTTACCATCTTTTTATGAACTCAAGATTTTAAATGTCTATTCGGTTTCAAACTAAGTTTCAGATTAGAGGTCAGAATTATATAAGCAAATAATTTACGAAAACAATAAATTAAGGAAGCATGTGTGTGTGGATGACTGCGATTCATATACGATTGAAGCTGCGTTTAATAATGTTTTATTTCCACATGTTATTTTCTGTTACAATAATTTTTAAGCAAGTTTTCGAGCTCATTAAACACCCAAGGTTGAAATTATTTTTTCATAGATACTAATAGGTGGCTATACAATTAAAAACTACTAATAATTAACCAATGACATCAGCAACATTAAATTAGTGGCGTGACGATAAAAACATAAAGGTAAAACACATTCGTGCTGAAGATACCATCGTTTTGGTAAAACGCGAACACGGAGATAATGACTCGATGAATAATAATGAGCTCTGTAAGTGTGAATCACCAAATATATTTAAATTGTTATCAATTAAAAGCAATATAATACCGATTTAAGTCGCGTACCCTGGCCATATGGCGTACCGCACGGGCTACCGTCGGCCCATAAAGTAAGCGATTAAGTGTGTTGTGTGTATAGGTAGGTGAGGTCGTGTATCAATACATTTTGCCTTCATATTTATATGGAACTAAAAAAATGAGAAATTTAATGAGTTTTCTTAGCGGAACTGGTCTGAGTCCAACTGAGGAATAGTAAATATAAAACGATGTATACCATGTTTTAAATACAATTTTGGAGAAAGAGTGAAACAGTGCAAATTATTACTTGAAGAAGAGTTTAGATATTTTAAACATATAAAAAGAAATATATAAGGAATATATTTCTTTTTATAATTGCAAGCCTCTGGTGTTGCAAATGTCCATGGGCGGCGGTCATCACTTACCATCAGGTGAGCCACCCACTCGTATGTCCCCCTTATCACCATAAAAAGAAGTCAGGGGTCACCTCTGACCTTTAGCTGTTATATGCGTATTTATCACCGTTTGTCAGTGAAGGAAAACATCGTGTGAATCTGCACGGCGAGGAATCTTAACTATGCCTCTTAAATGAGAGGAGACCCGTGCAGTAGAATAGACTGTAGAACACAGTAAATGGGTTGATAATATTTAACTAGCTGATATTTGCGACTTTGCATAGAGGGGAGGTACCTCCCCATAGTAATGAAATTTTCTAAAATCTTTCCTTAGTAAACGAAATAATAAATGTTTCAAACTGGTCTTTGATAGTTAATAGTTGTGCGTTGATAGATCGTTGGTTGCCTTTAGTTGTTACGTAAAGTTCTAGTTTTGGTAGTAATACTATAGTAGGAGTTGGACCGCTATCTCCAAAACTTTAACTTACCCTTAAAAGAAAACTCATGGACATGTGCATTCTCCCCGTCCTCACGTACATCAAAACAGAACATCAAAAGTCCGCGCTCGGGGTTTGCCAGCGAGCCATGGAGCGCAGTATTTTGGGAGTCAGGCTATCAGACCGCATTCGAAATAGCATACTGCGCTCCAAAACACAAATCGCTGACGTTGGCCAAAAAGCCGCTACTCTGAAGTGGAACTGGGCCGGGCATGTATGTCGAGCGACTTGTGGGCTAGACTTGCTACAGAGTGGAGCCCACAAGGCGTTAGACGACGCGGGAGGCCCAGGCGGAGATGGCGGGACGAACTGGACTCCTATTCAAGAGATTGGGCCATAAAAGCTTCAAACCGTGAGGAATGGAAGGAAGGTAGGGAGGCCTTTGCCCAGCAGTGGGATCAAAGGGGCTGATAAAAAAAAAAAATTATATATATATAATATATAAGAAATAATAATTTAGGAATATTTTTTTAATTTAAGATTGTAATTAATGCATGGGGATGACGTGCAACTGTCCCGTCGTCCGCTGAATCAGGGGCCTCGTAGTTGATGTAAATTTGTCGGGCTCAATTGAAGTTAATATGTATGTACGGAGGGTGAGGATCGCCAGCTGACGCGAGGTGTGAGGGAATGTATCCCTCCCTCGATACTCGACGACGGATGCACAATTGATGGTCAAATAAAAAAACGCATGTTGATGGCACGGACGTGGGAGGGCCCAGTTATAATAACAATTTTAAGAGACAGCAGAAATTACGTGTAGATAGAGATACATGAAATATAGTAATTGGTTTTTACATTTGAATGCTTATTATCTGATTCATTAATATTCAAACAATTAATATAACTACCCATACATAATATATTTTGTTGAACATTTTATGTTTATCACTCTGCTTTACCGAAGATATTACTTGGAAGAACAGAGACAGGTATTCTCTATGATTATAAGATAAATATTTTTTTTACTGACATGGAAACAGAAGGTTTGATGCGAAAATTAATTAATAAAAAAATCACATACATATACGTAGTGGGTAGTTGGGTACTCTTAATTAATCCAAAAAATATTTGAATTAGGTCGGTACAGGAACATTTAGGAGCTTTATACATACCTAATGTATAAAAAAAGAACTTATTGACCAAATTAGGTAAATGCAGTAGGAACCATTCAGGAACTTCATTAATATGTAAAAAAATAACTTTGTAACTAAAGCACTTTAGTAAAACAAATGTGTAGTAAGTGGCGGCCGGCAAGTGAGGGTGAACCTCATGAATTTTGAACAAACAGCTTAGATATCAAGAGCTTAACCACCCCTCCGGCTGTTAGGGATGACTGTAGACAATATAAGCTATAAATTATAGTAAAATAAATAAAAATAAACTAACTTGATACGAAAAATATCGAATTAAGCGTAAAAATAGAAAGATATTCAAACTTTAATGGGAAAGAGGATTAGTGTTTATAGTGTCGGTATTATTAGTAACAAGAAATCATTATTATATAGTGATGATACTGAGATGTCAAAGGTCTCGAGTTCGAACCCAAGGCACGCACCACTAACTTTTCGTAAGTTATGTGCGTGTTTATCACAAGCTCAAACGGTGAAGGAAAACATCGTGAGGAAACCTACATGCTTGAGAGATTTATCTCGATGGCATGTGAAGTCTGCCAACCCGCAGTAGGCTAGCGTGGTGGACTATAGCCTAATCCCTCTCAAATGAGAGGAGACCCGTGCCCAGCAGTGGGACGTTAATGGGTTGATGATGATGATTATTATATAATAGTTTAACATATTATACATCCTCGTATATCATTGTTCCTTTATCCCCAAAGGAACATGCAAAAAAATACTGAGGTACAAGGCAAATACTTACAAAGTATGTTTACCAATGGGTGTTTAATGAACCAATTGGCATTTATCGAGTATAAAATATAAAACTCATAAGCTGCCCCTGAGAATTTGATAGAAACACCCAAAACCAAATTGCACAAAATGGGAATGAAGTTAAGTTAGGTATACAAGCCTTTCTTAGTAGGTAGGTATACCCGTGGACTAATGACAATATTTCGGTTAAAATCAATCACAAAATAAATTAGTAACATCAAATAAAACGTCAATTGAGAACGTTTTAGTAATTAATTGGCTTGAGGCAAAAACCCTTTATGACCGCAACCACTGTTATTAACAACCAAAACATTTTAATGTCAATACCTGAGGATGCACGTGGCAGCGACAGCTGTGGCGATATCATCTTGTTGGGGACACGCCAATACGCCGATAAACGTATTAGCAATATGGGTGTTTGAACTTGTTACTGCTGGTATTGATATTCTGTTAGAATTTACGTAAACAAACAAGATGTTTTAATCTGACGCGGTAAAATAACATACGAAAAAAACAAAACTAATAAATGATTACAATATTTTTTTTGTTAATAAAATTTTGTATCATTCTTATTTAGAATTTTCCTTTTTTTTAAAGCCAGCATATGGAACAGCATGTAACATACTCAAATCAATTTTTTATTTTTTTATTCTGTGTTTAATTCAATTTTATGGCTTATTTTTTAATCTAAGTATATTATTTATTAATTGCTATTTTTGACGACATTCATTTGTCTGTAATGAAAAATATTATATATTAATTTTGTTTGTTTCTTTATTTTTTATTCTGTGCCGTTACCAAATACTTAAAAGAAGACTAAACCTAATTTACAATCTGCGGACTTTTTGGCGGGAAAATGAATCGTAATGTTTATCAATTTTCTTTTATTTCTAAAATTTGTGTTTCGATGAATTTGAATGTATAATAATGGTGGATTTATTAACCGTAAAGTGTTCGTACACGTGCATGAGTGTTGCCACATGAAACAAAACAGTGTAACGTGACTTTCGAATTCTCCCAAGAGGTCCGCGTTAGTTTTCAGTAAAGAACCACACGACATCTTTACTGAAACTAGAAAAAAAATATCATCCTTCATGAACCATTATATAATTCACCAAATCATCAGCCATTATCATGAATCATCCTGTCATCCATCATAATAATGAATAAATATTGAAGACTAGGCTGTGTGGACTAGATTCCTTTGCCTTATCCCTAAAGGGAAGATAAAAAAGAAATCTGCTAGTCTGAATCATAAATAAGCATTGGCGGTTCAGAAGATTATTTGCAGATCGTTAGAAATAATCTTGAGAAAACATCTTCAGGTGCGTAATAAATAAACTTGTTTAATCTTCTGTTTATTTCGCATAAGCCGTAGGCAGAACTAATTAACACGAAGCTCTATATAAAAAGCTACAAATCGATGATAGAATTTTATTTTTTTACGGCTTGCATTCAATATAGCAGAACGCATTAGGATGCAATAGAAAAGTCTAGATTTTGTTAGTAGTCGCCTTACAGCTGCTATACCACCTGCGCATGCGTTCTAATGCGCACACGCAGAATCTCTACGTATTATAATTAAAAAATTATACATATCGTTGACGTTTTGCTTAAAGTAGTTCTTTCTAAAAACGTAATACTTAATTATTGTCATTGTGTAGTACGTGGTGGTATGATGTGTTTTTATCTTGCTAACGTAGGAATTATAGTTGAGCTCACCTCATAGTTACCTAAGGTAATAGACAAATGACCAGGATTGATATTGATTGTATACCGACATATTTGATATAGATTTTCAAGCCGAATCCACTTTGGTAGTTTTCTTAGAATATTGATTGAAATGATAAATTATATACAAAAAATGCCTTGATTCGTATATTTTCAAAACGTTGGGAAAACATCGGAAATAAATCATACAGACAAAAACATACGGATAAAGAAAGGTCACATTATTGTTTTTTTTACTTTCAATTTAATTGTTAAAGCATTTTTAATTGCTGGGGATTATGAGAACGTTCATATTAATTACCCTCTAAATGAGCTCAACGTTTCGTCGCTACAGCGTTTGTTTAAAAAAAGGGTTGAATGCACTTGAGGGCTATTGTTTTTCGTCTATAAATCTAATGTATTGTAATTACACAGTTTAATGTGTGACAGTCGCATTGTCGTATGTAAATGTCCGGGGAAGCAGATCGCGGGGTGGAGTGGGGTGGGAACGGAACAGCCCGACAATATTGGTACGCGACGGGACGCCACTTCACTGCCGGGATTGGGGGCGATACTGTTATTGCGCATCGGCTTTATTTTAAACACGGAACAATTGTGATTACAATTTAATATTAGCTCCCGATATTTTAAACTTATTTATAAAAAAAGATTTAGCTCCTATTTATCGCACAATTCTGTTGATGTTTAAAAATTCAGTTTAGTTATTTATTATTCAAAGCGATTGTGTCAGTTTAAGGTCATTATCGAGTAAATATAATAACAGGACAAACGAGCAACAAAATCATACTCTGATCACTTACAAGCGAAATAATTAACAATGAATTAAATAGGCCCCTAGTTTCATATACTCTTGAAACACGAATAATACTGCAGACGTATTTCTATAACTTGTAAGCAATTGTTGGTATTGTTTAGCGCACAAAGCGTAAGTAGCCACTCCAGTATGAGAAACTGTTGCTTTGCCGCGAACTCGCGTGTGTGGGAATGTGGGCAGTACTCAGCAGTGCTACTGGATACTGGTTACTGATTGCATACATTTAAATTAAAGATCTCCTTTGTATTTGTTATTATTGCTATTGTTTGTGAGTGGTGTGGAAGCGGTCTCACCTGTTTGTTAAGACTCAAGTTTTGTTTTTCATAGAATATTAATTGTGAGAGTGTTGCTCATTCTTATTTTTGTTAATTAAACACATACGGTAGTTATGGTTGTCATATAGGTAATGATTGTGTAACACAATAATATAATATATTTATGTACATATAAGTATATTATATTATTGTGTTACGCAATAAAAATTAGCGTTGTATACATACAACGCTAATTTTTATATTCAAGTGAATAATAGCTCTTCGCTTTTCATTAAAAAATATAAGGAAATTAGAAACATGATGTTGCTGAAAACTAATACGGCATCATTGTATTTTGAAAAAAAAAAAAATCTTAGCTAGTAATCGCATCCATTGAATTTAGAAAATAGAACTGAATTATTACACCATCGGATAGCACAATAGAATAAAATTTTACATACGGCCAACTAAAGGAAAATGTTGAATTTTAAAACTCATTCATATTTTGACTTTGATTAAAATCCATTATCTATAAATTGTGTATTTTTTCAAAACAGTCGATTCTCATGCAGTTTCATAATACTTTACTTATAATATTTTTTTTATTAACTGGTCGTTGTTAAAAGCCATGTGAGCCAAAATATACTATTATCCTTTAATTTGTCATACGTAATTTTTTTCCAGAATTTGGTCCTTATTAGCAACACTATGTGTATAGCTACTTACTTATTTATTTATCAAAATTCACCAAGCATTATGACATACAATTGTGTACCATTTACATTTCCTTCATTTCCGATAAGATCTTTAGCCATTATAATATATCGTAAAATAGCTTTCGATCATGAGATCCTAATACCCAATTCTGCATTTAATAACAAAGTATTAAAATAACGTTTGAGCAGTCAATTAGGCGAGAACGTATCGTGGATGGAGATACCGCGATGGTGGTCCATTGTGGCCCGGCGCCCCGTGGCTGCCGGCGTCGGCCACTCGTGGCCATACAATGCAACAACACGGTTTCCTATTTTTATAACTGTTGCGTTTAATGCCGCATCGATGACCGCTGTAGAGGTTGTGTTTTGTGGGAAGTCAGTAATACAGAAAAAAAACCTTATTGCTTATTTGCAAGATACTATTGACTGTTTTTTTTTTTTTTCATTTTTATCTAAAAACTATTACTGATTTAAGTGTTACATTTCAATAAGCCACTATGCTATAAATTTATTTGCTAATAAATTAACCCTAAAGCTGCAAAGATTATGTTGATAAAAAATATCGTTAAACACTTGCGTGTAAACTGTAAATCATAATAAGAAACAGTGCGTTATCAGAATAATATCAAAGACGATAAAAAACGAATGGCGAACAACGGCGACCTCCCAACTGCTTGCAACTGCGGATCTAGTGGCTTGTTACTTCACACCGTTGTCAAAGAGTTGGGTCGTTCGTCTAGCGATCGAACCGATAGATAAGTGCGTTCTCACCTCCCCGTGGTCGCAGGCAGTCGCAGCGTCGCGAAAGGGTTCGCCGAATAATTGCAACAATCAATTTGAAGGAGCTATCGAGCAATTTGTATGGTATTTGTGCGGGCTGTCACCCGCTGATGCTATCGACGCGCCTCGGGGAGCCCTGGGGAGCGGGGAGATGGGAAATGTTTTTAGTAGTTACTTTCTCACACCTCAAGTACCTAATTAAAATGGCTATAGAGATGCCTAGGGTGCTCTTAAGTCTAAGCTTTAAAGTGTTGTGCGAAAAAATTTACATTAAATTTCTGTAATTCTCTGCTGTTGGATTAAACATCACCAACTACTAGTTTGCTACAAATATTTAAATTCTACCCAGAAAATATAATTAGTAGATGAACATTGAAAAGATCTCTATGCAGAGAAACAACACTGGCAATCATCCTAATTGATACAGATCTTCGCTCGAATCTATTAGGTGAATACCATTCACAGTCGCGCACAACTAAGTTGCCACTTACCGGGAACTCTACCGCCGACTATAACTTACCTCAGAATCCATAATAAGACATAAACATCAGGTCGTTGCAATATGTCACCGTGTAACAAAGCGCTGCGGTAACGGTCCGCATCATTTGTCTGCCTTAACCCTGTTATTTACGATCTCCTGCCGAAGTAGGAGGACAAAAACGAAACTGCTGTTAAATATTTGCCCTGAGACAAGAGGGGGCGATAATTCGAGGCTATTATGACGTCATTTCACGCCCTTTGTGAGGTCGTCACGGCGTGTCATCTGCTCCTCGAGACGCCTGCCTTTACTATCTCTCGATTAAATCTATTGTGTCATTTTTTTCAGCGAGCGCAAGTCGGATGCGCCACCGACGATGATTTCGTCCCGTTCGCTTGTTCGCTCGACTTCGCTATAAAAACACTCGAGGAGCTGTCCTATTGTTTCGTGGCCCTTTTACGAGCTCCGTATTGTGACGCTGTTATTGTTTGCGGTTGATAAACATCTCGCCACTAGGTAGGTAGGGATCATCGTCACTTTTACCGGTGGTTTACTTTAATAGAGCTCCATCGTTGTTTGTCAATTATTGTTGTACTGAATGGTATCTTGAGCGGCAATTTTTTTAGGATGGAGCCAATGAATACAGATTTGTTGGCATTCTCGAAGGATTTAGTGTTGAATACGAAATCTGCATTTAAACAAGATCCAAAGTTAGCGACTGCAATAAATAAGCTCTGCGAAAGTCAGGGAATATTAAGAGGTGCTTCTGGAATGGTGTTGCTCCCCGAACGTAAGCTGGACTTCAGTGAGGTTCAGCAGATTTTTAAGGAGACAACGAAAGAAAAAGGTTTGTAAAATGAAATGAAAATGGTTTAAAATTAAATTTCCATATTATGATGCTGAAGTTAGCGTAGATAATATATTACTAACCTGTGGCTTTTTAAATCTTTCAGCTGCTATCAAATCTCCGTACCTTCTTCTGAAGGAAACAAATGACGCAAGGAAGTCACTTATCAAAAAAGTTGAAGATATTCTTAGCGGTATTAATAAACGTGCAGAAAGTGGAGACACGCCAAAACTACAAATAAGAAATCAAAGGCTTTGGAGCAACTGTATTTATGACTTAGATAGGTATCTAGATATGTGTTATAGTTATTTGTAAAATATATCATAAAACATAACTTATACTTACATCATTTGCTATTAATTAGTTCTCTCTAATCAATTTATTCTTATTGATTATTATATTTTCAGAGTAACCCTTAAATCGTTTAGTGACGCTAAAAAGACAACGTTATGTTATAACAGTAGCGAAGACAAAACACGATTTAATATTATTGTTTTTGTGTTAACAAAAGTGCACGAATTGCTTTCCAAGAATTTGACTGTTACTAGAAGGTAAATATATAACTTGTAGAGCAGCAACAATAGGCGCATTTAATGTTTATTAATTAAAGGGGTTTATTAATAAGATGTATGTTTTTTGCCTGGCGTCGTAAATAGTTTCTTTATCTTTAGAAAAACGGCCCCCGTCTGACCCACACCACGGTTTGTCAGCAGGAGGACGAGTTCCTCAATGATCTGTATCATTCTCCGAACCTTATCCTGTATCCTGTAACTGTTGAACATCAGTATTATACCTACACAAACCGATTGAATACTCTGGTTGTCAGGGTTGTCAGGTTTCTGTCTATCAGTTATGTTTGCAATTATTATACATATTATTCAATTATCAACCGAGATCGCAGCTTAACATAGTCTAACTGAATGCGGCGGGTGTAGATCGATTAATCAATTTGGTTATTATATTTGGTTATTATTTTACCACCGTTTTATAGGATTCTCTATGACCTTATTTTCATTTATTAGAATTGCATTATATTGAGGATATTGCAGCATGAAAAAATATGCTTGTTTTACACAAGCATCAAAATTCATCAAAGATTAAAAATATTTTTTTCTAATTCAGGGAGCTGTTCTATCAGAACGTGGTTCGGCTTCGTAACCAGACCAACTTGGACGTGGCCGTGAGAGATGTGTGTTGCTTGCTGGAGACTCCGCCATGGAGCCTGGGTATCGTGGCTACAGCTAAGGGATTGGTGGCTGGACCACTTACGTTTCACCATAGAGATGGAAGTGTGGTTGACTGCATGGCATCTGGAGGTATATACTCAGCAATTTGAATCTACTGTAATCTCACAAGCAGGTTATTTATCTGACTTAATTCACTTTTAGGATTACCGTGTATTAACAGACGCTCCATTCAATATAACTTGGCCACTGTCAGAATGTTTTCTAACTAAAATTTTCGGATTATATGTTTCTCTGGGCTGAAGCAGTTATGTGCCAGAACAGCCCAGATGTTTGAATATCATTATTATAGATGAAGCGACAGCCGTCAGATCATTGCAGTTCGTTTACTAGACTTAATCAAAAATTTTATGGTTGGTTGTTATCGTACCATAAAACCTCATACTTGATTTATGCTCTCCTTTTTTATTTATATGCAGGTGTATTAATACCTCAAGATATAGTCGGCATCAAGGAGTTTCATACTACTGCTAAGTACATTCTGGTTGTGGAAAAAGACGCCGTCTTTCAGAAACTCCTAGACGAAGGCGCTCTACTCAGATTGGGACCTGTAATTATAATAACGGTACGTTGGACCAAATTCCGAGCTAATATTCCATCTTGTCAAAGGTCTCGAGTTCACTAAAACCCAAGGCACGCACTACTGACTTTTCTGAAGTTTGTGCGTATTTATCATATGCTCAAACGGTGAAGGAAAACATCATGAGGAAACCTGATGCTCGAGAGATTTTCTCGATGGCATGTGAAGTCTACCAGCCCGCAATAGGCTAGCGTTGTAGACTGTAGCCTAATCCCTGTCAAGTGAGAGGAGACCCGTGCCCAGCGGTAGAATGATGGGTAATGAGGACGGAGATATTAAAGTCTCTATAGCAGTTTGGAAATTTTGAAACAAAGTAACCCTGCTCAACCTGGAAATGGAACCCATATCCTTACGCTCAACTGTCACACTTGCGATCAATTGACTTTAGAGGTAGTTATTGCTTTTACACAAATTATTTTCAGTTTAATTTATAAGTGGAAGTTACCAGTGCAATTAGACGTAACAACTCTACAGCGAAATAATGAGCTTGGGTAATATTATATCAACATTTTGTACATCAAAATGACAAGGAAAGAGGGAGTAGGTGGATCATAAGTTTTTGTTTGTACCGATGAGAGTGACAATCGGTGTGTGATTAAACCCTCTCTAAATAAAAATGCATAAAAAAAACATTTTGTCAATGTGTCGTTAATTATTGAAAAAAAAAAACAATTCAAGAAAATATCACAAGATGGGTCATCATCAATATAGGTATATCTGCTAAATGATTTACTATGCCGGGTAAATTGTATTCAACATTCAACATACCGTCTATTTATTTAATAAGGGAACTAGTTGCAACTGCCAGAGGGACCGATGTCTTGATAATTTGAGATAATAGTGCAATTATCCTCAGTTGACACCGAAGCCGAACGGGATTTATAATAACACCAGCTGATATAAGCAGCCACTACATTTGCATTTGGACGTGATTAGAATGATATACCTATATCATTAGTTAGATCATTTTAATGTATTTTTAGGAACATCAAGATACTTTGTTATCTTGAGTCGGAGGCAGGTTTCTAGATATTTATTTATTATACATCTACCCTCTCTCAAACTCTTTATAGATATCGTACGTTATTATAAATTTAATTTGATTTGATTTCCTCGATTACGTATGAAATAATGTGACTGTGTAATGTAAATTTTTTTTTCTTTAATTTTATTTCAATTATTAAACTCTTTATAATAACTAAAACTAATTCGAAAGAGCAGTCCATCGATTAATAAATATTCGATGAATCGTACATTTAAAGTAGCGTTTGGCGATGAAAGTTTGCTTCGCAATAAATTCCATTCGAACAATCGTTCAGACGACTTTACGTTAATCGAACACATGACTCTCGCAATAACTTTACGGACCGTATTAATTATTAGCGTTCGCTAAAACGTTAAAGGAATAGCCGCGAAGTAACATGTATGTACCTACCTGACATTTTCTGGACGACCTGTAAGTTCTATTTACTTTTACTAGACCTACATTTCGTCCCGGATTAAAACCATTTACCCTTAATAACCGGTAAATCTTTTGTGTGCAAACAAGCGAATATAAACTTCAATGTTCCGATAGAGTACCTATTCAAGCATGTAAAATAAGAAAACTTAGGGGTACACCACTTTCACTAAATAATAATAAGGCCGGAAATTCTACATGAAAACTACGGTCTACGTGGTCAAATGAAAGTATTTTCTAGGGTAAAGGTTATCCGGACGTGTGCACTAGACAACTACTGTGTCGCCTGTGCTCCGAGTTGCGTCTGCGTGCGCTTGCGCTGGTGGACGCCGACCCGCACGGCTACGAAATATTTCTTACCTACAAATACGGCTCATTGGTAATTTAACTTTGTTTTTATCTTAATTTTAAATGACAAAGGGATATAAACTTTTTTAAATCTTAGAGATTCTTAGATGCATATATACGTTAACAAAAAATTATCGATACCTAAACTTCTAAGGAACATGAACATCACTTTCTTTAGAAGTTGATATAGACAGGAAAATGTATGCGTAAAGAATCGTTGGCTTGTTTAGTTCTATTAGCTATTCTGTAGTCAAGCACTCTATCCACTGCCAGCTGCTATACATAATGACAGACATTACATTAACAGCAATAATCGCTGCATATTGGTAGATATCTTCAAGTTAATCGCGTGTTTGCGTACCCACATCCCCGCCCAATAAAAGTTCATATTTCCAAAAAATAATCTTTAGCAAATGCTTAGGTACCAAATTTTAGATTTTCCTACCTAGTAGTTTTGATCATGCATAAATAGAGCAGTCAGTCAGGACAAAGATTTTATACGTTTAGATCTAGGCACAAAGCTTATATTTCTAGGCCCAGTCTCATCTGTCGTCAACACTAGCTTGCAGCTCCCTGGTGTTATTGGGAGCCCGACATAGTGACGTCATGACATTAGCGCTCAATGAAGCGCGGCTATCACTCACAGAACTAGATAAACGAAAACTGAAGAATCTCCTCAAACGACCTTATTTGGATACTCCGGTTGGTAAGTACCTATATAAGCTCTATCTAATGACACTATGTGAACCTTTCCTTAGTGTGACTACGTAGTACTGTGCGGTTTTAAAAATAGCTCATAAGAATGAAAGAAGTCAGAGATCATATTCCTGTTGACTGCTAAGTTATTAAGAGGAAACCTGAATGAACATGATAGAAACCTGTATGAACGGTTGTCATCACCATTGCCTTTCAAAAACAACATGGTTTTAAAAGTTCCGCCATCGCCCGAGTACTTTTTATAAATCCGCACAGACACCTTTTAAGCTAGAGAAAAAACCGGGAAATCCTTGTAAATAGCAACTCTTAGTCTTTTTTGTTCTAAGAGGACACCCGTGCCCCTGTGGGGAACAAATCGGGTTGGTGATGATGCATAATAATACTATTAGGTAGATACACTAACTTGTCTACCGCTAGTGTATGTATGCTCCACCAGCAACGATCAAGCTCCCATCCGTCTCTTCCACGTTCATTTCCTTAGTAGTCTAGTTCAAAATGATAATAAAAAAATGATGTGTGCATTGAAGGCTGGTGCAGTTTAATGTCCGAAATACTTATTAAAATTAATTTTAGGTGCACGCATTAAAGGAGAGTTGACAGTAATGCTATCTAGCGGCACAAAGGCAGAAATAGAAGCTTTAGCACCCACCGCGGCCGCACTCTGCGATGCGTACCTCCCTGCTAAAATTATTCAAAACGATTATTTAGGATAGTACTTACTTGCCTATATATTATTCGATTTAGTACAATATGTATATTTATAGGCAACATTTTTGTTTTAATTATTTATGATTTTGTATCATCTAACGACGAACCATAAAAATACAAAACAATATAAATAAGTAAAAAAAGCTGTTGTTGATTTTAATAGTATTAAAAAAGTGTTTGCTTAAAGTACAACCCCATCTATAAAGATGCACCGTTAAGTTAGGGACCCGCCACTTTGTAGGGTTGTTTTTAATATAACGTTTATACGTTAGGTGGCGTTGTTTGCAGTGGCGAAATATTTAAATTGAAAGTTGCGTAATTTGCTGATGTAACTTAATTAAGAATAAACATCACCCTCTCCTTCGTTAGTAAAAATAATGAAATATATATTAAATGAATATTTAAATATTTTTAAAATATTTTAAACAACGCCATCTAACGTACACACGTCCTAACCCTACACGTAATGCAAACTTAGAAGGGTAGATGGCATTTATTTGAAAATATAAGCGCCATCTTTATGTATGTATAAGACTTAACTGTATATGGACAGCAGCATTCTTTATCTTTTTTTAACTCGTCCAGAATAGAGCATACCAAAGAGCACAATCCACTTACATTTTTGCACTCGTGTCCATTTGTCTCAACTTAAACTGAAGCACCGTCGAAATCACGCAATTTTTTAGATATGGGCACATACGACGACAGATGCATGGACTTTTTCTGAGTCCCATTCATTATTATCTTTCATAATATTTTTTAGGTCGGTTTGACTATGCGCCAGTATATTTTGACTTCAAATTATATGGAGGATTTATAGGTCTGGTAGGTACTAAACTTTTTGTACATTATTGTTATCAATGGAAAGCTTTGTCAGAAAATTCATTGCCAAACAGTTTGACAGTTCGGTAGATAGCTCGTGAAATATGTAATGATAGAATAAGTCCATAAACAGCGATCATCATTCTCTCGATAAAATGCAATGCCAAATCTAAATTACTGCGTTAGCCATGGAAAATAATGGCGACCCACCCAACGAGAAAAAGTTTATTAACAAGGCGAGATCTTATAATACCGCACCGCCTGTTAGGCTCAAGAGCGAGCCGGCGAAACGAAAGTCGTTCAACGTGAATGAGGCTGTGAGATCGTTAGACTTAGCGTTGGGTAGACTAAAGAAGAGCAAGCTAGTCAATGGCGAATACACCACGAGTAGGCCAATGAATGCGGCGCAGGGGGCCAACGATATGTTCATGGACTTGTGCACCACGTCCAACTTCAACCAGAACACGGAGAACGCATCACTGATGTCAATGAACTTCTCTCACTACGAGCTGATACGCAACGTGTCGCGCTCCAACTGCAACTCGGATGGCGCCTTCAGCGGCACCACGTGCAGCGCGCACCTCAGCCCCACCGACCTCAACGTCAAGGACGAGCACCTAGAGAGATACTTCCGCAGCGTCGAGATGTGGTCCCGCAACTACAGGGAGGGCGCGCCCAGCAGCCTGCAGCTCGAGCTTCCAGATAAGTAGGTATAGTTCATTCATCCTCTTTATCAAATAAAATTGCCTGATGAACGATTATGTAAATTTCAAAATTTTATTTATTCAAAGAAACTTTACAATAATAACAGAATAATCTCAGAATTTTTACAAATTAAATATACCAATCTATACAACACTGTAACTCTTAAACGAGACGATAAGATTTATAACACTGATTAACAATAACGTAGATTTTTAGATGATTTTCTAGGGCCTTCGAACGGCGCGGTACTGGATACAACACCTCATGGCCACATTCACTGAGCTATCCTATTTATAATATGATCTGTTTATTAGATCGTAGTCACTGGTTGGTCAACTCGTCGACGCTTATAACAATGGTTTACCTGACTGTTGTATTCAATATCGTTCGTCTTCAATCTAACCGCTAAGGGAGCAATCCGCGGCACTCTAAAGATACAAGGCGGACACTACGCTTCACCATAACTGCACTCCACCCACACATCGTGAAGACTTGTGACCCTCGTAAAATAATTTATATTTATAACAATATTGCTTGCTAAAATTGACAAACGTTTCCACAGATTGAAAGTTCCTTTGAAAATATTGGTTTTTACATGACACAGTTCATGTAAAATGTCGCGAAATAATGTTAATTGTGTAGGTTGAGTGCAGTATAGCATATACTGCAGGGATCCTAAGAACACAGCATTACTGATTCACATTTATACCACATCCATTGAATCTGGATAAACTAGGACGAAAATCTAAATTTATATAGAGTTTTTATCGAAGGATATTAGATAAACGAAATTAAGAATTACGTAGCTGATCAGAGTTGGAAAAGTGAAATAATTGACATAGTCATCACATAGTTCCTACTTTCCTGCATCAAGAATAAGACAAGGTACGGAAGCTTTCGCTGTACTGGAAGACTAAGGACTAGACTTTGAAAGGAGTAAAGTCAGGAGTGAAGCGACGTGCAAACGATTAGATCCATCATTGTGCTAAAATTTAATAACAACCCGGTAAGAATGTCGTTTCTTTATATAAATACTATAATATGAATTTAATTGGTGTTATCCGCTGAATATTCCATTATTTAACTTATGAGAGATGGAAAGTATTCTTAATTAGCTCGAGGCGGCCTCGCCGTGCGCCTCCGCGGCCGCACGCGCCGCCTCGCATTGTATAACTAGAGAACATTCGCTAATGAAATCAATACGTACAACATGATGTAAAATTTAAAGCACCCGGTTTCCGAACTCTCTCGTATTTTATCTAACTATAAAATCTCATATGTGTGTGACGTACACGTAGCCCGTATTATATTGTCTATGTTTTGTTTCATAACTGGAGAACAAAGCAATATATTGTTTATTTTTATAATGGAAGAATTTTTAAAATATCTAAATTAACATTAACCTTATAATAATTATTTTTATAATTACAACGAATTCGATTTCACTAGGCCCTACGCAATGTCAGATGGAGACATTTAAATTTATTATTTTATATAATTTAATCCATTATCGTTACAATTATGCAATAGAAGAATCACAGCATCCTTAAGACCATAACGGCAATTGAAATTAATCTCATCGACGTATCGTAGGTATTTAATTAGTACAATGATTGTAAAATTTAGACCAAATTGGCAGTCTTCACAAACATGGAATGTACGATATGCGTCTATGCAGGTATCCGATAACACTTAACAATATCGGCAAACGTTTATTATCTCTATACAACAACAATGAATTATCTAGTTATGTCACAGTTACTGAAATCAACAACAATGTGCCGCAGTTCAGCCTCGCCTGCCTAGTGCGCCTCGCCACCTGGCCAGGACCGATACGCGCGCTGTACTGCGACATCCCTACCTTCCATCTTGTATTCTATGTACATACATAGACATCACAATTTCAAACACCTCGATTTAAAAACTTAGAGACTGCGTTACTGAAATATCTATCATAAAGGCAAATTTTCTAGCTCAATTTATCAACTATTTTGTACAAGCTTAGTACTCAAAATGTTTTGTTTTGAGTGCTACAGTGATAATGTGTCACTGACTACGAACTGTTTAGACTGGGTGTGTGCTGGCGGGACACCTGAACGTATTGAACTTGCAGCTCGTGCGCGGCGGCGGCGGTGGCGGCGGCTGGCGGCTGCCGGCGCGGCTCGGCCGGGCTGGCGCTGCGGCTGCAGGCCTCCCCCTCCCGCTCGCCCTCTCCGCTCTAACGCTGACCCACACCACTCACCGCGGACGATCTTATCGACTAAGAAGATTAGGAAATGATGATGTGATGGAGCCAAAGCAGCTAAGGTTAGGGGATGATCAAGGTCACTTCATTTCTAAACATTATAAGTCACTATAAAACGCGTTTCATTCTATCAAATTACATATGATTAGAATTTATTATTCTATTTACATTGTCACATGAGGTATTTTCAACAGCGCTATAATTTTACAAAACATAACATTTCACACATCTGTAACATAAAGATTTAGTCCAAAAGGCCTAGTAAATTTTTCCTAAATGATAAGCTCCTCATTTCGTAGTTTAAAATGTTTAACAACAATTGAGATAAGTGATCTTTACAAAACTAATATGTTCAACGACACAAAATATAATTGAGTTTGTGTTCCTGTCAGTCAGCTTTGATTACATAGAATTGAACAACTCGTCATAACTGCGTAATTATATAACATTATGTACAGTACAAGTGGACACTTTTATAGGAATAGATAAAATAGAAAAGCTTGATAGTAAAGGCGCAGTAGAAAATAGTATTAAAAGCGTAATCGAACAAGCTCGGAGTTGGAATCGTTACGACGATCTGAGACTTCGTTATTCTATCATACAGAGATACGTCAGGGAACAAAACGTCTTTGGCATAAGACCTTTCATCCTTGTGTACAATTTATTCCCTATCTAGGCTCTTAGGAGCAAAAGACACAGTACGATAGTTTAGCCGAATGGTGCTAAAGCTGAATCATGGATTCGATGAGGAAATATTGAATTCGAAGAATTTATTTTACTTTCGTAGCCGTCGTCTGGTATTTATCTATTATAAAATCAACCTAATTATTTAACTAAATACTAGTGTTTTAGTAATTTAATTCATGCAACTCCTTTATTCACCATAACAAATTCCCTAATTACCTATAACTAATCACAAGAGGTTTCGCACTCACACGTTTCGAGGTCGTCGATGTGCCCGACAGAGGCGTCGCCGAGCCGTGGGGAACACATTTGATTAAAGCACTATGTCTCATGTACATATTTACAGTAATTACGATAACAATAGGATAATGTGAGGTCTATCTGTCGGGGGGCGGCAGCTTGGTGTCCTCGGGGTCGAGGGAGAGGCACTCGCGGAGGTAATCCTCCATGGAACGGTACACGTGCTCGATCACGCCTTTTAGCTCGTGACCTTCATCGGCATACGCCTGGAAACAAATTAACGGTGTTAAATGTCATGGTCTTCCGGTTCTTTTCCTGATTATATTGGGGCTGCTTTTTATTCTTCACAGATATGGCTAAACATTTGTTTTCTACACGAAACGACTGCTCTCAAATTTCCTTAACTGAGGAACTGATACCCCTAAGGATAAACTACATAGGTACTAATAATTGTCATACGTATTCGCCAGAGAACCGTAACCGTGACTTAACATTTTCTTGAATATCAGAAGAATTCAATCACAAGAACCCATTTGACTGACTAACCGTGGGAGACGCAGCTTATCCTTACAAGTCTATTGATACGCTTGGTTTATTAAGTCACCAAAATTTAAAAATAAATGCTAAGTAGGTAATCCGTTAAAGACCAATGCATACATTACCGAAATACTAAAGAACTTATCCGATATTTAGGCTTTTACCAAATCAGCTCTCCAGCGTCATCCACCGAGTTTTTAATTTAACCACACTGGGACATGTCATCATTGTTACTGTCCCACTGAGAAGACCCGTGCCACGGGTCTTCTCTCATTTGAGAGAGATTAGGCTATACTCTACCATGCTAGCCTCCTACAGATTGGCAGGTACATGGATCTGTCAAGAATCTTACCACCAGGATTCAGCCGGGTAGAACGAATGCACACACCTCCACGTGCTCCTTGTAATTTACCTGATAGCGGAACAGCACGCCGGCGTCGGTGAGCGCGCGCGCCAGCTGCAGCGCGTGCGGGTAGGGCGCGGACATGTCGGCCAGCCCGTGCACCAGGTACAGCGCGTGCGCCGGCACGTGGTGCGCGCGCTGCGACGCGTCCGCCTCCACGTACCCCTTGTAGTTCACCGACGGCTGGCCCAAGATACGCTCCGTGAACGCCGCGTCTGCCGATAACAAATATAAAAAATTAATATATAATTACACATCGTGCCATAGTAAAATAAGAGATTCTCCTGTCTACTTCTGATTAATAACAATAAATCCGGCCTCAATCCATGGGTTTGTTAAACGTATACTTGTGCGGCTACGAAAAGTTTACGCGGAAGCTACGCATCGCCTACGAATTTGCTACGCGGCGACCACGTGGTATCAACGCAGACACTACAATGAGTAGACTATTCACTATTAGCATTAGCATTTATTTTTACTATTAGTATTTTCATCACAATTTAGATTGAGCATTGGGAATATGCTGGAAAGACACTCAGTAGCTATTTTACAAAAAAAAAAAATTTTCTGAAAAGTCTAATATACTTATTATAATAAGTTTCATTTAAAAGCGACGCTTTAAGCGTCAAGGAAATTATTTATCTGATAAGCGTTCAAAGCATTACCGTCTTGTACTAGACCTCGTCTATCTCAAGAGCCGAAGTTTATTGGAACTTAACATAATTACCGTACCGCATTACTTCAACATCGAAGTTCTGCGGAACTTGTAAATTCTGCGAACTATCTTGGGATTAATTCCTAGAACGTTCAGTATAGGCCCCGTAACTGAGTTCATAAATTACAGAAAGCAGGAAATTTTAATTCAGCTGCTAAACACATAACGCTGTTGTTTATTATTTATTTTTTGTTATGTTTATCTTCAAAATAACAAAAAATACAGGTCACATTAGTAAGTTAAGAAGGTTGAATAGTGAACTGTCCTCCTTTTGAACACAGGAACTGAGGCTATCTTAAGGTAAAAAAAATCGGGAATCATTGAAGCCTAAGTAAGTACTTTACATTAACAATTAAGTTTGTAATTAAGATATTTATGAAGCAGAAACAACCAAATTTCAATCTTTAAGCATATATTTAACAACCAGCAGAACATCAAACGTTTGCAGCGAAACTGTATATCAATACAAGAGTACCTCAACCCCTAGTTTTTTAAAGTATGACAGTATAAACTCACTGTAATACAGCCAGTCGGTGATAGGTGAGACGGCGATGCCGCACTTGAGCGTGGACTGCTGCGAGCCGAGCAGCATCGCCGTCACATAGCCGCCGTAGCCCCAGCCCCACACCGCCACGCGGGTCACGTCCAGGAATTTGAAAGTGTCTAATAAATATCTGAAATTGTAATATAATGTAAAGTTAAAAAGGGAAGTAAAGCTTCCTCCTCTCCTACATTTGCAGTGTCCGACAAGGCCCACACATGTTTCATATAATTCAATCATCAATGTTATAATTGTAACAATGATTTAACTTGTGGAGTGCAATAAATGTATTGAGTAAAAAAATTAAAAAAAAAAAAAATGCTTCGTTGGTTTGCTGTTCCTGGATTCGTTTGTTATATCAAGTAAAGCGTTATTGCGGTTTTCTATGAAATTTCTCACGTCCTAAAGATGCATACTGAACAGTCACTTTTGTACTGAAAATATTTTCAAACGAGTTCGCAACGTACAATACGTAGCGTGAAACACATCGGCAGTGATTTAGTTTTGAGCTGTAGACTACTTAGTATAGAAACATTGACTACGAAGACTAAAATCGTATTATTCTTACTACTCTTCCACTGTATGATCATGATCGGAATTCACTTCTTATACTGCGCTCTTTATCGGCCACTGTGCGTGGTGTTCTTATTCACATAAAAAATGGGTTAAGTGAAGAATGTCGGTTCCTCACCTAATAACAGCCAACTGGTCAGCGACCTCGACCCCGCCGAGCCGGCCGCGCAGTAACGCACGCGGCAGCCCCCGCGCGCCGGCTACATCCAGCTTCACGTACACCACGTCGTTGCGCGAAGACATGTACGAGCCCCAGTCCACCAGGAACTCCTCTGTCACCTGCTGACTGCCCGGCCTGCCGTCTCTGAAACATAGAAAAATATTTTATTAATAATGATGATGATAAATAGGTATTCCCAGTGGAAGTACCCGAATAGGTACTCCCACAGGGAATACGGGTTCATTATAATTCTAAAGATGAAGTCAATCTCAAGGAAATACACATCTAATTTTCTCAAATACAAGTACAAAATCAGACGTCAGGCAAGACGTAGCGCATCTGATAAAGTAGGTAGGTTGACATATATAATTTAATCCTCATGAATCAATTTCTCTTTGGAATACGGACCTCTCGGATTAAGATGGGCTAGGCATCCTGCATAGTCCACCTCGCTTAGTGCGGATTACCAATCATGACACGCCATTCAGAATACTAACCATAGATAATACACTATATATACTAACACATGGACAAGCACGGGAAAGGCCGCGTCTCGCAGCTCCTCCCTCCAGGAAGGCGGGAGCAGCAGCTGCACGCGCGCCTTGGACCCGCTGCCGAGCGCCACTTCGAACGACCGCCTCGTCGGCAGCGCCAGCTCCCGCAGTCGTACTGATCTGGAACACCAATAATGGATTTAGAGCGCCATATTTTTTTCTTATGGTCTTATCTAGTAAACGATATAGTTTTTCCGATTGTTTTATTTAACTGTTGGATTCTGGTCAAAAATGCTACACTTACTACCCTTCTAAATGTTTAAAACAAGACTCATATAAAACATCTTAGTAGATTGATAATATTTAGTATGGTAACGTTTCTCAAATATGGAGTAGGATATATATTTTTTAGTACCTACAATGAATAATTATAAATGTAAAGACCCTCTACAATACCGACTTTAACAAAGCGAACGTTTTGTACTCACCTATAAGGCCTCGTGTCATATAATATTCTCTCTAGCTTATGCGTCCTGGCGTCGTGAAGGCCGGCCAGTGGCGGCCCGGGCCCACCGCACTCCAGCACGTAATGCGTGATGCCAAGCCGCGCACGCGGTGGTGCGAATCTGGCGCGCCAGAAGGAGCAGTTGGCGTAGTGCAGCCGCGCCGGCCACACGGCCAGCTCGCACGTCAGGCAGCGCGGCTCCTCACGCTCCGCACGCGCCTTCACCGAGTTACTGCCGCCCCCGTAGCTCGGGTCTCTAACTACATACACCTGTCTCTGACCAGGCCTGTCAGCACTGCCTGTTTAAAAAAAAAACAATCAAACCTCAACCAAAACGAACACACTATGGACTACAACAAAACCACACACAATGCCCCCCACAATCAAAATGCTAGTGAAATAAATGTAGTAGTTAATGACGAGCATAACGAGGACATTGGGTTAGTGAACTGACCTAATTGAAAAAGAACACTCAACTGCACTCAATTTAAATACTTAATTTGATTTGCTTCCTTCACCAAATCTGGATGCAGTTCAAGAATTGGTAACGTTTCTTTGTCTAAACCTAGAGATCAGAAAACAATATTTGAAGATATCACGTTAAAGCAAAAACTCCATTTTGTATGATATGAACTTACCTAAATAATAAACTAAATGGTTCTCCTGGTCCCAAGCCAGTATCTCTGCGACTTCGACCTTGCCATGCGAGAGGACAGCCATGCGCTGGCGCAGTACGTCAACGTGCTTGATGTGTGTAAAGTACTGCCCTCCGCCCTCCTGCACCGCGGCTAACAACAGGAACGCACTACCATCCTCTGAGTATACTGGCTGTTGATGCACCTCTAACCACGGCTCATCTGTTGCTTTTTCTGAATGCGTCTGAAAAATTAACAATGTATTTAGATTATTGAGTATCACGACAATAGTACATAACGAAAATGTGTGTGAACTACGTAATGTTTGTGACAGTACCTCAGTGCAGGTCCAGTTAGGTGCATAGCAACTGCTATAAACCGTAAGATTTTGCGCTCGATTCATCCACACTACACCTACATGAGAATTGTCTTTGCCCACCCACTGGGCTGATATGAGATAATATTCCCTGGAAAACGAACATTCCTGTTGTTAATGTTAACAATTTAAATAAAATGCTGTGTTATTATGCATAGGTAATATACATACATTCCATCTAACGTACTCGGGGGTTTTACTTCCCATTTCGGCGGCAAGGTTGCGTTTTGAACGCTTACTATCCATAACTTCACCTTTGGAATAGAACTGCCAGGCTGAAAATTTAAAAATAAGTCATATTAAAAGTTTAATTTTAAAAAAAATATTGAATTTTTCGATATATTTTTTCTGGGCCGAGTACTGAATGGCCAAGGGCGCTGGGGAAAGAAAAAAAGCTCATCCCAGTTAATTTAACAAAACAAAATACACATAAATATAATGCAAGTCATCGCTTCACCTGGCCGGCGGCCGTCCTACACTACGTTTGCCGAGACGCGGTCTCCACTCAAGAACTCGTTTGCTCCAATGGTTGTCGGTTCTCGAGAGATGTGACCGGCCCATTGCCACTTCAGCTTGCTAATCTTCTGAGCTATGTCGGTAACTTTGGTCCTCTGGCGGATAACTTCGTTCCGGATTTTATCCCTCAGAGAAACTCCGAGCATAGGTCTCTCCATAGCTCGCTGAGCGACTTTAAACTTGTGGACCAGTCTCACCGTAAGTGTCCACGTTTCGGCTCCGTAGTTCATAACGGGTAGGACGCACGCATTGAAGACTTTCGTCTCAAGGCACTGTGGTATGGGCGACGAGAAGACCTGACGAAGTTGACCGAATGTTGCCCATCCCAGCTGAATCCTCCTGTCGGCTTCCCTCTCTAAGTTGTTTCTACCCAATTGCACAATTTGCCCAAGGTACACGAGTATATTTACTTATATTTATGTGTATTTCTTACTAACACTAGGTATTTGAGTCGAATCGGATATAATGGTTGAGAAGTACTTAGATGGAAATACTTAAGTTACCTAATTATTTTAAGGTTAATATATTATTTTTCATTTTAAACAAGGAAATACAGGTTTCATGAAGAGTCATAGAAACTTTATCCTGCACAAAACAAAATAATTAAAATTTGTTCTACTAAAATAACCTGCAATTATTTAGGATACGAAACGGGAGATAATAATTAAAGCCAATTATTTTAATATTGTAAAGTAAGAATATTTTTGTGTATACTTGTGATAACCTTATGGTGTGACTAGTGGACTATTAGTCAATCGTGTCAAGTTTGATCTGAATGCTCGTTGACTTACTTTTCAACGCACACACTGCTAGGACGCACGCACACAGGCTAGTGTGGTGGACTACAAGACTACAACCTAATCTCTCTTTAATTGGAGAAAACCAATTCCAAGTAATAGGACTGGTGGGTAAATAATAACAGGGAGAAAACAACTTATTACATGTACTGAAAGGTTATTATAATAAATTGCTTGAAATAAAAATGATTTTCGTACAATGTTACATCAATAAACTAGTCTAGAATCTAATATAATCTAAGATTTTTGTTCAAAAGAATCGAAAGGCCCATACCGTGGGATATCTGACAGTGACTTGGTCGGGGAAGACAACGTGTGCGGAAGCGTTGGTGGAGGTGGGCAGCTGCAGGAAGCCGGCCCGCGCCGAGCCCGACAGGCTGTCGGCGATGCGCGGCAGCCGCAGCCGCGACACCGCGCTGTCGTCGTACTGCACGTACAGCACCAGCGTGCCGTCTGCCGAGCCCCACATCGCTGACGACGTTTTCGTCACCTCCTCTGCTCAACAAGTTATAATTTATTTCTTTAAATATATCTTTTAAAGACTGTTTTACAAGTCATGTACCTAGGTGTAATATTATTTTAGGCCATAGATAGCATCAGCATTTCCTAACTCCTCTGAGAACAAATGCTGAAATGAACTCAGAGAACTATGAATGGTTTCTTTAAGGTACAGACATTTGTCAGTCACAGTCAGTTTTGTGAAATTTCGCTACTGGAGCTTTTGTAAAATTTCTTATGAGAACTACTAATGCATCCATTTGTTTCAGTTTTTTTTAAGTAATAATAATTCGCATATTATGCTTTAACATAAGTCATATAGGCAAGATACGATACTATTTATTTGAAATATGTATTTAAATATATAAGTAGGTATATTCTACTGGCTCTGTATCACCTGTAGGCCAATAAGGAGAAAATTCTTTAGGTATTCAATCCGCCTTTACTAATATTGAACACTGAATGCATACAATGATACATTGAGTTTTAAATAAATAATGGTTTTCAGTATACATATAACCAGCCTTTTAAAAAATAGGGATGTTTAAAGTTGCCGATAGACTTATATGCTGGTAAGAATTGTGTGAGTTATACCTTACCTACAGGAAAATAGACACACACCTTGATACAGAAAGTCGGAGACTCCATTGTAGATGCCGCCAGGGCTGGCGTCGGTGGTGAGCCGCAGCAGAGGCGCTCTCCTGGCCGGCGGCCCAGGCCTTGCCAGCACCTCGTTGTCTGCCGCCAGCAGCAGGGCTCCATCCCCACCCAACCATTCCGCGTGCTGCCATTCCCAATTGCTCTGACCCTCGCCAAACAGTGGGATGTGATGGCTGCAAGTCAATTGAGAAATTAGGAGCCAGAAGATTTAAAAGAAATTAGGAATTGAAGTCAACGGTCTCGAGTTCGAACCCAGGGCACACATTATCTTTTCGGAAGTTATGCGCGTATTTATCGCAAGAAATCTGCATGCCTGAGATAATTCTCGGTGGGCGGCGTGTAAAGTCTGCCAACTCGCGCTAGGCTGCCGTGGTGGATTATGGCCTAATCTTTGTCAAAATGAGAGCAGACCAGCAGTGGGACAATAAATGGAACGGAATGAGGAGCTATATTATAACGTTTACTAGAAGCGGTAATTAAATATAGCCTCGTTGCCTATTAAAATACCTTCTTAAGCATTTTGTAGCAGGACAAACTGTATAGATACTTATGCTTATTCTGTATAAGCTTCTAAGTTACCATATAATAGTAGCCCTAGTTACTCCTTATAACATTAAATATCTGCCAGCAAAGTTGCGTGAAAATTGGTCTAGCCATTTTGGATTAATCGGAACTAACAGACATTAAAAAAAAAGTTTTTGTTTGTAAACATAAAATTTTGTAATTACGTTTGATTGTTAATAATAATATGGAATAATTTTTCCTATTTCGGATGGTGTTTAATTGTTTGACATTCGAATTCAGAAGCTATTCCAAGAAATTAAGTTATCTGCAACCCGTGAAATATCAACGCCACAAAATACAGAACCAATAACATTACTGCACCGTTTACAATAACTTTTATCGCACGAAATCGAATGTACACAGAGTAAACGATCTGAGAACAGGGGAGAACATCGTAATGATATGAATACCGTGCCACGCGACCTGCGTCAGCAACAGGTGCGCACTTCACAAAAAAATAATCCAAATATGTATATTTATATCCCTTCACACAGAACTAGTTATAAATTAAAGAGTATCTTTGAATTCTCTGCGGTGCAGTAAGTTTTCGAGACGGTCATTGGAAGACGTAAAGTATTAGCTCCCCACCCACCGCAAATGCGGCCCGTTCCTTCCACATTAAAATTCTACCCGCAAATTTTGAAATAAATTGGAAATCGCATTCACGTTCCTATCGTCAAATCGATTTCTTCACCCGCGAGACGAGCGGGGAAAAGAAAATTCACAAAAGAGATATGATTTAAATGAGAACACAAACCGGGAAAGAATAGACTCTCTTTAATATCTCGCCTCCTTAAAGCTATTTGCCTGCGGATACGCTTTTAAAACTTTTTTTTGAGGTAATGTCCCATGAAATATGAGTTTTAAATTGTTTCCGACGATCGCTTCTGTTGCGCCCGTATCAGGATTCTGCCAACTTCGGAATTGGAAGTGATAGTTATGAAATATTAATTTTTGCAACAACAAATAAAAATCTCGCATAACATTGTTCTTATATCAAAAACTTTTATGATTAAATATCTCGGTCCGTAACGGAAGCAAACAAAAAAAGGTTGCTGTAGGATATTTAATTTACTATTGTTCTTTTGTCTTTTGACATCGCGATTTTTAATCATAGTAATTTAGCCTAAGAAGCGATTGTTGATTGCAATTAAGTATAAATATCCAATAACCGGAATGTAAGAAATATGGATGTTATTGATATTCCAGTCGAAACAGTTCAATGTGTAAGGGAAACAGATTGAGATCGTGCAGATATTTTATATGGAGGAAACGGAACGATGCCGCTCGCGTCCACCTCATTCGTTATATTCAAGTAACTACTTATATTATGACTGATGTTATGCAAGATTATACTTTAACGAATAATACTAAAAGTGTTGCATTTGGACTGTAGACTGTAGACTACCTCTAATACACAACAAAAGTTTTCAATCCATGATATAATTTTGCTATAGTAAATACAAGGTGTCTTTAACTAAGACATTTATCAAGTTCAAGTATCAAGAGCTACTTACTCATTTGTGACGTCATAAACGGTGTAGTGCGCAGTTAAAGTCCTTCGGTAAACCTGCAAAATGATGGAAGTTAAACTTTGTGTCTAACCAAGATACCGACTTGTAACAGCGGAGTTGTATTTTTTTTGTAGAAGAAATGCAGTTAAGGTTTTAGTGGAAACTTACTTCCTTGATATTGTGTTGAAAGAGCACGTAGCGCAAGTTCGGAGAACACTGGTAGCCGCGCACATTTAGCTGCCTCTGTGAACAAATGTGAGTATGTATGTATATTAAACACTACATTGCACATTATGGCTATAGATGAAAACAAGAAAAAGATTGTTTTCATCAACAATCGATGTTATTGTGTCAAAATTGTAGCTCAATCAGTGCAATTTTTTTTTTATTTTGACGCTTACACAAACCAACTAATATACATATGTATATAGATCACAAATGAATTATATTAATATTTATACATGTTAAGTACGATAAATATGATCACATAATAAAGTAACTTCAATCGACCTGTCAAATGCCTATATTTTGTTTACTGTTACGAAGTCTTAGTGCGGCTCCGCATTTATCTACTTTGCGGACGAGAAGTAAGTTGCCCTTATACAGACATAATTCGGTGGCAGTGTAAGCTTCTAAGAAGCTAATCTTGATGTAAGGCTTCTTCTAACCAAAAGTCTATAAGAAGCACCCGAGGACTTTGAAAGTCGAAGTGCCCGAGATCGATCCCAAGGTATTTCTTTATATTTTGTATGTATTTATCATCTGTTCAAACGGCGAAAGAAAACTACCTGACGAAACCTACACACCTGGAAGATTTTCGCGATGGCGTGTGAAGTCTGTCACTCCACACTAAGCTAGTGTAGTAGACTAATCCTTGTCTAATGAGTGGAGGCCATCGACCAATTGTGTGACAGTAAATGGCACCGAACTGTTCCTGACATGCTGGTTATGGTGCGTTTAATAATAAAGCATAGGGGACGCGTACTGACAGCATTACTATTCAACAGCACAAAGGACATGAGTATGATGTAAAGTGGATAGCACAACTAACAATTTTCTCTTTATAGGTCGGAAATATTCGTAAACGTCTTCATTTCTTCATAATGCGAAACAGTCTCTTTAAATTCGGCGGCATACTCAAATTTTCATTCCCCAAAGCCCGCTACCCGCAGCATAATAACGCCATTATGGAGAATCGGGGATGTCGCCATAAATTTTACAGTAAAGAGCATTGGAGTAATACCGTCTGCACTTAGAGAGGTTGGATACTAACATGAGCCGTACCTCTACGGGTAAGGTAAAGCGATTAAGTGCTAACATTTGCTGTTTAATAATGTTGCAAAATTATACTTGCAACTTTGCCGGAATTCTCCTCCTTATTAAGTAATCAGCAAGGTTAGTAATGATTGCAAACATCCTTGTGTACGACAAGTGAAGTCGTATAAGCCTTTTTCTTACAGTGAGACATTTCGAAGTGGTCTTCATACCAGAAAAAACTTTAAAGTTCTTATGCCTTCCAGTAATTATAATGTTGTCTTAGTATATGATGGGCTTCAAAATATTGATTAATTAATAATCATAATTATTGAAAACCTGGAGTTTCTGTATAAAATATTATTGTTGTAGTTTTTTCTGTCAAATCTAATTCATGCACTATTTTTTTTAGTATTTCTTTTGAATGGCTGGGGAGGCAATAGTAGTAGGTAGGTAGTAGGTAGAGGTTGTACTCACGAGTGTGTGATTGGTGACCAGGACAGAGAGTGTGTTGTTGAAGGTGTCGAACGCGAGAAGACCGCCGTCGTCCGCCTGATACACCAGCTGGTGGGAGCTGACCCACGTGGTCGGCAGCCGCTCGCCCGTCAGGTCCCCGTGCAGGAACTCGTCCAAGCGCATGCGCCGACCCGACCAATACAATAGTTCGTCCACATACCTGTACAAAATAACTGGTTAGGTAAAACTTGACCACTTGATTGGCTAGTGCGTTAAGGGCTGCAGGTTCCATCCCCGCATTGAGCGACTGATCGATGTATCAGTAGTTGTTTTAAGTATGAGCGTTTGCGTATGAGCAAAATTTGTGTTTGTAACTCACTCACGACACGAGAGAAAATCCTAGTGTGGGGCACCGTTACTTTAAAAAGACAACCACACAGCATTTAAAACTATACTTAAATCTACTTTCCTTTTAACGAAACTTATCTTATCAAAGTTTGTCTTGAGTCTTAACTATGAGCTTAACTTGACCCTCTCAAGCTATTAATTTTCTTTTGTGCCTGTATTGGTTTCAAACTTTCAGGCTAAAGTAAAGTACAGATAATAAAATACGGCCACTCACCCTAAGAGATAAATAGCTGTCACAATACCGGCTATGACAAAACTGATGACCATCAAAGAAAATATGATGCTCCGCCAGTTGTGGCCATCTCCTTGGTATAAGTCCTGGAAGAAAATATGTATGTTTCCTTTGTAAATATGAGTAAGGCAAATATTAGTGTTATTTTGCAAATTAGCATATCTTATTATTATAATATTGTACAGGATTGGCAGTATATGCTAGAAATTAATAATATAGAGATAGAATAAACTACAAAAATCAAACACAGAAATGGATATTTTTGGACTAAGCGTGTGTCTATCTTTCTAGCAGTCCTTATTAAGTACTAGGATGAATGCGAAGCTTGGACTTTTTATTTCTAGTTTGTTATGATTTGTAACTGTATGTAATGTTTCGTATTGCATTATTGAGCAATAGACTAACTAAATTAAGAAATACCATAGAGATAAAGAATCATTAAAATAGAAAGGTTACAAGTAGCGTAAGGTGTGCCAAAATAAAATGATATTCGTCAACAATCGTCGCTAAAAATAGGCTCAGAAATCCCGGTTGGATTTCATTTATGGCGCCGAAAGGTGTCGGGTTCAATGACGCGATATGACGAGGATTATAGCAACGAGGAGTAACTTCAATAATACGTTTTCTGGAAAATTATATTACTTTTATAAATTTACCTTTTTTTAGTTTTCGTTAAGTTTAATATTTTTTTTTAATGTAACTATATATAGGCTTAATTGCGTAGAAAACGTTTACGTATACGCATCTTTAAAATTCTGACTGTATCCATATCTATATCACCATATATTGTTAAATTAAAATATCTGATAAACTAAACTAAACTTGGTTATGAAACTTACTTTTAATTTACTACAGCAAAAACCGGTCCTTTGTGGTCCTTCTTACCGCTTCGTATATAAAAATACGCAAACTACTACCTACGTCACTTTGCTTCGTACATATAGTAGAAACTCTACAAAGAGTTGTGGTAGTAGGTCTCACCTCCTCTTTGGCGGACTTGGGGTCGGCGACTTGAAGGGTCTCGTCGGGCGGGAGGCGCCAGGAGCCACCGCCGCCGCCGCCGCCCGAGCGGTCCGTGTGGCCGGTGGCGTGCATGCGCCGGCGCCGACGCGCGCGCACCCGCCACCGCGCCGCGCTACGCCTCCGCGCCCGCCGCGCTCCACGCCGCGCCCGCACGCGCGCCTCCTGCCGCTCCGCTGCGCCGCCTGCGCGGAATCCGCCCCATCACTACGGACAACACATTTATAAATGAAAAACGATTTTTTTACCTAGGTATGACAAAACTCTATCTATCTGTCAGACAGATTCACAAGTATAAAATGAAATGTTTTAAAAACCCTTATTTCACACATACACTTACTTTTAGTACTCTACTGTGATTGTATAAAGTACCCAAATACTGTGAATTTCGAGTAGCAAGTTGAAATAAAAGTGGCCAGTAAATGGCGTAACTGCTCTTGTTTAAGCTGAATTTTCAATTTTATGCGGTGAAAAGGAACAAAACAGGACCGCAATGCGTGCACTACGGTCGCTTCATAGGACCACTACACTGGCAGCTCGACCGCAACCGACGCGCATCCGCTTGAAAAATTGCTACGAGAAAAAGCCCCCACATTGTACTGCACTCTACAGCACTTGATATGTTTTTAGACATTTTTAGTAACGTTGAAAATACTCGAAATGCTTTTTGGCTACATTTTTTTTGTGGAATGTAGAAAAATGCAAAAAATTACATCGTGAAACCAATTTTCATACTAATAATACCTACAAAGATTTGATGGGCGGGTGGGGGTAATAGATAATTTGTTAATTGTTTTCGCCGACGCGGCTTGTCAATAGTAGTGTGAGGTGTTGGAGACTTGCCAACTCGCGCGCACTCGCAGTAATATATACATTCGCCCCCCGCCAACTTTACGACTTCGTTTAACTATTATTTCAACTGCTCTCTCGGTGCGATTTTTTAGATAGATGCCATTTTTATTACCCGAATATTCAGATCGATCGATCATTACAACAGACCGAATGCGCTTACCAGATACTAAATAAATCTAAAATAAATATCCGTAAGAATTACTGCCGCATAAATTACGAGCCATGCCTTATGACTTGGGCAGGCTGCCCATAGGCCGGCTGGCGTCGTGCGCTCATCGTGCACATTTGGCAAGAATACTGCTGATATATCCTCCTTTTTTAAGAGAACTAGAGCATAGAGCTCCAATCGTAGGATACGGATTAGGGTGCTCATCTATTTGTATATCGTGCAACATACCGATTATCGTTTGAACTTTTTCAAATACTCTCAAAGTATTATGTTTTTTCTTTTATTTTAACAAAACTTTAAAACGGTATACAAACTACTTGAGTCAAGTGTCTTCCGGTAAAACGAGAAGTAAGCAAACTTCCAAGATGGAAAGTTGTTGCAGCCGGCTCAGATTAATGGCGTGCAATAGACTAAAGCCTTTAGAAGCGAGAAGCGCGGAGAGACCTCAATTTTGGGCATTAAGCATGTTTCTTATAATTATCTCTAAAATTTGTAGTTATTTCGCTCGGGACTTTATTGCCCGTGGCTTCAGAGTAGTTCAGAATTGCTTCAACTGCATTGCGGATGCTGAAACGGTCATTGCTACTCAAGTATCGTTTATGGCAATACGTAAAATATTTTATTTGATTTCGGAATATCTGTCTTTTTCCACGATCATATCAATTTGTATTCTATATTGAGTAGGTTTGTATATTATGTCTTCTCATTTGTACTTAACAAATGTAATATAAATATGTAGTAGTGGAATATTGTATGAATATGTCAGCTATTTCTATAAAATTTGTTTGTAGAAAGCGGTGATTATGGTGAAACAAGGACCTCTTTTCACAAGCTTTTTAATATTGGACATCACGGAGTAATCACAATTTCAGATATGTAATTTTGTTATACAATTCTTTAACTCCCCAAACTCGAAACAATGGCTGTCTACATTCCTTATTTCTTTTTTAACAACAGTTTTGTAGTGTTCTGCAGTGGGATTGCGACAAGTTCCACCTGGAAAGCCAAGACGGATTTATAGCATTAATTAAGTAAGTGAAGATTTATTACGAATCTGGTACGGAGTGCTCCAGCGCTATTCGACAACTTTGTTGCCACCGTGAGCACTTTTCAACAACGGGAACGATTTCGTTTAAGAACCCATGGTCACACATGATTTTACGTGCCTTTATTGTTAAACTTGGCGCTGCTTCGAACGGACATCCATTTTTAGCGTTTGTTTGGTTAAAATGTTGGGAAGTAGTTTATGCAACTTTGAGCACAGGTCTCAAAAGAAACTGCTACAGGTAAATAACACGTCTTATCTATTCGAGATACGTATCGTACGTGTATATGATAGATTAATGCATTTTCTAGATACTGTTACACTGATTGTATTATTGTCCTTTAAATTCAGATTAGTGATAGCGTGTCAAGGCTAGGTGCGTTCTGGCGGCCGGCCAGGATCTAATTCAATTTGTATACCCTAGGGCCTTTTATTTCGCCTGATTTTTTATATGATGCCATAAAAGCTATTAAAGCATGTTCCGTTAATGTGTTTCGTTTTAACGCCATGATTTTATTGTGAAAAAATGAACTAACTAGCTCATATACGAGTTTTTAATGTCTTTTGTTTCGGCTGACCCCTGATGTGAAATTAGTTGTTGTCCGTGTAATGTGTAGTCATTATTGCATTATTTTATGGCTACTTGTATTTTTATTACATAATCGTGGTTGTTTATCTATCTTCTATCCATATAGCATCACTTGTCCTGACTGATTCATAAACGTAGAACCATATATATGGGCTATGAACTTTTTTGACGGATGTTACATTTTGCGACGGAAGCATCCACTAAAGAAGTTATTTTAGAAATTCGACTCCTAACGGGGTTTTAAAAGGAAAGAAGAATAAGCTTCTCAGAAAAAATAAAAGCATACCTATGTGTTTCGTAGTTTTTGAAAATTCAACCCCAATTAAACATTTATTCTTTACTTATACTAACGCGCGGGCGAAGCCGTGGAGAACAGCTGGTATATGTCAACGATGAACATCCTAAGCTGGGGAGATTTTTTTGGTAGTTGTCATATATGCATAATATAATCACCAGCTTTCTTAGAGTATACTGTCGATCTTTAGGATCTATAGTATTGCCCATTTATTGAGTTGCGAAGGTCTGATGATCAATTGAAGTAATGGTTAAAAGCTCTATAAAGGTACACTAGAAGCCAACTCAAATATACGTAGGAAAACGCTAGAGTAATGTTTCTGCTCATACATTTTTGAAGTTCCTAATTATTAATCATATAATTAGGAACTTCAAAAATGTATGAGCATTTCGGAAGTTATGCAAAGCATTCCAGTTGACCCACCCAGAAACAGCGACAGTATTATCCTCGTTGACACATATTAAGAGATAGAAGAATAGAATGGGTTTACTATTACTGCGTAAGAAACGAGTTTTCTCATTAATCATCATAAGATACATTAACAGTGAAACAACAAAAACTTCCCTAGCCGCTTGGGAGGGAGAAAAGCGTTAGAAAACCACCAGAAGAAATAAAGCGAGCAAAACATCCGCCCCTAAGCTCCATAACTTGCATGTTATTCCACTAGTTACAGTACAACGAGATCCCTTTATCTAAAACACTGTGGAAATAGGAGTGGAGGGGTAAAACCAACACGGTGTAAAGTCGGCAGACGGACCAAGTATTAATATCAAGTTATAGAGCGCTATACATATCAAAAAACTGGTAAAAAGAGCAGATATTATATGTTCTATCTAACAGGTACAGGTACTATATCATAGTACAGTATCTATGTATGAAAATTATATCAAATTTCTATAATGTGGTGTAGTCGAAAGAACGGAAAAACTAGGTATTAAGATGATAGCTTTGTCTTCTTAATAACTAGTTATTCCGTTCTTTCCGTTTTTCAGTTTTTCCGTTGTCAATTTCTTTTTAATACGCGATGCCCGTTGCAAGTATTTGATAACCTACCGTTCTATTCTGCGAATGCAGAGCATGCAAGGTTAATTATATTTTATTTATATTGGGGTTTATAATTATCGTAATTGCGCCGATAACTATCTCATACAGCTTTTAATAAAATCTTTGCTTAAAAATTGTACAAGAAATCTTTAAAAATAGTTTAAGATTTGTTGAGTGGAGGTGGTTGAACATTCCGTAAATAGTAATTAATTAGTTATTCTACTCCAGTACTGTAGCTTGTCACATTCATGCTCAAAAGTACAAGGTATCAAGCTGACTGTTGGCACCTCTCGAAATCGGCACTGGCATCATATGGCGCACGTGACCTAATATTTTTATCGCGTTAAAAGGCTTTCCCAGTTAAATTACGAGACTTTTCTTAGATTTAATAATGTGTTATCAACAAATCTAAAATTTTAACCTCTAACCTATTAGTCGCCGCATAATAAGTAGGTGTTATATTTTAATAATGAATCAGTTCGTAAATTACAAAATTTACGAATTTCTCTTTAGTTCTACTGCTAGGCATGAATCTCTTCTAGTTTTTGAGAGGTATTAGGCTATAGTCCACTGCGCTAGCCTAGTCCCGTACTAGAATGCACCCGTTATTGAGTAAATCTCTCAAGTATGCAGATTTCGTCACTATGTTTTCCGTAATTTCGTCACCATTTAAGCAGGTGATAAAAACGCACGTAAATCCGAATTTACATTTTCGTGACATTAATTTCATCAACAATTTCACGTGTAAACGTCGAGCTTTACACGTGAAATTGTCTAACTTCAAAAAATCTGTGTCTAGTGCATGTCTTAGGTTTTAATTTAAAATCGTTGATTTCGCAACGACCGCAACGACGAATACGACACGGCGACAGGAATATTATTTTGTTTCTGAAAGGGTAATTATTTACCATTTCTATTCTTTTCACTTTATTGGTTACTGTTGTATTTACATTTAAGTAAATATTTTATTTAAATTGTATTGTATTTGCATTTAAATTAATGTTCTATATATTATTTAGGTAGGTATTAAGTTAATAAACTTACACTGCGGTATATAAATATAATATAGGTATGGATAGACTGACGTTGACCACAGCAATCAAAATGAAACTAAATAGCATTAAAAACTGTAATTAAACGAATGAAAAGCGTAGAATATCTACGTTGTGGGTAGCTATTAACACAAATGACCGAATTCATTAGCAGGATGTTTATGACAGCAATTAAAAGTGATTACGATCTGCAACTTAGAGTTTTTACTATTTCTACTCCATTTATTTAATTTGGATTAGTTTTATGAAAACCTAGCTATGACATTTAAAAAAAACTAAACATCACGGCCGCTTGCATTTTAGGTATAATTTAAAAAGATACAGTAATTTTTTGGGCCACTCGTATACACATAACAAAAGCTGAAAGTTAGTTTTAAAGCAATATTATTATTTTATAAATAGTACCTAAATCTACAATCATTATATGCAATTATGCATCTTGCAAGAAATATCTAATTTTATTAACAATGTATTTAAATATTCCTACATAATACGCAATTTGATTACGCCCTATTATTCGGAATACATCTGGTTTTTATTGAAAAAATACAGAAGAATTACAGCACCGCTACAGAAGAAGTTACTCTTTAATTCATGATGTACTTTTGAAATTGCATTTATTTCAAGTTGCAATGTTTTTGCGGTGGATAATGGCGCTTTGATCACTTCTGCGATATCGCTGTAGGAACTCGACGCTCCTCTAGCTAATAATTTAATTTCACTTGGCTACCAGCCCAACCTCTCACCTGAAAGTTTAGCTTGAAATTTTCCGTTATTCATAGGCCATTGAGTTATGAGAACCGTTCAGAGGCTATGAATAAAAATGTCGGCAGCATCTTCAGAAATCCATTAAGTATCTTACGAACCTTAATACTTAAATCTCTAAAAATAGAATAAATAAAAACTTGGTTTGAACACCAAGTTTTTATTTACTTTATTTTTTTATTTCTCGAAGTTTGATGCTGGATAGCGGCGTTGCTGACAATCATCATTATGATTATCACATCAACCGTTAGACGTCCACTGCTGGACATAGGTCTCCCCCAAGGATCGCAATGTTAACAATAACTGTAATAAATTGCTGGACTTATTTCAAGTCTGATTACAAGAATGAATAAATTGCCCGTATGTTTTACAGTGTAAACTCATTGAATATTGGAACTTAATCGAGAGATATAATGCAATGAGTAGTAATATTGATATAATGGTGACGTTTAATATCCTGGCGCGAACTATCCACGGTGCTCGGTGGCTGGTCTATAAATCTCTGTTCTCTGGGGAGCGCCGGGGTTTCAGTTGGCGCGGTCGGGTTGTTCGTGCAAGACGTCGGATGAACCAACCTCGCTTACAAACTTGTATACCGCAACACGTTATTCAGCAAGTGATTGGATGTAGACCTCCGTACCTTTGTATAGTTAATAGCTTATTCTTGAACTTCATTTAGAATTTCGAATTGAGAAGTCCTTTTTTAGTACGTAGTAGGCTTCTTATACAGAAGCCTAGGCTAGGTAAGAAATTCTATAAAAATAATTTACTAAATAATGAGAACGATAAAATTGAAATTGAATCGGTAATTTAGTCCTCCAATACTGTATTAGTTAGTGTTTTTAAGCCGTGTAACCCCTATTTGTTTAGGAGCCATATCTGTAACAGTGATCAATTCAAGAGCTTTGACAAGATCAAGGTCATTTATAATGAAACATACCGACATAAATTCAATGAAATCGATACGTATAATATTCACGTCCCGTAATATGATTACTGAATTCTCGCTGAGTTGAAAATTTGCATAGGAGTCGTAAAATATCTCAATTCCGTCTCCGTCTTTTACCATACCTACTATGTAGTTGATATCGGCAAAAATGAGCCAAGAAAATGTCAGGTCATAAAAGGGTTTCTTTAAAAAATGTTATATCGCCAAGGTGAGGCATAGGCGACATTCATTTTCGGATGGAGTGTCTCGTATATAAAGAGGCTTTCCGTGATTTAGCTAATAAAATATGAATAAGCTCTATTTATAGTAACCTTATAACAAGACTATGAAGATCTATAACGGGATTTGATTCGACTTAAAATATTTAAAGTTTCTTCTGAACTTCATTTTTACATAAATGCTAGCTGACCCAGCAAACGTTGTTTTGCCACATTATAGGGGTTGGTAGACAACCCTTATCACTAAGGGGTATGAAAAATGGATGTTGGCCGATTCTCAGACCTACTCAGAATTTTATATATAAGATGACTTTACATAACAAGACCTTTTGTTGGTTGCGTTGCTTGAACTATTATTATCAAAAAGTGCAGAGAAAGAAACTTGTCAAAAGAGACTTGCCTCTTTTAACGATATAAAGAATTTTTAACGAATATCTTTATTTCCTGCAATCGGATGTACTTACGTCAAAAGAAAACAGTAACTTGCAAATACAAAACACATAGACTGGAAAGTTCAAAATGTCATTTAAATGTTGTATTAAATAGCGATAGTATAACAGATAAAATAACAGCTGCGTTATTGTGTGTTTACACATACACGTTTTTATTATAAAACTAGGCCTTTATACATACAAAAAATATTAAAAACTAGATCCAATTCGACGGATTGTTACTTTTTTAACGAAATACCGTTGGAAATATGAATTTATTGTTTCACGGATTACCGGAATGCGATTGAATATCTACCGCTGTTTAATTTTCAATTCATGTTTATCCGATATCAGAGTAATTTTCATGCAGCCAGTGATTTAAATAATGATCCACCACAGTAGGCCAAGCCAATCTCTCCGGTAACTTATTGTAATCTGCTTCTTGAATATTATTATCTAGGTACCTTCCTCTAATTCATGTCGGTGCGGCTTCCCTTTGCTTTCATTTTACGCTTTGTGTGTGTCCTTATTTATGAGAATACCTTTGTATATTGTTGTATAAAATTTACGTAGCGCAACGTGGTTTCAGGATTGGGTTTGCCGATGCGCTCCTGAAAGATGGGCCTCGTTTTATTTTGATATTTTATGAAATTAAGACAAAATAAAGTGTACTATGTAATATTATTATGAGCGTTTTACGGATAATACGGATTTTGTCATCTCAATCCAATTAAAGATGTGTGCAATTCTACGAATTTTCAAATTGAAAATATAAATAGTATTTATTCAGGCATATTTTATATGTTTTCTTCATTTCTTCCTCTTTTATTTCTCCAAAATTGAAATGTGTGGTGCATCTGATAGTCAGACTTATTGGCGGAGCTGCAAGTATTGATTTACAAAGAGAATACAGCTGCAAGTAGATGCAGTGGCCACACACAATCGCTTGATCGTGTCACGTCCATCACGTCCCCGTCACGTCAGTGGCACGTTCACGCTGCGTGCCACGTCACGCGCCCTCGCGTCACGCTTATCATGAATACGGTGGATTAGTCAGCGTTACTATTTGAGCAGAGAGTCACAAACAACATACAACATACTCATTTACATATTAATGCTTTGAACCACACTAATCTACCCAGTGTGCATGACGAAGTTTGTCTCAAACGTCGAGCTTGATGCAAATTTCAAGATCTTTTGTATGACGTCTGTTGATTTGAATGCATACGAATAGTTGTCCGACATTTAAATTAGTAGAAGACTGAAAAGATATAATTATTTTCACAACGAAAACAAAATGTTGACGGCCGCCTGCCGTGACGATACCTACTGCCTAGTGTAAGGGAAATGTAATATTTAGAAAAGATCATAAAAACAAACAATCGAGCAAAAAGGCCTATAAAAATTTAATAATACCTTGTGTTTGTATCTCTGAGGGTAATAAAAATACACTTTATTTTTTGTGGTTCAGGAGTTTCCTATACCGTTTGCGGGCCCACTGTGTTGGTATTTTCCGTGCAAATGTGCACTTTGTATAACGTTTTCAATAATTGTTATAAGTTTATTTGTCAATTAAAAATTGTTACGGTTATTCGCTCGTTTTCCGCTCAATTTATTCCGCGTATAAAACGCAAATTGAAGATAATCCACTATAGAACAATAAATGTTTCTACCTTTTTAAACGAAACTTCGCTTCTCTTTACACCAAAGAGTTCTGCGTTGAATATTTATAATGTATCCCGAAGTTGATTTAGAGCGGCTAATTTGAGAGCGAGATTGTTAATAAAATAGTTACCACTTCCAGTCTGTATATTTACTTAAACGAACAGATGTTGGAGTTTAACGAGTGATGATAATTTCCCATGTAAATAAACTTTCAAACGGTGAAGAGGAAATAGTTTTATTTAAGTGTAGTTTATGGTAGAACATTAGATATCATTAGGAAGATGTGTAGGTACGTATACCCACAGTTTGTAGATATTTTTCGTTGTTCTTTATAATCAAAATACTCAACATCTTGTTCAACTCCGAACTGAATCTAAGACCTAACTTCCTTGTTTTATCGGATGAATGACACCATCTGTTCATACAATAAATATGATTATTTCATACTGTATAAAGATTTTTTGGTTAAATTGTTTGAGTATTGAGTAAGGATAGAGGTAACAAGGGCTTGTTCACTTTCAGTTCATTACTCCGAGCGGCGCGGTGGAGCTCGCTGGCTCGCTCAGCGCTCAGTAACAAGATCGTCAGCTTGTCTCAATATCCAGCGTCTTCATCTAGAAGTTATCTCGGAACACTATTGTAATAACATTCTAAATGCCATGCCTGAAACTCAACATTTCCAATCGAGATTGTCGAATTGCATTTCGATAACATAATCCTGAAGCGGTGCAATCGATTTCTATGTTATTAGTCTGAGGCTCAAGGGAAGTTAGTCGACCTCAGAACGTGGGGGATATCCATACTTATCCATATCCATACTAATATTATTAATGTGAAAGTGTGTCTGTCTGTCGGTTACCTCCTTTAGCTTTAACCGCTGAATATAAATTTGTATGCGGGTTGGAAGTCTTGAAGAGGGTATAAATAAATAAGCAGTTCAATGAAAAATCAGATGGAATAAAATTATTAATTCTGCTTAGACGAAGTCGCGGTCAAAAGCCAGTGTTAAATAAATTTACCACAAGATGAATGCATTCAATTTTTATCACTTTAAAAACATTTTGACGCCATTTTCCTTTTAACTTTGCAAATGTCTCATCCTTGGAGAGTCGACTTAACTTTGAATGTGTTACTTTATATTAACCCCAAGAGAGTTTTGGTTAAAATAAGTTTGGAGCTACTTGTATTATTTACTAGTTTGAAGTCTTACACTCACTTAATTAGTCTAGGACCTGGTGCTGAGCTTAATATAAAGCACATAGGGTTTGATTTTCATCTAGTGATATTGGGGATTTTCAATAATGAAAATAGGTTCACTTCCTATATGGTATGGATGAATTGAGCTGTGGTAGCCTAGTGGTGAGACCAGTGGACTGAGATGTCAAGGGTCTCGAGTTCAAACCCAAGGCACGCACCACTATCTTTTTGGAAGTTATGTGCGTATTTATCACATTCTCAAACGGTGAAGGGTAACATCGTGAGGAAACGTGCACATTTGAGAGATTTCTTTGATGGCATGTGAAGTCTGCCAACCCGCAGTAGGGGTGGACTATAGCCTAATACCTCTCGAATGTGAGGAGACCCGTACCCAGCAGTGGGACAATAATGGGTTGATGATGAGGATGGATGAATGGATATGGAAGCTATAATATACTAGTGAATACGGTAACAAGAACTAAGGTCCAAAATTCAAGAAAAATAACAAAGTCTCTTACTTAGACTGATTGGAAATTCCTCCTATTCGAAAAAGATATTTAAGAAGAGAATCAATGTTGTTTTTACAACTTGATGAAGGGCCAGATTGTGAAATTTTGATTGAAATTAAAAAAACAATCTAAAATATATTACAAGCGCGTATTTTTTAAACTTTTTTTTTATACAATAAAAGTGGCGTACATGATCACGGCCCGCTTAATGGTAAGCGGTTAGCGTAGCCTATAGATGTTTGCAACACCGGTGGTGTCGCTTGCAGGTTATGAACATAATAGATATTTAAGACGTAAAAAGAATAGGCCAAAGTCAAAGTTTTATTGCATGCTAAGTGTACAATTGCTGTTACATGATATGGCGAGTACTTATGACTTAGCGACTTTTTGCAAGCATTGCAACATTAAGGGTCTATCTTAACTAGTATTGGCCCAGATTGTTCATTTGGAACCTTTTTCAAATTCAGCTATAATGGAAGCCGACGAACGATGAAAGTGTCGAGTCAATCTTTTTGTATAGGGAGTGTAGTTTTTTTTTTGCCAAAACATTGCTTACCTAAAACATATTCCCTACACTCGAAATGGTGAATGCTAAGTTTAGTAAAACATGTACATGTATAGACATACGGAGAGTTAGTAGGCATCCACATCAATGACACGCTCTTTAGATATGCAACATCCATAAAGACAATTTACAAATAAATTCAGTTTGGTTCAAACGGCGGCGGTTCGCAGCTCCCAATATTGGGTAATAGAAAACTGACAAACTTATTTCAACTCATAACAACTACATATAGTATGTTTAGAAGTTACAATTTATATTCATATAGTTATTACAAGTTGCCCAAAACGAGGAAGATTGTGGTGCAATAAATTCAAATATGAAAATATACGTTATAATTTTAAAGGTTACGTTACAACGTTACAAACGGCATACATACATAGTACATACGTAGTATACATATGAATATCAATATGAATATCTCCCGTCTCTTTTTTAACAGATAAAAAAATATAAAATCTAAATAAACCTCTGTTCCAAGTTTTAAATATGTAAACTCAGTAGTTTTGGCTCTGTGTTGATAGTAACTGATCTGATCCACAAAGGACATGTGATTATAAAAGTTTAACTAATTTAGTGTGTACACCTCCTTATTTACATTAGGAATCAATGGATTATTGCTTCTTAATTTGCTTAATGATTAGACCAAACAGTAGTTAGTTATCTCAATTATTTATACGTAACGTGATTATTTTGCGTTTTTTACAGTGTTTCAAATAAAATATTAGATACAGAAGATCCCAACAGATTTGATTAAATGTTCAATATAAATAACAAAACAATTTTCACTAGTTCTATTCAAATAAAGTCCATGATTTGTTGTCACCGCGGTGCCAGCAGTGGCCAAAATAAAGTATAGTTATGTGATTTTAAGGGCCATTGTAACCTCTATTGATTTATGGTTGCCGCATATAAATCTAATATATTCGTTGGACTAGCTATTTAATTACACAATGTTTTATATTTACATTTTACAAAGTTGCCCACCAGAATAAATATGTATTATTCAAATTTCATGTAATTGCAGGCCATATCTTTTAAAAGATGTTGTAATAAAACTGTATCAGTGGCGTTTCTGTAAATAAAGTCGAATCTCTATGATTGAAATAAAATCTTTAACACTACCGCGGTATAAAGGAATAAAAATCATGAAACCGCTATCTTGAACGTCTTTAATAATTATCTTTAAGTTTAAAAATCTCAGAACATTTATATGACAACGACAATTTGTATATAACATAATCATTCATATAAGTAAATTCGGATCCATTTGTCTCATAAACAAGACACCAAAAGCAAAATGCAATTTATTTAATGAGTATCTCATAAGTAATGAAAATTCTACAGGTTCCTTTTGCTTCGATTTATAAGTGAAATAAATACTGGTACGAAGCAATATTTCATCAATTTGTTTCAAAGCGTCGCACGGACCGGCCACGTACAGCGATGCCGGAAGATTCGAAAGATAATTAAAGTGCAATTGCAGTGCCACAATCGTCGCTCGAGTGGAAAGAGGAAATCGAAAAATGTTGTGAAATATTGATCTGTACATACTTACATATCTTCTTATAATGTTATATTCAACAGAAGTGATTACTTCAGCTCCGGATTAAATTTGATCTCCTTAGACTGGTATTAGTTAAAGAAAGATCAAGACAAGAGGTCTTGTGGACCTTGTCATTCTATTCTCGGGTATTTAGTAGGTGTCATTTGGCTTATTCTATGGAATTCTCAGTAGCAACTCGAAGTTTTGATTCGTGGCTGGTTGATGGCAATAGGCTCGCTTACATGGGACCTAAAACATACCGGCGAAATGTGGATGTAGGTAAATAAGTACGCCTCTGCCTAACCCTTTGGGGACGACTGGCGTGATAGTATGTTGATTTGTTGATATGGATGCGTTTGAACTTGTATTTCTTGATGAAAACAGTTGATAACGTCAAAGATAAAACATACCTGGTTTTCTAAAGCATAGTCTATTTTTTGTATCTTTTTACTACCAGTGCGTTGACTTTTATTACACGCATTTATTTCCAGCATGGGAGATATGCTTTCTTAACATAGACATAGAAGATGAAAGCTATTTATATGATGACATGTATAACACTGTTAATTTAATTTTCCTGATGGATCTTTAATGGCATCGTAATAATCTACTGTAATGCTAATAATTATACAGTATTATTTTACGATATTATCAGCGTGTGTAAACATATAAAATTAATTGCCGGACATTAAATTTGTAATCGTTTTTATCTAGTCGGTGCATGGCACATTCTTGTTTATAATACGTAAAGAAAATAACTGCTGCTCTTAATTTTTAATGTATATCTATATGTATATAACTTGCTTAGAACGTGTGTCGTACTATTATAGAATTCTGTAACTACAATAATAATAAATAAATAAATATTTCTGGACATTATGACACAGCGCTCTCTAGTTCCGAGCTAAGCAACGAGGCTTGTGTTACGGATACTAGTCGATTGATATACTACATATATACTTTTTTTTGTTGTAAATACATACATATTATACATAGACACATCCATGACTCGGAAACAAATGTTTATGCTCATCACACAAACATTTGTCCCTACCTACAATTCTTTGGTAATGTATTTTTACGGATCTTTTTTATTCTTAACCGTTTATCCAAACGGTTAAGAATAAAAAAGATCCCGTGACCATGATGCTGTAAAGGATCCCCTTTACAGCATCATGGTCACGGGCGGACTACCCACGCCAATCAATATGACATAATAAAATGTGTTAAAAGTGGTTTTAATTTCTAGTATTCGCGTAAATATAAGAAATTGGAATTTATTTATACTTATACGAGTAATATGTATATGATACCGGTTTTCAACGGTGAAACAGTTCTAGTTTTAACTAAAGTAAATTTAATAAACGTAAGTTCAACATGTTACCTGTAAAACTAACTGATCGCAACGAGCGCCGTTTATTTTGATTTCCCGTGGGAATCTCAAGTTTCCAACATTTTATGTAGGTAGGTACTATCTATCACGAAGATATAAGACCTCTTAGAGAAACGGACAGTTTTTTAAAAAACTATTAAATTGTACAAGGAATTAAACTGTAACGTTTTAATATAGACGATAAAGATTCTTTTGTATGGAAATTGTTACTATAGGATCAAATGCTTCATCATCAACCAATTAACGTCCCACTGCTGGGCACGGGTCTCCTCTCATTTGAGAGGGATTAGGCTATAGTCCACCACGCTAGCCTACTGCGGGTTGGCCGACTTGACATGCCATCGAGACAAATCTCTCAAGCATGCAGGTTTCCTCACGATGTTTTCCTTCACCGTTTGAGCTTGTGATATAAATACGCACATAACTTCCGAAAAGTCAGTGGTGCGTGCCCGGGTTTGAACTCGAGCCCTTCGACATGTCAGTCCACCGGTCAGACCACTAGGCTACCACAGCTATTCAAATGCTTAGTAATACTTTATAATTTAATAATATTTAAAATTAAAGGCATATTATGAAAAAGTCGTACATTTTGCCAATAGTTCAACTTGTATTCGGACAATGAGCTTTATTCGAAGGAGTTATATAAGTTGAAGTATGTATCTTGAAGGGTCGAAAAAGTCCTAATAAAATGCTCACGGATCGTGGATGGAACTACGAAGTGCGTTGGACTCATAAAGACTAAAAACCGCAATTGCCTATTCCTGGCACATAAAGACACGATTCCAACGGGCTAAGGTCCAATTTAATCGCATGACGTTATCATGACATCATCATCATCACTTCAAACGTGAGACACGACTTTATAAACTACGATTATTGAATCTTATTTTAAGGGCGTTTTTTTTAGATTAGATAGCTTTGACCTCACCTGATGGTAAGTGACGATGTGGTTTATGGTGTATCACGCCAAAAGGAAATAAATGTAAATTATAGTAACAGTTTCCTTATTTCCTCTAAATCGTCCGACGAGATCAAAGATCTACGTATAAATTATGATTATGACGAAATTAGAAAAATACTTTACATCAAAAGACTGGTAAAATTATCAAATGATAAAATGTCCCTATAAAATAAAATACGTGTATTAAAATGTTCATTTGAAGAACGCCGTCAACACTTTCAATGAACAGAAATGTCTCGCCGTCAGATCTTGAAATATCCTCGGGGAAAAGCAATAATAACGACGGGGGACTTCAGTGGAATTCTATTACGTGCTATATACACCTCTACTTACCTATCTATCTATAGCGAACAGTTTTATAATACACTAGCGACCCGGACTGACTTCGTCTACATTGAAGAATTCTTTATCTTAGAGAAATATTCGGTTATATACATTTAACATCCGATAATATACCTTTCAAATGGTAAAATAAATTTTCAAATTATTTTAGGGGTTTTGGAGATTACCATCCACAAATTCCCAAAATTGGGACTTTATCATCATATTTAATATATGTATATAACAAATTTTGCGTAGTACCTGCTATAATGTTTTTATAAATAGCAATATGGTAGAGTGAGACGTAAAAACGAAATTATGATACTGTTTTATTTTTGTATGTACGTTCTTTTATGTGTTTCGTGTGGCTATAAATGTTATATTTAATGTATTCGGTTATTTGGGGCCAAAGGATTATTGCTATTAAAAAAACAGCTCTATGTTTTATCAACACAATATTACATTAATATAACTTAAAATTTTCCACAATATTAGGTTCGAAAAATTACCTATATAGAATTTGAATGAAATAAGACTTTCAATCAAACTCGTCTTATATGTATTTAACTAGCTGATTCCCGCGACTTCGTCCGCGTGTAATTTAACTAAAAAAATAAAAGCCTCGGCCACCGTATTTTTTGTTCTTTTCCACTATTATTTATTTTATGTCCAACTTTATTTACTCGGTCTAAATATCCTGTAAAACCTCGACCTCCATAAATACCTGTATACAACTAAACACCTATAGTACAGTAGGATATAACCCATCTAGCTAGATAGTAAACTTGTAGCTAACTAACCAAGTTAACTTAGTAGGTACTGCAGATACCTAGTACAGTGTTATAGTTATTTGTGGGTAAGGGAACGACTACTTGTTGCAAACACCAAACACCGCTGCACCATAAATATGTTACGTTATGATTGTTCCAATTGATTTAACCTTTTTATTGACTATCAAAAAAGATATAAAGTGAATTGACTGAAAGACATGAGTTATACGTTTAAGTATGTTTGATTTTATTTTTAAATCGCGACCGAAGCAGACTGAATCATAATAAATAGTAAATAATCTCTGGCCAAAAATATGCTATAATAGTGATTAATTTATATGGTTGTTACTGAATTACGCGAAAACATTTTTATATATAAGCTACTTTTTATTTTATAAATACAACGTTAAATATGTAAAACGTATTTATATTTCAATACACTTCAATATATAGTTACTTATAAGAAGTACCAGTTCTATTTTAAACGGAAACGTATTTTTTATACAAAATACGAGACTTTTAGACACATTGTAAAACGAACATAGTGACGGTTGACACTCGTTGAAATATCTATGCATTCGGTTCGAAGAAAAATCCTATATTTTACAATCCCAAGTCAACGATATGGGGAGATGTATTCTTAGAATTGTGTAAAGCGTGGAAACAGAATAAATACGGCTGTCTTCTACTGTGATTTAACATTAAATTGTGATGTGGCATTGGTAGAATATTTAAGCACATTGTTAATGTATTTTAAGAATATCTCCATATTAATAATTATCATAAAGCTATTAGTGCCAAGTGGTGTGACTAGTGGAATGTGTTCAACCCCAAGGCTCGCGCCATTGAATTTTCGAAGTTACGAGATTTTCATCATAAGCTCAAACGGCGAAGGAAAACATCGTGAGGAAATCTGCATGTCTTCGAGATTTTCTCGATTGCCTGTGAAGTTTGCCAGCCCGCACTACTATACCGCACGTGGTGGACTATAGCCTAATCTTTCTGAAATCAGGGAAGTCCCGAACCGAGCTCAGTAAAATGGGTCGATGAGGAATTAATTTGAATGTTGAATTTTATTTTTAATTGAGTGACAGTATAACTTGGTTAATTTATTGTCCTATTAATTAATATCCACGAAGGGTTTGATTGGTAGGAACTGTTACTAAAAAGATTGCTGTTTTGCTCGTGTTAGATTTATTTTTTATATATATTTTATGTCCGAAATATCATAGGTATGACAATATGTAACTATAATACGTAAAATAATACAGAAATACAAATTATATATCATATATTGCTATACACTTCTAAGATTCTTTCATTTCAGTGACGTATTGTATATAGTATATATTATACTATATATACTATATGATATATACTATATACAGGGTTAATGAACACAGAACAAGTTTAAATAATAACATAACATTTATTCATATAAACACATAATAGTATTTACTAATTTACATACTTACAATAATAATATGGTATACTTAACTTTTATTACAGAGCTCTGCTCACTATGACGGCCGGACACAAACTGAATAAATTTACCGATTCCGTCTCTTTTTATACCGTGTAACAAACCTGTCCACGACATGTATAAATTTATTAAATACTTTTTAGTTTGTCACTGTGATTTTGTATATTTTTCTTTTGTATTGTCAATTTTGATTACTGATTTCGTTTTTGTTTTTGTAAAAATAAGATTATAAAATTTTGCCTTGAAATTGACTGCGTTTTTTACTTGATCATAAAAAACAACTATTTTGTATAGAAAAAGACACTGCCAGTCAATTATAAGTGGTCCTTCTACGAGGAAACTAGCGGTTTTAGTCCATAGCTTTTAGTTTTTTGTTTTCAGCCTTTTTTTTCAGCAAAATGGTAGGAACGAGATCGGAAGTAAGACTCGCCCAAAACCCAACAAATGTACCTGCCCAGTCTAGCAGTGAGGACGTCTCTGCACCTCCTGCTCATAGCTCTACGGGGGAAACGCTTCAGGTACATACAACACACCACGAGTTGGCTTCCCGAACTCACTCCATAGTCATACGCTCAAGTCGGTCCTCAACAGCGGTTGCTGCGAGAAAACTTGCAGTGGAGGCGCAACATGCTCGTCACCTCGCGGAATTGGAAATGGCGGAGATGCGAGCACAAATGGACGCCAGGCGGGCGGAGTTAGAGCGTAAAACTGCTGAGGCTGAACATCAAGCCGAGCTTGCCGCAATAGAAGCGGAAAATAGTGCTCACGGCTCTCGCAGCGGGAGGAGTCACGCTAGTGTGGAGCGTTGGTTACACACCACCTCTGCTACTCCTGCCGTAATGCCTTCGCGAGATGAGGGAAAGTTATTACTAAACGGCATTGAATTAAATAATGCTTGTCAGGTAAGGCCCAATAACATTATTTTGTGTTCACAGAACATGCCTAAACGTAACGACGCCGTCAATACGAATATTGCAGTACCGAGTTCAACGCAGTCGCTTCAACATAACATATATGAGGGTGACAGAGCCACTGCCACAAATATTCCAAGAGACGACGGCTCAGTTGGCGTTACGCAACTAGTGCAAGCTCTGAAGACGCTTACAAAAAATAACGGCCCACAAAATAAAACTTTAATTAAATTACCTCTATTCGACGGAAAGTCACCTTTAGAGTGGCTTATGTTTAAACGTGCTTTTCAAGATACGGTAGGCACATTTACAGATGCAGAAAATTTAGCGCGGCTAAATCAATCTTTAAAGGGCGCGGCACGCGAGGCTGTTAGCATGCTGCTAGTGATGGCACCTCGGGCCAGCGATGTCATTGAAGCTCTAGATCGACGATTTGGTAGGCCTGAACAGATTGTTCTTCAGGAAGTGAACTCAGTAAGAGCTCTGCCTAAGCTCGGGCCGGAGGTAAGGGATCTTCATGTATTTGCTACTCGTGTGCGCAATTGTGTTGAAGTCGCCAAGATGCTACAACACACCGACTATTTACGTTCTCCGGAACTGTTTGGAGTACTGTTTAGCAAACTGTCTCCACTATTGCGCACACGATGGTTAGATTTCGCAGCTAATCATGAAAGTGCAGGTCAGCCTAGAGTCGAGACGTTAGCAAATTTCCTGAACCGCGAAGTCGACTTAGTGATGAAGTTTGGCGCAGTATCCGAACCTGCATCATCGGTTCCTTTACATCAACATCGAATGCATACGGTTTCGGAGTCAGGGACAGAAACTATTCCTAAAACTTGTAAGCCAAAGCCCGAAAAATATCCAGACCATGCATGTTTATATTGTAAACGAGACCATCATTTATCAAAATGTCAGAAATTTATTTCTCTGACAGTCGATGACAAATGGCATTTTGTAAAAGAAAATAAAGTTTGTCACCGATGCCTGCAAAAAGTTCCGCATAATTTTAAGTTTTGCAATAGGAATAAGGCCAATTGCACAATTTCAGATTGTCGTCGAAGACACCACACATTGTTACATAATGATAACTTTGTTACATCCTCACATGTTGACGACCAGGTAGAACCTGTGCCCCCATCTACGACAAATGCTGATCAGGTACTTGTAGCTATAAACAGCACAGTTGATCTTACGCCTCGTCCTTTATTAAAAGTAGTAGCGGTTACGGTTTCCGGGCCGACTGGAAGTCTTGACACGTTCGCTCTACTAGACGATGGATCGACAGCAACCTTCATAGATGCAGACACCGCAATGCAAATAGGAATCGAGGGCCCAAAGGGTCGCCTACATTTAGATTGTGTTGGAGGATTGTCGAGGGATAGCACAGTACAATTTGTAGATTTTGAAATAAAGGGCCGGTCATCTTCGCGATCCTTTATGATTAAGAAGGCGAGGTCAATTAGGAACTTAGGTTTACTAAGCCAGTCGGTTACACGTGATAGCCTACGTACCTACCCCTACCTGTCAGATTTGGTCAATGAGCTGTGTCATGGTGAAGCAAAACCTACGCTTATAATAGGAATTGATAATTGGCATCTGACCACAGCGTCTGAGGTTAGAAAGGGCACAAAGTCGCAACCTGCTGCTATTCGAACCCCTTTAGGATGGGTGTTATTTGGTTTTACTAGTAGCAAAACAAGGTCGGTAGAGACTGCTTATCACGTGTCCGTGCGCGAGCGTAATGATCCGCAATATGAACTGGAAGCCCTTATTAAGGAGCAGTATAGGCTAGACGCGATAGGTATCACAAAGCATGAGCCTCGTAGCTTGAATGATCAGCGCGCTCTCAATATTTTGGAGCGTTCAGCTCAACGTCTTCCAAACGGGCGCTTCCAAGTCGGCTTGTTGTGGAAATCGGATAAGGTTGTAGTACCCGATAGCTATCCCTTGGCATTTTCTCGGTTTAAAAACCTCGAACTGAAGATGTCAAAGGATCCGGAGTATGCTAAACGTTACAGACGAAACATTCACGATATGCTAACTAAAGGCTACGCAGAGGAGTGCACAAGCAAGTCACCCACGTCAGTTTGTTGGTATTTACCGCATTTTGGTGTAGTGAATCCTAACAAACCCGGGAAACTTCGTGTCGTTCATGACGCCGCCGCTAAAGTACAGGGTGTATCACTAAATTCCTTGCTTCTATCTGGTCCCGATTTCTTACAACCTCTCCTAGGAATTTTGATGCGTTTTAGAGAAATGCCAATTGCTATGACTGCCGACATCAAAGAGATGTTTCCACAGGTAAAAATCCAAAGTTGCGATCGAGATGCTCAGCGGTTCCTTTGGCGCGATGATCCCGCGGGGCCAATCAAAACATATCGTATGTCTTCTATGATTTTTGGGGCCTGTTCTAGTCCTTCAACGGCCATTTATATCGTTAATCGAAACGCATCGGAATTTCAAGGTGAGTTTCCAGAGGCCGTGCATGAAATCACGACAAATACTTATGTGGACGACTACATCAGCAGTGTAGACGTTTCTGTCGAAAACGCCGCGCATTTAGTAAAAGAAATGGTAGAAGTTCACAATCGCGGAGGGTTTGAGATGCGTGGTTGGATTTCCAACAAACCCGATGCTCTGAGTAAATTGTCTAATGGGTTGTTGTCTGACCTTTCAGTTGTAGATCGTAGTGTAGATTTGGGTAGTTTGCAATCAGCCACTTTCACTCGCACGTTAGGCCTAATTTGGGTACCGAAAGATGACGTCATAGGGTTTAATCCAGGACTAAAAGATCATTCTCCAGGTATTTTCACTAAACGTGAAGTTTTAGCTCAAGTCATGCGCATTTACGATCCATTAGGTATCTTAGCCCCCATTGTAGTGAGAGGTCGGATTATGTTTCAAAATTTGTGGCGGAAAAATCTGGAGTGGGACGAGAAGCTATCAGAGGCAGACCAGATAACTTGGTCAGAATGGTTTGAATGTCTTAAATCAATTCCTTTATTGCGAGTACCGAGATGCTATAATTTGAGCGACCATTCCGACTTAGAGCTACACGTGTTTTGTGACGCTAGCGAGCTGGCGCACGCTGCTGTTGCCTACTGGAGATCTTATATCTGGAGATTTTATAATTTACAATTCATTACAAAGGTTATCAAAAATTCTAGAAAGATTTATTTGGTACATCATCATCATCATCATCATCAGCCTATATTCGTCCACTGCTGGACGTAGGCCTCCCCTAGTGAACGCCACAGAGCTCGATCTTCGATCTCAAAACCAAGATAAGTGCTGTTGTCGAGAATTTTTCGACCTATCAATCAAACCAGAGATCTCAAGTTCAAGTAGCATTAAATAAAATTATATTAAACTATACCGCTTGTATAATAAAGGCCGATACCATAATTCGTAGAAAATAATCATATTAGAAATCTTATACATAGTTAAATGAGTGTCCAATAGAATTTTATTAAAGTGCTACAGTAGGCGACAATCTCCATAAAAGTATGGTCACGGCTTATCTGGCCGGGGCAAGCAGCGACCGTCAGCCAGCAAAATGGATTACAGTGAAAATGGATTGCCTACCACAACCCTTTATTCACTTTGCTATCCGCACTTAAGTTATTTTAAGGAAATTCTTTTATACAACGATTTTATTATGATAATGTTAATTTTATGGTAATTATGTATTTCTGAAATCGTTGTAGTTTTATTATTTGGGTTTTCTTTTTATTTACTGATCTTCCTCCAAACCAATATAATCATCTATGTGTTTACGGAAAGTTAAATAGAGGAATAGGTACTCTTGTAAAATCCACAGTTTGGGGGTGTTTTTATATTACTTGCTTAAGCTTAGAATGAAAACCAGGACTGAATTAAGAATGACCCAATGAGATAGCTCTATTTTCATAAACTATATTTCCACGAAAAAAGCGTACAAGAAAATGTCGTAATGATTTCGGCATAACACTCGAACGCGTTGTTCAAAGATTAGTCCCAATAAAAGATCTATAGGTGTGTTCGACATCGTATCGGAAATCAAGATTGTGACCGTGTAGCGGGTGTGCTTAATGGCCCAGCCGGGACACGAATCTCGGGCTCTCGGCAGAGGCGGGGACAAACAGCCTCCTGCGGGTCCGATCTCAATTTATTAGTCACGCCGCGCTGGGTAACGTTGGGACCATAAAAAATTTACAAGAACATGACCGACGGTTACTCGATGCTATTTATTCGGAAGAGTACGTGAACAAGTTTGGTTATTTATCTGCTCGTCTAATGGGAATTTTGTGTATGAACGTGATTATTCTTATGACTGAGTGGGAATATAAATAGGAAATAAATATTGCTGAGCATCTTTCGGAAGAAAAATTTGCAATCATGCGATTACTGTGACTAGAATCAACTTCAGTGTAATTAGGATACTTCATCTTTTTATGTCAAAACGATGCTAATTGAATGTGTATATTTTGAGTTATTTTTTAAATTGCAGTTGATCAAAAATTTTGTTCAAAATATTTTTTCAAATTCCAGTACATTCCACAACAAACTCATTATAACAAGGCCAATGACTTCTAATTTTATTTTTAAAAAATTGTCATTCATATTTCTATTTGTAACAGATTTGGGACGACAAACTGATTTAAATAACATATTCTGAGCACGAACTCGAAGTATCTTAAGCGGCGGATAGACAGAACCTGACAGTCAGGCGACGCAAACTATTGGCCTGACGCAAATCCCCTTAACAACGGCACGTGTATCGGGAACCGTGACACAGTTGCGGCAATACACGACACTTTATAAAATAACGATGTAAATATAACAATATGAGTATATTTTATTTAAGATCTTCGGGGGCGTACTACTGCCGACGCTCGATAACAATGGATTTTCTTTCTATTCCTTTGTTGCTATTCTTAGATACAATGTTTTTCCAGAACAGTAATTTAAACTGTGTTGTCGGTGCTTTTACAAACACAAACAGTATAGAGCCTGGATAACTGTCTGTAGGCTATAAGAATAGTTCTACCGTACAGTAAATAAAGGAGCAACCAGTGCTCGAAATATTTAGATAAAAGTTTGATATGTGTAGATACTAGGGTTTTTTCCTATGTTATGGACGCGTAACCATTTAACTTAAACGTGTGCCGCGAAACAACTACCCGTTCGTGCTTTGAGCGCAAATTTAATTCGCGACCCGTGAAGCGGAAGCTAGTCGCTCAGCTACTGTGCTAGTGGCGTCTTAAAACTTAGTAGCGTATTTGACGGAAAAAAAAAAATTGCGCATGTTTTCCATATCAAAAGAGTTTATTTTAAATACACTTTTTAAAGCATTTATGAAACGTTATGCTTCTAGTTGCACAGTTCCAAGAAGTTTATCTTATGGAGAACTCTATTACCATAAAAGGTATTGCAGTACAATATTCTGGTAATGTCGGTGTGCTCGTATTATGGAGGTCAATGTAAAAAAATATAGGTAACGTCTTAAATCGTCAAAATAATCATAAAAAAATCATAAATGATAACGTATGCAGGATTTATACATAGAATTTATAAATAGAGTGAATTACGCCAAGTAAATATACTAAAACATACATAGTTTGGTATAACGTTTGATCTTTTGTTAATAGAAACAATCTCAAGACACCGTCTATAGTCTCGAGCATAAGCTTAGCCAATTACTATAATCCAGTGAAAAATATATAAAAAAGAGACAGAGAATAGAGAAGATACTCGCACACTATTGTGAATTCTTTTTTTGAGCAGGATCGGAGTTCTACCGATAAGAAACCGTATTTCTTTCCGTAGAAGACTTATCGCCAATGCTACAGAATTCACGAAAGCATTTGCCGTGACCGCGACGGCATACCTAAGCATCAATATTTATATGGATAGTCAGAAACTCAACAAGTCTAAGTCACCAAAAAGTTTTATAGATAATGTATTTATATAATACATACCATCACGCCTGTCGTCCCCGAATGGTTATGCAGAGGTGTACTAATGTACACCCACATTTCACCGGTATGTTTAAGGTCCCATGCAATAAGGGGCGAACTCCGAGCTACTACTGAGAATTTCATAGAAAAACCCAATAACATTTTGCTCGACCTACGAATCGAACCTAGGACCTCTTGCTCGGCAGTTTATATAATATAAGAACAATCATTTCTTCAAATAAATACCAAAATTTGTGCAGCTAATTAAATTACATACGCATATGCACATGAATTGTTAAAATTTTGAATAATATATACAAATACTGTGTGCCAAACATTATAACGGCTACAAACCCTGCCTCGCAGGTACTCCAACTTCACAGTTCAGGTTACTTTTCATTCTGAATAAATAATTTATTATTCTGCGTCCACGATGGCGGCAACTTTACCCGTTGCGCGTTGCATAACTTTGTGTTCGGTAAAATAAAATGTTACTGCGTTTGCGACGCTACCGTCAACTAAGTATAACATGTCTAAAAAGCTTTATGTACGTATGTTTGATATCCAATTATTAATACATTTAACACTATCAAACCCAATTATTGTTCCGCTGCTGGGTACGGGTCTACAGTCCACCACGAAAGACAAATTCGGGTTGGTAGACTTCACTTGTAAAAGAAACGCTTCTTAAGCTTGCATTAATACATTAAGTACTACTGTACCAATTTTTGTTTTAGTCTTCGTAACTGGTCTGAGTGATTCTAAAAAGAATGGCGCACCTATGGCTATCGACGGCGTAGTGGCTGATCGAAAGGCTTCAGCGAAACAGATTGCGGATTCAATTACCTGCAGTTTAGCTTGGAGATAGATTATTGAAAAATCTATCTATTTGTGTTTAAAAACACATTAATAATATAAAATACAATCTTATTCTGGGACAATGTTATTTATTTTAAGAAACGAAAGAAATAAAAAAAACTTTATTTGATAAAGTAGCAAAAATGTCATTAGTCTCGTAGTTCTAAGAAATGTTACAGTGACGACATTCCTTTAATAGTTATAAAAGCATTCAGTATTACATAATTCAATAAAGTTGCTTACTTTCATCTAAAAATAGTATCTACCTAATATTTTTTCAATATACCGAGGCTGAAAACTAAAATTTTACTTTTTTGACCAGATCCGCCAGACCGTGAAATAAAGCTTCTGTATTTAAATGAAACGAAACGGTTGAACAGTTTTTAGCTTTTTTATCGTGGCGCGATTATTTATTGCGGCACGGGGACAGCTTGGAATTAAAATGAGGTATTTCCTACATTTTCAGGTGCAGTAAGTAAAGTGGGAAAAAGAGATAGCTGTACGGACGCTGTATAACTATCTTTTACACGCTAATTACGCCTGTATTTTCATTAGATTTCTGAGTATAATTATAGTCTAACTTTTATCATTATTTTATCTAGAGATTGCTGTGCCTTGCGGTTTCGCTCACTTTATAGCATGAGAGTAGCCCTAGCGCGTGGCATTCTGTAGTTTTTAATGTATTAGTATTTTTATTTTATGTTTACCCCATGGGAAAAAGGCGTGAGTGAATGTACGTAGTAGCCCTAATCTAACAATCGGGTTATACAAAAAGATTTAGTGGGTTAAAACAAACCAACTCTTCAACATTTCTCTACATAAATCTACTCTACTCTTTATTAGAATATCTACATTCAAACTAAAACTGCGACTGCGCCACTGGATAACAATGAATTTTCTATCGTGTCTATGATTTGTCTTTAGAGAAATGCGCCAGCTTGTCACAGTTCGTAGCGGCTTAGCGCGGGCTGCGGCGACTGCAGATGCCATGTTATGGATTTAGTTCCTTAGAGGATTTTAATAAGAGTGACATTGTGCCCAGTCCTTTTATTTATTTCTATTAGTCGAAACACTTGAGACCTAAAAATTTGTACGTATGAACATATTTGCATTATTATATTTTTCCTACGTTCAGCAGTGGATGGTATTAGGCTGATATGATAACTATAGGTACATGTATTGCACAAAAGGTATAATTTAACCTTCCCTCTTCTGTTCGCTTTTAAAATTGTTAACCTCTTATTTGAAGTTTGTCGTGTATCGTACAAAAACTTCTATTGTATAAAAAAAACAGTTATTGTGACTGTGATTGAGAATTTGTTTAGTATATTTATAAAACTTACGTTTACAACGTCAGTGAAGTTTTTGTGATGCTCTGTTTACATTCGCTACTGTCCTCACACACCTGGAACAAAGCATAAACAAATTATTTAATAATGTCTAATATTATGTACACACATGAGCACTAAGCGTGAAATTAGTTTAGGCTTTGGCAGCGTTATTGCTTAATGCCTATGTAAACACCTATTGGACCGTCACGACGATAGTTCGATTCAATATTGTGCAGCATTCATACTAAATGTATATTGTTTTGGTCTATCACTTAATTGTAACGGTACCTAGTATTTGTTTACCGTATCTATAGTCTTATTTCGACCAAAAAGAGTGGTGATGTAAACGTCAAAAACCTGCTATAAAACATAATAAATTTGATTAATTGATATATGTATAATACGCAGAAGTAATTTATAAGGTTTAACATAACATTATACCAATGTCTTTCTGATCTTCTTCTCTCTTTCAACGAATGTGTATTTTATGTTTACACCTTAAATATAAACTTAATCATGATTAAGTGACGTAGAAGAGCTTATTTTCAGTTGTTCCGGTTTTATGAAAATATTAGTAAGTAGTGTGATGAGTTGCCAGTTTCATTGAGCGGGTGTAAACATCGTGGTAACATTATGTGCAGGGCGCGGTGCTGTGCGAGATCACACTTAGCTAATGATGACTCACACATTGTGGCCACTAGTGCAGCGAATGACAACACAGCGAAGCGAAACCACCTTTCTCAGCAAGCGAACTCATGCGATTCCCTAAACGAACGACGAAACGCGTTGCTCGCGAATCTATACTAATATTATAAATGCATATAATTTGCATATAACTGGTACTAATTTACAAATGAGGTTGCTCATTATATAGACAGATAAAGAATCAGGTATATAGACTAGATAAAGAAGCTACTTGTGTAAGTTGTTACACAAGTAGCAAGTCTATATACCTGGTGAATTGAACAAAAATAATCATTTCCTCGGTCAGTAATCTCAAGAAGGAAATGTTAACATTTCGTTTATATATCAGCCTATTGCCCTCCAGTTCTGAGCGTAGGACTCCGCTAAAGAGCTCCAACCATCCTGGTCTGGTCCAACATTTCGTGTATGTGCTTGTTTAAAAGAACTACGGCTAAGTTACATTAAGAGAACTGTACAAATAGTACTAAATGCATTATGTACAGGTGCAAGACACGGTGTTCTTGTAGTTGGAGATCATAAAAGATGTAACAGTTCACTCCGACGAAGTGACTACTAAAATCGAATCAGTTTAAGTAGGAAACAACTTGTAAATGCAGATGTTTCAACGGAAATGACGACCCAATTAGTCCAGCGGTAGTTAACACTGCCTTCTGTGCTATGGGTCCCGGGTTCGAATCCCGGTAGGGACAAATGTTTGTGCGATGAGCATAAACATTTATATCCGAGTCATGGATGTATTTATGTATGATATGTGTGATTTGTTGTAAACAAAAAAAAAATATGTAGTATATCAACCAACTAGTATCTGTAACACAAGCCTCGTTGCTTAGTTCGGAAGTAGATGGCGCTGTGTAAAAAAAAAAAGAAATGGAGTGTAATTTTGTTTTCTCTTGTGTCGTGGATGCGTTTACAAACACAAATCTTCACATACACAAACGTCCAGACCCGAAACAACTACTTATAAATCCCACATACATATGTACGTTTTCTCCATGCGGGGGTAGAACTCATAACTTCTGACGCACAAGCCGATCGCTGAGCCACCGCGTCAATGGAGTGGTCATAAAAACTCAAGCTTTTAACAATAATCAAAGCCTAGCTCGCTCTTTTAATAGCCCAACCCACATTGTAAATGTTGTACGAAAAATACCCATTAGCGAACTAAATGCCAGCCACTTTGTTTGAGCTATCGTTAACTGTTAACAGTTGCTATTTATAAACCTGTCTGTTTACATTATAATGGACTTGGTAGCCTGTAGGCTATAAATAGGTTTAGTGTATTTATCACTTTTAGGCAGCAGGGAATAACAACATAGTTTTACTTATTATAAAACAATGCACAGATTATAATCACAATATTGATGTTAATTATTTTAAAAAGCTTTCTGTTTGAAACGCGAAATGATCGTGTCTTAACAACTCATCTTTTCAAGATTTTGTAGCGTACACAAACCTACATAACAACTAACCAACTTAACTGGCGACGCTATTGGCATTAACCGGGCACGAAACCAAACTTCGAGATGCAACTGAGAATTTAATAGAGAAAACCCAATAATACTGCTCGACCTGGGAATCAAATTTTGCTCAGCAGTTGCACTTACGACCACTACACCAACGAGGCAGTTTATCTATATATATAAAAGGAGAAGCTGACTGACTGAATGACTGACTGACTGACATATCCACGCAGGGCCGAAACTATAAGGGTTAGAAACTTGAAATTTTGCACAGGGATTCCTTTTATAACGTAAGGGAGCACTAAGAAAGGAATTTTGAAAATTCACCCCCTAAGGGGGTAAAACGGGGGTGTAAGGTTAGTATGTAACTTTGCTGTTTTTGAAGTTATTCAATTGAAATTCAGTTTGAAGGTTTTTCATTGAAAGTTATGAAACACGTGTAAAATGTTTTTTCAAAAATCATCCTTTAAAGGGGTAAAATGGGGGTGCAAAGTTAATATGAAATTTCTTTGATTTTCAATGAAACTTGGCGAGTGTAGTCTTTGTATGACGTAGGCATCCGATAAGAAAGGATTTTCCGAAATTTTGCCCATAAGGGGGGGGGGGATAGGGGGACCAAGTTAATTATAAAACAGTTAAATAAATGCAAAAATAAATAAATAATTTATTGCAATCGCCGCGAATGATCTTTCATCGCGGCCCGACAGTAATTGCACGTCGTCAATTTATAGCGAATGCGATTAAATGAAACTGTTTAATGTTAATTTTAGATTTACAATCAGGTTGATTGTAATTTATTGAAGGCTTTAATGTGGTTGATAGAATATTTAAATGTTAATTTAATATTATCCTCTTCATCCACTAAAAATCTCACTAAAATTGAGAATACCGACTCGTGGAAATCTAATCGGTTGGATTTAAATCGGATTTAATGTCTGTTGTTTTATATGGCGCGAATAACTTTGTTAGACATGGAGATAAGGAAACTGACGCGTCTCGTCATAAGGTGCATCTCAATTATTCACATTATATTACCTACTAATTATTAGGTTTGGACAATACTGCCATCTATATATGTTAAAAGTAACTTCTCGTCAGCTAATTCGATTTGTTAAATGTTGATGTTGATATGTCACAAGATGTCGCTGACGTAAGTTTTAATTATTTTATATCACGTTTATATCTGTGGTTTTAACATCCGTCCACCTGCTACGAAAGATCTACTTCCTTTCCCCTTATAATCTTTTGCTGTGTGTCGCTCTAAACTAAAAACCTTGTCGTGTCGTATAATAAATATTCATAACAGTATTGAGTGTCTTGTCTTCATTTCTAAGCGTCCTGGGCCCTATATATCTGTCTAAGGTTAGGTTAACATCCTCATTCGCTTCAAATTCTTTGCTTCAAATTTTATTTGTGACAACTGGGTAGCATATCCCCCAGGATGATTTTATTAAAAACGGCTTAACAGTCGATGTAAAGTAAAGTATGTACCGTGTTTCATAAGACTTTGAGGTCAGACAAAAACAGGTACTTCAACATTACATTAGGTACAGTATGCAGCTGTAGAACCTTTCAGAGTACCTACAGTGTCTCAAACGCGGTCTTGACGTAACCTGTACGGTTTAGTCGACCGGCGAAGATATCCTAGCTACACCGACTGTGTCTTGTAACCAAGGCTCTACCCAATCGTTACTAAGTTGCTTTACAGTGATATCTGTGTAAAAGCAAAACTGATCCTAACACACTTGGAAAAAGGCCAGATTTATGATGATTCTTGTGAGAGAATGTTTCAAAACATTTCCGCTTCACAACACAGTAAAATTCTAAACTGTTTTGAAGTAGGTAGTACGTCAGTGCAACGTGAAATTATTATTTTGGGTAGTTGCGATTCTGACATTCTCTCGCTGACCCATTCTGTTGTTTGTGTTAACATAGTTTAAAAACTCTTTATACTATTTTTCAATTAGTGTGTGCGTTGTTGCTCTTTAAAATGTTTTCATGTTATGGCATGCTCTTATAAACAAAGTGTACCGTGAATCATTTCGGTAAAATGCTTGCTTCAAAACATATCACTCTGTCTGTCACTGTTTTGTGAAGTATGAAAATAAATTATTTATTGAAATGTTATTTTCAATAATATTGAAAATGTTTAATGTAACCAAGTATGTAGATCGCTATTGATATTGATAAGATAGATAATTTGACTGAAATATTAAAGCACCAACCCTTAATTCTTTTTTTCTATAAGATGAAAACGTTGTCTTTGGGTTACTCGTCAGCTCATCATAGAAAAATTGGCTGTCTATATGATTACGGGCTAGCCATGTGTCCTAGTTGTCATAAAATCACCTATGACAAAGGTGATTTTGACAGTTGACAACAAGTTTATCTTTAGGATATTGGTGAAAATATAATAAAAACAAAATAAAAATAAACAATAATTCAGTATGAAAAAAAAGGTCGGGTTTAGAATAACATCGAACCTGTTTCATAAGATTCAAAACATCGGATCTTTTGTAAACTCGATACTATGACACATATTGACATCTCTGACACTCTTTTACTATGTAATTGTAGAATCAATTTAAGCAACAGTTTGAAAGCATCCACTAAAGGTGGGTGGGGGGGAAGTAAGGGACCGCTGCAAACGAATTAGCCAATACGTCCGCTGTCCGGTGTTCAAATGAAGTGATTTGTTAAAATCGTTGGCTATCAGACGTCGCTACACCGCCCGCGAGGCGAAGCTATCTAGTCTTGCTACCTTAGCTAATCGACTTGCCCCAGATGCTATAAGTTTTGATTACTGTTTTGTTTCACTTCGATTTAGGCGTCTCGGTGTATTACTAACTATTTACTTGTAAATAATTTTCTACAAAATGTACCTCGACTATTGTGTTTTTGGTCTAAGTTATATTACAGTAAGTATAAGTATAGAACTACTAACGACCAGGTTATTTTGTTGTATGATACTTATTTCGCTGTATTGCCAATTTGACTTATGTTATATGTACTTAATATATCAAATATCAAATAAATTTAAAATTATGGAGTAAATTGAAGCTACATCTGCGTTCCTTTAAGATTTTTCCAATAACTTTCGGTGGAGTTCCACCCTAAAACCAGTTCGCCGTTTAATTGAACAAGGAATAATTAGTTCCTTCTGGATTTGAAACTAATCGGTTTCTATGAAAATTTGCGAACATTCCTTTCTTGTCTAAACTTAGATGTGGAAATTAAAAGTGGTCAAGGACCAATGACTTTATATTAGATACGCTACTTGACGTGAGTTTTTTGGTGAATTTCAAAATTATAAATATTTTTGTCAATTCGAAATTAAATATTTTTTTGGCATTTACACATTTAATTAAATGACAAAAACAGTTCCTTACTATTAATATTATTATTGCTTTCAGACACTTGTCTAATATATACCTCACAGATACTAATAGAACACGACCGAGCTTTGAGTTAGATCATGTTGTTAGATAAAAGAAAAATTGGAATACGTGGTAATGTAATTCCTAATATGGCAATATGTAATATTTTTGTAAGGTTGAACGTCGAAATGTACTATTAAAAATGTAATTCTGTGGGATATTGTAGCACGTATTGGCAATTTTGCATACATCTTGGATCAGACGACGGCCGGGCTCCCCGGAGGCCGCGTTATCAGCGCCACGACTATGACTCAAAGGAGGCGACATTTATATAAAACTTTTTGTTTGTATTCCTTGCAGCACTATTATGTTGGTAATACGATATGTTGTAAGATTGATATTAATCCTGCAAATATGATTAACGAGACAATTTGTACATGGATGTATGTGTGGATGTTTGTTACTCTTTCACGCAAGAACCGCTTAATGGATTTGGATGGAATTTGGCACACAGATAGTTAATACCTTATTGACAAAAGAACCCGTATTTCTTTTTCTTTATACTATAAAAATAAATGTTTTATGGCCTTACGTTCATAATTCCCATATTATATTTGTTCACTCAAAATTAGTTACAGGAGCTTAGTTCAATTATCGATTTTCACTTATTTCGCTGTCGACTAATTTGTTAAAAGGTTTTCATTTGTTTATGAGCAAAATAATTACTAATTGAATAATATAAATCAGATATCCCATTATATTATGATTACCCACAAAATTACTTTAGTAGCATCGGTTAACACAAAAAAAAATACTTAGATTGGTAAACCCCCAAAAATCCCCATTTTTTTGTAAACTTTCGACTAGCGTCGTACAAAAAAAGAATGAGATTGACTTATGGTACTAACTTGTTTTACTATAACGTCGCTTAAAAATATCGAATACTTTCCGATTTAAATGAAATTTCAATAACAATTGTATTGAATCGTTTTAAAATAGACTACGTAACGCCACGGTTCAATTTTACAAGCAATAAGTTCTCGGGTCATCGGAATCTCGAAGGCAGTATTTCCCTTTCAAAGACGTACCTAGCTGTAACGAAGATTTATGTTGATGGTGTAATAAACGGTACTGCCTCGTTACAAGTCTCCTCGTAGCATGCAGACAAGAACCGTTCGCAATACATAACTGAAGTTATGCAATGCTTTTCTACCGTTTTTGCTTCTTGTGAGCACTTTTTCCCCAAAACAATGGGATATGCGACCGATTCTCTCGAGCTTTCCAAGATTACGGAAAGAGTTTTATGTATGCGGTGTCATATGCACTCATGTTACGGAAAGATGCGATAAAAGCTTATTGTCTATTGAGCCGTTCGTGGGAGATGGCATTTGCATATACAGTAACTGTATTCGCGGTCAGCTAGTAAGAGGATTTGCTTACGTCAAAGTTTTCAGTATTCGGAAATGTATTTCCGATATACAAGTTTTCACAATTGAATAACCCGTTTATGAAGTGAATTCGTCTGTACAAACTTATTGATCGTCTTTTGAAGTGTAAAAGAGGGGTTTAAGAGGTCGGAATGAATTCCGTGTCGGCGCGGCTGCAGCGGCTTGTAATTTAATTAGGCGGCAATTTGAACGGGCGCCGGTGCGCGGACGTGCGCCGAATGCCACGTTGTTCGACAAATTCCATTACACCCTATTGTTGTATGCAGTGTCGGAGGAGACCACCCGAGCTAATGGCAGCAGCCGTTACTTCATCGCGCGTTCGCTGAATATTTTCAAATAATTCGCTTGATTCGGCGATCGTGAGCCGTACCTACTTTTTAAAATGTTGGATTGGAATTGTTTCATCGGAGCAAGAAAAAGTAACAGCCAAAATTACTACATGTAGTATAAAATGAACGTATTCGAGTTTGAAACGAACAATGTAAAGCTGAGATGAAAAATAAAATATGTTTAATAACATTTAATACTTTCATAATGTCCAGAAATACCTTACCTTACTTTTTTAGTTTCATGTTTTACACTAAAACCTGTTTGAAACTAAAACCTAAAGTAATAAAACTGCACTTGATTATATGAACAATAAATATACAATAATTTAATTAAAGAACTTAGCTTAATTACATATTTCATCATAATGTGTTCGTGTCTGTGGTTTATTCTAATCTAGAACCAAGTAGATACACTAAAGAACGACATCTATAATTTAATTCTTCTTCATTCGAATTTAGTGATAAAATGTTATTTCAGTCCTTATCCAAACATTTTATTCTGAACGAACCACTTAATGTGTCCCACCACTGCCAGATATATCTAATTCATTCAAAACCGTGACACCAGAGGCTACGAAGCGCGCCCCTAATCGAATTTGTATTCTTGAAACTTGTAGCAGATAAGAGAATGCTTAAAAGGACAAATTGAATACGCTCGCGGCTTTGTGATTGATTAAAACTCCACTTTGTTGGAGTCTACTATCAGTGAGCGAGGACCGAGGCAGATAAGGCTCATACATCAGCGCGATAAGACTCGGGCGAGGTGAATGCTGTCGATACGTTGACGGTGCTATAAAACTACACAGGTTGCCTTTACCAAGGGCTTTCGACGCGACAATCGCCAGTGTCCATCGAGAAAGCTATCATATCTAGTTCTTCATGTAGCTGTGATGGTGCTGCGAGATATGGTGGCTATAACGACCCTTCTTATGTCTTGCTCGAGCCTTTTTGCACCGAGACAATAGCTTAAAATTTCGTTTTACATAATTTGAAGCCTTGATCCAGCCTATATCTGGCTGCCAACACCGTTAACTGCTGCAGCACAGTTTTTAAGTTATCCAACTATATATCACGTCGCCTTGCCCGCTCAAGTCGTAGGTAAATGTTTCCCAAACTAAAGAAACTCGACGCTCGTTTTATTTTTGTTTAGCGTGAACTCGTAGTAGGGTTTATTCGTCTGTATTTTCTGAGGGTCTAGACAGTCTTATCATTAGAAGGTCAACAGTTTATATGGGGACATAATCTCTTTGGTCTTTTACGAAATCAAAAATAAAACCCTACGCTGCGTGCCCAGTTATAAAATTAAATGTACCTAGAATTTCAATATATATACATACATAATGTAGGACTATTCAATAAACATATGTATATTGAATATTCATACATTTTTATCACATGATAGATGCGTCGGTAGCTTTAAAAAAAGGCTGGCCTCTGTCTAGCTTTTCTTAAAGTGCAAGCGTAGTTCGTAATATGTACCTAAGGTTACGGCCGATTATTGGTAGCTCCACGAGTTCACTTTTTTTAGTTGCATTTATTAAGATCAGACTTCAAAATTAGTTTAACGAGGTTTTAGTTTTACTAGAATTATATTGGCTGTAATTAACCGATTAAAAAAAAAGAGGAGGTTATCAATTCGACTGTATGTTTTAATTTTTTTATGTTTGTTACCTCATAACCTTCGAGTGGGTGAACCGATTTTGATGATTCTTTTTTTATTTGAAAGCTGATGCTTCCGAAGTCGACATTTTTTAATGGGACGTGTGGTCCCATAAATAAATGCTGAGGATCTGATCAGTGAATCCTTGGGAAATCGAGAGAATCCCTCAAATGATCTACTTAGATGACGCGATTGTTGTTCAACCTATCACAGACACTAAAAAATAAAAAGTAAAATAAAATACAGCGTTAAAAAAAACTGACTACAAAAGTAAAAAGTAAAAAATAACAATACAGTTTTAACTTCTTTTTAATTTAAAGGTATGAAGTCGGTGCCGGTGCCTGGTTTGAAGCCACCCCGCTCAAGATCACGCGCGATGTGTGTATATGCCTTAACATTTAGCTTGGCACCGACCTCATACCTTTAAAACTAAAAAAAAGAAGTTAAAACTGTAAGTTATTTTTTACTTTTTACATTTGGAGTCGATTTTTTTAAACGCAGTTTTTTATTTTATTTGTAATAAGTTTCTATATGATTTAAAGATTGAGATTAAAATTTAATCCTCTTCTCCTTGTTTGCTTTAATTTGCGCATTTCACACAGGTATAGAGAATTTCCCAAATTTGTGCTGGTGAATTTGAACATTAAAGTGCAACACATATTTGTGAATAAGAATGGATTAACCATTCGTATCTATCAGATCTCCAAATATTATGAAAATCTAATTTTACAAACACTTACAAATATTTTATCTATAAAAAATAGATATCAGGTTAGTAAGCACTTTGCCTTGTATAAGTGGCCATTAGCGATCGCTTTATTTAGCGATCAAACACAGCTAGGTTATAACGAGCAAAAGACTAGTGACCTATTAGTGACCTACAAAAGATGGGCTTAGACATAATATATTTGGCACATTTTTGGATGCCTGTCTAACATCAATCCATCATATACATATAGACCCAGTATGGGGGGCCGAAAACTGGCGTACAATGAATTTTCAGAATATTTCCACCATCAATTCATTATATTTGCCTTCTAAATAATGCAGTAACAAGAAAATGTCTTGAATTCTTAAGTTTCTAGATGTGGGTTTTAACAATAAGCTAAAAAAAATAGTACGATTATTCTGCTATTTTTGGTAGGTACCTATGTCATGATTGGCAAAAAATCTGTAAAGCTTCCCGGGCATGAACTTAAATTGCTCTAAGCTCTGGTTTTAAAAATTCCATTGATGCAATGGCCATATTCGGTGTTGCCGAAATAAATATTGAGTAGGGTAGGGATGGAGTTTGCGGCTGATAGAGTAAAAGCTCAGTCAACCACCAACCGTTGCACCGAATTGAATAAAATGCTACTGTTAGTATTTGCTAGTCAAACCGAAAGCAGGAGATAGACAACAGTGGCGATTGCTCCACCGACAAGAGCTGAGCTCTTAAATTAATAATAATAATAATAGTAATTGGTAAAGTCAATGTCGATTTTTTCTAATCGTCATTTTGACTACAGATTTGAAGTTGTTCTGTGTAGAAGGAGGAGTTCATCCTTCTTAGAAGCGGTTCTAGCATAAACTTATCCAAAGATCTTACGTCATGATTACAGACTGACGTACCCACAATTTGTAGACGAAAATTGCATACTCCCCGAGTTCAAACTTTCGCCAAAAGTTCGTCTAAGCGTATGGCTTTTGTATACAGAAGCGGTCGTTGGACAACTCTTTTATCCGTGGCCGGAATGCCAACAACTTTGTAATACGCTTGCGTAACAGAGACGAACGTAGCTCAGGTACAAAGATTACATAAATATACATACAAAGGTATAATGTCGATCTCCCACTGGGGTAATTGGAGATTTATTAACGTAACTATAATTGTAGAGGCTCGCGGGTACCTAGATGGGGCACTCCCTCAACCTTCGTGTAAGGATCCTAGCTACGTGGGCCTTTGGCCCCATCTGGGTCCCTCTGGCCGGGGGTCTATGGAATTTTGCCCGTTTAAGCACCCAATTGTAACGCCACTGCAGATCGTTTAGATCGCTTAATCAAGGATGGAATTTGTACCTCTGTGTTTAGAATGTTCTTAATCTGTTTTTTTTTTGACAAGGAGGTCGGTCCCTTTCGTTTTTCCTTACATATCTTTTCATGCTTCTTAACATGTGCAGCGATATAACGTACCTTTCTCAAATCCTTGTTACTGTACCTTTTTCCTAGATACTAAGATTGACATATGCATGTATGTATTTGTAAATATTTTGGTAACTCGTAGACATAACTGCAGCTATAATTGGTAAGTGTTACAGTACTAAGACGTAGGACGTAGTTGAATCGAATGATGTTAATGCACACGTTGTGCTCGTAAACGGCCTAAACGGGTGCTGTTTATTTGAACTGCGACCGGCCATACTGTGCTCAAACAATCTTATAGAGGTTATGAAAGAGAGCTGACCCTCTAATTGTTACACAGCGCAGCATCTCCTCTCAATTTACATGGTTTCTGTATTAAATAATTTATCCTAGTCTATTGAATTTAACTTTGATACCTATTGGTAAATCGAAATTACATGAAGATACAAATGAAGAAAATATTGTAATAATTATAATCTGAAGTATTTTACTGGCTTTAATTGAGATTACAAGGGAACAAATTTTGGAATTAAATTTATTTTAAATGGTGGCCCAGTTCGTCAATTTAGCCCAAACGATTGTCCTATATATCTAGCTTGTGAAGTTTTTTAGAATCTCATCTATTAGAAAATTATCTAACTGAATTTAAAGTTTAAAACTACTACATCAGTATTATTACTGTTTATTATGTATGTATACTTCTGACTCTTAATTTAATTTAGACTTGGTGATTTAATTTTTTATTTTAATGCTGCGATGTACTTTCACAAAATTTGTCATTCACAAATTTAATTACGAATGCAATAATTTAAATCACATTCGCGCGATTTACATAATCTGTTGAATTTCATTTCACGGACAGTATTATTTCAATTAATATTTAACGTTCAACTGACTTGTGGTTATTGGCTATTAACGTTTAATGCGATAACGGGAGATTTATATCGTTAAACGAAGCTTAACTTTGTAAATATGGACGGAATCGATGATACGATAAACTTAATGTGTATTGTATTTATAATCTTTATTATTATGTTAATTATGTCTTACTAGCTTTTACCCGCGACTTCGTCTGCCTAAAATTTGTAATTTAACGCGATTGATTTTATGCTCATTTATTTCATCCCTCCTATTTCAAGAAATTATCGATTCCGTGTACAATTTTCCACCCACCTTTTTGCCCTTAGCTACAAAAGCTGTGGCCTTCACCGAAACTCAAACTATGTGTTTATTAAATTTCATCTACATCGGTTCAGCGGTTAAAGCGTGAAGAGGTAGCAGACAGACGGACAAGTGGCAATTATTATATTAGTATGGATTGATATGGACGTGGCGAATGCGGTTGTCGAGCTTCCAAAACTAGATTTCCATTATATTTTCCTGTATACTGGGCTTTTCTAGGGCTTTCTCAGTAGTAACCGAAACTTTGAAGTTATGTTTGGCACCGATATGTTGTAGGTGTACCTACGTCAGAAGGTATACTTCCGACTATGCCATTGAGGAAAAGTATGAAGGTATACATCAGACACCTATATACAGCGTTAAGCGTAAAGTTCAAATAAGTTTCGTGCTATGGTATAAAATATATAAGCTAAAATCATTTAGTATCAAATTTCTTGAGACGTCAACTTAACAAAATGCGGATAGCACATTTCCTCGGTTACGTAATGCGAGAGAAAAGAAAGGAAGGGAAATATTGCATCAAAGAGAATTTGAAATATTGCCAACTACATGCGTCACCGCCGAATTGATTTTGCTGCCTTTTGTGATCTTTGAAAGATGGTCTGCAGTTACACAATTTATTTCTAGACAAACTGAAGTACGATCAGTCTAGCTTGTATCACTGTGCTTCGGAATCATTCCAAATTCAAATTGCAACATATCTGCAGGCCAATGTGAGCCTACAGCGAGATACACGGTACATTCGACCGTATTGCCTTCGCACAATGCAGACTCCCGTATAGAGCGTTTCAGATTTTGCCAAAGCGTTTTATTCAAAAGCTTATAGCGTCGACCGAAACATGGGAGAGTTAGCATGAATGATTTTACCCGGATACGTGACGCGGCACATGGCTGTAAATCATTTTTATTGCTAACAGAGTTAACACGGTCCATTTCAAACAGTCTAATATTTCGCAACTGCGAATGGATTGCGACAGAGTCATAATCAAAAATCGAATATGTTTTTTGCGCTAATGTAAAAACTGGTGTGATGCGAAGATCAAGAAGGCATAAAGAGTGTTCTAATGTGAATATGAAATGAGACGCTTTAGGTGCAAGGAGGCGTAAAGACATGTCGCCTCGAGTATTACCCGCGGGGAATGTAGGGCGCTTTGAACGTGTGATTTTGAACAAAAAACTTAAGCGTTTTAGTACGTTTCTAAGTAGTAATATTACTGCTACCTGTTGCTCGGTTCAGCGGGTTTTAAACTATAAATGCATGCGAGTAGAAACGTGCCTTTATGCAGATATATTTTCTTTGCTTTCTTGTGTTGTCCTCGGTGCGCAGTTAAGCGCAAACTTGATGTAAAAAATTTAAAAACTTTATAAAGAACATTTTGTTTCGTGATATCTTGTTGACTTTACATTGCTAGTATAGTTTCTCGTTATTATATGTCTTTAATGCTTTAGTGACGAGCTGATAGAAGAGAAACATTATGAATGTACTTCATGACAATGTGGGTATCTAGTTTTAAACTTCGTTTCAATAGCTATAAAGTTGAAATAGTTCGATGAGAATAATTACACGGTTGGGGCAGAGGCTTAGTAATCTGTTTTTACATCATTGCTCACAAGATCGACACATAATTAATATTTATAGGGCATACAGATATTGGTATAGGTAGATTTGACCATAAGTATTGGTTAAAACATCCACAAAACTGAAAAGAAAATATATTCCATGTTACAAGATACTGGTTATGGTAAAAATGGTTTCCAAGAAACTTAAAATGTATTGTGGTTACTGTGTACTAATAACGAAACACGAGCTTTTGATTTAGTTACTGTTTATCCCTTAAGTATGTTTTTAATGCGAAAACTTTATTCATGAAAGTGAAACAAACTTTACGGATTCGTTTGCATTCATTATGTGAATAATATTTTCGTAGTAGGTGCCTATTTGTTTTTTATCTATCTAGTTATCGAGCTCAACAAAGAGGCTTGAGTTTCGCGTATTAGATGTAAGCAACACTAAATGGGTGTACTTCTTATATTATGTATACATTTACATATATAGTTTCTACATACATACATACGTAGGTATGTATGTATGTAGAAACTCAGCTTCAAATATCCATGGTTGTCACACAAATATATACGTTATTATTACATACATTAGGTGCTTCAAACAGCATATAGATATCCAAAAAATAGAAGTGGACGAGTTAATTTAAAACAAATTACAATAACTCTGTAAAAAAATTTAATGAACTTTCATCAGAAATATGGAAACAGTATTAAAAACGGTCGTATAATGAAAAGCAATGCATAATTATTGGCCAAAGCGTTTTTTTTATCTGTCGAATTTAATTAACAGCTTGTATTATTCCATAAAAATGAAATACAACCTTTTTTTTAAAAAAAAACAGTAGACGCAACTACTACTTGTTCAATTGGAGAAGAATTAATAGGACAACATAATAATATATTTAATTATTCTCTCATCACCAAATAACAATACAGAGAAAATACGTATTGGGTATAGAGACTTGTGTCTGATGTATGTAAAACCTTTGTGTAGGTAACCTTACCAAAAATAAAGACAACTACTACAATTACAATTGAATGAAAGGAAAAACCGAAATTAAAGATCTAAATAGATTATTTACTAAAGAAAACATATTGTGTAAGTATGTTAAGACTGTATTAAAGTCTACGGCACTCATAGAAAACAAAAATATGCTATCAAGTCATTTTGAACATGTGAATAATTTATGGTACGATAATAAGCTTCGAACATTAAAGTTTCTTTATTACGAGTCTTGATGTTTTACAATCAGTAGACGGGATAATAGGCCGTTTAAATAAAACTGTAGCGCACACGACTGTTAATTGGCGTGTAAAATTAAATTAAATCTGGCATTTGGCTAAGAGGAAACAATCAGAGCTGAAGTTAAGGTTGTCATTATGTTAAAATTGACTGTATGTGGCCGAGTTAAACGAACGTTTAACTTAACTATAACTGTGTGATTTGATTTTGTCAAACTAGTGAAATTTACAAATTGTTAACTCAATGTTGTTTGTCAATTACAGTTTTCAGTATAAAAAAGAAGAGAAAGCTAACGTGGAAAAGAAGTAGGTATCATGGAAAATGTCACAAACTGAACAGAAAAAATATAAAACAATATTGTGTGGACCAAACAATTACTGTAATAACAAGAAAAGTTGTTACCTTTTCAAAGTCCAAACATCTTATTTAATTAGCACTTACCTTGATATAAATCACACACTAATAATTATGTGGGTAACGTAAAAATATAATAACGACTATTTTCTTTTAAAAAAGTGTTTGAAATTAAAATAAATAGTTGTTGGGTACTACAATTAAGTCCATCTCTTTTCACATTCGCGCAGGCAGCCCTATTGCCGTGGAGAGCGCATTTAGTACTGCGCTGCCCACTCCGGGAATTATGCTAATGATGAATTTAAATGTATATTTTAAGGCTACAATTCCGTGAGGTAAATATTATGACGCGAGCTTTTAAGGTTTGTGTATCTCGAAAGCAAATATTTTATTTATTTGTTCAATGTTTTGTTAGCGTGGAAAGATTTAGAGGGATATTTTTGTGAATAATTACAATATACCGTGGAATATTATGGATTATGAAGGTTTGAATAAAATAAGTATTTACCTAATCCCATTTATTCAAAAAGCATAGGTCAAACCATAGTTTTATTTTATTTTAGTGGGAACTACGTATAGTTCCCACGAAAATGTTTGTCAATTATGAGAATATGGAAATGATTTATAATAGCATGTGTAGGCTGATAGAGTTTGGTTACCACAGATACATTATGCAGAATTATGGTTTTATGTATCAAGTGATTATGATTTGCAAGTCTGTATAATGTTTTAACAGAAGTGCTTGTATAGATCACATCACATCGGTTGTTGTTTACTGATGATGAATCACTGAGATCTTTTTTAGACACTGGCGGTTAAAATGGGCTTTTGGAAGCAGATTTTTAACAATGAAAACTGCATGTTTTGAACTTTCGATTGCGGTTCAATTTGACATCGATAAAATTCTACGAATGAACTATAATGCCAAACTATATAGGTAACTTTAAATTAACTACATATCTGTCAATACCACATGTAACATGCACACATAAAATAATATAATCATAGGAAAATATGAATACTTACTCATAGAATATAACATTGTATGATCTGACATTTGTTGATAGTTTTATGGTTGGGCGGTGGTTACTATGGGGCATTCCATTACGTTATTTAGCACTGTCTCGTAAATCTTATTTGTTAGTCGAAGCGGCTTGTCGTAAAACTGGGTAACTGTGAGAAAGCATACGATGTTGGTGATTATCTGCTTGTATTGTGTGTAAGTATTGCTCACGTTTTGTTCGGGACACGTAGAGCTGGAGTTGTATATGTAGTGTACACGCGCAGTAGGGTTCAAAATTAAAAAACAACAACACAACAATTAGTATCAAAATAGCAATGCAGTTTTATCATAAAATCCTCATAAGATTATTCGAAACCATTACTACACCCCGGCCACTTATAAACTTTCAGAATCCTCTACTTACTACAATAAATAAAGGAGCATAACAGTTTTGTACACGCCAATGTGTGTATGAAAAAGTCAATAGGTATCCTAAATTGTTTGTGTGTGTGTGTATGTGTGTGGGAGTGACAGTTGTGGAGTACCTATTTAATAGATTTCTATAGTCTTTATTGGTATAGAAATAAACTACTTTTCTATCGGATTTTACCGGTATATTAATATTGCTTTTATCTCGACGCGACGTTTCGGATCATTTGCACCATTCATGAGGGTCGAGGACACAAACGTAGTTTTATATCAATGTTTAACATTCGTATACGTGTCAAGGAATCAGTATTTATAGATTTATTTTAAATAACTGGAACTGAATACTGATAAAATCATAAAATATTTTATGTACATGTTACTACTTATATTGACTATCTCAAAAATCAGCGTTCTGCTGCAGCGAATGGCTTTGAGGTAACCGTTAATGGTAGGTGGCAAGAGTGGCCATACTGTACGCAGTGCTATTATTTATTCTGTGCCATTATGCTGCAAGCTCTACCATTTTGAACGTTACAGTCGGGTGCACGGTTTTGCCTTAGTAAATTTCATAGTATGCAACCCTTAACTAGAATTTTGTATGCATGTATTAAAATGAAATTAACACTGGTTTGCACTAATGAGACTGTGCTCAAAGTGGTTAGCAGCAATTTGGTCGTGCTGCAAATTAAAATGCAATATACAGAAAATAATATAAATGTTTCTTCCATGTAAGTGTGCAATGTAACTGTCTTTATTCATAAATTATATTGCTTTAATTAAAAAAAGGAAATTAGATACAATTATCAATTGTGAGTATTATTTGACTGGGATCTAGACAAGTAAATAAGACTTCTATATTTACACGATGTCAACAGAACGACTTACCTATCTCAAACAAATTTCGTATAATTTATGTCATCACATGTTAATTTGAGCTTTACACGGTAAACTGAACCCAATTAAAAATTCCTCTGAACGTTCTGAAAGTTGTTTTCTCAATTTTTCTGTCTCATTATAATTAACGGTTTTCTCTTGAGGCGGCGACATACCGCACGAGCACTCAAGCGGTGTTGTGGAAACGTTCGCGTTTCCCCGATAATCTACCCTTTTACGCTCACAAATATTAAATTACATCCAGTTCTCGCCAAAATATCTACCAAAGAGTTCTATCATGAAGTCCTAAGGTACATAATCGAATGGGGCAGGTGCTCATTAACCCGCAAATGTGCCTGTGTAGGCGCGCATTTCACCCGGCTGAATGGTCTGAAGGCAGGTTCATTAGTGCTCACAGGACCATGCATTCGTTTTGTTAGTAGGAAGCAAATGGAATAAAAAATTGTAGGTACCTACCGCAGGTAGATACGCGGCCCGGAAAATTTTCAAGGGATATGAAACGGAAAATCCATCCTTGCTCTTTTTAGAGCTTGTGGCGGAATGAGGACACAGATACGGTTAAATGACATACCTCGGCACTTTTATTGTGTATTATTCTTCGGCGTCCTTTGATTTGATGTTAATCAATCCGAGATTTTCTTGCTAAGCCGTGGATTCTGTGAGATGTAAAGTTTTAATTTGGGTTTAGGGTCGATGTTATACGGAACCTCCTCACATTTCTAAAATATATATATATATTTTATATATAAATATATATATTTTCAACGTCTATGAAAATATACGAGTACCTACAATGAACTTGGTTTCTACTGATGTACACTTCTTAATGTAAGTACAAGTATTGAAAGTACACTTACAGATAGTTAATCAGCAAGATATAAAAAGTGCATCCTATTATTATGATATTAGGGACTTGATTGCCTTCCTAGACAACTTTTCCCAGCGTGAACCATTTTCCACGAGCGCTGCAGGTTAAAAACTGTTACCCATGATAAAAATAGAGTATCATCAAGTTATCTCTCTTGGGAGATAAGCAGGGACGCTAAATTGAGTTGTCTCGGGGAAATGGTAGACGCATTAAAGTGCCGCTGTAGTTTATACTTGAACTTCGTCACTGAGTAAGGCATTACAGTTTTTCATTATTCTAGTTTTTATAAAAATAATATTCATTGAGTAACTTGTCCGAGAGAAGGAATCTTGGGAATTAATCTGAAAATTTAATCAACCACAAATTTCCACTTTACAGTAAATAATCTAAAAATAATTCTGGCTAAATCGTTAAGCTTATCGCATAAATTCTATCAACCAAGTTTAACTGATAAACTCATTGTTGTATAAAGCCCTGATCGCCATCAATATTCAATGTAAAGCTATTACCAATTAAAGTTGTGATCAGATACCAATGCATTGTAATATCGATGTATAGGCGGCTAGTTGCCGGCGCCGCATAATATTGACAAAGTTTAATTGACCAGCTGTGAGGGCTACACCGCCGCCGCGCCGCAAACCAACTTCAACTAAACCACGGAGTTAGATCGTGTGACATGTTGCGGTATAAAACACGAAACAATGCAGCTTCATCAGCTACCAACAACCACAAGTTCAAATACAAAGAACTAATGGCGCGCTTACATACCTGACCTGATGCGTTGATTTAATAAAACCAACCTAATAAGTTGTTATCGGTGATGGTTTAATTTGGCTAAAATGTTTAAACAATATTCTATGTAAATGTAGATATTTTTAAATCACAAGTAAATTTTGATTTTAGGTTCTTACATTTCCAAGATTTGAGTAACTAACATTCTAAAATGTGCGAAAGTTTCTTACAATACCTACATTAAAAGTAGGTATCATATCTTATCGAGACAAAATGTAACTTCTTTTGACAACATTATCGATCCCTAGAAACTTGATTGAGTATCAAAGAGAAATAATATTCTATTTCAGAATGAAATGCGGAATGTAGATCCCGCGGGATTTAAATACGTATTGTATCGGAATAAATATTCTTTTTCAAATGCAAGTTTCGCCGTGAAAAGTTCATCATGATCACGACCGAACGTGACTGTGTTACAAATTAGCATTCACGTTAACAGAATGACTCATCTACGTTTCTAGTTAGGAAGTTCACTAATTCTACTCGTAATAAGTTAATTTGCTAAATGCCAGATATCAAAACTTCCAGCTCTAGATTAAGTCGTTATGTAGAGTACATCCAATTACCTCTGAATTGAATCCGTAGGTATACTTACGACTGGTAAGACTAGTCGGTGGTAGTAGTAGATTTTTGTCTATTTTCAATTCGAACCGTGGGGTGGTTTATTCTCCCGTTGGTAATAAAAAGTGTGATATGTAAAAGCCAGCTTGCTTTCTAATATTCATTCAAAAGACGCGGTCTCATCTCACAAGTCTCGATACTAGGGGTAGTGCTTTTATTTGAAAAGAACAAAAAGAGAATTGCGTGCAAAGTCGCGGGAGACAAACACTGAATAGTATATTGACTAGTAGCGGGCTGTTTGGAGACACAATATCTACGTATTACGTAGATATAGAAAGACATCGTTTATACAAAAGTGCCATTGTTGCTGAAGATAAAGCAAAGCTTTACTTTTGCTAAAGAACATTTTTGTTGAACTCTGTAAGATTGTTGCGATTCTTGCAATGTCTATCTGATGCTCTGTAGCTGCAACAATTGTTCACGCAGAAATTAGTTATGACACCATCTATAATTCCATGTTTATGTAGCTACATAGTAGGTAGTTCTAGAAATCTTTTCCTAGATGGTAATTGACTACATGCCTAAGTGCATAAATACTAACAACCGCAGTAATCATTATAAATATTTCAGCCTGAAGAGCGGGACTGAATATTGTTTTTTTTTGCTTGAAGTAAATTATTGTCTGGTAAATGTCAAGTAAAAATGGAACATAGCTTAAGCATGTAATGAACTTTACTTTAGAAGCGATAGTTTTATATAAGCTTGATCCCTCCTGATTCAAATAATTATGACAAAGTAAAATAAAAAAGACTAATGTAAACTGTAACAAATATTGTTTTACAAATCTGAATAATAAGGGTAAATGTAAACAACATTGTAGTGTACTGCCAAGTCGGGTGTGGCATTGCGGAATGAGCGAGTTTTAGCGCATCGTGGAAGAGACGCATTACTTTTGATAAAAAGAAGAAGTACCGTCTGCTCTGCAAACTTTATGTTGACAGAGCGAAGGCAACACTAAGTACATAGGAAGTGTTAATTGTTACTTGCTCTCCGAGCGCTACAACTGTTACAAACAGTATAACTTGGCGGGTGTGTGCGGTTCCTAATTGCATCGCACGCCTAGATATCGTTGAAATTTTTCAAGTACAAAATTTGCAATCTTTCAAAAGTTGCAATCGTGTTTTGTTTGTTGTGAACGTGTTGCCAATTTTGAAAGCGGGTGGCATGATAATAATTTCAGCTTATACATGCATACAGTAATAGTCATTTATATAAATAGCCATGTTAATTAAATTATTCAATTAAATTCACTCAATACAAAGATATATATACCTATCACTAATTTAATAAAATGTATGTTAGTATTGTTTGTAGTTTTAGTCGTCCAGTATTATTATTTCATCGTATGCGAGTTATTTATCGAAAATGAAGTAAGTGTTGGGGCTGCTGTATTCTATAAATAATCTGATTTATAGTGGTCCTGTTGCCATTCAAAACAAACTACTGTTTTAAGTTATAAAAGCCCAATACTGGGCTATTCTGATCATGGTATCAATGAATCTAAAACGCAGCTCAGCTATTCAATGAAAAAAAAGTGTACAATAGGTACAAGGCTATAAAATGTTATTTGGTACGAGTATTGAATACGGAGAGAGCAAAGTATTCAAAATCACGACACGTAAATAATTTCACAAACCATACGAAACCCACAACTTTACATCTTACTACAGCGAGGAAAATTTTCATGCAAGAAAAGCAGTTCAAATATAACTAATTAATCAGCGTTTAATTATTCACAGCATGAAGCGCTAAATAAAACATTATAATGTAGTAGGTACCTACACCAAAAAGTAAAATTACTGCAGTCGGTAAACTACTAGTGTTGATAATATTATATGGGGTTAAAGATTTTTTTTTTATTTCTCATAAGAACATGGTTCACTTACAATGATTATGATTATATTATATGATTATAAGTTGGTTATATTGTAGATACGTGATACTATATTGTAAATTATTCGGCAAAAAATTGTGGCTTTAAGCATCGGGTTGATACTCCAAGACAAGATGTATTGATTTTCTTTTTTTATATTACCCTAGGAGGCCTATATCCAGCAGTGGACGTCTAACGGTCGATATGATGATGATATCAGTTAATTTTTAAAGGCAAGCGGATTAAAGCAGCGTGTTTTCTAAAATATTGTTCATTATTTGAACATAACCTCATTTTAATTTAGTATTTCTTTCTGAATAATCATTTATAGGTACTTAATAAAAATAAATATAAGCATATCATTCACCATAGGAAGTTATCTCGAAAAATGACACACAAAAAAGGTGCATCTGAACTAAATTTTAAATAATGTGAAAGCAGTTCACGTTCTTTCAGATCCAATGCGAGCATGCATGTTAATTGTTTTCATTATGCATGAGACTAACTCTCCAGCTACTTGTATAATGGAAACGCGGCTTGTTCTATGCTCGCTAAACATCAAACATACTTGTAACTTGTACCATTCGCCCGTAGAAGGGGTACAACTTTTGTTTTCCATTCCAAAAGTTGTTAATTGGAAATGTTCACAATTCCCGTTTTATATATTGATTTTACACACGCCAATAATTTGCGCGAATCGCTCTATCAGGCATGCGAACAATATAGCTTTCTGTTTCGTGAACATTTAGAATGGCAGTTACCAGTTTCGGATTATTGGAGCGGCATTTCATTTCATTTCGATTCATGTACGCACGATGTTAATTAATATGTAATATTACCGGCCTACAAAATTAATTTACACTTTTAATAAATTCAAGTAACAACTTAATTCAATTATCACCAAATAACCTACCATTCACCCAGAATTAATTACAAGAAAAAAATCAACTAAGTATAATTAAAAGGCATCAAAACATCGTCTCCGCGACCCTGTCGGAGGAGTATACCCAGAAGATTAGCAGCATTGCCAATTATTGTGTGAATAAAGATAATCTGTAATAGGAAGAATTATTATTATCTTAAGTAATCGTCTCTTTAGAGAGCAAACTTGGCTGCAATTCCCATAACCCAAGAGGTTTCACAAACTGCTCAATAATAAAACTTTTAAATAAAATTGCAGCTTCTCAAACAATTTGCCTAACAAACTAAAATAAAATAAATCAACGTCAAGAAAATATATAGAATAAAAACAGTTTAACTTGCAGCTCACTTTGTTACTGAAAGATTTTATCAATAGCATATTATTTTGCCGATACATTGCAACGTCAAAGACCAGAGCAGAGTGCAGACTGTCTGAATGATTGATAGCACTAGTGATTGATAGATATATGTGGCAACGGCTTGCTGACACAACAACTGTCAGGCCAGATATGATACATGTGGTCGCATAATACTGCTCGCTGTACATTCAAGACATGTTAAACTGGAGCTTGATTAGATTCTAGATTATTCTGTGTAGCGAGACAGTAGATTCTGTGTAGAATACATTGTTATTAATTTATTAGACTTTATTATCGGACAAATAATTGCCCCTACCCGGATTCGAACCCAGGACCCTTACTACAGAAAGCAGTTATTAATAACATGGCGCGGGCGCTAATCAGGTTGTTGAAAAATAGTCGACCCATCCACAGATCGGCCTCAACAGGTGCAACTTAACCTTACACATAGTTACAAGAGCGCGGTTAATACATAACCACGAACCGTTTATAGTGTCAAATTGATATTGGTAAACCTAATTGATTAGTTCGCACTAATTTAGCCTGACCTTTAAACATGAAATTTCTCTTTGAACAGAATATTGGTTCTACATAGATCTAAGAATAGAGCGCCCTTCCATCGGCGTGTCCTCAGAGACAACTAAAGGATTATATCCGGGACATTGCTAACAGAATAGGAGGAGGTCTAGATCTCTACTTATATATATATACACCTATATATACACCAGTGGATTCTCTTAATCCATTTAACTTAATAAATCCACCTCATCAAAATCTTTATCTGTTTATTACACTTAAGTGATTACTAAACATTGTAATAGAACTACTAAGATTTACAATCAGAGATAAAATGCAGAAAGAGATAAAAACATCAAATCATTCAATCATTCATACTTTTTATGGATTATATCGTCGTTTTAGAATAAGTATTATTTAGTCTGCCGTAAAGAACTCTCAACATTCGTAAAAAATAGTCATAATTTCATCATTGTTAGCGATAGCTAAAGCTTTTAAAATATATCTATAGAGAATAAGTTCAATTTTATTTATGGTTATAAGGGGGCAAACGAGCAGGCGGCTCACCTGATGTCACCTGTCACCTGACCGTCGCCCACGGACATTTGCAACACCAGAGGCTCGCTAATGCGTTGCCTAACCCCATAGTCACCGTTCAGGTTTCTTAAAATAGGGAGTTACTGAACTGACAGCAAACGGAATTCCAATACTGTCAGAATAGTCACTCCCCCAATGAGCTCTGGTAACCTTACTCACTTGCAGAAAGAAACCTACTGTTGATTTACTGCAGTTTTCTGTAAGGCGGAGGTACTTCCCCAGTCGGGCAGCTCAATTTGAGCGGGAAATCTCGCTATGCCCTACCTCCTAGACTACTATTAAACTAATTAACTACTATTAAATTTATCTGCTTCATTTTACTCTTGAAAATAAACTTTCATAAAGATAAAAGTCAACATTACCTTTTTTAAAGTCAACAACATAAATAACATATAATTATAATAATCATAAATAAGAAAAAACTTACAGATTCTGGCAATCTTGCTTTCCTTACAATTAATTTTAACCACATCATATCCGTTTTCAAAACGTACCTGAAAAAGAACATCAAATTATTAGAACCTCGTGATCATTTACGAAAATTTTAAAAGTTATTGTGACCCGTTTAAATGGTGCATTATTTCAGTTATAAGCAAGCAAAGTAGGTTTAATTTGATAGACAATACTTTTTTCCTTTCTTATAATATATTTTTGTTAGAAAGAGACGTAGGAAGAGTAAATTAGTGTAGAATAGTAATAACAAACAGTGAGTAATATTCGCGTGAGTGTACTGTAATGTCATAGATTATAATTGCAATGATTACTTAAGCTAAGATGGAACAGTCGTAACATGTGGTGTGACACGACGTTAACGACTCTACCTACATCTTAGAGTGCGACCGCAGTATTACGTTTTATTTCAGTCATAAAAACGCATCTTGAGCGGTAACACGGCGATTACGATGAAAAAATAACTTTGTTTTACGACTTTAGGAAATTAGAAATTTGTAATGTTGTGACCTGACGTAATAAAAATGAAATTGGTTGTTTAATACAGCATTTTAAAAGCGACGGCTATGGAAATGGAGTACTTTATTTTTTTTATTAAAACATCTAATTATCTGTATTAAAAAATAAATTTCTTTTTTCGTATAGGTATAAGAGTATCTACCAACAAACGAATGCGATATCTCCAGTCCTCCTTTTGCATAAACAGGTGAATTAAAACCACTTTCAAAGCGGTAGTCAATGTTAATTTTAACTCAATATAAATTATTAGCAACATTATTATCATTCCCAAATGTTTCAAATATTGTACTTAGTTCACGTAACAGCATTTAAAATAAGTATTCTATTTACACATATTTGTCACTCTATGAAATATTTGGTACTGTACGGTTATCATAAACGGTACAGAAATCTGAAAATAATATGCCTCTTAAATATTTTCGGTAACAAGTAAAACAATAGCGCATCATAAGAAGGTAGGGAGGGAACTTTCAAGCTTATAGACTAAGAAAGTTGGGCCGTAGTTACGCGTAGGTACCGGGATGGCTCGCACTAATTAAACTTCCAAACCTCTATCTATCCTGTGTCATTAAATGAGCGGTGGCCAGTTTGTTAACTCGGCTTCCAAGAGTGACTACCACAAATTGCCTCACTTTGCTTTGTCTGCGAAATTGGTAATTAGATTTCTTTTAAAAATCACTAAAGTGCAGAAAAGTGATAGTCCAACAACTTAGGCTAGAAATGTCTCGATATGTCGCATTTAATCAATTAATTTAATGGCATATTAGCCTTCAACCCGTTAACAAATAATATTAGCATACTACAGCTAGAATATTCAGCAATGATAGGACCTATACGAAAATAAATAAATAAACCCTACCCTTACGAGACAAGTGTTTAGAGACTTAAGAGTACTCAGTCAGACGCTATCGCATAATGACGGCAAACAAAACAAAACCATGGTACCTATTCTATTAAATCTGAAGATAAACGGTAGTAAATCTGTCCCAAATTCTTCGTTTCCTAACATGCAAATTCAACGTAATATTAAACATTACGAATGTGAAGATGATTAATAACATTTAATGTAGTAATGGAAATGCTAATTTCGCGCGTTCCAGAGCAATAACTCGAGGAGGTTTTCCACAGCAACTAAATTAACACCCTTTGTGAAGCCGAGTCGCGTGCTCGCCCTGATTTGGTAACTGGTGGCCGGAAATGGCGTTTGTTCAAGAAGCCAGGGTCGCAACCGTGCGACTCCGTAGGACCTTGCCTCACTATTTAAGTATCAACCCTATATTTTTCACTATTTAGACGCACCGAGGCTATAATTTGTTTTCTTTTATTTAAGTCCTTTTGTTCGTTCTTTTTGGCCTGTAGGGAAATTAAGTAGTGGCTACATTAATTACACTGCCACTCGCACTGGAAAGAATATATTTATATTAGCTAAAATTATTTACTTACATATTTACTTATTTACCCGACTGCGTCAGAAGGAGGGTTATTAAACAATGTTTATGCATATTACGTAAAAGGTAGGAACGTAAAATTGTTTAAATATTTTGCTAGAAACGTTTTTCGCTATTTAAGATGTCAACTTTAATACTAATATTTAGACTCGCGAAACAAATAGATTGAATAAAGATATCCTTTGGTAAGTTTTATTTTAATTTACATTTCCTACATTATAGCTGGCGTTCTAACACTCTTGTCTGTCTCAGTTAAAACAGCACCTGCTGAACTTGAAGTCCCATTCCGGATGGTTTTTCTTTTCCGAATTATTCTCAATAACACAACGTTGTTTTAGTTTGCCCCTTGTACTAGAAGGAACCTGAAAGCATATTCAGCGGGTTTTTTACAATACGCAGTGAGCGTATTATATTTAAAACCAAATTTATTTTAATATATTTTAAACCAAAGACATACTGTGTTCTTCACCAGAGTGAAATCTGTCTCATTGTCATTGAAATTTGATTAGTCTGTTCAACAGTTTAAGTTTGAGAAACAGAGTTGCTTTTATACCCAAATATGGATTGATTGATCCTTAGCCTTGAAAAAATATTTAATGAAACTATAGGTATAACAAAATTTAAAATTACAAATTGTAATTCTTTAGCTGGTATCTGTGGCACATTAGCATTATTAACGGCTTATTTGTCCAAAAGCTTGCGTGTCGGGGTTGCCCTTTGAAGTTTATTCACAATGGCAACACTGATAGGACTCGGAACTGAATTAGAATTGCTAAACATCAGAATGTGCGACCTCCCATGATCCTTCCAATTGGTTTATGGAAGCCGTTGCACGCTACACAACTGCTACCTACTTTTAAAAATACTATTTTCTAACTCGCGCACAAAGTCCGAGATTTACGAGAACAGGATGCCTCGATAAGACTTTATGTTTCTCAGTTTAAGTTTTACATAAAAAGGAGATAGTGTTTTTTACTTTGTGTGTTTGAAACATGCAAATTGTTAATAAGTAAGTTTGTTGCAATCTTTAAGGGAAACCAATAACGTATAGGTAACGTTCGTTATACAAGAAAAATACTGAAATATAATCTAAGTTTTTGTTGTGATAAACCATTGATAAAATTAAATGATAACGAAAACTCTTAATGATGAATTATTTATTATTAGACATTTACAAAAATATACTCTTTATCTGTTCTTTAAATAACTAAAACGTTTACCTCTTTTTTCCGTTGTCTTTATTCAAGTAAACAAACAGTTTATCACTCTGCTCGCAATGTCATTATGATATCATCATTTTCTGTGAACAGCGGCAACAGAATGGAAAGTTGATATTCATAATAATAATCTTAAATCGATTTTTGGATTTCGTATCAATAAAACCAAAATACTAGTGACATTTTTGAGTAGCCAATGTTTTTTTGCGTAAGTGGCAAAAAATAATGGCTATTATTATTATCAATCAAAATTAAAAATGAAACAAGCCTAAGAAACAATTCAATTTCTTCCATTCAAATCACAGGACCAGCAAAATTAATTTGTGAAGTAATTTCAAAGTAAAATATAGATAAACAATTTCCAATATCGCCAGTCTGTTACAGGGTGTCAGGGCGAGGGCTCGGCCCGTGGGCGGTCCGGCCCATGTAATCGCGCCACCATCGATCAACGGGGACATTCAATGATGAATAGCGAGCGCCGTGGAAATCTTGATAACTCCCAGCCGCAGAGCGGTGGGAAACGGAGTGACAGGGTTAAGGCACCTAATTGATTCGAGGGACACTCTGGTTGCGGGCGCTACGCATGAATTAGTTAGCGTACTTTGTGGACATTTTGTTTATCTATAAGGTTTAAACGGGCAACCGTCAACCCGATAACCATAGATTGTATCTAAACTGAACAACAGATTCCTAAACTACGCTTTATCATTTTATTATAATATATGTACATACGTCTACGAAAAAACACGCTCTGACACGTTAAAGTTGAAATGTTTGTGGTTATATTATGGTTGTGTTTAGGTTTACAAAACCCCATAGAGCGTATGGAAAGAAAATAGGAGTTTAACTTTTTATATCACAAAGTGTCAAGCCTATAGTTTATCGTTTCCTTACACCTATATCATTAGGAGCGAGTTATGATAGCCGAGTGGTTTGACAAGTCGACTTTGAAGTGAGTTGAGAGAACTGGGTTCGATCCCAAAGAATGCACCACTGACATTTCAAAGATACATTATTTATCACATGCTTAAACTGTGAAGGAAGAGAAGAAAGTCAAAATGCCTGAGAAATTCTCTCGTAGGCATGTGAAGCCAACCCGCACTAACGTGGTGGGATATAGACCAATTAATCTCTTTCAAATGAGAGTACACACGTGCCCAGCAATGGGACAATAATTGGGTTGATGTTGATAACTATATCATACACATACCTATACACACACAAATATCTTGTACTACACAACCAGCTATTCAACGTTAATTCCCTACCGTATAGAAGGGTCAGGTGACCGAACGTTACTGGGCAGATATTTCTCCGAAACATGCGGTACCTATTAGCTAGTTTGATAAGCTTAGCCTCCTTCACTTACTCGTCCAAGCCTCAACTCGATAGCCTTATTCTATTAGCTGAATAGCCGGTCATTGTAGGTCAAGCTATTGGTGAAGGTTAGATGCACAGATATAGCTAGTCAGTGTAGTTAGCTTATCAGTCTCATAGTCTATATTGAACTGATACTGGTTTTATTTGCACTTAAATTAGGAGTTAGAGGAATGAGTACATTGAGGCTTTTAATTTATCTAATTCGGCTATTTAATTGGCGTAGGTAGTGGTTGGATACGTTGCTATCTGTGCCACAGGTTGCGAGATTGATTTCCACATGGAATAAATTAGTAGCCTGTAAAAATGCAATAGGTACCCTAAAATGAAAAACGGAAAATCGAGTGCGCCACTTGATTATAAACAATTTGTATACCTACATACATCTGTATGCGTCCATTGTTAGTATAATTTCCTAGACAACACACAAACCGAACCTTCTAAGATAGTTTACACTAGCTAAGATTAAGTTTAGTTATCGGCAAGCTAACTACACAGGAGATGAACCGCTTCCGGCTACTTCATGTTCCGGATATTATCCCGATATCGTAAACCTTCGGCGGCTTGCGTGCACGCAGCGCGAACATAGCAAGTCTAACTACCTTATCGAACAGTAATTAACACTACTAAAGCGAACCCCTTTATCACTCGGTAATCTATTAGGTACGTACGTACCACATTTTCGCGTGTTGGCTTTCATAACTTACTTTGTTACATAATCGGAAATAGAACCTTGCGTATTCTAGAACATATTACAAGTAGTATAAAACTATTTAGCTTTCATTAAAGTCGGAAGTTTATATAGCGGCTTTATGACTGAAGTTAAGTAAAAACTTTGTCAACACGACATCGCATGACCACTTCCTTATTTTGAATAATAAAATGTGTTATAAACACCGAAAGAGAGGCGAAAACGTCACGCGTTCGGCTTCGGCATCCGATTTGCGTGCGAATTTCGGCGATCACGACTTAGTTCGCTCCCGAATAAGCGAATAATTTCCCAATGAAATTAAGAAGGCATTGAGCGAGCTATCTCATTTCCTAAATGCATTCTGTTATGTAAATACCGGGTTACTGGTGGGAGCGTGACTTATTGTGGCGCCAGCCCCGGCCTATATCTACGCCTCTGCCAGACCCGTTGCGAACATTTCCTGCTGTTTTTATGTCTGTCTGTATATTGCGGATATTCTTCCCTGATATAAAATATTTTATGTACGTGTATAATAAGTACTTACTTATAGTGACATAACAGACTGTCTTTGAAAGTAAATCATGAGTTCAAGCTGAAGTTTGTACAATGAAATGCAGTAATCTGGTACCAGGTTTGAAACTCCATACAACGGACCAAAACTTCAAGTAAGATTGTGTGGTATGTTAACCGAATGTCAGATCAGCATTGAACCAAATTAACTACTAACTGGCATCCCGAATGCAAGGCGACGAAAGTAACGTCCATGTTGTCAATGGCGATGCGGGATGAACTAGATGTATTCCAATCAGATTGGTGTACAGTTTCGACCAACCGACAAACATGGAAAAGGCGGGGAGGCCTTTACTCAGTTTAATGTAAGAGGTTATTTATATACCAGGAAAAGTTTAACTCGTAGATTCTTCATAGATCTTTTACAAGCTGACTTAGCTAGTCCTATCTACATATATGGACCTTATTAAATTCTCTGATATTTAGATATGAGAAAGTAAGATAGAACTTATAATTATACATATATTAATGAAATACCAATGTAAACCTCAAGTAATAAATTATTTAAAGATAGATTGCATGCAATCCCAGCTCGGTAAGGTCAGCACAAACACTTAATCAAACTAGGTTTCCACTAACAGTGACGCGTTTGATTAAGTTTCTGTGCAAGTTTCTCTGTTCTCTGATGCATTGCTCTACTATTTCCTGTCCAACATGTTATGTTGAATTTAAACGCACACAAGCAAATTTAAATGAAATATCGCATAGGATTTACAGATTTCCCAATCTTAATGTTTAATGTAGCTATAAAATTTGATATTATATGATGTCGTGAAGCTAATATTACGATCTTGCTTTCTAAAGTTATTTAATATGTTTACTATTCAAGCCATTTAATATGTCATAGTTTACGAAGGAGGTTCAATAGTTTAAATATAGATAAAAGAAATATAATACTTATCAATAATTACTTTTCAAAAATGGAACGTGACCTTAAAGAGATCCCAGAAGATAATTTAATGTCTAATGAGATGTCGTTAGACACTAAATTATCTGGGACCTTTAATGGAAATGTTTGATGATTATTTTCTTTTTCACAAATCATATCTAAACTCTAGTTTAAACATTTAAACTTTCTTTCTAAGTGGCTGGTAAATGTGGTGGATTTCTATAGGATTTTTTAATCACTTTTATTCACTATATCGCCTTTATCTCTTAAGATTTTGCCACATATGTATAGATTGATACCTTCAGGACACCAGATTATTTTTGAAGTCCTACAGGGTGAACCTATTACCATTAACCGGGCGCTCATTTAACATACCACTAAAAAGAATAAAAATCAAACTTAAAAATTAGTATCCAATACTGATCAAGGTCACGACAATGTTTAGAGATAGGTATATACGCGCTCAGGGGAGTCTGGACAGTTTTTTGCTACATTTCTTCTTCTCAACAAAAACTCTAGAAAGCGGTGAAGGGCGGGCGTTTTTAGGGGCTGTCTTTACAGTCGACGTTCAGTTGACAATAAAGTAAGAAGCCAATAAAATTTGATATATTTGATAAACGATATTTTGACTTTGACTTTCACACCAATAATACTCACTACTCCGTAAAGATCTTTCTCCAGTCAACCACAGCTGACGTAAGTAAATTTCTTAAATTAGAAATTGAATATACCCCCAACAAGTATCTTCAAATGACGACAGATTTTTTTAAGCGTAGCTAAGAATACTCCAAATAAAGTCACTTATATACAAATCAATCTGTTCATCCATCTAATTTACCACACGCTATATACGCCAGATACGCTAGTTAAACTTACAACAGCGCAGGATGCAAAGACGATTAACCACAGCCAATGCATTTTTTTCGTTATTAAGATCTAGTTATAACATTCAAATCCAAAAGTGAATACTTTTCACTAACCTCTTTATAATTAAACGTTCGAAATTTGAAAACAAACGTCAAAAACTGACGCGCTATCATAAGTGGCCAATAGTACTTTTACTGTTTTTTTTTTAATTGTTATTTATTTTCTCTAGTGCGGTAATTTATCGATATTGTTTCGAATAGAGTTACGATTTATATTAAGCTGGTATGTGGTCGGGGTTAGAACCCTAACCAATTCCTGCTACAGCAAAGTAACAAGTAATAGTTTGAGGAAACTTGGAATTTTGTCGATAAATTGTTTGGGTATTAGTTTTGTTATGCATCTCTGTACGTGCGACAGAATGGTAAGAGGTATATCTGATATTTATATAGGTTAGCAATTTAATCACCCCTAAACCTTTAAGGAGCCAGTGCAGATTTAATCGCCCATGCAAACGTTATGATGGAATAAATGTCGAAACAGGCCTATTTTTGTTCCGTTTGTACGGGAGTATCTTATCTCACTTAAGGTTATGATATAGGTTTAAAGATTTATGTTTAAAAAGTCCTCTGATCCCCAAATCGCAAATAAATGGTTGATGAGATATCAACCTTAACAGAGATAGATAGATATAATTTTGTACTGCTGACATAGGTACATAGGTATATTCGTTTCGGTATTCTCATGAAAGTGAGAAATTTCCATAAATACCAATTTACTTTGCATTACATTAATTAGGTTTCTATTTTCTACAAGAATAATATGATTAGTATAACAGAGAACATCAATCTACATTACAAGTATACAGTATGTAACGACGCTGTTCGACATAACCATGTTGTAGGAAGTAGAACGAGCCAATACGCAGCCACTCTCGGCCGCCAAGTAACAACTTCACCAACTTTTTCCATCGGCTCCGTTGTGTATTGGCCCGCTATAATTTAAACAAGTTACACAGTAAAACAAATGAATTCAGGGTGGCGTCTCCGTTTATTAAAATTTAGTCGTAATTTCTGAAGTTCGATACGACCGCTGGAGACATTCCTTATTTAAAAGAGGCCGCCTTTCAAACTCAGCTGCTTTACGATTTAGCTTTCTAATACCAGATTTTTACGAGTAAACTTTTCTGATATAATACCCCAAAAGCTGAGACCGTTTGGAAGAAGTGATTAAACATGAAATTTGCATTTGCACAAACAGCCGCTCGTAAATGATAGAGATAGGTATTAAGTACTTTGAAAACAATAAAGTTTTCAACTCAAATAAAATGTAACTGTGTACCTTCGTCACGCGTTTTAATGCGGCTTTGGAATCGAATAAGGTTCCGTTTGCGGGATGTACAGCGGGTGTAATGTTGGAGGAGAACCCCAATAATGACAAGAACGTCCCATATCATAATGTCATGAATATAATATCGTATCCATTCCTCACGCCCCGGAGGACGCGATAACTAAACAGATAGAGTTATGTGCTTTGTAACCGCACTCTGCTATATTGTTTGAGTAATTGGGCAGACTGCTCGCACACATATGACACATGTCGGTATGAACATGGCAAATTGCTACTTCGTGAATAATTCATAACACTACATAGTTTAATTGCGAACCTTTGTGCTGAGTGTAATTTGTGGGGAAATAATTTCGAAGACAAAATCTTGCACATTTGACCATCGGGTAAATGTTGGTAGAATTTCTTCACTGTAATTAATTATAACGGTTTTCTAGAATTAATTGAACGCTGATTGTTAGATGGCTTCAGTGAAAGATGTCGACAAAAGTCAAGGCAAAATCTCCTCATGAAATATAAAAAAATCTCCCCTTAGCCGCGTTGGTTTTTTATACGAATGCAAAGGAACTATAAGGAAAAGTCATTAAGATTCACTATATTTCTAAATTAACAGAAATCTTATATCAATATTTATGTAAAGGAAGATCATCAATGTCCAAATTTGCAAAACTTTTTAAAGCTTTACATACTATAAACCTTAAATATGCAAGTTTGCATGCTAGGCAATATTGAAAAAAAAACAGTTACTTTAAAAAGTTAATAAAAGATCACCTGATTTCAAATTTTTTGGTATGATAAATAGCGTTAACTGAAAATAGTTATCAATCGTAGAGTAAACATAAAATTTGTTCAAAAAATATTATTCCGACAGCAAAAAAGAGCTAACGAAAAAAATAATCTTTGAAATAGCACAATTCGCTTTTGAGTCGCGTTTAGGTGAGAATTTAATTAATTTCAACGTTTCGTGCGCTATTCGTCCTGCAGAGTGGAACCCATAAAACCTAATGGACTTTCGCTGTCTAGCGTAAGGTAATTCTGCGTGAGAGGAGGTCTCGCGACACTCCTGCAAATTGCAATCTTGCTGGGATTTGCACAAATTATTGTGGTATGCGATAGCGAAATGCCACTGTGATATCTTGAGCATAGTATATCAGTTATGAAAAGGATACAAGTTTTGAGACGAATTATTATCCGAAATAGTATATAATTTTAATTAATATATATTTCTTAGTTTTTCTGCTGACGATACACAACATTAACATTATTTTCAATTAGTTTGATCTCATTTAGATAACAACGTCAGAAAGTAGTATTTTTAATCAAATGTTTTATGAAATTCTAATTACTTTAAAAAGAAACAGGTATAATAGACATATAGAAAAACTGGAAAAACACCTCTTTAAAAATTTTACAATAAAAAGTTTACCCAAGATTATGCATATTTGTATTTGTAAAATGAATAACTTTAAAAATTCAACTACCTGATTAAAATTAATTGACAAATTTTTGATAACGGTTCTAATTACCAGGTCAAAAGAAAATGAAATCAGCGCGTCGGTATTCTAAAGGGGGAGAGTCTAATGCAATGGCGATGTAGCGTCGATAAAGAAGGGGGGCGGGAGGACGCCGCAGGCTGCGTCAAAATTTTGTCGATTACGTAATTTCTATTCAAAGTATATCCCAGACCCAAGTCTGAAGTGGCTCGAGCAGGGCTGCCAAAACACAGCTCGGGGAGGACTCAGACGGTATCTACTCAGCGGCGATCCCCTAGGAAACATCTTTAGAAATTCAAATGACAGCGAGCCATCCAATGGGACTAGACGTGTTACATTATACTAAACATCGCTCGCTGTGGTGACCCTAAACTAGCATTTTATTGCGCTCCCTGCGCTCCTCAACCCAGACGAAGTGGCTTGCAGGACGATGAACCTTTTACTTTTTGAGTGTTACTTTAGAAAATTCTTGCTAGTCAGCATTTCTAACAAAGTTACGATCTTCATACAGATACATATATGTATAATATACGAGTATATAGTGCTTAGCTATGGTTACTATGAAGGCCGAGGTTACTATATAATTCGTTGACAACGAAAAAATCTCAATGAAATGTGTCGCTTGAAATTGCGCACATAAAATATTAAAATCATAAGGGGAATGTTTGGACTCCTTATCTGCGTTTCGTGACGTCATGACGTTAGGGTTGCGTGTGGCGTGATACCACACAGTTATGCACACCGAAGTCTGATATAGATTTCATTTTGTGTTCATAAGCATCCCACGCTGATAGGCATGTCTGCAACTTTGTTTAATAGATTTAAAAAGTTTGGAATTGAGAGGGTGAAGTTGGGCAGAAAATGTTCCGGCTCGTGTGAGGTGGTAGTACGCAAAGTGAGCCAAATGAAATACGTTCGGGTCCGTATATTTTGCGAGCATGAAGTTATTAATGTTGGGCCAAGCTAATATGAATGAGTATAAACAGAATATTATTATTCGTAGCCCAAATATTGCGCAATATGTACATAAATTCTGAAGGCAAGCCGGATTATAAATAAGCTGTTTTAGAGATTTATAGATCCAATTTTAAAGTTTAATGCTAGAATACACTATTCTGAAATCAGAGTACGACAATACTTATTGGAGTCAGTATAAGAGACTTATCTCACTTGAATAAGTGTGAAATGATCTATGAATGACCCTCTTAACATTTGACGTAAGAACTGAGTATAAAGTACAGAAATCTAATTCTGCGAACTTTTAATAACAGAAAAGATACTGAAAAGCAAGTCATTAAGTTAGATCTCATTACGAAAAATCGTTTAAAGCGACGTGTAACGTGACCACAGCGCATTTAACGACGACGAACTCATTCACAAGGTACAAAACACTGCCATATACATGTGTATGCCATTATATACACGCTATACATGCATATTTATTTACATTCATTATATTTCGTGAACAAATTTATATTTACCGTTGAAAAAAGTCAACGTCGAACTTTCTACGTGTAGGTATAGCTGAATGAATAACTTGGTTGTATGTACAAAGAGCTAAAAAGGTTGCGTGCGTAATCTTATTCGGCGTGTCTCATAACTGTCAACTGCATTGTGATCAAACCTGCGCTCCCTGGTATACGATTTAACGACAGATTTTCGCGCCATACGTGTTACACTGTAATATGGTTTGTGTGTTTTTCTTTTATGAATTGTACTATCGGTAAAATACATCAAGAAAACTTATAAAAGAGGGATTTGGTTGTTATTTTGACTATATAAAAAAAGCATATCAGCCCTTGCCTGTGACTAGTAGTATAATGTGCAACAATATAGATAATCTAGAATTGTTTTTTAGACGATGGCATTGCATCTATGCCATCAGGCAATGTCTAGTTTAGTTATGTGACCTACGTATTAGATGATTAAAAGGTATTTTGTTCCATTTCATATTGATTAAATTTGATGAGTCAGGAATAACACGGCTCGTCGGAATTATTGCATTAAAATTTAAGGGCCTGGTTATCTAGGGCTGGGTTCTATTTCGTATCATTAGAGTCGACTTGGATAATGAATTAAAGAAATAGGTAGGGAAAAATATTATGTCACCTAATTGTTATTTAAGGACACGAAAGATTCTTCTCGAGCCCTTCTTCACTTGCTAGGTGCAAGTTAAGATGGGCTTCAGAAGACAAGTTAGGATTCTTCTTTTAGAAGACCTTCTAATAAATTATTTGTACCTAGATTACAACTTTGTCAATAAGTCGATAACATGAACAGTTTGTTGTTAGCTTCAACGATGTTATCTTGTTAATAAATTGTATCTTTATTAATAGTCGGTCATAAAATATAATTTATTGAGCCAGACGTTACTTCGCGGAAGTCTATTGACAAAAATAATGGTTAAGGGCCCTCCTGCTACATTCAATAAGTCAATTTACAATCGCAAAGATTCATAAATCCGGTACTAAGTGGACTGTAATAAAAGCAATTTTTAAGATGTGTACCTGTCTGACCTTATTTATCAAAAAAATCCTGGTTCTATTATTATGTTGGAGAGTTTGAAATAAAACCATTTAAGGTCGTACACTCGGTGATGGTTTTACTTGAAATGATTCAATGTACTGAGAGTTGAGACTCACGGGGTAAAATAAGGGTACCTACTGATATGTCGTACCAATATTATTTATCAATATTATACTTTAAGCGATGGCAATCTTTAATCCGTCGTGGCAATCTTCGAGGGACGCCTATGCCGCAGCAGTGGACATTTTTAGCATTAATAATTTATTTACCTAAGTAATATATTTATAACCCGATTAGCGCAGCAGTGCTAAAGACTGCCTTCTGTTGTAACAGTCCTGGTTAAATGCCATGTGATTTGTATCGGAATTATGAATGTTTTATGTCTAATATATATGTATTTACAACAAACAAAAGACTATGTAGTATAATATACTTTAATATAATATACTACATAGTCTTTTGTTTGTTGTAAATACATTAATATTAGACATAAAACATTCATAATCCGGGTATTATGAACTGTTTTCGTTCAAAAGAGATAAATCTATTGTTAATTGAGTGTAAATCTAATATTTGTTTATTTGGAAAACCAACAGCTTTAACTATAAAATACATAAAATTGCGTTTGCCTCATACCGTCAATTAAAGGTCTTCACTGATAGAATCAACTTAGTACATAATCGATATGTGTCTATTATATTTGAAATAATATTTATTTCTGTCAATAGATCTTTTTTATGAAAACACAGAACTCAAACACAATCACAACATACTTCAAACACATTTTTATCAATAAAATGTTCCTCCACACTACGCATACTAAAATTAACAATGCAATATTCAACAAAGTTCCTATGTAAGTAGATACAGGCAAAACAAAATGCACCCGCATGTGCTCGAAACACAAAAAGTATTTCTATTTACGAGGAGCGACGTAACACAATTCCCAAACCCTCAGAAAACAAGGACGTAGAGCGCAGCACAGTTTTGCATATCCCACAAAAGGACAGAACACCACCTACATGTGTTTTCAAAAATGGGAAAACCGACAAAACCGGTCTACCGCAGAACGTAATCCTCTCAAAAAAAGTTTTGTTGTTACACTTTTTTTTTTAAATTACGTTCCAATGTACACAAGGAATAGGTATCTCGCTATTTAGGAATCTGTGGTGTTCCAACTGCACAAAGGTATTAAGTACATTATATTATCTTTTTGTATTTTTTAGCTTATTTCAAGCTAAGATTTCAAAATTTTTGATTAAGAAAGAAAAATTATATTATATTATAATAAGTTTAAGGATAGCGTACTATACTAAGCTATAGTTTACTTATATTGGCTAGTAGTCCTAAGCTGAGCGAAAGAGTTTTCCGTTAAACATCTCAGAAGATCGGAATATGGATTTGATTGTGTATGGCCGGTTAGTGGTAATAAACTTGCCATTTTTATTTAATTATGAACTGTTTGTGTTGATAGGTAGCTCCTCTGCCCTTTTATTTTCACTTTACGATTACCTACTATTCTTCCACGAAGAAAAAAAATGGGTTATGACGTATAGGTACACCTTACCAATACTTTTTCTCGTCGTGTATGAGAAAAACCAATACCTACTAACGCGATTTGCTCTTTTTTCAATACAGATAAAAAAATAATTTCATCTTAGCATCGAATGTCATATTCAAACACCGAACAAAATTTTGCCACGACTACAAGTTATGTGTACTTTTGTTTTTGTTTCAATTGGGTTAGCAAACCTTTATGGTGAGTTTAGGTGATAAGTTATGACATAAATATCTTGAATATTTCAAAAATAGAATTTATATTAAAAACGCGATTATGAAAAAAAAGTTATCAGTTGTCGTGGTAGGTGGTACCTATGATTTTTTAATTTTATTTTCGTTACTTGTAGGTAAAATGTAATTTGGTAATTAAATATTGCACGATGTCTAGAGTGTAAGAGGTGTCCTCATGCACAGCGCATGCGCGTGCTTTTTTTTGTATTTTTAAAAGGTGAGGTAAAAAGCAAATGTTTCCCTCGGGGGTATGTACAGATAACAAACTCGTGGGGTTTAAGTACAAATTCTTATATGCACACTCGTCAACAATCTGTCACTTACGTCCTTTAGCTTATAAATGTACTATTTATAAGCTACTAGGTACTAGTAACTACTTGATGCACTATTAAGTAAACATTTCATGGGTTATATCTACCACCTGAATTTGTAAATTAAGATCGTAGATATGACCCATGAAACGTCATAAACGTTATTTTCATAATTTGACTTATATAATAAAAACTGTAGCTACGCGATCTGATAATCAAACCCAGTACCTTACGTTCAACATCTGCACTTTGGACCACAAGACCGACAAGGCAGTCGATTGATACATCAATAAGATAAAATCTCAAAGAAAATAAAATTACGCACATGGGAAGATGCTGCAGAAAACGGAACTCATCAATGGAAAGAGACGGAAATGAAGTGACCCATTAGGGACCCGGAGCCGACCAGCCCCGGTCAAAAAGGGACAGAGTAACCTTTCTACCTCTTTCTGTTCACTGGACACTTCCACTTGATATTCCAAATGAATATACGTTTGATATTTCCATTGGAATTGGATGTTAGATCTAGATGGGTCTATTTATACACATAAGTATGTTCAGCAAGTTAAGGAGACCGAACTAATTAGATATGATAACCTTTTTGGATGTCTCCTCTTTGTGTTATGGTGGTAAGTAACGAACATAGCAGAAGCCAAACAATATTAAACCTTGTAAGCTTTCTGTATTAAAATATAATTTTGAATAGAGCATATCCATCTCCGATGTAAGACTTTAAAACTTACCTTCACGCGATTTAATCGCAGTATATTCCCTTAAAATGATAGATGAATGAACTATTAACCTGATAGTTCTTATAACATCACGCCAGTATCCCCATAGAGTTAAGTAGGGGTGCACTGATATAAACCCATACTTCACCGGTAAGATTTATATCCCATGTACATATGTAATAGGAGGTGAATCTATTGCCATAAACCAGGAACATTATTAAGTTCCGACCTTTACCTGGTAATATAATAGAAAATGCCCAAAACAAATTCCGCTTAACGTAAGAATCAAACTGCGCTACGTTCAGTACTTGTGTTTACCACCGTAGCAAGATCTAACCAAATGAGTACATCAAACTTAAAAAAACCGTATTCAAATATGTTGGTCCCTTTATGATGCATTTTACCACGAACAAAATTATAAACAGACAAAGTTTAAACACCCCTGTTTTTGTTTGAAGCTTAAACATAAAATAATATCTGTAGCCTGGCACAGGTATCTAAACTCTCGGTTCCTATAAATCAAAGACTATATGGGTACTAATGGACGCTCCCGTCCCGGGAGGCGCATGGGGATCGCAACCCATTATGAAATAACACAATTCTCTTTATGCCGCTAATAACGAGTAGGTATATCGGTAGGAAGCGGGCATAGCGTGAATTATTGGACACCAGACTAGTTGAATACTAAGCAGTATTACAATTACGTGTATTTAAATAGCAATTATTTTAATCAGAGCTCATTGAATAAGTACTTACTTAATTTAATGTACTTGTTATATTTGTAGCATTTTGGTTATTTTTACGCGTTGTACAAACATGTCTATTTTGGTTTTAAGTAACTGTAATTTCGTATGTATTTATAGGTTCCTCTATTTGATTCACAAAAAAATAAATTACTAAATACAAAATTGGTGAAGAAAATCTACATAGGTATAGCAGTGATGTGACTGTAGGTTGTGATATAAAAATGAGACTAACATAAAACAACAAATAGGATGGATGGCTGTTTATACATATTGTCGTCGTGTCTGCGTTTCTGTGAGTAGGTTGGATAATTATTAGTTTGTATTTATTATAGTAAAAATATACCTAGTATACGTTTTTTTTAATGTACCATCAATTATTATAATTGGTCCATTCGTTTTAATTAAAGTAAATACTATTTCCATTCTACAACACTGGCGCACATCTAATATTAAACAACAAAATAAATACAGAATTCATTGTATCTTGGCATATTAATTTCACAATAAACTTTTCAATTAAAACGTCTTAGACTGTAGTCTAAATGTCAGAAATTTGAACATCACACGGCTGGATTGAAGTTAAGGGGTAGTTCAACACAAAACGTCTTTATTTGAATGGAAGCAACTTCCAGGAAGTCTCTCGACCGTTTTCCTCTGGAAGGTAGGTATCATCTAAAGAGTTTCCCACCCAACTAACTTTTACCAGTTTATCAACATTTTAAGCGTGAGGCAAGTAGTAGTTGAAGTTTACAATTAAATGCAGTTGACCATAGCTGATTAAGAATTATTTTGTTGAAAGAAATTTAAAAGCTACTTTGATGATGATACAATAACGTTACATAAACCCATCCCTATTATGTAGCTTCCAACTGAAACAAATGCACATACTATCTATGTACATATTTACTGTTACTGATAGGAACTAACTAGCAGCGTACCCAGTCGTAATGGCGTGACAGCGACTGGAATATATTAGCTGATGTTGTTTGACGAATAGGCCATATTCAGTCAGTCTGTGTACATTATGACATGGGCTAACTGCAATCACAAGCCGTTCATTATAAGCTCAGGGACGCAGTATATTCCAAAACATAGATAATTGAAACAGTACATTTTCAAATGTAATAAACATAAAGGTGTGATATCCGCTTAGGGACGTGCCTAGTTGACTGTAAAAGTCAAAGGTTTCGAGTGTGACCCCAAAGTCACTGACTTTTTCGAAGTTATGTGCGTATTTATCACATGCTCAGATGATGGAAAAGCTTCGTGAAGAAACCTGTACACCTAAGAGATTTTCTCAATAGCATGTGACATAGCTTCTTATCCACCTGTTTATTGCTGCACGGCTGGGAATGGGTCTCATAGTGTGGCTTAGAGACTTCACTCGCTATCCAAGAAACTATATGAAGGTATACAGGTTTCACCACGATGTATCATTTTCACCACTTCACCACCACAAATAAATACATATGCACGTAATTATGTAGCTTAAAAAGCTAATCCTGACTCTGGGATCAAACTCGACACCTTTAAAATAACACTCCACGAAACTCCTACAAAAAAAATGGTGACACTGACCGAGAGTAAAGGCATCGGTACTGAGCAGTTCGGAGTTTGGATTTGGGCTGGTTAGTGATAATAGGCTTACTCCTATTAAAAAAGTGCTAATACATAGATTCTGGCCTACCATGGGTTAAGTGCAGTTGGAACAAACTAAGTTTCTTAATTGTTCTAAGATTTTTAATTCAGTATTGGACAAGAATCATCGACTAATTTGAGAATTAACTAACGATTGTTAATAATAATAGTACAGTAGGGCTGTTCATTTGTATTTAAAGTGACAAAAAGAACATCAACACTTTGATCAACCTGTTTAGCAGTCGTGCTTACGGCAATTAAACCTACACGGAGAGAGGTTTTTGGAATTGGAATACCCTTTACGAATAACCCTTAACATACCGTCTAGATTGACAGCTACCCCATACAGTGAATGTCTGATTTCCCAGAGGATTGCCAGGGGTCAAAATGTAGTAGCGTGCAAAACGGAACATTTTCCATACATAGCTTTTATTATAGCTGTTGGATCTAAACATACCGTTAAGTGCACAAATGCAATTATTTTTTATTGTCTTAATTAAAATTACACTAAGCAACAAACAGAATACAACGCCATCTAGCGAAAAAACGGCATTTGTTGTGTCAATAAAAATATTCAGGAATTTTTATTCTTAAACATTTTTAAGCATGATGTTATACTATAATGTTATACGGGTTGTAAACAAGTGTTTTTTTTTATTTGGAGAAAAGAAATTGTACAAAATACGATTTAATTATTTACCGTGTCCGGCTATATTTAAAGTCCTTAATGCATTGGCGTATAATAATAAATCTGACTTATAAAATCCCCACATGTGTTTAAGTACAATATTGACAGTATTCCTCCACTAGCCAGTGGAAAGTGTTTATTAATAGATTTATAGTATTTGCTTTAGACTGCGTGAATAGGTTGACACAATCTTCCATATAATATTTGTTTGGTAACCCGAGAATTTTCTGATAACTGCTCTCTATGCGCCGATCATCGAATCTATTTGTACTATGTTAGAGACTCTGTTAGCCCACGTAAATAATGAGTATATTTAAGTGGCAGTTATAAAAGACAAAGAACATACAATTAAATGTTACATTTCCATGAATTGTGAAAATCACTTTCTGTGAGTAAGAATGAGATGAAATAATATTTTAATAAATAAATTGCAAGCCACAAGGTAAAAAATACAGTAACATGAACGCTGAAAAAAATCTGATAGTGGATCTCTGCTTGCAGTAGGTAGCAAAAAGTTCCCGTTTAACGTAAAGCTTGGCCAAGCTTAACATTCTGTAAAGCCTCAACACCAAGCTCATACGGTATGAGTGCTAATAAATTTAATAATTGAAGCTATGAGCACAGGCACGGGTGTGAGCCTCAAAACGGTTTACCGGTAATAAAGGATTAAAAAGCGGTAAGTGAGCGGTCGGTATTGCTGCGGCGCGGTGCGGCAGCGGCAGGTGCCAGCCAGCGGGCTTATTTATCTTGCGTCGAGCTAATGAATATTTACTCATGAAAACGAGATGCGCGACGGACATTAGTTACTGCGACTACGAGCTTGCCTAATCGCCTGCCGGAATGTATCGAGTGGATAAACGAGCTGAGATTAACAAGAGGAGGCCAGGATTAATGCACGTATGAACCAACCATCGATAGCATCATGTATGTATTGTGATACTATATGTATGTATTGTGATACTATCTAGTAACAGTTACCAGCTGTTAAATCTCACCGAAGACATCATGAGAATGACGATTCCTTTCATATAGGTTTTTCGTAATATGCTGGTAAATAACAATTTGTGACTTGTGATGCCCGTAACAATGACCACATTTAGATTTATAAACTTTCAAAATGAATCCTTTATGTATACACCAACGCGATATCAAAATTAATATAATAGTATTCTGTAGTATTGTGTATGAATATTTTTATGTACCGTACTTGGACTCCTATGTTAATTCGAGGCCGAAATTATTCCAGGCTTTAAAATGTTATTAAAATTCAGAATTTAAACTGATATTTTAACTGAATTTCACAGTTAATAACTGCGGTAGAGTACGCAACAAAGGCAGGGCATAAAATTATAATATATAGTATAAACAGGGCGGTAACTAATTTGCACGACCTTTAAGTGCATGCTTTAATATGCAGCAAAGTGTAATTTGATCGCGATAAAAACCAAGGCTAAGCTTAATTAGTGTAACAAGGCTCCTGGAAATTATGGGGGGCGGTCGCCTCTATGCAATATTTATGAAGTAATGCCTCCGCGCCAGGGCTGCGTGCTGTAAGGAGACGGCGTATATCTTCCAGCTCCGTAAACCTATTTAGATACAATCGCTTTGTTCCGAGCATTCTATTAGCCGGTGCACGCAAGTAGCTGTAGTTCTAAAATTATCAAGATCTCACCTCTCCTTTGTGTAGTTTGATACAGGAAAAAGATTATTTGATATACGGCTGCATGTTTCGAGTAAATTTCCGATTATCCTACTTTATAATAGCTTACACGAAATTGTCAAGTTTTGGTGGTATAATCCGCTTTACACCCGAAATTGCGCTATGTCTCGGCTAGCGATGAATAGCAAGCTCTTTTTACGTCCTTTTTTATATTTTGACAAAGATCAGCGACACTGAGAGCAACGACACGCGTATTATATGAAAGAACATAACAAATGCAAGACGTGACATGTACCTAATATTTTTTATTCGCACATACCCAGCAATATTGTGGACTTTGTCGTAAATATTACAATATGCAGTAAACGTGTTTTTGTTTAATCCAAACTTGGAGGCATGGGTACTTTTAGAGTATTTCTTTCAGGGAGGTCCATCGGCATGTTACAAAATGTATGGCGCTGAGTTTTTAGAGTGCTAAGTTTGTCTAGAGTATCACCACATTATCTAATAGTTTTAAGCAAATTCGAAGGGTAAATTGTAATCATTGTGATTACTGCACAAATGAGACTTAACAGCTGACGTCTCAAATATTGGCATTGATCACGATGCCAACAACATCAAAGAACTTTCCATTCAGAATCAAAAGATTTTTCAGATATTGGGCGGGGTTAAAGCCCTCGCCGAGTATAGTGTCGGTCTTTTAGTTGAAAAATGGAATGTTTCCATTACTCTGTTTGTGCACAGTGAGCCAGACGAAGCCGCTGCGCACACAGTACATGCCACGCTTACTAAAGTGTGAGTGCAATGAGGATCTTTTCTTATTTCTTCGCCGTCTAAATAAATATCGTATCATTCCTTTGTCTGGTCAAACAAATAAGTATTTCTTTTAGAATTTAACACAATTCACATTGTAGCATTTATTTATTCAGCGTTTGACCAATTCTGTTAGTATTCTGTTTGTAATTCTCAGTATATTTTATTAAGAAAATTGATATATAGATACTTAAGAGTTATAATGTACTTTTTTATGAATATTGAGGTTTCTAAATCATCAGTCATCACTGCTGGATTTAGGCCTCCCCTAATGATCGCCACAGAGCTTGATTATGCTTTATCTGGCGGAAAAAAATGTGTAGACTTTTATATTCATCAGAATAAAAAATAATTCTGACAGTATTTTTCTCAAATTTCGACCTTAAAGGTCATAACTTATCCCACTTATTCAATTAAATAATTAAACTTTAGTTAAGCACTTGTAGTTATAAAGGTAGGTATCAATATGTCAGACGAGGTAGCACTTCATCACAGCTAAATGTTATAACCGCATCAAACTTATTTAAATCTTTCTCACCTCGGATTATTAAAATACCAAAGTTTTAACAAAGTTCCGAGCCAGAAGGAATGAAAAGGTTTGTTTCTGCAGATTAATGGAGATAAAACTGCAGGAATAATCTCGGTAGGTAAGTAGGTTGGATAAAAAGCTTTGAGCCCCTGTGCCCAGGATTACTGCCCTCTCTGGTCGAGAGCCTCTCAGATAACCCACGCAATCTGTGCGATTAGAGAGGATAATGACGTTCCTATTGCCTCTTTGTAAACCTCAAAACATGACATATCATCACCATTGTATGCCCCATTTGTTTGGAAGATTATTGATACATACATACGGGCTGGACAGCCCATGTAAAAACGAGCGAGCTAATTGCCGTTAATCGGAAATACATATCCAATAAATAACGCTTTAATTTAAACTTTTTATAACAAGATGTTTCGGATCCTTTTTAGAATGAATAGTCATGAGGTAACTTGAAATTAAACAACTACTTTTTACGGATCCAATCGCGGTATATTGACATTATCTTAATCCTATCGTTATAGATCCTTTACGACGTCCGCGGTGACGGGCAGAGTGCCAGTGACCATCAAATAATATCAATATACCGCAATATAGTCCATAAAAGCTAGTTTCATTTCAATGTCTAATACTGACCGGAAGAAATCAGCTTGTATTAAACAACTAATCATAAAAATCAAACCTTATTTATACAGCGTATAAATGACATAAACTGTAATAAATTATATTACTAATTAAGTTACGCTGTGTAACAGATTTAGTAGCATTCCATAGTTTCTCTTCACGTCCCAAGTTCAGAATTTATGGTGTTAAAATTACAGGGAATATGAGCCACGTAGTCTTACATTATACGTACATGCGTTAATACTCGGTGCCGGCTTAATATTACCCGCCAACTTTAATTACAGGAAGGAGAATTAATGTATTGTAGAATTAAAATTAGCAGAGCCGTTTCGGCACACGTGCCCACGTGTTCATTTTACTGTGCGGCGGAGTTATTTGTTTAGGTGTAATATTAACTTTTTATACAAAGACCTGCCGAATTTATATATATATGCTATAACCTATACTTTACAATATAAAGGCTTTTATGGATTTAATATGGTAACCGTTGTCAATATATTAAAAATCAGGGCTGACTACTTTGGATATTCCTACCGGAAGATCCGTTTATACAGAAAATGTGCATAGTTAGGTCGGTAGATAGGTATATTCGGGAAGATTTCGGTTCTACATCCGAACAAATCGGATTTGCGTTCAATATTCCTAGACTTTCGGAAGCGCGCTGAATCCAGCCTCGCAAAACCCACCCCCATACGGCACAAGAAAATTCCTAAATTCCCAACTCGCCTTCGTAACTTAGAATTTGAAGGATTTAAATCTCCGCTGACTTGTCGAGATTGACTCGAATCGAATTCGGTATTTTTTCGTCAATTCCTTACCTCCAAAAAGCTATCAAGCACATGATCTTTTTTAATAAAATAAACGTTTTAAGTTCAAAAGTACTTATTTGAAAAAACGTTTTCTGATATACAATATCAGTTTCCGAGGGCATTACAAATTGCGCTGGAAAAATTGTGCTATTTTCGGCACTTAGAGGTATAATATTTTAGTGCTTGAGAAAAGCGGAGCTTTCAAAATATGAAAGCTATTGAAAGGCAGGAAGGAAGGAGACTCGCAGGTGGATATCACCTGTCGTGTGGGAGCGAGTGGCGCAGTTCCGCAGCTCTCGAGCTCACACGAGTCCACGCGAGCGGTGTCGAGCACACCGGGCCGGCCTCTCCCCGCCTACATTTGTTACCGTTACGACCAACATTTATTACCTTTCCCGGGCGCACGGCGCTCGTCTCTGTAAATATACTTAATTAAAATTACCGCACGCGACCCTTGAGATTTCGCACGTGAACGCGAAGACACGTTATGAGATGAAACTTTTACTAAAGTTCGGCAGATACCTACCCGTATAAGTATGTAAGTCTCGGTAAATAAATGCGGTAAATAAATATATAACACATCAACACGGTACACACATTATATACAGAATTTCTGTATCTATCTGTGGAAATATGTCCTGCGCTGTATCTCAATGTAACATCTCATGTATCCACCATATTTCAGCAAATAAATGATTTGATTTGATTTGATTTGATTTGAACAATCCCCAAGCGACTTCGGCGTATTTCACGAGACCAAAATATATGTTTGCACTTAAACTTATTGTTTAAAAAGTTTTGCTCTCTGCCGTAGTGCAGTGCATTAAAAATACACGTTGGCTTGTTAAAGTATATTTTAAACATTACCAAATAAACACTGGTAATTTTTACTTATCCAACGATTACTGCTTATGTCTCAAGAGGTTGTTGTGAGAGCTTTCAAGTGTAATATTTCTTCAGCACATCCTCAAAAACTTATGCTTGCACTCGACAGCTGAAAACACTTAAGGTGTAAACTTTAAGCAATTTGTACACTTTATATGCACTTCATATGTATTTTACAGTTAACTACGCCCTAATCTATATACCGTAATGTATTTCTATAACAATGCTACAACTTGACTGCAGATGCAAGATAGAGTTCGTTATATAAATGGAATGAAAGAAGAAAAATAAAATTTCATAGGAGCAACTTAGTGTGAAATATCTCTGAAATCTCAGAGTGACTTTTTCATGCCAGAACCACTAATTATTTACTCAACTTTGAGTACATTGGTGGCAATTTTCTTCGTCAAGTTCCATACTAAAGCAGTTTCTAACTAAAAAATAATTAGATTCTTCAAAATAATTGGTTTCAAATGTATTTTTACTAAAGTACAAACGTCATGATTATTATACTACTGGAATTGCAGAGAGAAATACCCTTCACTTACTTCGTTGAAATTGAAGTATGTAATTTCTCTACCTATACTTCTGCATTATTTTCAGGAGTACCTATAATACGAAGAAAAATCCCCATAAACGTCACCAGCGCCTACCGCTCCTGTTCACTTGAAGGGTCCTTACTCTCATAGTTTCCTACGAGTGTTCCTCAAAGTTGGCAAGTTAAAGCACATATTCCTATAATATTCACATGGCACAAAAGACTACTGATATAAGTTAGGGAAGTCGATAAAATAGCAAAAGTTTGTTACAAACAGCTTCGTTGGTTCGGCCGCGGCATCTACAAATGTGTGCTCAATTCTGGAATCACAAATTCTTGGCTCTTTGTTTTGCTTTACCGCACGTCAGGTCCAAACCGAGATCGGATAAGGACGAAAAAATGGTTCAATTTCCTCTGTGCTGTTTAAATTGTGTCATACTTTATTGCGCTGGTGTAGTGTTTCCTCTTTGCCTGAATTGCGCTGAGTTCAAAGGAGAATAATGGTCCCTACGTGTTGGCGGGTGCATGCATTCTCCTAATTGAAACTTTCAAACACTTGACAGATGGTACAGCGGATATTGTAGAATTTTATGTCAATTAAAATTAAGTAGTTACCCTGAGGTAATGCTAATTTTCTAAAGGTTTCCTTATTTGAAATATTTGTGTTTATTTTAACATCAAACAATAAATATAGAGATGCTTTTTATAAGATTTTTCAGTTTGCCTCTCAAAAACTCACAGATTCGATAAACCCTTTCACTGCCCAGTACCTAAGTATAATACTTGACCAGTATTAATATTGGACGTACAACTATAAATATAAAATTAATTTTATTAAAGTTAAATTTATTTGCAGTATATTATGTTTTAATCGAGTTATATGTTATGCCATAAAAGGCGTGAATGTAATATTACAATTGTTTATGATGAAAACTACAACATAGATTTAAAATCGAGAAAATATTCCGTCTTATTAGTAAATAAATATATAAATAAATAAATATTTCTGGACATTATGACAAAGCGCCATCTAGTTCCGTGGTAAGCAACGAGGCTTGTGTTACGGATACTAGTTGGTTGATATACTACATAATATACTTTTTTTTGTAAGTAAGTACATGTATGTATGTACTTACTTACAAAAAAAAGTATATACATCCATTATACATATATACATCCATGACTCGGATACAAATGTTTATGCTCATCACACAAACATTTGGCCCTACCGGGATTCTAACCCGGGACCTGTAGCACAGAAGGCAGTTTTAACTACCGCTGGACTAATTGGGTCGTCTAAAGTTCTTTAGTAAATAGTATTCTCCAGTAAAGTTCCACATTTTAAATCAGAAGTACTTATATTATCGACTTTCTGGAATATTTAGTCAAAATGTTTGCACAATTTCACGCCATTTAGTGAAACTGGACTGACGTTTATATTACCGGTGTTGGTTCTAGGAAAATGCGGAGAGTCCAGCCAGCCGTTTGTGTAACGGGCTCAGCTGGTCACTATACCAACGCTATCCAGTTGATTTTATCGTGGCTATTGGTGGCCAATGTTATTGGAAAATGAAAGACTATTTGAACTATCTATAAAAATTGAGCGTACAAAATGTCTATAACGCAGCAAAAATATTTAATGTGGAAATTGACTAAAGCGATTAATAAAATATAAATAGAGTATTGTACCTCAGAAAATAATTATAAGTAACTTTGCCCGTGACTTCGTCCGGGTAAATTAATACAATCCAATCTTCCCTTATATTTGTACCCTCCGAGCTCCGTTAAGAAATTATTGATTCCGCATATAAAATTACATCCCCCGTTTCACCCTTTTAAGCAATTATTTAAGGGACAAAAAGTTTATATGTCCTTACCCAAGACTCAAACGATCTTTTTCCAAAATTTCATATCAAATCGGTATTTTCAAATCGATTCAGCAGCGGTTTAAGCGCGAATACACTATTAAATAACAACGGCTCATATTTTAAAATTGAGTACAAATGCAGCACTCATTTTTAAACTCTATACTTTAAAGACAACTTTTAGTAAAGCTGCTTAAACTTGGTGGCAACAAGTTATTTATTACCATTTCTGTGTTAACTTTCAAGTTTAACATTGTATAAATATGTATAGAATATGTTGAAGTTCTCCATTGCGTTTTTTCTCCAACCGGTTGGAATATTCCCATTACTAACTATATTAATAATGTATCGTGGTATATTTCTAGGGAACGAAGATGAGTGAACATATAATTACATTAAAGATTATGGAGCGGTGCCTCAAACGAAGTTTGGAGCCCGTTATAACAAAAGGACATGTGAGAAGCTGATTATTGATTTTCACATCAAGTATCAAGGAATCTTGTAAGCAGAGGATTACCTACTTATATATTCCCACATTCCATGAGTAGGTTTTATGTCCTATATTATAGGGGGCGAGTCTATTACCATTAACAGGGCAGGAACCTAAACTTCGAGATGCAACTTAGTATTTCTTAGACATAGTTTGACCTGACAATCGAACCAAGGTATTCATGCTCAACAGCCGCACTTGGAACAATTGGAATAAACCAACAAACCATACAATTTCGACCACAGGTATGATCAATGAGGATCATTTCCCATCTACGTGTATATGGGATAACAATAAGATCGCCAATTGTACTCTTTTACTCTATATATTCCATAATGTTGTCTTTTCTGGTACAATAACAAATATTCTATTCTATATTTCAAAAGACCTGTTTTTATGATTCATAAGATACATTTTAGCGGGGCATAAACAAAACGGGGATTACGGTGAAAGATCACCGTTCAGTGATGATTAATGAAACGTAATTAATAACCGATGGATCGCATGTGTCGCGCGGTAGATAAAACGGAGCTTAACGTAACCCACAAACCTTGTATTGCCTTCTGTATGACAGTTTTAGAAACACCCCTTGTTACATTAAAATGGGGTTTGTCCGACATTCATAAACAAAAGACGGATCAAATATATAGCGAGAGTATTTTTGTTATTATTCTTTTAATCACCAAACAAGTGATCCAGGCTTTTTTAATAATATTAATCCCTTGTAACAAACTTTCTAACAGAACTACTATGTAATGTATATTTTTATGTTTTTTTTTTGTTATAAACAATATTTGTTTCTGTAATCCGTGAATGATTCGTGGAACATAATCTGTTCGAGTTTATAGATTTAAAGAATTGTGTGTCGATGCGTTTTCGATACCTTTTTTTGCTGAATTGGATTTAAATCGTTTTGGCAGCAGAGGATAGAGGAACGGGTGAGTATTTTTATTGTTCTGATTTTAGGTGGATTTTATCGGATATTTCAATTTCATAAATTATAAGGTATATGCGTATTGTTTAGCGTCATTTTTAACCCCCGACGGAAAAACGAAGGGGTGGTATAAGTTTGACGTGTTTGTGTGTGTCTGTCTGTGGCATTATAGCTCCCGAACGGATAAACCAAATTTGTTTTTTTTTTGTTTGAAAGGTGAGTTAGTTGGGAGTGTTCTAAGCTATGTTCGATAAAAATCAGCCTAAAGTAACTAAGCCTAAGGTAAATGCCACGTATGCAACAAAATTTGTCAGTACGTATTTGACCTATAACATTTCAGATAATATTTATAACCTTAATAATACACTTAAAAAATTCAAGGATAAATTTCTAATATTGTGTGCGTTTTAATTTGTCATTAAGTAAAATTGGGTAATTTTCACAATTTAGACTGACGAACCTGGTCGTATAACTCCAGTGTTAGGTTATTGTTGAAACATAACTTCTACAGAGCAATAGCATCATAATTTGCTTCAAACCAATTGTGAGAATTCATTCGGCAAACATAGACGAAAGGACTCTATATTCATTGAAAGATGAAAGGCATCTTGAAAACTCTAAGCAAAAGAGAGGAGAATTATGTAATTCATCATACAAATACAATGAAAATTGAAAGTCATGATATAAATAATAATAAAAGAAAATCGTGCTTCCATTCCGAAAGTTTAAAAAGCGGAAATTGGCGATTCTTTTATAGACACACACTATTTTATACACACGAATGAAATAATATGTTTTCAGAAATAGTGAAAATCGCCATTTCGCGTGCCTCCCCTTAATCCGGACGCACATTCAATTAGTTTTCACTACAACATGGAATTCCCTACGTAATTAATATACGTATGTTATTACTGAGGGTTATTTGCGTTAAATATGAACATTTTAACCAGTAATGGGTTACGCTGTTATTTTGAACTAAATCAATTTTCAGTTCAAAGCGATATTACGTATTCACGACTCTAACTACAACTAGCATGTACAGTTGGCATGATAATCAATTTATCCTTAAATCAATCGGATTTAAAATAAATTAGTTTCTAAAAACATATGTAGAACCAGCTTTTGCCCGCGACTTTGTCTCCGTAAAATTAGTAATCACCCCGTATTTTCGCTTTTCCCAGTCAAGGTATCACATACCAAATTTCATCTAAATAGGTTCAGCGGTTATAGCGTGAAGAGATAACAGACAGACAGACACACGCATTTATAACATTAAAAGTATGGATTAGCTATCAGCCTAGTGGTCGAAGTGCGACTGCTAAGCAAGATGTCTTGGGTCCGATTCCCAAGTTGAGCAGTATCATTGGATTTTTTATGGTAATTCTCAGTAGCAGCTCGGAGTTTGGATTCGTGCCCAATTTATATATACCGGGTGACTTTTTTTACCGTCTCGATAATTATAGGGTAGGTTATATGTATAGAACGGAATCTGCGGACGAGACTATTTCTGTAATAGCATTTTGATTATGGGAGTTCTGAAAATCCAAGAAAATCCAGAAAAAGAGAACATCCTACACGGCGCGTGCGTAATAGTAAAATAGATGCCTACACTGCGTGTAACGTGATTTCCAATGAATGAAAAGTGCGAGCGAAATAGCGTAACTACATATCTGAATACCTAGGCATTTTTCCGTTGCGATTTTATAAACTCCGAATTGTTTTGTAGAGATATCAATCTTCCCTTCATATTTTAAAGAGCTTATGATCTTTTAGCATGGTATAGTTGTGTGTTACATGTTAAACTTCCTCATTTGTCATTATTTCTTTGAAAAAATAAAGTATTAATTAGGTATGAGTATGCGTAAACTAGAAATTACTACATACTCTGCGTATTTAAAATATTAAAATCAACTTATTACAAATTACAGTGATTTTAATTACAAATATTAAAAAAAGTACCTTTGAGCGATATCGCAGTAATCACAGTGTCCACAGTTTCTCTCTCTCTGGAAGTAGGTACATTCCCCGCAAATAATTCAAAGGAACGTCTTCTATCATTATATCGATGATGGAATGTTATGGATGGGAGGGACGAGTTTTTTGTGGATTCGTTTGAATCGACAGTCCGAATGTCGAAGAAGAGATTGCAGATGGCTTGGTCCTGTATACATTCGCCGTACACCATTTAAACTTTCAAGGGACACGATATAACACTGCACCATTACTAAATAAGTACTCTACATTGTTATATTCGTACATGTTTATTGTTTACGTTAATCACTTTTATCACAGTGAGCGACCGACGGAGACATGCGCGGTAACGTAAACATTGCGAATAGATCACGCGACGTCACTGAGTGCCTAATCGTATGTGACTAAAAATTATTTAAAATAATTAGAATAGGACTGTAGGGCAGTGGGGGTCCAGCGCGGGATGGCGGGAGCGGGGATCCTGTGTCAGCATCGGAAAATCGCTGGCGGCTACACGTGTGCGTTTGTTTGAAGATCTAGTTTTACCTATTTGAAACGATATCATTCATGATATGCCGCCTGTTTATTAGGGTGACTATGTTTACGAATTTGAATTATTTGAATTTTTTTTTTAAAATTTCTCTGAAAATTAAACATTTATGTTTTAATATGAAAAATTGGTTGTAAATTACTTGTGTATATTAGTAGACAAATTTTAAATGATGAGTGTAAAACAAAAAAAAATGTAAAATAACTATGCCATAGGCTTCTACTCCATTTACCCATCACACCCTATTTTTATCAAGACGGTAAAAAAAGTCACCCGGTATATATATATATATATATATATATATTTGACGACCCAGTTAGTCCAGCGGTAGTTAACACTGCCTTCTGTGCTATGGGTCCCGGGTTCGAATCCCGGTAGTGTCAAAAGTTTGTGTGATGAGCATGAACTTTTGTATCCGCGTCATGGATGTATCTATCTATAATATGTATGAATTTACAAAAAAAAAAGTATATATGTAGTATATCAACCAGCTAGTATCCGTAACACAAGCCTCGTTGCTTAGCACGGAACTAGATGGCGCTGTGTGTCATAATGTCCAGGAATATTTATATTTATATATATATATATTGGGCACTGGTAATGATACCTTAACAAACATACCGGTGAAATATGGGTATATATTAGAACGTCTCTGCCAAACCATTTGGGGACGACAGGCGAGATAGTAAGTAAGAAAAAAAACCTTCAATGAAAAAATTAATCCAATTCACTGCACGTACATGCTGACGGTACTAGTGTGGGGAAATATCGATAGATTAGCGGTTTTGCGACACGCCTCTGAGGTTGGTTAATGGCTATTGACGAGTTTAATTGCGCGTTGAATTATACACAGACACTCCTACAGGTTTTGCGATTTGACACTGCAATTTTATTAATGGCTTCTAATAAATATGTCCGATAATTTAAATAAGTAGTAATAAGTTTAGTGCGTATGACTAATTCGTTTATTTTCTTCATATATAATAATCTTCTTTCGTGATCAACTGTTACCATTCACTCCTAGCATGGCTGGGTTAGGCTATAGTCTCCTAAAGCGACTATTCGTCTCTGACAAATCCCCGAAAATGTCTGCAGTTTTTTTCACGATGTTTTCATAAACGTTTCAGATATAATTAACACGCACATGATATCGAAATTCAGACTTTAGAATTCAGACAGCGCGCTATGGATTCTAAGTCGGATACTACATACAAATACAAATAGTTTATATATGATAATAAATATACAAACTAAGCAATGTTCAGATTTACGTTAGTCACAGAAGTCCCCTTTTAAGAAAACAATGCTTGTGTTAGAGGACTCCGCTCTCCGGTTAGTAAGCTTAGGTAATAAGGGTATAAACTATTTTTTAATTTTTAATTAAATTTTAATTTATAATTCATATGTGTGCTCGCTTTGTGTACGCGTGTGTTTGTATTTGTACGTACTACATTGCTAGTCTATTATTACTTCTAGTTTATAGAATAAAAATAGTGGCAGTACTGTTTTTTTTCTCTTTCAGAATCACATCAATAGTCACAACAATTGCAACAACAAAAACAATATAAGCAAGATGTTACCAAAAGTAGCACAGTAATATAACTGCGAAGTATCAGGTTCCAAGTCAGTTAAGTCTTACTTCTCCATCTAAATTCTTCCTTAAAACTGTAAAAGAAAGCATCAAATGTCAAAATCTGCACATTTGACAAATGTTTCGACGCCGTGTGAATTATACTAGCCTGTACTAATACCTTACCTCTCCCATTCAACAAACACGCGCACCTAACTGGACTGTAAATGGTTTAATGAAAGAAATAATTGCTAAAGTCATAAAACATAAAACGACTAATCAACGGACGTAATATAAACATCCTATATGTAATTACAGTCGATATGCAAACATAGTATAAATTTATTGAAAGCATCAAAGCATATTTATTTACTATAAAATGTGTAAATATTAGCATACTGTAGAGTTTAATTAAACAGTAAATTGAATCAGTTTTTACTGTGTTTTGCTGTTTACTCGAATCGTTAGTAAAATAGTAAACATTGTGCAAGTCACGCTACTCTGCGTGCGTGATATTACTCCATATTCATATGGTTTACAAGTAATTGTTATTAACCCCTAAATACTATTAAAGTGATTTTGGTCACAGCGTTGTTTTGACAAAATTAAATTATTTTGTTTCTAGAACGTTCTTGTTTTTAATAAATAAACTCTTGACTATATTAAAATAAAAATTACTAAGCATGGTCAAACTGTCCATGGTTATGGATGATGTATAGGATCCGAAACGTATTTTTTATTACAATATCCAATAAGAAAATAGTAGCTTAAATATTTATATATTCACAAAATATCTTAAAAAAATGGTGTCCATAAAATTACATATAATTGCACCAATACTCAGAAAGCAGGTCAGGCAGAATACTAATGTAATCTTTTTATAAAGTTTAGTATAGACTGTGCATAAAGCAGATAATTACGTGTTTTAATAGACAACTTAAGACTATATGTTTAAGCAAATATCTTATTTATGCTTCCCTATTATGAAGTTGAATTAACATGATTGCGAATCGCAAAAGTTGTGATATATTTCCACGTGTTCGGAGATGTGGGTGCTTGGAATTCAGAACATCTTTCGGCAATTTCATCGTTCCAGCGTGATAGGTGGCAGGACGGTCGTGTTCCGAATATTTCCTTCATAAATAAACGATGAAAAAAAATTATATATATCTCTCTCTGACCTGATTTTTCAACTAGTAACACATTATTGAAATCATACGAGTTACTACAACCGCAACGACTCCGATTGCGGTGCGCCCGTTTTTATATTCATACATATATATATTTTGTTGAGTAATGGATATTGCTTGCATTCTGCTATGCTTGGTAGGACTAGCATTTTGAAACGATCTCTTAACTTGATTGGATACCGGTTTTAATATTTTATTGGAGTGCAAAAAATATGTTACGTGCTTGTTTTAAGGCCTACAAAAATATTACTTCGCCTAAACATTTTGGGTCTACTCATAATAAAGTTACTTTATTAATAATTATACTTATTGTGTATACTTGTATACTGAATGCTTATATGATTAGTCTCGTTGTAGCAAGCGCTATTACTAACCATGAGTGTGTACTGTCCGAAGTTCGATTCCCACCCTGAGCTGTCATATGGCTTTGATATGAAATTCTCAGTAAAAAAACGGATTGTAGATCCCTGATTCATGACAATAGACTCGCCTCTAAAATGTAACATAACATAACATAAGCCCAAAAATGTACCGGCTAAGTATGGGTTTACATCACGTCTACCTAACTCTTTGGGGACACAGGTGTGATAGTATCTTTATGTATGTTCATGTGAAAAACAGCTCTACCATCCGCTAAGGGGTCGGTTTTACGGGATATTTGATTGCTACGCCGTAGCTCGTAGCCCGTAGCGCTGGAAATTTGTGACGACACGCGTGACGTAACGGGCGCACCCCCACCGCCCGTGCGTCACTCACCCCGTACTCTCGACACGCAAATCATTGAACAAAATCAACAGCGATTTAATGCCACCATTAACTAACGGAAGCTGGATAAATGTACGGTGCACATGTTCGCCCAACCGACTTACAATGCATGCAATTTATTATACCGGACGTAATTTGTCGTGGTATATTCATTAAGCACGACATTCGCGGGGCGGTTACCATTTACTATTTACTCTATATTTGTGTTTGAACGACGTTTTAGCGAGGCGACGGCCGGGTCTACAGCTGAAAAGGAAAGTCAAATGTCTCCAAGGCGGTGTAACGCGAACATTTACATAAATATAACAACTGGCCTTAAGGACTTTGATGAAATGGGGTTAAACTACAGTTTTCGAGCTCGGGGACGCCATTTTGTAAGAACTTGAGCGCCAAATATGCCGTTAAAGTAAAACGTTGATGGAATTACGGTAATATACGATTTGTTTAAAGATTTTAGTCTAAATACAAGTAAGCAAGTTAAAGTTCTTTTGGGTATTAAATTCTTTCATTCTTGAATATTTTTTCTTAGCGTTAAATACGAAATTGTCTTGATACGAAATATAAATGTTCCTTAGGACAGATATATTAAGAACTGATGTACTTACACATTCTATGTTCAGTGTATTTTAAAATATTGTTCGTGGCACAGATCCTATTTTTATCGACCTAGTATAAATTTAAACAGATTTTATGAGCTATATAAATATTGTCTATCAATTTCTGCATCTGCACGCCAAGCGTGATATCAACTGATGTTATATAATACCATAAACCCAACGCCACACTTGACAATAAGCTCTTATTCTTTGAAAACTCCGTTGCTCAGTGTTGGTCGAAAGTTTTCAATTACACTTTGAACTATTATTGAGCATTGAACTCCCTTTCACAGATATGTTCATACCTAGAGGTGTGACGTCACCACAAAGAGTCGCAGCGCGTCAAAGCCAGTTGTTTAGCGCTCGCAGGAAATTATCACAGGTTGTTTTAACGTCAACAGCGAGCGGCCCAGTTAAGCTCAGCCCCTCGCTTACACAGCCGAATTCAAATTTGATAATATAGTTTTTTGGCAAGTCGTAAATCAATAAGCGTTCGATCACCATATTTTTTAATTTCACGCTTGAATGGTAACCTATAAATCTTCATCTTAGCTACATTAAGTATGAACTAGTTTATTTTGATATTTTTGGGCAATTTGGCGTTTAGGGAAGGTCTTTCCTTGTTTCTGTAAGTAGATTTTTTTACATGAAATTTACATTAATTTTTACATGAAGAAAATTATTGTTTTTTTTTATATACAGACAGATAAAATCCGTAAAAAGTAGTTTTATTTCAATGTCTAATATTTGCGTAAGTGTAAGAAATCAATATATATATATAGACAGAGTTAATTAAAAATTAATTAAGTTTTACGATTTCTTTGTGCTTTCCTTCACCATTTGAGGATGAAGGAAAACATCGTGACAAAATCTGCATGACTGATAGATAGATTTTTTCGTTGGCTTGTGACATCTGCCAACCCGCACTAGGCTAGGCTAGCGTGGTGGACTATAACCTAAAAAGTGGGCCAGTAAATGGGTTGATGATGATGAAACGGGACCTTTTAGTACTTAAAAGTTAAATGCCAAAATCCGTCTTTAAATTTTGTTTTTCTTCCTACACACTAGACATGTGCGCCGATGCTTATTTTACCGGCGGCGGCGTCTGGCGTCTAAAACGTCGGCGGCGGCGGCGTCATCGGCGTTTTCGGCGTGGATGGTGAAAATGAGTAAAATACACCTTAATTCAAAATAAACATATATTTAATTACTTATACACCACTGTTCTCTATCTTCTGCTTTTTGTTTGACCACAAATTGTAAATAAAAATAATTTTATCCACTGATGTAAGATTAACCGTGACCTCTTTGCCGTAATGGTTAGTCCCTCGATTGAGAAAACTTGCTCGCTTGGTGTGCTGGTGGCAGGAACGCTCATTATAGCCCTCACAGTTAAACAGCCAAGAATAACTTTTCTGCTTTCCCTTCCAATAACGAAGTATATCGCCATCGAGAACATCCTTGGGGTAGTATCTACCAAAGTATTTTCAGCATTTGAACACCACAGGTTCATCAGACACTTTACTACCAGGAGTTGTGTGCTTTGTTCTGGGACAAAGCCAAAAGAAAGCTTGATGATGATTAAGCGAAATAACGGGCTCGCTTTGCTCATTTAGGTTTCTTACAAAATATTAGATTCTCTCATAAATGGAGACATAAAGGAAACTCTTGCTTCCTCCCTTTCCTCAAGGCATTTGTCTCAACTCAGCCTATCGCAGTCCACTGCTGGACATAGGCCTCTCCCAAACTGCGCCATAACACTCTGTCCTCCGCCTTCCTCATCCAGTCTATCCCCGCTACCTTTTTTAGGTTGTCACTCCATCTAGCCGGGGGGCGTCCTACACCACGTTTGCCGAGGCGCGGTTTCCACTCTAGAACTTGTCGGCTCCAGCGGCCGTCAGTCCTTCGACAGATATGACTAGCCCACTGCCACTTCAGTTTGCTGATCCTGCGAGCTATGTCGGTCACTCCAGTTCTTCTCCGGATGATCTCATTTCTGATCTTATCCTTCAAAGAGACTCCGAGCATAGCTCGCTCCATAGCTCGCTGAGCGACTTTAAATTTGTGGACTAGTTTTATAGTCAGTGTCCAGACAGTGTAGGTCATAACAGGCAAGACGCACTGGTTGAAGAATTTGGTCTTCAGACATTGTGGCATGGGCGACGCGAAGACTCTTGAAAATTGCTAAATGCTGCCCAGCGCAATCGGATTCTCCCATTGGCTTCTTTCTCGAAGTTGTGTCTACCAGGCTGAATGGTCTGCCCTAGGTTGATGTATTCCTGCACAACTCCGAGCATTGCGCCTTCGACAATGACTGGCCTTGGATTTACATGGACATTGAACATAACTTTAGTTTTGTCCAAGTTCATACCAAAACCAACCCGTCGTGAAGCCTCATTTAGGCCGTACAACATTTCGGCTAGTTTGTAGCATATCTAAACTACGCTAAAGGCTCTTTATTATAACCCCTACTATGTGAATTATTATTATAATTACGAATTATTTTGACGCCGATGACGCCGATGAAAAAATCGGCGGCGGCGGCATGGCTAAATTGACCGGCGGCGTGCGCCACGCCGATCGGCGCACATGTCTACTACACACTAACAGCGTAATCCTGCTTTCCTTGATATTTATTTGACTCAAACACATTTTGTCACATTTATGACCGAGTTATGAAACATTTCATTCACAGTTTCGTTCATCATTATCACGTAACTTAGGAATGCTTCCTAACAAATTATATCGTATGATTTATTACGGCAGGAGTATTTGTATGATGTTCGTTGGCATTAATTAAATTCGTATTATTAATGTCAATGTTAAGCTGAAATTATGCTAATTCCTAGTAGAACTCAAGGTACTGCTTTTCAAGTGTGATTTATTTATTTCATCTTTATCAAAAGTGATTAATTGTCATAGGTAATTTGTAATCGTTCAGTCGCGTTATATCATCATCATCAACCCATTAATGTCTCACTGCTGGGCACGGGTGTCCTCTCTTTTGAGAGGGATTAGGCTATAGTCCACCACGATAGCCTACTGCGGCATGTGCCATCTGCCAAAGCAGATGGCACATGCCATGGAGACAAATCTCTCGAGCATGCAGGTTTCCTCACAATGTTTTCCTTCACCGTTTGAGCTTATGATAAATACGCACATGACTTCCGAAATTCAGTGGTGCGTGCCTTTTGAACTCGAGACCTTTAACATCTCAGTCCACTGGTCACACCACTAGGCTACCACATCTCTAGTCGTGTTAAATGCGGCCGACAAAATCTATCGGACATACATAGTTAATTATGTTTATAATACGTTTCTTGACACGATACAGCTGTGAAGTCAATAAAATCACGGCACATTCAAGTGATATAACATACAAAAGTAAGTGCATCAAATTCATGTGAATGTGTGTTTAGTATTTCGTGTTAATATGTGTTTGCTGCATGTAAAACTAAAGGCCGCCGCTGGGAATTCAGTCGCTATGCCGGCGATGTTTGCACAAAACTCAGCATATACGGGTGGAGTATGCATGCACTTATACAGACAGTTTAGAAGACTAAATGTTAGTTATTTTTCCTGCTTTTAAAACAGTTAGCAACCTGACTAAGTTGCAGAAATTTGACCACGTAATGAATATAATACCACCTTCGTTTGCGTTGTTTTAGTGTTTGCTTTTAAGTATAATTTTCTTCAAGAGAAACTCAAACAGCTCTCTCGATTCTAGATTAAGCAGAAACATTAGATAACATAATTATTTCTAAAATAACTTTTTATAAACAAAATATATTTACCTATCTATGGATAGCTCAAATTTTTTTTTTTTATGATGATGAGGGGGCAAACGAGCTGGCGGCTCACCTGATGGTAAGTGATCACCGCCGCCCATGGACATTTGCAATACCAGAAGGCTTGCATATGCGTTGCCAACCCCTGCAGAAACCGTTTAGGTTTCTAAAAATAGGGAATTACTAAACTGACAGCAAACGGAATGCCTATGCTGTCAGAATAGTCACTCCCCCATCGAGCTCTGGTAACCTTACTCACTGACAGAAATACAACTATTGTTGATTCACTGCGGTCTTCTGTAAGGCGGAGGTACTTCCCCAGTCGGGCAGCTCAGTTTGAGTGAGGAATCTCACTATGCCCTACCTCTCAAAAAATATTAAATCCTCTATTATGGTTAGTGTTATTGATAATGGCTGTGACAATCTCCCTGGACTAAAATAAGATGATACGGAATATCGATAATCTAAATATGCCATTGTTATAGTCATGCTATTTTCACAGTCTATCCCTTAAGCCAATACAGCCTTAAGGCGGATATTAGTACAAGTGTCTTATCCATTGTGATGTAAATGGTCCCTCGGCTCACAACGATCGAAGTCTATCGCCCTCTTACTGCCTCTTGACATGATTTTGTTTCGTGATCCGACTGTACATTGCTTTAAGAAGCCGGTAGAGACTGAATCTCACACAAACGTAATGAAAGAATAAATTATATAACATATTTTATGTACTTTTCCATAAGTCGAATACAAACCCATAAAAAGCTGGTTAGCAGCACTAGACCAAATTCAGAGCCCAAAAAATTACAATTGCGACGGCATAATTGCGAGGTAGATATACCTATACATTTCTAAGTAAAAACTCTTTGACTTGACAGATCAGACAACAGTCCTGGAAACAGTTTTTGTGTAAACGGGGTAGGTGAGGTGCATACATTTTAATTATTAAGTAAGCAAGTAGGTAAGTAAAAACTCTTCGATTTGACATACAACGGCAGATCTGGCAACGATCTTGGAAACAGTTTTTACGTACACGGGACATATATCTGTCATTATATTGCTGTCGTTCAAGGTCACAAGGGGCACTCTGGTATTTAACTTGTATCTGTTGTATCACATATCTCTATAAGGAAAAGCACGAGCAATATATATTTGATCGGAATCATGAGATGAAATAAAACGTTATTTGGCAAGACTCCCCGCGTTGACTCACATACAAACACTAATATATAGCTAGTATGATATCTGCAGACACTTAATATTCACCAGTAGTTATAAAAATGGTCTATTGTGTATCGACAGCTTCGCTCCCTCGAAAAATGATGAGCTCGTGACTAAGTTAAAATTCTCTGATCAATCGATCAGCCAGACCAGCATTCAGTATGAAAAACAACAAACAGCAAGGTTATCCTGCCATTCTCGATTGTCAAGTAAATACCTACAAAAACCAAACAGCTCACAGCCTCAAATCATTCTCCTGGGACATGCCGAGTTTCACTGCGTCTCGACGTTTTTCTAAATAGTAGCCATAAAAGAGTTCCAGGAACCAGGGTTAGGTATTTTATTTGAAACACGGCCCTTATTGACATGTTACAGGCACTTCAAATAAAATACCCTGAAAGAGGCTCTTCGCCCATGAAAGGAATTTAATTCGACAAATTGATATCGGTATTCGTGCTCTTTTTGTTTATTGTAAAAAGTTTACGTTACTATATTATTGACAATATAGTACGCCTAAAGTAATAAAATAACACTGACTGATTATTAAATATCATAACCCTTTGGTTAAGTGTTTTATCTTTATAAAACACTCAAAATTACTCAATTAAAATGATGATAATTAATATCTGTCACAATCAATAATAAGTAATTCATAATAACTCCGATTACTTTATTATTTACTTTGAATATTAGAATCGAATCCAGTATTAACATTTGGAAAACGCATCTATTGTTATAATTATGATTTTATGCAGCATGAAAAGGTTAAATTGAGCTAAATGAAGTCGTTGAACGCGCAGTGATAACCTCAAAAACGTACCGAATTCGCCTAAAGTCCTATTGTCAGGCAACGTACTTAAATTTTATTGGGGTTGCCACTTTAGGAGAGGTAACGTACAGTATATACTCACGAGACACCGCTGATACTCCTGACATTCGATGATTTCTGATTGAATAACAGTGCTGACTGTGTGTAGAGTACTATAATAGGTTGGCGAAGGCAAGGTGCCTTGATTGATTAATAAAATACTCGCGAAGGAAAGTATTCACCATTGATGCAGATTATAATTCGACGTATTGAACTCGTTTCACTTTTCCTTATATTGTCCCCCTATTTTATACGTGTTGATTTTTGATTTTTCATAATGGTTTTTGGTTGAGAAGCTCTAGCCTCTGGCTTCTCTACCAAGAATGTATAAATACTCTAGTATTTGCCGAAATATGGAACATTTTTGGAAAGAAATAGTCATGATACCTACTGTATAATAATAATAATGATAATAAGAAGAAGAATAATAAGATTTAATATAATACTATGTTATCATAAGGATTTAGGAAGGGTAGATATAGTATGTAAGCACTATCAACTGAAAATATCATTTTAGAATGACATAATTTCAAATAATTAGGTATGTAGTATGCAATCGAGCCAAACTCCGAACTCCTGAAGAAGATATAGGAAAACACCATAACCCTTACTTTACTCGAGTTAAGAATCGAAATAGAAACGTAATAATAAATCAATAGAAAACCCCGCAATAAAATGATTCTTCTATATATCTTATAATAGTAATTCTTCTATAAAGTAGTGTTCTATATCACGACACTATTGTGGAAATTGAGAATCGGATACCAGGATTGCACAAGAAAGAAACTCCTTGTGATTTAATTTTATCCAAACTGCATATTTTAGTACCACTGGTCTATATTTAGATTGTTTTGGTATTTAATGAGATGCGTCTGTTGATGTCACTTAGGAAACACTCTATTACTGCACGGTGCCAAAACTATCTGCGCAGTGTATGACATTTTCAATCTGTTACTAATTCGTGCTAAGGTTTTACAATTCAAGGCTTCCAGTATTAATTACACGTTTTTTCTTGCTACTTTGAATTTACATATTTTTTTGATTAATCGCCTGAGATGGTGTGAAACGTGCTATTCAGATTTTTTTATTTAGCCTTGATAATAAACATTGTTTTTCTTCAAAAGCAATTTTTGAGCTTGGCTTTTCCAAGGTGTAGATACCCCTGGAAAAAACATATTTTGAGAAATGGACTGATGGCCCGGTAAAGGTCGTTGATAGGTAAATGCGGGTGGCATATAACCGGTCTTTGTGGAAATCTTTGAACCGGGTTTTGATGGCTTATTTCAGCTGTGTATGGCCGTTGGGAGATTATAATGATAAGGCACTATTTTAGCACCTAGCCAAGTGATATTTGATTAATAATATTATCCCAATATATTTAAATCAACTTAATAAATTTTTTAAACTTGAACTCGTATATTTTCCTCATAGAAAATTTTCGCCGTCGTTAATGTATTTTTCCAATACCTACTTCTCTGAGAAATCAGACACAAAAGCGATATATTCTAGAAGCCGTATCGTATCCATCAATGCAATCGAATGGCTGTCTTTGGAAAGGCTGCTTTGTTCTAACCAGACTAGCTATTGTGTACGGATTCTTACTGTTTGTACAAAGTTTTCTACTTAAAGAGTCTTACATAGTTAAAAAAAACATTCCTTTGTAAAAAAACTACTAAGTATAAAAACTAAACTTAGGGTTACATTGTTGTAACATTTGATGTTAAACACACCAGACAGAATGCTGGTAGCTTGTGGCTTATTCTTAATAAATTTCAAGCCATAAGTACGATATGATAACGTACTTAAAACCATTTTTTTGGCACTTACTAAAATAAAATTCAATGCGTAGTTAATTTTTACTTCGTAGTTTATTTGTTCTGTCTTTTAGAAGTCACTGTGATTTTGTTTAAACTAATTATTTAAGATACAATGAGTTCAACTTTAACATTAGAATACTAAAGGAGTAATTACAATATAGCTATTATTTTAAGTATAGGTACTACATGTATAATTTTATTTACCATTTATAAATAAAAAAAGAAAGCAATTAATTATTTATCTATAGGTAAATTGTATGTAAACGTGGAGCCTCTAATATCAATACTGTCATAACAACAGGAAAATGCACGTGAGATTGTATCATAAAATTGTTCTGCAAAACGCCTAGAAGCTATTCATTTCATATTCATCCATAATAAAACGTCGCGTCGCTGAAATTGGCTTGTAAGCGGCGGCCTCCCACTTTTTGCACGACTCTTCAAACTATTTTATTATAAACACTTATTTTTATCAAAGTTTAAATTATTCATTGAGCAACTAATAAGATTATTCTAAAACCAATATAACACTTTTTTACAAGCATTATAGAAGCAAAAATTCAAGCCACCAACTTATGTACACTTTTACTAATTTTATTCTGTGGTATAATTTGGTTTTTTAAATTGCTGGTATTTTTGTTTTTAAATAAAGATATTCAAATAATACCTACATACTATTAAAAGAATCGCTCGTAAGTAAGTTCATTGACAGCAATGATCAAAAGGATTATACGAATGTGAAAAAATATTATATAAAAAAATATGTTATTATATTTCAAATATATCAGCATTTTAAATAAACTCAAGATCAATTCTGAACCTTATTATCACAATAATAAGGGTGAAAAGTGGTTCACCGCAAATTTTGCTGACCGTACATTAATATTTGTAAGTTCAATGATCCGATTTATGCGTATCAATTCTCTGAGCGATTGATTTTATGAGCTATATGAGTTGAGCTCGTAAATTCAATTTCTAAACGGATATATCCGTATGACGTATTTTAGTTATTAAAATATGTCCCGTGAATTGATTCATTTAGATTTTATGAATCAAAGTATAAAGAAGTTATAAGTATTTTACTGGGGAAGTTACTGTGAATCTTTTACGCAAGTAATGCATATTTTGTGCAATTATGTCAGCGGATACCAGTCGAAGAAGCAGTCGCACTACCTGACCAACAACCGAACAAGGCAGTCAAAAGTCAACAAGAAAAAAAATCAATACAATTGCCATACAATTATCACCTTTGCTGCAGACCGTGACAGAGAAAATTTCTGTTACCATACAAGGTATAACCTCTCAATTCCCGACCCTGATTGAAATCTAGGGGTGCCCCTCTCCAACTAACAATCAGAACATAACGTGTTGTTCACCGACCCTACAATTGAATGTACGATATGATTGATTGCGTTTCGCGTAATATTACGTTCGCTCAACGAAATACTATTAACGTATAAAGGCGTCTCACGCCATTTTATAAATGAGAATTGTAATTTACACAAGTTATAAATTACTAAATTTGTAGATTTTAATCTATTGACTGCAAGCTCGGCTCGTGAGTGTAAGCTCTTGAGTCCTATTCCTAGGTCGTGCTTATTTTTTATGAAATTAGAGTTAGTAGCAGCTTATAAAATGATGGGATTCAAAAACATATATTATATATCAACACATCTCCTTCAAACATTACAATTAATTGTTACGTAATTTACCGAGAATCAAATTGATAACCAATTGATTGATCAATTTCGATTTATCTTTTATTTATCTTTGAACTTATAAAGGAAAATAAAAGTGGATTATACAAAAGTTGGATTCTATTGATGTATACAAGGTTAACCTTTAACGCTATCGAGAAAATACGCCTGTCACACCATGCATAATTATAGAAATTGCGCATTATTGCAATAATTAACCTAAATATTTTCGTATATTGAAAATATGCCGAATGACATTTCCTCCGTGTTAACTTCATACTTGTACATACTTGTACTAGAAGTACCTATGTTAGACAAAAGTAAACTTTTTCATAATAACAATATGACAAACTAGACAGCGATAGATAAACTATAATGTAAAACACACATAGCACTGCTTTTTATGCCCTGAAATTGTAAAACAGCAAAGCAAAAGAGTACCTGTCCGGGTGTCACAGGTGTTCGCATATACAGCTTGAAACGGACAGTTAATTTTCCCCTAGAAGGGGCATGAATTGAGTCTTTGTATGTATTATTTTATGATATACAGGTTCCACATGAACCAAAAAGATGAAGTTAATTTATTAATACTCTGATTAGTGAAGTGATAGCCCGTTGATATTACCATGGACTCAAGAATCATACCAAGATATCTCAGACTTTTCAAAATAATGTGTTAATTATGACTCGCTCCAGCGATGAAGATAAGAGGCACCTGATTTTCTCAAATGTGTGTGACCTCCCAGGTCAGCCAATCCTCACTACGCTAGCGATATGAACTATAATCTAACACCTCTCGTCATAAGTTCACCCGTACTTTTATCAAACTCAAATTTTCAGAAAAATCAAACGTAAATTTTGACACGGATGATTTGAATTCAAACTTGAGTTTTGTGTTCTGATAGGACATGTTCTAACACTTTTATTCTTACAGACACTTTTTACTACTATAGTTATTTCCTGTACTCCGTTACGACTTAGCAAATTGTACGTGACTCAGTTTTCCACAGAACATGAATAACAGAGGCAACAACAGCACCTCGCGTCGTTAACTGACAATATTTACTGAAACACTGACTAATTACGTGCGACTATTGGCAATGCGTTTTATTTGTTCTACAGCAGTGAGCAGCACCTAGTAATTCACGCCGAGTTATAATGGTCGTTCTGACATACGTTTAAGTACCGCAGTATATTTTAAAGATAATTACTATACTATTATTGTTTTCGGTCACCGCTGCATTTGGAGAATTTCACGAGTGATGGTTTAATTATTTAAAATGGTTTTTATGCATTAGTGAGGCTTTAATTAATTAAAATGAGTCCTTCTGCGTACTCGGGAAAGTTAATGACCGGCTGTTGATTGGCTAATATTTTACCAGTACAAACAAGGTATCACTCTGAGGGTAAATATATTGAAAATTATGTTGGATAAATAATTAATTAATGACTTGATCTGGCTTCGTTTTCATGTCAAAACATCGAGTTTCTTTCATATATGGTTTTTTTTCATTCCATACAAATATTTTCATCCTCTATATTTTGGATCTCTAAAAACGATACAGCATTTACATGCGTATCTTTATTTTACCCCATTTTTTTTTCCAAATATTACTAACATAATCCCATTAATTTTGGCGACTAACCCCAAACAATTAATGCTGGCTTATTGTAGGTATCGAGTTTTTTTTAAGTTACTCGGAGACTGACTTAGTAAGCATTAAAGCGTGCCTAAGACGTAGCGTTTTATTGTTTGGGTCAGTCGTTCTCGCATATCTTTAAATTCAATTAAAATATTAATTATTTGATTTAACAATCTGAGCACAAACATAGATAGTCTCTATAGTGAAAACATTTAAATACAAACCTTATTTAAATATTTTCACTACAAAATGGAATAGTTTAGACTATACTAGCTAGTTTTAAACAGGTTTTGTACTATTTTCATTAAACTACCATTGGCATTTTCAGTGATATTAAAATGAACAACTGACCCGAATTTATTACTCTCAGATGGACTTAAACAGAGGTGATAAATTTGTGGCACCTCATTTAGCTCGTATAAAGGAGTACTTATTTTTAGTATTAAATACCGACGTAGAGGTGGTCGTAAAATACATAGTAAATCATAACTAAGTAATAAACACGTCGAACATCTTAACTGTGTCTCTGTTTGGAGAATCTATCCTCTTTTGTCAACGGTAACAATTGACACACGGCTCTCGTATAACATTTTATATCAAATACGTACAAATAGAACGAACGATCAATTGAACATAGTATTTCCTAGGGAGTATTTATCTAAGTTCACATGGTTTTTGGTTATCTGGATGTTGTAAGAATTTAAATATAAAAAGTTATATTAAGCTAGTTTTTTTAGAACAAGCTCATTCTTACGTTATGTTACCCATACCTAGCTAGTGCGTATAGTTCTAAAAAGTAGGTATATTGCGTACTGAGACACAGGTGCCAGTTCTATCACTGATGACTTAACGACTCTCCCTGCTCAGACTAGTTGCCGGTAACACAGTAGTCCGGTATTGGTAACATAAACTTGATAGTTAACCCACACTCAATGTTTTATGAGCTATCAAACTAAGGATGTATACGTGAATCCATCAGGTATACAGTACTTAAGAGGACTGGTATAAATACTAGGGTTGTATTTAAGTATCGTTCTATCATAAAATCTGGTATTATTTTAGGTTGAGCATTTGATACTTGTTGGTGTAGAAAACTTCAGCTCTTTTATGGAGATATTTAGCTCACTAGTTAAATTTATTATAATGACATAGAGTATCTTAGTAAATGTTATAAAAGAAAATATATACAATGTTGCGTGATAAAAGAAAATGCACCTTAATACATATTAAATACTGTATATCTTTTGTAAATATACCTACATGTCCATTATTACTTGGCAGATTTCACAGTATTGATGGAAATAGAAGACTAAAATTATATTTAAACTAATAAAACGATTGATCTCAGGGTCAACGCCCTGCGCCAGCTGGCTGACTCATTGAAATCCTTTTTTTATTACGCGTATATATCAATACGTATAAAATCTGTGAAAAATTTTAAAATAAACTATTATTATGTATGTACCAAGTATTTTTGCTTTCACTTTTTTATCATCAACCCACTTAATGACCCACTACTGGGCACAGGTCCCCTTGTCTCATTTGATATGGATTAGGCTATAGTCCACCACGCTACCCTAGTGCGAGTTGGCAGACTTCATACACCATCGGTCTTTTACTTAACCTTTTCAGCACATGATCATCATCATCACCAACCCATTAACGTCCCACTGCTGGGCACGAGTCTCCTCTCATTTGAGAGGGATTAGGCTATAGTCCACCACGCTAGCCTACTGCGGGTTGGCAGACTTCACATGCCATCGAGACAAATGTCTCAAGCATGCAGGTTTCCTCACGATGTTGTCCTTCACCGTTTGAGCTTGTGATAAATACGCACATAACTTCCGAAAAGTCAGTGGTACGTGCCCGGGTTCGAACTCGAGACCTTTGACATCTGAGTCCACTGGTCACACCACTAGGCTACCACAGCACATGATATATGCACATAACTTTAGAAAATCAGCAGGGTGCCTTGGGTTTAAGGTCGAGACCTTTAAAATTTCAGTCCCCTGATCACACCACTAGGCTACCACAGCTTTTCTATTTTCAAACGGCGTCAATCTATTACGATATTTTTAATGCATAGACAACGGTAATAAAACATCCTATTATTTCAATGATTCCTCGATAAATCCCTGTAGTAGTGCAATAGACAAGGACATCAGGTCTGCTGTGGTCGGCATGTTAAGTAAAGCACCCATACAACCAACAGTTACCGCACTGCACTGCACTGCACTTTAATCCGATTAATGCTATTAATGCGGCTTTGACATGCATGCTACCTGCAATATTGGAGATAGAAGTAATTTACAACTACTATAATTAAATTTAATAGTTAACATAACGAAGGGAGAATGGTTTTACCTACAAAAAAATACAGCTAGAATATTGTAATTTTTTAGGAGTTGCTCAACTCTCTAGTGATATTGCCAAACCCTTTGATATACATATGTTGCTGATTTTAAGGTCGGTATCACTGAATTTCCCAATATAAAATACCTATATATATCTGAAAAATTTTCTAGAAGACAAATGAAGTCTGCCAGCTTATAGCATGTCAGCGTGTTAGACTTTAACTGTACCACTTTTTCTATGTCCTCATAGAATTGGACCAACGGTGTGACATTTAATGGTTTATGGGCAAATCAGTTTTCACTGCCGACTTCTTAAAAACCCATTTTTTTTATAAAATAATAGGCGGCCGTATCACGTGTGCCGTGTTTGAGGAGATGATGACGATGACTATAAGAGGGAGATGACGCTATTCAACCTGTAAAGCGCTATCCCTCTCATAAAACATAAACTTGTCATGGTGCGGTATGAAGACATAATACATGTATATAAACAGTAATAATTACAACAGCTTACACTATGTTTAGATTAATAGTACCCAACCTCTAGAAAGGCCACGGCTAGTGTCGCGAGCGTTGGACCACCGCCAATGTTATAATAGTGGTAACTATCTGATCTAATTCTATTATAGATAACAAGGAAATTAATTCTGTTTTTAAACTTTATAGACAAAACAATGTATATAATTATTGTGATCATTATATGATCATTTAAAAATGTCTGTATAACATAGAACACGTGTTTGCTCTGATCTAGTTTCATTCTCTCCCAAGCAACTGACATATTGTCCCAAATCTTTCAGCTTTTTATAGTTATTTTCATAGACATGTGACAAGTTAGAGCGTTTATTTTACGCCAGCGTCGCAAGTTTGTGACAAAAACATGGTGCATAGTACTTAATACAAGATAAAGATATGCCATACTACGTCTCTTATTGGTTTAATGTTGGGTATAGCAGAATTAGATATGTACATTGATGATTGCAGCTGGTGTGGTATCGGTGAAAACGGATTTCAAAAAGACATGGAAAGCAGTACCTATGTACTGCTATGCGTGTCACGCAACGCATACAAACACAATATCTATATGTTAGTACCGAAACAATGTATGAATATAGAAGAAACATGAAAGTCGTAAAAGCTAATCCTATCAAAAATGAAACCTTCTCCAAGCTTTCATTTCTTCGTATTGTCTGGTTGAAAGATATATTGAGACATATCGTGATAGAGGTGATACGAAATGAAAGATCTAGTAACAAGGATTCAGAAAGGTAAGCTGTGGACTTACCTTTCTCGATCCATGAAAAACATTGACGAAACCAGTAAACCTTATAAGGCAATTGTAAAGAGTAAGGGACTGACCGCGGCAAACGTATTGCAATGAAATCTCGGACGTTTTTCGAAGAGGTCACGTAAGGAGTACTCTTGACCAACGAACATGCATGAGGAGGTTGAAGAGCGTAGATGAAAGAAAATATATCTGGGCACATTTATTTAGTGTTGGAAGTGGGAAAATCTATATTCTCTACCTCTCTAGCAGGATACAAGTATGGTCGTGGTCATATACATATGTATGGATCTGTGGAGGGTATTGTTAGTGCACTTTGTGAAAGCGTAGATATATTAGGTGCGTACTGCGTAGTACTCGCAACCGGCGCACATATGACAAAATGTATGAACGTAGAAGAAGCAACTAAATTATTGGTCAGTATCGTAAAGCATAGCATTCATGAGGAAAAGCTATCTCCTCTTTGAAATCTCTAATAAAGAAAGAATACAGTAAATAGTACTGAGCTGTAAATTTAATAAATAATCACACCGTTAAAAGTTTTTAAAGCACCTATTATAAATTATTTAAAAGAAAATTGTTTCGCAACTGCCCCACATTTTGGTATTTTGTATGTAAATAAATATCATAATAGCTGCCAATAAGCGTGTATAGTAAACAAGTTGTGACCTAGTTTTGTTTTAATTAATGATACATTCAGATGAGGGCCAATAGTCACACATAACTAATGTTCATTTACGGTATTATGATGAATTGGTCGAATTTAAGCATTTATGTACAACCCATGCTATAAATCTTCTATAAAATATTATATATCAAATATAAGCTTATTGCCAACATTAAAACAGCCAGTTTCATAGTAACCATAATATCATCCAAGCGGGTGATAAAATTATGTACTAAATTTCATAATGCAACTCCTTTTTTACTCATCGAACAGCCACATGGCATCTTTATGAATTTCAAAAAAAGAACATTGTCATGCACGCGCGTTTCACTACCACAGCTCCGTAATTTAATAAAAACTTATTCGAATTTTTTAATTGACGTAGTAGGTATCCCGCCATTTTAGTTCAAAAATAGTATTGAAAAAATATATATTTTGTTATTTACAAAAATGAGTGATACAACTCAATATAGAAGTGTTGATAGTCTGTGGAACCTAAAAAAATTATAACCGCTGTTAAAATTTCTTGCGAGGATTGGATTTTAAATTGTATTTAAAAAAGGGTTTATTTTACAAAAGATTCACCTAAACCGTAAAAATCACAAAATCGGAAGTGCAATCTTTATAAACTAGAAATAACTTACCTTTATATCATAATCGGTGAACACAGAAGCGCTTCGAAGATAAAAAACAACACTATCTCCCAACTTCAATATAAGTACGGTTCACAAGAGAATTCTACACAAAAGCTCATAACACTACACCGCCAAGGTGTCCATTAGTGTTCTAATTATAACTCAGGCACTTTGAAATATGACTAACGGAAAACTAAGCACTGACCAACACTACTGATCGTCTCACCAACAAAGTCCTTTTCAATATCGCACCTGGAACAAAAACATTTTATATTAGTAAAAATTTTAATAAATAAATACTAGGATTGATCCTCGAAAGGAGACTTGTGCCCACTAGTGGAACAGTAAATGGGTCGATGATGATGATGATGATGATAAAGATTGAAAGTTGAAAAGCAGCAGTAGGCACTGGTGGTGCGACGTTTAGCTGAACTGGGCTTACTAATTATTTAGTTCGTTACAGATATTTGTTTGCACGTGATTGAGACCGCGTGTATTTTTTTTTCATATATATTACACGATTGGACTTTAAAGAAAAATATTGCACGGAAATATACGGAGCTAACCTGTATTAAGCCAATTCTCGTTGCCGACTAAACAAACTGTGTTCAGTAGGACGGTAAATTGATTAAGAATGTCAAAAGTACCCGCTGGAATTTTATATTCGAAAATTAGTAAAATAAAAAAAGAAACCATAAAATAAACAGTATAAGTATTACAATTAGGGACAAAAAACTGGGCATTCAGCTGATTGGACTGAGTTTAATGATTTTGATGTCACATACCATACACCTGTAGGTATTTTTCTAATATTCAGGGGGAGACCGTAACGGCATAATGAAATCTATAATCCGTTTAATGCTTCACCTTAAGTTAACCTAAGATATAAGTATACATTATATACATATTATGTATACTTATATCTTAGCTTATAACAAAGCCAATGAGGCTGCCTTTTTATTTTAAGATTTTGTTTGTTTGTGAACTAACATATGTAACTACGTACTTAATTAAGTACCTACGTTGTTATTTATGTTAGTTATTGTAGTTAGATTAGGTTATTGTAACCAGACAATCCGAAAGAATTGTCCTATTACAATAACCCTACGCAAAAGTGTGTCACTGCAAAAGTTTCACGTAAAACGTTTAAGCATCTTATTGAAAAATAACTGACCGACTGACCAATTCCGGTTAATTTTTTAACTATTCTTTTTAATTAAGATGAATACTAGAATGGATTGGTTGGAAAACTTACAAGAATAACAGAAATCAAACCTTAATTTGTGATATAAAAATAAATATAGGTAATCTATTTGCAGAAAGGCTAAATGTATTTGTGGACAATAAAAACGATATAGAAGGTATATTTCAGTCACGCAACGGGGCTTATTCGCAAAACCTAATCATGTGACTTCAATAGAAATCCAGATCAATGTAGTTTGACATTTCTGACAATCTAATAATGGCACGAGCTTCGTTGTATTGTCTTAAAAATGGCACGATTACGTAGCAGGTTATTATGAGGAATGGTCGATACACAACACCTATCGATATACAATTTGGGTTTATATGTCATTGTTTACCACTCGAGCCTGCCGATGCCGGCCTGCGGACGTGACTAAGCTAGTTTTCAACTGGAACATATCTCGGCTCGGCAATCACATTGCTCGTCGCTCCCTCGGACCGTATTATCATTCGCACAAAAGCCCTCTCTGCGTAATAGCCGACGATCAACATCTAGAGGAATTTTTGCAAAAATTTCGCCATCAATCTTCCCCGTGCAAAAAGTCGGCTGAAGTAGACACTTGATTTATCTATTTGAATATTAGCTCGCCACGATGTGGGGGAAGGGGGAATATGCAGATGATGCGCATAACAGTCAGGAACTATTTTCATAACGCGTTATGTATTGTTTTTTTTATTGGCACCAATTAGTAAAAAAATCAGGTCACAGCAACGACAAACATATGCGGAGTGGGTTTGTGATAAATTGGATTCGGAATCATGGGGATTTTTACGTGAAAATAGCTCGTCTGTAGTGAATAACAAAATAAATAGTTATAGCTTCGTAGGTAGAGCTAACAGATCGGTTTTTAAATAAGCGTAGTGATTGATTGACGCTGCGTAGACGAGGGCTTGCAATTTCGATTTTTTTTAATATTATTTACATTTGATTTTAGGGTTCTGTACCTCAAAAGGAAAAAATGGAACCTTTATAAGATCACTTTGTTGTCCGTCTGTCTGTCTGTCTGTCAAGGCCCTTTATTATTAATTTACGTTTGGATGCCCGTGGTGAACCTAAATGGTTTTCTTTTTTACTTCATTTTCACTTCTTACGCATTTTGATCGTACCTAAGCTGTTAATAATGCAGTATTTCAAAAAATAAATCAAAAAACAAAAAGAGTTGATTCTTGTATATTTACTCAATATGTATATATGTACACATATATATATATATATTATCTAAACCAAATATTTTCGATAAGTAAAAAAATTAGCTATTATTGCAATGTTAGGTAATATTTTAATGCACATTGAGAGAACATCCCAAGACACGACACGTGAAATTTGATTTGCCGTTTTTTAATCGTACCTAATACAAAAGCTTAAATTTTGTGCCTACGTAGATTTATTCCATAACGTAAGCATCAGCTATAAAAAGTATATCCAAAAATATTAACTTTAAGAAAGAATACGTGGGCCAGGCAATTTTTAATATTTCAACAACAACACATAAAGTTACATCTTCAATTAAACCCCTTTTATAAGAAAATTTCAGTGTAACCAATAAATTTCACACACTAATTAAAATGAAATATCGCAGAAACCTATTTTAGGAGCCCGAAAACCACTAACCGCTATAATTTCAGTCATTTCCGTTCATCCATTCAACAGCGAGGCCGCTCTTACATCACACCCTCGTAGTTCCTTTAATTTAACAGAGGTTTTAATTAAATTCTGCAGGAATTCAATACCTATGCCTAAAGGCGAATGAGAAATTAAAAAATAAAGAATCGCTCTCGTTGCTCGCTTATACACTGTGTTAAATGCCTTTCGGCTTCCTCTGTACCAATTGATTGTTTTATTCTACTATTGGCTCTCAATTCTTCTTGCGTTAATTTATTTATATTGAGTATAATATGAATTATTTGTTCTGGTTGATATAGAAAACTGCGTCATTGGTTTGTGGTGTGGTGCGGACACTAAATGTGTGGTCCTAGTTTTGTTTCTTGGGTCGAGTAAAGTAATCTGGATTTAAAATAATAAAAAAAAATATTCTGGATTTGACTATTAGATTTTTTTTGTTGTTGCTTCAAGTTTGGATTTGTGTGTAGAAATTAGTGGCTCTGTACCGATACAATTCGTTTCGTTCATTTTTAAGACCTGCATTGATTTTCTATGGGGAGCGTATTGCCATTAAGCAGGCTCAAATCGAAATCCTGACCTTTTACACAGAAAATCGTTTAATATCCTAATAACCTCAAACCAAGGACCTCATCCTTATCAGTCACGCTTAGGAAATAATCAGAGGCACATGAGAAATTTCATTGTTTGTTTTTCCGGGAGATCAAACAACTAGAAATTTCATTGTTTGTTTTTCCGGGAGATCAAACAACTAGACTAAAAAAATATTCTGGATTTGACTATTAGATTTTTTTTGTTGTTGCTTCAAGTTTGGATTTGTGTGTAGAAATTAGTGGCTCTGTACCGATACAATTCGTTTCGTTCATTTTTAAGACCTGCATTGATTTTCTATGGGGAGCGTATTGCCATTAAGCAGGCTCAAATCGAAATCCTGACCTTTTACACAGAAAATCGTTTAATATCCTAATAACCTCAAACCAAGGACCTCATCCTTATCAGTCACGCTTAGGAAATAATCAGAGGCACATGAGAAATTTCATTGTTTGTTTTTCCGGGAGATCAAACAACTAGACTAATAACTGTTTACCTAGTTGTTCATTTTTTATTATCAAAATTAATTATAAACAAGTTTACACAAAATGAGTATTTATTTAAATGCCTGATTAATCCGCAACACAATTACTTGTTTATTTAAGTACACTCCATACAAATGATGGTGTTGTTACACACTAAAGTATTGTTTACACACATTAATGTGTGTAATTTGTTATTTAAATGTGAATTCCGTTAATTTATGTGGTTAAGAGCTGCGATGGCCTAGTGGTATAATGAATAGACTGTGAACAAAATGGTCTCGAGTTCAAATCCAAAACATGACCCTGACTGACCTTTCGAATTTATGTGCGTATTTATCACATGATCAAACGGTGAATAAAAACATAGGTAGGAAACCTATATGCCTGAGAGATTTTCTTAATGGCGTGTGAATTCTGCCAACTGCTAGTAGTAGTGGACTAGGTAGAAAAATCCCTAGAAAAAATGGAAGGATACCCATGCCCAGCAGTGGGATAGTACATGGGTTGATGGTGATAATGTCTACCTACGTTTATAGAACCATTTCAACTCGAAACTAGCCATTTTCGAGCCTCGCAAATGACACAAGCATCGTCACAATGTCATTTATTGAAAATTATTTGACTAAAGAAATTTAATGGAAATCTTCGCAATAAAGTATATATATATATGAAGTGGCATTCAAGCGCGACTGTTGACCGTGAGGACCTAGGTTCAATGCCCAGGTCAAGCAAAGTTTTATTTATTATTTCGATCAAGATACTTCTCAAGTTACTGCTTTTAATGTAATCGCAACCTGCAGAATACTCGTATTCTGTGACATGGCCTCTCGCGACCGAATCGTAAATATTAAAGCGTACCGATCAACCGAGCCCTGCGACAGCTCAACAGCTTTACCCTTAGAGAATACAGGCGTAATGGTATTTGATATGATACTTACAAAATTGCAATCTCAATAATATAATAATATGCGATATTAACACTCCATGGCGAATTGGGAGACACACAAACATAGTCTTAATTATATAATATTGAATGATTATAATTAGTTCTGTTCGTATCAAAATATAGGTAATCGTGCGGTTACACGGGTGAGATCATTTAGTGATTGTGTTGCTCAGGATCACTCTTATGGGGCACAGTGGCTCTTGGGCAGATAATTGATTGGGGTCGAGGCGACACAAGTGGTCCGAGTGGCAGTTTCCTAACTAGCTTTGTAGAAGCAAGGCCCGGGAGCAATTAGGCGGGAGAGGGAAATTGCATCCCTTGGGGATAGCTCACAAATTGCCCCAAACGTCAGCGACTCCTAAACTGAAATGACAATTTGCCTTCGCCTATTAGTTTTCCGGAATTCGCGAGTGGGCGCGTGTGTATGGAACTGTTTACGGCCCAAGTCGGGAACTACATATTTACTTACATACCTACCTACCCAAGTTTGTCGTCACTCCTCGGAAGAACCCCGCGGTTCTCGTATATATGCATTTGCCAAATGAATTATGCCAACAGAGTTACACACTAGTTTCGTAATAAACAAACGTAATAACAGAATAGTTGTTAATTCTATCTAGTTTTATGATTTATGGGAGAGCAAACGCTGTTTCGCCTGGCGTTGTAAATGAAACTTTGTACTAGATGATCAAAATAAACAATATTAAATAAGTAACTATGTAAAATACCTATCTACATAAAACGAGCTGAAATTATCTGCCACGTGCGTAGTTTAAATTACAAAATTAGCACCAGTTTCTTAATTCTTACTGCGCAGATTTTAAGCCTCCGGTTCTGCAAAAATAAAAGATGGCAATAACCGCCCAATTTCTAACACTGGCCAAAGGCCCCAGAAGGCCCCAGATAAACAAGAGGAATATAAATTAAACTATTTTGTATCATAACGCATAAAACATAGTCTCACTAAAATTTATAATACTCACGAATTTTTGATAGTAGAGAGTTGAGTTTTTTTACCGCAGCAACGTGGGTACGCCTCTTACCGAACACTGTCAGTTGATTCAACTATGAGTCCAAGACAATCTACTCTAGACACTAAATAAAAAGTATTTTCATAATACTTTTATAGAACTACGTGAATAAATTGTATTAATATTATAAAAAACTAGCTGCCCGGACAGACTTCAATTCTGTAATTTTTAGTATTAAAATCTACTTTAAAACTTCCTCAAACCTTCCTCAAGGAATACACAAAAAAAAATGCCATATTGGTCGAGCCATTCTTGAGTTATGCGTATTTCATAAAAACCATTTTTTTATCATATTTTTTATCTTGTAAGATGGCTGTTAGATTCTGACTTCTCAACAATTAATGATTCAGTAATATTCAAATATGTAGTTATTTTTACGCTTATTACTTATCTAAATTCGTTATTATTATGAAGGCGTACCTAAAAGCGAAATATCAAATCCAAAGAAAATCTACAAAAATGCGCAGCGAACATTACGAATATAAAAATTTAAAAGCCTGCCATTTTATAGGTATATCTTTTTATTGTTATTTAATAAATTTTGTAGAAATGTTTGCTATAAAACAGACTTGCTTCCCTTTTTAAAACGATGTAATAATAAACGACATAAGACCTCACTTTTATATGTTGTGATATAGAGCTTATTATTCAAATTAGTTATCTCATGTAGAGGACGCGTAGATCTCGCAGCACGTTCATTTATCAACCGAACAAACGATGACAGTGGTCGTTCTCAGGAATTTACAATTTCAGTACACTACAGACATAATTAAATGTTCGGACATTATATATCTCTGATATTTCTAAAATATTTTGTGACTGAAAGATGTGTGCCGCGGTCGACACTTGGCATCAGGCCAGTTCCTTTGCTGTTTTCTCCCTCATGACAACTTCTATAAGATAAAACGAAGCGCTATCTTTGCATCCCAATTTATTAATATTATATTAAAGTTATTAATTAATAACATTAACCCCCTCTTTTCCTAAAAGAACAACAGAATAAATAAATTTCCACCGCGTTTTCTTAGTCTCCTAGCATCGAATTATATTTCGGCTGCCATTAGAGGGCTTACCCGTGTTGTTTCCATTTCGTTAGAACCTTAAGAATAACGCAGAAAGCATTTAGGCAACATTATCTTACTTACCCGAGGAAATATTTTAGCGTATGGAACGAACGTTATTTTAAATTCATCCCGAATTTTAAAAATAATACAAATATGCGCGCGCCCGAGAAGGTTCTTCCGACGAACAGGACGAGTCCGATAATAAAGCAAAAAACTACGAAGAGATGAATGAAAAATGCACGAGAGTGGTGTGTAACATGTGCAGCGTGCGGTGTGGTGTCGCGTCGCGTACCTTATCGCGAGTTTGCGAGCGCAGTGTTGCAGCGGTGCAGTGAGAGAGCGCAGGGCGACGCGAGCCGCCCGCCTGCCTCCGAGCGACTGCCGCCCGGGCCGCCGCGCGCGCCCCGCCCGCGCCACGCGCGCGCCACGCACCGCCTGCACCGGCACACACCGGCCGCACCGCCGCACGCCGCACGCCGCACGACGCGCGCTACCTACCCTCGTCCGAGCCCGCAGCGGGCTCACGCACCACGCGATTATCGATGTGTTCTGTGAGATGTGTCGCGCGGAGCAGGGACCGCGGGGCGCGGCACGCACCGCGGGGGCGGGCGGGTGGTCCTGCGCGCTGCGTCACGCATCTGTCTCGACGCTTTCTTGCGTGCTCCCGCAGCCCGCCATCTGCAGAGACGTGCTCGCCGGGCGCTCCGAGCGGCTCGGAGCGTCGCGCGCCGCCCTCTCATTGCGTCGGTGTTAATGCCCTCCACGAAACTCTTCGCATTACATCCGTAAAACTCAATAGAGCCGAATCATTAGATATTTGCTTTTTACTGCTGTCAAGGTCAAGTTACTCAAGTAATGACAAACTTGACCTTTATATAAAACCATCCTTCCTATCATATTTGATAACGGAATATTATTTTCTCTACAAAAATATGTCTTTTCTAATATAATAATAGTCATTAATTTTCATCCCATTTTCATAGAACAATCGGTTGCCTTAAGTATTTTTTATACAATGATTCCAGAAATCCAAAATAATCATTAATAATAATTATAAAAAAAATACACGTGTCTGTTCTGTTTTTATCCCTTTAAATTATCTGAAAACGATTAGAACCAAGCTGCAAAATAATCCAACAAAGAGTAGGTGTTTGATAAAGCAAATTCTATTCTCCTATTGATTCTCGTAAAGTGACGTAGAATCAAAAAGCTCTTGAACGTTCTCGTTGTAGCCTCGCAGAATAGCAAACAGCAATCACCGCGGAATCAATTCGTAGGAATCGACGATATATTTGTTATTCAGGGGATCCTTCCCTCTAGATGGAGGTACTTCGTGTTGGATTATAAAATAATTGCACGCTTGAACTTGATCAGTCGATATTATATCGTTATAACTGAACACTTACAGGATATAGTGCCAATATCTTGATAGACGAAGACGGCCCTGAACATAAAACATTTTTGAAGTAGGATCGAGCAAATTGCCTAGCTACGACTCCACTATCTCGGAGGATATATTGATATTAAGGATGATTATGACAGCTCCATAAGGATCACGATCGCGTGTTTGACCTATTAGAATAATTAAAGGAGTTTTTATCCACGGTTTTTAGCTCAAGAGCTTACTTATCTTTAAATGGGATGTGAACTCTCTGTCTCACATACCAATCATTCTGCTGATAGTTGTTTCGGTCAATAGTTTCATAGGCATGAGGCGCGGTATATACCTTAACAGGCTCTCGTTAAAAGGTACTACATGTGAAAGATTTTTAATCTTTAACGTAAAAGCTACTGAACGGATTTGGATGAAACTTTACAAGAATATAGAAAATATATCAGAATAAAACATCTAGGCTTTTCTCAATATAGAAACCCAATCTTGATCTAAATTTAGTTACTTAATCAAAACTTACAATACATCCGCTGTTAAATGTATTATTATAATTAACCACTTCAGTTAAGTGTCGAGATTATGTTACAATTGCCACTATTAGCAAATTAATTAATGATCACGTTATTATCTTATTAGTGCAAGACGATACTATTATAATATGTCCTTCGATTTCGAAGACAAACGTTAAGGCCTGGCTCGATGTCAATCGAACGAACGCAATTTCCAATTTGCACAGCAAAACAGTATGCAGCGAGGTATTGTATGGACGCAAAGCGCTGACGACGTTTGACGCAGTGCAAGTGACGGACCGATCGCCTTTTGCGTCCGGGGCCGCAGATTCGTTCCCTCGAAGAACCAATATTTGTATGTTCTAAAGAATTTATGTTCATCCTGTAGGTACAAATTACACAATGTTCTTTATGCAATTTTTTACACCAACTGTATAAACAAATCGCCTTTGTACGCCGCACCGTAAAGAGAAAATCTTACAAGACAACGTTTTATTAAAATTAATGTTGCACTTCAAACTACCGCTACCACGCAGGAGTAAGAGGGAGAGGTTTTGCTTCGCCTTAAGCAAGTTATAACCTCAAAGAATTCGTAGTTGGTATGTGATAATGACGTAGGTAACTCAGCCGACAGATGAACACCCCACCTGGTATTTAGGTTGTACTAATTGTTTTGTCTTATATAAGATCTCATTTCTTCTGTACGTGCAAATATAACAAATATAAGTGTTCGATTGTAGTGTCAAAGTTTATTCGGTACAAATGTTTTGTAAATTAAGAAAATTTAAAAACGTTACATAAAATATTAAACAGAAGTTTTGTGGTTTAATTATGAGAATGGAGGAGGAAACAGCTAGTAGCATAATATACCTTGAAAAATTATGATGTGACTAAAAAGCGTATTTGTATTTCGTACAAGAGAATCTTATGACGTAATATAAGTAAATCCGAGTTTGTGGAAGGCAAAATCCGTGATGATGGGACAAAAGGAAGGAATTTATTCTTCCGGATTCTAATGTTGGGAATGTTTTGTGCGCTAGCGGACGGCATCCGCAGTCCCTCGTAATAATATGTCCCGTCCTACTACGGACATTTAATATTTAGTAGAAACTAGATACGTTTTATGATAATAATCTTTCAACCTTTGAATATTTTACCTAAGTACTTAAAAAAACACTGCATCTCACTATTCGTTTTAAAAACTTGAAACACAAAACCTGAAAAGAAACAGTAAGCTTTACAAATATCATACTATGTGCAGAAATCGGATCGCAGAAATTGATAGTTCCACTACTATGTCAATTATACTGATAAATAATACAGCATACTAAATTACGATTAGAATATTACACAATTTTTTTTTATCAAATCCAAATATTAAACTTGTAGTAGGTAAGTAGGTATTCCGAAAAAGGAAAGCAATAAAAACACTAAAGATACGATTTAAAACAACAATTATTTTTAGTTTACCATTTTTGTAGGGTACAATGATCTAGATCTTATAGATATATTCAATGATAATATGCCAAAATCACTCACTACATCGGTAACTTCACCCTCCCGGTCACAGACTCATACACACATATTAAGCCATCACATCAAAAACTTGTCATCATTTACCATTAACTAAATTGGGTTGCACTTAGCTTTGGCCCGTGCCATCCTAACAGTCGGCAGAAATCCTTACTCCACCCTAGCGAAATCAATAAAAGAAATCAAAAATCAATAAAACAGCCCTCAAAGTGCATATAACTGTATTGATTGTCTATTTCATGAAAAAGTCATCCAATTGTATGCAATGTGAGGGTTGTATTGATGATATTAATTATAATTCTGTAACTAAATACCTATTACAGGCGCGAATCTTATTTTGTTCAATGAACAGCCTGACAAATACCGGCAAATTGCAAAAAACGTAGGAAAATTTGAATTTCGCGGGCTAGCATAGAGCTTCCACCTTAAACTATTACAGTATTCCATAGGCGATGATCAGACATTTGGCCGATCAGCGCCCTTTCAAGAAAAATCTTGTCTCTATAACAGAGAGCCGTCTAACACGTTACCTTCCACTAAACTCCGAGCGAACCCATATATTTCGCGGTAACGAAACCATAGCGCGATCTAATTTTTCCTGTGCTGCCATCTATCGAGCTACGATAAACTATTATTTGTGAAGTTTAGGTACAAGTTTTTTCAATAAGCGAATATATAATAATTGAATTAGTATTTACTAATTGAAATAAATAAATGTGTTATTAATGGATACATATAAATATACCTGAATATAAATAAAAAAATAAAATAAAAATGAAATGTTTTTATAAGTTAGATATAAAGCTTGCATTTTAAATAAAACAATTGGCTTATTACTATAGTGGGCGGCTTTGATTTTTTTATTTTATTTATTTATTTAGCTGACCCGGCAAATTTCGTACCGCCTTACAGTCAATGAATATTATCTTTTAGCTAAACTTAAATAAATATTTAAAAACGCAATAAAATGAACACTAAAAATAAATCAATAGTTTATTAGGATATTAAGAAGTGGTCAAGTCAAATTGAATTAGTATTCATTCATTGGTATAACATATTAGGAATTAAATAGTTTATCAGTGACCTACAGACTATTTAATTCCTGTAGAGTCTGTAGGTCTGTAAAGAAACTAATCGCTCAACTAATATGCTAATCTGGCCACGCATTTTCTTAATCTAGGTAGAGCTAGTAAAGCCTTAAGACGTATTTAAGCATCCCACTATATATTCTCCATCCACATTCAATCTTCATGTGCAAACATGGTGAACAATAGCTCAATCAGCCGAATACTCGCAGCCATTATGTATGAGACCTATGCAAATTGTTTGAGTACCGAACGTTTTCTGAATACCAGTATTAGGTACTTAAACCCCATTCGTTTCAAAAATAGACAAAGCTGTAAGTTTATTATCGTAAATTTTATAAAAAAATGTTTATACATTCTCTCTCTCTTTCTCTCTCTCTGGAACCTGTTTACACTTCACACTAATGGGACCTCGTCTCAAGTGAGAAGGATAAGGTTATAATTTACCACGCTATCCTAGTGCAGGCTTTTACACGCTATGAAGAAAATATTTCATGACGATGTTTCTCCTTAAAGTTTGAGCATGTAATTATTAAATTAAATTAATTTATTTCGGGTAATTAGGCCCATAAAACAATTATTATACATTACATTCTTTATACATATACCTATACTATAATAGTTATATAATTTAAAATACACATAATTTTCAAAATTCAGTGGCCTATGAATACCAATATTGGTCACATCACTTCACTATCTTTATTATAGATCATAGCTAGACTAGATTGCAATGTTTTACCATCAGCTTCGAGCGCAAATTCCTACAGAAGTCAATCACAATATTATTGACTTTTATAAAATCTTTAAACATACCTAGGTTTTTATAAACCAAAGTAAAAATAACGCTAAAATTATTTTATAGGACTAGTATACCTTCCTCAATAAATCGTCTTTGTCTCAACAACGCAAATATTCACTGAAGCCATGTAAGTGTAATCTATAGGTGACCAAATGACAGTCTAGAAATTGGCTTACAGTGGTTACGTCATAAAATAAAATAGATATTTATGTTGGAACCCTAAAGTGTTTAATCTTAGTTCCTATCGAGACTTAAAAATCATTTACATAACGATAAAAACAGAAGAGAGAAGTTACTAAGGTTAAAGCGGAAAGCCAATACTAACAATAGGATATAGGTAACCCTATTTTGTCGCGATATTAGGCGATAAAACCGGTGCCATTAATCGAACTAAACATGAAAGTCTGAATGACCGTCGATGTGTGAACAGTGTGTATTCAGAGATGCGGTATCATATCAAAAAATGTTCCATGTAATTTTACAATTATCCTATATTTTGGCATTTGCCTGTAGTCTAAACCTACCCTACCTACTAACCTTTATAGAAATTAACAAAAAGTATCCCAGTTTAAGGTAAAAACATTATAGCTAGCCATAGTTTTTTATTAATCTAAATAATTATAAAATCGGTTCCCATAGTTGTTTTTGAACTTTTACCAAACCGTGAGATATATTTCGTTTATTTTCATAAAGGTAGCCCTCAGACTAAATGCTCGTCATGTCCAATTGTAGATGCACATTGTGATTAACTCAAGAGATTACACACTGCACTACTAGGTACCTTATATAGGTAAGTTTGGCTTTTAAATGGAAGTGCCTTACTGAAGGATGTACTTGAAGTAGTCACAATTTTAAACTCTCGAAAACTATGTGTGCAATATGCGCTCACCAGTGGTATGGCAATAGTATTTCTATAAAATACTTTATTCGCTTAGACTAGAGTATTTGGTATATTTTAAAGTTATTTACTTTCTTATTCACATTAAATGTCTTTAGAATTCTCTTAACAGTTGTAAATTACAAGCATGGCCAGTTGCGTAATAGAATTTCAGTAGGTAACCCAACGCACAAAATGAGATAAGACATTAAACAAGTTGCGTGTCATTCCAGTTTCAAAACTAACAACAGAAACTAGGAAGAGCCGCACAAGTTGTTGGAGATAAGTTAGTAGTTACGTAGACATGAGTTCCGGATGAAAATATTAAAGGAGTGAAACACAAGCGTAGGTAACGGGAAACTTTGCATATATTTCTCACTTTGTGACAAAGGACAAAGGATTGGACTTAGAAATGTTCACATAATAACAGCAGGAAAATGCTACCATTCTAAAAAATCTATGCTTTCATTCTATTGCAGTTTGCAGTACTTTGCGCTGCTTGATTTTTTTTAGCAAGGGGCAAAGGAGGGCCTTTGTATTGCACCGTTAAATGCACTATTCTCTCAGCTTCTCTAACGCCGCTCAATCGTGCACCAGATACGGTAGCGTAATGTCCAGGGACCGTAGCCTCGCCAGCAAATAGCAATATAGGCGGTATGGGTTCACTAGGCCCTGGTAGTGGACAAGCCAACGACCGCTGTGCTTGCCCTTCAGATCCATAATAATCATATGAATAGGCTCCACAGAAAAAGGGATCAGAAGTCCAATGCGATCGTAAAATTGTCATCGGATATGGTATAGTGTTGTTTCCTGTACAGATACGTAATATTTCTGTAAGGCCTTCAGCTATATCTTTGTCACATAGACCCTCCATTATCATAGCTTCTTGCCCTACCACCCAAGCGCACATAACGTGCTTACTATTCGGGACTACTTGTATGGAAGTCAAACCCCGAGTCCAGTCGCAACGATCACAAAGTTCATTAGGACTGAATTTAAAGTCTAAATTTCCTTTGTGCCAAAACCAGAACGGACGACAATATTCCATATAAATTTTATTACAATAACCGAATCCTAAGCAGCGCATGGCATCTATTTTCGATGCTGGTAAAGCTGGACAGAACATTTTTACAGCATTCGCACATAATACTCCGAGAGACACGGTTATAATTACGTAGTCAGCAGGAAATTCGTCCCCGTCAGCTGTGCAGACAGTCGCTCGATAACCTTCTTTCTGTGACGTTCCCCAGTAAATACAGTTTACCGGCTTACAATAACGAATAGCACCCTCTGGTATTTGTCGTAGTAATGGAGCTAGAATACCTACTAAGCCCAAAGGGACACGAACTTCGCCGCCAGGCATGTTCATAAAGCAGCCTGCATGGTCAGCACAGAGCATTGCCGTGTCATCTCCACACCTCGCACTGAGCATGTGCGAGAGCCCAAACATTATTCTCGCTGCGTCATGCTGTTGATCTTCGGGATACTCGTGCAGTTCTTGTTGAATTCGCAGACTCATAAAATTGATTAAGGAGCCAGCTTGTTTACTACCGCCTAGACAGTATATTTGCGCCGCTTCCTGTTCTATTTGGCGAAATTTATGGTATGCTGATATCGTTGGTGGAAACGGCATTTTACCCGTAACTATTCGGTTGAAGAGGCCGCGTGTGTGCTCAGAGCCGGGCACACCAGGACGAGGCGGGTTTTCAGTGGCAGACATCGAATAAATAGGATGTGTGAACGCGTTATCTGGTTTCCAATGTGAGCCCAATTCAGCAACGATATCTCCGAGCCAGCATGAGTGTATTCGACCACCGGGTCTAGAAAAATCGATACAATCACGTTATTTGTGTTAAATACTAAAATATTTATTTATATCGTTTAAAACCCTGCCGCTGTAAATCGAGACTCGGGCGAATAGGAATAAACTAGTGATCGCTGTTAAACACGAGAGTTTTTTAAATATTTTACGAATAAGATATTATTTTAAAAGGATATCCAGTTTATTCCTACAGATTCGCGCATTCAGCTGTTTTGTCATTCGTGAGTCACGCAAGTCTGGTTGAAAACTAGCGCCAGGCAATTTGTCTGGCATATGCTGAACCAGGACCTTTTCAGCGCAGTCGTGGGGCACACATTATTATATTATAGTCTGTTTGTACTTTTTAATTGTCTACGTATCTTGTTGTTTTTTGTGTGGCCACCATTGTATGCCTGAATAAATTATTTTCTTTCTTTCTTTCTTTCATTCCTATGTACCCCATCGACTTCAATTTAACTCGACCATATTGACTGGACTGCCACATCCGATAAGTAGTCGCGGCTGTCAATCGTAAGCTCTTAGCATCTATTCACAGCCCAAACAAAATCTTATTAGTATTTAGCAATTTTCCGTAGGAGTTGAATATAAATCAGTATATATTACGAGTACATAGACGTAGTGGTGTATTATGTTACCCTCCAGAGCAGTTTACCAGATTCTCAATTCACCATATTCTCAACTCACTAGATTCGCAATTAACCAGAAGTCCTAACCACCAAAATCAAATTTAAATATTACATACCTCTCATAAGCCTCGAGCACCACGATATTGTTGATGCCACGCTGCGAAAGCCTGGCCGCGGCCGACAGCCCAGCCATGCCCGCGCCCACGATGACCACACGGGGCTCTGAGTAGCATTTGTTAATATCGCACGGATCCACCGCACACAATGCCCTGTCCTCTAAATCCGGCCCGCAGATTTCATTGACAGCCAAGGGGCTTTTGAAAGACTTCCTAAAACGTCCAAATCAATGCAGTTTTCATCCCCTTTTATCGAGGGTAGCAACAGGTGATACTTGTTAAGGTTACTTTAGTCTATGGAAGAACTTGCAGGATTATTTTTTAAATGAAACCTTGGCTGACTTAAATATGTCCATCGAATATCATATCAGGCTTCAAAATAAATAAACCTTTATCTTGAAGGAGAGTATTCCTTCGTAGGTTAAGACATAAAATAATAATAATATTATTTATAGCTACACCCAAAACTAAAAAACCTACTTAGCGAGTATTTCGACATGAATTCAAGACCCGCACGAAATAAATATTTGTGTAGTCACTAGGCTCCTGAAATTAGATGTATGTGTGTGTGGGAATTTGTATTCGTAAAAGCAGGATGCTTAGGAGAAGATTGTAGTTAGGCGATTTTTTTTTAATACAACGTCTAGCCCGCTTTCAAATGGGCCTGCCTATAAAATCATAGTTAATATTTGCTACGATGTTCGGCAAAAGAAGACGTGTCTTCAAACCTATTTATTGCAGCAGTCAAGTCGAAGATTTAAAGACTATATAATTATTAGATTATATATAGCTATAACTTATAGTCCAACGACTGAATGTAAAGAATAGATCGGTATATCTCTAATTCAAATCTCCTGAGTAGTTGTCATAAGCCTAACCCTTCTCAATCTCAGAGGATATCAGCAGTAGGACAATGGGTTAACGGCATACCATCTGCTCGAAGTCTTCTGCCATTGTCTTGAAACTTGAGAACAGCAACTAAGAATTTTCATATGGATAGCAAAACTTTAATGTTGTAATTGTGTACCGGATATTCGCTTTACATGACTAAATGAATAATGTGACATGTAGAATGAATGTCATTTCCATAATGTAATTCTTTCATTTTTTAATTCAGAAAAAGTTTCCTCTTGCAGTAACTAATATGTGTATCGAAGTCTATTTTTTGGAAACTGTTTTCTTTACAATTCCTAGACTTATTATTTCCAAACCAGTATTTTTTTTCTTATGTGTAAGCCAATAATTTATATTCTATAGATAAACTCTTACCTATGTAAACAAAAATACAACACGACTTTTAATGACAGAATTTTTGAGAAAATATCATTGAGTATGTATTTTATTTTTGTTGAGATTATAGCATCCTGCATTCAGAGTAACTACAAAAAAACTTTCAAATATGTACACAATGTAGATACCTAAATAATATCTGCGGAGTACATATTCTACACTCTTACATTGTAATAACTCCCAGTTGATGAGCCACTCGCCTACTTTGGTACAGTTAACAACAACAATGAAAACCTTTGTTCAAAACTTGACCGCAGTATATAAATCTACGAAACACACATATGTATAACTATAGTGAAAAGTAACACGTTCTTTGGAAAACAGCAAGCGAAATAGTTAATGTTTTATTTGGCAGGGTCACGGGACCGCTGTGGCGCCGGCGGCAGTGATTTTTCTACTTTATTTTTGCGGCGCGCTAATTGCTAGACTTCTCAAAGTTTGCTAGCTGTACACTGAGTAATTGTTTTCACTATTTGCAAAAAGTATATTTTCTTTGCGACTCCCAGTATTCCTAAGCGATTCACAGAATAAATAACCTTATACCTGCACAGTTGGAGAGGTTTCGTTAAATAAATATTAATGTTTTGCCGTGCACCGTATAATTCCTTCTCTATTGTATCTCACGGTAAATGTCGGTCGTTTACAGAACAAAGTAGGAATTGAATAGAGTCGTTGGGCCCTGTTGAGTTAACACTATTCTACAATATGTAGTAGTAAAAATAAACAGACTAACTAGTTATTTTATGTATGTTCCTAACCTATTTCCAATACTTGTAATCCTGCAAGTATCGGAACCGGATTCAGTATAGTTTTAACTCTTATGGTAAAATAGGGGTGATATACGCTTCATGGGCGTCTGTCTGACAGTTTTTAAAAGGATAAATAAAATATTTAACCATATGAAAATCCACACCTCGGTCAGTGGGACTTCAAACTATTTTCTTCACATCTACGCGAATATTAGTGAAATAATTGTAGGTGACTATGAATGCTTTAAAAAGGTTACGATACGTCGAGATTGAATATTGACATTACACTATGATAAAAAATGTTTCTTTACCTATTACAAATATTAAATTTATTGCCTGCATTACATATTAAATTATATTCCATTTTTATTATTTATAAAAAGATATCTTAGACTTTAATTTCAAATCGAACCAAGGGTTTTATTGCTGAATAGCTTTGGGTATATAATGGGTCATTAGTAGAAAGATTAAAAAAAGTGTTAAGTATTGTATCAAATTATTCATTGTTCATTTAAAACAGGAATAAAACAACACCGAGCTTAAGCGTATTTTTATAAATTACAAAACTATATCTATATTATGCTTATTATATCAAACGGATCGTCAATAAATCTAAGTCGCGGAATTTCTTCAACAGGAGATCACAATTATATGACAACATAGAGCCATGTACGGTGTACTAGTTGTGGAATTTGTCACTTGATGTCATATACATATTACATTTCACTCGCGTTCGAAACATTTAGCCCAGAAGTGATCCAACATGTGGTAGAAGTGTCGACTCACTCCGACGAGAGAGTGTTTTTCATCGGCATAGCTCTGAAAAATAAATGAAAGAGAAATGTTAAAAAAACATTAAGTGATGCACAATATTTGGCATATCTCGTATAGGTATACCCATAGTGAGGCGATAGGTTTGAGAAACAATATAATTATAGGGACCAGCTTTTAGTCAACTTATTGGTCAGGTTCGCTTTTGTATTTTTGTGTCGTCAGTGTGCTTTATAATAGTAATTACTTACATTGACTTGTAAGAGTATAATTAAAAGATCTTTGTGTAAATTTGATTAAAAAGTTCCTACAGTTATTTCTACACTTGAAGTATAGAAATAACTGTAGGAACTTTTTAATCAAATTTACACAAAGATGTAACTTGAGGTGAACTACTCTTGATTCATCTACGGACATTAAGAGATGGGTCCTATAAGCTATAAAAAACTAAAAGGTTACACTTTATTGACATTAAAAACTTTTTATACATTTAATGATAGATATTGGACAAACAAACACTTTTGACTTTGACTGTCCAACCTTGTAAAGCCCGGGCACACAAACATTGTGCTAAAATGTGTGCAAACTTTTAAAATTATTATTTTATTATATTTTTATTAACGTTTTACAGTTTTGTATTAAGTAAATGTGATTTGTTATGATTTAAGTCATTTGAAAGTTGCATTATGTTATTATTATTTATTATTTCGTTTCAAACACTTCATTATTTAATATTGTTATGATAAATATTCAATGATCTAAATATTAACAAATATTAAATACTCAAAAATTTCGGTTATAAGGATGCGTTCACGTTGGGTGTTTATATACAGGATGCGTAGGTAATTCAGCCACTGCATAGACGCCGCAGTGAAAACGAAAATACGCTGCCCAATAGCATTTTCTTTTACTGTTTTATTTATATCAATGTATTCTTGTACTATAAAAAAAACGGTTTATTATAGCCAACATGAAGCAATGTTCCACCGCTGCGCTAAGACGTCTTTAAACCTAAGATTATCCTGGGTTTTGTTTATAAGGAGTTAGTTAGGAGATATAATAAATTGTGATGATTGTTAATAGTTGACGTACCATCTGCTGAAACTCAATATCGCTGTGCTGCAGTTGCTTGGCCAGCAGCATGCTGTGCTGGTAGTGCACGTTGTCGTCGTCGGTGCCGTGCACCAGCAGGTAGCGGCGCCCGCGCAGCCGCTCCGCGTGCCGGATGATGTCGGAGCGCTCGTAGCCCACCAGGTTAGCTTGCGGGGTGTCCATGTAGCGCTCCGTGTACATAGTATCTGAAACAAATTATCAAAAAAAAAAAAAATGATTTCTTTTTACACTGCTACACTGTTTTATACAACATCTATGCTTTGCCCGGCCGCATTACATTTTTCGCTTAAGTTTCTTCCAGACAATTTATTAGTAGCCCTTTTCTTCAGTTTATTCTAAATATTTTCAGTGGTTTAGGCGCAATACGGTGACGGACAAATAGAGTTACTTTCACATTAATAATATTAATATAGAAATTTGAAACCTTATTATATATCAGCATGAAATTTAAATAAATAATTCTTATATAAAATAAGTATTTCTTGCCACCAAAATATTAAAAAAGCCTATATCGGCAGCTTTATAAAGCCTCACTGCCCAGGATGCCTCAGAAGATCATGTTAGTGTTCGTCTATTGTGGAAACTCTCCTATTGTTATTCGAATTTACATGTAGCAAATTTAAAATGCTCTTTAAGAATAAATCATCAAGCCCTCAAGTAAATAATAACCAATTACATGGGCACAAGTCTTAACAATAATCTGGTCAACAGACAAAACGCCAGAACAAACACCTTTATTTCTATTATGAAATCTTACCATAGTACAGCCAGGAAGTGACCGGCGCCACTGCAGCCGCGCAGTTGATCAGGTGCTGGTCGTCTTGTATGAGCATCATGGTGGACGCGAAGCCACCGTAGCTCCAACCCCACACGCCGATCCGTTCAGGGTCAATGAACGAGTATACGCTTAATAGACTCCTGAGAAAGGGATGAATAATAAATGAATAAATAAATATAAGTGCCTCGTTGGTATTGTGGTCATAAGAGTGACTGCTGAGCGAGAGAGTTCGGTTCGATACCTTCAAGATACGGTCGATAAGGTCAAGAAGTTTTATTATCATTTGAATTTTTATTAATTTTTATAATAAATAATCGGTAATACATAAATATGTGATTTATGTTTACATACAGGATAAATCCAATACCCTGCAATTCAGTCGTTAAAACCGATCCGAAGTTGTTTAACTTTAATAATTTTTTTATTATTAAACCATAGTATTTGCCATTAGAGTTACATTTCGTTGTGCGCCAAAAATGTTTAGCTACGAATCTACATGTCTATTATTCCTTTCTTTTTATTTATATTCATTCTTGAAGAGACTTTTGCCTTTCGGATGCGCCACTAGGCTATCATACTAGCTCTGACTTTTGGGAAGTTATGTGTGTATTTATCTCATGCTTAAAATAGTAAAGTAAAACATCGTGAGGAAACCTGCGTGCTTAAGAGATTTTCTCGATGGCTTTTTAAATCTAGCAACCCGCAATGGGCTAGTGTACCATAACCTTAGCGTGGACTATAACCTTATTCCTTTTTTTTGTGTCAAATAAATGTATTTTTTCTCTTTCTTTGTTTCTTCTATCAAATGAAAGGAGACTAGTGCTCAGCAGTGGGACAGCGGTAGTTAAGACTGCCTTCTGTGATATGGGTCTGGAGTTAAAAAATATTTATGTGATGAGCATCATGCGTATGTTTTTACAAAAAAAAGTATGTCAACCACCTACTATCCGTAACACAAGCCTCGTTGCTTAGGTTGGAACTAAATGGCGCCGTAAAATAACGTCAAAAAAATATTCCTGCTATTTCGGTCCAATTACAAGCTAATAAAATTGAACAATGAAACTATCAAACACGAGTTTTTCGGCACAAATAGTCAGGGAGATTGAGTTAAATGACACAGTCACATACTGCTCAATATTCCCTGCAGTTATGCAAATTGATTAAACGCTGAATCGAATAGTTGTTGTGTATAGAGAGGCTGAACCAGTCTCGTATCGACAACTTTATAGTTTTTTTAAATACGGTTCATTTTGCTATGGATTGAATTACTCGGTTTCTTGTTTGTCTGTTTGTATTAGAGACTTAAAGTAAGTATTAAACTTTAACTAATTAAGATCTGGATGTTGATAAAATAATAGAACAAGTTCAACCTACTTACGAGAGAAATTTAATAAAAAATGAACCTACAAATAATATTTATTTATTTCTGACTAATTCATAAGAATACAATTTTAACGATAAAGTAAATAGTTTTAACACATTTTTGTAACATATGTATTGGTCATATTTAGTACGGTTCAAATGTTTCATTTGCACAGCAAGTTCGATTTTATCGCTTGATTTTTATAAATAAAATATATTTATTCCATGTAAAATACTGATATTCAGCCGCATCTAAACGACTCGAACAAAAAATTCTAGAAGGATAGTTTTTCGATGAGTATAAATTACTCATTGAGCTCTAGCGGTGTGCGACCGAAGTAAGTATCCTAAGGCTTCCTAGTTTACTTAAAAGACGCAATGCGACATCAACTTAAGTGCGAGAAGAGGTCGGTTAATTGGTTTCTTAGGTCATTAGCTTGAATGGCTTCAAATTATATCATAAGACCACAAATACACTTGTGGAATTGCATCACTTTATTCAAACTAATGATGTGTTAATATTTCTTACAATTAGCTTCGCTTGATGATAGACCATTTTCATTTGTTTGTTGAACATGCGTCCTAAGAACCTACGTATCACGAAGGCTTCATATTTTGTTACAATAAAACTAAACATGTATATAAATCCAAACCGACCTGGAAATAAAACCATACCTATAAAAACAAAACAAGGAGAAGAAACAGAATGAGTTATTAGGCACATACAGCAATATACCTATGATACATGTTATATGTGTTATATATTTATATAATGGGCATAAGCAGTCTCCACGGCGCTATGGGTGCAGAGCCTTCGGATCAACTTCTGCGCCACGGGTCGCGAGTTCAACAACACAGAACATTATTATACATAAATATTTGTAAGGATGCATGCATTAATGTTGCATGTGAGAATTTGTACTTGTAAACACTTGTGACATTTTGTAATATTTATGATACAAAAATATGTGAAAAAACAATATTTCCTCCGACTTCACGAGGTTATTAACATAGAAGTATATAATATTTTTCTATTGTCTAAGTGTTTATTAATTAAAAATACACACATATAAAACTAGAGCTATGCTAAACTGTTTTTTTATTTATTAAGGTGGCATAAGTTATGCATCGAATAAAAGTATGCGGTCAAACATTGAAAGAAAACATCATGGGAGACCTACGTCCAGCATTTGACGAATATAAGCTGATAATGATGATGATAAAACATGCCTTTAGCATTTATTACGTACTTGATGGTAGCCAAAGTATCAGTCACTTCAACGGTTCCCAGTGCGTTGTTGACGGCGTGCATCGCCTCCACACCCATGACGCTGGAGCCACGCACATCGATGGATGCCACGATATAGCTCCTGTTCGTCGATAAGTACATATTGTAGTATTCTGTAAAACGATATAAATTTGGAAGTAAAGGATTAAGATCAGACTACTTCTCAATCAACCCATCAAAGTACTATGTCAAATAATGGATGCTATGAATAGTAAAAAGTATATATGTTGGAAGGGCAACGCGTGAGCGACACATCTGGGGTAGCAATCGTCTATAGTCTACGGTAACCGCTTACCATCCCGCGGGCCCTAAGTTTACTTGCCAACATGATATAACAAAAAAAATATTTGATAATTCAGGTTATGAAGCCTTAGATCCCACCAATTTTAAAGCTACTTTTTAAGCCTGCGTTAGGTAACACTAACCTTAGTACTAATGACTATAACAATATTGATGAACTATATCCGAATATGCCTGCAAGTGTAGCTAGTCAGTTACGTAACATCAAACTATTATACAAAGATCTGTACTCACAACACTTCTCAACAATATTTAATATGTATGAATAATGAATTTACCGAAACTATCATGTTTGCATGCGCACCTAAATCAAAATTGTCCTTCACCCTGGTCGTCCCTGGACCTGAGTAGACCCTGAGTACCAGCGGGTACTTGACTCCTGACTTCATGTCAGGTGGCAGGAGGAGTTTCACGTGCCCCAGAGGATTCTCCCCAAGTGACACCACGTTGAATAGTACCAACGGCATCTTGTATTGCCTCAGTTTTTCTTTCAGTCTTAAATTGTCTTTGATCAGTTTGAAGCTATCTGCCTGTAAAATTAATAAAAGTACCTATTAGATAAGATGAACCTTATAACATAATACTTAAGAAAAATATTGATATAAGTAGATGATTGAATTTCGTAATAACGGTGATGAACAAACTCATGAGGCTTCCCATAAATCAAGTTTTAAAATAATAATTCTTACCACGCTGTTATACAAGAAAATCTTCGGCGGATTGTAAGAGGAACTGCAGGTAACGATGGCATAGCCAGCTCCCGGAGAGAATGACGCAGAGACGCTGTTACAAGACGGTTCTCTGCATGACACGCACCGGACCACTCCTCCCGAAGTAGCCCACATCTGTCTCAACCACGGCACGTTCCCAGGAGACACCACGTAATACACAGTATCCGTGTCTTGATTCCATCCCAAAATCTCCATCACCGTTGAGTTTCCAGGACTCAAGTCTTCAGTGGTCAGAGACTGGAAGTTGAATCTACCAGCGTGAGGGAATCTTTGATCACCGTTATATAAGTTTTGTATCTCCAGCATCTTGTTGCCAGATTTGTCGAAGAATGGTGTCCTCACGTCAATCCATCCGTTTGACTCTGAATGCTCCTTAACGATACTGCATTTATCTTTACCTAAATCGCAGTTGACTAGTACACTGACGTTTTGACGTCGGTTCAGCCATAATACTATTAGATTTTGTTCAGAAGCCCAGTCGACTCTACCCAAGTAGTGGTCTAATCCGACTATATCGACTGGTGCTGGAATATTCCATGGCTCTCTTTGAGTATCAGCAAGCTTGAACACTCGTAACCCGACAAGTGGATTTCTACGACCTGCCTGACAATAAGAAATGCTATTGTTAGAGATTCTTTGTTATTACAAGCCAATAACACCAGAGATTATCTAAGATCTGTTGAGAGGACTGCATTTCTTCATGGATGTTAGATCAGCGTAAGTGTTGTGTAACGAATAAGCCGTGACTACGCTTAATATGTACATATCGTCTCATAGTCACGACTTGACTATGAGACAATACTTCATTACGTATATTTACTATTGTTTATTGCGTAAAAATACACTATTAAGTGTTTTTCAACATGGAAAATAAATACCTATTTTTATTGCACATATTTACTTTTTGTATCACCTAAAAATTAAAGATTAACAACTGAAAACTTAATTTCTTTGAAAGGGTTATAAAACTTTTATAATCTAACTTTTCGTAAAAAATAACAGATTGAGGATTGAAATGTTGTAAGCTAGTCATATGCTAGTTTACCTTTGGATACTTGAAACTGATTATTTTTGGATACTGGTAGTCAGTGTCGAACGGTTTTCCATAATACGGATAAGTGGCTGTCTCCACATCGGTATCATTGAACGATGCCACTGCTAAATAACGTCCTCCAGGGGAGAACCACATGGCTTCGGCTGAGTTGAACATCTCCTCTGTAACGTAATTTTACATAATACATATAGGTACAAGTATTAATATACAGGTTAGTTAACTTTAGTTAAAAACATACAAGATGGTATTAGTACTATTTCGATGTGAGGAATAAATATTAAATATATATATAAATAATTAAACTATACTTTAAAATGCCTTTTCATGTTACTCCATTCCATACTAACTCCTACCATCCTTGGAGTTAGAATGACAATACTAAAGTATGACGTCAATATTCAGTAAGAACTATTATACTTGTGTTCCGATTGTAAAATACATTCAGCAGTAATTATGAAAAAAGACTATATATATCTTTACTTATATTTTTTTTAATTTAATACGATATACTTATAAATTACATATTATTTACGAATATTTTAATTATGAGCTTATATAAAATTACAATTTTAATGACAAAACTATAAATCTAACCATACGAGTAGTCTAGGTATTTCTATTCATTTTTTTTCTGCTGAAGAATCATCTCTCACCTTCATAAAGCCAGTCGGTGGCTCCGTGGTATATTTCTCCAGGCTTGCCATCCTTGGTGAGGGCAACAGCGTTGTCTGTCTCGACATCATGTACGTAATACACGTTGTTTTCCCTCACGTACGCCAGAGACCTCCCTGAGCCCCACACTACCACGTCGAGGGAGTTCCTGCCAAGTCTTATAACGGACCTGGTAAATAAAGAACAGTGTGACGATAAATACTCAACAATAGCTACCAGCGTCAGTTAGTACTTAGGGTTACCTCTTGACATAATGCTGAACAGATGGCACTTAGGCACAGGTACATGTTAAGTTTGTTGTTGTTATTATTATAAATATATTGTTTTGTGTTCGTATAAAGTCACTCACACACAAAATTCTGGTAGCACTAACTCAAAATAACACGTTAATTTAAAATTCTAGAATACACTGTTTGTTGTTCAAATTTCTAATTTGACAGAAACTTTCTACATAACGTTACCTAACCAACGTTATTGGAAAACCTAACCAGAGAAATAAGTTACACCTACTTAACTGTTGAACTAACTTTACTGAAATATAGGCAAAGTATGGAAGCGTGTTAGTGGTATGCAGGTAGAAACCGTCTCGTTATCCAAAAGCCTTATTCTGATAGAAGAAAATAATAAAAATACATTATGTAGGTACGTGTGATTCAAATAATGGTCAAATATTGTTTTCAAAAACTTCATTACTAGCGAGGATATGTATTGGATGAAGAAGGCGGAGGACAGAAGGTTATGAGGATGCAATTTGGGAGAGGCCTATGCCGTCTATGTCCAGCAGTGGACTCCGATAGGCTGAGTTGATGCATTTATATATATATATATATGATTATATACATATATGAAGATATGAAAATATGTGTCGAATAAATCCGAATTGGGTGCATAAACGGTTCAAATATTAATTCGGAAATTGGAACGGATGTGACGTGCAAATCTACAATGTAATTTCAACAAGTAATTGCGTGGTGCAGTACCTTTAAGTAGGTGTTGTGTTGTTCCAGTCTTAAATTACAGTGCACAATATTTCTACACTTGTTCACTCGTTGACTGTTATTATAGACTATGGCAAAAGCGCGTAAAATGTCACGACGTTTAGTGCCGGGTTTATTTGCTGCTTTTCACCTTTTTTACATCACAATTATAAACATAAATAGGTAATTATGTTTTTGCTTACATATTCTCTTAGAGAGAATTTCGATGTGTTTTGTTTTTGACAACTCAAGCGTCTAATAGGCGTAGGTAAATACGGCTCAATCAATGATGTCAAACTTGGTTCCAAGGTTGCTAGTACATTACTTGAGCTGTGACAGCCTGTGATGGTTACCCAATCACAAGTCAGAATTCCAATGTCCAGAGTTTAAATCTAACGTACCAATGACACCTGGAAATCAATCTTGAGACGTACCAAAGTTAAGTCGTATCTCCCCAGTAATTTCACGAGCTGCATTATCCTTCTAACATACTAAAGCTTAGCCACAGTATTTATAAATATAAATAATATATAAATATAAATATTCTGCGACATTTTACACATCACCATCTAGTCCCAAACTAAGCAGAGCTTGTACTATGGGTACTAGACAATGGATATAAGTACTTATATACTTTTTTTTTGTAAATACATACTTATAATACATAGGAAACACCCAGACGAACATAAACACTTATATTCATCACATAAATATTTGTGTCCCGTGGGAATCGAACCCACGACCTCGTGATCAGCAGTCCGGTACTCGAACCACTGGACCACAGAGGTCGTCAAGATTTGGCATAGATTTGGCAAGGTGATATCCCCCAGACAACGGTAGTGAACATATCCAGTCTACTATATATCGTAGGACCAATACTATCCATAGGTCCATAATAATTCATACCTAACCTACACGTGTGCATTCTATTTAATAAACCATAATAATAAATGTAACTACAATCAGCAAACTTTGCAGTAAACCACTTTTGGACCATATGTATATAATAATAAGATTTAAAACCGGTCTACCGCTGAGTTTACATATTGTACATGGACTATGTATTAACTTAGGTTACTTACTTGGCGTCAAGGTCGTACACCCAATACTCGGCAGTGCTTGAGTACCTATATTTCTGTAATTTAAAAGTTGTATTGTAAAGTCACGTACATAATAATATAATATTACCTACACCTAGCAATATTTTAGATAAATAGATAAAATTAATATATAATTCTGTATTGATACATGACAGAACAGTAGTACAGTAAGATGTTTAATATTTTCCAATAACTACATGTTGCATTGGGTGAAGACCTATCAAAACATGGTATCTTTTTGTATACATATAAATAAATAAAATATTAAAACTCTATGACAAAATAAATAATCTGCTCGAGAATATCTAACTTCTCTACCACAATATCCGTGTTCACATAACACGGATATTGTTATTACCAGAAACATTTTTTCAACTATTGACAATTATAAGTCATAAATAGGTCAGTCTCGTGTACAGTCCTGCTTGCCTTTATTAATATCTTAAGTCTCCTCATCTTGTAATATGTAGGTACCATTAATCGGACATAATTTCAAACTTTGGGTACTAAAGATCTTGACTTAGTTATCTAATAAAATTAGTGATATTTTAAACATACATAAATAATAGCTATAATTCCAAAGTAAAGGAGCACTTAGTAAAGTATGCCATTTTTTAAATGAAATATACCCGCTGAAACCAAGAACGGTATAAAACATAACACTATCAATACTTATGACGTCAAACTGTTAATTAAAGCAAGATTTGAAGCAACGCTAATGGAATTTGAAAGAAAACTGATTTCCTTTAGTAATTAACGGTTATTACAGCTATGATTAAGATATTAACGTAATGGCATACTGTCGTCACGTTGTTTTTCTAGAAGACTTTTCCAGAAGTTATGGATGTTTCTAAGTATTGTAGGAACCATCTTATAAATAAGTTTCGTTCTAAGGTACTCGCAACTAGATGGCGCTGTGTGATAATGTCCTGATATATTAATTTCCAATTAATATTAATGGTAAACTAATATAACATAAACACGTTTACACGTGGACATATTAAGTCAAAGGCGCAGTTGTAAATGCTTTACATTAATTAAAATTCCAGATTTCTTGTAATTAGGACTGGTTTTCTAATGGATCAGACTAGTATTTTTATTACATCGCCCGCACAAGAATTGTGTTGTGTACTTATAGAAAAGACTTATTTACACCTAGAAAAGCTATAACAATATTTACTTCATACAGAAATCAGACTCGCGACATAATATGTCAACAACAGCAGATCGCTTGTCGTCATTGAAATCATATAAATAATCTAGTTCAGACCTAATGTAGTCATTAGTATTATATAATTAGTAGACATTTCAATGTCTTTACAGAAAGTGCATCGTGAGCTCGTAACAACATACGCTTCGTAATATATAGATTTTGGCGTACCTTGACCTGAAGTATTAGATAACGTATGTCACAATGCAAGAGAAAGGAGTTCTGAGACTGCAGTCTGTTGGCCACAGCACTACGAGTATATTGATACTAGGTATTGTAGTTCATACTAGTTTCGGTCTAATAGTAGGTCGGTAAATGGTTTTTTTTTTAATATTTTAATACGAAGTTTGCATCATCTAGACCGACCTCAAATAACGGAAAAATTATATGTATGTATTTACATATATTCGAAGTCAATATAGTCCAATACAAAAAAAAAAGTATTAATATGGGACCATCTTGGAGCTATACTGAAAAAATCGTTTCACTAGCGGCTTAACGCGGAACACACACTAAAAAAATAGAATCGAATTGGAAACATCCTCCATTTTATAAAGTTAAATAATTATTTTAGTTGTGAAACTTCAAAATCAAATGTGTTATTATAATTAGCGGAAAACTAAATAAATTTGACTATTACGTAGGTATTTTATTCGATTTACTTATTCATATGAACTGCAATCGCCGATTCGATTGATACACAAAACATTTTTTAAATAAATAATAAATCATACGAGGAAGAATTATAATTTACATGGCACTCGGAGTTTATATCACATATTACTCACACAATTTGAATGAATGTTTTGTTGATAAAATTTAAGCAAGATAACAAGTACCTAACAGTTGTTCTGTTCTGGGTATAAGAAGGATTATAATATACATACGTATAATCATTACAGTTTAACGTTGCGTAAATAAATTGTTATCATTAGTTGTGTAATTTTTTTAATGTAGTTACATATTTACGTTAACAAAACTACTTAGCAATTTCTTAGTTTGCCGTACTTAACCGTGGATTCAGTAAAAGATCCGAAACGCCAAGATTCATTACTAATACAACAAAATTAAAATAATAAACACACATATACAAACACAGACACGTCAAACTTATAAAAACAATATACCTATTACAATAAAATCCAATAAATAAAATGAAATACAATAAAATAAAGTATTTTATTTTAATTTACCTATACATATATTATGTCCTATTATATTTTCATAGAGTGATTAAAACACTAGGTGCGGTTAATCATTTCAACAACCTTCCTATCTTTTTCATACAGGTATAGAAAGCGGGGGTTTCCTCAATTTAATTGAATTCTACTTCAACTAATAGTTCGGCATTGTCGGAACGGATTATAGGTATATTTATTATACAAACAGGTAAACAAGCTAATTACAACGGTTGAAGATGCATATGATCATACTATGACGCCTATACTCCAAAAGAGCTAAGCATGGATGTATTTATACTTGCACAGTACGCCAATACAATTAATATATTTAAGTATATTAGGTCAAACTTATTGCCGATAACCAAGCTTGAATAAATAAATAAACAAAAAGCTGCTTCTCACAAATTAAATGATAACCAAAGACTCGAATCTCACGCTCAGAAGCTGTTTACAGCTACTAGACCAATACGGTAATGTAGAATGATAGATATAATCTACATATCAATCGCGGAATTCCGATAAAAGTAAGAGAAAACAAATCTCTAGTTTGCATGCCTTGGCCAACGGAGCTGAAACTTCTAACGACGGTATAAATACTTCATATATCTGTCTGAAGTGTCGTCTTGTAATACTTTACTACATTACTGTTGTGTGTACATTTTTTTTAATAACACGAACGTAGATTTATTATTCTATTTCTTATTTACAGTGAAAGTAGAGGGTTTTATGTGATTTTTCAGTTTTATTATTATTTTTATTCTTTTCAGTATTTTTCCATCAACAAGGCCTGTTTTTTATACATCATTAGCAACCCATTTGATGCCCCACTGCTGGGGCATTGGTTATTATTTTTTATTTATTTACTGGTTACACCGCAAGGTTAATCTAGCATTTTATTATTAAGGTAAATAAACATTTACCACATGCTCAAACGGTGAAGAAAAACATCGTGAGGAAACCTGTGTGCTTGAAACACTTTTTCTATGGCATGTGAAGTCTGCCAACCCGCAGCTCAAATGAAGAAGACTCGTGCCCAGCATCAGCAGTGGGACAATAATGGGTTGATGATGAATGAAATAAACATTGACAAATAAATACTAAGTACCTACTTCAAAACATATGTTTGTTGGTACTGTTAAATAACCAAAGAAATAGGTAACACCCTTTTTATCACGGGTAAATTATAAAATGTTTTATAGTAGCATTACGTAATGGTCAATGAAGACAATCATTTTACATACCTACATATAAAATTTAAATTTAATAAATTTAAATTTAATATTTAAATTTAATTAGTGGTTATGGATGAGTTGTCGAGTTTTTACGAATTGATTTGTCTGTCAGTGATCATCTTTTCCTTTGAGTTGACCTACTGGTTAAACATTGATATGAACTGATTCGCTGACTTAAGTATCATAACGCCCATGTTACTAAGGCAGTAATAGCTATATTCGTATGTGCGCCCACGCAGCATAATATAGGCGCCCATGACGTTCGATTTATGAGCGATATAACACAATACCGTTGATAAAGGAAGTAGTTGTTACGCGTTTTCTAATACAAATTAAAACGTATGAATTTCTATAAACGTGAAATTGATAATACGTTTATCGATACTTGATTAACTTTGAAAATTACCCAGAAAAGTGAAAATATGTTTAATAAACATCTCAAGGCATTGCTCACAATCTTAAGTTCAATGTAGTACTTATTATGTTCAGTTGTTTTAGCTGGTTTTCGTTCAAATTTAATATTCAATTTTGATAGGTCGGATAGAACAATTCAGTCCACTTGGTATTGGAAGCTGCGTTTATTACTTCCAACAAAAACGTTTTGACAATAACATTTTTAAATGTTAAACTAGCCAAATACAGACATTACCTTGCAAGCACTTCCAAGCCTTACAAAATCGCAAAGAATTTAGTCAGGGAAAAGCCAAAGAATTTCCATCCAGGGGGAATCCCAGATGTCGCAGCGGTATGCCACGAAAGTGAGACACTAAGAAATCCGGCTTTAAGGTATACGAACCTTTTTTGTTAGTTACCGTTAGCGTATTCTCTAAAGCTGGAAACATTGCGTTTCCAGCTTTAGAGAATACGCTCCAAACTCAATAAAATTTTGATCTTGTTTTATTTGTGGTAATTAATTTCTAATTTAGTGTTATCTGTCATATGTTTGATAGTTGCAGTTTTGTTACTGGACGAATATAGGCTGATGATGATGATGACTGAACAATTAATCCTACTAATATTATAAACGTGAAAGTTTGTAAGTATAGATGTATGTATGGATGGATGTTTGTTACTCTTTCACGCAAAAACCGCTAAACAGATTTGGGTGAAATTTAGCATACATATAGTTTATTACCTAAATTAACACATAGGCTATCTTTCTCTATATACTATGCGGGCAAAGCCGCGGGATGCAGCTAGTAACATCATAAAAATTATAAATAATTTAAAATTATTGTTTTCTATACGTACATACGTTACAAAGACATGTAAAAAAGTAAAGAAACTCGTAAATGAGGAAAACACATCTTATAACGTATCGATCTACGTACGTAAATAGTAATATTGTTTCCTTTCCTTATAATTATTTTTAATGCTTATGCAGTACACAGCAGAACCTATTAAAATATTCATGTTCAAAGTAAAACTCACTTTTCGTTTGTTCGTTGTCAGTAGCAAATATTTTAAGTCTTGAGAAAACGTCGACATTGTGTAGTTGCGTATAATTGTCTGTTAAAATAAAAAAAATCATATTAATTATAAAACAAACAAGAAAACTCTGTAATTTACTCATAATATTAAATAAATATGTATTTAACGCTTTCATAATTCGCGACAAGCGTTGAAAATTATCAATAGCCGATGCATTTTTTTTTAAATAGGTTGTGTCCAGAACCACGTTACAATACTCATTTCCAATTATTGCGTATCTTTAGCAAATCCATGGCATTCTTCGAAGTCCATGGAGCGATACTAATCACAACACATATAGAATCGATTAAAATCGATTCTAAATTGACCATGATATCGCGTAACATACACACGATAAAAAATACATTCGAATTTAGAACCTCCTGTAAGTAAAGCTGGTCAGAAAGTATTAAACGATGAATTTTTAAAATTTAGTTTTAATGTTTATTCTGTCAAGACTCCCTACCACCCCTTTATAATAAACAAAAGACCTGGTCAACCCCCCTCTCCCTAAATCGTCTAAAACGTAACAAATGAATAGCCTTAGAAAACAAATGTTTACAATTTTAATTATTATTTTTGACGGTCTATTGTGTATATCGTGAGATATAAATATGCTTACCAAGTCGCTTTCATCCAGGACAGGAGCGTAAGTACCCTGCACCGCATTGAATTTCCAGACCCCTAAGCCGGGTTCTTTGTATATGTACTCCGTATCTGAAATATATATATTTATTAATTTAATATGTTACCCTCACCAGGCTCCTGACTCCAACTCCGAGCAGTTGGACAGTAAATAAGTCAATGAGATGATGAGAGACTTTTTGCCAAGATTTTCTCCTATGTCATGGGTGCATTATCAATCACAAATTCTCATAAACAAACAAACTCGCAGACTCGATTCACTACTTGAAATATTTTGTGAATCGAATTTGAGACTCATGTCATATAAGTCGATTATACCATCAGAATAATGAACTGCACGTTCTTTAATCCTCAGTGCGGAAAGGAGGTAGGTACTTAATATAAAACAATATAAAGTGAGTATTAAGATTGTTTTGCAAACAAAACTATTGTATTTATGAGCGTGAGATAATTTCCTTAATTATTCATAATTGTACCTAATTATAATTCTAGGTGACCAATATGTAAGATTTCATTCTCATTATATTAAAACAAGCTTATATAAACAACTATAATAAACATACTTTGGTTATCTATAGTAGGGTAAAGCGATGCCTAAACAAATACATATAAACTTTTTTAAACGTCTTAACTAAAATCATGTGTACCGAGTAAAACTTTCGCGGTGGTCCACTTTTAACCCTTATTTTTATCACTATAAGGTCTAAAAGTGTTCACATGTGAGTGAAGACAACTCTATTTGCAATACTAACTTCGTAACATTTTGTTTATCTACGTTTGCAATCACATAGTCTAGGGGAGAAAGTTACCTATTACAAATTTTCCTCTATAACTATATCGTGTATTATTCCATCTGCTGTCCTACTACCTAGTAAGAGGTAGACGTGTCACCTCTAAGAATTATTGGGCAAAAACTTAAAAACCCGTTGAGAAGGTAGAATATACCTTAAACATGCACATTTCACGTTCATTTTAGCAGTGGATGGTAGCATACACCGACGAGTCCATAAGTCTGATAAGTCTGAAGAATGATCTCACTGGCTGGCAAGAGATAATATGTGGTCACTATCATCAACAATGAGGCAACGAGGTAAAAGAAGAGGTAAAGTCAGACCTCTGAATTGATAGTCGTATGTTTTTATCACCTACAAACACTTATCTAAATATATCGCACATCCTCTAAAAAACCGTCATAACATAAAAAAAAGTGATTTTGAGAAATTTGAGTTATAAGTTTTTTATACCTTCTGCGTTTTAATTGTGAATTGTAAAATTTATAAATGAGGGATGTTGTTTTTAGTTTTTACACTACTTTAAAATATACTTAACAACAATTTCAACTAAAAAAAATAATGTATGATCATACAAATATTTTTCTATTTTTTCTAATAACTGAAAAAAGTCATATGTTATGACAGTTTTTCACGTTCTGATAGGGAGATTTATTCAAAATAATACCAATAAATAATGTAATTATTCATGTTTATTATCACAATAATCAACATTTGTGTTGTAAATCTAATACAAAATTATTTTCTTAAATCCTTTTGGAGTATAACTTAGTCTTATGAGATTCACGAAAGGCAAGTACAAAAAAAATGGCATTTTGCATTTATCTCCACAAGGTGGTTATAATGATCTTTCCCGAATATATTTTTTTTGTTTTGATCTAGGCACTTTCCTGCCTTTCCTGAGTTTCTAATTTTTTTTGCTTTGTTACTAAGCCATTCATCCTTCCTTGCCAAGCGTTTTCTACCTCTCCTCAATAGACTATTATCTTCTGAAGGCAATGAGAGAGAATTTGGTAGATCATCAACATCTTCTGGATCTTGATTTTCAGTTACATTTTCCTCCTCTTGCCCGATTTGAATAGAATTTCCTGCACCATTTTCTTCTACATCCCCACCAATTTCTTCTACTACAGTTGTATTGTCTGTTACCTTTATATTCGTACTACGGCTTGAAGAGCTGGATGAACTTAATGATGAACTTGAACTCGAATCAGATGATGACGTGCTCGAATCCCTCGATCTATAGTTTGGGTCCTTCACCGAGTCATCATCTCAGAAAGTTCGGTTGTAGTTGTGACACATAATGCATGATTGATAAATGTAAAAAAGGGACTCAATATACGATATGGCTATATTATACTGCAATAGAAAAAACAAAATTTGTGTATCACACTTGAAAACATAGGCATAACCTGTGATATGACTCTATTTTACATTTAGTATTAAAAAAACACAAATAAATCGTTGTACAAAATTGTCGTAATCCATCTTACGACTGTTTTGTACTAATGAAGTATATGATAAAGTTTGTGTACTTACCTGCAATAAAGTCGTATATCAACTTAAGACGGTTTTCACCCGCACCGGCACGCGTGTGCTCGTCGCAAACACTGTTAGGGCACTTTTGAGGATTGACGCTGTGTCAATGTCGCTCCGTAAAAAACCGTCACAAGTGCCCTCTGACCACGAATTTTTGAGTTAAGAATATGGCGTTTTTGTAGATTATAAAGAAAAAAAACGTGAACATTTTTGTATTATTAGGCAAAAATGTGGATTTTTTGTGTTACGACAGTTTTTTAGAGGAGGTGCGATATATAACTCAAAGGTGACCGACTGACTGACATAGAGATATATCAACGCACAGCCCAAACCACTGGACGGATTGGGCTGAAATTTGGCATGCAGGTAGATGTTATGACGTAGGCATCAGCTAAGTAAGGATTTTGATTAATTCCACCCCTAAGGGGATAAAATAGGGGATGGAAGTTTCTATGAAAACTATACCTAATTAATAATAATACTTCTTAACGCGAGCGAGGTCACGGGCATAAGCTAGTCCTACTATAAATGCGAAAATTTGTTGTTATTCTTTCACGCAAAAAACGCTTAGCGCATGTAGATGATTACATTATTTACAGATAGTTTATTAGGTGGACTAACACATAGGCATTTTGTCTACATACCATGCGGGCAAAGCCGCGAGTGAAGGCTATAATGGTTTATACAGAACTCCAAACACATTGTATGAAATCGCCAACATACCTGAGATCCATTCTATAGACAGTTGTTCAGGATAGAAGCTGATTGTCAGAGGAACTACATCCTCCAGTGCGAATGTCTTCAGACCACCTGTTAAGTACGGCGAGGACTCTGTGTGGCTGCTCAGCAGCACCAGGGCCAAGCTGATGATCGTCTTCAGCGACTAAAAGAAAAAAAAATAGTAGTTAGTAACAAAATCTAGCCAATGTGGAAAGGATTGAATGTACGCATCATGATCGTTTTTAATTGCGTTGACGGTAGGTTCGGTGTTTTGCTTCTGACGTTATATCGACGATAAATTTATCTGTTTTGGTTTAAAGTTTTGTTTTATAATTCGGAGGCATGGTAAATACGGGAAACTAGGTCTTCTGTCTTCTAATATTGTTAACCGACATCTAACTAATAGGTAAGTATATTTTTTTAAAGATATCCATTAAGAAAGGACATATTAAAATGAGGAAATACAAAATAATAACAAGAGATACAACGGTCAAAGCTAGTTGTTATAAAAATATTTTTACATATAAATGCGATAAATCTAGGAAGTTTGCATATTTACACGATCATTTTTATGTCCGTAATGTTCGTAAAACTACTAAGCGATGTATTTGTAATGGATGTTCGACATGGAAGCATATAATTATAACATTCAACTTCGCAACATCTTCTACTAAATAAATTGATTTAATGCAACGAATCAATTACGTCGCATCTTATCGTAAATAATAAAATTGTTTATGAATTATGTTTTGTTACGCCTAAAGTTAACGTCTGATAAACCTTAGTCTAACCTCAGACGCTCCTTACGAAATCAACCCATTTCCCGTCCCACTGTCCCAAGAATCGCTTCCCATTTTGGATAGGGATTAGGATAGCCTAGTGCAAGATGGCAGACTTCACACGCCATCCAGAAATTCTCTCCTGCATTCAGGTCTCTTACGATGTTTTCCTTCGTTCAAGCATATGATAAATTCGCAAACAATGTAACTTTGAAACGTCAGTGGTGCCTTGGGATCGAACTTGTGATCTTTGACTTCACCTTTCATTAGTCACACCACCAGGCTAGGCTAACACAGCTTTAGGCTACACAAACAGAGCACTACCAAATACTACATAATCAGAAAAAATACAAATAATCGCAATTGTGTTGTGGATAAAAAATAATTATTATAAACTTTTTGAAAGAAACAATAAAGATCGAATTGCGCTGTCGTCTGAAAGACGTGTACAATTTATTCTGTATCATTAGATATCTTCTGTGCCCTGCTTTACTGACGATAGTAGGCTCCTAAGGGGTAGACAGACATATGCTACTGAATCAGTACAACAACAGCTTGCCGGTATTTTTTTTATCTCGTCTTCTTCTTATCGTGTCAATGGCTAAACAAAGTCTGAATAATAAGATTTGATCTCGCGAAACGGAGTGAAGCTAATGTTATTCACTGTTTGCCAGTAGCAATTTTATTCTATTGTAAGGTACGCTTATTTTCTAAAATGATTTTTTTCTTTTGAAATTAAAGAAGGGGCAATAAACCTTTGAGTTTATTTCGAGGGCTTTCAGATGTCAACATACCAATAAAAATTGTAAAAGAAAAGTGTCTTCAAAAGGTCCCATTAAATCAATGGTTCAATCAATAAACTGTTAGTTTGAGCCAGACAGACTCCTGGGGACTGCTTACTCTACGTCTGTTAAGAGATTCAGTGAAAGACATGTAATAGCTAAATATGTAGTTTCATAATATAGTTTTATATCTTGTGATATCAAAAATGGATCCATCATTTTCACACATATTTCCGAGTTTGATTAGCGTAAAGTGACATACATACATGCAAGTACTCACAGTCAAATATTTCTTCATATTTACCTTATACGTGTCAACCTTTTTTTATGTTGAATGTCCTTATGGGTTGTCCGTCATTGCATTTATTGGAGTCATACCAGATAAAACGTGCATTTGCTTTTCCTCAACTTCATATATACCTATACATACACACATACAAACATTCACCTCTTCAACAAGCTTCAGTTTAGCTTTCAGCCCAACCGCAAAAACACAACCAGGTATTAGGACTTACCTCAACTCTCGCACAAAAGGTACATTCGTGTCACGCACGTGGGTCCCTTAGGGATCATTGTTTGGCCCAAATCAGTTTCCCGCAAACCAAAAGTTGTGGTTAAAACATCAAACATCACAATTTATTAAAAAAACTACCTTTAGTTTGACTTTTATTTCATAAAAGAAAGATATTTCGTTGAATGCATTTTTAAATGTTAAATTTGTAATAATTATGCATATTTATATAAACGAACTAAAGATATGTAGGTATATGTATTCTTTTTTTTTCATTTTATTTAACTTCTGACATTTATTGATGTCGATAAAATAAACCATGACAACAATCGCTCAATTGATTTCACGATAAATTACTTACACATTAAAAAAATATAAAGATATTGTAGACAGATTATAAAAATAAGATTTATGTTTTAATTTTATGTTTATATCATCATCATCATCAGCCTGTATTCGTCCACTGCTGGAAGTAGGCCTCCCCTAGTGAACGCCACAGAGCTCGATCTTCGGCTCTTTTCCTCCAGTCACTGCCAGCTGTCTTGCGCAAGTCGTCGCTCCACCTGGCCGGCGGCCGTCCTACACTACGTTTGCCGAGACGCGGATTTATATTTTGACTTAATAAAATAATGATAATAAATTCAGAAGGTGCTATAAATTTAACTTCGTTTTTTTAAGGAGGTTTCGCAACAAATATAACGATAAATGGTAATTTTTCCAGATTATTTTTTAACTAAGAAATAATCATTAATCTCAATAATTAATGTTTTATTTAATTCAATTTGGAATTAAATCCCCCTAAATTGCGTGTTAATATGATGATGATATACATAATTATGATAATAATCCTTTAAAAAATATAATCGGTTTCGTATTTTCGAAAAAAAATATTACTTTTCTATGTACCTATTGTAGGCATATTTTTTGTTTTTGTTAAACTGTGCAGAACAGGTAAAAAAATATATAATTTTCAGAGACCTAGTACGCTATACGTACTACTCATGTGCTAATGAAACGGCCTTCACGATCCCTCGACTAAAAAGGTTTTATCAATCTGCATGATATTATCAAACATCAGTAGACATGACATCACCCAAAAAGAATACTTGGGCTATATTCCCATGATGATTTCTTATGTTCCCGCAAGGTTATGATAAAGATATCCTACACAAAGAACTTCGTAGCCTTTATTAAGATTCATTTGACGTGTGCTATATTGATATGACCATACGTAGGCAAATATAAATCCTTTGATATGAACAATACATTGAACCATTGCACTTCACAACATACTGTTATTATCAAATAACAAAAAGGTGTACAACGCATCACATTATCAGCTGTTCTACGTGAGACTGTGGAGTGTATTGTCAGGTGTTTATTTTGTAACTGAATTAGCTTTCAACCGCGGCTCCGCCTGCGTAACTACTATATTAAAAAAACCTGCGTGGTTATTTCGTGACTAGGCATACTTGCGGTAAAATGGAGTCTTTATGATTAGACGTCTAACAATACATACTTGAAAACTGCATTAAAACTAGTAGTTTTTGTTATTTTAGCTGCTGTTGCTCTAATAAAGACCCTCTTTATTAATTTTCATACATACCACCACGTCTGTCGTCCCCGAAAGGTTAGGCGGATGTGTACTAATGTACACCCACATTTCGCCGGTATATTTTAGGTCCCATGTAATGGGGGGCGAGCCCATTGCCATTAACCGGGCACGAATCCAAACTCCGAGCTGCTACTGAGAATTTCATAGAAAAACCCAATAACACTTTACTCGAAATGGGAGTCGAACCCAAGACCTCTTGCACGACAGTCGCACTGTACGACTACGACCAACGAGGCAGTTTCATCTATATATATATACTAGCTGTTACCCGCAACTTCGTCCGCGTAAAATTTAACGAAAAATTTAATGTTCATATTCATGCATTGGTCAGGTCCCGCGTTTTTAAGTCATACGGAACTTTAATTCGTTTCTTGTTCTTAAATTAAAGTAGCCTAAGTTACTCCTTATAACGATGGTGAAATTCCCTACAAAATCGATCCAGCTGTTGCAGCAATTAGAAGGAACGAAGAGAGAGACAGACAAACATTTTAGAAATTATTTTTTTGGGTAATTACCGTATATGAAATTACAAACAGAAATTCCAATTTTAAGGAGTATAAAATATTTGCAATGCATCAAGCTTTTATGTGAGTTCAACCTATTTTGAATAAAATCGGATTGAGTTTTGAAGCATGTTTCAAAATAAAAAGTAATTTAAATCAAAAGCACTAAGGAGTATTGATATCACCTCCAACATAATTCTCTATCTCTTTTTAATCCCGTCAGGGATTGAATTTCGATAAAATACGAAATACGTCTTCCATCAATTCTGTTAAAGAATGTTTATGCAAAATTTGAAGTAGATTGGACCAAAGAATCACGTTGTCTCGTACAAACTTGGTCCCCCTATCCCCCCCCCCCCCCCTATGGGCAAAATTTTGGAAAATCCTTTCTTATCGGATACCTACGTCATACAAAGACTACACTCGCCAAGTTTCATTGAAAATCAAAGAAATTTCATATTAACTTTGCACCCCCATTTTACCCCTTTAAAGGATGATTTTAGAAAAAATATTTTACACGCGTTTCATAACTTTCAAAAAAAACCTTCAAACTGAATTTCAATTGAATAACTTCAAAAACAGCAAAGTTACATACTAACCTTACACCCCCGTTTTACCCTCTTAGGGGGTGAATTTTCAAAATTACTTTCTTAGTGCTCCCCTACGATAAAAAAGGAATCCCTGTGCAAAATTTCAAGATTCTAACTCTTATAGTTTAGGCCCTTGGACCAAGGAATCACGTTGTCTCGTACAAACTTGGTCCCCCTATCCCCCCCCCCCTTATGGGCAAAATTTCGGAAAATCCTTTCTAATCGGATGCCTACGTCATACAAAACTACACTCGCCAAGTTTCATTGAAAATCAAAGAAATTTCATATTAACTTTGCACCCCCATTTTACCCCTTTAAAGGATGATTTTTGAAAAAACATTTTACACGTGTTTCATAACTTTCAATGAAAAACCTTCAAACTGAATTTCAATTGAATAACTTCAAAAACAGCAAAGTTACATACTAACCTTACACCCCCGTTTTACCCCCTTAGGGGGTGAATTTTCAAAATTCCTTTCTTAGTGCTCCCCTACGTTATAAAAGGAATCCCTGTGCAAAATTTCAAGTTTCTAACCCTTATAGTTTAGGCCCTGCGTGGATATGTCAGTCAGTCAGTCAGTCATTCAGTCAGTCAGCTTCTCCTTTTATATATATAGATAACGTATAAACATCGGGCTATTAAAATTTTTATTATACATATTTACGTATAGATCAGTCAAAGACTGCCCGTTGTCTGCTAACACAGATTGTCCTAGACCTAGAGTCCCCTTGTAACACAATAATATGACAATCGAGTCGCGTGAGTGAAGGTTACTTCAAGACCTTTGCTGATACTTTACAACGTACTTAGTTTTCACTTTATGTATATTGTTTTTTATACCAATATATATAATATATATAACACCTTTATGTACGTGAAATTTGGAGATAATAATAGCTGACTCAAAACCATCTTGTACCAACAGCCTATTATGATATTTATTTCTATAAATTAGATTTTTCGATAAACTTGTATGTTCTAGAAAATGTTGCTATTTTTAAAGTAGATGACGTTTGTACTTTCTAACTGGTATTCCTGTTTAGTGCCCACGACCAGTGATGCAGAAACCTATCGCACAACCACTGTGCCAAACGTATCGTCGCTTTTCACGAAATAATTCAAACAAACCATTTTTTGACACTTATCACTTAGTGTTTTCTTTGTACATGACGCCACAGCAAAATTAAGACGAATATATTTTTCAGCCACATAATTATCTGCCTATCGAATAAAATATTAAAAAGACACTAATGATTTATTACTATGTAATAAGGATCAATATTGTGATACTATTCAAGTAGAACTGTATCGAAGAAAGAAATAAAGCAGACTCCACAACCCCGCAAGAAGGAAATATAAGGGCAATCTACAAGTAAGTAGTTAGTTCGATGATTGGCGTTTGTGTATGCAAAAAACATGTTGAGTGTGGGTCATACCTGGCCCACGACACTGGGTCAGACTTCCATTTTCTATGATAATAAATAAAATTAGAAATTATTTCTAAAATCTATCATCTAATTATAGTAATAATACGAATAAAAATCGGTTATTGTCTACTAATAAACACTCTGAGATATGACACATTATACCTACATAGGGAACCCTATAACAAGTACCTACCTTTATTTAGCGCGGGAATGTTTTAAACGTGGTCGTATAATTCATACACACGCTTCGATAATAAATCGGTGAGTGGAAAAGTGTTTGTATTAGTGTCACAAACAATAGGAACAACATGTATTGTTTATAAGGCTTAGAATGCATGTTTCGGGTACAATAACTTTGTTTAGATTGCTTAGATGAAGCAACACAAATATTAACAAAAACATAATGATTTATATAAGGATTTCCGAGCAAATGTATTATAGACCAGGTCTAAAATAAATATTTTATTATTATTACCTTAGTATATGTATATGTGTGAATTCTATTTCGTCCTTATAAGTTATTATTTATTTATTTATACATATGATCACTGGTGTACCGGAGGCACAGATAACCCGGATATCTGTGACCGGAGGGCTAGGCCCATAGGGCATCGCCCAAAACCCATAATCTTATACATTGATAAAACCTAAAAGGTTAAGTGGTCCATTGGTCACCTAGCTACGCTACTGCTTACCAATAACCCAATAAAACCAGTTTAGGAGCCCCAGATATTTTTCCCCAAGGCATATCATTGTAAAAGTTTAAATTAATTACAGAAACAATAGAGAATCGATAATTATCTGATCCCGAAAGTTATTGACCCCTTCACGTTACAACGATCATCGTCAGTACCTTGCTAAAACCCAGGCCACAGTGGCATCGAAGCGAAGCAAAGCTTAGTTCGTCGAGCTACGCGTATCTGCGAACCGCAAGAGCTCAAGCTCAGCTAGCTAAACAAAGTGCGTTCACACCGGAAACTAAAGTCAAACAAATATACCGATGTAACGGGTTAATTAATACGCGCAGGAGCTCTGTTATGCTGACTTAGTCTGTTTTGCCAGCTTCCAAGGCGGAGCACAGCACGGAGTTTTTAGCTCTGTAGTTCGCGCAGCTACACGGGCGAAGCTAAACGAACTAAACTTCACTTCTTTTCGTTCTCAGTTTGTCCTCCACCAAAACTAAATTGTATGCATAAGCGTTATGACCGACATTTATTATCTATAATTTGTTAAACTATTGTTAACAGCTATTTCTTCACGCTTTCCTGACAAGTTAAAATTTATGTGCAATTACATGTATTGTTTAATTTAAAATATGCGCAAAGAATTGAGAAATCCTTTCAAATTACAATAAGTAATTAGCATGTTATGAATATTTAAAGCCAATTTACAAAATGTAAAACAGATGTTATTCTTAAAATAAGTAAATAGAGTAGGCACTTTGTTAGTAACTGTAGGCAAGAATTAATTAAAACTTATAATGTTTATTTATCGTAAATATCATAAAACAAAACCATATGTTCAATTCAATTCAGTTCAAATTTATTGCATTCCTTAATGTTATAAATACAGGTGTTAAGGCTTAGTGCTAGATACAATTATGGACCCTGTCGGGCACAGCAAAGGTATAGTAAGAGAGAGGAGGAAAAGTGATTTTTTAGCAATTTATTTTATGTTGTAGTATAAATAATGTTATTGGTAGCTTAGGCCGGTTATAAAAGTTTAACATTAATATGGGGACATTAGTGTCGTAAACGGACACCGGCAATAAATTCAGTTATTTATAGCACTTAAATATTCAAAATCCTTATAGCAAATTAGGTATTGTATATATTCACTTCAATAAAAATCACAACGTTCCCTTTTTTCACTCACACACACATATATAGGTAGGTATATATATCCACAGTTGAACTTATCAATGACCGTGATAGTATCCTTCAAATCACAGGCGGAAATACTCACCATTTCACACGCGTGCACGCAAGTACCGCAGGATGCGAGGTCGAGACCTCCTCAATGAATGTTAATGGTCCAATCTTTGGTCATCACTCACGCGCACTACTGGGCCGCCTGCGCACGAGTTGACGCTGAGGCGCGCGGTCACCGACTGCTGAGCTCACTCGCTTACTACTCCCCTTCATCTCACGCACATCCTAAAAAGGCAAAAAAACTCGTTTTAAAAAAGATACCTAATAAGAAGGTGCGCAGTTTGTTGGTGTAAATAAAAATACAAAAAACAGCACTCTAAAAACATAGCTACTTGTAACAAATAGGTCTCATTAATAAAATATATCAAACTGGTTTTTATTAAAGTCTGGAATACGTTCATACGTTAGTTGAACTCCTGACATTTCTAATGATTATATTATGACTATTGGGTAAGAAAAATTCTGTTTGACTATATTTGACTCATTAAAGCTGCTATTTACGAAATCTAATTCCTAGAAATAATTCATATTAACATCAATATAAAGTAAGTCACAGCCAGGCCATGACGCAAGCGAGCAACGACCGGCGATCTCGTCACATGCAGTTATGTGAGCTCTTATACAAGATCCTTTCCAATATCAGAAGTAAACACAAACAAAACAAAAAGACCGACCCAAATAGTGAGATTCGTGACGCTTTGTAATGCAGCAACACAGGTGAAACGACGTAGTTCAACTCTAAGCAGAAATATAAAAAACTTTTTACATTATCAATGTCTACCTACCTATCATAAGTACGTCATATTACACGTAGCATTTATTATTTTATTTTATTAATACCTGCATACAACGGGTTTTGGTAATGCCGCAGTTAATTAAAAATATAGTTAAGTTTATGTCTGCTGTGGACTTCGTTCCACAAGTTCTTCTTCCCAGCAAGTAAGACATGCACGCTTTTGATTAACTGTCTGAAATGTAGCATAGACTTTCAAAAACTTACGACCTTTAATAAACGAATTTTATTTTGAGGATATTCGGGTTTTCTTGTTCCAATGTAAGTAGTAAACCAAATCTAGGAGTTATCTTGAATTAGGCGTTTGGGATACGTTATAATTTAAATAAAAGTACTGGACCTCTAACTCTAAACATCTAACTCTATCAGAAATCGTAACGATGCCTTATCTTATATATGATCGTACTTGCGACCCGTTATGCAAAAGCCGATGACTCATATTCTCACTCTCAACTTCTTCGTATTTTTTGTGTTGTAACTTTAATTTTCGCCAGAACATTACCAACGACCTTCAGGTTTTTACAATCAAAACGTCTCCATTTCTCTCTCCATCCGGTTTTGTATCTTCAAGTTATATAATTTTTTTGTGAAAATACTTTTGTATAATTCTCTGGCTATGCTATGGCTAGTTGTCTAGTTCGATTGCTCGGATGCAAAAGAAAAGGTTAAAAATCATAGTGTAGTGATCTTCATCTTAGTATTTGATAACAAAACATACCATCGCGCCTGTTATTGCAGTAAGATGAGGTAGAGATACACTGACGTAACTTAATTCACACTTCGTTTTGGCCATGTTTTAAGCCCCATCATCCAATCTGATAAAAGGCGAGCTTGCCTATTACCGGATCCAAACTTCAAGCTGCTATCAGGCAGTTTAGTTGCAACGGTTGCATGGTTATTATTATATTATTATTAACAATAATAATTTTAAATTCACTCGTGGCGAAATCTTAAATAAATAAGTCGTATTTAATGTTGATTAGAAACGCAGTATATAAGCATAAAATGTTATGTAAATATCAAAAATATTTTTCATATATATTAGTTAAGTATAGGTATTATTTTAATAAAGTAATAGGTATTATTTTTAATATTTTTTGTAAAAGACGAACCGCCTCATTGGTCAAGACATCTTGAAATGTAATTAGGTTTTTCTATGAAATTCCCAGTAGCAACTCGGAGTTTGGATTTGTGCCCGATTGATGGCAATAGGCTCGCCCCCTATTATATGGAACCTGAAACATACTGGCGAAATGTGCACACCTCTGCCTAACCCTCCCAACGACAGGCGTGATGTTATGTTAGTTGATATTTATTGCCCCTGAACTTGTATAGTATAATATATTTTAGGCTAAGGTGTATTCATAAAAGAGACGAAGCCTTGGCTCAGAGTCCTCACTAAGATGCGGCTATGGTACCTACGCCCGCACGCTGCCTTCTAGAAATCTAGTCATTCGCTGGCCCAGCAATATACTGCCTTAGCCAGCCGACCGTAGGCCACGGCTCTTGAAAGGGAAAGAGTGGCTGCTTCTCCATCGTTCAGAAAGAAACTTTCATGTTGTAGGGTGATGTTTGTCCACGTTTTCGTGTTATAGCTCCAACATATACAGAATGACAGCTGAAAGAGAGAGATCACAGAGGATAGTTTACAGCCCTGCACTGTAGCAAATACTTTCATGCTTCTTGGAACCAGTCTCTTCACTGCGCACCCGCATCAACAGAGAGTTTAGCGCCCTTTGATATCGCTCCTGCCAAGTTCCCACAATGAATCTTAACGTCATCATTGTGGCATGGCCTCACGGAGTGCACGTAGCATAGTTTCGCACATCTTTGACTGTGCGCATCTACAGCCTCAGCCAGATTTTAAATCTGTCCTGCAACCTGCGTAGAAAGGTGACCCGCACCTCAGAGATGCTGTGATTGAAAGTGAAAGGAGACGAGAGGGCCGTGAGTATTATGTAATGCGCTAGAGCATAATAGTGCATTGCCTTTGCTTGCCTATTAGCAACCGCCATAAAAAGTAGTTTGGTTCGTACCTACCTACCTTCTTGTTAATTGATGGGCAGTTAAGCACCGTGACGTTCTTTGTCCTGATTCTTTTTGTTATTTTATCTGCCTCATATATCTCACAAATGTGCATGTCGAACATAATAATGAAGTCTTCAATTCAGTTTGTATCTGTGCACAGATAACGATTAAAAACTCCCCCCCCCCCCCCTAAATTGTTATATACCTAGGATTATATAGTTTAGTTTATTACATAGTTAGGAGTTAGTCTATAAACTAAAAAAAAAAATAGTACACAGTAAAATATTAATAGTACTATACTATATATAATAATAAGTAGGTGCCAAGCCAAAGTAAGTACACTCACCGCGAGTGACCTTGAGCGGGGTGGTTAAAACCACCACATCATCGGCACCGACTTCATACCTTTAAAACTAAAAAAAAGGTCAAACTGTATGAAGTTATTTTTTGCTTTTTAGTTTTTGAAGTTAGTTTTTCTTTTTTTTTAAAGTTAATTTTTTTATTTCTCGTTAAATATAAACAAGTGACATAATAGGAAGCATACAGTTACTTATTAGGGATATTCACTTAGAGCTATTAAGTAGATTATATTTTAATAGTCCATCTTCAAAAACAGCTTACCTAATAGTTTTTTGATTTACATACTATCTAGTTGTATGCTAAATATTAAATATTATCTGGAAGGTTATACAAAGTAGGTACTACTGTCTAATCTTTAATTACTACCTACTACTATTAATATTTTACTGTGTACTATTTTTTTTTTTAGTTTATAGACTAACTCCTAACTATGTAATAAACTAAACTATATAATCCTAGGTATATAACAATTTAGGGGGGGGGGGAGTTTTTAATCGTTATCTGTGCACAGATACAAACTGAATTGAAGACTTCATTATTATGTTCGACATGCACATTTGTGAGATATATAAGTTATTTTTTGCTTTTTAGTTTTTGAAGTTGGTTTTTCTTTTTTTTTAAAGTTAATTTTTTTTTTCTTTTTAGTGTTGTACATATTAAACTTTTCATATCAGGTCAATCTAACTGCCTGAAAGAATACAACTATCGATCCATATATACTTATAATTATGAAAGATTTTTCCTTCAACTCCTAACCGTTGAGGAGTTGTACCTTCCATCATCAGATCATTACATGAGATGGTGATTTTCAAATGCAAATACTTGAACAGCTTTGGATAATACATGTAAATGTAATAAATGCCTATAACTGAAAGAATTTTCTTTTAACTCTTAACCTTTGAGGAGTTCTACCTTCCACCTTCTACCTTTTATTTTATTTTTTGATACTAACATATTTATAAGATGTTTTATACTAACAAAATACAATATGTACCTTCCTTTTAGTTATAAGCGACAAATTGCTAAACTTTTAGCATTTAATTTACAATTTAACAAGTTTACACATGATGTAAACAAAACTTATTGTAATAATAATATTACAGTTACTTTACACTCTAGTGATAAACCTGTTTGTTTATCTCCACTGCCACTTACTTTAAACTGACAGTAGCGACAACAGGTAGGCTTCATGAATTGATAATTGTTCATCAAAACATGCAAGGCCTATCCGGCAAGGAGTTAGAATTAAGTTTGTTCATGGAACACCATGAGGTTCAGATTATGTGTCTAACTGAACACTGGTGTAAAAATTTTGAAATTAATTATATTAACAATGAACATTATACTGTACAGAGTGCGTTCACAAGAGAAGAAGCTATACATGGCGGGTCATTGATTATTGTTTTGAATAGTTTAAAATGTAAAGAACGCAAAGATATCTTGAATCTTTCTGTTGAGCGCACTATTGAGTTGTCTTGTGTTGAACTGGAGTATTTCGTGGTAATATGCGTGTACCGCCCGCCCTCAGGTGACTTTAATTGTTTCGAAAAAGTAATGGAGGAATCTCTTAACAAAATAAAATCACATAAGAAAGGGATAATAGTGTGTGGAGACTTTAATGTCAATTTATTAGAAAAAACTTCCTTAAGTACTAGATTAATAAACTTATTTAAGTCATTTAATTTAAAATATATTTTTATGGAGCCTACTAGAATTACAGCGTCATCCTCCACTTGCTTAGATAATATATTTAGCGACCGTGATGCAACAAACGCATTAGTTATTAACGATTTAACATCTGATCACTGTGGACAAATAGCTAGGTTTAATAAATTGCCTGATAAGAAATTATCCAAAATTACTTGCAGACCATTAACAAAAAGCAAAATTAATAAATTCAAAGCCAAGGTAGATACTAATGTCCATCCTTCATTATTGCAGCACGACAGTCCGGATGTTATGTATAGTAATATATTTAAAGTTATAAATAATGAGTTTCTGGGCACCTTCACGACGAAGACAATAGAATCCAAGGGTACCACTAAATTCAACGAGTGGGCAACCCCGGGTATTTATAAGAGTAGAGCTAAATTGTATGAGTTATATGAGTTAAATAATCATAAATTTGATGCATCCTTCGTAGATTATGTAAGAAAATATTCAAAATTGTTTAAAAAAGTTTGTAGAGTAGCCAAGTCAATTTATCTGAGTAATAAAATTAAAAACTCTGATAATAAAATTAAGGCAACTTGGAATGTTATCAATAAAGAATCTGGAAAAATTGTAAAACATGTCAATAAATTCGAGATAATTGATAACAACAGGATGCTTAATAAAGATCTAGATGTAGCACACGCCTTTAATAGTTTCTTTGCCAGCATACCTATAACTACAACCAGTTGCTTAGGTTCTTCTGCAACCGAGGCTGAAAATCTACTTCGCAGAAGTGTGCCCAAGTCTCAAGCCACTTTTGCGTTTCACCACGTCACCCCTAGTGAAATAGTAAATACGTTTAAATCCCTGAAGTTAAAAAAAACGGGTGACTTATGGGACATGTCCGTCACTGTCTTAAAATCAGTGATAGATATCCTCGCTCCCTATTTAGTTGTCATATTTAATAAATGTATCGACTTAGGTACTTTTCCAGACCTCATGAAATATAGTAAAATAATCCCATTATTTAAATCCGGAAATAAAAACGATCTCTGTAATTTTAGACCCATATCCATTTTGCCAACTATTAGTAAAATTTTTGAAAAACTTTTATTAAAGCAATTACTTAGATATTTTAACGTAAACAGCCTCCTTCACTCTGAACAATATGGTTTCACACAGGGTCGTTCAACAACGGACGCAGGAGTTGCATTACTGAAGCACATATTTGACGCTTGGGAGAATTCACAGAACGCCATTGGTGTATTCTGTGATCTTTCGAAAGCGTTTGATTGTGTCCATCATACAACACTTATTTGCAAACTTGCTCATTATGGGATACAAAATAAGGCTCTAAATGTCCTAATTTCTTATTTAAGTGATAGAATGCAGTTTGTGGACATTAATAATACAAAATCATCTGGATTGTCAGTGCAGTTGGGTGTACCACAGGGCTCAATTTTGGGCCCATTCCTTTTTATAATATATATAAATGATTTGCCACATTATCTACAATCCATTTGTGATGTAGTGCTATTTGCTGATGACACTTCGCTTATTTTTAAAGTAGACAGAAACAGGGATAGTTTTGACGATGTAAATAGTGCACTAGTTCAGGTAATGCATTGGTTTACAGTAAATAATTTGGTACTTAATGCTAAAAAAACTAAATGTGTAAAGTTTAGTTTGCCCAATGTAAAAAATCTAGGACCCAACTTAATTGTCAATAAAGAAGTACTAGAGACGGTCGATTCTACAGTTTTCTTAGGTATTACATTAGATGCCAAACTCCAATGGGGCGCTCATGTGTCATGTCTCGCGGGAAAACTTAGCTCTGCTGCTTATGCGGTCAGAAAAGTTAGACAATTTACTGACGTGGACACTGCTCGCCTTGTTTATTTTGGTTATTTTCATAGCGTTATGTCTTATGGAATTCTTTTGTGGGGCAGAGCCACCGATATAGAAAGTATTTTTATTTTACAAAAGAGAGCTATTCGTTCCATATATCAGTTAAGTGCTAGAGTTTCTCTTAGGGAACGTTTTAAAGAAATTGGAGTAATGACAGTTGCATCACAGTATATTTATGCCAACATAATATATATAAGGCAAAATATACATTCCTATTGTAAAAATAGTGACATTCATAATATTAACACGCGAAATAAACATAAATTATGCGCTCCTAGTCACCGTTTACATAAGGTGCATAATTCATTTGAGGGAGTCGGTATACGTATTTATAATAGAATATCTAGTGACATTTTGAATCTACCGACTGACGCTTTTAAACGTAAAATAAAAGATTGTCTTATCAAGAAGGCATATTATAATTTAAATGACTATTTTAGTGACAGTACAAGATGGTCACCGGATTGACCCAAGACAACTCAATATTGTAACTTGTTAAAACGTGTTATTACATGTGAGCGGGCACATACAGACAAATGGAGGCTAAGTGTGTATTAAAATATTCATAATTATATATTTTTATTGGTAAAATGGATTTGTGTATGCTAGCTCACATAATAATAATAATTTAGCTGATTCGATAAACTGTGTACCAATTGATTCATTGTAATATTGTATAGAATCGTTAAATTAATTAACAGACAGAACTGTGTTGTTGGGGAGTTTGTTGCGCCGCTTCTTCTTCCCAACAAAAGCACTAGGAAGCGGTGAAGGGCGGGCGTTTTGGGGGCTGTCTTTATTGTCGACGTTCAAAAAGAGCCAATTAAATTTGGCCTACTTTGAATAAATGATATTTTGATTTTGATTTTTGACCATCAGCTCATCAACATCAAATGATGATTATCAGACGCAAATACTGGAACAATTTCAGTAAATATATTCAAAACGTGATAATTGCCTATAAAATTTGAGGGTTGCCCTCGATTTTCCTGGGATCCCATCATCAGATCATGATGTGGTCACAATGGGACCAACTGTAAAGTCTACCCTTTTAAACAAAAAAAGAATTTTGCAAATCGGTCCAGGCGTTTTTAAGTAATTCGTGAACATACATAAAAAAAAGATTCCGACGAATTGAGAACCTCCTCCTTTTTGAAGTCGGTTAATAAAAATATCTAAAATAGTTTTTCAGTAGATTAATTTCAGAGTTGCTTTTAGCGCGCCGATACTGAATATTATCATCATCATCATCCACAGCCTTTCTGATCCCACTGCTGGGTATAGGCCTCTTTCCATTCATGCCATTTGCTTCGGTCCTGTGCCAATCTCATCCAGATTCTGAATATAGTTCATTTTAAAATTGAATCATTATATATAATATAATATTGAATCATTCCCGCCTATTGTCACATAATGGGAAGGCAGGGGTATTATTATAGTTATGCAAATAACATCCACATTTTGCCGCTATGTTTTAGGTCCCATGTAATGGAGGGCAAGCCTATTCTATTGCCATCAACCGGCCACGAACCAAGCTCCGATGCCATAGAAAACCCCAATAACCCCGAGCGACCTGGGAATTTAACCCAATAGGTCAGCAGTCGTACTTGACAAATAGACCCACGACGCAGTTAAATTTTAACTAAAACATTATATTACATACAATAACATAACATAGGTACCTAGGTAGGTACTACCGTGTATGTTATGTCATGTTTCCTAATAGGTGCCTTCTTTATTCCAATCAAAAGTTAGACCAAAAAAAAACTAGCTGCAATCAACTGTGATTATAAATTTATTCTGTCTGACATTTAAAACGAATGATCATAAAGTGTTTTTTTTAAATGATTAATGATATAGAAGCTTATACATTCTATTGGCCTTGTAATCCAAAAATACTAAATATAGATCAAAATAGATCTTGCTAGATTAAGGATTTGCATTTTTAAATGACCTGCCTAGATCACATCATTAGTTGAGCTTCTTTACAAGCTCGATTATGATTCGACATTGTATTTCGGATAACTCAGTATCTTATACCTACATAAGGGTCAAACAATTCGATTAAAATGCTTATTGATATATCAAAGGTAATTTAATTATTCTGTGGGCTTGATACATTGATATATTTAGACCCGGGTAGCACACATTATCATAACTATGAATATGATAAACGATTCGTGCTCGCGGAAGTTCACTAACCGGACATTGTAACTGTTTTTTTATATATATATTTGTAATATTTGTGTACAGCTATGCCGCGGCAAATTCGTTAGTGACACTCCCATTATCCGCGGACGAGAGGACGGAGGATAACAAGAGTGGTAAGTGCGTGCGCGACGGAATCCACGTGACGGCAACTGGCGTTAGAAGTATAATAATTAGACTATGACACTGTACACGGCACACTGAGTGTGCCGTGTACAGTGTCGTAGTCTGATCGTATCTTAACGAACGCGGACGCATTATAGATAAAGAACAAAAAAATGTCAAACAAGACTAGTTTGCTGATAGGAAATGTTATTGATCGTCAAGGCAAAAGACTACCGACTAAAAGCGATGAAAAAAAAAATTAAAATCACAAGGCAGATGGAGGTTTCATCATTGAAATGATGTTAATTTGAAAAGCTTAAAAGCACGGGTTTATCAAATACCTACTACAGTCAGTATGTGTTGTTAATTCGCCAAAAAAATACTAGGCATGTGAAAGTTATGTCTTAAATTTCTATCGTAGAATTCGTAGATACACTAAATATTTACTATAACTATACTAACTACTTTATACCTAATGGTTCTATGATTATGAAATATACAAACAAACATACCAGTCATTCAAAGACTGATATGTATGTAAAGTTAAATTAGAAATAAAAATAACAAATGTAGAAAATATTTTATTGGAATCGTTTATAAAATTAAACTTAATATTTATCTCAACAGACACGTATGTATATTTACAAACAATGACACCGATTAAACGTTGTTACATTGATATGTATTTAATATATATTTATACAACTGACTTTAATGATATATTAGTTTCTTAAAAACAGCAGCATATTTTATTACTAGTATGCGACGCAGTTGTTATCACTTCAAAATGTGTCGATGTGTGTGTGACTTATGGCAACAATAAAAAACTGTTGTTACATACATTCTTAGTCTGTTTACACCTTAAGGTCATAATAGTTTGATAGTGAGCGATATTTGTTTGTAAATACTTTATTTATTTAAATATAATGTATTATTTTCTGCTATTTAGGTACGGTATGTTAGTACCAATCTTGCAGCCGCAGACAGCGCGTCCAGTAGCGGTCCATTGCGTTGTACCTATGCATGTTCACGCCAACCAAACTGTGCGCCTCATCGGGGTATGACTGAAACAAAACAACATGTTATCGTCAACAAAAGGACTAAACATTCCTCGCGTCATCTGCAACGATTGTGAGATATTATTATTATTATTAATTTAAGAGCTCAGCTCTTGTCGGTGGAGCAATCGCCACTGTTGTCTTTCTCCTGCTTTCTGTTTGACCTCTTGGTACGACTCGATCCCCATTTAGAAAATTCCAGATAGAGCTGATAATCTACAAACGATTCAACAGATTATCTTGAAACATAGCTAATAACATTTTCCATCAAGTAGCCTTTCAAACAGAAACATAAATCAAAATCAGTCCATCGATTTATCAAAGGGAACTCACCATCTGTTGGAACGGAATTTCAAGCTGTTGCATCGCTGTCATCAGCTTGGCAGCGTTCTGGTAATGCACGTTGTCGTCGGCATTGCCGTGGATGAGGAAGATGTCGTGGCCACGCAGCCTCTCGGCTAGAAGATTGACGTCACCGGCCTCGTAACCTTTGAGGTTATCTTCTTCCGTAGGAAGACCCATGTAGCGCTCTGTGTACATCGTATCTAAGGAGAGAAAAAATATTTGTCTTTCCAAAACTTTGTCTACAACATTGCTTCATTAGCAGAGCTCGCAAGCGCGATTGCTGTGCTTGAGGTACTGGATTCAACTGTCACTGGCAAGGTGGACTGGCGACCTGGTAAAGGTTGCTGGAAGCCGATGGACGCGGGTGGCGCATGACCATCGTCGTGGCGATCCTTGGGGGATACTTATGTCCAGCAGTGGACGTCCAGCCGTTGATATGATGATGAATGGGTATGAATCAGTCAAATCACACCTTTGCCTAACCCTTCCGTGATGTCATGTTATAAAAATGTTCTTGGTTCAGATTTTTGGTGATTTTACTTAATGCAAAAATTTGCTTATCAATAACTTTATTGTATATTTATTCATGAGTTACTTTCACTACACACCTTACGACCCTGTCCGAGTGATAATATGTAAGCGAAAGTTATTAATAAGTTATGGCTGTTTCTTCTTTGTACCTACCTATATAAATTTGTGATATTATATAGTCGTGAAGAAGCCTTACAAGCAAAAGAATAAAAAATACTTTCTTTCAGTTTTTTATAGAATTATTAGTACAAATATAATTTGAGGTATTATTATATTACCATGAAATACAGATAATATAATCAATTATACACATGTGGTGAATATTTTAATAAATACGCTCAGTATTATTTTTGCGAATTTAAGAAATACCTTAATGACGATAGTTGTGAAATGTGCTACGTACGATTGTTTATCAAGTTCCACATACGATCAAAGCACGAGTTTTTGATCTTACATTCAATAAACAATATTAGAATTAGTTGAATATTTCGCAGCTGTTACTTCAGACACATACATAATTATGTGAAAAATTACGTCTGTACACGGTTTGCACAAACGTAATTTTTAATTGTTGTGTTAGGTATTGTAATCGGTAAAATCGAATAGAACGGCTGAGGTGTTGTTGACTTGGCAATATTTATCCATTTTCACCGTTAGACGTCCACTGCTGAACACAGTTCTCCCTCAAGGATTGCCACGTCGACCGATTCCGCGCCACCCGCATACAGCGAATTTCAGCGACATTTACCAGATCGTCGGTCCACCTTGCCAGCGCCTACCCACGGTATATCTTCCAGTACGCAGTCGCCACTCGAGAACTTTCAAGCCCAACGGTATGTCGTTCTTCGAGCGATGTGCTCTACCTACTGCCACTAGAAACCCAATATAGACCCAATCTAATTCTACTGGAGCACTTGTGGGATAAAATACAAAAAGTGTGAAAAAGCTGTGGTAGCCTAGTGGTGCGACCGGTGAACTGATATGTCAAAGGTTTCGAGTTTAAACCAAGGCACGCACCGCTGACGTTTCGAAAGTCATGTGCGTATTTATCACATGCCCAAACGGTAAAGGAAATCATCGTGAGGATACCTGCGTACTTGAGAGATTTTCTGCCAACCCGCAGAAGGCTAGCGCGGTGGACTATAGACTAATCCCTATCGAATCAGAGGAAATCCGTGCCCAGCAGTATATGTGATATAAATATAACTTACTATAGTAGATCCAAGAGGTGACAGGGGCGCTGGAGACTCCGCACTGGAACATATAGTCATCGTCGTGCAGCATGGTCAACAGGGTCGCGTACCCGCCGTAGCTGTGGCCCCAGATGGCGACCTTCTCGCGGTCCAAGAACTGATACCTGTCCAGCACTTGCCTGCGAAGATTTCAACACTATGAAGCCAGCTATATACAGCAGCGTGGGTAAACCCCCGGCAAGGTGGACGTGGCGATCCTTGGGGGAAACCTATTTCCAGCAGTGGATGTCTAACGGTTGATATGATATGAGGATGACATGACTTTTACTTCATTTTATTTTAAATTCTGTCCTACTCTATTCAATTTCTCCGGTGTCACGGGTGCGTTTACAAACTAAACTCAAATATTCACAATGCACAAACGCCTAGACTCGTAACAACTACCTTTAAGCCATATCAAAAATATTTGTTTCGTGCGGGGATCGTACCCGTGACACGCGGCACAAGAGCTGTTCGTTAGACCACGGCACGACCCTTGCCGTCGATTGGCATAAAGTTCGCAATTTTTGTGCCTTCGTGAAATAGGATATATCTATAACAACTGCTCTGTTGCGAATATTTAATCAACAAGCTAGTTATTCTCTCACAAAGGCGTGTCAAAAGACTTTTATTTCATTGGCCTAAGTTTCAAATTTCAATAATTAATTTTAATGGACACGATATAAACACAGTTATTTGTACCATAACCAGTCCAACTAGACTGTTCAACTGTATACTGACTAACTGTATACTTATAAAAATATACCTGTTCAAGATAATTCATGAATCTTTAATGACGCAAAATTCTAGAATAACTAACATTAGTCTAAAATTTAATTTATTCATTTAGGTCACTGGAATAAGTCCACCACTTTTTTTATTTTGTTATCATAAATTATTTATGATTTTGAAAGGTTAGTGTTTCAATTTGAGTTAAAAACCAAAAGAACATTTTCGCAATATATTATTACTCACACTAATTATAGTTACTCAATGCGGGAATCGAACCCATGACTACATTTTAATGTGCATCGTCACGCCTGTATCCCTGAAAGAGTAGACAGAGGACTACTTATGTACTCCACATTTTATAAAACATTAGGTCCCATGAAATAGGGAACTAGTCTATTACTATTAACCAGGCATAAATACTAACGCCGATCTGCTACTGAGAATTTCATAGAAATACCCACACCATAACACTCTCGACACACTCGACTCAGGAATCGGACCCGGACCCTAACGCTCAGGAGTTAAATAAAATATGTTATTCCAAGTAGGCCAATATTACAAGTACCTTTGAATGCGACAGTCGAGCCTGCAACCAGGACAGCAAAGAGATTACGATCTCTTTTGGTCTTTGTTTTTATGGTGATAAGGAGGCAAACGAGCAGGCGGCTCACCTGATGGTAAGAGATGACCGAAGCCCATGGACATTTGCAACACCAGAGGATTGCAAATGCGTTGCTAAACCGTTTTATATACCGTTCAGGTTTCTTAAAATAGGGAGTTACTGAACTGACAGCAAACGGAATTCCCATGCTGTCAGAATAGTCACTCCCCCAATGAGCTCTGGTGACCTTACTCACTCGCAGAAAGACAACTATTGTTGATTCACTGCGGTCATCTGTAAGGCGGAGGTACTTCCCCAGTCGGGCAGCTCAATTTGAGCGAGAAATCTCGCCATGCCCTACCTCCTAAAAACTACTGGTACATATTAAACTGCAACTTAATACATGTACAAGAAAATATTGATATATGTTTTACCTCAGAATAACGAAATGATCTTCAATCTCAACGGTTCCCAGCTTGTTGTTGAGAGAATACAGCGTCTCCTGGCCCCGGAGGCCGGCGCCGCGACCGTCCGCCATCATGTACACGATGTTACGGCTCGTCGTCAGGTACGAATGGTAACCTGGAATTACGCACTAGTATAATTTATGCATTCACCAGTATTTATTTATTTATTCCAAACAATATATATCGGTATATCTAAATGGGTATCGGTTACCGTAGAATTCATAACGGCAGACCGTTTATACTTATTGTTAAGAGGACAAAGTCGAAAATTGGTTTTTTATGTCCTTTGCTCAATGTAGAAAAATTTGTACCAAAAAGAACTTTTAATTATTTATTGGTATATAAGTATTTACTCGTTAACATTTTTTATGTGATTGTATCAAACACGGTAGTTCATAAATGTTACCCCAAAGCTAAATAACAATTCTAAGTTTAAAATCGACAAAGTATCGGACCCAATTACGTTGGAGGGCTAGTTTCTGGAGGGCGCGTACTTACTGATTTGCTGAAACAATTTCAGTGCCTCGATTTATGAAATAACAAAAAATGTCGCCATCCGAAGACGGAATACTGTTGTTAATACTTTTAAAAATCATACGTAGAACAGAAGTAATATATGTATAATTATGTGTGTATCAAATTAACAATAACAATCGCATACACTAACCGACAGTGAAGGTATTGTAGACATTGTTGGTGTTAGGTCCGGAGTACACGTAGAAGACGAGAGGGTACTTAGTCAAGTCGTCGTTAACATCAAGGCCGGGCGGCAGGAACAACCTGACGGGCGCCTGGATGCCGCTCTCCAGCGGCACGGTCGTGATGATGCTGCCCCAGCGAGCCTTACCCACCAGGCGCTGGCGCACGATCGCGTTGTCTTCCCAAGTCATTAAAAGCTCACGAGTCTGGATAAAAAGAAATATAATTCTTATTTTGTGTTTGGCTGTCTATGGTGTAGTCTTTTTTTTTTCACTCGACAGTTTTATATTCTGGTTTTTGTAAACTGCACAGTACCTATGGTGTATATTTTAATTGTTTTAACAGATTTGTCGCCAAAAAAGGGTTGTCCTCGCTATGTGGAGTAAACATCATGGGAGTTTTTTTACGGATTCTCCCCATAAGATAGGAATATTATGGGGAGAATCCGTCAAAAAACTCCTATAATGTTTACTTAGGAACCAGGCTACTAGAACCTTAACATTTCATAAATTTGTGAAAACCTTTTGGTTTGATTTGATTGATTAAATACTCAAATCATTACACGAGTAAAAAAGTGCAGGTCTTATCTGACTCTAGCAAGATCCATATCGTTCAATATCTTCGTTAATTTGGAGACTTACCCTGGGGTTAATGATGAATGTAGCCGAGGGTTCCTCTGGTGATGAGCAAGTGATTGTCATGTATGAGCCTCCGAAACTGAGGGTGGCGACTGCCCAGGCGCAGCGGCCTCCGTCAGGCATCACCAAGTTGCAGCTGAGGCAGCCGGTGTTAGCGCCAGTCACGTGGACTTGAGACTCCCACGGCATATCAGTTACGGTACGTGTGTAGTAGCTGAAATAGATGATATAACTTGTAACTGCTTCGTTGGTCTTCGAGCAGCCTTGAGCAAGAAGTCTTGAGCCCGATTTCTAGGTTGGAAAATGTGTTAGCAGCTCGGTGAATTTGTGCCGGGTTGATGACAATAGGCCCAGCATTGCATGACGTCGTTTGTATGATGATTTATTATAGTAAAATTGAATCCTGATGCATTTCAAAACACAAACATTATAATGATGTGAATAAGACCAGTAGCTACTAGGGCAACATAAAGACATTACTAGCCTACCAATATTAGGTATTTTTCTTCCATGCAGGAATCTAATTTGCAATCCACGGCACAGAAGTCTATAGCTCAGCCACTATCCCAACGGTACCGCCAGACTTAGTAAACATATGCCTAAAACGAAGTTTCTTCAAAGAGTAGTATTTTTATGGTACAAACAAAAATGTAGCTAGTGAATACTCACTAAAGCAGGTTAGTTTCATCCATGCCGACGTAATTATTGACGGTGAACGCGCCAGGAGTGATAGAGTTGGAGTATATCTCGCCGTTGACGCGCATGCTGACGTACAGGTGTTGCCAGCTCTGACCGTCTGCCTGCTCCATAGACCAACGTGTGGACACGAAGAAGTCGCCGTTGCTGCTGAAGCTAGGAAGCGCGATAGGCACCCAGCCATTGGGCTGCTGACGGTGCTCTTCCTATGTACAACAAAAATAAATAGCTAGATAAGAATATGTACCCATTTCACTCAATAACCTTATTTAGGATTATATTGTTAATGTTGTTTTTTTTATGGCAACAGTGAAATGTTAAATATTTGATGTTGGCAAAGTATACTTCGTTATGAAACATAAACTGAAGGTAGTATTAAGCTTATGTTCCTAAAATTTAAGGATACTTTTGAATTTAAGGCTAATTATTATAGTAGTCTGTGACGTTGTGTTAATTAAGTATGTGAAGTATCTATTGAGTATTTTAACTTTTGTTTTTACCCATTTTTTGTATTTTAGAGTTGAATATTTTTTTACTCAACTGTGTAAACTGACGTTTAAAAATATTCCGTTTTCACCAACTGATAATTAGATTAAGAATTATGAGTAGGCGTAAATATGCAGCTATCGCAATTAGATTTAGATAATAAGAAGTTATTATCGGTACTAGAATCTATTACCACATTTGGTATAATATCATAATTGTTTTGTGTTTCCAATTTTATGTATATATATCTATATTATATAATTTTTAACCAACTTCAAAAAAAGGAGGGAGTTCTCAATTCGACTGCATTTATTTATGTTTGTGGTTACCTCAGTACTATGGACTGGGTGAACCAATTTCGATAATTCTTCTTTTTTTATTTGAAAGCTTCCTGAGTGGTCCCATTTCAATCTGGTTCAGTCCCAGTTCTGACATTTGAAGTCAGTTTTTTTAAATGAATTATACATGAACTGTAACTTGGTAAAAATTAAATTATTCGATAACCAAATCACATTTGAATTTGGCAAGCTAAGAAACCTATCTGGAACCAACATACCTCACAATCACCAGTGATGATGTTACAGATCCTGAGTACGGTGTAGTTCTGTCTTCTATTCAACCAGTGGGTGGCGATCTCGGTGTCGGTGATCCACCTGACGCCACCGAGGATGTGGTCGTCGGTGACGGCCTCCGGCGGCGCCAAGGTAATGAAGGTAGGCGTGTTTGTCGCCACCAGCGAAGCCAGGTTCACCACACGGAGAATCGCAGTAGGGTTTTTCCTGCCGACCTGGAAAAAATACGTACATACATATATTCATACCATTACGCTTGTCGCCCCCGAAGGGTTAGGCAGAGGTGTACTAATGTATATACACCCACATTTTGCCGGTTATGTTTTAGATCCCAAGTAATAGGAGAAGATCCATTTATAGGGCCACAAGGGCGGGCGTTTTTGGGGGCTGTCTTTATTGTCGACGTTCAAAAAGTGCCAATTAAATTTGGCCTACTTTGAATAAATGATATTTTGATTTTGATATTATAAAATAATAAAATAGCTTATATCGCTCCCGAAAGATTCAAATCCCTTAAATATGTATTTGTTTTAAACATATACTCATGAACTTACCTACTAGACATTGATATACGGACTTTGTCGCCGAAGGCAGGTATATGGATATTACTTAATCCACACGTTTCGGGCCCCTTGCAGGACCAATCCAAGGATCGTCACACGTAGGGATTAAGAAATAGTAATATAGAATGAAAGATTAATATAAATAATGTCATTATAAATTTCAGCCATGCCTAAGAACTCACGAGCCAACAGTCGCGGAGACTCATTTGCATCCTGTGATTACGTAGCGATGTTTTGGAGATAAAATCGTGGCTGATTGATCATAAACATTCGAAATATGTCCTTCGTACCTTCGGGTATTTCAAGTCCACGAGCTCGGGGTAAGGATCTTCGGGGTCAGACTTGTCAACGTAGTAATAATAGGAGTAGCTCTCGACTTCTGTGTCGTCGAAGGTCGCGAAGGCGAGGTAGGAACCGCCGGTAGAGAACCATGTCGCTTGACCGGTGTACATAACGTCCTCTGTAAAAGGTTAGCTGTAGTTATTTTTTAATTTTACCATAATAGATCATAATTTTCTCTTTTTTGTTTTAAATAAACTTGCCACACACATTCTCGCATATAGAAGCACTGAAAGACGGAACCATTGCCAAACCAACTGTAAAAAAATATCCTTAATGTGGGTATCGATCGCACGATTTGGGGTGCAAAAGCCGATCGCTCAGCCACTACGCCAATGGTGCCACAGTTCAGTTTCAATAATATTAAAACGACAAAAAGTTGCTCAAACACATATCTTTTCTTTACATCTGCCAATGCAATCTTCGGTATTAACGTGATCATTAAATGTAATGTTTTACGATACTACCCAGGTATAATTTCTTATGTTAAACATGTGCCTAATATAAGTAGTTAACCAACCTTCATACACCCAATCGGTGTGTCCATTATAGAATACTCCGGGGATGCCGTCGAAGGTAATCTGTATGGCTTGGTTGCTGTTCTCTGGCAGGTAGTACACGTTGTTATCCAACACGTAGGCTAGGGAGTGGCCGCCGCCGAAGATACACAGCTGTAGACGCGCGTGGTTCGCAATGTTCGTAACGGTACTGGAATGTTATGGACTCTTTAGTTTTTAAACTCCGACGCAAAAATCAAGGGGTGTTATAAGTGTGACGTCTCTATGTGTGTGTGTGCTTCTGTGGCATCATTTCTGTGGGTATTCATTGCAGACGTAGTCTAGTGTACGTTTTAACGTTTACGTTATACATTTGTATTTAATAACTTACTTTGTTGCAATTTCGTAGAGAGCGTACCGACCAGTTGTGGAGTATCTATAAACCTGAAAAAATCACATAAAAAAATTACCATATAACACATTCTAGGTAAAGTACTTGAAAAGATTATTAATTTAATAACTAAAGATATCATTATCATTACCGTATAATATTCAGTCTGTAGATAAGTTAATGGCTAATCTCATTTATTATTGTGAGCACGCGTGTGGATGAGGTAAATTTCTTACCGACTCGACTTCGCTAGCAGCTAAAATGTACGCCCTGTCGGCAGACAGTATGGGGTTATTGGTGTTCAGGAACGCCTGGAATACACATATAGACCATTCATTGAGCTAATCTTACTTAGGTAAATAACTTAATGGTATTAGGTGCCCAATAGCTAAGCGATTGGCTTCAGAACAGCAGGTCGCACATATATTATGACCTCTCTCGGAACAAAAATATGCCCCACACGTAAAAGAAGAAATTCCCAGTTCACCGTTATTTAAAAGAGGCACATTTGTGCCTTAGATGATATCTATTTATTTATTTATCTATTTATTTACTAGATGGAACCGGAATTTACAATCTAACCAATTTTGGGAAAAAACGTACCTAAAGGTACCAGTTAGGTACGTGTATAGAGGTATCTAATACCTAATTAAGATATCAACAATGTTCAAGTAATATTAAGTATGATTTGCTACAAACCATGAGATCCCCAGACACGAGGACACTGCTTTCTAATGTGTTTCCATTGAACACATAGATACCAGGTTCTCCACTAACGGTGTATGTGAACTCGTAGTCTACAAGGGAAAAGTTAGATTTAAGTGACCTAACAATATTTTCTGCTGACTGTACGTAATTCTTTCTGTAAAATTAAAGAAAATAGGAGGATACGTCAACTGTACCTAGACGTGATTATGTTTCTCCCGTTGCAAGTTATGATATTTTCTTTTCTTTTATTAGATAAATATCTTCTTTTTTCTCTTTTTTTTTTAATATTTTGTGATTATTTTAAGTTAGTAAGAACTAGTGGGGCTAACTACTGATGAGTTCACTGCACATAATAATATCATCCATCTAATTACAATAGGCACCTACCCCGTAAGTAGGTAGGTACTCCTAGCATCAACAGAGGTAGCTACCATGCATTTTGCAAAAACACCAACCACCTATAGGTACCTACAGGCCGTTGAGGCTCTGTTGATACTAAGCCATCGTATTTATCAAGCAGGTATTTATTAGACTTCAGGTAGGTTCAACAAATTACTATCGCTTGAGGTCGAATTCTTCTTTCAGTAATAATTGTAACTTTGTAGCTAAAATATGAATAAATAAGCCTACAGAAATGAGTAGCTACGCTGAATCCCACGTGACAGCTTGAACAAAAAAATCGCAGTACCTAACGTCTAAATACCAACCACACAGGGACATATATGTCAAAATGTTTTTCTTGCTGTACACAAATACCGACCTGATATCCATCTACCGGTGAATCCTCTTTGTGAGAACTGCCCACTCACAAATTCTTGAAGAGTGAAGTTCTGTTGGGCAGTGGCAGTCACGACTAGCGCGGCCACCAGGCTCCACCACAAACCCCGCGCCTTTTTTAAACAGAAAATGTGGTAAAATAGACTTGGCCATGTGACCTATTATGTGAATTCTACCTTTAACATTTTTTTTCCTTTTTTCTCCCTGATTAAGACCAAACATCAAGGCTAAGGCTACGGCTAGGTACACCATCATTGTGTAACTATCGGTATATAATTTGTCATAACAAATACGCTTTGTAATAATTATTATTAGGTAATTATAATTGAATGTACTTACCATGTTGGTTTCTTCTTAAATTTAGTGGTTGGCGCTTGCAATACGCCAACACAACTGTCTTAAAATTATCATTGAAATTATAACGCTTATCCTTTTGATAAACAGATATCGGCCGATAAGTACAGATAGATAATTGACCAAATTTTTAAGATATGTTTATTAGGTCGATTATAATTTCGTACATTATCAGCATTATTATTATTGTAATGCGATTAAACACTACACATTTATTGCTCATCCATGCCATGCCATTGGCAAATTCTATCAAATACTTGTCTAATTCTGTAAACTAGCACGAAAAATGCAATAATCCACAATCCCAACAATTACAATGTACTGTAGTTCATTAATTCAGTCTTACGCTTACTTATTATGAACTATAGATACAGTTATATATTATTTAATATTTTAGAAGAATTTTAAATAAAACACCAACGATTTTCAAATAGGAAAGTATTTATTCAACATCAAATGAACCGAATATACTTCAGACAAAAACATAGAAACATTACGACGATTACCTCACTAACTCACAAAATACTTTCGCGCTACGTGTCTATCTATCCAGACAACGATGCTGGCTAAATTTCCAAATCAAATATTATGTCAATTTCCATCATTATGTCTTTACTATAATCTGCTGCTCCATTGGTACTCGGATTACAAAATTCATTAAAATTCGCGTACAATGATTCCTCTGTTGATTACGTATTTTTCATAATATGGTTCCTTTCATTCTTCTTTTCTTCATTTCCCAGAATACAGTATGTTGTAATTTTGTACTCTGAACAGTTTGTTTTGTTGGTTCCGTTGATTGTGGAGCCGTTGTCAACATACAGCTAATTTGGCTACTGTATGACAAAACGCGCCATGCGCATTCGTCTGGCCGAAACACCGGCACGCCGACTCAAAGTCAAGTAGAATTACGTCAATCGTAGTGCATCTGTTCCCCACAGCGGACGTCCCCTGCTCGTTTTGATCAAGTGACTGCATTACGCCGACGACGAATTAAATCATAGGCTTTCCTCCAAGCGTGCCTTTCTATAACATTTTGTATAAAATCAATTCATGTATCCATGTCTTAGAAATCCTGCCAAGAATATCTTGAATGTCTCCCTTAAACCTAAATTGCAATATGACTAACATATTTTATAACAAAATTATTCCTCAAATAAGTATAAAATAAAATCTCTGTCACTGACGACAGCGCTACCTGAAAAGGAATGTCGTCTGAGCGACAAATATTAATATGAGTGAGTTAATGAGTGTGGGCATGTAAATGTGTGTAAGTGTGTATGTATGAGTGTATTTAGTGTCAGGGTGAAGTGTGAGTGTATAAGGAGTGTAGATGGAGTGATGTGTGTAAGACGGACCATGCTAGTGACGCCGGTGCGTTCGACGCAGCTCCTGCAAACGCCGCTCGTGCTCGGCCATGTGCTGGCGCCGCTGTTCCTCCTTTATTGCTATCTGTGCAACAGAACATAACCTTTTAAATTTAAATTTCCTGTGATATTAAATCGCCATGTACCACAATAACCCATGATTTGATACTATTTTAAAAGCAAGATGAGAAATATAATATATGCTTAAAAAGATTCAGGTCCAAAGACCCATAAGCTAAACAAGTAAACATAGCTATTGAATTGGCATACCTTCCTGAAGCTATTTATGGGCTAAGTGATTGCAAATTTCCTTTTTGGAATGCAAGAAAATGTTTATAAAAATGTTTTTACTTTAATTTACCGTTTCAGCAGAGAGCGGCAGCCAATATATGCACGGAGTTGTCTTTGTCTTTCTAAATAAATCATCCAACAGCTTAGCCGGTGCTTCTTCTTCCTTCTTCTTGAATTTTCTTGCTGGAATATAAATATTTCATTAGTGTACATTTAATTATACAGTTTAAATGGAAATAATTAGCAAAAAATCAAAACATGATAGAGGGAATTGTATTTTAATTTCCAAAAAATTTTGAAATAGGAGTAAATATTTAGATATCACCTCGATGTCTCTTATGCATGGTTTTAAAAAAAAAACAAAAGTCAATAGTAATATAAAAGGAGATGCAATGACCTATTTACTTCCCTATTTTTAGGTAGTAATAGTATCACAGTAAAAAGTATGTACAAATACAATGTATTACCTGGTTCAGGACTTTTTTCTAAGGATCGGTGTCTTCTTTTATCGATGGGACGTTCGTCACGCCTTAACTTCATATCTTTGTCCTTATCTTTGTCATTTTTGCCTAGATCCCATTCCCTTGTCACTGCCTTCCGCTCCCAAGGTTTTTCCTTCAATCATTACAGAAAATGTTAAAACAACATACCATTAAATATACCTTATTTCTATAGGGTTAGGCCAAAATACACACCAAAACTTGACTATTGTGTTATAAAATGATATGTTATTAAAGATCTAATGACTTTTTACAAGCTTTTATTTTAAATAACTACACTATTACTATATCAATATACAATAAATAAGCTGTTTAAGTGGTAGATCACTTTTCCATCTTATACTAATAATAATAAGGGTAAAAAGTACTCTACTGCAAAGTTACTGATTGTACCTAAAACTAGTATGTGATCAATGCAAGCATATCAAGAGTTTTGAAGAGCAGTAATTTACTGGTACATTTTTAAGGACTGTATAAAATCTAAGCTTGAGTTGCAACTATAAAATTTATCAGGATCATCTTACCAGGTCCCCACGATCTCTCTTCATGTCTTGCTCCCTAAGCCAATCCTCTTCCATTCCAGGAATAGCTGAAACCGGTGCGCTATCTGTATCCTCATTTAACTTTGCCTTTTCAAAGGCTTCTTGAGCTGAAAAATCAACTTGTAGTGTCTTTGGATTTGATACTGGCCATGTTACTCCATGCAGAGCATGCCTTGTTTCCACAGCTTGACTGAAAAATAACATAAAACATTATTAAATAGAGAAAATATAAGGTATTTTGCTTAATAGAGAAAGTAGGCATGGAGAAATTAAATATTGACTGAATGTATCTTTAAGAAACATAATAAAGTGCAATATAATATGACATAATCCTGAAACTGATAGTGACTAATGTATGTATTGCTACAAGCAAATAACATCAAAATGAATGAGTATTGTATTCTTTTTTGTTGTTATTTTTTATAAGATTATCTATAACATTGTATTATATGACACAGTGCCATCCAGTTCCAAGCTAAGCAATGAGGCTTGTGTTGCTGATACTAGATGGTTCGAAAACTATATTGTATTTTAGTTTGCTAATACATAATATGCAGAAACATTTATGACAGGTACTACAATGTCCATGTTATCATATATTTGCCCCTACCGGGATTTGAACCCAGAAACTTTACCACAGGGGGCAGTCTTTAATACTGTTGCACTAGTTTGATCATCATTTAATTGTCAATTAAATTGGGCAAGCACTAAAGTAAAATACATTACTTACTCCTCAGTTTCATATTGAACAAAGCATTTGGACTTGATTCTATCTATCCAGAATCCATTCTCAACAATTCTTCCAGTTCTTTGTAATAAATTCTTTAGCTGTGGCAGTGTGAATGGTCTGACCAAATTTGTAATATACAATATACATGACTGCTTATTTCTGGGTGGACTTGGGGGCCTTGTAATTATACTATCATTATCCTTAATTATTGATATTTTTCTATTGGAAGCTAAATCTCTAGGTTTTAGAGTATGAGAATCTTTATCTTTTTCTTCAGATTCTTTTTTCAATTCCACATTTTCTGTATTATCAATAACTATTTTTGGAAGCACGGGTCGTTCAATTCTTTCCTGATTTTCCGACCTCCTGTGTTTTTTCTCTTCTATAACTTCATCAAACTCAACAGGTTTAACATCCGGAATAATATCCTTTAAAATATCAGTTGATATTGTTATAGACTTTTGTGTTGTAAGTTTAGTGCTCCTAGAGCCCCATCTTCTCTTCCGGCCTACTGAAATAGGAGCAGCTTGACCATTAGCTATAGGTTCTTCTTTTGTGGTTTTTATTGAATCTGATTTTTGTGATTCTTTATTCTGTTCTAGTTGCTGCTCAGGCTCAGATATAACATTACTTTTTTCCACTGGTTTCTCTTCAGAATCAGTAGTCACTTTCTGTTCATTTATTTCATTATCAACCTTGTCAGAACTCTCTACAACATCAGTTTGATTAATAGCCTTAGTGCTGTCAGAATCAACTTTATCAGTTTCCTTTCTGCTAGTCTCTTCATTTACACTTACCTTTTGTACTTCCGATGGAGCTTTATCTTCTTGGGGTGCTGTGGGTTCCACCTGAGACTCCTCTTTCAACTGGACTGCTTCATTATCAGAAGATTCAATTCTACTATCATCAGCATGTAATTCCAGAATTTCAGATTTCTCAACAGATTGGCTTCGTTTACATTCTGGAATATCACTTTCAGTAACATTTGCTTGCTCAGGACTTCTCTCAGTAATGTTGGATGGTTGTACCTCTTGATTATCTGAAGTTTCTGGTTCTTTATTTGTATCTACTGGTGGTGATGCAACTCTTGTTTCATCTTTAGGAGAAACAACAGTTGTATCAGCATCAGAAGGTTTTTCAGTGTCTTGTACTTCGGTTTTTTCAGATTCTTTAACTTCGGGTACTTCTTGGCTTGATTGTATAACATTTTCACTTTCATTCGCCTTTACTTCTTCATTAGTTGTAGACATGGGAGTCTCCTTTTCTTCAACTACTTCACTTTGAGTAACTTCATCACTTGATTTATCTTGATCTTGATGCGATTCTGATTCGTGCTCTAGTTCTTCTCCATGACTGTCATTGCTTCTTTCAGTTTCATCCTTTGAATCTCGAGGTGCCCTTTTGGAACGATGTTTAGTTTTCTTTTTCTCATCCACACCTTCTACACTAGGAGTGTCACTAGAGCTAGTAGCGCGCGAATGCTTTCTTCGACTACGTGGAGATCTGTCGACTCTTTCGGGTGTAGATGGTGGTCGTGTCAAACATATCTTTAGTTTTTTAATCTCACCCTTGTCACCAGCCTCTGTAGTTTTAACACGCCACACTTGGTCCTGAGCTTCTTCAGGGCTATCCTCTTTGGCGGGGGTTGTCGGTGGCTTCTTTTCAGCATCACCGGCACTTTCTACCTCCCGAACCGGAGTTGCTTCGTCTGCAGATTCATTCTCACTAGACGAAGATTGCTTTCTACGTCTAGTACGAGTGCGTTTAACCTTTTCAACTTTCTTCTCAGGTGAAGCCTTCCCCTTTTTACTAGCGGTACGTTCACTTTTGCGACGCATTGTAGCCTAAAATACACACAAAACAACTGAATTTTATTAGTATCACCTGTGAACTTATTACTATTTCATACTAATCAAAAAATTTAAGTACCAGTAATTAATCTACGTTTGATATTACAAAAATCTTCTAATTACTTTTCAGCGTGCTCTAACTACAACAGAGAACAGGCATAGAAGCTAGAGCAATGGCCGCCGCCACCATATTTGTTTTGTGTTGCTATATTAAAAAAACTTAATGTAAACAAAATGGTAATAACTTTTTCTTCTTTTTGTTTTTGGAAGTACATAAATACAAAGACTTTAGTATTAAACTCAAAATTTTATATAAAACCTCTGTTAATAATTAATTGACAAACATATAGCTTTTAGGGCTTTCTAATTTTCTATGTTGTAATGTAATGCTGCAGTAATTCTGTATAGTGTATCAAAGTAAAAGTATTATTTGCAAACCAAGTGAACATGAATTCTTAAAATTAATTAATTAATTACTAATCGCGTCCTCTGAGAAATATAATTTTAGGCCAAAAATATGTAATATTTCAATGGACTACTAAGCCATAAACCTGAGGAAAGTGCTTGCCTCTCTGTGTATATCGCGCTATCGGCGCCAAATTCATTCGGCACGGTTCAGTACCGATTGTGGAACTACTACTTTGGTGTTACAGACGTCTTATTTAACTGCTTCTGCTTATCGTAGCATGATTGCCATCTCAGTGGTATAAAAATAAAATAATTGTCTATTATACGTATTCTTCTGCCTCTGTGGCTGTCAAAAAAACTGCCTGTCAAAAGTATATGAAATGAAATGAGAAATCTTCTCCGGGTTGCTTATTCTATTCAATCAGTGTTATATTGAAATGTGCGATCATTGTAAGAACCCAAGATGTTAAGGTATAATATTTTATAACGTAATGTCCTCGGTGTTCTATTTTTATTCAATGCTAATGTGGGCGTTCATTAATAGAATATTCATGTAGTACCTTTTGTTTCAGATACTATGGGCCTTTTATGTCATACCTATGTATCGGCACACTATTTACGCATGTCTAGATGTAAGGCAGTGCTTGTAGAATGATAACAAATAATCTCTAATAGAGTTACAAGTGAAATAAAAATGGGTAACCAAACCAGTTGCTGCTGTTACCGAAGTCCCTCGCCGATCAGAAAGGACATCGTCAAACTAGAAGACTACCTTCCGGAAGGAGAAGTAAGCTCTAATAATATACAACACATCAGCGAGAGAGAGCCAGATGACGGCGATATTGATCCTTCTCAGGATCCTATCGCCGGAACAATTTTCATGGAGCGTTCTAAAGCTTCTATTGAAAATGGTATGACTAGAAAGCGCAGCCAACATCAAATCGCCGATAATAAGCTCAAAAAAAGCAGTTCCTGTTCAACTATTTATTTAGATGATAGCACAGTATCTCAGCCTAACCTGAAGAACACTGTAAAGTGTGTAGCTCTTGCTATTTACTACCATATAAAAAATAGAACATCAGAACGCAGGTTAGACATATTTGATGAGAAGCTTCATCCCCTCTGTAAGGAAGGTGTGAGTGATGATTATGATAAGTATAATCCTGAGCACAAACAAATCTACAAGTTTGTGAGAACATTGTTTAATGCTGCTCAGCTAACAGCTGAATGTGCTATTATCACATTGGTCTACCTGGAGCGCCTTCTTATTTGTGCTGAACTAGATATTGCTCCATCAAACTGGAAAAGGATAGTTTTAGGAGCTATTTTACTAGCCAGCAAAGTGTGGGATGACCAAGCTGTTTGGAATGTAGATTACTGTCAGATTCTAAAAGATATCACTGTGGAAGACATGAATGAGCTAGAGAGGCAATTTTTAGAAATGTTACAATTCAATATCAATGTACCATCTAGTGTGTATGCTAAATACTACTTTGATCTGCGAACCCTTGCTGAAGCCAATGACTTGGCTTTCCCCAGTGAACCGTTAAGTAAAGAGAGAGCACAAAAATTGGAGGCAATGTCTCGAGTTATGGAAGATAAAATTGCTGCTGAAGTGGTAAAGAATGGTATTAAAAAATGGTCAAGCTTAGACAATGTCAATTCAGGTGCTGGCGTGAGACGAAGTGTAGCCATATTGTCTTAATTGATAACAGCCAAAACTATGATCCAAATTGAATCACAAATTTTCAGATAATATTTGTGTATTTTATAAGAATGTATTGGTATTTAGAAATTTTTGCACCCCGATTGAAGGTTAATTCTCTTATTTGGCATTACATTAGAAAATGTAAGTAATGTATCAATAATACTTGACATCTACTGCCAATTATTGCCTTGAGGAATATAAAGGCTTAACAATGTATCATCAACTTGTAATAACATCATTTGTTACAAATTATATAATGTAACAAATAATAGTAAATTACATTTGGTTTTGATGATACAATATTAGGCTGGGAATAGTGAATCAATAGTATATGGTTTTCCATACTGTTTTAATATTTATGATAAGTCTTGAAAGATTACATTGAACAATGTGGAAATATGATTAATTTTGTATGTGCACAAATGATTTATATTGGCAGTGCATTATTACTTTGTATGCTCTTAAATTTATGAATTATGTAGTCATTAAAAATAAAAGACTTGTTGGTGGTCCAAACTTTTTTTTGTAAATTACTATCATTGCTAATATTCTACACAAAATATGTTACAGTCTGTATTATTAATTGGCTTCCAATATATTATTTTATCTTTATACATAGTTAGTTTTAACTCATAAAGCACTAATGTTAGGTTGCTTTTAAAACTATGCTAATTAGTGTATAATTAGAATTACTAGTATGTGCAACTGCATTTTGACTGAAATAAGGATCTTGTGATTGTGGTATGAATGATTAGTCAACTGCTGTTCTTTTTGTATAATTTTACATTGTCATCTTACTGCATTTAAAATTCTGAGCTAGTTATAAATTATGCCAAATTGTTATTTTGTATATCAAATTATATTAGTATTGATCTTTATAGACGGACATATTATTATTACAGCAATTATAATGGATAATAAATTTTCGTATTTCAATTTAAATATTATGAATATTTGTTTTTATTTAATTGATATGAAATAATTGAATTCAATGTTTCATAATTATTTAGATTGTGAATTGTGATTGAATTATACAATCCATATTATGTATCTTTAATGTAATTAAGCAGAAATAAACATTTTATATGAGACTTTTAAAGGATTTTTAATTAATCATCTAATTATTTTACACTCATTTATTATCTTAAATTATATTAACAAACTAAATTGTATATTGTTAAGTAGTACTATGCTAAAGGTTTGAGGTCTTTCAAATAATCACTGTAGTTCTCAAACATATCAACAACTTCACTCTTCTTGTTGATCTTGTCATCATACTCAGGTCCAACTGCCCAAAGTGTCTCTAAATCATAATTTTTTCTGGCACTCTCTGAGAACACATGTAATGCTATATTACCTGAAAATAAACAAAGAAATATTAATATATATTATAAAGAGCTGGCCATACATACCATAAAAAATGTGGAAGAAAAAGCATTCTTACTTCAAAGTCAAAATAATGAAAAATTATGATGTAAATGTATGGACTGGACCCATTATTTAACTGGGCTACATTTCATCAATTAGTTATTTGATTTACATCTAGCATTAATATTTTGTTATACAGATAACTCCTAATCCTAATGGTACCAGACTACTAGGTGTTACTGAATTAATATAAACCAACAAATAGCTACTTGTTTTATTACCTAAATCTAATGCCATCCACTCGTCTGAATCTTTGCCTTCAATTTTGGGTATTGGATCAGAGTCAAAACACTTTTTCTTATAAACTCTTCGCACAAATTCTGCTATTGCTAAAATATGTCTCTTATTGCGACCACTGACAACACAAATGTAATCCACATAGTTGATGTTTTGTGGTACTTTTACTACAAATACATCTCGCGAGTTTTCTCTTTGTAACAACTCCACAAGGTCTTCTATTTCGAAAACACCAGCTTTGCCTCCTAAAAATGCAGGAATAAATAAATGATATTAGACATTCTTATTATAAATTTATTAAACAACATAAATAGCCAGGTACTTACTTTCTAAATTAATACCATCAAATTCATCACTAAGTAAGGGATATTTATCTTCAATGAGTATTTCATCTGCAGTATTTTCTATGACTTGTGAATTTGTATCTGTAATCACTTGATACTTGCTGGCTAAAGCTGGTGAGGTTCCGTTTGTCTTTGATGTATACCTAGGATTCCTTGAGCAAACTCCACAGTGTATTTGCCTATTGATATCAACATTATCAGCGCACCGCGTAAATAACCTTCTCGGGCGATGGCTTAGTGTTCTTGAAAAAATATTCCTTAACATCTTGTCTTCCAATGCCAATTAGGTAATATCTACTGTGGAATATTTTATAATCTTTTATCTTAGACTATACAATCTTTATATAAAGAAACACATCACACATAAATAAACACAACATAACATAACCTATAAATCAATTTGTCAATGTCAATTGTCATCATTGACATTATATAGTTGTGTTTTATCAGTATAGGTACAAATAAAATGGGTCTGATCATTCCTTCTATTCTAAAGAAATGCTATTGGACTTATAAATATATATGGAATATATTTATCAAAAATCACCCAATCAAGGCAATATAATAAGCGCCAAAATAATAGGGTTTGTATATGCCTTTTGCTTATCTCCAAAATAAGGACTTTTTACGACCTGGAAGGTTCACAACCGTCTGTTTTTATTATGAGAGGCAGCGAACAGCGAAGTAGGAGTAGGGTAGGTTGATTGATACTCCCGCCGGGGTTGTGGTGCATGCTTTTGCGAATCCCATGGCCCCGGCAATCGGGTTGGTGGCGTTGACGGGTGCGGTTTTTTGGTCATTTAAATTAATAAAACAGCCCTCAAAGTGCCTATAACTGTATTGAAGTCATTCAATCCAATTGTATGCACTGTGAGGGTTGATGATATTAATTATTATTATTCTGTAACTAAATACCTATTACAACCGCGAATCATATTTTGTTCAATGTACAGCCTGACAATGACCGGCAAATTGCAAAAAACGTACGAAAATTTTAATTTCGCGGGCTAGCGTGGAGCTTCCGCCTTATGAGATTAAAGAGAAGAACATGTACGGGTTCTATAGTCCTAACATCATAAATATAAACAATCACATTTGCGTCGAAAATTATGAAATCAAAATTATATCCTATCATCTGCCTATCGTGGTTAAATCATCCTATTTATATAAACTTGTTATGTATTAAAGTAAAGCAGAGGTATCTATTTTTACCGGAGAAATTACATAGAAATTTCCTGCTTCACTGATGATGGTACGCGCCAACGTCATGGGATATTACCTACTATTTGCCTTATTGGTTTTCAACATCACTCAACTGGTTCAGTCAGGGAATCGGATGCTGGGGATGAAAGAAAAGTTAATATTTGTATTTATTTTAGAACCTACCTTTATAAGTACTTCATAATCTATATACCTACAATTGAAATACTATGCAAAATAGCCTCTTAGCTTAATCGTAAACGCAAGACAAAGATCGTACCTACATTAAAACAACACACTTTTATAGTTTTCTAATTGCACACCTGTTGAAAAACTATGTCACCCGAGTTATCTGTTTGACTCAACCCTGTTATCTTATCAATGGGTGTGGGGAATACGTATGCACATACACATTTCATTTTCTCTACAATTGTATGAAAGAAAACAATACCAATTTCCTCGGCCCAGTCTATTTTGTGACAAATGAGTTTAGAGCTTCGAAAACTGAAGTATCAACTTTCGAAATGTGTCAAGTGAAATAAATACAAACGTAATAATGGTATAAGATATTATTATAGTTTTGCAAAATGGTGACTTGTGAATTGGACAAAGAAGTGGCAGGAGAGGTGTTGGGTTGGAAACTGCCGGCATGGCAGGCCCTCTTGCTGCATCGAGTGCTGCCTTCATGCGGTGGACTCATAGTTTACATCACTCTTATATGTTACGATTTTACGCTCATTTGTGAACACTTCATAAACGGCGATGAAGGGTAATTAAAGCTTTGACATTTTGATTGTTGGATAAAATGTTTGTAGGTGCATGTAGGTATATATGTAGAGGTATTACAACTTGTGGGAGAGGCAGGTAGTTATTTAAAAGCACTCATAGAGATTGTCGAACAATTTTGGGATAACAACAAAAAAACCTACAATGGCTTCTAATAACAAATAAATAAATAGATATATCTGGAGTTAGAAACAATTTCGACACCAATATGATCATCACCACCTACCAGAGAATGGAATGTTGTCATTATTAGCATCACGATTCATTCAGTGCCCAGAGGATATCTAGGGGTGGCAAATTGTATTGATTGTTAAACAACCTATTTATTTATATACTAGTATGCATAATCGAATCCGAATGCAATTAATCCCGAGTCTATAACGAGGTTCGTACTGTCTGATTCACTGTTTATAGGTACTTACCTATTGTCATGGGCGTACTTAGAGGGGGGGCCGGGTGGGCCGTCAGGGCGTCTGGACATTTGATGTGATGAATAAATGGTGGGTGATTGGTTAGGGTACAATTTATTTATCTATATTATTTTTCTGTAAGTTAAATTATTATATTAGCCTACTAGTGATAGCCTAGTGATGTGACCAGCCAAAGTGAGTAATCAAAGATTTCGAGTTCGATCTCAAGGCACACACCACTGACTTCGAAGTCATGTGCGTATTTTTTACATGCCAAAACGGTGGAGAAAAATATCGTAGGAAAACCATAGAATTTTTTCTCGATGGCGTGTGAAGTTTGCTAACCCATAGGTAAGTACTTACTAGGCCAGTGTGATGGAGCCTATTCCTTATCAGGAAATGAGAGCAGACGCCAGTATTGGGACACTAAGATAAAATAATTGACGTGATGAAGTGAAGAGGTGAAATAATTATGATCAATAAGTTTTTTCTATTTAATCCATATTTGTATTAAGTACAACAAAAAATCTAAAATCAATGCACTAAAATACGAGTTATGTATGTAGATTTTCCTGTAAGTAGTCGTCAAAACTTTGTCTTCTTTTGTACATGTTGCTTTCGTCGCAACACCAGTTGTTGGCAAACCGAAATAAATAAAGATTAGAAAGCTAAACCTTATATATAATTACTTTTAGAGGTTGTATGTCAAATACAAGTTAGTTATTACATACATAATAGAAAGTCTATGGTCGTATATACAATACGAACGTTAGGTGCTGTAAAGTCGTTGCAAGAACAAAAACCCCTGTGATTACGGAGCTTTTCTTGTGAAGAATGTTATTATTACGTGATTAAAGGAAACGAATCTATAAAATGTCTGTTTTGATTATAGATACGTAGGTATATATACACATACCCTTTATGTCCAAATTATTTCTCAAACGAAGATCCTGTAATATCAATATTCTCTAATGCGTAGTTCTTTGGGTACAAAATAACTCTTGAGTTTAAACATATTTCCATTTCCTTCAATTCTATAAACTTTCCACATGCTAATTGCACGTTTCTCTAATTTGAATAATTCGATTTCTCTTGTTTACAGAATAGGAGTATTTTGCACAATCCTTATCGTTTTACCATCAGTGATATCATTAGTATTCACGCTGGCGTCGCCGCCGCCGGGGCTTCAGACTGACCTATCAGCATTTTCTGTGACTATAGAAAAACATGAGATCCGTTGGCTCGTGATTCAGATTGTTAACACTATCTTCTTTCCTATTGCTGCTATTGGCAGGTCAGTATTCTTTTTTGTATTAGCTTATTATAATTTTATTCAACATCACTTATTCGTGTTGGAGAAGAAGACTTACACTATTCGTACATATGGATGGCTCTAAACAGGTCAAGTTAGAGGTTAACAGTTTTAACATTATTTACCTTTAGCAGTACCTATTGGGCTTGAGCATCTATTAACATGGTATTCGGAGTCTCATAAAGTTCCCGACTATATGAATAGGAAATAAAAGTCTAAAATAAATAAGTGGAGAGGATACGTTAACTCTTTGATACGGGCTCACTGGAGTCCGGAACAGAAGTCAATGATCCAAAATTAAATTAGTTTCGTCCGGACATCATTGACATCAAATTCTAGGGTGTTAGTCCTTGTGAATCGTCACTAAAACCCAAAATATCTCATCAGATACTGCTACCTAATATTCTGGTGGGTGGAAGCAGTCTGTGGGTCTCGGAGTAATGACATGGAGCGGACGCAGGACGCGATTCAGAGAGCCCGTGCGCCATCACCTATAGAACTGTATTTATTCCTACAGTCCTTCATTCATGCAGCGCCACATGCTATCGTCAACATCCTCGATTTGATGACTCGATCGGAAGTAAATTTTGACAAAGGTAAAGATAGATATGTAAATATTTAAGATATCGTACTTCACCTAACTAGGAAATTACCCTAAATAAGGATAAAACCTAAGTATAAAGTTTATCAGATCAATAAATCCCGTGGAAATATTTGAATAAATTTTCAAACTTTGACCCCGTGATCTTAAAAAAAAAAAAAAATTTTAGCTTTGACGTTATCAGTTTCAGTCCAAGCTGTAAGCATTATTGCTTCTTCGCTGCGGATGGCAAGCACAGCTACAATTTATAGAAGATTTGAGAGGGAAAAATTAAGTGGTAGAAATTACCCATGGGGTAAAATGTCTGAACCTTTAATAGACACAGATGACAACGATAATGACGAAGTTGATGACGAGGAAGACGATCCAGCAGACAAAGAACCTATATACGAATCGATCACGAAAAAAGAATCTATTATTTCAAACAACTCAAACCAAATTAGTTATCGTAATACGAACAGTGATTTAATTAAGTTTTCTCCAAGAAATACAGTTGAAATGTCGTCTGGATTTTTCGATAATGAGGAATTGTCTGATTCAGATAATAGCTCGGACTATTTGCCACCGCTTCCTCCTAAAGGACGTAATTTAGAATCACCACCATTAAGCAGTGACGAAGAGTATGTCAAACCAGTAACTCTGATCGACAAAGTGGCACCGTTAAGACGGGACACACATTATACGGTCGAAAAAGTAGAGATACTCCCTCCACCTGTGATGTTAGCGCCACGACCAGCATCGTTAGCAGTATGGGCAGAAAAGATGGTGGAAAATGTAGAATCGATTCCCACTTGGCTGTCAGCACCTCCTAGAAGGAAGTACTGTGACGAGGTAGTGCAAGATGAACCGGATATTCCACGTCGAGTGCCAAGATCTTACATGCGAGGTCTAGAACCTCAGGATGCTACTGCAGCGTTAGTACATTTCCTGGGCTGGTACGCATTTTTTGTCTCCCGTCTGGTTTCGATAGCTTGTCTAATAGATTTTTTTCCTGTGGTCGCGATTATAATTTTATTTTCGCACTATCAAGCGATGCTGTTGTTCCTAATAGTACCACAAGCAAGTACGGTAAAAAGGGGTTTCTACGTGTTTCTGGCATTCATATACTTATTTTGTCTGATGGAGTTCAAGATACGTTTCCGGCACGTGCGTGTGTGGCATGTGTTTTGGATTATTGTGTGTACTATAGAGACTGTTCTGTTCACTGGTCTGTGGGCGTCTATAAACAATACTATGCATGAGTGGTGGAGATATTACATAGTGAAGGTGATCCTAATAAGTATTATGTTAAGCTATATGTGTTTCATTGTATATTTCGTACTGTTGCAGCCGAGAGAAACGGTTGTTTATATAAAAAATAAAAAAAAGATTACCAAGTAGTACTCGTGAAAATCATTTGTGTTAAGAACAAAATCATTCTAAATATAAAGTATCCCACTACTGAATCCCCATAGTATTGCCACGCGCCTGACAGGATATTATGAGCCATATTGAAGCGCCAGCCGGTCACATCCGCGTTCATTATTCTTACAAAAACAAATATTTTTAAGAAACGTAACGATCAAATTATTACTCATTATTTTTATATCTAATTCTTTTAATTATAATCACTTACTCTTCTGAGAAGTAGATAATATAATGAAATCAATTTGTATGGTACATTGGTGCTTAAAAAGATATGACAATTATTTTAATTTTAATTCTAACATAATTTTTGTCAATTAGACAAAAACATAATTTTTGTCTAATTCGTGTATATTTTGAAGCCAGCTGCGTGTTGTTGAACGTATTTTGATTTCAGAACGAGGAACAAAAAAGGAGTAGCTACCTATGTATTTTAATTTTCGATGGAATCATTTGTCTAGGTTTCGGGCAGCGGGATAACCTGTATATTAACACCACATTCAAATAGGGTAGAGACCCGTCATTATACGACTCTATCTCAGGAATATGTAGGTATGTAATCATACTAAGTTTAAGCGTAATTATCTTCTCTAAGATATTAAAGCGAGCACTTTGTAAAGGTCAAAATTTTTTGATGTCAAGCTTTATCTCGTAACGATTGGGATTGTCCCAAGTTAAAGAATCATGAGTAGGTGTCATGAGTCACAATTATTATCCACGTGTTTCCTTAACGTTCAAGGTCCTAATGTCACTTTAAGTTGTCATATAGGATTTCGAATTAACTTTTTAAGAATACTGTCTTTACCAGACACAGGCTGAGGTATCGGTTGCGGAGATGAATGAATGGAGACTATTTTTGGTGATATAAACTGAATATATTGTTAATTAATTAAAATTTACAAGTACGCTTGCGCGTTCGCACACTACATATATTATCAGCTAGTTATAGTTATGTATATATACCAAAGATGTACCGCTTAGTCGGCGTCTAGTCGGCAACTATTCGGTAAAAAGCACCGACTATTCGGCACCGTTCATGGTGGAAATCCTGGAAAACCACACTTTGGTGTGGTTTATTATGCACTGTGTGGTAATGGAATCAGCTGCCTGATTTATTCCCGACGTGTACATATAAAAAAAAATGATTTTTTGACCGGTTTAAAAGCCCTTTATAATAAATGTAAGAAGAATATTGAAGTAGAGGGATAAAATACTGAAACATATTTTCTTATACACTTTTAACAGCAATTTTAATACCTTAGGCTTACAAATTTTCAGCCGCCCCTCGTTAAGTATTTTTTATTATTATTTATCTTATTATTTTAAGTATTTTGTTCCCAAATATCTTTCACAATTATCATCAACCCTTTTAAAAGGAAAGCTTTTCAAACTCATTAGATTATGACTTCAAATGACTTGTGAAAATTATTTAGCAAATAGATTACCTATTAGAAGATTTGATGATGAAATTAGTGTACAGGTGCTAGTCACCTAACTCTCTAGACGTCTGCCACGAGCTCCGGGAACAGTGGGACAACAGTGATCTATTGCTAGATCAGACAAGTCGGTAAAGTGAAACATGAGTAGTTTAAGTACCGCGTATGCTAATGATAGTTCCGCTCACACTGTAATCGATACTTCGATCCATAAAAATATTTCTAACAGCTTTACCATTTCGCGATGACAAATAATATAACTAAACGTCATCGTCATCATATCAGTTAAAGTAGGTACGTCCACTGCTGGCCGACGATAGATTTTTTAATAATAACAAATAAATAAATAATAATAATATATTAATAAATAATATAATACATTAAATATAAAACTAAGAATATATTAAAATGAGAGTGATGACTGCATAAACTGTGCTGTGCCCGACAGGGTCCATAATAGTTCCTTTAATTTTAAACCTACATCTGTATTGTCATTATGGAATGCAATAGAGCATTAATTATTTATTGTTAATAAATACTTATAGTATTTTAATACGTCCACATGATTGATAAAAAATATTGTAATAAGTAGCTTACTTAATGAGACTGTGCTTGCTCTATAACAAAAAGTAAACGTGAAGACCATGTAACATATACTTATAGGTATATCCATATATGTATATTATGGTACTGTGAACGAAATCTTACCGAATACCATCTGGCTGGTTCGAGATAACAATAAACCGTTGAAGAAAAATGTTCGCGTTCCAGAATTGAAAAATAGATAGAGAACTACTGTTTTCAACGAATTCGGAAGCTTGACGATGACAAACATACGTTGGGTTTTAACCTATTCTTCTTCAGCTGAGATGATATCCCGTAGTAGTGGCGTAACACCAATACTAATAAACAATGCTTTGTCTCACTTCAAAGAGCAATGCTATGCTTCAAGTTGTGATTGAGGTATCCCTTCTGGCGAACAACTGGTGATTTTTTTAACACCAAGTCTTTGATTATTTATGTTCATCAAAACAGATTCATTTACTGATTTATTGCTTTGTTTCTGTAACGGTTATTTAACTTTAACTGACACGTTTTATTTTGCTTGAAATTTTGTAACTCGATGAATATCAATCATGAAGAATAAACGTATGGGGGGGGGGGGCACCACAATAAATGTCGTAAACATTTTACATGGAACATTAGCAATACTTATAATAATTACATAATTATCATAAGTCGACAAAATGGCATCATAATAAGCATAAATATATTATTAACTACTTTAAGAAAAGTCGTAACGTTTCCGAAAATTTGCAAATATTTAGTTACTTATTTCAGTTTGGTATAAAACAGAACCTGTAAAGTTATTAGCCACCTGGGACCGGTGGTTACCATCAGCTTAAATGAGGTTTTAATTTGGCTCATCTTCTCTTCTCTCCTCGGACTCCTCAAAAATTCTGAGTGTGAAGTTCAACAAAAAAAAACTATTTATCAAGTACCTACTAAAGTTAAGGCGAGATTTGCTGGTGATAAATATTAGTGATTTCCACTAATATTTATCATGAACAATGAATCACATAAAACATAACTCATGAATTGATGCTGAGCTATGTCCAATATAGATAGCTCAGTTAAAAAAATTAAAAATATAGCGTTATAGTCAGTTTCATAAACTTGTTATTCTATACAGACAGACTTAATACCATATCTAAAATAAAAGTTTCTCTATCCAAAATTCCAGAACAATACCTACAACTGTTTTTAAATGCAATGTTTGTGATACAATAAATATTACATTAGATTTATTTCCTTACCTTTAAACGATTCGCAAATACAGTGCGAAAGCTATCCGATTTCCGTCGCGTATATTTTTTATACATAATATGGTTGGGTCGTAAGTAGAGATGTGGCCGTATCAGGTCAGAAGCCCTGCCAGATGATGCGCAATGTATCATTACGCTTATGATATTCACACAGAGCGCCATTGATAACGGACGCGATGACTTATAAACTTTTTTTGGAGAGGGCAAAGTGCCATGACACCTGATAATACATATGTATAAAATTCTCGTCAACAATAATTGGTGTACAGTCACATCAAAACGATATTATACGTTTATTTATTTTTTTAAGACCAGATACTTTACAGAGGATAATTTATTCTGGCAGATACGGCAAGTATCATTCGTAAACGATATCCAACAAAGTATAAGAAAGAAAAAATCATTAAACGATTGTACTGTGATATTTATTGGGGTTTTTATAAGTGCGTGTGACTGTCATTGAAATAAAATAAATGGTAATGTAAAAACGCAGCGTTAAAAATAAAGTAAAAATCAAGGACATTGATAAAATGGATGTATTTATACATATCTCGTTTTTATGTTTTTTTTTAAATAAAGTTGCAAATTTAAGTTACTTACACACAGTATTTGTTTAATATTTTTTGACGTGAAAAAGAATACTGCTCTACCGGGATGAACCTATTGGCAGTCCCCAGGTGGTATACACTTTCCAAATGATAGTTTCCACTTAAAAAATAATCCTACTAAAAGATTAAATCGTGTATTATATAAGCGACCATTGTTTACCGTCTTACACACGCTAGTGTAAACAAAGATATCGTAACAGATTACCAGCGGTAGCAACGCGAGGTGTCAACATCACGTGGAACGACAACTAGCGGGTTTAAAGATTATCAGCGGCGCAGGCGCAGTAATAACGACAGATAGCTAGCCCGCGACCGCCATTAACCTCTTAAACATTTACAACATAATCACTAAACGAGCAATGTTTTTATAATAACTTCGCACTTTTTCAGAGGTCAGGATGTCAGTGTAGTTCCTAAGCTTAGTACCTAAACGTCCGTTGCTGTGCTTGAACTTACTTAACATGGCGTCTGTAGTTGACTATTATATATCAAGGTTTTATGTATAACTTTATGTTTGTGCGGTATGATACCATAAGTGCTACGATTTTAACACTTTACTGGTTGGAAGACACATACGTACGGATAATGGTTTGAATGAAAATGAAGATATGATTGTGTGAAGTGTAATCGTGTAATCTCAAAATATACAATTTGACTTAAAAAAATCAAATTGTAACTATAAGTTTCTAGATACAATTACGTAATTAATTACCACTCTGCAGTAAAGTAATAGACTATTATTGTTCATTATAATTTGTGTCAAAAATTGTCACAATATGTTTATTAAAGTAATGAAACAAAATTTACGGAACGTAGATCCCATCTGGTTAAAGATATACTACTACTTACTATATAATACATACAGTGTAAATAAGTATACTATCTACAGCTTTATGCCTACATAATAAATAACTGATCATTAACATACATGGTCTTGCATTTTAATCTCAGTCTGAGACTTCTAAGAGGCCGCTTACAGGGAATCCAGCGATGCGGTGTTGAAAAAGGGCCGGCGCACGCGCCGAGCATTGCGATTATTTTTCGCTAATTTACCATACGCTTACATGTCGATGAGGAGCGGAGATGAGAGTACCAGGAACGGTAATTACCAGTCGGGAGGTAGGTACATGAGAATAATGTATTGGAGAAAATGAACATTTACAAAGTAAAAATAAAAGTATATCTAAAATATATAATTTTGATTTTACAGATTCCCAAGATACTGACAGCTGTCTAGTGAGTGAATACTATACTATAAAAAAATAAGATTGGGTTTGTGATAGAAGTTATCCAATATGTAAAAAAGACTGGAAAACTTTTTTTAAGAATTGCAAATTGTTGGAAAATATTTTTAAGAAAATAAATAGATAAATGGGATTGGATTTTGATAAGGTTCGATGAGAAAGAAAGAAAGGATGCCAAGGACGCCAATACGTCCTTCACTAAGTGTTAATGTTTGTTAACGCACCTAGGACACAGGATAATTTACCCTTGTGCCCTAACAGGCTGAGGCAAAATTGGGGTTGAAAGTTTTTATATGTAATTTTAAAGAAGCATAAAAGCAATTATTAATAAAATTAATGCAATTGCAAGATAAAAAATATTATAAATCGATAAAAATCGATGTCCCAATATATCGATTTTTATCGATTTACGTGACTTTAACGTGAAAGTGACCATAATTTAGTACATAATAATAATTTAGTACCTACATTGCACCCGTCAGTGTGAAGCCGGGCGGGTTATAGTTGAATCATAAAACTTGATGATGAGATAAACTAGCTTTGTAACTTTGTTACTTTCTTCCAAATGCTCACACGTCGCCTGCCTTGTGCATTAAATTAAGTTAATCTGCAAGCAACACCTGTGCTGTTTAGATTCTTGATGTCTACATCAAAAGTTAGTGCATAAGATTTTGCAAACTTACCTACTGGTTACTAACTACACAAACTAGTCTGAGGTCTGGGTTAGCCTACGGAGATTGGATCATATGTGGTTTAATTGGATTCAACGTTTGTTTGGGATGATTGACAAGGAAATTATATTATTGATATAGGAGAATGGGTCTTACTTATATTAATCTGCTAAATTGGTTTGGATTAGTATTTATTTCCGTGCGTATTGTATTATTGTAAGCAAGTTATTTTACTTCTAGAATTTTTTAAAATATTTTTCTTTTAAACTTTGCCTGCAGTGGCCAGTCTATAAATGGGTGGAGATTCTTAACTTATTGAGACCTAGGGGCCCTGTGCCGTAAAAATAGGTATAGGTACGAAAATTGTTCATCTTATATCGTTAAATGAGAAAATAGGGTCGCTTGAAAACTACTTACTAAGGAAAGTGAATGCAGATTGGTAGTATGTAAACAACGTTGTCCTTTATCACATTCCGCTAAAATAATGATTGCTTATTGAAAGGCCTCAAAAGAGGAAGACTAATGACGTATCATCTACCGTACACTTTGGACTTCATACATTGCAACTCTTTTATTTCATAACTTAAATATTAGCTGAGAGGTTATAAATTAGAAGAAGAAAAAGGATTTACAAAGTTTGCCCGGCGATCGATAAAAATAAAAAGTTCAATGGAAAAATTTACCCCAGATATATTTTTAAAATATTTTAGATACAAATGAATTAATTTAATCAGAATATATGTACCTAAATTAATATTATGAGTAATGTTGAATGATTATATGTTCGGATATGTCTCTAATAGCTCCCTACTACCACATGAGGAGTATAGCGAGCATCCGACGAACATAAGCATGCAAAAAATGGAATAAAAAAAATAATATAAATGATAACTATAGCTGCCATTAGAGCAACTCAATGTATGAAAGTGTTCCACGTTGAATTATCAGTTTAATCAACTGAATATAATAATTACATCTGCAGGCAGTGAATCACAGTAAGAACAAGAAAATATTATTGTTACATTTTAATTGATCGAAATCAAGTCGGTAGAAACGCGAGCACACTTTATTATTTCTCCTGTGACTTGGGAACGTGTGCTTATGCATTATTTGATCTATGATATGGTACCTAAGTTTTTTGTTAATTTATCCAAACTCAAGCCGCGCAATATTCTGATATATTGCTATTCGACATAGATTAGCGGCACACGAATACAAACAGCAATCCAGCTAAATCAGATTTATCTTAAAGTCAGTAACAGTTAATCGATAAATGAATGCCGTTGGATAGTTATTAATACGCAACATTGTCGAAGAGATAGTACAAAGCTTACAGTGGGCTAGCGGTCGCAGGCTGGGCCAAGGCCCTCGGCCGCTGTAACCCGACACCTCATGTATTCAATCTTCTCTACTAATTTGCGAGTCGTACTCCAGGGCTGTCTTCAACTAACGACTTCTAAAAATAAAATATTATCTTAATTTTTGTTACACTATATCTGTTTCTATTTATCCCGCCACTGTCCTTATTTGCCCCATGAGCTTTTTTTCCAAACAGAGGAATAGACCAAACAAAGGAATATAATACAAAGGAAACATGATCATTTAGTTCAACAACACGAACAGAAAGGGCCTGCATGTCTAATTACTCGTATATTACGCAGCCAGTCGACCAATAAATGTCACTTATAAGAAGGAATCTGTTTAGAATACTGTATACTGCGTACTGGGAATACAACAATTGAATCTAGATGTGCAGTAATAGAGGTGTCAATAAGATTTTATAGGCAAGTGAACGAGTTCGTTAGCGGAGGCAGCGATATCGCGTGCCGATAGCCCTGGCAGGGCAGCCGCCTCTGAGCTGTGAGTAAAGAGGCGGAACCACACAACGGCTAGCGTTGTGCCGACGCGACGATAAATCGGATCCGCGACGACAGCCCCGCTGTCCGCAAAGATCGAAGCACACGATTACTGAACTTACGATTATATTCAGTAAAGAATCTCGCCAGGCCCCCGTCCTACCCTATGGTAATTTGTTGCAGTTACATTTCGCCTCCAGGCAGGTCTTGCCAACTCCTCGACGCTGCCGCCATAAATTGTACTAGATATAAATAGAGGGTAATAATGTTAGACCTTATCAATGCAATTTCTATTGTAGTCTCGTCTGTTCTGTTATTCCGTAAGTTATACCAGAATAGTTGTAATTACATACTTAGTACGCGTTGTGATAGGTAATGATCGTATATTAGTTGATAGTTGACTATTTTCTGCATTACAGCGAAACAACATGAATTGATACTCAATATCATGCTCACAGGCAGAAATCGATCTATCTATGAATCTTTATTTCAGTGTCCGACATAACTTAAAGTTTTGCGTGTATCTTTAATATTATAGGCGGACGTTATAACCTTTAAGTACTATGTTATAAGAATCCTCCTCCGAGAATTAAAAAATAGATTAGTAATTTATAAAGAATGCTTTGCTTCACCTGAGAACTGAAGTGAGAACTAGCGTTATGCGCCGAATAGATCAGTCAGTCATGCAATATATTCTTCAGACAAATGTGTATAAATTAAATTCCACTCTTATGTTTAACTCAACTAATATTATGTAACAACTAACATTAATTTCTGATATGGTAAACTGTTAGCGTTTGTAAAAAGTGAATTAAGTCCTACCCCTATGGGTAGGACTTTTACATAGGACCCTATGGTCCTTCCTACCTATGTTTGAAAAAGTCTTTTTGGGTGAGCACTAGCACTTTATAATTCGGTATTGATTTCGAATTTTGATTGCAACTAAATTCAACTACTTTCGACAATTCAAAAGCACCTGTAATATTGGTCTATTTGAAATAAAAGATTTGACTTTCACTTTGGTTTCGCAGGAAAATCAAATTATATTCACGATGAATATAAACCGTAAGCTCCTATCCATAGATATGAAATGCCTGGACTTAGGAAGCCGAAGGAACAGGAATCACAACTTTAATTAATAAACCTATAGCAGAACAAAGGCAAATAATCAAAATCAACACTTCCTTCCACAATGACAAAGGGCCAGACGCGTGTTTACGTGCCTAAGTTCAAAAATGTTTATTGATTACAGCATACGGACGATGCTTGGCAGTTGGTGATAAGGCCGTGTCCCCGATGTTCCCGGTGCATCCATTTCTCCGCGACACGCATCTACCAGTGATAACGTAATGACTTTCGAGATTGACTCATGTTGGTATTGTGAAGTAAATACACACGTAGGTATTGTAGGGAAGCGGTGCTAGTGAATGTGGTAGCGATTGTATTAGCGGGCTTTGAAATGATCGTTGTTGTAAGGATGGTGTTTGTAAGGTAAGTAGTGCGTTCAACCGGATCTGTAAGAGTTGTGGTAAATTTATTCGGGAATTTCATGGCTCCCATGATGTTTCCAGGAATGCAAGTGTCAGTAACTCAATACCAGGATGCTGCTCTCTCAATCTCTCTTTCTTTAATTTAAGAGTTCGCTTTTTATCGGTGGTTTTAATCTCCACTGTTTTCTACTTTGTTCCACAGAGGATTGACCTCTTGTTTCCATCATATTTCCCATTTTCTCTTTCACAGATTCCTTTCTCACTATTAATAAGCTGCAACTTACACTACTTACTCACGTACTGCTCGATTTTGGGGGCTAAGCTACAATCAGTTATAGAATCGTGGTTTTTTAATAGGCCTTAACGAAAAGTCTTTAAATATTAAAAAAAACTTGAAACATTGGGTTTTGTTCAATCCTCGTAACTATTTTATACGTACTATTTTTTCATTTTAATATTATAAGTAAATGTGAAAATGTGTCTACCTCTTCATGCTTTAGCCGCAGAACCGATTCAGATGAAATTTGGCATAGAGATAGTTTGAGTCCCGTGGAGGATATAGGATTTTTTGTTCTGGAAATCGGTCGTTAAAAGGGCGAAAATGGGGGTGGAAGTTCGGAATCGATGATTTCTTATCGGAGGGTAGAATTAAACAAGGATATTGGATAAAATTCCTAACTCTACGCAGACGAAGTCACATGCAAAGGCTAGCACGTATATAATTGGTTCATGTCATGTCTATACATAGATACATACATAACATAATTCTTTAGATTTCGTGTTTCTGTACAGTTACCAAAAAACCTATTTCTCATATTTTTTGATGTTTTGTCTGCTTGTCGTTTTCAGGTAGCATATTTTTTTGTTACCACAATCGGGATGTTACTCAATTAAATAATATAAATGTAAAGAGCTCAAATAGAACGTACTATGTAATTGTATGTACCACATTTTCCTCCTATTCAGATCGGGAAAGGTTTTCACTGATTTAATAAAAATGAAGATATGAGATATGTTTTTAAAGTTATGTAGTAGTAGGTAGATATACTTACTGCTTCCGCAATTCTTCACAATCCCTATTGTAAAGCTCCATTGTATCCATATTCGCCCGGGAGAAATTAGAAATCACTGTACACAATTAACTGTTATGTTTAATGCCAAATCATAAAAAAAAGGTTTGTCAAAAAAAATTAAGTGACATCCTTATCACCTAGGGATGGAAAAAATAGCCTACGACCGATTCTCAGACCTACCAAATATACTATACTATATAATAAATATACTATACTATACTATATAATCCGTCTAGCCGTTTCGGAGGAGTTCAGCGACAAACACTGTGATACAAGATTAAGATCCAAATTGAAAATAAAATTCGCTTTCTTAAACTTCTTTGTCTTCAGAAGTCTGAGGGTCCAGGTGACGATGCTGTGTGCATATAGTGTAATGTTATCTTGGGCTTTTACAAGACAAAGTTGTGGCCACAGCAGGTTGTACGTAAAGACTGCAGCATACGTTGGGTAGGAGGATATTAACTCAAAGATCATTCATTTCTTAGATCGTTGGACGATCTATTGAGTAAAGTCTAGTTAAAGCAATATTTACAGTCGTTATGGTTGAGTCTTCATTAGTGCTAGTGACAATAGTTTGTGTGTATTGGTATTTACTAGCTTCCACTCCCGGTTTTGCCTGCATGGCGTAATATGTAAAGTAGACTATCTGTTAATCCAAGTAATAACCTGCATGTCAAATTCAATCAATATCTTGATCATGTTGATTTAATCAATATCTTTAATCAATATTGTTAACCGGTTTTCGCGTGAAAAAATAACAATTATCCGCACATACTTCTAAACAAACTTTTGCATATAATATTATTAGGATTACTAAATACTCTTCGTAGCTTAGTATTGCAGAAAAGCTACTGCACACAATCGTCATCGTTCATCTTTATTTTACCTATTGCTAGAAGTTAGGGCCAAAAACATAAAAAATGACAAATTTATATTTATAATATTTTAGTAAAAAATCATGGAAGGAATAAAATTATGAAATCCATCCACAAAGCTACATATTTTCCTTGTCTGGTGCGTAATGCGCACCCTATTATGTTCTGTAACTTCCATCAGATGAACTGTTGATTAGTTCGCTGGTCATGTAAGAGCTTAAGAACAGTGAGACCACGAACCATCTTCAGTGATTTATGAATTATTAGAGCGAGTGTTAGACACGCTACATTTCCGCTTTCGTATCTCCGTCGCTGCACTTGCGACCGTGGCCTTAGCCACCTATTGTAAGTTCTATGAACTGTGGGCAAGACGATACAGAATTTATGTCACGTGTTATCATCGGGAGTGAATTTTGTAATGGCACGCGTTTTCCGGAGCCGCTCGTAAGACACCGTCTACTATCGGCACAATTATTGTGGTAATGTTGATACAAGTATTCAATTAGTCGTATGTCGCGCAATGATGTCAATAGGTATCTATGTATCGTATGTGTGAATGTTAGTTGAGATGATACAGAGTAAACACCAACTGTGTAGACGATCAAGATGAAACATTTTTTCTAACATAAGAAAAAACCTCAGGCTAGCTAATAAGAAAATGTTGTACAATGTTTATATATCAATACTATCGTTCATGATTTTTTGTTATCACATCTGTCCCTTTTATTTAGTGAACAAATTACAGGTTTGTTTACTGCATGACACATTGATTGACAAATTATAATTTCAGTTTTTGTCAAATCTAATATTTGACTAAAACAAACCTTTTGGAACCCAATTTAAGCCATATCTGAATTCATTATGGAGTAAGACCACAGCTTACTCCTTTTAACCTGAAGGTAGACCTAACAGTAGGACTCTAAATGACGACTGCAAACATACCTAAAGAGTTGATAAGATCCAACACACGGTGTCAGTTAGTGACCCATAGTCTACAGTCGTAATGTCAACACACACACACACACGTACCTACGGTTACATCATTATACATTATACAGGCGCACGTCTCTTGTTAGACAATATTAATTGAATTTATAATTGGTTATTCATCTAAATTGCTCATTAGTAAATTACAAGGATTAACAAAAATTAAATCGTTTTTAAAATATTTTAAGTACATCAGAAATATGTTTATTTCGAGACTGATGGATTAACTTCACGAATAGGCCTTCGTTCGTTGGCAAATGATTTTGTGAAATTATGTACATTTTGCCATAATGTTTTTGCCATTTCGTTATAATAAGCACACACCAATTATTTTTATCATAGAAGATAGCCTTTAGATTCCGTTTTTTGTGCCTGGTTTTTAAATAAATGCGTGAATGGGACATAGCGCAGCATAGACCCGCGTAGGGCTGATCAATTCAGCCTACTTTCCTGACTAAGATTGATTGCATGCACTCCTCATTCATGCGTTGTTTTCCTTATTTCGCTGTCGTTGTTTTTCATATCGCACGCTTTAGTACGCACACCGTTGAGCTTCGTGTGTGGTCAGACATTGATTAGCCGCCACGATAAAATATCATAATGTTCACTCGAAATGGTCGCTAATTTATTTTTGTCGTCATTTGCGTCATAGTGCCAAAACAGATAATGTACGTACGGCTAATAATAATTTTACTAAGATAATGAATATGAGTTCCGGTTTCATTTAATGGTATAAACGCTATCGGCTTATGGGATTGAAGGGTTTTGGGTTGATAACCTCGGTGGGCTAAAAATGTAGATCCGCCAAACATGAATTCCATTTACCGAAACGGAAATTAAAAAGTCCATCCATTAAGTTTGTTGGGTTGCCAGTGCGAATATTATTGCTTTTATTTTCGCGAAGAGATTCTGTGTTCGATTAGAAAGGTAAGCCTAAGTATGAAGTGCACATCCTCACGAACGATTTAGATAGCATAAGGCTGAACGCAAATGGCCGCAGTCCATGTATAATCTTAATCATGTAATAACAATATTTGTTTGTTTCTTTGGCTTTGTGAGCCGGTTCTCCTCTCTATGTTCATTCGTTTTGCTGACAGTTTTTGTCTGCGATTCGCAACACAGAACATGCAATACAGCCAGACGACTTTTGATTTGAACCATAATAAAATAATCATCTGATATGAATTCCATTCCTTTTTAATTATTGAATGGTTTACAAGGCCTGTTTGTTTTGGTTTACGGAGCCAAATACCCTTTGTACGGCCACCCTTATTTCGTGGACACCTATTGGACCTCTCAAAACTGTCACTAGTTGTAAGAAGGCATTGAAATAAATAATCAAATAAAATTAAATACCAAATCTGACATTATAATATAGTTTTTTTTTTTTTTTTTGGGACGTGCCCTAAGTCCCTACTACTGCAACTCCTGTAAGCCAGGATCAACAATAGTAACCATCCAAAATATCGTCGAGACAATGAAGCTCGACGTGTCCCAGGGGAATGATATTAACTGTCTTGGAACCCGCAGCGAAATTAATCATGAAATTAAATCGGAGGAGTAAGAAAATAACAGTTTTCCACTTCCCTCCTTACCAAGCGAGAGACAGAATCGAGTTTACATGTCATTGACATAAGAGTAGATGTTTACAACTGGGTTAAGCCCAGTTGCCAGGCACCACGGATGACATTATTAAGTTATGGGTCCTAAAATATGAGCTATTATATCTGATTCCAATAATAGGTATGGCAAAAACGCCTAAACGCACGGAAATTCATCTAAGAATTTTAGTGCGGTCACGTTCTACAAGAAATTCATTTTTCAAGTGCACTCTCGATGAAAAATACATTGCTGCACGTCGTTGTGCTTCAAGATCGACCGGCAGCACTCCCGCGAGTACTGGTAGTGCTTCCGTACTAACAGTCCTGTATGCTTTACATAAAAATATCAATGCTAAACGCTGACTTTGAAGTAACTTACGTCGTACTGCGCCTATGGTGGCTCTATCGGCCCAAACAGGTGCTCCGTAGCACATACAACCTAGGTAAGTAGCCCCATAGATGGTTTTTAATGTATGAAAAGATAAACCCCATGTAGCCGTTGATATTCTAGTCAAAGCATAAAAGTTACGTTTAGCTTTTTCACCCACAATTTTAATGTGTTCAATAAATGAAAAATTTCTTTCTAGTACGAGACCGAGGTAACATACCGACTCCTTTCTTTTAACGGTGACGTTATCGAATTTGATGCTGGGCGCGGATTTAAGATTACCTTTCAAGATTAGTTGAAAGGTTTTTTGCGGCGCGAAGGTTAAGCGGTTCCGTTTGCCCCACGCGGATATTAAACGTAAACACGAGTGGGCTAAGTTTTCGAGACCAGACCGCGTATTGGACTGGATGAGCAGAAGGCCATCGTCCGCGTAACCAGTCAATGAACAGCCGTGCGGGAGCGGTATCGCGAGAAAATCATCAAATCCCAGATTCCAAAGATACGGCCCGATTACAGATCCTTGAGGACATCCCATAGTCAGTGCCTTCGACATAGAATGGTGCCCAAGTGTCAGTTTAACGGTACCGTGTAAGAAGTACGAATATATAAGAGTGTAAATATTTCTAAAGCAACCTCGACTTTTCAATTTAAGCAGTAACATTGGCCACCACGCATTGTCGAAAGCACCAGAAATATCGAGGAAGATGCCTACGACGTATTTGCATTTCGATTTATTAACAGTTGTCCTAACAGAAAGCGCGGCGTCAGTTGTAGATTTGCCTATAGTAAACCCGAATTGATTATTATGAAATTTCGGCCCGTTCGGCAACAAACGTGGGACGATTAGGCGTTCGAGGAGTTTCCCTAACGAAGGTAGTAATGTTATAGGCCGATATGACTTAGGGTCATCTGGAGGCTTGTCGCCACTCTTCGGTATTATTCGTATAAAGCCACGACGCCAAACACGCGGGAAAACGCCCTCTGCAATACAACGACAGTAAACAGTTAGTATCATGTCACCAGCGGATTTACATGCTTCTTTAATCATCCGATTTGAAATTTTGTCTTCCCCTGATGATTTATTTACTGGTAGTTTTTTAACAACGTTGGAAAATTCGTCAATAGATGGCAGGTCTGACATAGGTGACATAGGTGGCTCAGCTGCCCACGCTCTAATCTGTTGGTGGTAGTCGTTGTCTTTAGAAACCGAGTCGTCCGGAATAAGACTGTTAAGCAGGCATTCCGTTGTCTCTTCAATACCAGCGGTATGTATGTCGTTTACTTTTATGTTTTGAATGTAAGCTAGGTCGACTGACCTGTTAGCTTTGACCTCGTGGTATAAAGGAGACCACGGACCCTCACTTTCAAGTCGTTCGACAACTTTGTGCAGTAAATTGCTTTTAGATTTTTCAACGTACGCTTTGTATCGAGACTTGGCAACTCTAAACGCATTTAGGGCAACGGTGAACGTGTTTCCCGTAACTTTATGTTTTTTAAGTTTATTTATCTTTCTGCGCGCTCTTCGAAAGCATTTACGTTGTTCAACTAAATAGGCACTCCACCAATCACATCTACGGATATTGGTCATAGATCCGCGACCAATGGCGATATCAGCACAGTAAGTGAAAGTGTCTGACATAATTTCAGCACTCTCTTCCGCCGATAGCCCATCGCGAGTGAAGTCCTTGGCATGTGAGGCGAACAATAAACTAAAAAAATTCCAATCTGCACCCTTAGATTTGTATCTAAAATTTTGACCTTGATGTTGATTAGAACCTTGAGACAACATAGGAATAAACTCGTACACGATTAGGCGATGATCACTACATGACGCGTCTGGGAGGACACGCCACCTATCCAAGCGGACGTCGGCACTAGATAGTGTGACGTCAATACAAGATTCGCCCATGAGGCTGCAATAAGTAGGTGGTGCATCGGGAGTATTATGAATTGATAGGTTCATCTCAGCGATGAAATCCTCAACAGCATTGCGCCGTTCAGTATCTGTGGACCGAACCTTGCCATACCAGAGCGGCGAAGACGCGTTAACGTCTGCGCCGATGATTACTTTGCAGCCCGCAAGTGACCGCAAGACATTACGGAGGTTGTGAATATGAGGACCAACAGGGTCAGAATATTGAAAATAATAGCTCACAACATAAACTTTAAAAGAAGCCGATGAAATCTCTGCTACAGCACAGTGTGGGGTCATGAGATTACGCAATGATGTTACGGTAATGTTTGACGAACGTGATACATAGATTCCAGCCCGTGCCTTACTGTCTAGTCGAACTACATTGTTACGTAAGCTGGCGTTTTGATATTGTTCCTGAATTAGTACAATATCCAAATTATATTCTATAATTAATTTATCTAGCTCAGACGTCGCCACCCTGTCGTTGTGAAGATTTAATTGTCCTATAGCAAAACTAACCATAGTAATTAGTAGTTGGTATTAAGTACAAGTTGCTCTAATTTAAGTTTATATGAAGCACAGTCTTGTGACCCGCAGCGATGGTTGTGTGCTTTTTTAAAACGTTTACACACTACGCAAGTTGGTACGAAATCTATATTATCTCTATGCGGACAGTCTTTGGTGTCATGGGTCTCAGCGCAATTAGCACAGGTGGGCGATTCGGCAGCGCAATGTTTCCTGACATGTCCGAATTGTTGACAATGTAAGCAGCGGACAACATCAATGTCATCTATAAAGCGGCAGGTAGCCCAATCAATAAATAATTTCTCTTTAGTGTTAACTAAATGTTTACGCACCGCAGGCTCTAATTCAATACCTATCCATTTCCTACCATTATCCATAGTACGTTTGCGTATAATCTTTGTGGATTTAATAAATTCTTCCTCAATAATTGATAGTTCATCTTTAATGTTCTGGCGGAATAACGCGGTTAGAAAGGCACCATCCTCCATAGAAGAGGGAACGTCTTTTACTAAAATTCGAGGTCTACGGCCTTTTGGCTGTTCGAGACGCAAGCCGGCAGATTTAATCGCGTCGACAGATTGCAATTTTTTTATTTGGGTCTCATTCGCTACACGTAACACGACACCGGATTTAGCGGTTTTTTTAACACCGACGATTTGGAAGCCATCATCAGTTGGTTAATAGCTTTCATTAGCGCCTGTTTTGTAGCCGACGACGACGCGTAATCAGCTGAGCGCTCCGTGGTGGGATATGCAACTACGCACGGCATCGGCGGGCGCGACTGTAAAGCGGGAGTAATTTTTGAAGTCCGTAACTTCAATGATTCCGCGTAAGAAATCTTATTATTCGGGCTAACTGTGACATTAGATTTTACTTTTTCTAATTCTCGCTCCGTACGAACTAATTTGGTTTCAGTAGAGGAAGATTTAATCGCGAGCAGAGATACAATTGCCGTAATACGCTGAGTCATATCCATAATGGCAGACTTGTTCGCAACGTTAATTCGGGATCCTTGATCGTTGACAAGGTCGTTAATTTTCGATAAATATGCCGATGCCTCCGACACTAGTTCGCAGTAGTCGGCATTGCTCGCGTCACTAGCATTCAATAAGGATGAATTATTATCAATGACGTTAGATGGTTGTACTTGTAACCGCTTGGATCTATCTTCGGGCGAAATGTAAGACGGAGACATTTCGCTGAATAAGCGTTTAGAACTCGCGGAGGTCGGGGACCTGTTTGTTAGGGCACTTCTGCGAAATACATTCCCACCTCGATCGGGCGGGTCATCATTATACGTAGATGACATGATCTTACTATAAGAATAAACAGGTAACGAGAAACAAAACTAGATACGAATAACCGAACACAAACTAAACGGTCGTAGAAAGTTTTTCACTCCACCCGCAATACTAAAAAAAAAAAACTAATAATTGTACTTACCGAATCCAATGTTTAACAATAAATCACAAATATTAATATTTACACGTATAAAAACTTACTCAGCCAGCATTTAAAACAATACCCCACAACCAAACAACAAACCACGGTCCTGATTCGATCGCGAAACCAATAAATCACGAAATAATATAAGGAGCCGATTTGACGTTTACCGCACCGTACGGAAGCGCGAAGGGAAGTAATAATATAGCTTATAAAACATTGCAGATTGCAATTAAGAAGGTGTACTAGTAATAGCCTAGTGGTGTGACCTGTGGACTGTGAAGTAAAAGGTTCGATCCCAAGGCACGTACCATTGACTGTTTGAAATTACGCGTGTTTTAACGCGTAATTTCAAACAGTCAAACATGTGAGTTTCACGCACTTAACATAACTTCAAAAAGTTAACCTAAACTTACTCAATTCACACATGGAATAAAACGTCGTAAAGAAACCTGAATGCCTGAAGCATTTTCTCGATGATGTGTAAAATGTGCCAATCCGCACTAGGAGACCACTCCAATCAGAGGAATTAGGTTTCGTAGTCAGCATTGCCCGGCAGTGGGGACATATGTATGATTGATTTATTTATGAGGGACTCCAACAGATTATATATCCTATACTCTCTATTCCCAAACGTGAAACTTTGTATGGATGTATGTTACTCTTTCACACAAAAACCGCTCAACCAATTATAACAATATACGTATCTACATAACATGCAGGCAAAGCCGCGGCAGGCAGTAGCACTTGTGCTACTATAGCTTTATATTTTTACTTGTATAGCTATAGTTCTAAATCTAAATAGTCACATAAATGCAAAACTCTTTTAGAAAAAAATCTACAAACATGTAGGTAGATGTTGTAGACAAATTTCGGCAAATATTTAAGAATAACAAATACTCGATATTCCGAGTGTTAAATAAACTTTTGCAATCTACGAGAAGTGGAAACTGGGTGGAAGTTTAGACGTAATGAGCGAACCAATGTTTATTTTATTACCGATTAAATTGTTCGTTCAGTATATTCAGGTTTGGATGTGGGTATGCAGAAGTAGAAATCACTCCAGCGTCCCACAGAGGTATGTTAGCTATTGCCGAATACTATGTGACCTACATTTAACAATGTGTAGGCTGTTCGCAATTCGGGCAGACTGTTTTGATTATCTGTAATCTGTTTTATCTGTTACATCTCCAATATGTATTCTTGTTTTGTTTTAAAAATAAAGTGTACATACTTGTGTTGTAACCTTTTTTAAATTGATACAAGTAGGTTAGTTGGACCACAATTTCATCTGATGGTAAGTGACGATGTGGTCTGAGAGGCTTACCTAGAAGATATTTATTCATTCATGACTCGGAGATCCCCAGATTGAACTCGTCAGGAAACACAGACTCAAGCACCTAATTCCATTCGACGAAGCGAAGCGATTAGTGCTGGTTTTGGGGATTTCCACCATGAAACGATGCTGCTTATCAGTTTGCCAGTTTGTTCGAGGGTAAAAGGGAGATGTCATGATAAAATTGTGCAATGTTGATGCACATTTGATTGGATTATGACATTACTATGTAAGCAGAGAAAGAAAATCTACTTAAATGAATTATAAATTTCATTATTCATATTTGGGTTCTTTTTTAGATGATGATGACTGATTCTTTCTAGATTTATTCCTTTATTATTATTATTTATAAGTAAATTTTTATTTAATACAACTTCCTGATAAAACACAAAAAATTTTTTATCCAATACGGTACAGTCGTTCGGAAGTTATGCGCGTATTTATTATAAGTATTTTACTTTTCCTAATGTTATTGCCTGAATTTGATGTCTGTATTCATCATAGATTAATGAATGGCGTTAATAAATTACATAACCTCACGAATTTAATTTCTACGACCTATAGTAATGTTAAAGTAAATTTGATTACACTGGTTAACAAAATTTTAACTTCCTCTTGCCACACGAACTTTTGTTTATTTTCTTATTAATATAGGGTGTTGTGAATAAAAATAAGCAGATCATTTTTTTTGATCACCCAGTTTTTTTTTTATTTAGCTATCATCGATTATAAGGAAAAAAAATATATTTCTCAAAAAAAGAAAAGAAAAGTTACAATGAAGCAAAAGTTAATAAAATTTTCTGGTATATTTGGCTTCCGGTTGGTCTCTTTTAATTGTCCAGCAGTAGTCGGCCAACACCCTTGGACTCCATTTACCTTGATAACGCTTTTCCATGGCCGAAATGTCTTGATGGAACCTTTCCTCATGCTCATCACTTACAGCCCCTAAATTCTCAGGGAAAAAATCCAAATGTGAATCTAGAAAGTGAATTTTAAGTGACATATTACAATAATTTAAATCTTTGTATGCCAATATGAGCTCGCCAATCAACTCTTTATAGTTGTCACTTTTATGGTTCTCCAAAAAATTCGCAACTATGTTCTTGAAGCATTGCCATACCAATTTTTCCAAAACATAAATTTTTTCTTCGACCATCTAACGCAATTAAAATTAAAAAAGAAAACGAATGTAATTATCACTGTTTTTTATAGAACGTTCACATGCATTTATCGCTGTAAAGCCAATAATAAACTTGACTTATCACAAGAACACTGATTGAAACAAAATAAATGCAATTTCGTAATGAGGGGACTATTCAAAATATAATTACCTATAAGAGTTCCTGTGGCATGACCTCTGTTGATCAGTGTTATTTGTTTTCTGGCTTCCGAAGTCCAAATATGTTTCTCTTAAAGTAGGTAATGTATGGTCTAACTTACATACTGATACCAGGTTAATGAATAATGAGTGATAATATGATAATTTTCGCTAATAATCATTAACCAGCGTCAATTACCAAACCTTTTATCTTAATGTGCTTGTGCGTAAGTGTATTTCAAGTTTAATAACATATTTGTTCGACATTCCTTTTGTTTACTTCACACTAATAGCTAATAAACTCCAAATGAGGCGAGTCCTGCTAAGTTACCTGCTATTTTAATACTCTTTAATATACTGAATCAATATTGTGTCGTTTGACCTTTTAATAACGTCTCTACCTTTATTATTTTTGTAACATCAAAAATAAGTATTATGGATCAAATTGTTTTTCATGTAATAATGAAGATAATATTATATTAAATATGAAAATGTTCAAAATTATTAGATAAAATATTATTGTATAATAGATAGTTAATATTATTGTTAAAGAATTGCCTACAGCCTAGTTAATGGACAATGGGAGTGCGTTGTTATAGTTCTTGAGTTTGAATCTAAAACACGAAACGCATCGCTGTCCTCTGGAAATCACATGGATAATGATTATTATAGATTATTGATAAAGTCACGAAGTAGTCGTATTAATTGTCATTAGCTAAATTAGTTAAAGATATCACCGTGAGGGAATTTAAAAGTCTAAAGGATTTCTTTGGTAGCATGCGAAGTCTCTCAACCCGCACGTGGTGGTCTATGCATCCTAACCCATTACGAGTTGTTAGAATACCTATATCCAGCAACAACACAGTAGGTACCTAATTAGGTTGATGATGATATGAAAATAATCGTCCGAATGTCTAACTAGAGAAGTTTGTAACACATACCGATGTTGACTTTACAATAACAATACTTAAAGAGCACATCTCTGTATCGTTGAGAAATTAACAGAGACAAATAGCCAGCGTTCAAGCTAACAACTAAGGCTAAGGAGGCTATTAGTGTGAAGTAAATAAAGGGATGTCGAACAATAGTAACAGACCGTGTCGATGCGAGCGAAGAGTGAAGATATGGAAGCATTTACAGGCGTGCGTGCGTGACGAACGCGACCCACATCGGGCGGGCCAAACGGTCGGCCGCCACTTGACTATTCAAATCGCGGATAGTTCGGAATCTAATTACCATTATTTACCTACTTGATGCTGCACACCGGAATACCTTCAGGCACTTTTGTACGGAAGCTATGCTGCTTCTTATCCTTTAACAACAGTTAAAGGATGTGGGACGGAACTTAACAGCGTTCCGATATTTTTATTCTAATTACACTGAACTCCCAGCTATATTGAACTTATTTTAAAGTCTCCTTATTTTAAGACCTCAAGAACATACAACTAGGTACGCAAAAATGGCTTAAAAATAAGAAGCTTTTTGGCTATGATCTTTCTAAAAAATAAATATATATTCCTGGAAATTATGACACACAGCGTCATCTAGTTAAGAGCTAAGCAACGAGGCTTGTTTTACGGATACTAGTTGGTTGATATACATACATATTTTTTTGTAAATACATACATCCTTGACTCGGATATGTTATGTTACGTTATGTTTAAGTAAAAACATTTGTCCCTTCCGGGATTCGAAACCCTTATCATGGGAAGCATACTGCATGTTAATTACCGCTTGACTAATTGGTTCGTCAATACGTAATATATAAAAGTAGGATCGAACTAGGCGTGAATGTCTACGACATCCCTTCGGTGTCTGTGACATTTATTGTTATAAAGCATATTTAGAATTTTCATTAGAAACCCATTTTATCCTATAGTCGATAGCCTACAGATTATGGATCTTTCCACAAACCACACTAAGCTAGACAAGCGTTGAGTAGGCAGCATGGGGTCAATGCCTTGCGTCTATTTTCTTTTATAAGATAACAAACAAAAGATATTGTCGACATGATGGACGCAGTGGCTACCCATTCTTCTTCTTCTGTGGTTCTATTTCATCCACAATGGTACAATTATTTGTAATAGGTAGTTGTTCTTTCGACGATCCGAAAAAAGCTTATGGTGTGGCATAGATTTTTCCTAAGAAAATGCGGTATTTTTCGTAAAATTAGAATTATATAACAAGGTAAATACTGAAGTTATGTACATATCTATACCCGTGGCTAAACGTGGCCTCCAGCCAACTGGGTCGGACTAAGGACCGTGCTGCTTTATTATAGGTAAAGACAAAATAAATAAAATCTAAATAATCGTTAATCCAAAACGGTCAAAAAAAAATCCTAAGAGTTTAAAAACCAAACTAAAATAAATAACACAGCTTTTAGGCAGCAAAATTCTCTGGGAGACTTACTCGACCCTCGAAAAACAGCGCGCTGTTAAAAACCACTGATTAATAGCAACACTTCATAAAGATTAGGCAAACCAACAACGTTTTGTTTTAAAAAAAACCATTCTTTTTTTATTTATATACTTACCTTTTTTTTTATTCACATTCAGAAGCTGCTAGGGTATGCACGCACATGCGCGCCTGTCGGGGTCATAGACAATAATCACGAATTGTTCACGAGTCCAATGGCCCCAGCGATAGAAAAGGTTTGTGGAGTTTGTAAATGAGGTTTTATAATTCGCACTATTTAAAGGATGCCAACTCACGCCGGGATATCGATGCTGTTTCAATCTCTCTAAAATATTTCATTATAATGCCGCTATCCTCCGCTTTGATACAATTATTATCGAATACGAACAGGAAATATTTAGAGCTATGTCTATAGAGGTCATTGTTATGGGAACGGCCGGGATACGGGAAAATCATGATCTATTTTGATACAAGGACCTATTCAGTTCAAAGAAATGGTAAGAATATAAATTCTTAAAATTTTCTCGTCATTAATTTCTTTTATGATTTTCTCGTGTTTGAACACAATATATGATAAACTACGTTCCGCTTAGACCTTAATCTGTTCAAATCGAATTTCAACATCATGCAAAATTTATGATCAATTGTACACCAAATTTATATTCGACAAAATCAACCTGGTTACCTATACATAGCGATTATGTTTATACTTAGGTACTAAGCTACACCTACCCTTTTCTCCTTTTGTTTGGGTGTGGAAATCTTCATAATATTACTGCCACCCCGGGGAAAGCGACGAGGCTTATCGGTTTCTCCCCCAAAGTGGCTGAACTATCGACTAAAATCACATTATCTTTTCGTCTCACAACGAAAACTATTCACTGGTACACCAGTAGTTACTTTAGACTATAGAGAAACCCGGTACTCTATACGACCCGCGTGCCGGGTATCGGAGGCTGGGGGCCAAGAACCGAGTTCCTTCTAGCCCCAAAACAATAAGGTCCTTGTTGTGAGACATTTCTCAAATAGCCGTCGTTGTTATCGCCGTTATTATTAAAGGTTCATCTTATTTAATTCAAATTAATTTAAGTTATATTATACTAGCGGCCCGTCGCTGTTACTTTTAGAAAACAATGACTTTTTCACTTCTATTATACACTAGCTCCCGCTCGTGGCTTTACCCGCGTGTTGTATGGATAAAAAGTAGTCTGTGTTGATCTATGTTTATAAACTATAGGTATGCCAAATTCCATTCGAATCCATTTAGCGGTTTCTGCCTGAAAGAGTAAATATATTAGTAGGATTACGAACTGACCCGGCGAACTTCGTTTTATTCGATCTTTTTTTATTTTTCTTTCATACAATTACAAACTTCGAATCGAATCCCGGTAGGGACAAATGTTTGTGTGATGAGCATGGGCACAAGCCTTGTTGCTTAGCTCGGAACTGGATGGCGCTGTGTCATAATGTCCAGAAATATTTATTTATTTATTATTATTTAACTTTGTCCTAAAAATTATGAACACAAAAAAAGAATATTCAATTAGGTGCAGTCGTTCGGAAGTTATGCGCGTACATACATTTCCACATTTCCTAGGGGGAGGGCTATGTCCACTGCTCGACATAGGCCTCCCCCAAGGATCGCCACGACGACCAGTCCTGCGCCACCCGCATCCAGCGGATTCCCGCGACTTTTACCAGGTCGTCGGTCCACCTTTCCGCACCACTAACGAAGGCTTGACTAATCATTTAGACACATGAGACTGATGCAGTTTACTTACTCTGCTTTACATTTCCTTGTAACCGCAATAATACTGTTTGTTCAAATAAGTTGTAACTGGCAACACAAACAAAGTTAATTGGAAAACAAATGAGAAGCTTAATTTAATTGATTAAAGGATTCGTATTCATTACTCTCATTACGGAAGGTTTCGCGTATCTGCCAACGTTATATTTATTTAATTTCAAATGTTTTGGCAGATATATCCTAACAATTATATAATTTAAATAACCTATTCATCGCCTTCGAAATGTTCTGAGGTACTTGGTGACCTCAATACAATGTATCCTAGATGTGCGTAAAAATACTACTAGGTATATACTACAAAGTACTATGCTAGCAATTCCCTATGCCTAAAATTTAAACTATCCTATCTCCCAAGTTTGACAGAGCCACACAATGTTTCATTAAAATCGGTTCATTAGTTCAGAAGTTCATAGCCGACAAATAATGTGAAACCATTTTTTTATAAATAGGTATAACTAACCAAACAAAATGAATTTTAAATGATCCGACGATGTTGAAAAATATCTCCAACACAAAAAATAGTTTATTTAGGAGAATAAATACTTTCACAACATTCAAGACAATTTAAACAACACCACTAGGTCACCTGTATATTTTTCAATAAGGGATAAATAAGCTTATTGCCACTAGCGGTCCTCAAATCTAAAAACTAAGCTGTTTCTAAAAAGACATTGGACATAACTTTAATCTAGACGCGGGAATCGTACCTAGCAACTAACGCTTAGCAGTAACGCTGGCAACCACTAAACCAACGTACCAGTCTTCATAAAATAATTCTTTGAAAATTGAATAAACCCTAAAATATTAGTGCGCTTAATCTTATGCTTTCGACGAAATACGAGTAACATTACGACGCCTACCTTTTCCCGTTATGCATTAAAAAAAACTTACAATGTATAAAGTTTTTATCTTCACACTCACACACACAAGGAGGAAATAAGTTGCGAACCTAATTACTGTTCACAGCTCATTAAGGTAGCGCACGTGTAACCCGATGTGACCCTTAGTTTCACTGTTAAATATTCGCAAGTTTAACGACTCAATCCAAAAAGTTTAATTTACTACTGAAAGTCCTTCCTACTCCTTATATAATCGCATAGAAAATTGTGTGCGAGATATACATACTAACACGCCTAAACAAAGACACGATGTACTCGAATTCTAATAGCCACCCATCTGAACAATCAACACGTAGAAAGTATAATTTAAACACGGTATAACGGACTGAACGCATTGTTACAGTTGTAATCTGCTTTCCTGTTACGTACTAGTATTAACATTGACACATAAATCAGTTTGAATAATCGCCGAAAGCTAGTGTTGATAGAAGACAATGTAAATAAATGTAGCGAGTATTTTACTATCCACTGCATCGCATACTTAACAGAGGTGCACCGTAATATTTTAATTTGTGACACGAAGTAACACACGTCGTATAAGGTTTGTGGGAAACTATCTAAGCTCACTGTCACGATGGATGGACTTGTCATGTAAATAAGCTTGTAATACTAAACGACTGTAATTAAATTACACATTAATTCATCACTTACAATTTCTATGAAATGTTGTCCAAGTCTTGACTAGGTTTCATTAAAAGCTCGTTTAAATTTGTCTCGTAATTTTTTTATTGTTATTTTGATTTACGCTTAAACTAACCTTTCATCTTTATTAGCATTAACTCGTGTTACAACTTATAGTAGGGTTTTACTAACTGCCTCATTGACCTAGACGTTGTTAGTGTGGCTAATAAACTGTGAGACCGTGAGTTCAATTCCTAGTTCAAGCAAAGTGATATGGGTCTATTCTATGACATTCTCAACAGTAGCCGCGCATTTGGATTTGTGATAAGTTAAAGATATTGCATTTAACTCTCGCTCTCTGTCACTCGGCCTTTTTTACGGGGGACCTAAAAAAACATGTCGAATGTCGAACAACTGGATTGTGGGTGTAATTTATATCAGTGCTTGTCTGTCTGAGCTTGGAGGGTTGCAAGCTATGTATGGTATTTTGAATTGAATAACGTAAAATTTGAGTTGTACTTACGTACGTAAGTATGTACCTACACTATGCAAAATCGTATTTAATGAGATTTATTGAATATATGTTTAATAATAATCTTGGCGAATATTTGGTCATACACATAATATATTAATACGATAAAGCGACCCTGCCCCTGCACGTTGTTGATAAAGCACGTATAAATTAATCACGACCTCTCATTATCCAATCAATATCTCTTATAATGCAAATGAAAATCAATTTCATTTTTGTTGCCGCCGCCGCTGACCGTAATTTCTGAACGGACTTTATTTGTTCAAGAGCTTGGTACATGACAATAATAGCGGTTTCTGACACAAATACTCGATATAACTCGTCATTATGATGATAAATACTAAATATCGATATGTTCGTAGTCATTGGCAGTCGTAGCTAGCTAGCTAATGGGTGCTTGCGGTCGGTTAAACTGGTGGCCACCATTCAACCGATTTATGGTTAAAATGTATTGTACGCAGCTTTTACAGTAAGTAATTGTAACAAATAACAGCCTACTGACCATTGCATAATTGGGTAAATAGGCGGCTGTGTATTTAAATTATTCATAATTCTTTGCCATATAAAAATCAGGTGGTAAGGTGTCAGAGATTTATTATTAAGTCCCTTGCCTCGTACCTCCTCAAAAAATCTTTAAAGTAATTTAATTTTTACGAGTCAAACAATTTATTCTTATAAAATATTAACATGATAATCTTTTCAATTAGTATCGTTAAATTATGCAAATTGTATGATAATTCATTTTGATTGTCAGTCAGGCTTTCACATTCATTCAGCTCATGAGTCTAATTAGCTTATTTTGCTATACGGTCCTGGATGTAGGGATGCATGCGTACTGCATAATGTAAACAGTTTGCAGGAGCCCTAACACTACGCGGAATAGTCTCGACCGAAGTTATATATACGCAAGTAAACCATCCGTTGAAATGAAACAGATATTTGCAGAATAACGCACACCTCAATCTCATTAAGACAAAATACTACACAGTGAACTGCAAATCTGCATATTACCTGATCTTATTCGAAATCTGTACCGTTACTGTAGTGAAATTCTACTGCGGTGTTTGGCAAACGGTACTAAACTATAAGTGTGGTTATCCAATCGTGAATTAGCTAGGGTTGTGGCCGAGCTATCTAGCATTCGGTTGCTGTAATAAGGAATTCTTAGTAGCAAGAGCAATCCAAGGTCTGATATTGTAAATGAAATACCATATAAATGTACCTAAGCTAAGTTTGCAAGATGCAAGTTGGCATCAGTCTCAGATGATATTAGAAATTATAAAAAGCATTTTTTTTTTCATATTTGCTAAATCCGAATATATATCCCTCTCCAATATACCAGGAGAAGCAGAAGCGAGTGTCTGAGGTTTTATAATAAATAAACATGCTTCTACATTTAAATATCTATCTTGAGATACACTCAACTAAGTTACACACGGGATTTTTAGTTACTTCTGGTGCTACGAACATCCGTAGGCTAGAGTAACCGCTTACCATCAGTCGGGCCGTAAGCGTGTAAGTTGTATGCCACATTTGAAAAAAAAAAACTCGTTATACATTTGTCTGAAAATTATGACATGTAGTTAGTTTGGTCAAATTAATTGAACAAATTATCATCATGATCATCATCAGCCTATATTCGTCCACTGCTGGACGTAGGCCACCCCTAGTGAACGCCACAGAGCTCGATCATCAGCTCTTCTCATCCAGTTGCTGCCAGCTGCCTTTCGCAAGGGGTGTAAGGGGAGCTAACTACCATCCAATGCCCCCAAGTGCGAAGAATCCCCGGGTTACGGTAGGCCACCACCCACCGCTTACTTTGGCAACTTACAACGGACGAACGCTCAGACTGAACAAATAAAGTACATATATACATGTATTTCTTCATGGACCGCTAGTCTTCGGACTATACATACATATACGCCTTTTCCCATGGGGATATGCAGAAACTACAAAATACCACGCGCTACGATCCCTGCATACCACTTTTGCCTCGCCCACATTTGGACGGACTCGTCGGATATATTAATTGATATCGATAGTCATTGGGATCAGAATTAACAAGCGTGAACTCTCCAGTTTTAATACCTTGCGTCAATAAATTTTAACTACTATACAGTCCAATGGATCTACAATAAGTGACATAAAAAAAAATTGTATACATTTTAACAATGAATTCCCAAAAAAGATGTAGAAGTTTTGTTTTTAAATGAAACTAACCCTCGACTGACATTCAGTTGTTCTTACGTTGTCAATCATTGTCTAATAGGTCACCGGACGGCAGTGTCTAAAATACTTATATTCAGCCATATCTGGGTAGACTGGAAGCTGACTCCAACATAAGACCAGAGCTAGACCATACCTAGCCAATGCATTTCCTGCAATCTAGCTATGATCTTAACCTAAAATAATTTGGTTGTACAGCAGCAAATCGCCCAACTTATCCTAAAATTATTAATAAAGCCTAACTTTTTTTTAAAGTTTAACCGCAATGTTTAAACAAGGCATGAATAATAATAATTAGTTAGAGGCTACTTGAAGAACTTTATAAATTTTGTGTTTCTGGCTTCCATTTTAGTTGTATAAATTAGGATTATATGTATAATAAATATTCAGATACTTACCTCAAAATTGTTTCACAATATTATTGTTGAAAAGATTTAGCTAGCATACGATCTGCTTATGTAGACCAACAGCGACCGAGCTGGCCACCACAAGACCAATGAGGCAGTAAATATTACGGCTTAAATTAAAGCTAGTCCCGTATTCATCAATAAATGATACTTTTGCGACAGACGAATACCATAACTAATTTTCCCCAATAAAGGTAACATAGTAAACAGAATAGATTTTTTTTGTAATAATAATATAACATCATTTAAACCCCTTAGTTCTTTAACTTTATAACCAAATGAAAATTATTAATTACAAAAGTATTATCAATTAAAAACATAGGCTCTTTATTATATAAATTTGTCATTATGTAACTTAAGAAACCTTTTAAAGTTTTTTTATTTTATCCCCGTTGCCTTATTTCGGTATCAATATTATATTACATTAGTTCTGCCTCAAAAGCTACGCCTAAAATTTAAAATTTAATACATAAAACATTTTAGTAGCCGGGCTGAATGATTCGAAGCCCGATTTTGGTAGGTAAATATTATCAAACCAAGCCCTTGTAATCCTTAACGCAATGCGGAGTATTTATGAACCAGGGCTACTCGGGGATAGAAAAGTATTTTAATTCTGAATGTACACTCGACGTAGGTACACTCGATCCGCTAAGAGTTGCGTCAAAGCTGACATCATCAATTTTTCCATCGGCTTCCAGAGCTAAAATGAGATGGATGAGTAATTTCCTCGCTCCCAAATATTTTCCTAGCTTTTTGCTAAATGCATTTAACCTTTGTGATATGTCATAAGTATATGTAATGTAATAATTTACATAAAGTACTGGAAGTAAGTACGCAAATACCCATAAAATGACTTTTCAACTTTATGCGCTAAAAGCTTAGATAATTTGTATGCTCTGTCGAAGCGAGCCGACGTTTATTGCAATCTAGCTGCGGAATCATTAGCTGTTTGCGAATGCAGCGCAAGAGATACTCAAGTATAGGCAGCCTTACTTTCATTATTAACAATTAACATCTAAATCTTCAGACTCAGTTGTATATAGGATAACACTCAGCAAATTATGCAAAAAGGCAAATAAAATTATAATTCTATTTGCATAGCAGAATATATGGATGCAATTGCGAATTGGAATTATTGAGATAAGTGAATTAAAGCGATTTCTCATTAAGGACTGTATAACTATATGATTTGCACGGCGAATTTAGTGTACAAGTATGACTGCTCAAAATGTAGTGGCATCATTTAGAAGCTTGTTATCTAAAGTTTAATTAGGGGTGAGTTATGAGGGGTTAACAATTTCGTTATCTGTTAAAGAATTTTGTGTTTACTTATCTGGTTGACGGTAGTGCGGGGCGTGTGGGCGGCGGGACGCGGCAGCGTGTCGTGTGGAGCCCGGAGGCGGGAGCGACCGCGGAGGATCCCACTCTACGTCAAGTTGGAAGCGTAGCGCGACGCCTCACCGCACGCCGCGCCGCACCGCTCCGCGCGGGAAACTACGCACACGATTTTTCACAACACTCTGAAAACTTTACACACACAGTGAAACCAAAAGTGAATTCTCCTGTTCTCCTTGGATTTCAATAATGTTAAGTGTTTGTGCCGTACACCTAACCCGACGAACAAATTAATATTTGATAAAGATGTGTGTTGGGGACACTGCAGTGTTTATAAGTGAAAGTATTTTTTACTATTATAGAATAAAATGTTAGTATAATCATGAGGGAATTTAAAGCTGGAAATATGAAGAAGAGGAATTATAGCCAGTCGTCGGAAAAGCCAAAAGGAAAACGCAGGGTAAGTTTGTTTACTCCCCTAGTGGTTCAAGGAGCGAGGACGTAGCTAATAAGTACCTACTTACTTAGATATAGATACTTACTTGATTGTCACATAGTTATGTCACACTAGTGAATAAGTACCTAATTGTTTAATGTTTAGAACTAGTATCTTTACACGACTCTTATCTGTGATATTACGGAAACAAATGCCGTTTTACTTGTCCATTAAAAACTTTTATCGTTCTGTTTTACTCTCGTAGCATTTGTCTGTACTTACAATGAAAGCTTCGCATTGACTTTATAGCCCTAGTAATGTAAATTGAAGAAATAAGTATATGTACATGCAAACGATTTCAAACTCTAGATACTCCGCCTGGGAATGGTATAATAATATAATGTAAAATCTATTTCATGATACTTCATTATATTTAAGTGCGCAGTTATGTTGGCTAGTGTAGGAAGCGCATTATCGAAACCAAATAATAAAATTAATAAAAAATTTAAAGTTTTTATTGTCATAAAAATACATCAATATAAGATTTAACTTATAAGCTAGACACAGGTAGTACCTAACATATGTTCAATGCATACTGTTTTCCGAAATAAGCTTTTATAGCTTATATATCGGGATACAGTGTGGAATTTGGCCTAATAACAAATAATTATTTCGATTTGAGTCAGTGTTAGACTCTCATCGGAAACAAAATCGGACTACAATAAAAATGATGATAAGTATAAAAAGTTCGCGTCTAAGTAGTACCTACCTATCAATATAAAGCTTAGTAATTATAATATTAAAACAACACCATTAAAATTGGATAACGAATAAGAAGTTTATTAACTATGGGTAAAGAAACACCTGACACTTATTAATCAAGTAATTCTAAGTAAAGGAAAGTCTAGCAAACAATTAATAAGTTATAATACATGTACATATTATTATATGTATACATGAATGATTAAGTACTCTGCTTAGCTGTTTCTAACTGCGACTAATGAGTTGAATTTGTCTATCCCCGGGGTGAAGTCAATCTCCTTGCTAAGTTTTATCAAAAACATTTTTTTTAACTTATTGGAATCTAGCTTTTGCCCGCTAGTTCTTCTGCGTAGAAACTTCTACCCCCTTTTTACTCTCGTAAAAGATGATTTCCAGGATATAAATTATATCCGTCCCTGGACCTATCAAACTATCTCCCAAGCTTTATGTCAATCGGTTTAGCAGTTAAAGTGTGAAGAGGTAACAGACAGACGGACATACTTTTGCAATTATAATATTAAGTATGGATATGGGATTACCTAAAAATATTGTATAGCCAAGTAGTCAAGAAAATTACGTCTATTGCTATGAGAGGTAAAGACAGACCTCTACGTACACACATACAAACACGCACAAAGAAGGGAAATACCGTCAAAGAGTAGAACGCCTAGAAATCGCAGGAAATGAAACGTAATATCTATGTATAATAAATTGTTTATTACTGAATTTATTTACTACATATATACAAAAAGGTGGAAACTCACCATACAGCTAACGATTGAAGCGTTAAAGCAAAAAAGTCTTATATTAAGATACTTCCTTATTCCGCAACTTAATATTCGATGGTTTAGTTATAGGTACTTAATAACGATCAAATAACTGATTGTATCATGATGATATATATTATTCATACTGAAAATAAGTAATAAATGAATTTATCTTACTATAACATCCATAATAAATTAAATATTGACTACAATAAAATGTATGTATGAGCAAAAGCTCTTCCAAGGCGTTTTCAGGTTTCTGTTAATTTAAAACTAATTAACCGACTTCCAAAAGGAGGAGATTATCAATTCGATTGTATTTTTTATTGTTGACACGAAAAAAGATATCAATCTTACAAAAAATGGTTGGTTTTAGATGTTATCCTTTTAAATAACTGAAATCGTATTGTATATAACAATACACAATACGAATAATGATAATAGATTATAAGACAATATACGTATATAGGACAGTATATATCGGGTTTCCTTGTGTTTCCTTCCTAGATAACTAATTCTATTGAAATGAAACTATTATACACATTTGATCGCAGTTAAATTGTTAGTATTCTAATCCCGACGTTATATTCTGTGCCTCTTCATTAAAATAATAACCAAGTCGTAACTGTTAATAATGATAACATTAAAACACCTAATCTCAGGTTCTCAGTTTACCCGTGACCATCATGGATTATTTTATTTTCGAAACGTCGGGAAAATAAAATAATATCAATTATATTGATTTCTTGCTTAAACGGTGAAGAAAAACATCGTAAGGAAACCTGCACGCTTGAGAGGTCTTCTCCTCAGTAGGCTTGCGAGGTGGATTATATATAGCCTAATCCCTCTCAAATGAGAGGAGTCCCGTGCCCAGCAGTGGGACAGTTATGGGTTGATGATGATGATACTGATTTCTTAAACTTTCTTGTAAAGGATCTGAAACGTCGAGATAAAATAATATCAATATACCGCGATAAAATCCGTAAATTAAATGTTTGGATCACATAAGAGCATTTTTCTCTGAGTTTGCTTTGGTCCCAAAGGTCATCAGTTAGGAAATGCCGACACGAACTAGTTCCTACAAAAAATATTAATTTGAAGAGCGGCCTTATTAATAAGAAATCATGCATGCATTGGAACTAAAACCGACAGATTCCTACAGATTGTTCAGCAACCTGGCTATGATTTACCTAAAGTTAAATTTATATTCAGTATCAATGTAGATTTTAAAGCTTTACTTAGATGTGACAAAATGGGAATAAATAGGTTAGACGAAAATATTGCCAATTTACATAATCACATTACTGCAAAATATTAGGTAGGTATACTTGTTATTCTGTTGATTTTTCTGTCTTTTTGTGTGGTCTACTAAAGTAAAATTTAAATTAAACGGCTTTAAATATTTACTTTATGATGATTTAGATTTACTTCTATGTCTTTAAAATGTTAAAAACGTATCGTTGAAATTCTTAACATACAACTTAAACATAGATGTCTGTTTTACATAATTTATTAATGTGACAACATAACATTTTAAAAACCAAAACTTTTGTCTTTACTTACAAAAAGATATACATATATTGGTTAGATATACATTATAACTAACATGGCTGTGAATAAGTAAGTTTAGAAGTTATGATTGCTTGAAATAGTTAAAGATATTCGTGATTTCCCAAACTTGTTTTGGCACAGTTTGGCAGAGGGTTATGTCCACATGTGGATTGCGATAGTCTCAGTTGATTGATTGTTTCTTAACTTCAATTTAGAAAAACCAATTCTGAAATTAGTGTAACATATAGTAGCTATTTTATACTACAAGAGCAGCAAACGAGCTTGCAGCCCGCCTGATGGTAAGCCTTTACCGTAGAATATAGACATTTGCAACACCAGAGGTGCCGCTCCCGCATTACCAACCTACATATTATTACATTATAATGTACATATAAGGTATTCAGTAATTTCGTATTCCATGGGAGATTTTATTTATATGAAAAGGGAGTTAAGTCAAATAATCATAAATTTACGTTTTTACGTGCGGGGGAGATCAAACCTGCGACCTGTCAAGGCTAACTAACTTACGGAATTAATTTAAAATCTTATAAACCCTACCTCTGAAAGTAAATTCTAAACCTCCTACGAGTCAAATATAAATTTATAGGCAAGGTGTAAACACGGATAGGTACATAAAATAAATATAAATCAATTAGCTTTATTTATTTCTTGAACTACCTCGTTGGTCGTCTTTGGTTCAATTCCCAGATCTCGACCTGGGAATCCTAATGCTGTTGGTTTTTTTATGTCACTTTCAGTAGCAGCTCGGATTGGATTCGAGCCCGGTTGGTGGCAATATACTCGCCCTCTAATACGTCTCAGGACCTAAAAATATACCAAAATGAAAAGTAAAAAATATAATCTTATATGTACATAAAAATCTCGTGTCACGGAGTTTGTCGCTGACCTAAGCTAGACGGATTATTATGAAATTTTGTAAGTATATTTGGTGGGTCTGAGAGGTCTGGTCGGTCGTAGGCTATTGTTTATACCCCCAAGTGATAAGGATGTCACTCACCAGACTTTTTTTTAAAGTTTTTGACTAACAATTTTTTGTATTTTTTATGATTAGGCATTATAAAATACTTATTACCCTAAGATTTCACTCTTCTACCACCAACCCCTATAATGTGGCAAAACAACGTTTGCTGGGTCAGCTAGTGTAAAATTAAAAATATTAGTTACTCTACCTAACCCTTAGGGAACAACAGGCTAGATGGTATACAATATGTATGTATTTATTTCTTGTTACTAAAAAGGTGAGAAGTAAATTACTTGCGACTAAATTGTACTTAGACTACCTGCATATATTACCGATAACAATGTAGGTTACAAGTGATATGACAGCCAATAGGAACTTAGACCTGAAAGTAGGTACATACATGGCTTTCGGAACGTATGCTTTTTGTACCACAAAACTGCTCCGATAACGATACAAAAAGCTTGTGTTTCTACCTCTGAGAAATAAATGATTTAATATTATTGTTGTATTGACTGCGTCAGGAAATATTGCAGGAAAAAGAATGGAGATTATTCCTAATACTACCTCAAACGATGTTTGCTGAATATTCTAGTATGTGCACGGAGTTTTCCGTAGCAATTGTGAAATATTGTCCACGAGATATTGTTTATTGCCAGCACACTGACAGTTAATGTTAATTATTATACATAAACTTCAGACAACCTCTGCTAGGGCTGGAGATCTTCAGCTGTTGCAAGTTCTACCATAAACCCAGAGAGGAGAAAAGAAATTCCGCAGAAAACTGTGGTACACATCGTTTTCTTAAAACGAATAAGCTCCAACTATAAATTGAAATATAAAGAATATTCTACGAAATATATAACGATAACCACTAATAGCCTCTCTCGCCCAAACAAACAAAATACCCAATTAAAGTATTGTAACATAAAAATCCCACACATCATAATGAGTGTACACAAGTAAACGATAATACTGCCATTCAAAGTAAACTAACATTAATAACAATCGCCATTCAAGTTTAGTTAAAATTACTAACAATATTATTGACCTACGACCCTTGTTTTTGATATCGGCTAAACTTAACGAATTCATATGGGCTAGAGCAGTTTGCAATCGTCACATGACGTAACTTATTGAGTTCAAAGAATGCCGCTGTTACATGAATTACATATCACTATACGCCGCTACTATTTTTGTCCATTTCCTGTTCTATACAACGTTATTAAACGCAGTTTTCATTTACTTAGCTATAAATTAAGGTTTTAATTGTAGGTTTAAGTACTCGTATATATTAACGTTAAGACTTGACGCCAGGTAATGTTAGATACAACTACATTAAGCAACGTGTCACTCAAGTTTTTTTCAAATTCCTACATGCGCAAGCAGTATGCCAAGGGAAAGTTAAAATAGTACCTTATAGTTAATCTTAGAAGTAATAAACGAATGAAGTAATGCGGCGCTATTGTTATTTAAATGGTTACAGCTCAATTTATTCTTTTCCTTATAACAGAACCCAATTTAATTTAGGTCCAGTAATTTGTTAGATTTCCTGTCTTATCAATTACTAGGACGAATCGTTAAGTATGGTATCGATAACTCAAAGTAATATTATCTGCAGCGATATTTTGATATTAAATTAAACGTTCGCGAACAATTCGTTCATCATTTCGAGATTCATCCGTTCGCTTGTTTTATTAGAATAATTTTCTATTTTCTAAGCCCGCAACAGGTAGTTCGGTTGCATGATTTTCAGTTACTTGTTGAATATCGCTCCCGGGAAACGTTCCCAAAGAGTATTAGGTATCAAGTACGTATAAAGTGCGATGATATCCAAATGTGCGGGCCCCTAGTATTGCGATCACGAGATGCGTCAGGCCCCTCGTGCCACTATGTCCGGTCACCACGCGTCACTTGAATGCCACTTGATTCATTTTTAGAGCAAGTTCCTGTTGTAATCCAACCAAAATAATCGGCACCATGTAATTTTTAAAAGGAAAGAAAATCGAACCGTGTAATCGTTAACTGCAAAGCTTATCATACGATCAATTAATAACACCGGCGAGGTGGTCCGACTCGATGATCATAAACAATCGTACGACAGATCGGCATTTCTAAATTAATGGCTTTCGTAAAATACCCAGCCGGTATTTATTTGCGTTGGGCTTCGAGAAGAACTGTCCGGGTGAGATGGGCGGGCGGCGGCGTGCACACGCGATAGCGGGGTCACGTTCTCGAGATAAAACCCAAGATAACGTCGACGTCTTCTGTATGCGATTGTCTTTGCGCCCTGTATCGAGACGTATTTGTATTATTCATGTAATTGAGTACGCTTCTTACGCCCGCCGTAACGATATTGATAAACGGCTTAAATATGTGCTAATAACACAGATCAACAACCATCTGACTGCCAACGTAAACATGAGACCCTATTGCGTGGGTTTTGTTATAGAGCTGTTGTTATAATAAGCTGTTATGAACATAGTATCTCAAGTATCATGAAATTGCAAATTAAAACAAATATTTCATGATATTATAATTATACGCCGTTAACCGCATAATGTTATAATGGGTTTGGTTTAGTGTTGTTGTTTTATAGGATGAATAAATTGTACTGTCTACTTCGATCTTCGGAAGAGTTATCCAAACAAATACTAGTATGTAAGATGCTATAATAAGAACTTTACAATTCGTAAAGAAACGCAAAGTTTGAAGATTTTCACAGCGTGAGTTGTGAATCTTTTAAGCTTTAGATATTATAATCTCCTAAGTACTTTCAATATCACACCTTAAGAAACAAAGACCTTTTTTCTTCACAAACTGTATCTTTATTAAATATTTTTTGATACACAAAAAATCTTAATAGCTAATGTTACCGTTATTTTCTTTCCAAGGAGATATTTTTTTCAATGAAACGCATTCATAAGAGGAATTAGTTGAGATGTCCATACTCGTTGTATTCCCGTTTTTCAAAGAGAACCTAAGGAATTGTTTTGACCTCGGGGTCAATGTTATTTATTAGAGGTATACAATGCGACCTCTAAACTCAGAGAACACAATATTTCAGAGGTTAATGATGCTGTATCTTCGTACAGACTTTAGTTAGCTTTGTTTATATATCGAATATTAACTTATTGATATATTAGAAAATATGTTTTATTTTAGATCCTGTAATGAATACTTGTGCTACTAACGCTCCGACAAGGTTAACTGCTGCTCTCTAAAAATTTAGACACTTCACCAATTATGGCATATAAAAACGTGCATAATAAACCTGACTGACTATACGACATGTTTAGATCGGCACAGATAAAGTTTATATTATGCTGAATTTATTTCTTACACTTCGGTTGCTTAAGAACTCAGAAGCTCTTTTACTTTTAAGTCATAAGCAGTGGCCTATGGGGAAATCTTACCATCAACTCATGAAAGGAGGTCGCTGATTCTCTTAAGAGACTAACTCTAGACCAACCTGTGACTACTACCATGTGCTTTGTTAAAAAAAAAACGTCCCCGTCTTAGTTATTTTGATGTCATTCAAGGAGATAATATAATGGCATCGAAAACTGTAGATATTTACCACTAGTCCCGTGTCGCACCTAATGACGGTTTTTGAATAAGGGGGTTAATATTTTAAAATAAAATCTGACGTGGTTATTGGCCTTTTCAGTATAGGTCATGCTCACACCGGTTGTCGGTCCATGATCCTTATTCGGAAAAGGGTCTCAAAAGTGCTATATAAAAAAATTCAATAGACTGCGATAAATTTCGTAAAAGCAGTTTTATTTCAAAGCTTTATTAAAAGGCTCTAGACCGAAAGAAAATTGTGTAACAGTATTTTATTTGTAAAATTTTATTAAAGAAGGCTCGGCAACACTCCGATAGATTTTATTATCGGTTAGATATTAGAGACAAGATTTTTCGTCTACTTTTAATGTATAGAGAAGGCATGATGTGATTAGATTTATAATAAGCATACTCCACAGCCATGTAGGGTGTTGAATCGCCATAAATCATGTCGTTAGATTGGATTGATGACGTAAAAGATGCCTCTCCTATAAATCTTGATGCGAGGTGTTGTCGTTGGTACTATCATTAAAATTCTAACGCTGACATACAATTTTATTTGATATTTTATTAAGCAACTAACTGCCTATAGTTTCTTGACAAGTGCGTTGTTTAAAATGAAAAGATTTTAATTTCAAATAAGCTTTTCAAGCTTAACCGTTAAGTTTCCATGAAAGAGATTCTAGAATTAACGTATATTATAATTTAACCGCTCTTTTGAATGAAATATACATATAATAACCTCTACACTGGTAAAATATTTGTACAATCTATTCGAGGATAACAGTAGGGTAATGTCAGAAATAAAAAAAAAGAAACTTTAAAAATAGTCTTGATTTAATGAGACGCGACAATGCACCTACAAATTATTCGATCGATTCGAAAGCTACAACATTACTTTTTGATGCCAAAGACTCCATTGATATTTCTTGCGCTTCCGAAATAGGTGTTTTTAGAATACCTTAGTTATTGAGGTATGTACTTAAAAAGCTTTTCCAAGTATTTTCCTTTCTACGTATAATAAATAAATTGCACTGGAAGTATGTGTACCAGTACAATCTTCTAATGGTACTTTATTCTCTAAAGCAAAATATATCTCTCAGAAACCTACTAACGTACAAACAGCAATTTTTCCCTGATATCCTCAAACAACTTGAAGGAAACTCTTCACCAACTTGACCTACTTCTCTAGATAACTTACAATAGGGCTATACAATTAAATATAGGAAAACAAAAACAAGCTCGGAGTACTTAGTGATTGCTCGTAGTTTTATCTGTTTGTAAACATAACACTTCAGTTCTCCTTAAGCACTTCTTATTTAATTTAATGACAGTTATAAGATAACTCCCCTTTCCAATAAAAAATAATTAAGAAGTTATTTATATTTCCTACATATCATATATTATTTTGAATCATAGACAATTTATTTATTATGTACTAAAACGCCTGGATTCTGATAAAGCGAATGTAAACTTCATACAAAAACTCTTTGAATGACCTGGTCCTCAGGAACTAAAAATCCAAGTAATTAAAACCACTAGACTAATGACGTAGAAATTAAAAAATATATTTTAGAAATTGTTAAATATTATTGTCATAATGTTCTTCGTTCACAGGCTCGGTTCTGTTAAATTGGAATCTATCACTTTACCATATTCACTGACCATAAACAATACCCGAACCATATCTTGTGCACTAAATATCAGTATATTGCTGTACCCTTACTGGGTTAATTGTTCAACTATACCTATGAAAATTTATGTTAAACATAGGTACCTAACACGTAAACTAAATATTTTTATTGAACTTGAACTTATGTAATTAAAAAACCCATTTAGAATAAAATATTCGATGCCAATTTCAACTATCTCGATAGCGCCCTACCGTAAATCTTATAAATTATCTTTAAGCTAGGTTAACAATGTACTCGTATATCATAATAATAATAATTTATAATGTATTCGCAATCATGAGAATATTTCCTAGTTCTGTATATAATTATTATGAAATATTCACACGACCTTTCTGTAATCAAAAATCATCGATCACAGTGACAATATATTTATTTACTTCAATGATTGATGACATCATTATAATCCAAGATGTTAATCCTAAAGCTAAATCATATATTATACTAACTATTGACGATCGTAGTAAATGTGTTTCTTTGTCTGTCTTTATTGCCGTCACTGTTAGGCTTTCAAATGGAACTATGTTATTATTATGTCATATGGTGGTGGTAAAGTACATAACAAAGAAAGACTCCATTAAACAGTATCCCCAGTCGAAGTTGAAAAAGATATTAACTATAAGATATAGTACCTATTGTAAAATCTGACACCTTTTACAAAAGTTGTTACCCGACTGACACCTTTGTATATCATTTACCCTTCGATTACTGAGCATGTGTTCTCTCCTTTTTGATAGAGGTGAGGCTATCAGGTCAGGTTGGCATTAACCTAAATTAATTCCTTCCCTTAATCTGTCATCCTGGCATTACCAAGTATGTAGCTAATATATATGAAGTGTGTAGGTATTGTGTTATAGGTACGTACTTTTATTTCCTAGAAAACCTTTTGTATAACCTTGAAGCAAAATCTTAAGAGCTTTAAACTAACCTGGCTATCATCAAGTAAGGTAAGTAACAAAAACACACCTTCACATATTTGTATGAGAACTCAGGGCTAAAGCAAGTGGCATATACGGACAGTTACATCCGCCAAAGGCAACTGGATACCCCATTAATCCACAAACAGTCACACGTAAATAGAAAAATGATGCCAAATAAGCTCCTAGTCACTAGAAGTAATTTGTACCGGTCAATGTAGACCATTTTTAGGTAACATTAAAACAGTCCAATAATTTATAGCTCAGTACTTTGTAGCTTGATTAGATTTTGAAGGAAATAGCCTACCACTGATAAATGATAACTAATAATGCCAAACTACTTTCAACTTGAGTTTTAACTACAATTTAAGACATTTTAGCACATCACTAACCAACGTTTTCAGTCGTTGATATATTTCAAATATTTAAGCAACGCAAAGCAATCAGAAGCTTTAAAGATAACAAGATATTTCAACCCAATAAACGCTATTTCAAATTTCCACCCTAGCAATGGAGGCGACATTTTAGTTGAAAGAACAAAATACGAAATTAATCTGACAAATGTCAAACTTTGTATTGTAAAAGTTTATGTATTGGTAGTCCATAGTCATATTCATAAGTTAGTTCAAGATTTACATAAAGTCTTTAAATATATTACCTAGTTTATATCAAATAGAATAATAAAATCAAACATTCTATAGCCACCTTTAGGCAGAAAGTAGAATCTGGCAAAAAATCGTGCTCATACCAGGAAGAACATAAATCTTTTGTAACACGTATTAAATTAAACAGGTTTCTGTTTATTTATTACATATGCCATGCACGTACCGTGATCACTTATCGTTAAAAAGACTGTTATATTATAATGATAATTGTCACATAAAATTAATTTCACTAAGGTATGTTTAATGTCGCCATCAATTTGCAAATACTTGTGAGACAGCATTCTTAGAACGAATAAATAACTATATAGTAATAAATCGATAATTAAAGAAATTCAATGCTGCTTGACTGAATATTTTGTATTCACTAATGGTCGATTTGTATGGTCCTACTTGGCTCTTTTTAAATATTTTTTCAGGATACTTAAGGACGATTTAATAAATGTGGGTCTTCATCTAAAGGATTACATTAGGATGAACAACATCCACTTATGTATATCTTCGCATGACATACACGAATATCTCGCTCATGGATTGGTATGTGTGTACAAAAACGTTCGTTGTGCGGGAAGGGAATAAAGGAAGGCTGTTTGAAACTTCGACGAATAATAATTCTTTTTAAGCTGTCCTTGATAAATTCATTAGCTTTGAAAACTGGAAAGTTTATGCTCAAATAGGAAGCTACTGGAACTGAGGAGTTACGCTAATACTACAACGTATAAACGTTAGACACTATAAATATGACAACCAATTCATCATCAACCCATTATTGTCCCACTGCTCGGCACGGGTCTCCTCTCATTTCAGAGGGCTATAGTCGTCTATAGTCGACCACGCTCACCTACTATGGATTGGCAGATTTTACATGTCATCGAGAAAATCTCTCGAGCATGCAGGTTATCTCTCACGATTTATTCCTTCATCGTTTGACTATGTAATAAATACGCACATAACTTCAGAAAATATCAGTGTTGCTTGCCTTGGGTTTGAACTCGAGACCTTAGACATCCCAGTCCAGCTCTTACAACCAATTAACTTAAGCGCTATCGTTAGAAAAGTGAGGATGATTTCAACTAGACTAGAGGGGACTAGAGGGGTTGATAATGAAACTTTATCGAATTTCATTATCAACTCCTCTACTGTCGTACTCTTGGGCTTGTCCTTTAAGATTGAAGCCGGTTGGCCTATGTTATAATTGAAGTTTAAAGGAATATAATAACTCAACATTTTTAATGCAGAGTTCATAAAAACTTCAAAGAAAAGCTACATGCGTACCAAGAACGTACCTTTTTATGAAAGGGGACAAATATAACAAAGACAATACGATTTTAATACCAATGTGGGCATCATCTCCGTATGTTGTCAACGTCATGTATGTATTACACGCACCCGCTTCGCTTTCTTCGAATCGTCCCAATTCCAATTACAAAAAGAATTTATTTTTAAAAAGTACCTACAGACAGTGTTTCTTGGTTAATTAATGCTGAATACTGACATTGGGTGACTTTTTTTTCAATTTATTTTGGCTTCGCTATGTTGACCACGTTTAAAGAAAGAATACTTATTTCAAAAGCTGGTTTTTTTTTAAATGTTTTAATATAAATAGAATGGCAAAAAAATTTAAAATATATAAATAAAATTGAATGAAACTTAAATGAAATATTTTATGCAATACAATACAAAAACATTAATTTCTCTCTTCACAAACATCAATGTTATAAAAGACAAAATATTTACAATTTAAATGTTAGAAAGTTACAGTTTTATGTCATAAGTGTGGCAAACAAGCGTACGGTCCTCCTGAAGCGGTTACTACGGTAACCGGTAAATAGGCTACGGCCTATAGACGTTTTCAACACCAAAGTTGTCGCTTGCGCGTTGCATACCGTGTAGAAATAATCTAGGTTTCTTAACTTACGAGAGTTACTAAACTGACTCATCCCATCACTTCCCCATCGCGCTCTGGTAACCTTACTCACTCGCAGAAATACAACTTACTATTGTTATTTCTCTGCGGTCTTCTGTAAGGTGGAGGTACTTCCACAGTCGGTCAGCTCAATTTGAGCGAGGAATCTCGCTATACCCTACCTCTCCAATACAATACAGTAATAAACAATAAAATATTAATACTTAGCCAAGAATCCTTCATTGTTATTTGAATATAAAATTTTATACTACTTTACTAAAGTGCTCCGTGTTGCCATAATGAACCTAAATAATTTATTTTGACCCCATTTTTCCAACATAGGTATACAAGCCAAATGCTTAGTTATGCTTTATGAAAAGTAGCATAGAGCAACATACACCTATAAAATGTGAATGATGGTTGATGTAAATTTACATCAATGGTGTTATGTATTTATACATAACACCAATTATTATTTAATATTCAGTTAGAATTTATGTCTGTTTAACAATAAAATTATTTCATCGAATCCTCTGATCTTTTACGAAGACATACTGTCTGAGATTTTTAATTTGTACGACTACGTATCATACTGTACGAGCAATACACATGTATACTGAAATACAAAATGACAATGACGATGATGATGACGATCATCATCATCGTCAGTGCCATTTTAAGATTGCAGCTTAGAAGGTGGTAAGTAGTTTTTCTTTGGAGCCTTAATAGATGATTAGTACTGCAAAGCAACTCTTTGAAGCTCAGAAATGGTTGGCTTTCTGAACATAATATTCATTTTCCGTTTCATCGAATTCTATGCGCATTTGACCCTAAATAAAGTCTTGACAGTTGAATGACTGCAATTAATTGGTAATCATTCAAAATGACCTGGTATTGAGGAGATTCTTGAAATTTCTGCAAATCTCTACTTAATAGTACCGTATTATGTATAATATTTATAGAAACCAGTTAAATGAGAATGCCTACCTGGAATAAAAAGAAAGATAACTTAAATTTAACTTTAGAGAAGGTTAGAAATTATCTAGAAAAACTTAAGTTCATAATAAACTACTATGAACCTAAGTTTTTTAGCTTCAGTAACATAAGCAATTAAGCATCTATGTATATAAAGTACACCAATTTAAAATTCCGTACAAAGTTAGGCAAAAAAATGCGTTTTTTTTTAATATTTATTTTATTTTGTTTTTAGTAATTGTTAATTTGTGAAACTTTTCAACTGTCTAGCTATCGTGGTTCTTGAGAAACAGCCAGGTGACAGACAGACGGATGGACAGACGGACGGACAGACGGACGGATAGACAGCGAAGTCTTTGTAATAGGGTCCTGTTTTAACCCTTTGGGTACGGAACCCTAAAAAGATAAGTTTGACAGTTGTTTTTGATCGAAACAGCACTACGCAGATATATTGTTTCCAATCTACTAGGGGTTACAAGAATGACTAATGTGATTTTTCGTTCTGATACTTTTCTCCGTATCGAATTGGAACTGGCGCAAGCTATCGTAAACATCATAAAAATCCAATTTAACATCTTTCATTTTATCCTCGTGTAATCACATTCTAAGAAGTAATTAGGATTGTACTCGTAAGAATACTCTCTGTGTGTGTGTGTATGTGTGTGTACCTAATGGCTTACGTGTTTGTATCCGCCGTACCCTTCAATGTAACTTTAGGTAAAGAAATTAGATATAAGTAAATAAAGTCAGTCAGCCAAGTTACAAATTTGATTTACATAATAGAACAGAGTTTAATCACAATTCATACGCGTTATTTTTATTAAAACTTCTAGATGTTAAAAAGATTTTAACAAACATCTCCTACTAGAGATGGATATGGTCTATAACTTTTCAGAGAGTGAGCTTTTCTTGGAGGAGTATCGTGCAAAAATAGCAAATATCGACGTCGGCGTTAAGTGCTAGACGACAGTCGAATAAACAGAGCGGCTAGCTCAAGGGCGATCGCGTTTTTGTATCCCCGTACAGCATCCCACGCAAGAACGGGCAATTCATCCGCGCCCGCCGCGCCCCTTCCCATGTGTCTGGGCCTCACAACATTGCCATTTAATAAGGTTATTCAATGGCAATTTATTTTATACAGAAGTGCATAATATAAACTGCAGTGTAACACATTTATTTCTCATACTTTTAAAGAAGGTGCTAAAAACATCCACTCTCCTTTATACGCATATACATAGACTAAATGCCTACATAGCGTAGTAGGATTTGGGATTCCCAATCAATATACATGAATAAGATTTAACATTTTATATTTTTTTTATCAAATTTCATTATGTAACGATTTCTACATGCCTTTTCAATTTCGCAAGAATTGGAAATATGTAACTTCTAAATAAATGTAAGTAACATCTTTCCGTTCACGTAAAATATAAGAACGCTTGAGTAATCAATCAAGTGGATCACGCTACAGATTGAAACACGCTTTCTGATGTAAATAAATCGTTTAATAAAGGTTTCGGCTTATTGAAATGTAATTTAATTCAATCCACGAAACAATAACTTAATGACCAATTTAGGATTTCGTTGTGAGAAAAAACATAAGTAACTTAAGTTTTCTTTATAATAACACAATAGTAATATGATCTTGGTTGTAATTATTTGTTCCACGTAAGCTAATATGTTGTTGCACAAACAATTATATTATTAGCTCGGCAGCAATCGATCGCTGCTTAAATTAGAGCCTTGGGAGCGAATCAAATACACTTGGGCAACCCCTGCGGTTGTATACCCACGCAAAATACAGAAGGGCCAAAGTTTAATTATTCACCTCGTTGATTAATATGGTTGAATTCAATTCACCGCTAAAGAAATCTTCCGAAGTAGGTACTGAGTAACTCATTGAAAGGTAATTATATCAAGATTTATAATGCACTTATTCAATTTCAATTTTCAAGTCTGGAGCACACAGAATAACAAACATATTCAGTTGGCTTCATTTGGTAAATTTGTCTTTTAAGTACTGGTATGTACTTACCTAACCTATCGTTAGTTAATTATAATATGTAATTAGACAGTTACAGGCAGATCATCGTAAAACTAAACAGGTGTACCCTCATGTTATAAACAAAACAGCATTGCGTAAATCGATGTAACATCAGAGCACAGTGCAACGTCTAATTAAAGGATCATTGTTCATGGAATGTGTGTCGGGCCGACACGGCTCTTGCAACTGGGACGTAGTTCCGAACGCGCCGTGGCCAACAATTCGCGTGCCGGTGCCCCAAATGCACATTTCCGCATTAAGACCCTGTGACACTGGCTGTGACAGGTGACAACGACCGACGATCGCAGTTTAAAATTGTAATCTCTAACTATCCAAACCTGTCTTTCAGTTTGCACTTGCAGTCGGCCGCCAATCCCGATCGCAACACGAGCGGGTTTTTCACATCAACTTTGATTGTGGGAATTCTCTTCTAAAAGCAATGCGATTGTGGATTGCATTCCTGTGCATCCTCTCACCTCGAAGCTTTCACTCGAATGGCGAGAAAGCAAAACCTTTATAAGTACTACACGTTTGTACTCGTGCAATTTTCTCTTCATATGAGCATTCAGCTATTAAATTACCTTTTCGCTGATTTACGATGACTCATTACTAGCTGTATCGCAGAGATTACTACATTATATGCACTACCATTACGGGAATAGTTCTCGAAGTACTGATATTTAGATCTGTCTGTCTATTTTCGACACGCTTGACCTAGCTTTGATTAGGTGTACGGCTTACATTACGATAGAATAAACAAATCTTACGAAAATTGAGAACACTGCTGAACCATTAATTACTTATTTTTATTGTTACACAAACCTGTGTAAATTAGAAATAAACCTCATTACAAGTTTATGTCAATTCGTATTTTAATAAAACTGTAATACATTTACAGTTTTATTCAAATACGAATGTAGACGTATGTATAATATGTGTGCGATATTAGAGTACGAGTACGTTCGGCAGATCAAAGACAGCTTCGACCTTCGCGGAAGATTTATTAAAAATAAACAGTGGATTGAGGGTTTACGGGCTGATGGTGTCATAAAAAGTGTTCTTTTTGACACCAATCTGGTGTTTATTATTTAGGACAAATGTGACCCGCCGGCCGTAACCCAACACCGCGCCGTCTGTCGACCGACACCACTCGTCTTGTTTGATCTACTGAGAGCTTTTTAAACTTTTTATGTCATAGTTTAGTGCGCTTTAGGCGCCTTTATTGCTGGGTAAACATTTCAGGATTATACGTCGCAGCCGCAGCACGAGCTTAATGAACTTTTCTATTTCGACATTTTCAGTCGTCGACCATCCGTTATGTAAACTTACAGAATATACAAATCGACGCCGTTAGAGATCCCGTGAACTACTCTTTCTAAAATAACAGAAACGTATGGTGTTCATTTATTCCCCGAAGGGCCTCTTAGTTTACACATATTATTTTGACTAGACTATATTTTATTGCGTAACGCCCCTAAGCAGTCTAAATAAAAAATATCCTTGAATTCTTTCGTACGTAATCAAAATCTGTTGAACGTTATAATAACACAAATAAATAGAATAAAAAGCTTTGTTATCGTTTATATCTGGTAATGCGTTTATTGATATGTTGTTGATGTTTCAGGAAGAGTCATGTTTTCTTAAAGAGCACCGTATAATCCGTGGAGAGGCCGGCCCGCGGCCCACCGACACATTAGGAAAATAGACAGACCGTTTGTAGACATTGGTAGTGCTTATGCACTATTCAGTATGTAGTATTTATTTTATAAAATCACACTTAACTCGGTCATTGAGATTAAACAAAATGTTGCACAGAACCTACTTTAATAATACAAAATATTACACGTTTACTTCATTATACTAAAAAAAGACAAATATAAACACTAATTAGCTACTAATTGATTCAAATAATGATAACTCCAACCACTGTTTATGAATAAATTTGTAAACAGATTATGTTCACTAATTACACAGCATAACAATTATTATATAACGATATAATAAACATAAACGTCTTTAATGATTATAAATGACATGGTTCACTTCTGTGGAGAACCGGCCGGCGTTAAGCGGTCGGATTTTTAAATAAACATTTTTAATGATCGCATGCGCCTGCGCTGCCAGGTGTACGCAGACGGTGCAGCACGCTCGCGTCTTCTTCCCCCCTAATTGTACTACTTCTTTTGTTCCAAAAACAGTAACCTATTTATTTGAAATAGCTGGATTACCCTCCATTCTTTTATATTATTACGATCGTTTAAAAGGAAGTACCCAATAAGTACCGGCACTACAAAGTTTACTACTACTCAAAATATCGGATTTCATATTTGGATGTCGGCAGGAATGCTGCGATATAAACATGAAACGGTCTAGTAATCGTTTTATTTCCTTCGAATCAATTTATTTTTAGTGAGAGATCCTTCCTCTCTCGACAGCTGTGGAACAACAACAGAAACTATTTCTAGAATGATCTAACATCCTTTTTCGGATGTCATTGATACAGATTTATTAAGTCACAATATATGACAAACACAGAATAGGTTTTAATTAACAACAACTTGTTTTTTTTATCTAGGTTCTTTCCATCCTGCTTAAAAAAACTTCTTTATCAATCATTAATGCTCCACGGCTGGGCACGGGCATGTTCTCAGAATAAATGAAGTTACGCTACCTGTAAACGATTCGTCAGAAATTAATGAATTAGTTCAAGATCATGTTAATTCATCCTATTTTGAAATTTCATTATGAAGTAAGAAGTCCGTAAAGTTTGAGTTAGATAAAATGTTTACACAAATTATTTCCCTTTTTAACCGACTTCCAAAAGGAGGAGGTTGTCAATTCGACAGTATTTTATTTTTTTATTTTTTTTATCCCTAGAAGCGAGCAGTTACTTATACAGTCAAAAAGAAAGGAATATATTGGATTAATATATTACTTACAGTAAGGCTTCGTTTTATTTAAAATACCGTTAAAACCGTAGGTAGGTTCCATTTCCTGACTATCATTTTTTTAGTCGATGAAGAAAGGCAATTCTCTTGTGTGTTTTTCTTTTATGTGTGACCAAGTGTAGATAACTTTTTACAGAAGTTATTCAATTTTTATTAGTTCGGGAATACATAATACCTACCTTAAAGTAAAGCTATTGATATTTGAAAAAAAATCACCTTTCTATAAGGCCCCATTTAATTGAGGTTGTATACCGTTGGGTGACTGTGCCTTATTATAAATTCTTTTTTTTTCTTTTTCATCATTTGTAGAACTGTAACATTCACGTGTTATTTACTTCACAGTATAAAATAAATATCCTTCATTGATGGATTGAATAAAGAATGTACGATTAACCAACAAAAATAATTTGGCGAGCTCATACAACGCGCGCACTTTAAGGTTACTTCAATACACAATCTAAAACTTAGAAGGGATTCTGCAGAATTTAAAATTAGGGCCCTTACAAACAGTGGCCTATTCTGGTACTAAATCATTCTTAGAATGTAAACGCGGTTACAATGAGTATGCGAGTTTTTCTTGCGATTGGTTGATTTGTTTGAACCTGAAGGAATAAATAAAGCCGTTTGGAGTTTAATAGGAAAAAAAAAACAAAGGATCTCCCTGTAGCCCTGAACCAATTGTTTTTTAATTCCTGATGGTGAAATAGATTTTCGAGCTTCTATTATAGAAGTAAAATTAATCAAACAAATTAAAAATCGTTTCTTATATTGGGGGTTTTACATTACATCTATACTGTCTGACTGATATGTCAACGCACTAAAAGAGATACTGAGACGAAATTTAATGAAATTTCTATAAACGAGAACAATGTTAACAACACTGCGATATATGTACAACTAGTAAGTAACGACATAATTTACGAGCATATGTAAATAGTAAAGCATTTTAAATATTATTTTTTCTTGATCAAACAACGCGAACGGCGTCCATTCTCCATTTTTCTTCGAGGATTTATTTTTAAATGTAAATCATTTCCAGTGAAACAATAGTTCAAATTCGATATTCAAACGCGTCCATCGCCTACATAGCCCGATGTACGTAGGTGTGGGTGATGTAAGAAGTTAACAATAGTGTTAGTAATTTGTTGTATTGTTTTGCCATCGCCGGGACGAGCCGTGGCTCTAAGCTACGACTGTCCGCAAGTTATTTATACTGTAATCTATCAACGAAACTGTCACGTGGGCTGGTCTACTAACAAACCAACAGAACACACTACGGTAGAAAAGACAGAAGAATAACCAATTATTGCTTTGTTTTCTATTTTTGATTTAGAATTATGTTATTGGACAAATGAGGCGTACCAGTTTACAACCGACGTTGCAAGCTAGCAATGCGTGAGTAACTGGACTTGCTGGCGTCTATCTCTAGAGGCTATGGCTGTCATTTACAATAAGATTATGGGCTCCTTTGGTTTATTTATTACTTTACTTCCCTATTGATGTAAGACTCCTCCAAGGAACCCCGCCTTGAATGTTAAAACACAATATTAAACGATCATTTTAGACATCTCTATACTATATTAAACAGTACCTACATTCCTACTAATTCACAATCGTAAAATCCCGTGATCACATGCTTGATGGACGGATGTATTATTCCAACTAAACTTCTGTATTAAAGTCTTTGGTCGTAATTGCTTACGTTGCACCGTAATGAATATTATTGTTAAGGGCACACGTAAAACCGACTGCGCACGCGCGTGGATATCGTTATCTCAATAGCTCAATAAAATACATTTTATCGTTTGACATTTCTGAATTTCTCATTCGCAATTTAAACATTGGAAACCAACACGATCGCGAGATAATGATAGTCATGAGACACAGTTATACTGATATAAAATATTATGTACCTTTTAGTGGTAAATTACAACAGGATTACTGACAGACTAAGTGAAACAGAAGGGAATGGTTGTACCGTAAATAAATTATACTGTGGTGACATTCAGAAAACTTGATCCAACGTGTTGGTAGTACTAGTAACATTTCGTGTGTTTATTGAAAAGCTGTGGTTGAAATATAAATGAAATAAATTAAAGCTTTCATATGTAGACATATTCTCATATTGTTATTATACCCATAAATAAGCTATTGTAAACGACAGCCAACAATTTTATAATTTTTATATTGTTTAAAAGAGTATCTATTGAGTTTCTTCTCCATAAGACCTACCTTTTGGAACCGTGCAACTAAATTCAATTAAATTCGACAATTCAAAAGCACCTGTATTGGTCTAATTGAAATAAATGATTTGACTTTGCCTTTGACTTATTATCCATCTAATATAACTAGATAAGTTTACCATAAAATAAATGATGATATAATTTAGCCAATATAATCAGTAGGTTCGATTTAAAATTGTATTTTAAACAAAATCTCAGCTATATCACTTTTTTTAACCTTATCTTCATATTACATGAATGTAAGTAAATCGTATACCTAAGTACATAAATTTAACTTAAATGTTCCGTTTATAATTTTGTCATATGATTCAGAGAACATTTATTTACCTATACGTATACCCAATTAGTATATAGGTAATTTTAAGACGATCATAAGTAAGTAACCTTAAAACAAATGACTATGACAAACTAAGTTTGTTAAGCAATTACGTCTCCAAAACATAGGCCTCTCCCAAGTTGCACAGTAAACGGCCTTCCGATCTTTCCCGTCATCTTTTTCAGGTCGTCGATCTATTTGGCAGAAAGCAAGGTATACATCGTGTTAGATTTGTAAACATTATTCCTTAATTATTTTCTACAAATTTAACACGATAAATGTCGGCGACACCTCGACGTAGCCGTGTCAGTTCGTGTCAAAACATTCCGAAGACGGAAATAATAGAAGTTGGAATATTCTCACGAACACGGGAAACTTTGGAAGGCAATAACTTTAAATGTTCGGATTTGAAGCCACAAGATATTTGGGTCAGCAATTTTCAATGACTATTGAGAATTTATTGAACGGACCATCAACTACGAACAAAGAGTAATTTTCAGATGGGTACTTAAATAAAATATCATCACGTTGTTTCATTTGTGATCTGAATGAATAAATTTTCTATGCATCTACTACAATAATTATCCTAATTTAACGAATATATTATGAATTCAGTAGATTAGTGAAAGCTTAATGACATGATAACGAACTGTCAAGTCATGGTCTGCATGGTATACCTTCGTGCGCCTGATTTTGTACATGGGGGCGAGCCTATTGAAACAAGGTACAAACCCAAACTGCTTGCTGCTACAAAAAAAACTTAAAAAAGCATTATCAAAAGTACTGGTGTGCAGCACCTGGGAAATCCAACGATTAATCCATCTCTCTGTAAGTTAAACTTTATCCTTGCTTTGTGGTACAGACAACTAAAGACGATTGATTATGGCGATGATGTTTATGAAATACAGCAAATACAATTTTGGAATTCCATAGATCAGTATTCGTACTGATGACTGATGCATTTGCCATAATCAGGAAAACAGCAAATATAGTGCCGGTCCACAAGAGTGAATCTAAACCCTCTTCTTTGTAAGTACATTCAGATTAGAATTTTTGATCCATTTCGATTCTTTTATGTCTAATCCAAGAGCCATTTTTACTACCAATCTATTTCATAAAACGGACATTACAGCTCAAATTGCTGTAGTTTAACTGATTTTATTAAGGCATCGGATAAAGTAGATCATAAAATATTTATGCACAGAATTGCATTTAATGGCATCAGACGCAACTTATTGCGCTGGTTGGTCTGATCTGTGTTCCATTCTAATAGATTTTTGACGACATATGGAGTCCTACAAGGATGTATTCTGGGTCCTTTACTATTTATAGTTCCCATTAATAATACAGCAATTACTTTAAAAAAAGACCACTTTTTTTAAATCGTTCACTGACCCTTTTAATCTCGCTCAAGGCAATGTTAATTTACGGATTTTGTATTGATATTATTTTATTCCTTACGTTTCCTTATAGCACACAGGGTTACGGGCTAATTGATACATGTACTAGCTCCTACAGGACCTATTACGTTTTTGCTTGCTATTGCCAAAACAAACAAAACACTTCAAACTCTTTCAGCTCTATCTCTTATTCGTCATTCATCAAATTTTCAGAAATTCAATTTGTTATACAATCTAATATAAGTATAAAATTCTCGTGTCACAGTTTTCGTTGCCATACTCCTCCGAAACGGCTTGACCGATTTTGATGAAATTTTTTGTGCTTATCCGGTATCTATGAGAATCGGCCAATATCCATTTTTCATCCCCCTAAAAGTTAGGGGTAGTCCACTAACCCCTATAATGTGGCAAAACAACGTTTGCTGGGTCAGCTAGTATGTCAATAAAAATATCCCCTAGAATACAATTTCGATCAACTAACAACTAACTAATCTTTTAAGAGTAACTTCTGACTTAAGTAGGTCGTCTTAAAATAAAACTTCATTGGCTATGATAAGTACCTAAGTGATACCCACTTTAATTCGAATTAATGAAGCATCTCGTTAGGTAAATGAATGAGCGATCGATGATTGTGCAATACCCGCAGTGCACTGAGAACATAGAATATTGTTGTAACCAAACGCTTTACAAATTGATGATCGCAAATCCATATTAACGCATTACTAGTGACTATGATGAGTGTATGTGTGGGTTTATATAATAAGTCTATATTCGGCTGCAATCTTCAACAATCATTACATTCAACCACTAATGCAACAGATGGGTTTTATTAAAATAAAATGGGCTATATATAAAAATAGTTACAATCTATTTAAAACGTTTATCGATTGCATAAACACCATATACATGGGAATATCGTATTGTTTTATCTTTCACAAGAGTTTTATAAATGCATTGCAAATCTACGCAAATAGTTGAACGTTTTCCAATCTAAGATAAGTATGGAAATGACTTGAATATTCCTTACACAGCTTCTACAATATATTATGTGCTATTTGTATATTGACGTCGGACACTTGATTGTGGGCGGAAAAATTATCATGTAAATTATTTTCTATAATTCCTCATAGTAATAGGCTCAAAGCTACTAGTAAAGGGGGGTAAATAGATGCCTGTAATTACATTTACACAGATCAACCATACCCTTCGGGTAATTTTAACGTTACATTTTTGTTCTGTCCATGACGATTTGCTCATTTACCGATTGTAAGATTATTATAATCTATAGCATATTTTTTAATACTTTAAGTAATAGGTGGATACAATTTCAATGTTAAACCTCTGCTTATAATAACAAACCAATTTCTTACGCTTACGCGAATATGAGACGTGGAGATGGAAATACTTTTTATAGATTTAATCCTATCGGTTCCTTTACAGCAGCATTTGTGGTCACGGGCAGGCTGTGATTGTAGGAGTCTTATTTCAATAATATTGTAATATCAAAACCACCCTTAACACTTTCATGAGGATTATGCAGCACGTGTAACTGATAATGGTGACTAGTTTCGTGCATCGGCAATTTGCACGAGCTCTATCTGTGTCAGCGCCTGAATACAAAGCATATAATGAGAATTATGTTCACAAACAAGAAATTTGATTTTCAATTCATGTTGTTTGTGTACATACGTTCGTGTTTGTGACAGTACACGTGTTAACGTTTACCAAGTTTGTTGGCCCAGCAATCTATAGGGAGGTGTAGTTCTCCAATATGGGTTAATAGAAGAGCTATTTAAATGTACGCTCGCCTTATCACCGAACTTTATCGGTTAAGTTGTTTACTACACAATAGGGAACTGTGTGCGGAGTAAGTAATTATACCAGACAAAAAGAAACGGAAAAATGAAAAGTATAACAATATGAAATGAACTTTGCACTATTTAGGTAGTATTGTTTTAAGTAAGATGGTTGATGATTGTTTTCCTAATTTCATCTATGTTTACTATTATATTGGAAAATAACGTCTTTAATAAGGAATAAGGACTATTTTACATAATATGAAATTAACTGCTTACTATACCAGTTTTTGCGGGTTTTATCGCAGTATATTGATATTATTTTAATCCTGATGTTTCGGATCCCTTACAACCTCTATGGCTCCGAGAAGACTATCATCGCTACACGATCCGTAAAATGTAGTTTTATATCTAATATATAAAATTCTCGTGTCACAGTTTTCGTTGCCATACTCCTCCGAAACGGATTGACCGATTTTGATGAAATTTTTTGTGCTTATCCGGTATCTGTGAGAATCGGCCAACATCTATTTTTCATCCCCCTAAAAGTTAGGGGTAGTCCACCAACCCCTATAATGTGGCAAAACAACGTTTGCTGGGTCAGTTAGTAATATCTAATATTGGGGTAAATTCCAGAAATCTGTGTGTACGTCAGTATATACCTACTTACCCTTGACCTACTTATATATTTGTTTTTATATATATTCTTAACCAAGTTACAGGTAAGTGTTCAAGTTATTATAAACTGAATTTCATAAACAATCGCTACCAAAATCCCCTTTGAAACCAAAAAAAATAAAGTGTATTACTTCAGTAGGTTACTAGAATTCTCAGAAAAAAATAGAATATCAAATGACTTTTAAAGCTTCTCGAGACATTGATTCAATTATTTTTTTCTTTCAACCACGATGAATTAATTTATTGTTCTAAGAGTAGGTATTATGAAATTTGTGTTGAGAATAATATTCTTCTATAGTGGAATTTTAATATTATATAGGTGAATAAAGAAGGCATATCTGGGACCGTTGAGTAATAAGTACTCAAAACACAGAGTAGCTTTATAGTAAGTATCTGACTCACCTGATGAGATTAATTACAACAGAATACAGACACCGTCAATCAATACCTACCTACAAATAAATCGCTTATTTTATCCCGCTTTACAGTGAAAGCCATTTCGTATTCATTGTAATTAGTTAGACTTAGACCAGTTGAGTATACCTATAAGTCAAAATATGATTTCAATCAGTATCTGCTATTGAAGGAGTACATGGTTACCTACAGTACGAGACAAACAGCCTAGCCTCGGGGTAATTGCGCAGTGCGATCGTTAACTTCGTTCCTATTAACGATAACAAATAGGCATAAAATGTTAAATATCGATAATTCACTTAGGTACACGATATTATTGATTTATCGTAACCCCAGGGCACGGCGGAGTGCAGCCACTCTCCACGATAACGTGGCCAAAATAACTTCGAGTCGAGCATCACAAACGGGCCACGGATAACACAACACAGCCCAAACGTCTTATGTTTTTGTTTTATTTTAATAATACGATGAACTTATCATAAAATAATATACATATGTAGACTACCTCCTTGGTCTAGTAGCTGCAAGATGGGAGGGCGCTTACAATGCGTGAAGATGCGATTTTCAGATCGACCAAATTAATACTGAATTTTGCAGTATCGTTTAATTTTACAGTAATAATATAGGTAGGTATGGAAACGTACAGATATACATATAAGTATGTTTTCCATTCCTCTTCTATCCCCAAAGGATTAGGCGAAGGTACTTATTCTATAACATTGGTATCTAGGCACTTAATACTTATGGCTTACTTACCATAAGCCGGTATGTATTACAACGGCTTTCAATAGATATAACGGCATTTGTGGCTTTATATGTGGAAGAACGTCAATCATATTATTATCAATCTACAGTACAGTAGGTACCTTTACGAGATCGTGGCTCGATAGCCATTATCATTGTATGAATGCATCCTAATGGTAATTAGTTGGTAGTTAGTTGTTGTGTATTCCGCACAGAAGTCAATTAACGTGAAAACGCATTCTAATTTACGTTAATTGTTTAATTATGAGCTGATTGACATGAGCAACTGCTAGCCAGAGATCCAAGAATCCATGTTTGTAACTGTTGTGGTTACATACCACTGTTATTGTGTGGTGATGTTGTTAACCTGATTTATAATGCAGATAGGTAATAAGACTTTGATACATTGCGGTATTATGATCTTCTGTTCAACAAGTGGTTTCTATTGGACGTCGGCGGGCGCCGCGCCATCAGAGTCGTCTTTCTATCTCAGGCAATCAATATGAAAATGTGTTCTGATTGATATTTCATTCAATTGAGCTTTTAAATGTGATTTATTAGAGCGTTTATATGTAAATCGAGAATGCATGTTGGCAATTGGATATTGCTATACTTGCTAAGTTAGACAGAAAGCTACTTTGTGGTAGATGAGTATTCATGTGCGATCCAAAAATATATATTCTGTTCTATTCATTCACAGGTCTCAAGTCTAACCTAAGGTCATTTTCTCTCACATTTTTTTTTTATAAACGTACGTAAAAGCAATGGCAATTTACCGTAGATACAATGAATTACATTAATTTTATTTTCTCAACAGTCTTCCTAGTTCAGTCTTACAAAGTATCTAATTTATCTTTATTGTTTCAGCGGTTCCGGGATTACGCGGAAAAGCTGGCGAGGGTCGCAAGAGAAGAAGCAAGGCCGGAACAAACACAGGGACCACCACCGAGTAAATATTAAGTTTATCTATTATGTTAACACACAGTACATTACTACCTACAAAGATAAAGGTAACCAAAGGTAAAAAAACCGAGTAAGTAGGGTCGATGCAGCTTGGTGAGGTACAATATGCACAAGTATGTATATTCACGTAAATAAACAAAAAAATAGGAACTCTAATTTACCACAAACCAAGTGAAGTTACTCGATTTATAGCTAAAAACAAAAGAACGAAAAAAATATTGTGAAAGTATGTTTTATTTATTTTAATTTAAATATTCTTTTTATAAAACGCTGTAATTGAAACGTTACGATTCTCTGGTTACATCGCTTAAAAAGGGGAATTTTTTTCTACTAAGAAAACCTTATTGGTGATCATATCACATGGTATATTGATATTATTTAATGTAGTGGATCTAAAATATCGGAATTATAAATTTTATATTAGTATCTATACCGCGACAAAACCCGTAAGAATAAAGTACTTTTATTCATAAACATATCAATAAAAAGTGTTTTCAAATAAAGCGCCAATAAAGCGCGATTGACGATCGAATAGTTCTTGAATAAATAAATACTTTCTCAAGTTGATCAGAAAAGTTAAGACCTATATTAACACTACTGTGACTAATCCATCAACTCAAGCGAACTGATTACACTATTAGGTACGTTCTTGGAGCTTTAGTTTCTGATAGAAAAGTCTACAAACATGCTGTTGTTACAATTTATAGGCCAAAGATATAACAAGAGAATTGTATGTGAGAATTTGTTTCAGTAAACGCAATTATGACACTTTTATTTGTAAGTATTCATTGAAAATCAAATACTAAGTACAAACGAGAACATCTTAATTCATTCTAGAGATTGCAACCCGGTATGTTTTTCAACCCGGCCGGGCCCGCCGCGCCGGGCCCGGCCGGGTTGGCGGCTTGTCCGGGTTAATGTATTAGGATGAAACCTTTAAAGTATTTTAGAACAATTTGGTTTAAGTAAATGGAGGAAAAATACAATGATTCAAGGATATGGAATAATATTAATTTCAAAACAGCAAATCAACACTAATCAGTCTCAAAATCACGAGTTTTTAATACAGAATTAGTTAGTTACTACATAATACTATACAGAGTTAAGAGAAAGACCTGCTTGCTTAAAGTTAATTACTAATACTAATGCAACTATGTATTTGAAAACATAGTATTAGAATAAGAAACTAATAACGCAGCCTAATGTACTAACCTTGTCTTATCAACATCGATAAACTTTAGTAGCTTTAGCTTTAACTATATCCCACAAAAGAGGTATGGACTTTAGCGAGACGAAGCTGTGGCTGCATTAATTTTGACTTATATCTAATATTATAATTAAGCAGATCACTTCTTTTTGTATGATGTGATATATTTTTCCTAACGTTCATTATATTTTCAAAGATATACTGACAGGGCACTGTCATAATATTTATTTCTTTAAAGAGTTTCCTGAGTGAATCATTCATACCGGGCCCGGTTACCGGGCCCGGTATGAAAGGCCGGGCCCGGTGGATGTCTAAAAGGGCACCGGGCCCGGTTTGCAATCTCTAATTCATTCGGATAATAAAAACCACTGTAGGGTTTAAATTAATTATTATATTTTTCTATTTATCTGTTTATTATGATATTAAACTGTAAAATACATGCTTAATTGTAGTAGCCACTAGCACAAGGTGATCCTTGTGACCATAAAAGATTAACAATCAAGCACATACATTAACTGAATTCCAAATAGGGCCGTGATTCTAGTTTGAAAGTCACATAGTTTATTTATCAGCAAAAGCTTTTACTATTTGCTATTTAGAGAAAACCTTAAAAGCGATAAAGTAGGTATACTGAAATGTAAATAATCTATAGTACCTATGTATCAGCTAGCTGTCTCTGTTGTGATAGTTTAATGAATGAAACAATGGGATTTTTAAGGTTTTGAGTTTAATCGCAATGCATACACCTGATTTTTCGAGGTTATCTCTCCATTCGGCCTTCAGTGAATAAAAAGATCATGAGGAAGCCTGCATGGCGGGGATTTTCTCAAGGCATTTGACATCTACCTACCCACATTAGGCTAGCATGGTGGGCTACACACTCTCCTCGAAGAGAATCGTCTTCAGCGGTAGGGCTGTAAATGACATGATAAGATTACCTATCTTACAAAGGAAACCAGCCGAAAATACTACGAAACATTGGTCCTGGGGGACTCCAATTTCCTTCGTCGCCTTTATTTGGCATGAAATAAGCTACCAAGATCTCTACCCGAGATATCAAGTGATGAAATAATGATAATAGGTACCTACTTGAAAAGTAATTACACAAAACGTTTAGAATCTTTTTCCACGCTCTTAATTTAAGAGAAAACGTTTAATTTAACTTTACAATTAAAATGGCTTGGATTTAAATTGCAAGTATCGTGGGACAACGTTTGATGTGAATTTCTATTAAGTGTGTCCCCATGTTGATGTTATACTGACGAACATTCATTAGGTACCTTCTATTCATTGTTTAAATAGACTTGACAAGAGATTGGGACTGATGTTAATTACTTAAGGCATTAACCAATCACACCTTATTGGATTTAGGTATAGTAATTACTTAGTTCTCACCATATGGTTCAAATTCGTCACAAAAGGCTGTTTAATTATTTTTTTATTTACTTATTATAATAATCATCCTCCAAATGGCTGCTAAACAAAAATCTGTTGGTTGATAAAAAAATGCTGTTCTGTTTTGTTTGTTTTTGGCTATTTTACATTAATTTGTTAGGAATCCTGTGTGCTTTAGAGGTTTATAAAAGAAAAAAAATATATTATGAGGAAGATAAAAACACCTTAGGGAGGTAGGTATGCTTAAGATTTTTTTTATTGTGATAAGGGGGCAAAAGAGCAGGCAGCTCACCTGATGGTAAGTGATGACCGCCGCCCATGGACATTTGCAACACCAGAGGCTTGTAAATGCGTTGCCAAACCCCTTAGAAACCGTTCAGGTTTCTTAAAATAGGGAGTTACTGAACTGACAGCAAACGGAATTCCCATGCTGTCAGAATAGTCACACCCCCAATGGGCTCTGGTAACGTTACTCACTCGCAGAAAGACATCTATTGTTGATTCACTGCGGTCTTCTGTAAGGCGGGGTACTTCCCCAGTCGGGCAGCTCAATTTTAGCGACAAATCTCGCTATGCCCTACCTTCTACAAAGATTGTTTCGTTCTATATAATTTTGGGAGCCAATCGCGTATTTAGTCGTGTGACTTATCGCTTACCTACATAATTATCTTAATTTTATTAGTTTTTGTATGTTGAATGGTTTGAAATCCCCGACTCAAAAAAAAACTATATCTTGTAGTAAGTAAGTAGTAATCAGTTTAATTTGTACAAAAAGGGTGTATATTAACTATGTGTTTTTTTCTGTTTACAGCAAGATACTTTCTGGGTAGTTGTAGCCTGCACTCGTGCGGTAAAGAGGCGGCGTGCATGCCATACAATAGCACCATGCATTTCTGCCGATGCACTTCCAACGGGTTGCCCGTGACTGAAGACTTCAAATGCCCAAGGAGCACAGGTGACCATGCGCCTATTTATAACTCCCACGACGCTTGATTGATTAAATTTGTTACTCAGGGTTTATTGAACTTTTGTTTCGTTGTTGAAGCCAGATTTATTCATTTTTCCTGACAGACCCCTTTTCCAAATAATAGACCATTATTTTAAATCGCTAATGTTTGTCTTCCTATTCTGCGAAAATATGTATAATTCCTTTTTCATTTCATTTGTTTTGTCATACTTGCACAAGGGAAGCCGTAGATAGAACGAATACTTAGTTGCTGGCCGTTTGTTCAAATATTACTTTTGTTTTATATTTAAACATTATTAATTAATTAATTGCAAAGTAATCTAAATATATTTTGATTCATTACTCAAGTGATCGCATCGGCTGATAAGTATGTGGTCTCGTATCGATTTCTTGGTTGAGCATAGTATTGCTAGTAGGTATATTGTGAGTGTTATGGTAATAAATACCTTTAATAATACTATAGTCTGCCCTCGTTGTATAAAATAATGTTATCTAAACGAACTAAGTTAACATTGTTGCATTTGTTTGACTTCAGGCTTATTTATTTAGATACTGAGCTGTGAGAAAAGTAGGTCTACTAGAGTTTGCATATTCATTCAATGTCAGAGTGAAGGGCTAGCAGTAAAATGTGTACATTTATTTCCAGTTCCCGTGACTCTGAAGCCCATATACAACGTGATCCCGCCGCGGACGTCGAACGCCTCCGCCGACGGCCGCTACGCGCCGTCACCGCCCACCGCGCAAGTGAGACCATCCGTCTTAATTAAAACCTCTTTTATCAGCTTATCACGTTGCGCTGCTGCATAGATTGCCAGATTGATTAGAAAATATTAACTTCGTTCTAATATTTATGCAGTGAACTGAAAGTAGGTAACTTAAACGGTTAAATAAATGTGGCACAGCCAGTAAATATTGTACCTACCTAATTGACATTTCACAATTAAGAACAAACGAATAAAACTAAATAAATGTCAAATTTGTTTGTTATTTTAAAATATATATTTTAGAATAGGCGACGTACAATGAGCTTTACAATAGAAGTATTTATTTTGATCAAGCTCACCAAAATAAATGGGATGGAAAATGAAATCAGTGTTTTTCCATAGCAACTGATAAATATTCATGATAGGTCGGACGTGATAACGCTGTAGTCGTTGTCACCCAAATTATGAGAGTACTTTGATTGCGTTAGTAATTTTATGTTATTCGGATTCGTTGACGCACTTAAATATAACAATGACAAAACTTTTATGTCAGTCGCGTTTTCTTTTCTCGCTAACCTAATTAATGTTTCATTGTATTCCTAATGAAATCTGTCGAGTCGCCCATTCAAAGTTTTGTATTCTATTATGAAAAAAAACACATTTTATTTTTCGAGAGAATATATTTTCCCAAAGTGAGTATTTTGAGGTGCGTTTAATTAAGTACATAACCATTTATCTGACGCAGTCGGGTAAATATTTAATGGCTATAGGTGATTGACAATAGATAACCAAACAATATTTGTTTGCGTATGGAGAATGCAATCAGCTTAATTAGGTCCTGCAGTATAAAAATGTTATTAAATCCAATTGTAATCACAATTAGGCAATCAGATTCCAAATCATGTTCCTCCTTCTAGGTGTCCAAATTCTTAACGAGTGGGGAGATCGTCGCAGAGTCTACCACTGGAAATGGCTCCCTAATAGAGAACGGCATGACCGCCGGTGTTGGAACCCTAATAGCTGTCGCCGTGTCAGGCGCAGTAGTGCTAATACTGCTCGTCTCAATTATTCTGCTGTACCTCAAAAAACGCATTTGTCATGTAGATGGAAAAACGCAACCGGTAAGATATTGATTGATAATAATATGCAAGCATGGTACTGAATTACTCTAGTCGACATTTAGTATGAGTCAATTGTCGAGGGTTGGTATGCATTCAGTTTGGGTAAACATTTGGTATTAGGTAGTCGATGATCGTATAATAAAATTAAATATTCATAAAAAACACGACCAAAATAAATTCTTTTCGCATTGGGCTTCGATTGATTGACGTAATGAGTGTAGCCATAGACTAAAGTGTAGCATAACTGCGCGACACTTTGATTGGCGTGGTGACTGAACGATCGGCCTAGTGCGTCACGGGTTGCAGGTTGGATCCCTGCACGAAGCAAAAAATGGATCTGAGCATTTGAGTAGATATGTGAAAATATTGTATTTGAAAACGCACTCACGACACAGAACAACGAACTCTACCCTAGTCTAACCTAACTTTGGCCAAACCTAATAGTAACCTAAAACAACCTCATTCTGATTATTTTCTTCTTTGATGTTTTAGCGAGTGCGACCAGGAGAGCCTCTGCTTGCTGAACGGTATATAACGAATCCTCAGTACGGCGTGTACGGTGCGGGCAACGTGCCGGGCACTCCGGGAGCCATGGACGCTGATGACACTAACAAGTCTCAAGTTCAGCTCTTAGACAGAAACGCGCTTACGTTTCTTGAAGAAGTCGGAGAAGGATGCTTTGGCAAGGTTCATAAAGGTAAATTAACTATTCGATGATCAATTCGATTCTTAAGGCTCAGCAAGTCAGCACAAACCCAATAGGGATATTGATTTGATTGCATTTTTCTACTAGTAGGTTCGGATTTCCATGTCTTTATTTGTTATCAATAGAAGCTACAAAAAATTTTATTCACGTCGATAAATCCTCTATTATAATTTAAAAATTAAATTTTTGTGTTTGTGCCACGACTGGAGCCGTCGTTTTTACGGGGTCCTTTAGTAATAAACACTGATAAGAAATATGAAAACTATGAAATTCGTGTAATAAAAACAAGAAAAATTGGCACAATTAAGTTGATATTTATATAGATAAGCATTCATGTGACTAGATAGATAGGCTTAAAATATCATTATATCAAATATAATGTTAAAATATTTATTATATTTTACTTTTTTGTGAATTGATATTTTTTTTATTAAAGGCCTTCTACGAACCACAGCAGATGAACAAGTAGTGGCGATCAAAGTACTAAAAGAAAGTGCCGGCCGCAATGCGGAAGAAGACTTTGTACGAGAAGTCTCTATCATGTCTGCATTTCGACATCCAAACATTCTGGCACTTGTAGGAGTCGTATATAGAGGTAATTATGTTATGTGAATTATTATTTTTTAACTGATTATGTTAATAATTACTGATGAATATGACCGAGAGTCCAAAGGACTCAATTACCTGAAATTTGATTGGTAGACTAGATATTTAATTAGGCTGCTGCATTTTTTTTATTTGATCGGATTTTAAGTTTACGTCAACGATTATACCCGTAAAGAGTGAAGTTTACCAACCCAGGCTAGCGTAGTGGACTATAGTCTAATCCTTGTTAAATCCGAGTAAAAGGGTTGTTTAAAAAATATTATTTCATCTTGAGTGGAAAGACTGATTTGTAACACTGGATATATTATTATAATAGTTAACATTCAACATTGTACCTATATCTTTTGTCATGGATTTCAGCAATGTAATGTTAGGGTATTAATATTATCATTTAATAATTTAATTACTTCATGGTTTTAATAGACGATCTTCTTGCATTGCAGATGATATCAACGCGAGTCCTTGGATGGTTTTTGAATACATGGAATGGGGGGATTTAGCTGGTGTCTTGAGGGGCTCCAGAGGTGGAGGAAGACCGGGTCCGATTTTAGACGAGCCGGCTCTACTTCACGTTGCCCTCCAAATTGCTCGTGGCATGCAGTATCTGGCTTCTCGAAGATTTGTTCATCGAGATCTTGCAGCTAGGAATTGTCTAGTTGGTGCTAATCTTACGGTTAAAATAGCAGACTTCGGCATGTCACGAGACGTTTACACGTGCGATTATTACAAAATGGGAGGTGAACGGCCAATGCCAGTACGGTGGATGTCACCAGAGAGTATTGTATATGCTCGATTTACCCACGAATCAGACGTATGGTCGTATGGAGTAGTATTATGGGAGATCTACAGCAGAGGTAAACAACCGTTTTATGGTCAAAATAACGATGGCGCCACGAAGTTAATTTTAAGGGGTATAGTACTTGTACCACCTGAAGATTGCCCACGCTTTGCTGGCGATTTGATGCGTGCGTGTTGGAAAGCTGACCCTCGCGATAGAATAGGTTTCGACGAAATATGTAGAAAATTAGAGGACGCAGCCGCGGGAGGTGGTCCAGTCACACAAATGCGGCTGCCGCGACCACCGCCGCCGCCACAAGACTCGACAGGCTATTTGATACCAAAAGAGCAGTTGCCAGTTGATTACTTGAAACTTTCATTACCAACACCGGAAGACCACGCTGATCTGGAAGCTGCTTTTGACTCTAGTGAGGAGGAGGACGAGGACGAAGAGTACACCTGACAGCCACCACTTGTGCCGGCCTCACAGTATGTACCGCGCTCATCGCCCTCGGCTGTAGCCAACAATATGGCTCTCACCTGCACATTCCGTTCACAAAGTAGCGTCTACTCTCAGTTTCAGTGTTAACTTGGGACGGATGTTCGACAGAGACTTGAACTAGGAAGACAGGAATGTAAATCCAACATGAGTCAATACTCAATTACCTACCTAAGTGTGATATTTTGTTCATAATAATAAATTAAAATAATCTTTACGAGGACATTTATTCTTGATGTAGCTGTGTAAATCTCTATAATATTTAAAAGTGTGTTGTGTATTTTAATGGAAGTTTTTGATACATGATTACCTACCTAATGTGTGTGCCATATGCCAAAAATTAATGTACCTAAAATTTAAGACGATAGAGCAATTTATATCATTATAATTAATTGTTGTAATACCTTAACCAATGTAGGATGTGTTCCAAACCAATACGAGCCTACACAATTATCACTTGTCTGTAAGATGTAGGTATGACTGAACTTTGTATTTTATAAATAAGATATAAGAAATACAATACTGTATAAACTATAAAATTAGACATAGGTAGTAGTTATATCGTAGTTAGACATTTTTATCCTAGTCCTAGGCTACGTTTTTAGAGATGTGAGCGTCTGAAGTGTCATTTTGGATAGTACCTACTCAGAGAAACGCTCAACTTTGTTCAAAGTCAAATTCAAGTTATCTCTTGATTTTTAAATTTCTGTACTGTAGGTATTTCTTAGTGAAAAAAAAAACTAAAATATCAAATAATGATTTCAGCTTAATGGAAGAAGAAAGAAAATAGGCATGTGATATCGAATCTCTGTCACCTAAATAGGTAATGGTTTACCTAATAGTCAAAAATACTTTCTTCCTCCAAACCTAATTCCAAACAAATGTTTTCTAATTGTGGTGTTTCACTGGTATACTAATTAAATTCAGGTGACTTGTGTAAAATGTACATAATTTTAATGCATTTCTTTATATCTACCTTAATTTATAATTAAATAAATGATTAAAAAAAATTACGATGACTTGTTATACGAAAACTTAAACTAGAATAGTTAATTAGATATGTAGTACCTATAGTGGGGAAATACTTTGTCCAAATATAAATACTTTAATACAAACTCAATGCCGCAGCTGCTACCGTAAATCTACAAATATTTTAGACGAACCTATTCGTTGATGTTTATTGGACCTGTCTATACGCACCACAATATAATGGAAATGGAATGTGAGTATAAATTATATTTGTTGTTTTTTCTAATGACCAAATAATAGTGTGGCTAATAATTTCTAGCGGATTAGGTATCAAACAGATCAACAGGTCATCAGGCTACATCGTCAGGCTCACATATCGTAAACAAAGATGTTTGAACTTTAAAAGAGACCATTATTCTCTGAGTTTGTTTCGGCATTTCTTCTCAGAGGTCGTCAGTTAGGTAATGCCGATGCCATCTAGATTCTAAAATAATCCAATACATGACTAGTAAAAGTGTCTTCAAAGATCTATTTACCGAAATAAATCATTTCAAATAACAAAATTCGTATCTTTATGACATCTGGAAGTTTTGTAAATTTTTCTTTCATAATTTAAATTATTATTAATGATTATATTATGAAGCAAAATCTTTGACTCTTTGTACCCCTTTTTACGAAAATTGCGCGGATACGGAGTACGAAATTTCTTACAGTTATAGTTTATATACCGAAGGAGTGCAGAAGTTTTTGATAGGTAGCGCATAGTAAAATTCCTCGCTCAAACTGAGCTGCCCGACTGGGGAAGTACCTCCGCCTTATAGAAGACCGCAGTGAATCAACAATAGTTGTAAAAATAGTTAATAGTTTGTTGTAGTTGTTGTATTTCTGTGAGTGAGTAAGGTTACCAGACCTCGTTTGGAGAGTGACTATGCTGACAGCATAGGCATTCCGTTTGCTGTCAGTTTAGTAATTCTGTATTTTTAACAGACTTCCAAAAGGAGGAGGTTATCAATTCGACTGTATTTTTTTTTTTATGTTCGTTACCTCATAACTGTGGATTGGGTGATCCGATTTTGAAAATTCTTTTTTCATATGAAAGCTGAAGCTTCCCGTGTGGTCCCATAAATGGTGAGGATCTGATGAGTGGATCCTTGGGAAATCGAGAGAAATCCTAAAATTTTCTACGTAGATGACGCGTTTATTGTTCAACTTCTTACCTCATAACTGTGGATTGGGTGAACCGATTTTGAAAATTCTTTTTTTATATGAAAGCTGATGCTTTTCGTGTGGTCCCATAAATGGTGAGGATCTGATGAGTGGATCCTTGGGAAATCGAGAGAAACCCTCAAATTTTCTAGAATGATGACGCGTTTATTGTTCAACCTCTTACATACTATCACGCCTCTTGTCCCCGAAACGTTAGGCAGAGGCGTACTAATGTGTACCCTCGTTGCGCCGGTATGTTTTAGGTCCCATGTAATAGGTGGCGAGCCATAAAATCGAACCCAGGACCTTTTGCTCGGCAGTCGCACTGTATGACCACTAGACCAACGAGACATATTATACAACGAACCTATTACAGACACTAAAAAGTAAAAAATAAAATAAAAAACTGCGTTAAAAAAAACCGACTTCAAAACTAAAAAGTTAAAAATAACTTAATACAGTTTTAACTACTTTTTAGTTTTAAAGGTATGAAGACGGTGCCAAGCCAAATGTAAAGGTATGTACATCCATCGCGCAGTGTACAACCAGGCACTGGCACCGACTTCATACCTTTAAAACTAAAAAGTAACTTTTTAGTTTTGAAGTCGGTTTTTTTTAACGCAGTTTTTTTAGAAACCTAAACGGTTTCTGCAGGGGTTGGCAACGCATATGTAAGCCTTCTGGTCTTCCAAATGTCCATGGGCGGTGGTGATCGCTTACCATCAGGTGAGCCGCCTGCTCGTTTGCGCCTTATCACCATAAAAAAAGAAAAACATGCATTTTTTTTTGTATTTTGCATAAAACATACCATTACGCAGAGGTGTGAGTAGTACATTCATATTTCGCCGGTATGTTTTAAGTCCCATGTAATAGAGGGCGAACCAATTTCCATTAACCGCATAAAGAAAACCTAGAATTTAAATTAATTATTTTTATTTATATTATGATTTTCCACCAGAAAAAATGACATACTGGTATATCTACAAATATAGTTTATTGATATGATAATCTAGAAGTCTAGACTTCTTGCTGTCGTTTCTTTTTAAACGTCCGGATTGATAACAAACCCGTCTTTTTTTTGTAGTGTATGTGCGGTTTACACAACAGTTTCAGCCCTAAGATCTGTTCTTATTTTGAATTTATTTATCATAAAATATAAATAAACTAGCTGATTCCCGCGACTTCGTCCGCATGCAATTTAACGAAAAAAAATGCATACTAACTTTGCACCACCGTTTTACTCCATTATGGGGTGAATTTACAAAAATGCTTTCATAGTTCTCCCCTGCATTAAAAAAGGAATCCCTGTGCACAATTTCAAGTTTCTAACCCTTATAGTTTGTCCTGCGTTGATATGTCAGTCAGTCAGTCAGCTCCTCCTTTCATATATTTTAGATTTTCAAAATTGTTAAACAAGAAACAGTGACATGGAAATTCTCAAGCGCGTCAGATACGGATATTTTTCATGCGCCAACATATCGCTTTATTAAAATATATATTATAGTAATCTGACGATTTTCGTGGTGGGGGCGGCTATGCGGAAGGGGTCAAAAATTGATAAAAAAAACTCGGGCGCGTTAAAAAAACAAATTTAAAATCTTCGATCTTGACCATAAATAACGTGTTTTATTACACCTATTTATTAGTATATCAGATAATCGTCTTTTTTACGGGCGCGCACCCACCACTATTAAGGGCTCATACAGGCTGGAGGTACTTATCAATATATTAGGTATCCTCCCTAATATTCATCTGCCGCGCTCGAGTAAATCCCAAAATCCAACCCAAAAGCCCTTCTAGGGCTCCCCTACTACCTCCCATTGTGTTACGGTTATTTTTTTGTAAAATAAAAACATTCATAGAAATATCTATGACTCAGAATGTCAAAAGGACTTTTTGGCGGGAAAGTGATGCGTCATGTTCAGCAGCTTTGTTTTATTTTCTAAAATTTGGGTTTTGATAAACTTTAATGTATAATAATGGTGGATTATTAATCGTTAAGTGTTTGCAAACGTGCATGAGTGTTGGCAAATGAAACAAAACAGTGTAACGTGACTTTCAAATTCTCCCAAGAAGTCCGCCTTATGTTTCAGTAAAGAACCACATATTTACTGAAACTAGGAAAAAAACAATCATCTATCACCCTTCATAAACCATTAATTCACCCTATCATCAACCATTATCATGAATCATCCAGTCATCCATCATAAATAAAATAAAAGAATACTGAAGACTAGGCTGTATGGACTAGATTCCTTTGCCTCATCCCGAAAGGGAAGAAACGTTTAAAAAAAAAAATCTATGACTCAGGTAGGTACAAATAATTAATGTCCACGCTAATCACATAAACATTTGCCCATAAATTAGGCATTGGTACCCGGGACCCTTACCACCCCTATTCAAATTTAGTTGTATATAACTTGTATATTGCATTAATATTTAACTGTTTTTATCTCAAGAAAGCACTAAATGCAGCCGTTCTACAATTCTACCCTCAACAGACCGGATGCAAAATAAGATTATAAAAAAAAATAAAGCTAAAGTGCATTTAAGAATCGTTTTACAATTACAAACTAATTGTACTCTGTAACACAATTCATAAATGCTATTTTGACATTGACAGAATCGTCGTTAAAATGTAAACAAAATGTTAAGTTAAGTACTCAATGTAGATAGTTATTGGCACTTAGTGGTATTTTTAGATGTAGTAATGTCTCTTCCGATTGATGATGATGACTTGTTACCTCAATTCGAAAGTATCCAAAAGATGGTGTATGTTATAAAACAATATCCTATAACTTACAGAAACGACATCTATAAAAGTAAGATTGGCTTAGTCTCTGCCTGGTATGAAATTGGAGACAAATTAGATTTACCAAGTAAGTGTTAGTTAATATTTCCTACTTTGGTCAGAGAGTCGCTTTAGGGGCGGAGTTTTTGAAATGGCATTATTATAATGATTTAATTTATAGTTTATATATTAATACGGCCACTGTCGTCGTAATGAAATGTTTGAGAATCAAGTTATGGTTGATTTTTGCTGTTGCGTAAATGTATCAGTTACACAAAACATTGACTAAACTTATACCGATACCGACAACCCAAATAGCCCAGCGGTAGTTAATTACATGATTAGTACAATGCCTAAGGGATGTTTCTGCTAAACCAACATGGAATACAATCTCCAATGATTACTCAATAAGTCCACTTCCTGTCCACCTGGGATTTAAACAGGAACTATGTTCAACTTATACATTATACAGTGCCACAAGCTATAGCATGAATAATATATTAAAAAATGAGAATACTCTGTATTCTCTCTCTCTCTCAATATTTTGAAATTATAAACTAAATCCAATCCTGAAAAATGGAACCCAACCAAATAAGAGTTCTATTCAGTTATAAAAGTAAATCTTTCTCGGGAAATGAGCACTGATTGTCCTTAATACAGGCTACTATGTAACCTAGCTAGGACATCAGATTGTATAATGTAGGTATTGTTACCTAATAATTTCTGTGCATTATACCTAACTTGTTATCCTACTTGTAATAGACTGTACCACATTATTTTGAACAATAAATTATTATTATTATTAAAAGCAAATTCAAAGATTTTCTGGCAACTTCTCTTTAATGTTATCTCATTTTTCAGAAGAATTATGTCAACAACAATGGAGAAACATAAAATTGACATATGTAAAGTTAAAAATTCTTATTAATACTGGGAAATTAAAAAAGGAAATCATTATGTCAAATCCAGAAACCAGCAGATTTTTCAGTGGGATTTTTGATTTTTTAGATCCGCATCTAAGTGAAATATACGGTAGTCAAATACCTACTCATATACACAAATATGTCAATCAGATGTTTGGGTTAAAGGGCGTATTTTCTAGATGTGAGAGTAAAAGTACTCCAGTTGTTACTCATGAACAGGTTACAATAGCAATACAGAACAAACACAGAGAAGGGGAAGGTAGAGACAGTGAACAAATTTTGCCAGATGTACAAAATTTAGTTAAAAATATAATTCAATGTAAACTAAAAGAGTTTTTCTCAAAAGCTTCAAGTACTGCTGCATCTGATTGTAATTCTCTAACTCCTAATAAAGAATTGATTACGAGATTACAACATAATTTCACAATTGAAGAACATATGGAAATGGAAAATCCTAGCGTTATAAATGAAGATTTTGAGAAAACAGAGAGTGATGATGAAAATTGTGAAGTAGAAAGTAAATTAACTAGCAAAGAAATTGCAACAGAAGTAATAGACACAACCAACAATACTTTACAAGATGATAATGTGAATGCAATAATAATAACTGAAGAAAACACAAATGAATACCCAAAGATATTGGAATGTCCTAGTAACACAGTCTCCGGGATGAGTGACGACAATATGCGTAAGATATTTAGTGAACTAGGGCAAGAAATGCGCATTGAATTGCCGAAGGAAAAGCAAATTATTTTGAAAGGTAGAATTAATGCTTTTCTGAAAAATAAATATTTCTAACAATTCTTGCTTTTCTTTTTCATTTCATATGAGTAACGTTACTGCGTATCGTACTCATTACGATGTTTTGCATTCAGCAGTCACATCATAGATATTGTGTACAATGTATTTACTTATTTTTAAAGCTTATTAGGAACATGAGCGAATATGGGGGCGGCGAGTGGGCCGCGCGAACTCTAGGATGTAGAGATGAAGCGTATATACTAGAACAGATCCAGGGACTAGGTATTTTTGGAGACTAGGTGGTAGCACCTATTCCCAAATTACAAAATACTCGATCCACCTAGTCTGACTGTTCTACATACGGCGTGCGACGTGACATGGCACCCGAAGCCGAAGATTGCGAGCTTATATTATATTTATTATAAATAAACTTAAAAAAACTATAAATTTAAAACAAAAAAATAGCCTAAAACCTTTATAATATATATAATAAAAGATTGATATAAATGAATTGAAATCTTTTAAATACGTCAACAATCTACAACATAATTATGTAGATAGATATTTTACGTTGACAGTCCTAAACCTATGTAAAGTATGAAGCAAAGATTACAATTCATTACTGCGTCCGTAACCGTACTTTCAGGTATCATTAGCAGACTTAACCGAAACATACTATAAAGTACGCGTACTTCATGGACTAGGTGAAATAGGTATTTAGATCGAGTATTCAGGTATCACTAACAGACTTTAACCGAAACATACACTATAAAGTACGCGTACTTCATGGACTAGGTGGAATAGGTATTTAGATCGAGTATTTGTACGGAATCGGACTAGATGCACCTAGTATCAAATTTACCTAGTATGACTCATCTCTACTAGGATGTTGGGCTACCGATTAAAAATTCTCATAGGTTGACCGTGCCCACTACAGGTGACCCTGCACTGGGGCCAAGCCTCCCCTCCAGAAAGTGTAGATACGCCCATGATTAGGAGCTTGGTGATTTATAAGCAATAGACTAAGCAATAACTTATAAGATTTTTGTTATTTTCTCTAACAGTAGGTCGACATATGATATTCCACTAATACCTACCTAACCAGCAAAGCTTAGATTACGTATATTATATTAGTCTTTATTTCACGTAATTCTGTACAGTATTACGGCAGTTAAAACCGTGAGAAGTTTTGAGCACATTTTAAATTTTCAAGATAGCGCGCACTTGGTGCATTACGTCGGCCGTCCTCTCACTTCGTGTCACTCATTGAAGTGGTTTTTCGCGCGCGCGCTTTACTTATTTGATATCGTTGCGTTGTTTTAGTTTTTTATTGTTGTAACAAATCAATCTGTTCAGTACCATGGAGCGATACCAGGCCACTCAGAAAGTTTTGCGACAAAAAGTTTTTATGTATAAGACACTGGCCACTTGTAATTATTTTGAAAACTTCGATTATTTTCAAATACCACTGTTCGATTTTCAAATTTCCCACCGCATTTTTTTTTTGAGAGCCAATTCAACATTTCTTGTCTCATAAAAAATGGTTCTGCATAGAGAATATTTTCATGCAAATGTGGCTTAAGACCTAATGAGCCACATTTGAAATCATAAAAAAAAATCATTTGGTCATTTGATCGACTTCGAATTGCTTTTATGGATGGATGAAGGACTTTCAAAAGCAACCATCTACAATGTTCACAAGATTTTGCACGAGCACTTTCGCGTAAGGAGGATAGTTTCCCGCTGGGTACCGCACAACCTCACCGAAGCTCAGAAGCAGACCTAGCAGGATTGGTGCCATGATATGATACAAAAATTTGATGCAGGCTCGTCACGGCGCGTTTACAGCGCGTGACAGGTGACGAATCCTGGATTTATCAATACGATCCAGAAACAAAGCGTCAGTCGACAGTTTGGCTGTTTCAAAATGAACCAACGCCTACGAAAGTGAAGCGATCGAGGAGCGCCAGAATTTTTTTAATAGTTTCTTCACTTTGATGGGGTACCTAATTTCAATTCCACTTCGATACCAAAGCAGCATCAACGCCGAATGGTATAGCACAAAATGCCTGCCAGAAGTTTTTTCTGCAATGAGCAACAAGCGACCGAACACCGTGCTCCGCGGGGTGTTCTTCACCACGACAACGCGCCCGCGTACTCTGCGATCAAAATGAGGGACTTCCTGGAATCCACACCGGTCAGAATCTTGGGACTCCCTCCTTACAGTGCTGATTTGGATCCGTGTGAGACTGGTGGAGAGTTCTTTGAAAAGGTTTAATAAAAATATTTTTTTCATAGAAGTATAAGGGTACGCCCAAATCAAACTGCAATAGATGCTTTTTAAAACACAATGTATTTATATATACTTATATTTTCTAACACTGCACTTATTACACTCCACTGTAACTCTAAGATCTTTACAACTTGACTGTTGCCGCCAGAATGAATCTACCGTTCGTTGTTTCCCCCGATATTAGATTCCCCCTCCCAAGTACCAAGAATGTCACGTGATCTCAACCGCGTGATGTAAAATCGGAAATAGTCAATTAAACAACTAAAATCATTAAAATTGGCTAAGAAAATTAATAAAAAGTTACTAAATTAAATGAAACCTTACACTCGACCATCCTGATGACGTGTATGACCCCATACACGCTACCATTGGAAACCTTACACTAGGCCAGTTGACTCATTCTGTATGGGCAATCATTTTACAATGTATTTTTCTGTTTATCATGAGTAATTATATAAAACTAAAAATAGGAAAGAAAAAAAAGGAACTTAAATAAAAAAAAAGTAGTTACATATAATGTGCTATGAAACAGCCTTGAATTCTAGGGGCTTTCTTAATTAAAATTACATACAAATTATGTTAGGCAGCGAATCCATCCATTCTCGCTCCTGACTCATAATCAACAAAACAAACCAATCAAACTTATCAAGCAGCGAACCCATCCATTCTCGCTCTTGATCTTAATGAACCAATAAAAAAAAACAAACATTGTATATAAAAGCATCAAGTAGCGAACCCATCCATTCTCGCTCTTGATCTTAATGAACCAATAAAAAAAAACAAACATTGTATATAAAAGCATCAAGTAGCGAACCCATCCATTCTCGCTCTTGATCACTTAAATACCAGTTCAAAGATCAAGCTGCGAACCCATCCATTCTCGCACTTGATCTGGAACAATCATAATTTTATGTAGTAACATCAGTGACAAGGTAAGATCCTAATTAATGCATTTGATACTATTTTGTAGAACTATATGCATCATTTAACACTGTTTCATAATCACCATTACCATCATCATTATCATCATCATCATTATCGAGTTCTAAAGAAACGATGTGTATCCATGGCTGCATCCTATCTGAGGCTACAGTGGTCTTACGTTTATTCCTCATACCTTCAAACCCAGGGATAGGAGCAACTTTATAGCGGTCACTACCTAACACTTTGACAACTCTAAATGGACCCTCATATGTAGGTAAAAGCTTGGAGCTTTTGCCGTTATTCTGAAAGTTTGTTTTCGTGATTTTTACTAGATCCCCTTTATTGTAAATACGTGCCGGTCTTCGGCCCTTGTCATAATATTGTTTTTGTTTAGCCTGCTCTTTATCGATCCTGTTTTTAACTTCCTCTCGAACTGAGGACACATCACACGACTCCCGATTTAATTCGGTAACCTCATTTAATATCGGGTTATTTTCACTGGTCATTACTAACCCGAACATTACCTCAGATGGAGCCCTACCTATTGTTTTCTGAACGGTGTTGTTAAGGCCCCATTGTATCTTTCCTAACTTATTATCCCAATTTTTCTCGTCGTCCGTCAGATTTTGTGCTGTAAGAGAGTCTAGTATGGTGCGATTATACCTTTCGACCTGTCCATTCGATCTAGGGCTTGCCACGGCGTTCAAAATATGCTTGATACCCCTGTCTAAACAGAACTTCTTAAAAGAGTGCGCAGTAAAACAGCTTCCGCGATCACTGATTAACCTATCTGGGGACCTAAAAGTGTCGAATATATCCTCTAACACTTTGATCACATTTGAAGTTTTGGTATTCCGAACCCCTTTGATGAATACAAATTTGGTAAACGAGTCAACAGCAACTAATATGTGGGTATTGCCCCTTTTTGACTTCACGAATGGTCCGAGGTGGTCGATGTGCACGGTATGAAATGGAGAAGCAACTTTCACAATGGGGTGTAGCAATCCCTCGCGTGTAGTAGAAGTCTTCTTCGCATACGCACACTCAATGCAAGACCCTACGTACTTTTTTACAAAGCGCGACATTTTGGGAAACCAATATCGTCTTTTTATACGATCTAGTGACTTTTCATAACCAACATGCCCTATATTGTCGTGGTTCATTTTGCACACCTGCCATCTCGCACCCTTAGGAACAACCCACCTAACGTTAGTCTTATCCCCGTCTAAATACCTATACAGCTTATTATCCCGAATGACATAGTTTTCCTTGATATACTCCAGCCCCTTTGAGTTTAGATCACTGTTAATAATGTCACGAATTCTAACCAACTCTGTGTCACCTAACTGTAACGTAAGTAGCCAATCCTCATCACTAATAGCCAATATAGAAGGGCACTGATCAACACCTGGCGAACTACTCTCTTCCGCTGGATTCCTTGATAGTGCATCCGCATGTGCCATCCTCACACCAGCCCTATACTCTACATTACAATTAAATTCTTGAAGAACTAACCACCATCGAGCTATTCGAGGTATAAGATCCCGTTTCTGAAATGTCGATCGAAGAGCACTACAATCAGTGACAATCTTGAACTCCTTTCCTATCAAATAAACACGAAATTTCCGTAGAGCACAGACTACTGCTAGCGTTTCAAGCTCATAACTATGAAAGTTCCTTTCTTCAGGAGATGTTTGTCGACTGAAATAAGCAACTGGTCTCAATGATTCGGTATCAGCGGAACGCTGTAACAAGATTGCACCTATACCAATTCTACTGGCGTCTGTGTGGAGCTCAGTTTCTGCAGAATGATCATAAATTGCTAATACAGGCCTATTAACTAATTTATCCTTAAGTGCGTCAAAAGCTGCTTCTTGGTCGGTACCCCACTCCCACTTTGCGTCCTTCCGTAGCAACGTCGTAAGAGGGGATGCTAACTCAGCAAAACCACGAATAAATTTCCGGAAATAGCTAACTAAGCCGAGGAACTGTCGGACTGCATGTGCATTTTCAGGCCTGGGAAAATTGGTCACAGATTTGATTTTTGCCTCTCCAGGACGCATTCCTGAACTACTAATCTCGTATCCTAGATAATCAATTTTGTTTTGAAGTGTTAACAACTACCAGATAGACATTCAGCGGGCGTGACGTATAATAGCATGATTATTAAATTGTTATGTTTCCGGATGTTGTTCATGTTTAGATAAACCATAATTATTAATCAATATTATATTACATCAATTATTAGTATTAATTTAGAACATTTAAATGTGTTTAATAAATATTTTACATTTGATTTGATAACTACGAAATATTATAAATAGGGTAGGACAACCATTATTGAATGTATTGTAACTGAGTGTTTGAACTAAGCTGTAACTCTGCTCAAATATAAACTAGTGTGTGGATAATTAGTGTTTTAATCTCCATAGTGCTTTACATCTCAGAAGTGGGATACTTTTTTTTTTTTCTTCTTCCATAATGTCCGGACCATACCTGAACGGATTGGGTGTACGCAAACGAAAATTTTGTGTTTCGAGTTCTGAACACGAGAATAGCGATTCCGTTACCGATGTCGACCCTCGGAAGAGCAGAAACAGTAAAAACAGACACTTTGCTCCCAGTGACGCCGAGGTGATACCAAAGTTCCGACCTGACGATAATAATAGCAACGTTGTCGGGTGGCTCCACAAATTAGATCAGTTGGGCGATGTCTACGGCTGGCATGATACTGATCGAACCTTTGTTATGCAATTGCGTCTACGAGGCTCTGCTAGAAAGTGAAAATTTTCAACGAGTGGAGACGTATACTACGCGTGAATCTACTTGGAGACGAGGTGCTGCAAGCAATGTGCAAGATTCTACACCGATCTACCCGCTCCAGCTGAAGATATGCTACGTGTGTCGGCGGCCGGGTCACGAGGCGCGTGACTGCAGACAACAACAGCGCTGCGAAAACTGTCAGCGCAGCGGGCACACCACAGCGGCATGCTGGTTCACAGCTGGGACATCCCGCCAGCAACCACTAAGGTTAGTCAAGTACTGCATAATATAACCTATGATGTATATGCCGATATGTATAAGAAAACTGTAATAGTGAATGGAAAGCGTCTCGTAGCTTACATAGACACTGGCAGCAATTAAATCTACTTTGTAAATCACAAGCCATAAACTTAGAGGTTAAAATCGAGCCTAGTACTACTGTCATGAGAGGGTTTGGCGGAGCATGTGTTAATTCACTCGGTTTATGTTGCTTACGTATTTTAATAGATAGTGTGATATTGGATGGAATATTCGAATCGACTAATTACATTACATCAGATGTCGATTTATTACGTGGACAAAGTATGATTAATAGTGAAGACGTTAGTCTAGTCACTTCAGCTTCTTCTATACGTTTCGTCAAAAGTAAAGTTGTACAGGATTTATTTTTGGACATGGATTTACACGCATCAGACTTTTTGAAACATTTTCAGTACGCTTAAAGCATAAGGTTAGAATACCAAAGCAAACTCAATTGTATGTTAAAGTATTTATTGACTGTTTTGAAAGTCATAGGGACTGTACATTCTTAACTCGTACAGTGCAGTTAGGAAAATTAACTTATTTAATACCTGCCGCTGTTATTAATTCGTGTCGTACCTATTTGAAGGTTATTAATTTAGGCTATACTGATGTAGTGTGGGAGGACTATAGACTAATAGCTAGGGCGGAATTAGTGTCAATACCAATAAGTGATGGGAATGAATCTAAAATACTAGCTATAGATAGCTCAGATACTAATTGTTCGCGAATTATTTTTTTAAATATCGATAAAGGTTTCCTTAGTCGTACGGAGAACGAACAAGTACTATGTCTCTTAAATAAGTATGCTCACTCGTTTGCCACAAGTACCAAGAACTGCTGAAGGTTGCACTGACCTCATAAAGATGCACATTTGCACTATCGATAACCGGCCAGTGCATTATAAGCCTTACAGATTGTCACATAAGGAAAATGAGATCGTGAAGGGTAAAGTCAAGGACTTGTTAGAGACAGGTATCATAAGGGAGTCTATGTCAGATTACGCGAGTCCTGTAGTACTAGTCAAGAAGAAGGGTGGGGACTATAGGCTATGTGTTGATTATAGGGCATTGAATGCTAATACCATCAAAGATCGATACCCATTACCGCATACTGAAGACCAAGTCAATAAGCTATCAGGCAAATTCTTCTTTACTACACTTGACCTCGCCCAAGGTTATTATTAGGTGAGTCTAGATGAGGAGTCTATACCAAAGACTGCATTCGTTACGCAATCAGGGTTTGGCAAATGCACCGGCTGTATTTTCTCGCTTAATACAAATGACATTAGGGAAAATCGATCAAGATATTGCACTATATCTTGATGACGTAATGTTACCTACAATATCAGTACAGGAAGGCCTATTACTCTTGGAAAAGGTTTTACAATTACTAGCACGGGCAAATTTAAAATTAAATTTGAGTAAATGTTCTTTTCTTAAAGCATAGTGCCACATACTTAGGCCATGAAATTTTAGCTGGCACCATACAACCAGGCCAAGCTAAAATAAATTGCGTTGCAAAATATAATAGGCCGCGTAATGTAGGTACACGAAATTAGGCAATTTATTGGATTGACGTCTTATTTTAGGAAATTTGTTAAAAGATTTGCAGAAAGAGGCGTTTAATACCCTTAAACAACGTTTAATTGAAAAACCTGTTAGCCATTTACAACTGCGATGCTAAAACTGAATTGCACACAGACGCTAGCAAATTAGGTTTAGGCGGAATTTTTATGCAATATCAAACTGATGGAGTTTTAAAACCAATCGCTTATTTTAGTAGGGTAACCAGCAAAGAAGAGAAACATTATCATAGCTATGAGCTTGAGACCCTCGCTATCGTTGAATCCCTTAAACAGTTTAGAATTTATTTGACAGGGATCAAAATTAAGGTTAGACTGTGCCGCCATAAGGACGACTCTTGTAAAACTCGATTTAATTCCTCGAATCGTTCGTTGGTGGCTAACCATACAAGAGTTTGATTTGGAAATAGAATATAGGCCAGGCGAGCGTATGAAACACGTAGATGCTTTAAGTAGAAACCCTACTACAAATACAATACTCATAAGTGATTATTCGAATTGGCTAATCACTCTGCAATTAAAAGATGATAATTTACAAAATATTATTTCTAGACTTCATGATAAATCTGATTCAAATTTACCAGTCAACTACATTGTTGGCTGATAGTATATAGATATAGAACAAGATAATATACTCTTCCGAAAAACTGTTGCTGGTGAGCGCTTTGTCATCCCTAAATTAGCTAAATACGGCTTACTCCAAAAATCGATCAAATAGGTCACCCCGGTTTCGAAAAATGTGAAGGTGCTATTAAAGCTCAGTTTTGGTTTGAAGACATGACACGATTCATAAGGAAATTTATATAAAATCGTGTTTACAATGTGCGTATAACAAAGGCAATTATGGTAGGTTGGAAGGTGAATTATATCCAATTAACAAACTAGCCATACCTATGCATACCTTATACGTCGACCATCTTGGTCCTTTGCTAAACACGTAAAGGAAATACATTCTTGTAGTAATTGATGTTTTCACAAAGTTTGTATTTGCTCGACCGGCTAAGAACTGTAGTTCTGTAGAAACTATTAGGTTACTTAAAGAAATTATTATACAGTTTGGTTATCCAGTAAGAATCATAACTGACAGAGCCAAAGCATTTACGAGTAGATATTTCGAACAGTTTTCTCAAGAAAACCAATTTAAACATATTTTGAACGCAATAGCCAGCCCTCGTTCTAATGGCCAAGTCGAACGCATAAACCGTACTTTATTAAATGGTCTTAATACTATGTCGGAAAGTGAATGCACATGGGACAATAAGTTAGATGATATAGTCTGGGGTATCAATAATACACCAAACGCAACTACCGGTTTTTCGCCGGTTAACCTCATGTTTGGTCACAAAAACTCTAGATATCTCTTTCCCTTCTGATGCACCCTCAACGTCTGAGACTCAACAAAATGAACTCCAGGCAACTAGGGAAACTGCTAAGCTCCGTATAGATAGAAACATGACTACCATGAAAGCGCGATTTGACAGGAACCGTAAGATATGTACTAAGTATAAAATAGGCCAATTAGTTCTTTGGAATGGGGGTATAGCTAGAGACTCTGGTACTGGCGTTACTAGGAAGATGAATGGATTATACACGGGTCCATACAAAATATCTAAGGCCGAACACTCGTTAGATCGATATACTATTTCAAGTATAAAGGGTATGAAAGGCTATAGGAAGTTCAGTGCTGTAGTTCGGGGTGAAACTCTACGTCCGTACAAAACAATGATATCTGAGGATGATAGCGCAGGCAGTGATCGAGAAGTAGATAGGGATGATTTGATTGATCTTCTTGAAGGCTAATAGATCTTTAAATACCAGTATTAGATCATACCATGTATAAAATAATACTAATTATATGACTACTGAATACTTTGTGATAAACTCTTAATAATCATTTAAGGACGGCTATGTGATCAAGTCCATATAACTACAGGTTGCTGTGTGGTAAACTTAAAAATAGGACGGCTATGTGATCAAGTCCATATAACTACAGGTTGCTGTGTGATAAACTTAAAAATAGGACGGCTATGTGATCATGTCCATATAACTACAGGTTGCTGTGTGATAAACTTAAAAATAGGACGGCTATGTGATCATGTCCATATAACTACAGGTTGCTGTGTGATAGACTTAAAAATAGGACGGCTATGTGATCATGTCCATATAACTACAGGTTGCTGTGTGATAAACTTAAAAGTAGGACGGCCATGTGATCATGTCCATATAACTACAGGTTGCTGTGTGGTAAACTTAAAAATAGGACGGCTATGTGATCAAGTCCATATAACTACAGGTTGCTGTGTGATAAACTTAAAAATAGGACGGCTATGTGATCATGTCCATATAACTACAGGTTGCTGTGTGATAGACTTAAAAATAGGACGGCTATGTGATCATGTCCATATAACTACAGGTTGCTGTGTGATAAACTTAAAAATAGGACGGCTATGTGATCATGTCCATATAACTACAGGTTGCTGTGTGATAGACTTAAAAATAGGACGGCTATGTGATCATGTCCATATAACTACAGGTTGCTGTGTGATAAACTTAAAAGTAGGACGGCCATGTGATCATGTCCATATAACTATAGGTTGCTGTGTGATAGACCTAAAAGTAGGATGACTATGTGATCAACTCCATATAAGTATAAGTAGCTGCGTGAACAAGTCTTAAAAACAGGACGGCTATGTGATTAAGTCCATTATATGTTTCGGTATCTTATTAATCTGTAAATAAATCTGTGTGTCATTAATAAGTAGCCGCTCCCCGTGTGAAAAGTATAAACAATGACACAACCATAAAATGTTTGTAGGTATAATAGTATACAAAGTACTGCTCTGCTTCCTTTTCTGTTTCAGAACCTCGGGTTCGCAACGGGAGGAGACAACGGTGGTCGTGGGACACTCCCAGTACAGGATGGCCGAGTGTTAACAACTACCAGATAGACATTCAGCGGGCGTGACGTATAATAGCATGATTATTAAATTGTTATGTTTCCGGATGTTGTTCATGTTTAGATAAACCATAATTATTAATCAATATTATATTACATCAATTATTAGTATTAATTTAGAACATTTAAATGTGTTTAATAAATATTTTACATTTGATTTGATAACTACGAAATATTATAAATAGGGTAGGACAACCATTATTGAATGTATTGTAACTGAGTGTTTGAACTAAGCTGTAACTCTGCTCAAATATAAACTAGTGTGTGGATAATTAGTGTTTTAATCTCCATAGTGCTTTACAGAAGTTACACTTGGATATATTATATAGGTTAGCATCATTTATGAGTTGTAAAACTTCCTCTAGCCTTGTCAATACTTCATCGGGATCCCTGCCATAGATCAATAAATCATCGATATATACGGTGGCCTTGTCGAACCTTGCTGCACCCAAGACACGGTTCATCAACCTTTGAAAAACAGCGGGCGCATTTGCCAGGCCAAACGGCATACGGTTGAACTCGTAATGTCCGTCCGGCGTGACAAATGCGGTTAGGTGCTTATGTTGTTCCATGATCGGTACTTGGTAGTATCCAGACATAAGATCTAGTGTAACGAACCAAGCCTGACCCGATAGACGGGATATTTCGTCTTCGATAATCGGTATTGGATATCTTTCTTTCACTGTTACAGAGTTCAGCATCCTATAATCAATACACATACGTACTTTGCCATCTTTCTTGCGGACTAGAATGATAGGGCTAGCATAATCCGATACCGATTCTCTTATGACACCCGCGTCTAACATCTCATCAATCATGCCACGAACTTGTTCTCGTTCATGATGAGATAGGCGGTAAGGCCTGTATACAACTGGACGATCGCTGTTCAGCTCAATCCGCATTTTGGTGACACTAGTGCACCCTAATTCTTTTAAATCAAAAGCGAAACAATGTTCATAACGCTGGAGCAAAGTAAAAAGTTTTGATTGGTCTTGTCGAGACGCTGAGTCTCCGCATTTTATTTGATGTTCTTCAATCTTCCTAACATAACAATGACTTGTAGTTTTAATTGTATCAGACGAAGACTTCACTGTATCAACAACATTTACCTTCTGGCCTCGAGAAAATACGTAATCCTTTTGGATTTCACATGGAATGGAACAGGGACTAATAATTACATTTAAAATACCATCTTTAACCTCATAGATGCCTCCAAGTACTACAAATTGTTCATTAGGTTTCCCTACGACCTTTGTGTCCAACAAGATGTTGCCACTGTATCTAGACTCAATGGCAGCCCTTATGCTCGCCACGCCGTACAACCTACTATGGTCTATTAATTTAACTCTCTCTAGACGTCCTTCATCAATGAAGCACTGCGATGGCACTTCAGTAGCAATATCAAGGAACTGCAACTTAGTTGCATCTTTGAAAATCACAATATGGGGTTGCTCTGAAAATGTTTGTCCAATAAGCATCGACCTTTCAAGCAAACAATCATTGACTACCCTACACGCCACCGCTGCATTTACGCCATCTATTGACAAGTTTAGTGACACGGAACCTAACGATTGAACTAACCCATTACCGAAACCCTTCATTATTGATGGTACCCCGTCATGCGACACTCCTAACTTATTAAAACTACTCTCCCCTATCAATGTTACTTCACTACCTAAATCTATAAATGCTTCTAGTATAATTCCATTAATTAGTACATTCTTTATATATTTATCACTAGGATTTGAACTTGATATACACATTGCTTTAGACACGTTAGGCGTTTTAGATTGATTTTCCTGTTTCGAATGACAATTTTCAGTTTGGTGTCCTATTTTGTGACAAGTGTTACATTTTATTATTGGTTTGGGACATTTTAGGTAGGGATGACCTTTCTCTTTACAATTGTAGCAATATAATGAAGCATTAGTTCCAACCCTAGTATTAGTTTTGTTTTGTTGATTATTATTGTCATTTGAACTAGAGTGATCAGAATTCTTATTTCTAATTGCTGTCTGATTAAAGTTGTCTTTATTGCTTAACAAAAACTGTAAAAGTTGGTCAGGTTCTGAACATCGCAAAGCCAATGCACTAGATTTAGCTGTCCTATCTGTTAGGCCATGAATGATGCAGTCGACTGCACGTTTACCAGTGATTTCACATTGATTAAGAAGAGCAAGTTTTTCATAAAAATAATTTTCGATTGGTTCACTAAACCTACTTCGTCGCCTTAACATATCCTCCAAGGACTGGCCATAATTCTGTTCGCACGGGAAAGCTTTGAGCAATTTGTCTTGCCACTCTTTCCAAGAATAAAGTATAGTGGTTAGGCTTTGATACCAAATTTTGGCCAGTCCCTGCAGCTTCTGCATAGAAAAGTGGATCGTAGTTTTCTCGTCCCACCCATAAACAGAGGCACATTCATTAACTTTCTTAAGCCAAACGTCCATTCGTTGGTTTTTAGTGGTAGGGTCAAATTCCGGTAAAATATTCTTATAATCAAGTTTATTATTTGAATGTGCACCATGTTCAATAGGTCGTGACGAATTATCGTTTTTGATTGCCTGGATTATTTTATAAATATCTTTAGTAGAAAAGGAAGGGCTACATGACCTTGATCGTCGTCCAGTGCTACCATTGTGATCTTGTGGAGCACGCTGTTGGTGTTGCGGAGATCTATCCCGCTGCTCGTGGTCACCGCTCTGCCTGGTGTCGGAGTCCAAGCGTCGGCTGCGTTGCTCGGAGTCGACACGGGAGCCACGATGAGACGTCCGCGGCCGCTGCTCGCTCCGCTTCCTCCGCAATTCCACGTCACGCTCCTTTTGAAGCATTTGCTCCATACGGCGAAGTCGTTGTCGTTCACGCTCCAACTCTTGTTCCCGCTCGCCCAGAGAACGGTTGCTGCTGTGACGCAGTCGACTGGAGTGGCTACGGCTACGTGTTCTTCGCACAGTACTCTGCTCACAATCAGGCGTTGTCAGACGCCGGTGGTTTTCTTCACGGCCTTTATCCATATTTTCTGCAACTCGGAACAAATAACAAAGTTATAAAATGTTTCACTTTGTTATCTAATATGTCGGTATCTTCACGGACTGACAAGGTATTTTGTTATAGCCGCACTAATAGATACCTAGGTAGAATATACTTTATTGCATATATAATCAAAAGGCAACAATATGTAATATACATGGTAGGTACAATTTGCGGCTAAAATCACTGATTTATTATCCTACTAATATTATAAACGCTAAAGTTCGTAAGTATGGATGGATAGATGGATGTTTGTTACTTTTTCACGCAAAACATGTAGTTTATTACTTGGACCAACACATAGCCCACCTTTCATCCATCTGCCACGCCGGCAAAGCCGCCAGAGGCAGCTAGTATCATTATATTCATAAGTAATACAAATCGTCTGTTTAAATTTTCACCTACCTTCCTACTTATTCAACAAATATATTAAAAATATTCCGCCATAAATTCAGGGTGCACTTTCTCATACATATATATATGCATGAGATTGATTATTAACCATATTATATTCATATCATATTAGCAATAATACCACATATTTATTAATATACCACATATTTATAATCTATTCAAATAATCTTTCATTCTTGTAAAATAACGTCATAATATTAAAATTCATGATTATGGCTGGTACTTACGCAGTTTAACGCCGGTTATCCCACTTCTGAGATATAAGGGTACGCCCAAATCAAACTGCAATAGATGCTTTTTAAAACACAATGTATTTATATATACTTATATTTTCTAACACTGCACTTATTACACTCCACTGTAACTCTAAGATCTTTACAACTTGACTGTTGCCGCCAGAATGAATCTACCGTTCGTTGTTTCCCCCGATATTAGATTCCCCCTCCCAAGTACCAAGAATGTCACGTGATCTCAACCGCGTGATGTAAAATCGGAAATAGTCAATTAAACAACTAAAATCATTAAAATTGGCTAAGAAAATTAATAAAAAGTTACTAAATTAAATGAAACCTTACAGAAGTTAGTTTTTAGTTTCTCAATACTTTATGATTGTCCCATGTATATCTACACCATGGGAAAGGGTTATCGGAAAGGTTTTTATAGGTATAGGTAATCAAAAACACTTTTCGGCTGTTTTAACATTGGAATTAAAGCACTCTATAACGACCACATAAGCCCAGCAGTATATAGTTAACGCTGCTTTCATTCCCGGGTTCGAGTCCCGGTGGGACAACTTTTTAAATTTGATGAGCATCAACATTTGTATACGAGTCATCTTATATATAAAAATCTCGTGTCACGGTGTTTGTCGCTGAAGTCCTCTGAAACGGCTAGACGGATTATTATGAAGTTTTGTATGTATATTTGGTAGGTCTGCATTTTTTACACCCGTAGGTGATAAGGATGCCCATCACCAGACATTTTATTTCAAATATTTTGACAATACATTTATTATAGCCCTAAATTTATAACTCATCTACCTCCAACTCCTAAAATGTGGCAAAACAACGTTTGCTGGGTCAGCTAGTATTATATGTATGTAGCTATAGTCAAAACCGGAGATAACTACACTAAGGGACCATATATCTTTAGACGTTATATCCGATAGTTGTAAGAAGCAATTTGTAAGATTGCCAGTACCTAACTACCTAGTCATATAAATTATTATTGTCATAATGTATGTTTAGATATATGTACATATTTAGTGTCTATAGGTATTCAATACCTATATTATATGCCTAGTCGAAAGACACAGCGTTTATGTGAAGAAGCTGTCTATGATCTTGCCATCAAGGAGCATATTTAGTTAAAAACATACCTGTTTGTCTCTGTTTTTATGAAGTTACCATGAATTCCATCCGGCAGGGGCGCTGCGTCCTTCCCGCGCGTCCGTTGATTCACTTCATAGCGTTTGTGATTTTCGTCGCGTAAGGAGCGAAAATTTTCCAAAGTTGTGAAAGTGAGAACTAAGTGTTCCTACTTTGATTTTTTATTTATTTAGCTGAAATAAGTGCTTTATCGCATAAGTTTAATGTAGTGTGTGTGGGTGTCGTCGTTAGCGGCAGTTAGGTGAGTACCTACTTATACTTATGAATCAGTCGGAGGCTTCCGATGCGCAAGTCGTCGCTCCCGAGGGAGGGCGAAGTGCTAGGAGCTCTAGCTCAATAGAAAGCAGCAGCTCTTCCTCATCTTCAGAAGATGAGGAGGGTTTTGCGGACCCACCACCAAACAATAGATCCAGGCGGATGTCGAAGCAGGTCGAATCCTGTTAAGACTCGCCAATAAATCAAGTCGATTTCCTTTCAGAGTGCGTAGCTCAGATTCCATCATACCTAAATGCATTAAATAGTAACAAAACTCATAATAGTTCAGATAATGCCGGCCATTCCAAGATGTCCGAAACAATTTTTTCTTTTATACCTACTACTAATATGTCATTAGGAAAGTTAATAATAACTTTATACCTAGTGCTGACCCAAGTAAATTAGCGGAAATCAGTAATTTACAACAGTCTAACTCGCAAGCTTGGAAAGGCATAAGATATAAAAAAGCATTACAGGCTCACTTCGCTACCCGGAGTAGTGATGTGATTGTGAGATTTACAGGTCTGAAATTAGATGAGGAGCTCTGTCATTTAAATAAGGGAACAGATTATTAACTAATACTGAACATTTACTAGCGGGATTATCGAATGCAGTCTTACATAGTCGACAACTATTTAAGTAAATGGTTTACAGGACGTCATAGATTAGGCTTCTAATGCAGGTACGGAACTTAATGCAAACTCGGGTAAATTTACAGAAATATTTGGTCTGTTATCTCCATCATATAAAAATATGAAGTCATGTATGCAGGTTAATTGCGCAAAATAGGCAGAATGTATTGAGGTTATATGTGACCGTATTCTAAAAGAAATAAACAATGTCAATTTAAAAATTGCGTTTCAAAACATTCCACCCAGTTTGAAACACCTAATTAATAGGGATGCTCGTATTCCGCTGGTATACTCTTTGGGGAGATCCCAGGTGTGGCTAAACATGCCAAGTTATTTAAAGAATAAAAATAAATTTAGTGACAGTAATAATTAAATAAAAAAAAATTAAATAGTCCTCTAAATCAAGAATATTTGATAAGGAAAATAAATCAAAAGTTGAGAAAAATTACTATAATAACTATCATATAAAATATTCCCCTGTCTCACAGACTCCCATGACAACTCCAACATTAATAAAGACAAGTGACTATCAAAGCAGGATATTCAAGGGGGGTACCATGTTCAGATATGAGCACAGCTGAGGGTGAGCAAATATGTTCAAAATTTTATAGCCAGGGGCTGTATACCCTTTTTTAACAAAACCTCCCGTGCAATATCCTTGCAAGAAAATAATAACCAGATTTGCTACAAAGCAATCAGCAAAAATGACACAAGTCATAAGCGAACTCAAGGAAGTGGGCATTTTAGAGAAACTAAAATTAACCGCACCGGGTTTTCATTCAAAGATGATTTTGATAAAAACCCAGACGAGGAGTACAACTCATATTCAATTTAAGAAAACTGAATATGCATGTCTCAACTCGTCATTTCCAACTCATTTCTCGAGTGGATATTATTCTGTTCCTTCAAGATCAGGACTGGATGATAAAAATCGACCTCTACCAAGCCTACTTCCATTTATGCATAAAGGAAACCCACAGGTGTTTTCTACGTATAATATATGGAGGCGAGATATTGCAGTAAACAGCCCTAACCTTCGGTCTTTCATCAGCCCCTCACTCTTTCGCTTCTGTTACCAATTGGATTGCGGAAATCCTTCGAAGACAGGGCATAAGGATAAAAATTAATTTTCATTTATTAATTATTAATAGTTTATTTAACCAATCAAAACCAAGCAAAGCTTGTAGAACCCTGATAAAGTTGGGTTGGCAAGTGAATTATCAATAATCACTTTTCACCCCAACTCAGTAACTAGAATACTTAGGCATGACATGGAACACAAAATCCAATTTAATATCTCTTCCTGTCAAAAAAGTACTGAATATAACAGAAATGTCAACCAATTTATTGTAAAAGAAAATGGCCTGTCTCCGGAAGGTACAGAAATGGCTGGGTATAATAAACTTTACCAATTTAGCGACACTGAATGGTCACCTGCACTATAGCAGAACACCGATTTTACTAAAATCATTCAGAGGAGGCAGACCAAGGCAAGAGAGGATGTTACCTCCTCTAGTAGACTCTTGAGTAGAGTTACTAAGTGGCTAAAAAATGCAAGGTTAAAAGTGCAACCACAGACGCGGCGGACGCGGGCTGGGGAGCACACCTGAACAACACAATGTTGTCGGGCAATTGGAGTCCTCGCCAGCTAAAGTGGCACTCCAATGTGAAGGAGATGTATGCCGTGTATGCAGCCTTATCACAACAAGGTGCAGACATGAGGGGTGCACACGTACTGGTACACTCAGACAATCGCACCCTGATAGCCTACATAAGGAACGAAGGGAGTACCCGTTCCTTACCCCTGTTGGGCCTAACAGACAAACTCCTTCACTTGACCGAGCAGCTCAACATAACGCTGTCGGCTTCTTACCTCTTAGGGAGGTTAAACAGGATTGCAGACCACCTCTCAAGAGGAAAGCCTGTGCCCAAGTGGCATCTGCAAATCCAAGCCAGGGTGGCAATATTCAAAAAATAGGGCGTGCCAGACATATACTTGTTTGCATCAAAAGAAACCGCAGTCGTCCCGCGGTACGTAACCTGGGACTCGACAGATGGGTCAGCAGTTTTCTGCGACGCCTCCAGTCAAAATTGGAACTGTCAGTTGGGCTGGGTTTTCCCCCACCCAATCTAGTCCCTTGGGTACTGGCACATTTGAACAAAGCCAAGGGAATGTTCACCTTAATAGTCCCACATTGGGACCAGTACTTTGGGTTAACCGACCTCAAAGCCAGAGCCCTAGCAGATCCATTGCCAACATTGGATCTGCAGCAGAATCTAATCGATCAAACAACAGGTCTAGGTCCCCCACAGGTGGACAAATTGTCCTTCCAAACCGGAATCAAACCTCCCAAAATTGGGGGGGGGGGGGGGGATCAGCTCTCAAACTGGAATAGAGAGGAAATACAATTATTGAGTAGCAGTTGGCGAACTAGCACTCTAAACACATACAAAACCCCTATAAACAGGTGGTTAGCATTTTCCACCACAAATAATGTTAATAATAAAAATCCAGATGGCAGAGATGTTGCAAGGTTTTGTAACAAATCTTTATTTAGAACTATTTTATAGTGTATATGTATATATAATATACAATATACACTATATACAATAATATTGTGTTATATATACTATAACACAATATTATTACATAAATCTGCTATTTCTACTTATTGTGTTTCAACAGTAGAAAACCTTTCCAAAAAATTTCCTTTTTTAACAAGTAATAAAAGCCATTGCATTGATTAAACTCAAACCTACAAAATCGCCTTTATGGCATATCCCTTTATTATTTAATTGGTTAGAAACCACTGTTTATAGCACCAATTCGCTTTTTGATATATACATATAGAAGAACTGCATTAATTTTGCTCTTAGCATCAGGTCCAAGAATACATGACCTTACCTTACTAGACATATCTCAAAACAACTGCATAGAAGAAGAGGACATCATTGTGCTGTGGTCCAGGTTTGGATAATAACAGATTCAAGCCATTACAGGCAGTCAGGATGGTCATTGGTGAAACACCCAAATGCCCTGTACATATATGTCCTGTAAAACATATCAAACAATTAATTTAGACGCAGCATAGTCGGGTAAATAGTAATATATCCAGTTTATTTATTTATTCCTCTTAAAGGGTAAGTTAAGCCAACTACTAGAACCCTAATTGCAGGATGGGTTAAATTTGTTTTTAAAGCAGTGGACATAAGTGCACCACCAGGGAGTATTAGAGCTGCAGTAGCATTCAAAGGCTGGTGGAAAAATGTACATTGTAATTGAAGAAAGGCTAAAAACAGGCAATTGGAAAAGTGATAAAACTTTAAGATTTTATTTCATTGCAGGGAAATCATTCAGAAAGATAAAAATGAGGATTTACTTAGATCAAATTTCTCAAGTGTCTAGAGTTTATATTTTAATTGATAATTACAAATATAGAATTGATCTTAATTAGCATCTACTGTAGATGCACCTTTTTTATAATATTGATTGTTAATGATCATGAGACTGAGTGCCAAATTATTATAATATCTTAATTAATAACATTTTGTTTATTGTAGTAGTAGATAACCATACTACATAATAATATATAACTATATAAATGAGTCGTTTATAATTCTTACTTATATTTTGTTATATAATGTTAGAAAAAATAATAATTGATTATTAATAAGAATAAATGTTTAAAGTATGAGAAACAATTCTTGGTATTTTACACATTTATATCCAATTCACATAGCGTTTGCAGTTACCATCACCAGCAGATATCAAACAAGTCTTCACATAAACGCTGTGTCTTTCGACTAGGCATATAATAGGACTGTTTTACATTAAAATAAAACAGTTATTATGTGCCGAAAGAAAGACACAGCGTTAGAGCAAGGGCCTTGCTGGTGAGTGAAGACACTATGAAGTGAATCAACGGACGCGCGGGAAGGACGCAGCGCCCCTGCCGGATGGAATTCATGGTAACTTCATAAAAACAGAGACAAACAGGTATGTTTTTAACTAAATATGCTCCTTGATGGCAAGATCATAGACAGCTTCTTCACATAAACGCTGTGTCTTTCTTTCGGCACATAATAACTGTTTTATTTTAATGTAAAACAGTCCTATTATGAACTTGTTTTCAAAAATATAATGTTTAAAATAAAAAAAATGATTTTTCTGAAAAAACTTGCAGTAGCTACTTACCAGCCTATAGCAAATAGAACTACACTTAGTTTTAAAGATTATCGGTCATTTTGGTCTGATTTGTTTAATCTGAGTCTAAAACGCGCAATAGGTTCGCATGGGAAGGGAGAAAATAGGTGGCTAATAAGTCATAAAAAACCTTCTAAAAAAATCGTTATAGCTATGATTATCGTCGATATATATGATTATTTCGCTATATACGTTGTTGATACAGATAGGCGGTATATTTACTTATTGTTTATATAGGGATTAGGCCGGGACCTTGCCAATATCACTGAATGAATGATCCGTCGTTAATGTCGTTATGAACCGTTTCGTTACAACGAAATTAGCGACTGTATTTGCAAAAAAAGTACGTAATATGTAGTATATTATCAACCATCTAGTATCCGTAACACAAGCCTCGTTGCTTAGCTCGGAACTAGATAGCGTTGTGTCATCATGTCCGGTTATATTTATTTGCTTAGGTATTGCACAGTATTTTTTATTAATTTTCCCGTCAAAACAACAAGTACAAGCGACCAGCACCGGTAATTAAATGAATTGGCTAAGCTTAAGTTAATGCCCGCTCACCGGCCGGCGCGCAGCGTTAAGAGGACGCGTGACGTCACGCGACGGCGTTTGATTTCAGAGCGATCAAACGCCGCGTGCGTTTTAAAATAATTCCACGCCAAAATGCGTTTTTTGATTGCTATTATCTCGGCTATCTTTGCGAATATGAAATAAGTAAAAATGCAGATGTTAAATTTTCTTCTATATTACTTTGTCATATCTAGAAAAAAAAACATTGGTTAGGTTTATCAAACCTTCAGGTCTCAGTAATTGTATTGTCTGCTGTTAGGTCCGCCAAATTTTAATACCTAATAAACCGATAATTTGCCTAAAAACATTTTTATAGATCATTACATATCCAACCCGCAGTAGGCTAGCGTGGTGGACTATAGCTTAATCCCTCCCAAATGAGAGGAGACCCGTGCCCAGCAGTGGGACGTTAATGGGTTGATGATGATGATGTACCATTTATTTAAAATATGCGTTTGTTATTGTTATATCATAAAATATGGCCGTTCACCTCTTAGGTGATAACTAGCGCTTATGGGCAGATATACTAGTTATTAAGGAATATAATTATATTATTAAACCAATTTAGACGGTTAACAGTAAGGAGTCGGACTCAATACTTATTTAGTAAGTTGGTTGGTGTAATAGTCACATCACTATTCATTGTACTAAACGCTAACTGTCAATATTTTGTCATTTTCGAGTTCGACTCAATCGGCTTCATTCTAGTTGCGGTTTTCGGCGTTTTGTAAATGAAATTGATTGATTTTTGCAAAATGTAAACATATGTGTCAGTATCAGAAAATAGATGTGATTGTTAAAACTTTTTATGTTTGATTATTCTGCCACCATGCCTCCAGTCAATTCTAAGGTGAAAAAGAGCGGCGCAGAATACGAGGTAAAATAATAAAAGATAACAAACATAATTATGAATCTTCGACAAGCATTATTAAAATTACATTTAATTCTAAGTTTAGGACGACATGCCTTTCCATGCCGGCCGTCCCTTAAATTTTAATATAATGCTAGTTTTCCCAATAAGCAGTGAAAGTTGGTTTTTGTAATGAGCTTATATTCTTTACTTTCTATTTACAAATAAAACTTCTAGTTTATCAGCATAATAATTTCTAGATCTCAAACTTTCCTATGCTAAAAGAATAATTTATTATTCTTCCAAGATATTTTATAACTAATAATAAATTATTATCATAAATATCTGTCTGTGTCATTTAATATTTACATAACATTAGCAGGCCGATATTGTAAACATCACATTCGCATTTAGCTGACATAAGATGTAAGTACTTTATAAGAGGACCTTAATATTAAGATATTCCTATATTAATAATTGGGCTTATTTAAAAAATCTAATTTAGTTAAAATTCAACTCGAATTGAATTAGAATACAAATAAGCTTTGTAACATCTATGAGGTATAAATATACTAATATAACCTAACCTATATTGAAGGAGTTTTACATTTTAAATATTAAATATATAAAGTTTTGTTGTGTTAGTAAGATATTGTTGTCACATAAGTGACTAGTTGTATTAATGGGACTTAAAGATCTTTAACCCAATAGTACCACATAGTGTATACAAGTTAGGTTCATATTGGAATAGCTATTGACATGGTTATTGAAAGGTTTTCTTATTAGATCAGTTTGATAGAGTACTACAGCCCACACTACTACACTTATGATCACATAGCTTGATGAAGAAAAATAAAAATATAGTAACAAATCAATTTATAATACTAACACCAAGATTTACTTATAGTACACTTTTTTTACAGAATATCATCGCTAACAAATGTACAGCATTGGATTTTGAGCAATACATCCAAGACAACAAGATATTACTCATGAATGATCCACTTAGAGATATTCTATTGTACCCAACAGATGATGTCTCCGTAAGTTCAATAAATAATTATTACCGTTTTATCCTACTGTAAAGAGCTGTCCCCACAATCTTCACAAAGTTTTATTGCTTTTGGGCCAATGTACAGGGGAGCAGTCATAGGCATCAATAGAAAAAAAAGAAACAATTCTTAAGAATAATACACTAATAGCACTGTACATCATCATTATTTTACATTACAATATCCATTGTTTGTGTGTTAGAAGTTTGATTGATATTGTTATATTTATTGCAATGTTTTGTTGTTTTTCAAATGTTTGGTATGAATAACTACACAAAGGATTTAACACACCTCACTCAGAAGTCAGTAAAATCAGATAGAGTATTTAAAACAATTGGTAAAAACTTTTCATTTGAAATTGGTTTGATCAAGTATTAAGTAAAAATATTGAGTATGTTTTATCATTTTGTTGTTTGTTGAGTTCAGTTTCAGTTGTTTTTGTTGAGTATACTGTATGTATATTTTAAACATGGTTTGTTTGGATTACATGACATATGTTATGTACTTACTAGCTGCCCATCACGGCTATGCATGGCTGGACATTTATTTTTTAAACTTCATTTATTCTCCGCTCTTATTGGTTGTAGCGTGATGTTCTATAACATTCCTCTATAAATGGACTATCCAATACAAAAAGAATTATTGACTCTATTCACGAGTCCATAATATAACTCTGGCTATGGTTTTTTTTTTTTTTTTTTTTAATATTTAATCTTGCGATCAGCCCAGTTGGCTATAAGCAGATGTGATGGCGGTGGTATTTGAGTGGAGTGCTACTCCCATTGGAGTACAGCCCTTTTATTTTTGTAGTCAGTCTATTTGCTGACTATCCTGATCAAATATGTCTCGTCTCTTTTTTAGCCGACGAATGATTTCTGGGATTGTTAGTTGCCCTGCAAGTTGGTTTGGGTGCTTTTGTAGTCTTTCTTTGTATTTGTCACCATAGGAAGCAATTTCTTCTTTAACTGTTGGCATATCGAGAAATTCGTGAAGCTCTGTTGTTTTGAGGAACCATGGTGCGTTCGATATCTGTCTCAGTATATTGTTCTGCACCCTTTGTATCATTAATAGGTTGGTGGCACTAGCAGCGCCCCACAACTGTATGCCATATGTCCAGATTGGTTTTATCATACTTTTGTAGATAAGGATCTTATTGTCCATAGCTAGTTTCGAGTTTCTGCCCATCAGCCAATAAAGACCTCTGTATTTCAAATTAATCTCATCTCTTTTTGTCTTGACATGTTTCTCCCAGGTGAGTCTCCGGTCTAAGTGCATGCCTAGATACTTCACGGTGTTTTGATGTGGCAATTGTATACCGTTTAGGGTGACAGGAAATCTGGCTATGGTTAATAATAGTATTACATATATGTAATCCATGATAAGGGAGTTATCAATGCGCCCACGGAAAACCAAGGGAGTATGCTTTTACGACGTACTTATGACGTGTTTCCTGAGAACAGGGAAAATCAAGAGGGAATTCCCGCAAATACGTGTCCCTAGTCATATTGAATTCTTTCGAAGCTCAGTTTTTTCTAGAATATTATGAGATTTCTATTAAAAACACATTTTTTGTTGAATTTTACTTTTTACCTTTACCTGAATAAACATATCTCCTGTTATATTTCTGATGTACAGAGTGTTGTATTGCCCCGTCGCTGGAGGACGGTCACCACAGCAGTGCCTGACGTTAGAACTGCTGCCTCCTGTCCTCTGCTCACTAGACAGGCGTTGCTCAGCTATGCTTCTAGTTGGAACCTCATACATTACAAATTTAGCAACTACTCAGGCTCCTATCTCAACTTGCCAAGGTAAATTAAAGTAAATTGATGGATTGTACATTATAATTTATTTATTTATTTAACGACTTGTCTTGACTTGCCGTGAATGTGGACGTACTCTCACGGCAAAAATTGGTTATATCAGTCACCTGAGGGCACACCAGCCGAAATCGGCCTGGATCATATATATATATACTATAATTATAGTATACAGTACTATATTACTCGATATCAAATCAAAACATCTTCTATAAGTGAATATCATTTAGACTTGATATACGGGAACTTCTGTTGACTGTATCCGTAATAAATTTTCCTAGCAAGCTGTTAATCCACTGTATATTTTTTAAATACTACTACAGGCTTCTATTATCATGTAGTCTAATTCGCCGCAAAACGATCGACAGGAATTAGATACTAAAAGAACTTGAATAAGTAATATTAACAAAACTTATTCCGATTTCATAAAATAGTGACTTAAACTTTAATAGTACGATAATATTATTCAATGACATTTATATCACGTTTTTTTAACATGCATTGGAATATTGTCCTTCAAATACGTAAGCTATCGGATCCACATCTAAAACGTAATGAAAGTTGGCTGCATGCGATGTGTTAAAACTGTAACAAACAGTTGGGCGCTCATTAGTAGTTATAATTAACATATTTTACATGGCTATGAACATTGTATGGGCAACAAAAACTTATGTGTTGTATTTTCAAGGCTAGAGGATTTCGGTCATATCTGATCCATGAATCATATGCTCGTGATTGCATAATATAGAATGAAAGGATTTAATTATGATACTGAATGTAGTAAATATGTTTATACCTAGTATAAATAGTAAGTCACATATAAATAATAAAACTGCCAGACGCTTTCACTGATTATAAATATGTAAATAAAATCTTCAACTGGTTTAATTTGAACTAGTTTTAATTTCTAGTAGCTAGTTTTAATATATGAAGGCTAATCTAAAAGTTTTGAGATGCTTAAAATTTTGAAATAATTATTTTTAGTCCGTTCCCAAATAGTGGAGTGATAAGTTTAAGGGCGCCTTCACACTAGCGTAGGCGTTCGATGAATGTATGCACAGCGCAGACGCCGCGACAGCGCGGTGGCGGTGTATGCGTCGCGTTGTCGCGTGGTTTCCTCTGCAGTCAATTGAACGCTGCGCTAACGCGGCGCTGACGTCACTAAATTTCATTGTTGTTTCGGTATCATAATTAACAAAATGGATTCCGATGAGGAAACTCTATTGTTCGCTTCGCTTTTAAAAAGAAAATTAGTGCAAAAACGTTAAAATAAAAATCATCATAAAATCATTCATAATTTCGAATGGCGAAACCTGTATTTGATAAACTTTCTTGACACTCCACATGGGTGTAAGTTAATTTTATGCTCGACTATACATGACGCCGCAGTAACGCGGCGTATATGTCGCGCATCTGCGGCGTTAACGCAGCGTATTCATGTACCCAGTACAACGCGACAACGCGACGCGTACGCTGTGCTGTCGCGGCCTCTGCGCTGCGTATATGTTCATCGAACGCCTACGCTGGACCAACGCCAGTGTGAAGACACCCTAACGTGTGTATCTGCGTACAATTGCGTTTGCGTATAATGGATGAATATGAAATTTTGATATAATATTTTTGTTATGGTTCGTGGAAACTGTTAAGACGTTTATAAATACTCAGCCCAGTCGAGGTTGTCTTAAAATGCATTAATTCTAATTATTATATTTATAGCAGTATGTTATTTACCAAAAGTTACGTATTTCGACACGGTAGGTACTATTATATCGGGAATTTGCGTTACGTATTCACTTACCTATTGATATGGCAAGTATTTTCCTGAATCATAATTCAAGGAAATGATTATGTATTTTTACATAAATACGTTCAAACCTACTAGTAAGAGTCTTTATCATGATTACTTTTTGCTGTCCAGACCTATAGAGAACAAATTTCCTGAGGAAGTTTATGACATCGACGCTGAAACGGAGAGCGATAATGAAACACAAGCGGCCAAGTTGGACCTCGGTACCAAAGAAGGATACTTGCTCAAAGGACCCGAAATCGGCTCAGATAGAATATTTAGTAACCTTGCTTCAAAATCATTTAAGAAACGTTATTGCTCAATGCTTAGAGAAGCTGATGGCACATATATACTTGAAGTGTATAAGGACGATAAGAAGATGGATACAAAGCTCACTATAGTTATGGATTTCTGTTCAGATGTTGTCAGGGTAAGACTAGCATATTGTCACATGCCATATTATAATAAGAAAATTCAACAATTAAAGTACTACTATTTGTAAATTATGCGTCTTACAGCCGTATCAATAGCAGCTTTTGGTATATTCACAATAATTTTATGACATAGGATAGTTTTTGTCCCGAAAATCATCCCTTAAAAGGGCGAAAAAATGGGATAGAAGTTTGAATAAAGGATTGGATAAAATTCTTCATAGACAAAGTCGCGGGCAAAAGCTAGCTATTTATTTTTGTATGAGCTTCCCGAGAGGGTCTTCCCTGATAGATAGATATGTATAATCTAGTCTGAATCAAGGGTAAATCGGTTTCTTCTAGGTAAGCGCGCTCCACTGTAGATCAAACTGGCAGTCAAGCGTAGACCTATCAAGAACAAAAAAGGGCAGGGGCAGCTACAAAGCCCCCCCCCCCCTGCCCGTGCCCTGCTACGCCTATGGATAAGACTTCGGACGCTTATGCGATAATGCATTCCTGATGCATTTTATGCATGTGTTATGTGCTGTTTTGGACTTTGTGCTTGACTTTTGTGCTTTTTTTATGGTGTGGAAACCTACAAAATGCACCGGGCATAGGGAAGTGTTGCGCGAGCGTGTAGCATTTTTACCTACTTAAAATCATCCCGGTAGTCACGGTGGCCTGGAGTCGTTTCAACTCTGAAACTTGTACTCCGTCCTACTTGCATTATAGCAGTGTGTCAGATCGTATATCTGTTCAAAATGTTTTAAAACAAATACATAATTATCGTATAAAATAGAAAAACGTGGCTTCATACTTCTATCGCTGCGTTATAATCGTTTGTATCAGCCACTAATTTTAGCCCCTTTAACTACGTTTATCACTATGTATTATTAGTTATCAGTTTAAATTTGTAGTTAACTCTGCCTTTGTTTCCAGAATCCAAAACGAGGAAGATTTTGTTTCGAATTGCGCATGTCTGGTGGTAAAGGTTATACGTTCGCAGCTGAGAATGAAGAAGATGTTAATGATTGGATCAATGCGTTTAAAGCGGCCTTGAAAAAGAACCAAGACTGCCAAGAGGCTCACCAAAGCGATGAAGCATTGGATAAAGGTAAAGTATATTAAAATTAGCAAGAAATATTGGGGACTTCAAAATAATATATCATAATATTTTTACTGTCTAAATATATTGTGTCTATTGCACCTTGTATTCTTATCCAGTAAGCGCTAAGTTGGTTTCTACAATCAGTATTTAGGGTAGCTTGGTGTGTTTGTTAAGATATCGTCGCATTTAATTGTATATAAGAGGCTAGATACAATTTATTATTTATTTATGTTCCTTGTTCAGATGCCGACGTGTCGTTAACAGCGGAGCCGCCCCCTCCGACGTACGGCACTCTGAAGGGTCTAGAGCACAGTATGAACCCGCTGCTGATGCGGTACTCCCGCGAGACCGACTTGTCGATCGCCGCCGCTCGCAACGAGTGCCGCTACAACGTGTTTAGTATGCCATACAAACGGGCGCCCTCGCCTGAACCTCAGCTCGAACCATTCAAGTAGGTAGCTTTATGTTTTTCACTTATTTTTAATTTATTGCATGCCCCTGAGATTTAATTTTAGAAGACCTTTTTTTCGTCTACTCGAAGTCAAACAATAAAAACGATGTCAATAAAAGATTTCAGTTCCTCGTGCTATAAAAAGTTTATTTGTCGATTTGAAGCACACTAGTGTCACGAACATTCTTGTGATATTTTTTATTGTTTCAGAGAACACTTTGGCCAAAGAATTTTGCTCAAATGCGAAAGCTTAAAATTTAGGTTACAAGCGCCAATAGACGGCGATAAAGAACTGTTATGTCAAGTGGAGCCGTATTACACGTACTTAGCGTTGTATGACGCCCGGAGTGGGAAGAAACTCTCGGAGAACTTCCACTTCGACCTCAATCACGAAGCTGTCAGAGATCTAGTCAAGGACACAGAGTGCACAAAGTCATTATTTGAGAATTTTAGTTACGATGTTAAGTTAGACGTTAGTCAGATACCAGAAGAGTGGTATAGATCGAAGAGACAGGTGCTGTATATGTACAAGTTATAATTCAATATAAATAAATATAATTTTTATAAAAAAAAACATATAATATTTCAGGTGATGCTGTCCATCAACAATCCTCACCCGGATTTATTTTTAGTGGTAAAAATTGATAAAATCTTGCAAGGTCATGTAAGTCAAGTGTTGGAGCCGTACCTGAAGGCCACTAAAGACCCGCGACTTGGGCTCAAAGTACACAAAACTGTTCAGGCTTATGCGAACCGCGTCGGGACTTATAGGATGCCTTTTGCTTGGGCAGCCAAACCTCTATACAAGTAAGACTGTGAACTACAACTAAATGATATTTATGTTGTCACCATAATTGTATACTAGAAACACTAGGCGTATTTCCTGTATTTATTTATGTTCTCTAGTAAATTCATTACTAGTTTGGCAAGAGGAAATTCCTGGTTACGATAATGCCACAAATGCGTTAGTTTGCACCATACTATGGAAGAAAAATATTAAAATATGTTGTACCTAGAAATGTTGGTTTCCATCCGTTATAATACATATATTGAGTGTATATAAATAGTTCAATATAGCAATTTAGTATTATAATGTTACTACGAAGTTAGAAGTACGTGCTAGGATGACCATTAGACTGTGAAAGTCAAAGATATCGAGTTGACCCCAAGGCACGCATCACTGAAATTTGGGAAGTTATGTGCGTATTTATCATATGCTTAAACGATGAAAGAAAACATAGTGAACACTGCATGCTCGAGAGAGGTTTTCTCTTTGGAATGGGAGTAGATTAGCGTCGTGGTGTATAACCTAAACCCTTTCAAATCAGAGGAGACCCGTACCCATCAGTAGACCAATAATTGATGATAATGATGAATTTAGAAGTTATATGTAAGACTTTCTTCCAGAATGTACAGCAGTGATTTGGATTTGACGCCCGAATTTCCCTCCATATACCGACAAGAACCCAATAAAATGTCCGATGATGATTTACTCAAAATATTATCGGACTATCGCAAGTCGGAGAAAATGTCCAAACTAACTGTGATACCCGGCTGGCTGAGTATCAACATTCATCAAAGTAATGAACAAGTACCAAGTAAGTATTTCATATACTAATACATACACTATTTTATAAGAATTATTAATGTATTCCAACAATAATAATTATCATGTATGATCAAAAGAATTTTGTTATGCTTCCCTCCGCTTAACGTAACCCTGTGACATACAGAGCATTTATGCTTTGTCAGCAAATTTAACCGTGAATTTTTTCGTTTTGCCGTTTTTTTTTCAGTATCTGTATATAATAATGTTGCAGATTGTATGTCAAGTTCCTACGCAGCGTTAAAGCCTTTTCCACTTCCGCCTACTTCTCCCCTAACGGTAGAGCTAGCAACACTAAACGTGGAATCAGAGCAGCCGTATGCAGCCTACACACACCACTTATATGTCCGCCCGTTGACTTTGAATTTCGAATCTCAGAAAATGTTTGCCAGAGCCAGAAATATAGCTTGTTCTATCGAGTTGAGGGATAACGATACTGGAGATAACAGGCCACTACAGGTGAGAAATTAATAAGCCACATCTCAGGACGCTGTCCTGGTGGTCACAACCGGGCGGCGTCACACGCCAACGTAATTGTAAAAAAAAGACATCATTAAATCAAAGAGGTTATAAAATACCATTGGAAATTGGAACACCATTTAAAAAAAAATCAGTGCCTTGTAAATATTATTGAAGAGGACCGCATTTGCGCCGTTCTAATGCGACTAAATTATACTACTGTATAATAATACCTATCGATCAATTAAAAAAAAAAGCGAAGAAACGCCCAAATACGTTTCCAGGCGAATGTGTGTATTATTAGTTGTAGAATTGAATATGTAAGAAAATACTTAGACTGTTCGACAGGCCCTTTTAGTTACATTCACGGAGGATACAAAATAAGTTTTATTTTAAAGCTTGGTTGGTTTTTTCTAGGTGGTGTACGGAAGATACGGCATGACATCACAATATCGCTGTTCAGTTTTACATCATAACGCGAATCCAACCTGGTGTGATGAGGCCAAGATCCGCCTTCCGGCTACGTTAACGTCCCAGCATCACCTGTTGTTTACTTTCCACCACATATCGTGTGACCTCGCTAAGAAAAATGATGCTAATGTGGAAACTTGCATAGGGTAAGTACTTTATTTGTATTACTCTGACGCAAAAGGTTTATAATGACAATGACAAGCCTTTGTCTGTTTATCCATTTATGGCATCAAAACAGATTGACAGGTTTTGTTGAGTATATTTGTTAACTATATTTAGTTAGTTGTAATCGCAATCACCATTTTAAGATAATTCACTCAAAGTAAACAGCAATCAGGGTTCCCGAAATATTAAAAAAAAACCATTTGTTCTTTTAAGACTTCCTTCGGTCTGATTCGATTATAATCAACTTTTTGTTTGTAGACTAAAATTTGAGCAGGTGTATTCTAGCGCCGTTTCCCTTTATTCCCATTAAAATGACACACCATCAAGTGTTAACATATTTATTAGTTAATAGTGTTGAGGAATGATTTATGAATGGCTTATCCGGTGATCAGAACTGGTCTTAACCTTGAATATGTGATGTGTGGAAGTTGTAAAGTGAAATTGCTCATCCATTGACAAAGAAAAGAGATTATAACTATTTCCGTTTGTATTGTTTATGCGAACAATGCGCCATAGTGCCAGTCTATATCAAGAAACGTTCATTGAAGAACTGATGAATGAACTCATTGACAACAAGCGTAATGATAACATATTAATATCTTTATTTTTAGATACGCGTGGACGTCTTTACTGAAAAACGATAAATTGGTAGATGAAGTGGTGAACTTACCCATCGCAACACATTTACCATCTGGATATCTAACCATTCAGCCACTAGGACTGGGTAAAGGGGTATGTCCTTTTATGTCAAATTTATATGCACTCTAATCCAATATATCAATACTATTAATATTATAATTGGTATATGTACTTATGAATTGCTAGCGCGACCTCGTCGAATCTGCGTCGAATTTTTCCTTACGTTTTTATTTATTTAACATGCCATACTACGCACACATTCACGCCTGTCATCCCAGAAGGGTTAGGTCCCATGTACTAGGAGCGAACTTTTTCGGATTGACCGGACACGACTCCAAACTCCGATCTGTTACTGACAATTTTATAGAAAAACCAATAATACTTTGCTAGCTCTTGGAATCAAATCCAAGACCTCTTTCTCAGCAGTCATACTTACGACCACTAGACCAACGAGGCAGTTGTATTTATTTTGAGACTTAAGATGTAGCTTATGTTTCTTGTAAACCACAATACAATAGTGGGAAAGACTTTATTTGTATAATATTTATCTTGTACATATAAACACTAATGTTTTGTCCCAATTGTTCACACATGGCTATACAATGTGGAGATGACAATATGACTTTAAATGAAAACACTGGCAATACTGGTTTATAGAAACATTTGTAAACTATCAAATAAATCCGAACATGGAAATTAAAAAAAAAAAAATTTTCTTACAAACTAAATAGCTTAAAACTGCAAACAAAATAAAACACCATTTATAAAAATGGTACACTGACCTGCGATAAGAATGGCAACGCAGCTTGGTTTCATTCATGTTAAAGCTGTGGCCGACGCAGCGACGTAATGTTTGGCGCCATTATTCTTATTGTTATTAATGCTCAATTACACAAATCAAATCACAGAATATTAACCAAATAGTCGGGCATCATTCACCCGCGAGTTATTCACTGATCAATTTATTATTCACAATCACTTTTCGATCACATAATTATGTCGCCAGTCATTAAATTTTTTTATTTTCAATATGTCCGCCGTGTTCTTGAATACACAAACTACACCGACGTATAATGTTATTTCTCACTCTTGATAATAGGTCTCACGGTATGTCCGTACAGCTAAAGCGGCATTACCGTGACACTCCCCATAAATTAAAATCATATCAGTGTACTCCGAAGCGGTATAATTGTAACGAGGCATGATTATTTAATAATAAAACCTTGAAACACCAAGTATTAAGCGTCTAATTTCGCAAAGTTCACTTAGCTATTTAACTAAGTACCTATAATACGTTTATGTGTCCTGTCACTATTAAAACAAAGCGTCAAATTTCGCACAACACAACACAACACAACAACAAAGATACGATAACACTCGCGCGGCGACTTCAAACGGGCGCGGGCGCATCCGAAATTCCAGAGAAAATAAAATGCGTCACAGGCAGTAAGGACGTCCGGTGACACACTGACCGCGTAACCTAGACACGTCGACAAGTAAGCAAAGAGGAAACAAGCAAACTTACCTATCTCTTTCGCACATACATATTTTCTTATCTAGCTGTGATGACACGCTTTATGACTCTTATGGCTCGGGCATAAAGTATAATTTGCATTGAGAAAATAAATTTGATAGAAAAGGCGTAGGTTTTTAAAGTGGCGAGCTGGCAACGTAAGTCGTTAACCTGTCGCGTGCTCTCCTGTTTACAAAACATCATGTCGAAAATACTTAAAATGAAAAATAATGTCCTGTGGCTAAACTACTGGATATATTCATTTGATTTTTTGTGTGACGGTTGGGAATATCATGACTTATACGAAGTTTCATTTATGATCATATTGTCCTCCCCACATTGTATACTTAATAAATACTATTGCTTATGCTATTTATAAATTGCATATTACAATCATACAATTACCTTAAAAAAAATATACTACTTACTGGTTTTCTATGTGCACGCCTCCCCTCGCCAATCATTAGTCTAAATTGGAAATATATTAGTATCGGTCCTTTTTCAACGCTACTAGTAATGAGTAAATATTGTTTTATTAAAATTATTAGTCAAGTGTTATTTGTATGTCGAATTAGCACCAATATTTATGTACAACTTATATTTAAATATATGATGTTCTCAAACAGAACACAGGGCCAGAAGTAGTATGGGTAGAAGGGGAGAAGCAACTCTTCAGATGTCAACTGGTCCTCGACTCGACCGTGGCTACCCGGGACATACATTTGCACAATCTGTTCAACCAAGCTGAACGGCTGATCAAGTCAAGCTCTCCCCCCACGTCCCCCTCCCCGCCGCCGTGGAACGACGTGTGCAATGCGCTCAAAGCTGCGCATGCGATCAAATTGAGTTCCCTTGTGGCTTTCTTGCCGACTATAATGAACCAGCTCTTTGAATTGATGGTGAGTGTTCTTATATATATTTTTATTATTAATCTATATTATTCAGACGACCTGATTGGCGCAGAGGCTAAGCGACCGGCTTGTGCGTCACGGGTTGCGCGTTCGATCCCCGCACGGAGCAAATATTTGTACGTTCGGCAGGTAGTCTGGGCGTTTGTGTATGTGAAAATTTGTGTTTGTAAACGCACGACACTTTTCATATTTTTTTATAAGCGGCGTCGAAAAAAGGTCTGCCTATGAGAAACACGCAATTCACTACATTACCAGCTAACTTCAGAGCGGTCATAATATTTGGCTACTTTTTCGTAGTAACTATCATGTAGAAAAGATTTTCATTTGATTTGCAGACTGTAGAAAAAAGCTACACACAAGACATGGGTTATCAGATAGTCAAGTTGATTGTGCATTTTGTACACATGATACATGACTATGGACGAAAGGATTTGTTGGATAGCTATGTTAAGGTAAGATTTTCTTTCATAATAACAAACTATAATTATATAAATTGATTGCCCAAAAAAATAATTACATCTAGTCGTTTGAAACACTTAATTTAATCAATCAAAATATGGTTTAAAAATTACTGCTTGAGATGTGAGCGGTGATTAAGTGGCAATTCACAATTAATACTAGTAGTAGTTTAAACATTCCATACATTTTCACTTTATAGATGTATCGTCTTTGTTCACAGTACGTATTCAACTGCGTGGAATTTAAATTGCACGTGATGTTAACAGCACCTCTCCATGTGTTCGTTGACCCTAACCAGCCAGACTTCCTACTGGGCAACAAATTCATGCAGTACTCAGGCTTTTTCTTCGATATTATCACCAAAAGCATGGCCCAGTATCTAATCAACACTGGAAGAATTAAAGTAAGTACCCACATCATTATTGAGGATGAAAACCACACGCCATGCGATTATTATTTACCTAATATTTAAAAATCAATTATTGTTCGTGTATTATGGACTGCTATACCGTGCATCAGAATGTATACTACTTAGTGCTCGCTGGACCGGGTAGATCATCCGATACTAATGAAATTTTGGTAGGTTGCTCTGCGTACACCAGCACAAGTAACTGGTAGAAGGGTCACTTGTTTTTCTACTACCCTACTTTTTCGGCTATTTCCCTAAGGCGAAAAAGTAGATAGAAGATACCATTCGTGCGATGGTGGACCAGCTAAACTGGTTATGTTAGGTTATGCATTGAATATTATATTATTGTGCAATACATATAGTAATCGGTTCATTCAAATTTATTATAATATTTATTGTTTTTAGATGTCTCGGAACGAAAGATTTCATGGTGATCTGTTAGAAAATATCGACAAATTAGTATCTACAGTTGAGCCCTCATACATATTACAGCAACCAATGCAAACTCATATTTTCAATAAGAATCTCGCTACGTTTCTCAAGGTAAACTTAAACTTTACGCGAATATTAGACATTGAAATAAAAATACTATTTACGGGCATTTTAATCGTGATATATTGATAATTTTAATTCCAATGGTTTGGATCAATTGCGGCTTAATAAGTATTTTTATTTCAACATCTCATGGTAGTATGTTCAAAGTACTTATCTGGTGTATATTTATTTTTCAGTCTTGTCTATCTTTTATGGATCGAGGTTTCGTATTTCGACAAATAAAGAAATACTTAGATAAGTTTAAAGCTTGCGATCCAAAAGCGTTGTTTGACTTCAAATTCACATTTCTACAAACAATTTGTTCTCATGAACATTTCGTGCCATTCAACCTACCATTACACGCAAACAAACTGCCGCGAGATGGCGATGAAGGTAATAAATCAATAATGTAAATTTGATTATTATCAGCACAACGTAACTATACACTATCCATACCTTTAATAATAATAATTATTATTATATTTTTTAAATCGTGATTGTTAATCAATTGTTATATTATAATTCACAATGGTTGGGATAAGGTATAAATGTATTGTGCTAATTGACAGTATAAGTATTATCCGTAGTGTTAGTCTTTATCTGAATAACTGTTACCTTTACACAGATCCTGCGAAGCTGAGGTTAACGGAAGAATTTATATTGAGACACTTTCTTGCCGGAACCCTGCTGAAACAAGTATTCCCTTGTTTACCAACTATGTATTTTGCTAGCAATTATAAAAGCATGATACATGCTTCAATAAATACATTAAAGTTCATTTTTCTTTGCATGTTTTGAATCATTTTCTCTCACCAGGTGGAAGAGTCGTTACGTGAAGCGCCGTTGAAACGTAGATCAGCTTTGAGCGTGCTGCGGGCGTTATTAACTAAACACGAACACGACGACCGCTATAGAACTCGACAGTGCAGAGCTAGACTGGCGTACTTATACTCCCCGTGGCTTACTATTGTACTTGGTAAGTATTTTGTCCAAAATAACCCATCTCAAAATCGGCAATCGGCTATTTATGTAGACCGAACTATATGGTTCATTTTAAAATGCTTTTTGTTATTATTATAATGACAGCATTATCTAGAAAATTCATGTCTTTTTCTCTCTGTCGCTCATCTCTATACTTGCAATTCTATACATTACATCTGCTTATTGAGATTAATAGCTAAATCTCATAAATACTATGTACATGATTTTTTTTTTAAGTTTCTTTATGTTTATTTATTGATCGTTGCATTAGAAAACGCGCACCGTCTCATTACAAAGAGCCTGGCTAGTCCACTAGTTGAAAACGGTCACGACAAGGTTGATGGAGATGGCATAGTAAACCAAGTACTGAACGGTACGCAAAAGGAAGCAGCATCAGCAAATAGCACGCCTCGGAGGAACAGACTCACTCTGCACTTTGATCATACGCCCGTAAGAAACTCTACACATTTCAAGGAACCGCCGACAATTCCTTGCAATAATATGTACGGCAAAGGTGAGCTTTCATTTTCTAGCATCCTTTAAAAAAATATGTTAGTGTAGCCCACCGAATTCTAATTTTCATTGGTTCACACCATATACGATTATATATACTTTGTAAATTTCTGCTAGATAATCATCGATATAGACAAAAAATATAATTTCGCGGATAGTCCAAAATTGCAATAACATATTCTCCTTAAAAATAGAGGAGTAAAAAACAGTGATCACCATGAACATTTTGATAATTTATTCGATTTTCACTTAAAACGATAAGTAATTCCATAATTAATTTCCACAGATCAAGCTAACAATGTGTCGCAAAGCTCTCTAGAATCTGTATCTACGATGTCTGGTGGAGACTCGCTACCAAGAAACGTTGGACGACTCGATTTGAGTGAAATCGGTGATCAGGTCAACAGGTAATTATCCAGGTCACAACAGTATTCGAAATCGCCATTATTTAAAAAGTATTAATGATCGTTTTTGCATGTTTAGGTTTGGTGTGATGTCTGCAGAAGAGGTACGGGATGTGCTTTTGTGTTTCCTGTTCGTTTTAAAGTATTTGGATGACGAAAGACTTGTGGACTGGTGGAGGACACAATCACAGGCTCAGCAACAATCTTTCTTTAATGTTTTAGAGTAAGTTACTAGGAAAGAAAATTAATGAACTTAACAAATACATGCTTTCATGTACTCATATCAATATCATTCATAAAACGTAGGTCGAATTTCATTTCTTCTTTTTGATGACCTCAATAATTAACCCCCAAAAACAGACGTTTCGGGTGGTTTTTGCCCGGAAATCGGCAGCTGTTTCTGTGTGATATTATAATGTATATCTATTCCATAAATAAATATTTAGTACTGTGATTATGTGAGCTAGAACACACCAATCCAGCGGACAATATTTTAACATTAATTCTGTTATTGTCACTAAAATATCTTTCAATTTAAACTAAACTTTCTCATAATAAAGCAATTTTTATTGCTTTTTTCTTTTTGTATGCGTCAAGAGGTAAATCCAAAACTTCACATTATATTGACAAAGACGATTTCAGTTCGCTAAAATTGACTTAGTATTAATAAAAGATAAATAGATAGAATATTCTTTATTGTAAATAAGCAGAAAAGACATTAATATCTAATTTAGACAGTAGAAAAGAAAAACTGGCGGTCTTAAAGTACCTATATATTTTTTAACATCGTTATCTTTTACAGAATATGTGCTGAACAGTTCCAATACGTTGGCCGAAAGAAGATCTTATCAGAAATGAAAGCAATAACACCAGACAGTAACGGTAAACCGAAGCCTGTAAAGGCAAGGACTCTTCCTGCTAGGATGAGCCCTCCTGACTTCTCCAAAGAACCTCCCATCGTGGTGGAAAAAACTAATACTGTTAATAGGGAAAACCTTGTCAACACTTCGGTTACAACAGGTGAGCTTGACAACATACATAATATTATGTATTAATTTCATTGTGTTTACGGCCATTATTTAAGAAAGAATCATGCCCAGTCTCACTCCTGACTTAGTAGGCTTAAGAGATTTGCTGAAGTGTCCCTCGCAGTCTGTGGCTAAACTCTTGTAGATTTATACCTCAGTGAAAACCGAATAAAAATAATAATTGATCATGTCAATGAATAAATTCATCATGTAACTCGGAATTAAGATTTGCTGGCAATGTGCTCGCCCCCTATTAGTGTGTACTTCAGTTCAGTTAGTGTGCACTTATGCCTACTACTACATAATATTATTATTATTAAGTATGGTTAAAAGCAGCTATATAATTCGTATTAATGTCTCTGTTTCTATAGAACTAGAAGCAATAGCTGAACACACAGTATTATCGGCTAGTTGTCTCGCAACGGAAGTGGGTCTTACCATAATAGACCGCGCCTGTCTCTTCATGAAGAACCTGGGAGCAGCAGATGGAGTCGCTGCAAAGCCCTACATTAAGCTGCTGCAATATCCTCAGAGCGAAACTCTCTATAAGCATCTTTTTTCCGCCTTAAGAGCGTATATAAACCAGTTTTCTGAAACTTTGTTTGAAGGTATGTGAAATTTACACAATTAGTTTGTTAATTTCCTTTGTCACACAAAGCAGGGAAATTATGTCTTGTATACTCATTTTAAAATGAATAAAATATGGAAAATTTATTAACCGACTTCAAAAAGGAGGAGGTTCTCAATTCGTCGGAATCTTTTTTTATGTATGTTCACGAATTACTTCAAAACGCCTGGATCGATTTGCAAAATTTTTTTTTTGTTTAAAAGGGTATACTTCACAGATGGTCCCATTGTAACCACATCACGATCTGATGATGGGATCCCAGGGAAATCGAGGGCAACCCTCAAATTTTATAGGCAATTATCACGTTTTGAATATATTTACTAAAATTGTTCCAGTATTTGTGTCTGATAATCATCATTTGAGGTTGATGAGCTGATGATAGAAGGTAGTACTCCTCAACAGTTAAGATTTAAAAGAAAATTCTTTCAGTTATAAGCATTTATTACATTTACATGTATTCTCCAAAGCTGTTCAAATATTTGCATCTGAAAATCAACTTCTCATGTAATGATCTGATGATGGAAGGTACAACTCCTCAACGGTTAGGAGTTGAAGGGAAAATCTTTCATAATTATAAGTATATATGGATCGATAGTTGTATTCTTTCAGGCTATTAGATTGACCTGATATGAAAAGTTTAATATATACAACACTAAAAAGAATAAAATAAATTAACTTTAAAAAAAAAGAAAAACCAACTTCAAAAACTAAAAAGCAAAAAATAACTTCATACAGTTTTACCTTTTTTTTAGTTTTAAAGGTATGAAGTCGGTGCCGATGATGTGGTGGTTTTAATCACCCTGCTCAAGGTCACTCGTGGTGGGTGTACTTACTATTACGTTTGGCTTGGCACCAACTTCATACCTTTAAAACTAAAAAAAAGGTAAAACTGTATGAAGTTATTTTTTGCTTTTTAGTTTTTGAAGTTGGTTTTTCTTTTTTTTTAAAGTTAATATAATTTTCCAATTCATACTTGTTACACAAAGTTTATGTTCAATTCATGTCTTGGAGATTATTACTTCCTTTATATAAATTTCTATACACAATCTGCTATCTTGGTCGTCCTATTTTTCACCCCTATTATATTGAGAATAAAGTTGAAAAAAGCTCAAATGTTAATGTTTTTCCGAATACAATATGTTTTAATCTGCATACAGGTGGCAGCACAGTGTGCTCAGGAGTGGTAGCTGCAGTAGTGCGTTTGTGTGAAGCGCGCGCCGCGTGGCTGCGGCGAGAGGCAGCTGCCGCACTGTACTTGCTAATGCGGGCCAACTTCCAACACGGCACCGGGGGAGACCTGACTAGAGTGCACTTGCAGGTAACTTTCAAAGTTAACTATTAGTTATTATGAGATGAGCCATAAGATGCATCTGAAAGGGTCGCCTCTCGCGTTTGCCATAGATATCACTTCTACTACATTTACACATTTTAGGTTTCTGACTTATATGTATGTCAGTACTAGCTGATGCTCGCAGCTTTGCCCGCGCAATGTAATGCTAATTTCTCCTCCTCATTTCGCCCCCGTTTCCATAGAATAAATAAATAAATATATGTCGGAGAAACATTATTTCTGTTGACATCGTCATTAGTGGTTAAGAATTTAGTGGGCATCATCAGGGTTAATTGCAAGCACAAACATAATGATCATGGTTTTGCACTACATATTATTTTAATTCGGATTAAATAACAATTTATCACTTCACAATAATATCGAGAGAAAATGCACAGTTAAGACCGAGCAGCGAGTTCAGGGCACCGGTCTTACTTTTACCAACAATTAATACTCTTTCAGTCTCTCAGACTCTCAATCTCAATGATCCAACTCGATCAGTCGCTATTTCTCAATAATGTCCAATACTGTCCGCGTCCCTCCAAAAGTAAAGATGGCGCCTCGACCACGCTCAAGCTAAATGCTCTGCTCTGATTGGTCTATAACTGATAACAATATTTTTTACTTTTTATTAGACTAAGGAGGTTTTAAGCTATGGAAAAATGTAATAAATCATTATGTGCTTTATTCTTGCAAACAATAATCAAACCGACTTATAGCTTTCTCCGACACGGCCGTCCTGACATACCACACGCCCTCGTGTGATGTTGAAGGTTGCGCATCGTCCTTAACTGCAAAAAAGATATTGTTATAGTTCGGCCACTCCTGACCAAGGAATCATTATTTTAGCTCCTGTACACCGACGATAAGATATTATCTTAAATTAGCACTACGCCTTTTGCTATCGAATCTGACTCCTAATACTTAGTCCACACGCTACACACGAAATCAAGTTCATAGTATCGAAACAGCCACCTCGCCGTTATACACGATACACATTTTAGATAATTGGCCACCTCGCCTTTTATCCAACAGATTTTAGGTACTTTTCGATGGCCACCTCGCCTTGCTACGGCCACCTCGCCTTACTACGGCCACCTCGCCTTGCTACGGCCACCTCGCCTTACTACGGCCACCTCGCCTTGCTACGGCCACCTCGCCTTAATACGGCAACCTCACCTTGCTATGGCCACCTCGCCTTGTATCCGCCGCAGGCCGCCTCGCCTCCCACAAAGTCTACCTAAACATTAACAACCACCATGCTGCTAGGGTATCATCTTATAGGCATGAGATATACCTTCAACATTACCTTGCAACGTACCCGGGTTCAAAGGTGTGGGTATGGCCGTATACCCAGTACCTACTAATATGTCCTCCACACCGTATCCGGTGACGGCGACTACTAAATGATCAGTTGGTCATTGTGATGGGCTCTGATGTGACTTGCAAAGCCATACTTCACCACATCAGTGTAGACGGTATGACGCCATTCCGTACTCCTCATTCCGTCCTACCAACCAGCAGTAGATATGTTAGGATGTTACAGGCCGCGAGATTGCGTTTCAACACGTCTTTGTAACGCAGGTATTGAACTCCTTGTTTGCGCTTTCCGCATGAGAGTTCGGAGTAGAAGAAAGACTTTGGCAATCTACTATCATCCATGTGTACGACGTGTCCACTCCAGCGGACTCCAGTTTTTAGTATCTACTAAAACGCTGTATCAAAATACCTACAAGTTTTCCAAACCTGGCCTTAGCGATCGCCTTTTAGAAACTCAATTATTTTATACACAGGAAACTTAACGAAAAAAATAACAATACATCAAGCAAAACAACAAAAACAATTCAGCATCACGATAACAGTTAAATCCCGCCAAAATTTTAATCCGTCTTCATAAATATTCACAGGCAAATAAACTGACGTAAAAAACGTTTAAAATTAAAATAATATTACTATTTTATTGTCGACCAATTCCAATATTTTAAAATAGGTACTCTAAAATCACCTCTATCTTTATCAAACGTAAATAACTCTTTTTAGTAATTCAAAATAAATACTCTAGCATTATTACGCAATTAACTTCTCAATTCAGATTAGAATAAGGAACAGATTTGTATCTCCGAATTATTTGTTAGAAAATGCTAAAATCTTACACGTAATCGTAAGATCGTAAGATCGTATCGCCGTAACTATTCGAGTAACTTCGTATTCTCCGCGAGCGCGAGCATTATGAATGACCGCGCCGCCGTACTGGGTATGACGAGAGACCCGCGTAAGTCCGTACCGTCATACGATTTAGTTCGGCGTTTTACTCGATACCTAGTACAATAAAATTGTACTTATCGGGTACGGCCGGGTTTCTGCTATACATGGGTATTATATTACCAGTACCAGTATATAGTACGTATCATCCCTAGTATCTTTTAAAGAGACTAGTATTTGTCACACACGCACAAACTCCGATAACATAACATTTTTAAACAAAATATAACAACAGTAGGCACAACAGCAGCAACATACAACAACAGTACAACAATTTTGCCATCACCGTTATCCGTTTGATTCCGTTCGTAATTTTAGATTTAATTATCGTTATCACTTACTGAAAACGAAGTAACTTTTGACTCAATAAGTACTAGAATTAATTTACTTCCCTGTATACCACGGTCCGCAAAAGCAGAAGTCCACCGTTACCAACCAGCGTCAGTATTTACATCACCCAGTTTTTCTCGATATTCTATTTATCTACAATGCCTTATTATTGCGACTGCACCTCGCTTCCAGATGTATTCGAATTTCGAACCACGATTAACAGAGGCCGATCTGCTTTGTGTCCGTATGAATGAAAAATCTGAAAATAAATTGAAAAACGACAGAAAGCGAAGGTAGTTATCCCACTTCTGATGTCGGAGAAACATTATTTCTGTTGACATCGTCATTAGTGGTTAAGAATTTAGTGGGCATCATCAGGGTTAATTGCAAGCACAAACATAATGATCATGGTTTTGCACTACATATTATTTTAATTCGGATTAAATAACAATTTATCACTTCACAATAATATCGAGAGAAAATGCACAGTTAAGACCGAGCAGCGAGTTCAGGGCACCGGTCTTACTTTTACCAACAATTAATACTCTTTCAGTCTCTCAGACTCTCAATCTCAATGATCCAACTCGATCAGTCGCTATTTCTCAATAATGTCCAATACTGTCCGCGTCCCTCCAAAAGTAAAGATGGCGCCTCGACCACGCTCAAGCTAAATGCTCTGCTCTGATTGGTCTATAACTGATAACAATATTTTTTACTTTTTATTAGACTAAGGAGGTTTTAAGCTATGGAAAAATGTAATAAATCATTATGTGCTTTATTCTTGCAAACAATAATCAAACCGACTTATAGCTTTCTCCGACATATATATAGATGATCCACTATATGTATAGCGACGTCTATGTCGCTACATAGCAACAACGTACGTAGCAACGAAGAAGCTATCAAAACTGACATACTGACTGACACTGATACATGGAACGCGATAAGGAGCTGTGGTAGCCTAGTGTGATGATTTTTTTACTATTACTCCTAAGATATTCGTTTATATTGTATAAAAAGTAGCCAAAAAATCCAGGTAATAAACTATTTGTATGCTAAATTTCATTCAAATCTGTTAAGCGGTTTTTGCGTGAACGAGTAACAAACATCCATACATACATCCATACTTACAAACTTTCACGTTTATAATATTAGTAGGATTTTTTGTATGATATCCCGGACCTCCGTCGAATGATTTCAAAGGTCAGCCAAGATCGGTCCGGTAAAAGAGCGCTTGAACTCGTAATTTGACTTTACACCATCTTGAGTGTGCTTGCTTTTGTCTTACAATAATAAATTCTCTATGTTTCAGGTTATAATGGCTGTATCGAAATTGCTTGATAATTCAACTGCACTAAACTGCAAGCGTTTTCAAGAATCTCTATCTGTCATCAACTGTTTTGCAACTGGTGATAAAGCTATGAAAGGAACTGGTAAGAAAAAAATTATTAATAATTTATTGACGCTTGAAATTTGCATTGTTTGGATTTTTGATATCATTTTTATCTAGTAAAGTGGTAAATAAAATTGGATTTCACAATGATTATTCTGTGTACCAGGTTTATCTAGCGAAGTGGCGGAACTGATGCGGCGCGTGCGCACGGTTGTTGGAGCGCGAGCACGTCTCGCGGGCGTTGGGGGAGTTGGAGCTTCAGGTTAGTGACAAAATATAACCATGGCCCTGACGATAGGTGGAGGGTAAGCAAGTGAGGCTTTAAGTCTTTATAAGTCTAACATACCCTTATAAAGTCGGTGGGCGATCCATTCGATTTTATAGAGAGATATTGCACTATATAAAATAGGTGGTAACGCGTGAGTCATACTTCTCGTGTTGCGAGGTTGACCACAGTTTGCAAAGGATTTTTCCGCACCTAAAATAAAAGTTGGGCAGATAAGGAATCTGCAAAAAAACAAAATGTTTGTAAGTAACTATGTTTACAGGTGCAGGCAGCGTCCATTTGGCAGAGTTGCAGCACGCGTTAGCTGCATCTTGTCGCGCTACGCCGCGGTTGAGGCACGCATGGCTCTCAAACCTCGCAGAGCATAACGCACGACAGGGAGACTATGATGAGGTATAATTACTTTTAAAACCCTACGTATTTACTTTCAGAAATGATTCTCCTCGTTCAAAAGAACATGTTCAATAAGAAGTTCTCATATCTAAAGCAAATATTTGCTCCGTTCACGGATCATTATTCTCTATAACTCGACACTGCGGCAATCGAGCCCCAGTTTAGAGCTTTTATCTTAAACGTATTGTGACTGAAGATTGGTTGACTTATCAATGAAAAACGGCGCTAGACAGTTCATGGTCAATTATTTGTAATGGGGAACGCGTGACAACTCAATCTATCAATTAATGATTTGTTGTTGTGAGCCGTAACTAACTTGCTAATAATCGTGCGAACTTGTTTCTTTCATATTGGGGAGAAGTTGTAACGCGAATCCTACGTTATATTTTGTTTCTAACTGTATTTTTAAAATAGGTGTATTGTCACACTGGCTGTGCAATCGGCCTTTGATGATACGATTTGTCGCGCAATTCAAAATTTTGTTTGAGCCAGCCCGTGTCGAGCAAATTTTTTGTTTAACTTATCTGTAGATTCGTTTTTATTGCCCAGTTAATGGAAATAGGTGTTCGATGAATATTCAATAGGATCTAAAAATATACCTCGAATTCCATTAGGTATTCCGTCAAGATTTCAGTCAGTCTGGTTTCGTTAACCGTGTAAAGCAGTCGTGTACTAATTGAATTACGCTGTATTAGTTAATGATACACTCAGTTTTCGACTTAATTTGCTCAGAGTTAAAGTTAACTATCTATTGACACTTAAGATTTTTTCTTATCGCTGTGGCTCTCGCGTGTGTGCACCGCTGTAGTTTTGTAAACGAGTTTCGGATTGAACTATTGTGTTAACACCTACATTATTACTAAAAATGAATGTACGACGTACACCCACTAAAAGTGACTCTCAGCCAAATCTTACAAACTATGTCGACCAAGATGTCCATCAGGTCACCATGCGGAAGAGGAAACAGCCAGAACTCGAATTTGATGTTAAGCACGAACTTACGGAATTTAGAAAGGATATAATATCCCTCCTTACTAATTTCACTGCAGCACAAGATGAAAAGTTAGTTGCTATGCGCGACGACATAAGGTCTGAAATTCGGGATCAGCTGCGTGTAGTTGCCTCGTTGTCGGACAGTGTGAAGGAGACTCAATCACAAGTGAAGGCCAATCTAACCCAGTTTGAGGATAGAATATCCTCAGTTGAGAAGAAAATGACTTCCATAATCACATTGTCAAAAAATGTAGATGAGGCCCAAGAAACAATTAAACGGCTGGTTACTGAAAATAACTCGAATAGACAATTTTCTATGCTGAATAACCTAGAGATTTCTGGCATACCATACTCTAAGGGAGAAAACCTATTTACCATTCTACGTAATATATGTGATATGGTCGGATTTCAGTTAAATGACAATGACGTCGATGTTATTCACCGAGTACGCCGTTTTCAAACAAATCAGGACGACATGCTAGCAAACAGCCGACCGCCTGCCATTATTGTTAAATTTACGCGGCGTAATCGCAAAAATGAATTGCTCGCCGCGGTGCGCGTGCGCCGCGGCCTCACTACAGCTGATATCGGCCTAGCTGGGCCAGCCGCCGCCGTGTTCGTATGCGACCACCTGACGCCCGCCAACAAGTTGTTATTGAAGCAAGCTAGACAACTGAAGCTGGAACATAACTATTCTTTTCTATGGGTTCGCGACTGTAAAATATTTATTCGCAAAGTCGTCGAGAGTAAGCCTATACATATAAAAAATGAGTCTGATCTTAAAAAGATAAAGTGACTATTATATTTTTTTCTCATATACACCTTTATATTGTTTAATGTAATGTTTGCTTCCGTAACAGTAATGTATCTATGTGTGTTAGTTGAACATTCACTCGCGCCATGTTTGTATTATTATTTCAACTACACAAGTTATACATTAAGACACCCGATTGTGACTCATATATTCTACCCGTTCTATATAAGTACAAATACTAACTTTAATGAACGTCAACTCTGTTCTTGCTTGCAGATATGTGAATGTTGTGCACGCACGCCTTTTTTAAAATATAATATAACTAAACATAATTACTTCCCTAACATTGACCATACATATATTACATCAATTATCATAAATCGTGATGGCTAACCCCGTTCTTAGTGGTTACTATCAAAATGTGAGGGGACTGCGAACCAAGGCTATTGATTTTTTTTCCAAAACATCTCAATCAGTTTATGATTTCGTTTGTCTTACCGAAACTTGGTTGAACACAGATTTTTTTGATAGTGAATTTTTTGACCCTAGCTTTAATGTTTTTCGATGTGACCGGTCGGTGACAGAGAGCGGCGCGTCTCGCGGTGGCGGCGTTGCCGTAGCCGTGCGTGCGCATTGCCGGCCCGAGCGCCGTGACTGGCCTGTGCCACTGCGCGCCCATTGTGACTGTGTTTGGGTTTCTATCCCACTGAAACATAGTGATCGGCCAAAGTGTGACCAGCGTATTGCGACGTCGCGGCTAACTTTTCTTAATATAGCCTGCATATATATTCCTCGTGGTACAGGACATAGGGAATCATTAATTTCTTTTTTCGAAATCACTAGTCAACTAATTAATGAAAGATCTAATGATTTATTCCTTCTTGTTGGCGACTTTAATATACCCGAGGCTGAATGGGTTGCCCGTTCAACTCCGGGAATGCATTTGATACCGGGTAACAGTTGCGCGATGCATGCTATTCGTGATTTTCTATCATTTACCGAAATTAAACAATTTAATTGTATACATAATTCTAACAAGCGAAAAAATGCAAACACAATGCTTTAACAGTTATATAACATATGCGGAACAAAAAATTAAATCATACCCAAATTACTTCTGGTCCTATATTAAAGCAAGATATTCAAAAAATAAACTCCCGCAAACGATGAATTATAAAGGTTGTGTTACATCTGATGGAGAAGAAATATGTAATCTTTTTAATAATCACTTTCACTCTGTTTTTGAAAAATCAGATAATAATTTAAATTTAATTTTTGATTATAGCGGCTTTCCTTCTGAGCCTGTAATTGATATAAATAGCATAGAAATTAACCGTGTCACTGTCCATAACTTATTAAAAGCAATTAATGTCAACAAAGGTGCAGGTCCAGACGGTATTCATCCATTATTTATAAAAAGGTGCTCATCGAGTCTAGCGTTCCCACTGACTGTCCTATTTAATAAATCAATGAAATCTGGTTGTGTTCCAGAAATTTGGAAAAAGGCGTATATTACTCCTATCCCCAAGGGTACAATTAGCCAAGATATTGAGCAGTACAGACCGATTTCTAAATTATGTCAATTTAGTAAGATTTTTGAAAAATTTGTAACTGAACAACTTTCCCATGCTGTAAAAAATCACATTAGCCCCAACCAACATGGTTTTTACAAAGGCCGTTCAGTTGACAGCAACTTATTGACGTTTAGTAATGAGATCTTATTGGCGATGGATAAAGGTGCCACTGTTGAAGTCGTGTATACTGATTTCGCCAAAGCTTTTGATAAAATTTGTCACAATACCCTTCTTTTTAAGCTTTGGCGACTCGGTATACACGGCGACTTGTTCCGGTGGATCAAATCATATATTGAAAATCGTAGTCAGTGCGTAGTTCTGTCTGGTTACGCCTCAGGATGGAAGTCTATTAGTTCTGGAGTACCCCAGGGGTCCAACCTTGGCCCGTTATTATTTTCACTATTCATAAATGATATTGACAATTATATCAAACATTCAAAAGTGTTGCTTTACGCAGACGACACAAAAATTTTTAAAGTCATAAATACTGTCGATGATTGTTATTTGTTGCAAGAGGACTTATTAAATTTTGAGAGATTTTGTAAAGACAATAAATTATTTTTAAATCTGAATAAATGTTACGTCATAAAATTTTCTAAAAAAAAAAACAATCTTGACTTTAATTTCACTATAAATAATAGTCGTCTCAGTAGAGTAACACAAATCCGTGATCTTGGTATTATTATGGACTCCAAATTTTCATTTAAACCTCATCTGGATTCAGTTATAAAAAAGGCATATAAGCAACTTGGTTTCATCCTGCGGATCGGAAAACCATTTAAAAATAATCTCACTTACAAAATTCTATTTAATAGTTTTGTTCGTAGCGGTATCGAATTTGCTTGTGCAATTTGGAAACCTTACCAGGCTATACATAGCGATAGACTTGAAATGATACAAAAAAAGTTTGTAAAGTCCCTTGATTTTAGAACCGGCCACATTTATAGTAGCTATAAGGAGTCACTGGATCGCCATAAACTTCAAAAGCTAAGTGACCGTCGAGACTGTGTGGATTCTATTATGCTTTATAAAATTTTACTTAATAGAATGGATGTCCCCTCACTACTCCATCAAATTCACTTTAGAGTCCCTCGTAGTCATCAGCGTCAATGTAGGAAAAAATATTTATTTTCAATTCCGCATAGTAGAACGTGTTATGCGCGTAATGTATTTATAAGGCGTGCTTGCAAATTATTCAATGAAAATGATAAGCTTCAGAAGATAGATTTATTTAACTGTAATATAAATTCCATAAAACGTGTTTTCAGACGGTAATAGATAGTAATGGCTAATTTCCTCACTAGCTTATTTTGTAACATTATAATTGTCCGATTATTGTTAAGTTGATTTATTTCTCTGTAACTTAGATAATTAGATACTCACTGCTTTTTTTTCACTGTTTTTAATATCTTAAGGAAACTCCAGGTCTAATTGTAAATCATATATATTATTCCTGTTTTGTAAGTGACTGTTTGTTTCTCAATAAATAAATAAAATAAATAAATTTCAAAATCTGTCCGTCTATATCTATCAGGCAATGTGCTGTCAACTACACATCGCGGCACTTATAGCCGAGTACTTAAAACTACGAGGAACACAACAGTGGGGGGCGGACGAATTCGCCGAAATCTCACGCAACATACCTCGAGACGAGACGGGGCTCAAAATCGACGAGGGTAAGTAAAATACACACTGCACGATTAATAATAATATATTTTATATTCTGCGTCATAAAGTTCACTTTTCAATACCACAGCCTAATCCATCGATTTGTCGAAACTTATAAAACTTGAGATTCCTAGAATATTATGCATTAGGAACAATTCTGCAGTCTTTATAATAGTTGTATGACACTATATATTTTGTTAACTCTTGGAATGTTTCGAGGGGACAGAAAGCGTTGCACCCTGGTACTTCCATAAGTCGTGGTTCGGCTGAATCGTCGTCCCAGTAATATATCTGAAAAATACAAAGCAATGACTGAAGGTTTACCGGCAGAATGTAGGTACTTATGGTGCCAGGGAAAATGGTACGTTTAAGTTGAAAAAACAAACTGCTCTGTTGGTCTTATGGTCGTAAGTGCGACTGCAGAGCAAGAGGTCTTGTGTTCGATCCCCGGTTCAAGCAGAGTTATTAGGTTTTTCTATTAAATTATGTAGTAACAGCTAGGAGTTTAGATTACTTTAGATTCGTTGGCAATAGGCTCGCCCGTTATTACATGTGATCTAAAACATCAAGCATCATCAACAGCAAAATGTGGCTGTAAATTTTCCTTCGGAGACGATATGCGTGATGGTTGAACAAACAACGCCAAACAACCATTAAAAAAGCCCTATACATGTTTACCTTAAACACGAACCGCTGTCCATCGGGCAACTTCTTTTGCTCCTTGGACTGCGGCGATGGTCGCCTCTCGTGCAGCTCGAACAACAGAGCCGCCCCGGGGTCGGGCAGGCGGGGCGGTGGGGCGACACATGCCCCCAGTAGCGCAGCCACTGACACGGGTGTGCCTGTGCGGACCACTAGGCGGAGCTTAGACTCCCCCGCGCAGTTACTGCTGGCTTCCGATATTATTTGTTGAAGGAGCGCACCTAGTAATTATGCCTTAAGTCAGTATTTATATTTGTACGATTCCATTAAACACTTTGTGGAAAATATAATTAATTACGTAATATAAGAATTCTAACACATTTTGTTATTTATTTATTTTCTAATAAATCATCAATTACCTTTATGAAAAAAAAACATTTAATTTTGTGACTACTAATTAGTATATAAAATCTCGTGATTGGATTTTTTGTAAATACTACTTCCACCGGACTAGATGCTTAATATCTACGGCCTTACTCAAATAACAGGTTTTGATCCTAATGTCAAGGTTATCGAGTAAGTCAAGAATCTATTTAATCATAGATTGACGCAAATCATAAATACTTGAGATGTTTACCTTTTATAAAAAATAATCTAACCTGTTTTAATCTGGCTACTGAATTGCTAATTATATTTCCTACAATTTGGAGATCATAAATATACCATATATTTGATAAACAAATATACAACTAACTATAGGCACTCACGTAATTTATATCATTGATATTTTTACTATTAGTAAAACTATAAATGATATAAATTTAATAATTGGGCATATATCTTACCGCCACTGAGTTTTCTCAGTAAATTATTATGAAACATCATTGAGTACTCCAATCGCGCCACGTCCATAAGTTTTCTCTTAACATGTTTCGCCCATTTCGGGTTCGCTACTTTAATATCGTCCTGAAATTGATGAATTGTGTCAAATTATTTTTATATTTTTATTTAAAATTAATTTTTGATACTTTGACACTTCTATTCCCGATTAACTATAAACATAAGAAATATGAAAGTGATATATAGGTATAGGGACAAGCCACCGGCCACAAATCCATACTCTAAATTGGTATTGCATTAACACTGCTTATTTTCTGGAAGTAGATCTAGATAAAAATACTTCTACAAGTCAATTTCCTAATTAATAGCTACCGCCAGCGTATAGAATAGATAAACAATTGCGCATGCAACAATCAATCTAATTAGTTTTATTATTCAATGAAATGATAATCGAGTACATTATATGAATATTATTTGTTACGTATTTCATATTTGTTATCGTTAAATCACGTTGTACCTACCTAAAAGTACTAAATCAAATACTTGTTAAAATTAAAGTAATGCCAAACCTGTATTAAGAATAAATTATTTAGATAAAAAGCGTCTTGTGGCGTACTGAAGTTTGTGTTAGTCATTTGCGCGATCTTGTGGAAAAGGTCGCGGTATGGCAACAACAGGCCCTCTTCAGTGAAGGCTTTAAGTATCCTCTTCTTCTCTTGTTTGTATCGAGGACAGTTCTCTTCGTAGAGCAGCTGAAATCAAAACATTTTGACGGAAGCAGTTCAATTTGCAGTACCAAATTTAGGGCTTTTATCCTGATAGATACCTGTCCATTTTGCACAGGTACGTAAGTACACTATTATAAAACCACTTACAAAGTCATGACGTCGTGGTGGATAATTGTAAGGCACGGGCTGCCAGGGGAGCGTCTCATTCCACTCTTGCTCTGCCGAAGGGGGCCACAGCCCCGCCGCAATCAAAAGAGCCGTCATCTTGCTCAGTTCTGTGTCGGATGATATCACGATGCTGCTCTCTTTGAAAACAAAAATAAGCAAATATAAAAACCTACATAGTACATATACAAATGAAAAACTGCGTATTACATTTCAAAATAATTACCACTTTGGTAGTAAGGACCCAAAAAGTCGTTATATCTTTTCCTAAGTAATGCGCCCATTTCGAATGTTAACATCTTGCCTTCCTGAAATAATAAGAAAATTAAAACAACGTCTCTATTTGTAAAGTCCGGTCCCCTCGGGAATGCTTTTCTATTAAAGCCGCATGACGTGCGACATAAGTAATAAATCATTATTAGTGGCTGACGGCAATCTGCGTGTCTGCTGACACCTCGTTCCCGTTTAGAGCAGCTCGCGACCTTCGGCTATCGGGACTCCCTCCCGCATTCAGACCGGGAAGCGGACACTTCGTTATAAAATCATTCGTCTTCACTTGTCCTTCTGGTCCGACCCTTTACTACATTAGTTCCGTAAATTCATTGCCATGGCCCCGACAAATGGGTATTACGTGACGCTTATTATGATTTATTGCGTGCTGCAAATCAAATACAAGTATTAAACGTGTATTTGTCATTGTATAGAATAAAAATGCAAAACGTATGTGTATTATTGACTAGTCTTGTCAGTGCTTAATATTGGCGATGAGATTATAGTGACGATAAAAACGGAACAACAAGTGCTTTTGTTACATTACCAGCATTATGTGAATGCGGCATAGAGGAGCGCCACCGCATATGAGTAATATGTGTGAGCGTCACCATTGATCGTGCGCGAGAGCTGTGGTTATGGTTTGTGTACGTCAGAATCCATTCGTTACGGCCGACGGATACCTAATTTAATGTATCGAGGAACTACGCCAAAAGGTTCATTGTTAAAAATTACGTTCCTTGCGTTTCCCATGAGTTTAGAATACATGATAATTAATTCGTCAAATATATACCTATACATAGTCAGATAACCGCAAGACTTGGGCAAGTTTTGATATTGCTTACGAGATCACAAAGACATGAATGGACACATACATTAGTCATAGCGCCGGCACCGTAGGGCGCAAACACGTGGTCGGGTGCGGGAGCACCCAGCATGGCCAGCTCGCCTTCACTGGGGGTGCGTTCTCCATGCGACATAAGCTATAAATACATCATTTATGATTAAATATTATTACAATTAACCCTAGTAGCGAATTGGTTATATCTTTGTAAAATTGCTTGACCTAGTTTCGTGCTTCATTTAGTAAGAAAATATTTCAAATGATTAAAAAAGATTTTTTGTTTCATGACATGATTAATTAATATGATAATGTAAAAGCCAAATTACTGTTTCTCGTGTTGTTGTAAGTTTTATTCATGAAATTAATGTGTTTTTTTTTGGACACAATGAAGAGTCAATTTGCATTGCTAATTTATAGCTAAAGATTAACATAATATGTATTTATAAATATATCAATGACCTTACCACATGTACTTGTCGAAGTACAGTCACTTCGACCGTTGAATCTTTTATCAGAATCACTGCTACGAGGGCTGGTGGAAAAATAGTATTTATTTAGTGAATTATTTCTAATAACTTTTTCAAAACTATATTTCTTTATGGTATATTCGCACTAATGTTCTTTATTAAATTGAATTTATCATATATAAAGAATTATATATATTTTTGTATTCTAACGAAGATAAGCCAGTATCAATACAGATCTACCTAATAACTGCACCACAATTGAAGCTTGCAGTCAATTTGTTTTAAATAAAAATGTATCTAATTTGTAAGATATGTGAAAATCCTACTATGAAGGAAACACACATCGAACTACTCTAGATTCAACATGGAATTCTTGGAACACACGTAATTTTAATATGCTTTGGGACGCACTAAGGTTTTATTTCCTCAGTACCTACTAAGATCTGTAAGATAAAGGTTGGTACTGAGTACTTTATTGTTGGTGGACGTACCGGCGATGAGCGAGATGCCCACCAACACGCCGAGGCAGCAGCAGGTATGTTCTATGCGCATTCCCTGCGCCGGCGCCGCTTCCGCCGCGTTGGTCGGCTCCTCCTCGCGACCGCCCTCTTTCCTGCGCAAATGCACAATACTTACTTGACCATATAAGATACTGCGACGTCGATTACTCCTTTTTATATCTCGGTACCAGATAAAATCTTTATTTAAATATCTCTGGACATTATGACACAGTGCCACCTAGTTCTGACCTAAGCAACGAGGCTTGTGTTACGGATGCTAGTTGGCTGATATTCTACATATATTATACTTTTTTTTTGTAAATACATATTATACATAGATACATCCATGACTCGTATGCAAATGTTGATGCTCATTACACAAACAATTGTTCCTACCGGGATTCTAACCCGGGACCTAGGTCCCGGGTTAGAAATCCCGGTAGGAACAATTCTAGGAAATTCTGTGCTATGGCACAGAAGGCAGTGTTAACTACCGCTGGACTAATTGGGTCGTCATAAATATTTATTTATTTACTTCAATTAAAACGGTATCATACCAATTACAATAATTGAAGACACATACAAAATACTTATACTGGGGGCATTTATACCAAAAGAAATAATCATATCTCAATATCGACAAAGAATATTAAACATATACTTTAATATTGATTCAAATTTATGTATAATAATTATAACTAAGTAGATTTAATGATGATTAAAAAGCTATGAAAATGTTACTACCTATAATTTATCTTAATTGCTAAACCATGTTTTAACTAATTGATTCACGTTCTACATAAATTGTTATTGACGAAAACACATGGCTTTATTGAATGATGATCTCTCAAAACGTCACTCACATTTTCCTCCGCCTAGTCGGCAGCTCTACATTGTAATTCTATCTTAATTGCGTTCGATCACTTAGTGCAACGCATAATTAAAAACTTATAGTTGACACATGAACCACAAATAGTATAATATGTAGCAACCACTTCGCAATTCGCAAATTAGAACTGTTGATGGCGTTGCGAGGCAGGAAGCGCACGGCGCGCGAGGCGGGGTCCCACTGAGATCCGCACGGGACGCTTTGCAAGATTCACGGTCGCCGCGACCTGTGTCCGCTTAGATGATTGACTTTGTCCAATCGATTGTACCACGGTGCCTATTTACACATGCGTTCCCGCATCGTCCGATGTTGATATTTAGACGGGTGACCGGCGCCCTTGTTAACCTCAGCCTCAATGGTAAAAATCTGATTTGGTCACACAATGTGTGCATGCATATGTATTGAGCCTTTGAATTGACCATACATGTCACTTTTCCATACATTTCAGAGATGTATAACGTTAATTTCCTGTAGGTAATGCATTGTGATTATGCAATAAAAACAAAGCGCATACGTACGTATGAATAGAATAGCAACATGTCAGTACTATTTGCATGAGGGTGCTTTGATTCGTCTGATAGTGTGAATTAAAAGATTGCGGGCGCGCTGCCGTGCGAACACACGATGCCTTCCGCTTACCCTATCCTGATAGGGGTCTAGAGAAACAGTATTGAAAGAGCATTTCCTATAAGTTTGTTTGTTACTTAGTTGTTGCTAAGAACAAGAATAGGCTGTTATGATTTTATTAATGTTGTTACTTCACGATAGTTAAAGTAGTCATAATAGACTCAGAAAACAAATACAATTGTTTCAGACTATGATGTTGTAAATTGCAAATACATTCTGTTCGAAATTGCCACTTTTGCGATAAACATGTGTACATTATAATATTATTTCTAATCTCAGATCATCTGGAGCACGCAATTGTAACTTGTAACTACATTTAAATATAATATATATAAAGAATCACCATAAAGAATAATACCTACTGCATAAATAATTGGTTAATACTTACTTAAAACACAATGCGCTCGTTAGATTCACCATCACTGCACAGAGGTTTCTGTTCTTTTAATTAAAGTACCTAATTATCTGTGTATATTATGTATATAATCTACGCATCTCGTTCGGTGATAAGACATTAATAAGATGTTGGATACGTTGTTCTCATAATTCTATAGCAGGCATACTGTGAGTGATCATATCTAATCATATTGTAACTACCTCGTGTTGAAGTTATAATTTAATGTTTTCAGAGAAGTCTTATTTGCATTATATTAACTGTTTATATTATATTATCTGTATTGTTAATAATTTGCTAAAATAGGTACTTATTAAAAATATACAAAGGCTTTTTTAGATGTACAGTCCAACAACCTAATTGGTATGCATGCAACTATAGACCGATCTATGTGTGGATGTAAATCAATTAGCTTGTTCGACGTACCTGTAAAACATTAAAAAATGATTACATCTCACCGACTCGACCAGCAGTTTTCGTTGAAGTCTTTAATACTTGTGATCAATTAGTACGCCTACTACTACTACTACTTTATTTTTCATTTTATTACCATTGAATTTGTATGAGAGCAGGGTTGTGGTAGCCTAGTGATGTGACCAATGGACTGAGATGTCAAAGGTCTCTCGTTAAAACCCAAGGCACGCACCACTGACTTCGGTAGTTATGTGCGTATTTATCACATGCATAAACGGTGAAGGAAGACATGGTGAGGAAATCTGCCGTGGTAGACTAAAGTTTACCCTTTCAAATGACAAGAGATTATTGATTATTTTCCACAATGACAATAATGTATTAATTATGATGATGACCATTGAAATTAGAATAATAACATGTTGGAGATTTATTGAATAAATAATATAATATCATTGGAATACACCAAGAACAAATAAAATTAAAATATGTATATTTTTTTGTTCTTAGATTTCTGTATCAGCAAGGATAATTAAAAAGGACCTGAATAAACATTAATTTGATAAGAGATGAGTTTGTGGTTGATATTGAGATTCTTATATCAAACATATCAATTCTCTGCATAAATAAATATGTAATTCAACACTATTAAGAACATTTTCATAATTAAATTATATAAATGAGACGGTTATTCAAATATTATTTAAAACAATAATAAATTCTAATTCTTAAATAGCCACAAAATAACTTCCTACTCAATAAATACAGACTAAATCTTCTTATATGTAAAAATCTCGTCTCACGGTGTTTGTTATGAAATTTTGGATGTATATTTAGTAGATCTGAGAATCGGTCGTAGTCTATTTTTACACCCCTAGATGTTACGGATGTCCCTCACTAGATTTTTTTTTCGACAAAATATTTTATGTATTTTTTTATGATTTGGTATTAAAAAACACTTATAGCCCTACATTTTCACTCTTTTACTACCAACCCCTATAATGTGACAAAACAACGTTTACTGGGTCAGCTAGTAGAACTATAAAATGTGCATGTTATTGCAGACTTTGTCGACATAAAACTTTATAGTAGGTAATATTTGTCATCTATAGTTAAACCATTAAACTTTGACTAAGTTTAATTACTAATTGTGTACTCTGTATATTTTATATACTAAACTGTTAAATGGTTGAAATGAAACGATATTTTATATAAATAGATCTTTTTAAGGACTTATTATACATGTCAATGTGTCTCGAATGTGTCTGAATCGTGGTCTCTTTTAATGTCCAGACATAATAGTATACAATATGGATGGCGGAGTTAATATAATATCACGCCTGTCTTACCCTGATAGGCGGAGGTGTACTAATGCACACCCACATTACGCCGGTATGTCCCATGTAATAGGGGGCACGAATCCAAATTCCCGAGTTGCTACTGAGAATTTCATAGAAAAACCCAATAGCACTGTTCGATCTGGGAATCAAACCCAAGACCTCTTGCTCGGCAGCCGCACTTAGGACCACTAGACTAACGAACGGGGCAGGGGATTGTGGATTTAATATAATATGTATGCATATATATCAAAATATATAATAAAACAAACAAAATAAAAATCACAGCCACTTTATTCGTGTCAACTATAATTATTAATCTAAGGTATGAATAAATTACTACTTTCTAATATTGTGATAAGTTTACACACTGTTTATCCATCTCTTGTTTAGACCATAAGACGTCTTGTACTAGGTCCACGAACTTGTCATATTCGCAGAACAGCTGGCCTCCGCAGCCGCTAATAGGCAGGAACTCGCCGGGACCACCGGCGTTACGCGCGTACACCGCCTGAACAAAAACAATATGTTTTTAGACAGAAAACACTTTTGGGTACGCACCTCAGAAAAAGACAATGCCCGATTATTGCTTGCTTCACCGTCCCTTAATTAGCCCTTGCTAAATTCTGTTTCATATAAAATGAATTTTACTCCTGTACCTACGTATACATTGAAACTAAGCTTGATTAATGTGGAATTCAAATATATAGAACTAAATAAATTGAATTAAAGAATAGTAAAAAAATGTTTTAAACTTTACGAAATATAAAACCAAACATGTTATTTCCCAAAATAGGTTTACCGTATCATCATGGAATACACAATAGAATACATAATATGCTTTTTCTTTCAGAATAACAAACATTATTTGTCACTCTACCTAGACTACTTCTATCACGTCTGATAAATATATGTAGTAGTATCATAAATATACATAAAAGTCTTTGTAAGTATTCTTTTTATCGAATACAAATAGACGTTTTCAAAACAGATAATATTAAATTTGCCATACAATAATTCCAGGGTCATTCTCCTTATACTGTCTATACAAAAAGCTTGACGAATGTTCTTTTATACCACATTATTACCATGTCAACGGATAATATGTAACCGGTAGCTATTGTAGAGAATATTAATTATATTATAATTTTAGGAAAATTATCCTATCATTTCTCTAAAGATTGTAGCTGTGAAAACTATTTTTACTTAATTACGATACACGTGTATTTGCGTTATATAAATACAAATCACATTAAACGGGTTTTTAATATAATAAGCCGGACTAATCAACAATAGAGAAAATGGACTAAAATCATTTTCCTAAAGATTGTAGCCTTGAAAACTATTTTTTCTTAATTACGATACACATGTCTTTGCGTTATATAAATACAAATAATATTAAATGAGTTTTCAATACGATTAGTCGAGTAATTCATCAACTCGTCCTCCATGCCTACGGCCCATTTAGGACGACTTGCAGAAAATCAAAATAATAAATATTTTCATTCTGCATCTCGTCCCACGTATCTTTTTGTGTTGAATTTTGAACTTTATGAACGTTTGGTACAGTTAGTAAGACAAGTTATAACAATATTTTTCATGGAGATACCATTAAAACCTTTAGTTTTTACCAGTGATGTTTCTCCGGTCATATCAGTAAGTAAACAATGGTTATGGCAGTTACTTTTGAAGTTGGTAAATGATGTCAAAGTCAAAATATAATTTATTCAAATTAGGCCATATATATATATATATATATATATATATATATATATATATATATATATATATATATATATATATATATATATATATATGGCCTAATTTGAATAAATTATGATTAACGTATGATCATAAATTATGATCAAATTTGATTAACGTTCACAAGGTGCTGTTATGGACACGCAAAAAACGTTTTTGAAACAATTACGTCTCAAAGACGAAAATTTAGAGGTTATAGACATGAGATCAATTAAGAACCTCCTCTTTTTTTGAAGTCGGTTAAAAATAAAGACAAATCAACTGCTTGGCGTTGCATTTTCATGCAACGGTTGACACATCTGTCAAACGATTTTAATAATTACTTGTACTAATAGGTCAAAAGAGAAGACAATCATGTTTGCCAGCCAGACAGAACCAAAAATTATATTTTATAGTTTTACGTTTGTTATTATAAAAACTTGTTATTATTAAACCTATATTCATAAATATATAAGTTTAAATGTTCATGAGTACCTCGTGTGTTAATTAGTGTCTAAATTGTCATTATTTAATATTTTCATCTGATTACATGTTGTGAACTTGTGATTATTAAATATTATTTAATTATTTTTATAACACTTTTGCTGCTGATTGTACCTTTTCAATATTGGGACGAGTTGTAGAATAGAAAAAATATTTATTTTGATTTTCTGCAAGTCGTCCCAAGTGGGCCATAGGCATGTAGGACGAGTTGATGAATTACTCGATTAGTCGGACTAATCGACAATAGAAATATAGCGGCAATAGGAATCTTTCACAATCTGTGAAAATTTCAACTGCCTAGCTATCGCGGTTCTTGAGATATAGCCTGGTGACAGACAGACGGACGGATAGACAGTTAGTCTCAGTAATAGGGTTCCGATTTTACCCTTTGGGTACGCAAGCCTAAAAATGGGCTAGGGACAATTTGGTTAATCTCTCTTCATCAAACAATAAATATATTGAGTTTCGTTTTTGAATGATAAAGTAAACTATATCGATCGCAGTTAATATAAACTGGGTAACGGACACTGGTGTCTTCTGCCTTCAAATGATAATTAAAGAATCTATGATATTAATTCAAAAGATTTAATTTAATGAAAGAGAAATTTAATCACTTAATGAGACAAATGTGTGTTAAGCAAAGGCAATATCACTGTTCAAACGGTAAAATTTACATAAACATTCAAATTTACTGGTTAAATATAAATGGCAGTTAATTATTAAATTAATGAATTATTCAAATACTTTATCCTTAACTCACCACTATGCCATACTCCCTAGTCTCCTTGTTCCTCCTCAGTTCTATTGAGAATGTAGCCCCATAGTTAGGTTGATGGGGTTGAAACACTCTAGCAGCTGCCATTAACGCAGCCACATTGTTCTCATGAGCCGAGTACAGATACAACTTAGTCTGTCTCGACCCCTGTATAGCAGAGTCTGCAGTTTCTATTATTGATTGCATTAATACACCTGAAATAAAAAAGTATAATTAGTGTTTTAAAAATTTAAGAGTTCTGTTTACTTAAAACCAAACAGATTGCAAATAGCGATTCAGAGAATCTAAATTTGCTCAGTGTGACTGCGGCGATTCAGAGCAAACTATCTCCTTTAAACTGTAACCTTTGCATCAAAACCTGCAAGAAGGACGATCTCAACCTAGCTACGCGTAACACCATTGAGATGACCTCTTATTACTCAAATATTGTAGTTTAAATTGAAATATCCATGTAATTATTACGATAAAAATGACAAGATATTTTTTATAGAAAAGTCTTTACCTGCTGCCAGTTTTATCAATTCTGAATTATATAGTTCTATCCCGTACTCAATTTTAGTCACTTCTTTAATTGTTGGCATTATCTCTTGGGCCCATTTTGGCGCGTCAACGCCTACATTTTTCTGGAAATATAAATATAATTAACATTTGGAGTACTAAAAATTATAATTGTAACATATCACATCTTTATTACTGGAACAATAGAACAAGAAAGATCTTACATATTTTTAAAGCGTTATGCAAGATTGCTGATGATTCCATTATAAAAATGGTCTACTTTTCCCTGTGTCAATCAATGCTCCAATATTGTATTACGTCATGCATGAATGTGGACGAGGCAAAAGTGGTATGCAGGGACCGAAGCGCGTAGCATTCTGTTGTTTCTGCCTACCCCCATGGGAAAAAGGCGTGAGTGTATGTATGTATGTATGTCATGGGGCATAGCTAGAAAAACTTTCATTCTAAATACTGAAAGACCGCAGCGCGCTCTATTAAAAGTGGTATGCCGACGTCCATATCGATACCCCACCTATCAACTATACACAGAAGTGTCAGTGCTACGGGTGAGACAACTTTACATACTTAGTGTTACTTTAAGGTTTCACAAAACTTCACAGTTCTCCATTGCTCAGAGTCATTCACATAGAAAAGCGAAATGGGATACATACAAATGCAATAAAACCATAGGTAGAAGATCGTTCGGTTTTATGGGACCATTCATTTATGAAACAAATAACAATCAACACAAAATATTAATGGTAACCACAAGAAAATGTAAACAAATAGTGACAAACTGGTTCCTTAAACTGAATTATGAAATGACAGAGGACTTCCTGAAAATTATCCAATAAATTTCATATATATAACTATCACTTAAAGAATGTAATGTTATACATAATATTACATATTCTAACTGTAAATATCAGAATACCTACATACTTGGTACTCATCAGTATCTTTTATACGCTTAACACATCTATACTCCACCCACCACTCACGATGACGAATAGACTGCTCATCACATACACCATTTTCACACATACATAATCTCCAGCACTCATATTAACACACATGATTCTACCCACCACCACACTCACACACACTCACATCCTCCACCCACACTGACACACACTTACACGTGCACATGAAAGTAGACACTAGTACATATCTCAGTGGCTGTTTTTTTTTGTAACCTATATTCTTTTTTCACCTTTTTATGTATATATTCCGTTGTAGCGAACTATGTTACAATACATTATTATTATTAATATAATAAGCTAACTTTGTAAACGGCACACAGAGCTTAGATCCCACAGCACAGGGAATCCTAGTGCGGGATCTAGGGCCTCAACCAATAATATGTAACATGTTTCGCAGACAATAAATATTTTCATTTTGTTTTTTTTTTTCATATCTTTTTAACTGTAAACTTACCAATGTTTGAAATAGGTTATCTAAGTAAAAGACATCCTCAGTTTTCGTAATATTCGTACCAGTTTTTTGACTCATCATTCTGAACAAATCTTGATAGGGTTCTATCATTTTTTTAACTTCGGGCTGTTCATACGTTTTGTCCCTCAACCATAGGTATCGTGGGCAGTTATACCAGTAGAGAAGCTGAAAATTGTATAAATTTTTTATACCTACATATAAAAAACTTACCTAACAACCATAATACATATTATGTTTATGTATAATAAGTTCTTGAACATAATATTAAATGTAATGCATATTTAATGCCCGGTTTCCACCAAATTGGAAAGGAGAGGAGATGCACGGAGATGTGTTTCGAATAACCAATCATCCTTTCCGCTTTGGTGGAAACCGGGCCTAATGCTGGTAAACTTAGAATTAAAAAGTTATCCGGATCAAGTATTGATATTATAATATTTTATCTTAATTCACTATCGGCATCAATATGCATATGTGGTATAATAATTACCAACTGATTCTTAATAATAAACCAATTTCAATGATTGCGTATTTATTTGTCTTACTAATTTGAACTCGGTTTAAAGTCAAATTTAATTCTAACTGTATAGACTAGTTTGTGACTATAAACATAATAGTTGTTATAAGCCTTGGTGATATCGCCTAATTACTATTAAAATTAGGCATGTACATACATAATTAGAAACTTGTACCTTAATAACATTATATTAATTAGTTTTGAATACCCACTAGGCCGCCAGTACCTAATATACAATACAATAAGGTCCAATACTCTAGCACATCGAGTATTCAGTTAATTTAATACTTACGTCGTCTTCAGCGAATGGTGGTGTGTCGTATGGTATGGGTTGCCAGTCCAGGTTAGGGTTCCACTTCTGTGCTGGCAGCGGTGGGTAAATCGCTGACAAGGCGGTCAATGCCGTCATCTGGGTCCTCGCGTAATCAGTAGTCCGTACTGTAATCTCGTCAGGTATATAAAACTTGGAGATGAAACCGTCGTAAAGCTCCCTGATATACTTGCCTACGAAGTAGCTACGTTGTTTTCCTTTCTGTTGGCAGACAGTTGTTATTAAAAAGTATTAAAAAACTATTTTTTTTCCGAACTACACGTGCTCAATGCTAGAATAAGGTTATGCTGAGATAACTGATAAGGTGTAATGCAATCTTAAAATAATATCAACAAAAGCATGACGTTGTAGCGTCTGCACAAACACAATAAATTTTGCAACAGCCATTGAATTTAACTTAAACTCGAAATTTAAAAGTATTTTTATAATAAAATAATTTACACGTGGAAAATTTGTGAATTTGAAGCTACGGATCAAGTTTAAAAATGTACAAACATGTAACACAAAATAATTCTTTTACTAATAAACCGTGATTTTATCCTTGTCCAATGATATAAATGCAAGATCAGTGCCGTGCCGTGACCTTGGGTTAAAATCCTAACATATACAGACTCATCATAATCCCTAATATTATTGTATGTCAAATTATCATCGCGAATTGCAGATATATGAATTACCTACTAGACTAGACGTGCAAATTTGTCTTCGTAGATTAAGTAATATATTTCATGCCCTCCTCTTTCAAGAATTTATCAATTCCGCATACAAATTTCACCTCCCCTGTAGAGCGACGAGGGAGGTTTTCAAGGGATAATTTTCAGAACAAAAAGTGTGAAGAGATAACAGACTGACACACTTCCCGCATTTATAAAATTTGTATAGATGTATGATGCTACATACATACCTACCTAACTACGGATAATACCAATGTTTTTTCAAAACCAAGGTTACTTAACTACATTCATTATGATTTACAGGTGTGTGATCGATATCACACTTGTCGAGACTAAGTTATTTTCTTTGCGGTAAAAACTCATGAAAAATATTTATTTCAAAATTGTGCTAATAATACTTAGGGAGGTTAGTGGAGATTGGATCACTCATAAAAACGTAAAATTTATGACGTTAATTTATGACGTAAATAATCCATGAAATCTAATCCAATGATTATGATATTATTCAGGTTATTTGTCTAGGTTTTCACGAGCTTATGTTATGAAGACACTGTTTCAAAACAAAACATAAGTTAGTTAACATAACTTCATTTAACTGTATTGTTGTAGTACAGTATGTACTAATTTGTATTGTTATATAATGCTTTGATAAAATATCTTCTATTTTCAATTACATAAATTTTTATGGGATTTCGTGTCTTATACAAATAAATGTATGAACCACATTTCTTCAATTCCAAAACGACAATTCTCATGAATCGTCTGCCGCCTTACTTTTCCTTACCGTATGACGACTGTCTCTACACCACTTCCTCCAGCGACTAAACCCAAGTACCTACAGTACCTATATGGTGGTCTGTACCCAGCCTGTTTGTTTTATTAAAAAAAATGTCCTAGCAACTTACATTAGTCAGGGCTTTCTTGCCATAAGGAAAGAAAATGCTGTCATTCAATTTTTTTTCAGATGGATACAAATCCAACTCTTCATTGTCTGGTGTGCGGTCACCATGGCGAAATATCTGTTAAAGAATTGTTCGGATGTCAACTATAACGTCAATTATTAGTTTGGCGAAATATCTACATGTCCTAAATTAACATTTGAAATTGCCATGTCCTCAATTAACTGCTTACTTTATTGCCAATAGTTTCGCACTTGTCATTGTATCCGGCAGTCGGCACACAGTGGATGACAAGATTGATCAGTGCTCGTTATTGACCGAATGATCTGCGATTCATATAGGCAGTTGACACGCTTGGCGGTCGTGACAGTGCGGTTGATTTACAAGTCATCAGACGTACCACAAAAGCGAGGATCAGGTCCGTGTTTTCCAAGCCATTGTCTACGGAGTCTATCCGCTGAGGCTCCATCATGCGACCCGGCGGTTCCTCACCGCACACTGCCCCCACCAATGCAACTACCAACACTAGCACCAACCCCATTTTTAAATAATAATTTCCCGCCGAACCAGCAATTCGGTCGCTTATCGGCGGTACGTGCGCGCGTTCGCGCACAGTTTTCGACTGCTATCCACAGGGCCTTTGCTCCATTTATATAGAGATACATAGAATTGTATTCGAGAGGGCCGGCGGGACAGCACCTGCTTCAATATCTGTGCGAATCTCTAACAGCGTAATCTGCCGCTAGACAGACATACGCGAAAAATACACCTTAATACGTACATTTTGCGAAGTACCACTGTGTTAAAATAAATTGAAATGCCTGGTCTTAAATGTGGATTTTATAAGACTCGTATATAAAACTCGCAAAATTTTAATTGCAGGATTATTCAAAAAATATTAGTTTTTTCGAAATAGTTTTCTTCATATACCTATACTACTAAACATTCAATGTTTGTAATTAGTTTATGTATCATCTGAAGGTGAATTTATGTTAACAAACAGAAATATGTACTTATGTTTGTTATTATGTCAAGTGGGAAGTATTAAACAAATACAACTAAAACAGTTTAATTTTTAATTTCCTTAATTGTGTACTTATATTTATTTTAAGGGCTTACTTAACCTTGCCTATACAGCACGAATAGTATTTTTGTCCGTATGAAAACAAAACATTTAAGTAGATAACATTATTCTGGATAACAAGTGTAATGCGAAAGTACAGTATATTAATGTTGTTTTCATCCTTTTTCAATTTAGACCATTACAAATGCATATTATTATAAGATTCTTCGTTATTTAGTCTCGCACTAAATATGTAGGTATTTCTTTATTTCAACCTTGTTTTATAAAGAGTACAATGACATAAATCCGAGCGCCTGTATTAGTGTTGTATTTCAATTCTAGTTTAGTGTATGTATAGTACGTTTCATCCTTTCAGCCCAATTCAAGTTTACTGTGGCCGAAACTATATTCATATTTTGGCAAACATTTCATTATTACATTTTTAAAGATCCACGGATAAAATTCATAGTTCGTGTTATTATCTTATTTCAGGGATGACGGACGTTCACTACAACGAGCAAGCTCTCCTCGATCAGCTGATGATTTGTACAGAATCCGTCGACAAGGCGGAAAGATACGAACTTTTGGGCCCGCTGTACCGGTTGATAATACCAATTTATGAACGAAGAAAGGATTATCAAGCCCTTCTCGCCTGTTACCAACACCTCACCAAAGCGTATGCCAAAGTTATTGAAGTGACGAACTCAGGAAAACGACTTCTCGGAAGATTTTACCGTGTGGCCTTCTTCGGTAAGGCTCATTTCGGAGAAGACGAGGAAGGCGTTGAGTTCATCTACAAGGAACCCAAGCTTACGTCACTGAGCGAAATTTCGGAGAAACTACAAAATTTTTACGAATTAAAGTATGGTGCTGGAAACGTCAAAATGATAATGGATTCGGCTCCAGTAAGTAATCATTAATATTACTTCGCTTCGCTTTAAGGTGCGTACGTAAAATGCCAAACAAAACTACTATAAATATACAAGTGTAACATAAAATAACTTTTGAACTACGTCATTAGATAAGTATTGAAATGGAGTTTTATATTGACACAATGTTCTGTATAATTAACGTAGCTCCAATTTGTACATAAAAATGTAATTATTTTTACTAACTGGTTTGGGTGTTACCTCTGCCGGTTTCTCGTTGAAGGTATATTTAAGTTTGCTATCCAAACGAGAAAAAAAAATTAAAGAGGTAGAACTATAATTGAGGACTACTTAAAATTGTGTTGCATTTGATTATTTCTATTCAGCTGTAAATTACAATAGCTTAGAATTAAGACATGAAAGTCATTACCTTATCTTAGAAATCAATAAAATTGAAGGGTCTGTTTGTAATTCCAAATTAATGGTTTCTCACTAAATGCATATTAAAGTATATATACGGTACTCATACTTACATCAAAAAATCTCTGAAATGACTGGACCTCTTTTCTGACGGGACTTTCACTCGCAGAAAGCTAATGTCATAGTGAGTAACTAAGACTAATTTAATTTAAGAAAAAGAAACGAATACGGGTTCCGTGGTACTAAAACGAATACGAACTTTATTTCCTAAAATTTCACGTGGCCTAAGTAGCGAATAATAATTACGTCAGTCATCTACAGAGATCCATAACAGTTTTGTTTGAAAAATGTGTGTGTCGTTTAATTTAATCTGGACTCATTCGAATATGGTAAAGCAATCGTCTTATAGATAATATCAGTAGGCAGCCTTACTTTAATACGAAAATATATTGTTAGGTGAACCGCGAGGAGCTGGATAGCAAGCTGGCGTACATCCAGGTGACGTGGGTCCGGGCGGCGCCAGAGGGCGTGGTGGTAGCGGGTGGCGGCGGGGGCGAAGGCTCGTTCGACCGCGCTCACAACGTGAAGCGCTTCGTGTTCGAGACGCCCTTCACGCGGGATGGCGCTGCGCGAGGGCCTGTGCACCACCAGCGACTCAGGCTCACGCATCTCACTGGTAACTAATTCATATCAACCCATTTAATTTCCCACTGCTGGGCACGGCTCACCTCTCACTTGAGAGGGATTAATAATCTAGGGAGGCTATAATAATAGTCTACCACGCTGGCCTAGTGCTGGTTGGCAGACTTCACACGCCATAGAGAAAATCTCTCAGACTTGCAAGTTTGCTCGCGATGTTTTCCTTTTCCATTTGAGCATGTGACAAATACGCACATCACCTTCAAAAAGTCAGTGGTTCGTGCGTTGGGCCTTGGGCCCAACGCATGAACCACTGAATTTCTTCACTGACAGCTTAGTCCACTGTTCACACCACTAGGCTATCACAGATTTTTTTTGGGACTAACAAACGAGATACTCCGGATCTTTTTAACATTTCCAAATCTATATAAAATACCGTGGAGGAAGTAAGGAATATTTTTTTATAGCGAAAAATTGTCGTATTATTTATATTATTTTAAGTAAACAAGTTCGCCAACTACGATAAACAAAATAATTTAGTTAGAATTAAAATTTTACAAAGTGCAAAGAAAAAAAAAAGAATATCTTTCTTTCATTTTCCTCTTTCACATCTTTATAATTTGCAAAAAGCATCTATCCCATATAATCTTGTCAAGTTAACTATTCTTTTAGTAAGTAAAACGATAAAATAATGTTTGATATTAAGAAAAGCCGCAGTTCCTAAATTGTTGGTTACGATAAATTACCACTTATCTGTCCAATGCTCTAAAAATACAAGAAAAAGTAAATGACAAGTAGGTACAGGAAAATGTAGTGAAGTTTCAACCTTGCATAGTGTTTCAAAAACAAACTATAACTTCTATACTGTTAATTACTAAAATTATTATAGAATTAAATTAGCTATTGTTTTTGTGTCTAATAATTAATATGCAAGAAATCAATATCGTATTGTACAATGTTTACTGATTAAAATCGTGATTCAGTAAATAAATTGGTCTAATTTGTATGTAACCACTGTCGCAAAAATTGGCTACACTGTTAAATGTTAATGTCACATGTTAAATGAATAATTCTAAAGATTTTTTTGTTAACAAATAAAGAAACAAAATTACACAAAGACGTCTCATATAAAGATGACGTAGACGTTGGCAACATTGTTATTTTGAATTAATATTCCGTGTCGTACCAATTGTGATTGTAGTTTTGTTTTAAAATTCACACTTACGGATATTACCTTATCTTAAATAGTATACATTTATTCTTGCATTTAAAGGTAGAAGTGACTTGGACTATCAAAGTGAAATGAATCATTTATTATTCGCAAAATGTGGATCTTGAATCAAAACAACATCCCCTATCTCCCATCATAACTTGGTTTCCGTGCTAATGGGAGCGTCCTTTTGTAAAAGCGTTAAACGTGGACGGACTTAAACAATATGATGCACACTTTTTTTATACAACGAAGGTGACAGATTTGCTCAAAGTCAGCCTGATACCGTAGCCTATGAAAGTTTGTAACATCGAAAGTGTCGCTCGTGGGTTGCCAAACCTGTACAAACCTTTTTGTCCTCTTTTGAAGAACTCCATTCTGTAGTCCTTAGGGAATATTCGACAGGTAGATCATTCCACAGCCTGATTCCTCTTGAACAATACAGTACGCGATAATATTGGGTCTGAGGTGAAAGAATGAATTCGCAGTCGATGGCGAGTGGTGCGAAGATAAAACAAGGGCTTGGCAGCATAATTAATCATTAATATTTTTTTCATCTCATTACAACTTGTCCTATCATCATCATCATCAACCCATTAACGTCCCACTGCTGGCCACGAGTCTCGTCTCATTTGAGAGGGGGGATTAGGCTTAGTCCACCACGCTAGCCTACTGCGAGTTGGCAGACTTCACATGCCATCCAGACAAATCTCTTAAGCATGCAGATGATGATTTCCTTCACCGTTTAAGCTTGTAATAAATACGCACTTTACTTCCGAAAAGTCAGTTGATTCGAAATTGAGACCTTTGACATCTTAATCCACTGGTCACATCACTAGGTTACAACACCACAGCTCTCTTCAACTTGTCCTATACCTACCTACGATTTAAATAAAATAAGATTAACCAGGTACCTTCTATAATTTAGGATTGCTAATTGTCACTGCGCTACTGCTATATTTAAATCTCCGCTTAGCTACTACTTATTAAACCCGAAATGGATTTCTGTTCTTAAATGTATTTTAAATTATAATTTTCAATTCCAGCGGAATCTTGGTTCCCCTACGTAAAGCGTCGAGTGGCGGTCATTGACACCCAAGTTGAGGAGAAGAGTCCGATAGAAGTCGCCGTTTCTGAAATGGAAAGTCAAGTCACTGAGTTACAAGAGATTGTCAACGCAAAAGCACCTGATATCAAGAAACTACAGCTCAGGTATTACCTATTGCAATTCTCTGCCAGACGTTGAGGCAGAATATTTTAAATTCACCTCAGTTTTAAGTTACTGAGGTGAATTTAAAATATTCTGCCTCAACGTCTGGCAGAATATTTTAAATTCACCTCAGTAACTTAAAATAAGGCAATTGATAATGAAAAATAGCCTTATAAAGTAGCATTTTTATCATTTCCAGACTCTAATTGAGAGTAATATAGTTATTTTCTTTACTTCACAATATACTGATATAATTATATTCTTCGTAACAGATTACAAGGCAGCATATGCGTACAAGTGAACGCGGGTCCGCTCGCCTATGCTAATGCTTTCCTAGACCTGACGCTAGCGCCAATGTATCCAGACGACATGGTCGATAAACTCAAGTCTATATTCAAGTAAGTTGTTTGTTACAATTAATCAACTTTTTAATTTGACGACCCGATTAGCCCAGTAGTAGTTAACGTGCCTTCTGTGCTACGGGTCCCGGGTTCGGATCCCGGTAGGGACAGATGTTTGTGTGATGAGCATCAACATTTGTATCCTAGTCCAAAATTTGTATATATGTATAATATGTGTATGTATTTACAAAAAAAGCTTCTAGTATCCGCAACACAACCCTCGTTGCTTAACACTCAACAAGATGGCGCTGTGTCATAATGTCCAGATATATTTACTTATACTCATACTATCACGCCGCGTGTATTTACTTATGTACCCCAATATATTGCCGATGGGGCAAGGCTTTGCTAACCGTGTACAAAACCGCTACAATTTTCCTAAAAATATTTCCAACAACAATGCTCAACCTGGGAATTGCACTCATCATATCACTCTCAGCCGTCTAGCTCGCAGCTAATAGACAAATGAAGTCAAACATATACATTAAAATTAAATATACACCATTTATTAGTCATGTGTACCTCGACGTTCATTCATTAACTTTATCAAATGGAGTCGCGATTGCGATTATTGTGTGTGTAACATTTATGTAGCTATTATGATTCATGTTCGCTACACCGTGGGATTTTGTCAATGAATATATATATACATATATATATATATATATATACCTATATATATGAGGCGAACTATGTGCTCTCATTGCCTATATGGGCGCTTCAATACTTTAACTGTCAAAAGGAACGAATGGCCAATCAATAAACCAATTATCGGTGCTGTAATACTACCTTTAGACATCCAATATCAGTTTTTTTTTCCAAACGTAGGGAGTATTGCCTTTTAACTATACATAGACTATGTTCCATAGTATATATATTCCATTTGACAGAAACTAGTCTCCTCTTAAAGTTTGGTTCACTCTACGATTTTTTCTTAGGTCGTGTGTACACAAAACAAATTCTCCTGTCACACACAACAGCCAGATCTGGAACAACTGTGTGTTAAAATAAAAAATATTTGTTTCGTGCGGGTATCCAAACTGCCAACCTCTCAGTTACTACATTAATCGTGCTGTAAACATGTACGTATACGAACACACCGTTTTTTTTTTCAGAGAGTTCCTAACAGTGTGCCACTCAGCACTGCTACTGAACGCGAAGCTGATCAGCACCGACCAAGTTTCATACCACGAGGCTTTAGAGAGCAATTACTACAAGCTAAGCCACTCGCTGTCGGGCATGCTGGGCCAGCCATTACAAGACATTCTGGTCAACGGGAACCTGAGCACCACTGTTCCGGGAGTCGAACTTGAGTCCAGTAACGCTTGAACAGAGAAAGCTATATCCTAACTGACCTGTGCTTTGCATTACACACCGCATCTCTTATATATGTAACTATATACGAGTAATATAGAAGTGATTTTATAGTAATGCTATACAGAATCTCTCTTGATATAATATAATATACCTACAGTTTTTGTACCCATCGCCGTGTGTTGCGATGCGCTGCTCTGTAAGTAATTTCACGGTTGTCTGAATAGGCAAGAGGTATAAGAATACAGCTATCCAAGTTTATATAATATGTAGCTTTTGCACTTAGAACTTGAAACACCGGTTCTTCCGTGGCGGTACCTAGGCTGATAAGTCTTAATTAGTCTCGACTAGATAGATAACTTATTACCTACCAATAAAGACCAATATATCGTCGTCGAGTGTTGACAAAAACCTGGCTATTGATAATAGCATCTTCAGGCCAGGAAGAGTCATGCCAATACAATAATCTCAATTGTCCTCAAGACTGTACTCAATTTTTGAAACACATCGTAGTCCAATATGGAGTATTGCACCAAGTTAAAATATTAGATTGATAAGACGTTTCATATATTTTATAATATGGTCAATTGAACCTTTGGAATAGATATACTGATCGCTATTCGCACAATAGGGATAATGTCATATTAAGAAATTTTAGAATACATTCGATTGTACGATTTTTGCATGGAGCCCGGCAAATGTCGGCGATGGTATTTAAAAGTCGAATAAAGTCCGACTCATCTGATAATCATCCCCTAAAAAATAACTCAGCTGAATCCAACACAGCAACATGTTTTAAAAGTTAAATAACTACACCGATATCTTTACTTTTAAAATGTGACGAGAAAACATGCACATATTTAGAGAATGAAATATGTTTTAGAATACAAATGAAGCTTTTTTATCTGAGCTCTGTTTTAAAACGTAGGTACTAACTAAATATCTACCTTATCTCTCAGCAGTAACACTGATGAGTGGTTCGTGCTCATGTAAGGAAATGAGAGTTTCAATTGACCGTATTAACATGTATGAATATCATCTATAAGCTTCGTTTTATTAATCATGACATCTACGATAGATAGTGAATTACTCTATAGGTTACGATCTAGTACTTAAGCGCCGAACGGTTTGCCAACAAATTAAGGCGTAAAAACTCTTGTAGTGTAAAAAAATATTCCCACGTATTGATCATTCATTTGAAAGTAGAAACTAAAACACGGCCATGTAATATGCCAACCTCTTTTTGCCACCACCATTCCTTCAGGAAGGACTTGGCCCCTCCTGAGGTGGGCACAGTCCGCCGTATGAGAGTTTCTGATCGGTAGCCCTACATCCTGGGGTGAATTCCCCTGTGAATCCTGAATTAAAAATTAATATTGTCGTGCCCTAATGTTCAGTATATTATATCAGTGTTTCCAAAATTTTTCATTTGGATTCTGCCAATTGGCTGTTAGAAATTTAATACATTAATGACATAATATCTCAATTAGATAGTTTTAATAACAATGTCTCGTTAAACATTTAAGTAAATAATCCTTTACAATAAGTAAGATAATGGCGCCTAAGGGAGAAAATATACACGTCATAAACATTACAACTACAACATGTAAAAGTCAATTACATCGGTCCATCCTGCGACTGCCATTGAATTTCTTTATTCATAATAATTTAAGATCTGAAAACTAAAGTGCCATGACTGATATTTCTCTCTTACTTAAAATAAAAATCTTTATCTAGACCCCTTTTTTGTAATGAGCACAAATATTGTTATGTTATGTTGTGTTATGTGGTTGAAACTAGACCTTTTTACCCGACTTTGTAAGAAGAAGGATTATTGTCTAATGGAGAAAACGTAAGAAAAATAGAATTAATCGATCCATATACTGAAGATACCATATTTTTACGGACAAAACAGTCCCCTATGTGCACTGGCCTTAAACCTAGCTAAGATTTATTTATACCCTCAGTAGACCGACCTAAGAGTATCAAGTCATGAGTAAACGAATGTTTGCTTCTATTGCCATGCTTAACATAAACTAGTTCTAAGGATTATTGTCCCATTTATCGAAAATAACGACCGATTTCTTTGAATCATTTTGGGAAAAATAACTTTTACAAAACACGTAATTTTTTTTATTGAATTGGTTAAAGTTAAAGGTAATATTGACAATAAACTGTAAGTAGATACGATTAGAAACAAATAGGTCGTTTCTTTAATGTATCGCATGTGCATAGTGATTTCCATTTGAATGGTTCAAAGAAATCGGTCGTAAATCTCAGTAGTTCCTTAATTATTTATATTTTAAATGTCTAATATTTGTAGTATTAAGTAAATTATGTAAGTTATCAAATATTACTGAACAAAACACATTGCGTAATTTCATATTCTTGGTTAGTTATACTGAGTTATCACGATACCTCCTCATTGTTATTTTCTTTTATTTCGGGACCTGAACTTTGTATTGGTAGGTACTTTTAGGTCTCTTACTAAGTATGCCACATCGTAATCTCGAACCTAGTTCCTAAAACTGCGTTTCAATGATATTATGCAAGTATATTTTTGTTTGATCTAGATATACCCAATATTATATCGTAAGCACCGCGTCAAGTTCTCTAGAATATGCATCTATTTGCGCCGCTCTGTTTATGCGACTGACGCTTTGATTGGCGTATATATGCGCTTCAGTTAAGCGCACTTATCAAGATTGTCTGATCGAAGATGCGTGAATGCGCCCGTTTTCTCTTCTATAGTCTCGGTAGAAATGCGTGCTATTTGCTATCTACGATTAGGGATCAATATGCTAGGTTTTTTTAAGTTCACGCTTCCATTCGCTTTTAATCTGTGTCAGTGTGACAATATCCTAGTTTTGATTCATTGTAACAATTACACATATGCGTAGTAACCCAGCTGAATGTAAGGCATCTATAATAAAGATATAAATGCATAATTGAAACCCAGTTTAACGTTTGCTTGTCTGATCCTCTGGAATCTGGACTCAGTTGAGGCCCTAGTTATAGGTTGTTTTGTAAAATATTTGATACAGTAATGTATGAATCACAAACTCCAACCTGACGTTAGTTGTAGTATATTTTTTTAATATTTTATATCAGAATTTTAATATTCAGTTAGGTATTTTTTTATTGATTCGTGTAAATCAAGTTTATTACGCAAGTTGTATGTCTGTTTAATTTATTTTGTTGTTTATCGTATTAAGGCTTCATTTATTAGTTGCGCCGATATTAATACACACTGTATGACCACCGGGATGTACAATCATTTGATTGTATACTGATTTATATTGTTTAATCGTTTAAATAATTTTAAATACTTGATAATTTTCTGAAACCCTAAAACATTATAAGACTCGATCATAAATAAGACAACGTAACTCAAAACCTAAATCTATTTAAACGCACAGTAGCTTGCCTGTACCATCTACATAAAAAAAACACTTCGATTCATAATAAAATTTACAGTTATTTGGTAGACAAATAACTGTAAACTGTAAATGCTATGATTATGATAGAAATAGCTACAGTGGTGGTATGTAATTTATTTCTTGAGCTGTAGTTTTTCATATATACATATACTACTACTTTTTACGTATATATCCTACCAAGTATTTGCTTGTTAATGAAACAAGAATCAATAACAGTTTTTTTTCTTCTGAATAATCCTTATGACAGCTTTTTTGGTAGGTACAGGTTTAGTTAGCTATACATAAAAACATTTTTATTATTTTTATTAAGCTACATTCTTGTCTACTTTTAAGTCCATAAACGTTACAAATATTTCATTCCAATGCTTATTTATTTCAATTATTACCTATACCTAAAGCTTTTTAAGTTTAAAGGCATATTAAAAAAACACATATTAAATTTTTTTATACTTATTTATTTATGTAATATTTTATTACGTAAAATTAATCTCATACTCAATACTTTGGTTTAGTCGTCATAATTATTATTATTTTTATATTAACATATCGCAATCTCCATAAAGTTATTCATATATTCAAACTTTATCCTAATTAAAAATAACGTGGTATCATACATTTCTAATCTAAAATCTTTCATAAAATAGTAGTCAACATTGATAAAATAACCATATTTTAACTAGATAACAAAATGTGGAAAACTATTAACACCACTTGTATGTAATTAATATTATGTATTATTTCCTAATTTATTATTATGATATCGTCGACAATAGTGACAACGTACTAACTTAAATTATTCTATTCGATCTTTATAACTGGCTGTGTTATTGTGGGTAGTGTAATTACAATTAGACTCAAAATACACAGTTATGGATGCAGTGGTGGATTTACTAGCAGGCTGAGTAGGCTGGAGCCTAGCAAATTTAAGATTTTAAGAGTACCTAGTTAGTCATCAAGTCGTAATTTCATTGATAAAGAAATACGTAATTAATATCATTGTGGACTAGGGTATTAAATTGCAAACGTCAATCCGGGCGGAAAAATTTGAATACCTAATACTGGCGGCAAATACATAAATCCGCCACTGTATGAATGGCAGCTGCCGTTAGCTGCGCAGCGAAAAAGCTAAGTTCAATGTGAAATAACATTAATAGTGAAATAGCACATTTACAAGAACAGTTCGCATGACCCTGGTCATTCATGTCAGTGGTCATGTCCACAGCAACACGTGCTCCATATATTTTTAGTTAAATTCTTCATTGTTATTCTATAATTATAAGTGCTGGTATGACAAATTCTATAATTTTCACTTCAAACACACTGAGTTCCCATGTAGAAACTAGACTGGTCAGAAGGAAACAAGGTGGGTAGCCTCTCGCAGCGACTCAAGCTTCTTCGCCGCGTTCTGCCGGCAGCTGCCATACCGTCGCATCGTTACCCGGTTTAAGTTGAGCATTAGCCATTGTCTAAAAATGTACTTTGTGTAATGTGCGTTTTTAACACTAGTTGTCATAAAACTATCACGAAATTTGAAGCAAGACAATCATACTAAAGTGTAATCTAAATTTCATGTTTTAATACATTTTATAAAATTATCGTGTTTTATTTTATTTTATCCTTGTTCCAACATTCGCTAGAAGCGCATTTTCGTTAGTCGTTAAGTTAAGTTAACGACCAATGAAAGTCATCAGTCGATAATTTGGTCGATTAAAGCGCGCGGGTACTCCCCGCATTCGGGTTAACTACCAATGCGCCTGCGGGCACTCTGCCATTAGACGTCAACTGGCGGCTGCTCACACCGTGTACGTTCCCTATCCCTACGTACCACTCATATCACTCTAGGAGCTTGGGTAACATACACGCTAAAACCAAAGTTTCTCTCGCACCCCGCGTATAGGCGCTAACGATTAATGAAAATTATACTAAGCTATTATTAAATTATAATAAGCTACTCTGTTACTGTAAAAGCCTGAATGATGGTAAATCCTAAGATTTACCAATAAAACCTTAGATTTCTCAATCCCATAAGGTAACATTTCTGAAATGTTATGCCTACTTAGATCCAACCGTATCACTTTCATTATTAGAAATACTTGCTAATCAGTTAAAATTAGAATAACGATTTTGTACTCTTTATCTGAAAAGCCTATCGTACGTTTATTTAAAAAGAAAAACAAACATTCAGCAATAGACATACGAATAAATTTAATGTCGTATGGTTTATGAATAGGTAGCTTATATTTAGGTAGTTATATTTGTAGGTAGGTTATATTTTTTTATGTTCTGAATTAACATTCAGAACATAAAAAAATATTATCGTTATCCTTCCTTTTTTTTCATTTGTCATAATGCAAACAATAAACTTAAAACGACACTTCTCTATGGATTCTATATTAACACGTGAGACGTTTACTGAGTATGATAGTGATTCTATCTCCTAGGTGTTAGGGGATAATATTGAATAATCAGTATTCTATAAAATGTAGTTATGTCATTCACTCAAATAGAATGACAGAGACAGAAGTAAACGTCATGCCAAAATCTATAGCATGCATGTCTGCATTTATTTGTGCTGTGTGTATACATGTATAAATTTTAATGTAGGTAGGTATATATAAAAAGAGTTAAACTTGAGTGTAATTCGAGTTTGAGTGCTTGTATTTCTTTTATTGCCTTATCACTGCGAATACTGTGCAAGGACATGGAAGACGAATTAGAAGACAGAGTTTTATACCAAACATATCTTTCGTTTATGAAAATATTGTCACGTTTCACTAGTAGTGTTCCGCTTGATACTCCCGTGAGCTATTTATGGAAGATGGTGCGTCTTTATTTACTACGATCCGAAGTTGTAGTGTTCACGCTAGGCATAATAATATTCTTTATGTACTTGCAAACCATCGAGCTATGGAGCCGCACAATGCTAAGCAGATTGTCACAAGCTATGAGTCCTATAAGTGCAGTTCAACGAATGAAGATCTTGGAAGGCTCTGATGCCGATAAGCAGAGCTGGGAGTTAAAGGGAAAGCTCAGCGCTGCTTATGCAATCAAAGGCAGAAGAGTTCACATGGAAGACAGATTTATTATCCACGAAAACATTAATAATACTGGGATCTCATTATTTGCTATATTCGATGGACATGGAGGTGAATTTGCCGCGAACTACGCGAAGGACCACCTTATTCAAAACCTATACAACAAAATAGTTGAATTACATGCATTTAAAGATGGTAAAATCCTTAGCACAACTCCAAAAGAGAGTCCAGAGGAACCAATGCCAAAGGAAGAGAATAGTATTAGTATTGATAGGAAATCTAGTTTCAAAAAGTCAGTAAGTACAGCTGATGACACATCAAGGAAAGAAATAACAGACCCTGAGCTATTAGCTCAGTTGTCCAAGGCAAGGCCTATTACCAGGGAAGTTAGACCAACTGCTAAGCCTGTTAAGCACGTCGTTGTTCCATTGTCCAACTACATGGATAAAGGGAAGATTAACTATGGCAAGTTGCTTACTGATGAGGTACTGGCAGCTGATAGACTATTGGTGGAGGCTGCAAAGCGGTCCTTGAATGTTGCTGGCACTACTGCTCTACTTGCTGTGATGGAAGGCAGTCATTTGATTGTGGCTAATGTGGGAGATTCGAGAGGAGTTATGTGTGATTCACGTGGGAATGCCATCCCTGTTTCATTTGACCATAAACCACAACAGGTAACTAAATTTATTTATATTAATAAAAATATCATTATTTACATAGAAGCCTACAACAACCAAATGCTGCTACTACAATTTCCTGTTAATTATCTAATGTTTAAGGAATATTTAGTGTTTATTATTAGAAACAAGTTCTTATCAGTTAAAATGTAACCAAGCCTCGTTTATATAAAACATATATCCAGTATTGTAATTATAATTTGTATACAAAATTACAAATGTATCAAATTTAAAAAAAACTTACAAGCCATTTTCATACAATAAAGAAATATATTAAAGTATAGTCTATATTTTAAAACTGTTTATGCCATTACTTATTTTTAAAAATAAATGAAATGGTGTTCTATGTGTTGACTTCTTGCGTGACTGTGATACTTGGAAAGTATTTGATGTATGTAGGTACTCAACATTTTACACAATATTTTATGGGTTTGGGGTATTATTTTCTCTTTCAGTTTAATTTTATCTGAACACTCAGAAATTAATATTTATAATAATTTCTTTACAGGTCCGTGAACAGAAGAGGATTGAGGCAGCTGGTGGCTACATAGCCTTTAATGGAGTATGGCGAGTAGCAGGCATATTAGCAACTTCACGAGCAATGGGTGACTACCCTTTGAAAGATAAGAAATTTGTTATAGCTGATCCCGACATACTCACATTCAATCTTGACGACCATAAGCCTATGTTCTTAGTTCTTGCCTCTGATGGATTATGGGATACCTTCTCCAATGAGGAAGCAGTGAAATTCATTAAAGAAAGATTAGATGAGCCTGATTTTGGAGCTAAAAGTTTGACACTACAAGCATATTACAGAGGCTCTGTGGATAACATCACAGTATTAGTTCTTAATTTCCTAGCTAATAAAATATCTTCAGCAGCTTAGCAGTTAAGTTAGGCTCTCATATGTTTAATTCAGTCCTATTTTGGAAAGGGTAATTTCAAGTTTGTCAGAAAGTTACTCATTGAAAATTCATGCATGAAATTTTTATTTTTACTTCGATGGCATTTCCCTGTAGTACCTATAGTAACAAAATGTAACATAACTGTTGTCTTTACATAATACACTATAATAATGTAACAAATTAAGATTTATTTTAGTACAAACTATAAAAAAAAATAAACAAATAAGACAGTAGTGATGTGAAAATATGTCTTGTATATTTATTTTGATAACAATGTTTACAGAAACACTGTCTTAAGCAAACAATTGGTTTAAACATCTTGTACGATAAATATTATATCATAAACTATCTTCATAGTGTTATGTCCAAATTGCATTTTATACTATATCATTATATTTATCTTTTATATGTGTCTAATAGGTATTAATAACAATTGGGTTATGCATAATATGTAACATAATATTATATATAATCTACTAATGTTAGTTGATGTCTCAAATTGCGTAATATTCTACTTAAATAATTGCGTTCTTATGTATTTTATCTTCAGTGTATAATGGGTTGAATATGAAACTAAGTGTGAATAAAAATAGACTGGTTATTGTTTTTTGTAAAAAAACAATTTAATAATGATGGATATGCTAAGCCATGAGCAAAAGTTAGTTTATCCTTATGAACAATGACCAGTTTATTTATATTTTCCCCAATAGTACATAGTTTATGATGTGTAATATTGTATTATCACTTGGTGTATTGATGTAACTACTAGATTACGAAATTTGTATATATATAGCTATGTCCAGTAGATGATATTACTTAGACAAGAGACATTTATATTTTTGAATGCAAAAGTGTAAAACATTGTATTTATTAAAACTAAAATTTTGAATTTATGGATGGTTGTGATGTGAAAACAGTTGATAACTGTTCAGTCTTTAAGAGTTTAGTTATATAACCATCATATAATTGTCCTGTTGGCAAGTGTTGTCTTAATTATTGAATAGATATTGCTCCCTCACCAAATACAAATATCACTAATCATTCATATTATTGTATTATTGGAGTGTTATGTTACATAGGTATTTTTAAAGAATGTTCATGCATTGTCTTAGAGTTGGAGCCATACGTAATTTTCATTTTAAAGTAATACTGATACAGTAATTTTTGAATCTTTAAAACAGAGAAATGTAGTTCCCTTTTTGTTTTGCTTTAACGACTGCTTACTGCATTTGATACCCTTTTTAGGCGGGGTTAATGTGTTGGTGGTGCTAGTCATATTTTCTTAGTTTTATATTATATTTCTCTTCAATAACAATTATAGTTGAGTTGTAAGCATTTTGTCATCTACCATTTCATTTATCATGTATTTCACTTAAGTTACAGATATTTGGTAAATTTTAACAGATATGTCTATTCGAAATATTTTTATATGTCTTGTCTATACAAAAAACGAAGAAAATGATCGATTTAAGTACAAAGATATGGTTTACAAAGTTCAGTATAGCATCTGGCCTATGGCATGGAACTATCTTTAAACTACACATTATTGGGGCCAAATGAAATAAATTCTACTTGACCTAATCATTGCCTACTATTTTATCGGTCAAATTATCAAATACAGTATATTTTAATTTTAGGTAAGGTGCCAAAATAAATTGGTTTTTATAATTGATTTATGTTAACAAAAGTATTGATTTGTCCTGTTTAATATTAAACTCTGTTGTGTTACCTAATACTTTGTAGTGATTTTAACATAATAATGTAGGTACTTAGGTATTATTTTTTGTACATAATCTGTGTTAAACGTATTCTACTAAAGCCTCAAAGGTTTGTACAGTTGTCCAGTTGTCTTATCGCTTGCCTCAGATCTACCTACCAAAGTATAACAATAGATATTGTATGTAATACTTAAATAAATGTTATCGTAAAAAAATTGTTATATTATTTCCTTAATAAGCAAGAATGGTAAACAGGTGAAGACAAACTAGTACTTAAATTATGGTCTACTTAAGTTACCTTGACTACTTTTCGAGTCAATAACAGGTTTTTAAAGATTACAACGTCAAAGCAAAAATACATTAACGTAATTTGCTATGGTTGAACGTTGTATTGTTTCGTTTTCTTATCGGGTACTACAAGAAATTTTACGCTCTAATAAAAATTGCAATTGAATATGTGTCGATATAATTTATGTTATAATGTTACAAAGGTTAACAAAACGATGACATATGACGACTCGATTGGCGCAGTCTGTCAGGGGTTGCGGGTTCGATTCCCACACGTAACAAATCTTTGTACGATCTACAGATAGTTGTTCTGAGTCTGAACGTGTGTTGGTACGTGAAAATCATCGTATCAATCGTATGCGAGGTCTACCAACTTGTCTAGCGGTCAGTTTCCTGAAGCTGAAAGGAATTCGGATAGTGAGGCAGTGATGGACTACAGCATCGGCTACAAGAATTACTGCGTGTTATCTGTAGTACAGCCATCCAATAATTTCTTGTTTCTTTTTTCAATTTAAAGAAAAAGCTGTAACGGCACCTGAACTTATAATTATTCAAAATTGCGAATTCGAATCAAGAGTTCAAGACCCATACGCGATGAGTAGGTAGGATAAAAGAAAACCAACGCTTAAATATTTTTAAAACATTTATTTTTATAAAAATATTTGGGAAGGCTGCTTCATCCAATTTCGTAACAAAACATTACTCTACAATACATAACATAAATTGTTATTTTAACACATTTCTTGTTACAAAGAACTTATAAACTCAATATTTAAATACATTATTATGATAATTTATACTAAAAATCTAAGAGCTTACTTATTTACTGCTAATGGCATATAATTGGCTCTGTATTACAACTAAAACCGACTACTCAGTATATTAACTATTATGCAATTAATGTAAAAGTTATTTGAACATATATACTTGAACAAAAGTCTTGTATAACAAATCATGAATGAATCACGTGTAATAAATATGTATGTTTCATTGCTTTTATATTTAGGATTCAATATTTCGAGACTATCTATAATATGACTAGATGATACCTGCCCCTTGGCTACGTTGCAATTCAAACTTTAGAACGCTACAAATAGTAGTTCTTTTATTTTGCTTGCAATCGTTGGCGATTCTAAAGTAAGAATTACAACTCGTGAACTCTGTTCGAGTTGAATATAAGATGCACTGACTATCACATATTTTTTTACAGGAATGTCAATCAGTGAACTTTAAACTTTAATAGCGTTTATTTACATAAATTGCACAATAAAATTGTAAAGGCACTGCAAAATATTGTAGCGGCTTAATTTATCCAGTCGTAGGCACTATCGTAAATACATGAAACAATAATATTATATTCCTCGCGTTAAAAAATATCGTAACTTAAAACAACAATTACATTAGCAGTTACTGGTACATAAGTACCAGTATAGTAATTATACTCTATTTATTAGTATTTATAAGACGTTTGTGTAATAAATTGCATCAATAGTCTCAGTTGTTCAATAATTTCACAGAATTTCGAATTCATCGTCCGAGTCGTCGAATTGTCTATCTACGTCTTCAAATTCTGTAACAAAAATTATAAGGTATAAATAATGATAATAATTAATCGTCGTATCGTATTGTTTGCAATCAAACTCTGTTATTAAATTGGTGTAAATGCCACAAACTACTGAGTAGGTATAGCTTTGTTATTAGCTTATTATTAAAACTTATCTTTAAATAGGCAGAGAAATGTATTGACAAAATTTTTAAAAACTTTAGCCTACCCTTTCCATTTGAGGTAGGATTAGCTAGACTAGATATCTACTTAATTAATACTATTGAGAAAAATCAGTTTTGTTTTATCTGATTTTAATTACTTCATGTTGCGTACAGATAAATTTGTAGAGTGCTATAATGATGTTTTTATGGTTCCGTACCTCAAAATGAAAAAACGAAACCCTTATAAGATCACTTTGTTGTCCATCTGTATGTCTGTCTGTCAAGACCCTTTATTTATGTTTTATCATTACCTGTGAATAACGTAGTATTCTGCAGATCAATATCAGACGTCATCGGGCCCCAGTGCGACGGTCTCTTCTCGCATATCTCAAACAGCGGCTGAGTCTCGCACATGAGTTTAGTCTTTATAGTGGTGCATAGTTCTTCAAAATCAGTTTTTGTTCGACATAAAAAACACTGAAAGAAAAATATCGACTTACAATAAAAAAATCTTCTTTCTTCTTAAATTTCAGGTAAATTAATGACTGAATGAAATGAATGAATGGTGTAGGCATTGGTAAGGCTTAGTCAGAGATTTGTTTCAAGACATTTTCGTTAGGTGAAGTTATTAGCCAACTTACCACAGCAACAGAGGGGTCCATAGCAAGCATAGGTATCCGGGAAGCATATTTACAGTGATAAGAGCAGTCCATTTCCTTTTGTTCATCAGTCATTTTACTCTGAAAGAACATAAATACTTATTGATATTATTTCATCCTGATATTTCGGATCCTTTACAGCATCTATGGTCACAAGCATTTATTCTGGTATGTTGGGATTAAATAATATAAATATTCCACTATAGAAATAAATATTACTAGCATTTATTATAAGGGAAGTAGGAATTTAACAAATATTTTTGTTGTGAAGTAGAGTATATTTAAATATAATTATGAGATTTTGATTTGTGATTTTAAGCTACTTAAAGTAAAAGGGACTATCTTTATTTTTGCTCAGTTGCTTGGCAGGTTTTTTTAAAAGAATTTATTTGATATTACCTCAACTAGTCCAGACCTCTGTGTTGTGTGAGGATCCAAGTATATAACTTCATCTTCTACACATCCAACCAGATACAAAGCTTGATTAGGTTTGCCGCCTATCACTCCAATGGATTGAGGAGATTGGAAACATATCTGTGGAACAATAGACATAGATAGTATTATTTTATTACTGACCTGAGAAGAGTCATAGTCTTGTTTCCATGCTTGAAAAGTATGTATCTACACAATATAGTTATTGCTTTTTTGTGATGGCCAACAAGTGAGCAACCCATTTGATGACAAGCACATAACTTAAGCGCAAAGGGTGGGGGATAGTTTATTCAGTTGTTGTTTATATAATCAATCAATAATTTACCTTCAATCCATCTATATAAACAGGATTAATTTCACTAAGGCCCAGCCTGAGTGGTACTATCAGCAGCAGAGGCATCCAGTCAGTGACCACACTGTCTGGCGTTGATGAACAATCACCTCTGTCGTTGTTCACGACACATTGTTGTACTGAAACAAGGTTTATAGTAATGAGAAACAAAGAATCGAGAGTCCACTAAGAGGATGATTGTGAGACAATTCAGTGTGCTATGAGTGGATTAGTAATAATGAGGTAAATAAAAGTGAAAAAGTCTGACTCAATGGATTTCTACTTTACTGTCCAACCTTGAGAAAGTAAATATCACTTATGGACACATTTATGAAAATTCCAACAGGTTACATAGTTGTGGTCATTTTAAAATATTTTTTTCCAACTGACTGAGGGTACTTTTCACTATTGCTTTTCAATCTTCGCATAGAATTAGAACAAAAATGGGTGCCATTGTTGAATGGAATAAAAATATTGTATACAAATTATATCACTTGCATTCAATTAATATTAATCTATATATGTCTACATCTGACTTTCCATTGCATTCAAATAATCGATGATTTTATTATGGCGTAAAATTACATTTAAATAGTTGCCCGTCCCGGTTTCACACAGATAGGTGTAGGTAATTAAGCCCTACTTGATTTTAAAAGAAATATATATATAGCTAATGAAGTATTTTAATGGTGAAAGAATTATTCAGATTGGTTTAGTGGTTTTGGGGTCTGTTCAATACAAACAAACAAAAATCAAATCTTTCCCCTTCATAATATTAGTATTGATGTAGATGTTTCACGAGGTCATGAATAATTGTATTAAATGGTTATAACTCACGAAATACATAAACATAACTTTTATTTATAGTAATAGTATTGTTTGTGTTTTACTTACATATATCCTCTCTGACAACAGTATTATCTAAAGCCACATGAATCACTAAGGAACTCCACTTGTCATAAACTATAAGTTTCCTGGAATAAATAAAATAATAATAAAATTGATAAAAAACAAGAACAAACATAACATACATATTAACAAAAATATTGTATCCAAAACATTGATACAATACATATGAAATCTCTAAATAGTAATTTAATTTCAATGTCGATTCAATTCATATCAGAGTAGAATATCAAATTACAGATATTATTGTCATTTAAATTTGAATATATTCCAAACATTAACTGCATGTACTATAAACAATCAGATAAACATATTGCAAAGAAAGTAAGAATGCAAATAATATTCTTAAGACTAGCTAAAAAACAATAAAAAAATCCTAAATATTTTTAAATATGTAGTATTTTTTTAATTTCTATTTAATTTACAAGACCAAGTATGAATATAATTAGTAAATAATTAGAATATTTATTTTATGCATAAAATTCCCAATTTGGCTTAATTCCAAATAATCAAACAATACCTACATATATGAGAAGGCAACTTGCTGAATCATGTCAGGCAATACAATATTAAAAGCACAAAAACAGCACATGTTTGAACAATGTTTATTTATTCCTTGATTCCTTGTCAGGGTTGAATAACATGCAGATAGTTTATATTTATTTTTATTCTGTAATTTATTAAAACGAGACTAAGACATAATTATTATACAGACATATATGTATACATATATGTACTTTGCCAGGGAACTTGGCTTTTGAACAATTTTACAGTGCAAATGGGGTTACTGAAAAAGTCAAATAGATTTGCATTTTTTTTGTTTCCAGCCCTAAAATCGATTGATATAATGTTTTGCTATTTAACAGAACATTTTAGCACTTACTTCAAAACTTGAGCAACAGTATTGGGTCCAAACCATTGTCCCACCTCTTTGCCTTCTGAAGCTCCCATCAAAGCCACCTGATGGATTGAGTATGGAGCTTGCTTCCTCTCCTCAAACCTTTGGATTATTTTCAGATATGTTGGATCTCTGAAAGTGAAGCAGTGAAGACTACAATGATAGCTTCTTCTTCTTCTTATTGTGTCAATGGCCTAAACAACGTCTGAATAGTAGAGTAATTGTTAATAGTAATGATAGCTGATGCTTTTATATGAATTTAAGATTAGTGGTGAAAATTAAAGCCAATATTGAAACTATTGAATATGGTATATGGAACTGATGAGTAATTTTATAGATTGAAGTTACTTTTAAGTCTAACCTGTGCCTACTTTAATAAGGGATTATAAGTACCGTCTTACAAATGTACTTATCTTATATAAATATATTATTATTTAAATAAATAAATAAATATTCTGGCACATTTTACACAACACCATCTAGTCCCAAACTAAGCAGAGCTTGTACTATGGGTACTAGATAATGGATATAATACTTACATACTTTTTTTTTCTAAATACATACCTAAAATATATAGGAAACACCCAGACATTTACATAATATGAAGTAGTTTTTGTAATAACAACAACAAAACCATTTCTCTCTTTATGTCATATTGATAAGGGCATAATATTAATTGCCTGGAAATTAAATCATGTGTTGTCTAGTCTAATCCATATAGCTATGACATATTAAAATAATTTAATTACATCATCATAAAGGTATTATATTTTTCGTCATAGAAAAAAAAAATTACCTAGTTTCAGGGGTCCAGACCCAGTCAGCTGACAAGTGAATCCTCACAAGTGCGACGCCGAGTACCATTTGACCACAGCGCAGCATACATCCCCAGCCTTTATCAGAGGTTAAGCCTTCATCCCCTATGGGAACAAACCCTTTTCTATAAGTACACCATATAATTGATGTAATGTCTCTTCTTATGCGGTCCAAATCTGTGAATATGTTTTAACAGTAAGTGACAGAATGTCAGGTGCGTATGCAGTAATAATGGTCAAGGGTCTGTATCAGTTTTCTGTATTTAAATGGGGAGCCTGTACAGCTGCAAATTTGAGTCAAAGTTTACTGTAAATATTTATAAAGGGTTTAAAATCATTTTTCACATACCCTGAATAGCGCTGTATTTTTTACCCAAAACCCATACGCTTTCCTTTGTCTGAGGGATATCATCAGGCTCAACATTGCTACCGTCAGACGATAAGTAACATATATCAAACACGGCATCCATGTTCGAACATAATTTGATCACAAACAATGAGAAATCTAATACGAAAGTAGAAAAACTGCAAGAAAAATAAACACGAATACACCTTCCAACAAATAAACATAGGTTGAATGAATGATAAAAATTGAAAAGTGAAATTCATTCGTTCTATTAAAATGTCAAAGTCAAAATACCTACATTAGGCTGGGCACAAACGTTCGGTTTCTGAATTAGGTTTCCTGATCAGGATTTCAGGTTCGGAATTCCATGAGACTAGCAAACCAGTTTTTTTATTCGGAATTTTATACGACCAGTACTTGTAGAGACGCTCGTGAAACCACATATACTCGCGTAATCATGAACGGCGAAGACGAAGTGATTGCTATTGCATTTTTACTGGGTCTAAATCAGAAGAAGAGGAATCGTCGTTACAGTTACTTGGTGCACCCGTTGAATACTCGGAGATTAACAGACAGTCAATTCTATCTGAAAAGAGCAAAATTACGAGCACACTCAGAAAAGTTCTTCAATTATTACAGGATAAATAAATAAATAAATAAATAAATATTCAGGGACATTTTACACAGCACCATCTAGTCCCAAACTAAGCAGAGCTTGTACTATGGGTACTAGACAATGGATATAATACTTATATCCTTTTTTTTTGTAAATACATACTTATAATACATAGGAAACACCCAGACGAACACAAACACTTATATTTATCACATAAATATTTGTGTCCCGTGGGAATCGAACCCACGACCTCGTTATCAGCAGTCCGGTACTCGAACCACTAGACCACATAGGTCGTCGGATAAATAAAATATAAATAAATATAAATATTCAGGGACATTTTACACAGCACCATCTAGTCCCAAACTAAGCAGAGCTTGTACTATGGGTACTAGACAATGGATATAATACTTATATTTTTTTTTTTAATGTAAATACATACTTATAATACATAGGAAACACCCAGATATCCAGACGTTTGCGCTAGTCTCATGGAATTCTGAAACTAAAACCTGATCAGGAAACCTAATTCGGAAACTCAACGTTTGTGCCCAGCCTAAAATGTTCTTATTTTTTTTTTTTTTTTTTTCGCCCATTGGGCAGGCTAAAGTCTTTCGACCATACCGCCTAGTCTTTCGTAGGTAAATTTTCTAACGTGAACTTTATAGATTATCATTCATATTTTTCCGTGTAATATTTGTTTTATTTTTATTTCTTTCGTAGTCAAAATCAAGTTTTTCTATCAACATTTTTTTGTCATAGATAAGTATAATCCAGGGTAAACGTCATTTAAAATAATTAAATATACTTTTTTTTTTTAGCTATCTCTACAAACATGCATGTCTTTCCCAAGTATTATGTATATGTAGGCACTCAGCCCACAAATTCAGAAACCATTTCAAACAATTTTTATACTGAACTATGTTCTAGTAATACTAATACTAAATAGTAATAATTATTTTGATAATGTACATAGATATACCTAACATAGAGAATTATATATCATTTACAGTTTCCAATATAAATTTGTACAAATATAATATATATGTGGAAGCATTCATAAGTAACTCCTGTATTCGCGACGGGACCATAACGGGCGTTTTATACATTTTTAGAAGTTCATCCGACAACACAAGGCGCTGAATGTTGAAAGACGAACACTCGAAGAAGATATGATGCAGTGACTGAACTTTTTGTGATTGACAATAATCACAGTACGGCGAGCTAACCATTTTAAGACGATGAAGATGATAATTTAAACGACAATGACCAAAGCGCATACGACAGATAGTCGAATAAAATTTTCTATTTATGTATCTACAGTTTTTACAAAACCAAGATATGGAGTTAATTTGAACATCAAGACTATTAAACCAAGAACCCTTGTTTTCAACATGTGTACAGTGGTATGAATGTCCTCCCCCAAGCTTCGCACATACGCCGCCTTAGAAGACTAACTACGTCTGTGTGTGGTAGGGAAACACTCGCATCAGTGTTACTAATAAATTCTTCTAATTCAACGATTTTTTTAGCAAGATAATCTGCTTTTTCATTTCCTACAACACCAATATGTGATGGTACCCAAACAAAACGAACAACAATATTCGACTGTGACAATTCATACCATATTTGCTTTATCCAATAAATTATATAGTTGGTATTAGCATGTAATTTATTATTCGCCAGATTCTTAAGAACACTCATGCTATCACTCACTATAAGCCATTTTCTATGTCTTAAATTACAATTTTTAATATGTTTCATAGCACTTAAAATAGCAACCGCTTCAGCTGTAAAAATACTAGCATTTGTATCAATTCTCTGACCAATAGCAATATTTGAAGAGGGCTCATAAATAGCAAAAGACACTGCTCTATCACTCTTGGAACCATCAGTATATATCAATTTATGATCTGGCCACTGTAATAACAAAGCATAAACTTCTTCTTTTGAAGGCAAATCTTTTCTATCCTTTATAATTATATCAATTGCTGGGAATTTACTATTGAAAGTTCCCTCATAACAAGGCAAAATATGTTTTGATTGATAAATGTTAACATTTTGAATAAAATTCATAAAACTTTGGAGGCCTAGTAATATATAGAACGGCTTTGAAGCAATATAAGTAGTTGAATGCAACAAATTAATTAGTAGACTATTACCAGATACACTATAAAGTTTCAATAGAAATTTTTCTTTTAAGTAATCAAAACGTATAAGTAATGGTGGAACATTACATTCAATTTGCATTGCATTTACAGGAGTACTTCTGAATGCCCCAGTTATTACACGCAAACACTTGCTTTGTAAAATATTTAAGTAGAAAACTATTGCTGGAATTAGTACTGGGAATGGAAGAAGATTTTAAGTCTTGTGATACAAAGTCTGGTGTGTATTTCTTAAGAAAATCTAAGACCCATGAATCGTCCTCATGAGTATTAAAATTATATGTTTTATTATACTTGCGCATAAATTTCCATATAACAGACAATGGAGTGCATCTATTAAACGTTTCACAAAGGGTGAACCAACTTTTTTGCCTTTCTGTTTTTAATAAAAGTTTTTTAACTGCACGAAGCCTTTTAAATTCTATGTAATTTTCTTCAGATGAATTTACTTTAAACCTTAGATATGCATTTTTAAAATTTAATACAGCTTCTGTGCATTTTTGATTCCACCAAGGAAGTGAAGCCCCTTTGGAATTATTTCTATAGCATGTATGTGAAGTGTTGGCAAAATTACTGAAATTGGAATGATTGAAGTTTGGTATAGAATTCGCAGCAGCTGTGCGCAAAATGGTACAAAATTTGATGTATGAATTGGGAAGACTTAAGTAATCAACTTTAAAATCCAGTAACAATTCACTAACACAATTACTATACTTCTGCCAATCTACCAATTTATAATTTGGGTAGATAGGCAAATGTTCAGCATTAGTACAATTATTGCTATTATCAATATTATAACTTTTGCTAATAAATACTTGTATCATTACAGGGATGTGATAACTACTACCAAGAGGAAAATCATGTACATTCCATTCACAATTAATTGCCAAAGAAGAAGAAACTAATGTCAAATCCAACGCATTAGGTCGCCAAGTTAAAGAACCAATTGTTGTTGCCTGACCATTATTGAGCAGAACTAAATTATTATCATCAATTACGTCCAGAACATTCCGACCTCGTATAGAGTCAGAGCCACAGCCCCAAGAAGTATGATGTGCATTAAAATCACCGGCAATTATAAAAGGTTCAGGAATAGATTTTATTAATAAGTCAAAATTTTCTTTTTTGAATACTGGACTACAATTCAAAGGACTATAAACACTTACTATATTTATCTCTTTGTTCATAATTTTAATTTTTACACATATGTTTTGTAATGAGTTATCAAAGTAGGTATTGACTTTAGTGTATGAAATACTTTTGTGAATAATTATTGCTACTCCATTATGTTTGTTTCCAGTGTCATTTCTTTCAATATTATAATGTTTGATTTTAAAATTTTGTTGAGGTTTAAGCCAAGTTTCACTGATAATTGCTATATGTATTTTGTAATTGTATAAAAAATTGATAAGTATATGTTTATTACTATTTAAACTTTGAGCGTTCCATTGTACTATTTTTAATTCAGAAAAATCCATTAAGAGGTTGAAGAAATTTTTTTACCTAGAGTTGTTTTCAATGCTTCTTTTATCGACGCCGAATTAATAGGAGTATCCTTATTGCTAACTATTCTAGTAATAGTTTCAACTAAACTATTCACAAATTTGTCAGATTTCATCAAATTGCTTACTTGTGTATCTAAATTCCGCGCAGATAGCGCTGGAAATGCATTAATGTTAAATAGATCAGAATATGTTGCATTTCTACTTTTAATTTTGTTTTCTTCAATTTTTTGTTTTTTTATAGGGCATGTTGTAGAGATAGCCAAATGATTACCATTGCAGTTTATACATTTAGCATCCTTTGAATTAACCTGACACACTTTGTAACTGTGATTTGCAGTGCAAATAGAACATATTTCAGAATTTTTACAAAATTTAGCAATGTGACCATACTGCATGCATTTAAGGCATTGCTTAACAGGTGGAATGTATCTTTTTAATTCATGCCGCCAAGAGTCTAAATAAATATAATCAGGTAGGATGGTTGAAGCAAACGTCACAGCAACAGCCTGTGTGGGGATAAAGGACAAGCCTTCACCACTTCTGACCCTGCGCATGAAACGCCTCACTTGTATTACATTTTTAGAACTGCCCATCAACGAAAATATTTCCTTATTTGACATATCAATAGGAACCGAGGTGAGAACCCCAGTGACCTCTGTGTCACCAGCAGGTATTGTAGCTTTTAAGCTTAACTGATCAAGCATTTGTTAGCATTATTGGGCAAGTCGAATGTTACCCCAACCTTATATTTATTAATGGTACGCAGGTGCATTACTCCTGACACACCATGCTCCCTTATACCTTTAGACAAGGCCATGCGATCCTTGTCACTGTAAATTCTAGTATCGTCCAGATGTGTAAGGAAAACTATGAACTCTGTCTGTTTGGAGTCCTCGGCGTACTTGCGCATGTACCCCTTTACCTTGAATATTGAAAATTTGTCTTTAGATTCCTTAGCTGCTGAGGGTTCCCTGTCAGTAGCGTCCCTGTATTTTCGACTGGAGTTCGTTGAACCTATGGACTCTGTGGAGTCAGAGTCCGAAGATTCCGGCAGCTTTTTATCCGGTGGGACCACCTCATCCTTCCTTCTTCTTTTCTTCCCCATTTCAGGAAGCCAGTGGACCAATGGACAGAAAACACTTATATAAACTTAAACAAAACTAATCAATGAAATACTAATAAAACTTGTGTTCAATAAACTTAAAAAAAACTATTTTTTTTCCAAAAATTTTATAAAAGCGCGCCTTTCCCTATCAACAAGTTCCCGCCTTTTTTCCTAAAATGTTCTTATCCGGAGTAGTGTTCTTTTATAAATCCTGTGTACGTACAAGACACATAGTTTAGAATTTTACTATTATTATATTATTGTTATATTATTAATATTTGTGTATTAGAATTTTATAAATTAGTGTGATGACACTGTAAAATGAAATTGATTTTATTTATAAAAAAACTGTAAAATACTGGAAGATATGAAGTCAATCTTACTGTCAAGTGTCATCTAGTTTTTGACGTATTAAATAAATTGACGTCTTTCATTTATTTTGTGTTGTTGTTCGGCGAACTGCATCTGCATATTTAAATCTCATAATCTTGAGTGCACAAACTTTGTTAATAGTGCATCGTATTATTTATAACTATAATGGAGTCATCCCCTTTGGATTTTGTTGCGCAAGCTTGTATGGATTTAAGTGAAGCAATGGGTTCAAATCCAAGTGAATCTGAGCGGGATTCTCTTATTTTAAATCATATAAAGAAAGTGTGGTCTACAGTTACTCCGATAGAGGATTTTAAGAAAAGTAAGTTTGGTAATGTATGGGCTACTAAAATATATATTTATAATCGCTTGTTATTTATATAATAGGTTTACACACTTCTTTACTTCTAGTAAATTCTGACTAGAAGGGCACATTAACATTCACCTACTTTTATCAATTTACAGTAATTTGCTCATAAACTAACTTTCTTCAGTGACTTGTTCAAATTAATTAATAAATCTTTGGATAATGTACTGTATGTTAGACATGTCCCTACTATTATAAATATACATTCAAATGAATTTGTTTAAAAAATAGGTACCATGTGTGAAGTTATTTGGCAATCTAGTATTGTAATTTAATGGTAAATAAATTAACATTAAATAATATAAATTTCTGGACATTAAGACACAGCGCCACCTAGTTCTGAGCTACGCAACAAGACTTATGTTACAGATACATTAACTTCAACTCAGCCTATGCCAGCCCACTGCTGGACATAAGCCTCTCCTAAACTGTGTTATAACACTGTAATATTAGCTAGTTAATAGTAATGTAATAGAACTTATGTGTTGTTCAAGGTAAAACATAGCTTAATAAATCCCTTTTTATACTAATTTTCAGATCTAGAATGGGTAAATGTCGGTGAACCAATCTCATTGTCTCAACATTGTTCTGACAAGGTAGTAATCTTGGACTTCTGGACATACTGCTGCATCAACTGTTACCATGTACTACCTGACCTGGCCTATGTTGAAAAATTGCACAATGTTGAAAGCGGTCTTGTTGTTGTAAGTTGAATTAACATTAAGAGCCCTTTTACATTTCGGCGCTGCGCTAATTTAGGTATTTTCTATGCATCGAGCGGGCGGCTAGTTACGCGACCTCTACCTTCTCTCACATCTTTTCACTCGCTCGCACTCTGGTGTTGCGAGTGTGGCGACCAAATTATCTTGATCCGCAAAGTTTATATTTTTATAATATAGTAGTTATAAAAGGTTTTTAAATGAAATTTGATTTATATTATTCATGACACAATGTTCATTACTTTATTTATGTACTTATAGGTATTTAATAAGTACATAAATATTTATGGTTTGAAAATCATGTTTCATTTAATTTTCTTACATAATTATTGAGGATAATTTATTTTTTATTCGTATTTTAATATGTACATTGATTTAAGAATATACTTCTTTGATTTAACGTTTCCGCATTCCTAAAACCATGCAAATAATTTAATACATTATTTTCTTACACTTGTTAAAATCATACCACGCGTTTTACAACCAAACAGACGCAGTAACATTGTTTAATAGATCTAATAATATAAATAATAGATAAATAAACTATTCTAACCACGTGTTATGGATTATCAATAAGCGCTCATTATTCAAATTATATTTTATGACCTCAGCCCAGATGTTACATCTAAAGAATAGGTACTAAAAATTCATTATAAGAATGCAAAATACAACCTCGTTAAATTCAGTTGTGCTGGAAATGGGAATATATTTCTATGCAGAAGAAACAATAACATTTAAATGATTCTAAAATACATGTTTGCATATTATATTTGATGTATAATACTTGACTTGTGGGACTAAACTTTAAATAAAACACACAGATGTAGAAATATAACTCAATATTATTTAAAAAAATATTTCCCGCAGCGGCATTGATCGAGCTTTTCTCGAGTCTATAATTTCAGGCAGTACACATTTTTCATAAAACGCCTGCAACTTTGGAAGCATTTTTGTATGCCAAAATTGACTATCTTTGTTGATTTTTATCATATATACTGGGTAATCAGCACCAGTCCATATAGCAAGAATGCAAACATCTTTATTTGCTATATGGAGTTGGCCCTGAATTTGGTAAAACCAGTCATGAGTATCATTTATTGTAACACCTAATAAATCATTTAATTTGAATCCTTTTACTTTTTTGGTTCGCACGGCCGTTTCAAAATCCATTCCAAAAGCAGATATTGGACATTTGACTTCAATAAGGCCGTCACTATACAGACCATCAGGTGAAGCTCCCAAATAACAATGGTCAGGATCAATGAATAAGCCACATTTTTCTATTACGATATTTTCTTGCACACTTAATTGTGCTAATGCAGCCGATTCATTGTCCCTGCCATGTTTGATGGAAGCAACATTGCTAAGGTTATAGCTGTATAAAATTGATTTCACTAGTGGAGCCGAATTTTGGTTTGGCCGTCTTTTGCACACTTTGGCAAATGTTGATGCTGTAAGGATACAGCGACGTAACTCCAACCACAAAGCACTTTCTGCTTGTAATATTGTAGTGCGTTCTATTTCATGACGATTGGAAGCCTGATCTTGAAGACTTTTTAGAAATAGTGTTTTGCCACTTTCATAATCGTCTACGCTCATGTCTGGGCGCTGACATTTGCTCCCATAGTCAGCATGACCAAAATTTATATACTTGCGGCTGCGTTTTGAACGATTGACCGCACCGCGGGTATTTCCGACTTCTCGCCTAAATTCTAATAGTCTAAGTGACTTCCCAGGACTTCTTTGGCAGCTAAATTTATAAAATGTGTAATGTGGTTTGCCTGTATTGAATGACACAACTGCTGCGTAACACCGTGCTTCATACGAGTTCTTCAGCGAAAAGTTTACTCGTTTTCCACCCACGACTTTGGCTACGATGCTGTTAAACTGTTCTGCTCGATTATTTGTATAACAGTGTAACAAACTCATTGAGTGATGTGCGAGCTGTGCAGCATGTTTTTGAAGTCTTAACATTAAAGTTGCTGCTTGTGAAGTGATGTTACGTTCCTTTTTTCTGTCATCCTTACAATAATAATCCTGACACTCCCTATGATCGCCAAAAATATGTCGAGGACTATTAATAATATCTTTTTGAAGATTTAAAATTTTTTCTGCAACCGTTCCACTTTCATTTTTTCTGTATTTAATAGCAGAACGAATTGCTGTGCGTAGTCTGGTCTGACGATCTACTGTCAGTAATTTACGTTCCGGATTCGGCACAGATGTATCTGTTAATAATTTTAAATTCTTGCCGTTATAATTTCTTAACAGATGGTTGGTACATTCAATTTTTTGAATGGGCACATCGGGGTAAGGCCTACTTTCAAGTATGTTTTTGTACGTACTCGAGTCTCCGTCTGCAATTAATGTTTTATAAATAAGGTTCTTTTCTTTTATTGATTTTTTAAAACCTTCAACTAAAATAGCCTGTTCCATACTTGTTGACGAACCTGTATGATTTATCGTGCATTTATGGGCCCGTGGAGTTACGCCTTTTTTTTTGTCACGAAGACAAATAACACAATATTTATTCCGAACGCCGATATGCAGAACTTTCCCCGAATGCTCTCCAATAATGGCTGCAACACCAGACAGTGCTGAGTAATTGGACTTGTAGGATCTTTTGCTCCAACATGCATCAGCCTGCACTGATACGGTTGGAATGCCATCACGATTGACATCACCGCGTATCTTCGCAGCTTCGGCTTCTTCTTCAGCTGCTTTTTGCATAGTCTCCTCTGCTGTATTTTTCCACATTTCTGCCACTGAATCATGACATTTACTATATAATCGGAAAGGCAAGGTGGGCAAATCCATAGATGCAGATATTTCATTGAGATTGGAATGACCAATACCAGTTATTATCGCTCCAGAAACCGCACTTGTATTTATATTCATGTTATTACTGTCATCAGATGTTTTTAAATAAAATATTTCTCCACACATTTTGCATCTAACTCCAAACGTTGATAATAACCCGGTTTGCTTTTCCTTTAAAATTTTCAATTGATTTAGTTTGCAACCAAATTTTGATCCATGCATTTCAATAGCAAATAACTGATCCATGAAGTACTTAAAATCAATTATTCTTCTACCTTGAATGTCTGGGTTAATCTATTAACAAAGAAAACATTAACTTAAACTTATTTGTCTTCTATATATTTGTATAAAATGCCTTTTATTTACACACTTACCATATGTTCATCACTAGAAGCGGGAGTGTCTTCTACTTCTACCATGAAATCATTTATTGATTTATATGTAATGAATTCATCATGTAAAGAAGTACTAAAGTATGTGTTTTCTTTGTCAAGATTCTGAAAATTATAACAAATGGATATAGGTATGGAATATTAATTTTGTACTTAAAGATATTTTTTAGTAATTATCCTAATTATTTCATACGATTATTATTAATAACCGGATGAAATAATTAGGGTAGGTAAAGTAGATTTTCCACATACTCCTTCTTGTTATTTTAACATATCACACTTAAATTGATTTACATATTTGTATAAATTACCATAATATCTTCACCCCGTGATGTGCACTGCAATGACTCTGAGCTGCTATTTATGTGATCCTGTATGTGCTGGTGGTCCGGAGTCTAAAAGTTTAATTACATACATCTAATGTCGTTTGTTAGTTTACTTGAAAACTGTCTCTGCTACTATACATAAACATTGTACACATAAAATCACTAAAGGCGTGTTGGTAAATGTACACATAAGTCTCTCACCGTTTCCATCGTTCCAACGAGGCTACAAGATGTAGAAGCAACAATATTCTCCGGATTCCCATGTTTTTTCATCCTAAAATCATTTATTACATCATTTTGTAACATTTTTGAGTGAGCATTCGTTTTTTATAATAAATATAGCCAACCTATATGTTACAATAATACTGTAGTTTCATCAAAATCATTCACTAGGTTTTGCATAAAAAATGGTTTCTTGTGGGAATTGAACCCACGACCTCGTGATCAGCAGTCCGGTATACGAAGCACGAGACGTCGTCAAATGATTGAGCGTTACAAAAATAAATGTTAGTTTTATACTTTTTCATTAATTTAATAATTAAATAAACAAAATGTACAAACAGTAGTATAGGATAAACAATGTATAAATAGGTATACGTGTTTGATCATATATGTAGTAACAGTACTCCATTCGTTATAACAAATTATAATTTAAATAATATATAATATATAATATAATATATAATATAATATATAAATATAATTTAAATATTAAAGAATATTATGCAAGACAATACCTTGCTTCCCTTGCTTTCTCAAGAGCTGGTATGTTTCGTCTTTTCCGTTTTCGGATGCATTGGTATTTATATTTATTATTCCCCATTCCTATGAACGCTGTGATTTTGAAAGCTATAATCAAAATAACTAAAGTAAGTAAAACTTATATATAAATTAATCATAACATATAAAATAACATAAATACTTACAACGATCAAATACAGCGGTCGTAGTATACGATGTTGCTACGCACACAATAGCAGCGTTGACACGGCTAGCAAAGCACACAACGATAGTATCGACACGAGAAGTCACCCGAAAAAACTGACATAGACCCGTCCTTGACAAGCGCTCGCGCGATACTGAGCGCACATTGCCGTTGCAGTGAAATTTATAGTAATTTCATTTTATTCATAAAAGGCAAAATTATTTATAAAAAAATCTAAAAAAAATATACTGTCTTAAACAATTATTGTAGATTATTGAGATATAAATATTATTATAAAATGATAGAGAACTTCGGCAATATTTGGACTTGTTTCGGACCGTTTTCATTAGAAAATTGAATTACGTCAAGTTGGTTTTTTTATATTTTAAAAGCGTAATTATGAAGATGTATTCTATTATTATTGAAGGGTACGATATTACAATTACGGGAAAAAAATAATTATGTATGAATAATAGACAGAATTTGCAAATTTGAGCTCCCAAAACAGCTCTCCGTGAGATTTTGCCTAAACATACTTCGGGAGAATGATTATCCCTGAATAAATAAATAAATTATCAATAATTCGCTTTATTATTATTGTAGAAGAGAAAATTTGCTATTATTAACAATTAATTGTTATTTATATAAAGCATCGATAAGTGTTCAATTTCACCGATGAAAGTATACAATAACGCGTATTTTTGTCATTTTTTGTAAAAGGCCTCTTAACAGTAATTCATTAAACTGTTAAAGTACCAATAATTACCTGTTAAAGTATATAGCATTTTAGTTTTAAATTATACAGGACTTTGATAAAGTTATCAACTTTTGAAAGTGTCTTCTTATCTTACCTTAGCCAGTGTGCAATATTAACTATAAAAGTTATGGAAATGGAACTACATTTATTATTTATTTATTTTTTCATTTTATGGACTACCTGTCTGTGACTATGGAAGCATCCATAGTCAGAGGTAGATATTTTGGATTCTTTTCAGCAGTAATCCTTGAGGAATTATATGATATCAACAAACTGCAATTAACTCTATAGAAGGTAGTTCATTTCAATGTCTTATATTCACATACATGTAAGAATGATCAGAATAATAACTAAAATTTACAAAATAATCAATCAAAGCAAATCAAATTAATAATTAATTTTGAATATATACTCAGCTAATTTCCTTTTTAATGTTCCAGATAGGTGTGCACTGTGCCAAATTTTCGAATGAGAAGGAATCAGTGAATGTGTTGTCAGCTGTACAGAGATACAATATACATCACCCTGTTGTGAATGATGCCGACAGCTGCATGTGGGATGCTCTAGGAATCAAATGTTGGCCCACATTACTTATTTTAGGTATGATGATATTTTTAGATCTTACCAACCCTATACTTTGATGTAGGCGCTATTACAAACTCACAAATAAAAGAGTTCTTAATAACAAAAAATATTAAATCAGTTGTCTAATGCAATCTTTATACATTTTGATAAATTGATATAATGGATTTTTGAGCTGTTAAAGCGTAGTCGCGTAAGAACTGGATTGTGAAAGTCAAAGTGGTCCTCTTTGATCCCAGGGCACATATCACTGATTTTTCAGTGTTATGTGCCATGGTCAAATGATGAAGAAATCTGCATGCCTGAGAAATTTTATTGATGCTCAGTGAAGTCTTCAATTCTGGACTAGGAATCAAATGAGAGGAGACTCGTGCTCAGCAATGGGACGGTGATTGGGTTGATAATGATGATGAATCATTGATAATTTTTTCATCATTCATTGATCATCAGATCTTTTAATTGATTTCGATATTACGACATTAATTACAGTGGTGTGATATTTATATTTCTATATCTTCTTCTTCTAGGTCCAGGCAATAAGCCCTTGTTTGTGTTAACTGGCGAGGGACACAGAAATGAGTTGGAAATGTTTGTGAGTAATGCAATACGACACTTTGGCAGCCGCATATCTAACGCCCCCATACCGATATCACCTGCACAGCATTTGAAATCTAAACAGGATGGAGTACTTTATTTTCCTAGCAAGGTTTGTAAATCATGCAGATTAAAGTACATAACATAAATTTTCACTCATTACATGATCAAATAGTTTTAATAAACAAAGAATCTATGGAGTTTCGTTCCAGCTCGTCTCCATCAGACCTACCTTTTGGAACCATGCAACTATTTTTGACAATTCAAAAGCACCTGTAATATTGGTCTACTTGAAATAAAACATTGTCTTTAAGCTTCAAAAAATCACAGTGAGTTTATTGTGCCACCAGCTGACACTGAATCCGTTCTATCGAGGACGCACAGACGAACCGTTCTTGGCGATCGCTGACACCGGCCACCACCGGGTGCTGTTAACTGACTGTTCTGGAGCTGTGCTGAGGATCGTCGGCGGCACTGAAGCAGGATTCAAAGATGGGAGTAGGTGTTTATATGTTATTTTAATAATGATCATTTATCTGTAGTTGCCTAGTTTTGATAATAATTATATATTTGATAAGGCATATACTGCTATGCCAAGTCTAATGTCATCAAGTCACATAACACTAAATTCTCGAATTGAAAAAAAAACATCGTGAGGAAATAATTCGACGCTACTTTAACTTAAGTGCTAGCGAAAAGTGGAGCAGAAAATACTAGATATTGTGTGTTACTTACACCCTAACTTAATGTTCAGATATCTTTAAAGATATGAATTAGGGTATCTCTCTCAGTCTGTTACCAATTTTATAGTGCGAAAAGTCCTTAATCGCTCTCAAGTTGACTAAAAACCGCACTTGTCTATCAACCCTACTGTTGAGTCAATAGAACTCGTACAAAAATTTAACACGGCTATTATTGGTTTTGGTTGGTTTAAAAAAATATTTTGCTGATGCATGAACGTGTTGTACGTAGAACTGAGCGAGGCGCAGTTTAACGCACCGCAGGGTATCTGCTGGCTGTCCAGCAATGTGCTGGCGGTGTGCGACACCAACAACCACGCCGTCCGCGCCATCCACCTCGATGAAGGAACGGTTGAAGTCCTCGCCGGCACCGGAGAACAAGCTGCACATGGTGATCTAGGTATCAGTGACTTTCCTATATCTTATATTTTCTCTAAATACATACATACCTATAGTCGCGCATTTTTTTCGTTAGGGCAGGCAGAAACTACGGAAAACCATTCTCTCAATATATAAGCAAATGTCAGTGACTGACTATTCTGATAGCATGGGCATTTCGTTTGCTGTCAGTTTAGTAACTCTCTTTTTTTTAAAACCTTATCGGTTTCTCCAGGGTAGGCAACGTGCGAGCGACGCCACTGGTTGTTGCAATGATGTAAATCCTCTTTTAATAGAAAATATAAAAAAAACAATTCACTTTACTCCTTTAACCATACTCCAGGTGGTAAGTGCCTCGGCAGTCAGCCTCTGGCGTCACCGTGGGACGTGTTATTGTACTCGACGCCAGATATGGACATGTCTGTGCGGCCGCTGCTGCCGCCCCCTCCCCCACCGCCCAACAGTCAGATCACGCCTGAAAAGGACAAGGAAAATCTCAAAGAGGACAATAAAGGTATTTCGGTTATACATAGGTATTTTATGAAAAATTATATTAACGTATTAATAAAATAAAACTTTTTACGGATCACGGTATATTAATGTCCCAAAAAGGTGTGAAAAAATGTAATAATTAGTAAAATTAAAAAATAAATCCGAATAAAACTTTTTTGCCATTTTTCGAAAATTCTTATTACTATTAAGTATATTTTTTGTTTTTATAAGTTATTATGTACGGTGGCCAGCACATCAAGCTACCACAATCTGTCAAATTTCTTTGATAGATTTTCAACTTTATGACAAACTTTATAAGGTTCAGTTCACAGTTGAGAAAATTGGACAGTTTTGGATAGGTTGACCTACTGGCGACTGTACTTCTAAATCTCCTCGTGTTTAATACAGAAAAAGAAAAGAAGGACGAGAAACGTCGAGTGCTACTCATAGCTTGCGCTGGTTCTCATCAGATATGGGCCTTGTACTTGGACACTACTATTTGGTGGAAGTATAAGACCTTTAATGAAGGTAAGAATGAAATCAGAAACAGGCGGTAGTTTGCCAAATCGATCTTTTCGAAACTTCCTGTAAAATATTGATACCCAACCGAAAAAAGACATAATGGTTGCCTTCTATCTATAACTTATACAATAATAACTTAATGATAACTTTTCAATTAATCATCATCTTTTCAATTATTCAAATAAATCTCTACCTACGTTAAATGAATAAAAAAGCTGTAAAATGTGTTATACACGAGTGTTTATTTATTTATATTATAAGTACACCAACAGCAAATACATTAACAACACTTATAGACAAATAAAATATTAAGGTAAATTTTCTTATGCTAGTGCCAATTCGGTTCGCAACTGTCTCTTTCTTCAGCCACATTTTAACAAATCTAAGAAGTGATGATATTTTACATATTTCTGTATCTTAGGTACGTGCGTGTGTATCGCGGGCTCGGGGGCCGAGGCAGCTCGCAATAGCGCGTATCCAAACTCAGCTGCGTTCGCGCAGCCTTCCGGACTAACGCTCCGAATGGGTAATTATGTCAATAAATTTCGTGGGAAAATAATGGGTTGATGATGATGATGAATTTCTACGTCAATACACCATAAAGATATGTAATGTTGTATGAGTATGCAATATAGTGTATAATGTATCAACTTTGTTCTCAATTTTCTGCCCATAAATATTTTATAAGCCTACCTACCAAGTTAGGCTTCAAGTATTTGACATTTCGTCTTTAGTAAGTGAGGTATTTCGCTTTTATATGATTAAATAAATAAGCATTAATATTTGATAGAGATATAAATGTGAAATTATGCTTACTTATTTATCGTTATGCGCTATTAATTTGACCATAAATGTTCATAGTAAATTATACTCTTTATAGAGATCGTAATGATTGAAAATATTTGCCGTAACTATTAAATTGGTTAGCATAACAAATAAATCGATGTTGCAGTATATCTTCTAGTTATTAACTAATTAAATGGTTACAGGGACAAGTCCAGAGATTTTTATTGCGGATTCCGAGAGTTCGTCTATTCGAAGACTCGCTTTGACTACGGGACAGGTTTCCACATTGTGCGGCGGTGATCGCAACCCTTTGGTATGCACGCATGCTCATATTATTATATAAACTTGTAATAACAGAACTATGAGCTTTTGCACATATTAGTTTTGTTATGTTCCTGCTATTCAGTTAATTATAATTGCTAATCATAATTATGAATATTTTATGCCCATGTTAATATAGAAATTAATGAAAAATGTCTAGTTTGCCACCTGCTTATATTGCAATTATGTTGTATGACCGTTGAACATTGTATGGTATCTTATACCTTATATTATATTTCAAACAATATTTTAAAATAAAATATGTGGTTTTATATCCTGCATATCTGTATAAATTAAATTTATTTGTGCATGTAGACTGTATAATAAATATAATTAAATATTCATATTTTTCGCAGAACTTATTTGCGTTTGGAGACGTAGATGACACGGGCATTGAAGCGAAATTGCAACATCCTCTAGGTGTGGCCTACTGCGAGTCCGCAAAGACTCTTTACGTAGCTGACACTTACAACCATAAGATAAAGAAGGTCGAGATTGGACCTCAAAAGGTGACGACCCTGAACCCGACTATGATCGAGACCACCGACCCGGCAATATTTAAGGAACCCTCCGGTTTATCCATCACTCCCGATGGAAAATACCTCTACATTGCAGACACAAATAATCACTGCATTAAAATCCTCAACTTAACGAAAAATGTGTGCCAAGACTTCAAAGTGCGTGTACTAGAACCTAAGTTTACGGAACCAGAGAATTTGATCCTGTACAAAAACGATTTGTTTGTTAACAGAAAATGTGGCAACCTTATAATATACTTTAATGTTAGTTTAGACGCGGATACAAAGAATGTTAAGTTCACTCCAGGGGCTCCACAAAATTGGCTTGTGTGTGTTAGGGATGAAAATAATAAGGACGTCACTCAAGAAGACTTCGAGTTCCTCAGCTCTTCACACAAAGGCAACAAGTTGCCCGGCCGAGTAGAAATGAAACTTAAACAGAGGACAGATAAGTTTCTATATCGCTTGTATCTAAGCTTCCACACGGCTTTGTGTGACGCTACCGTATGTTTCTCGCATTCTTTTACAATCAGATCTACTATTCTAGTTAGGGATTCTGTGAAAATGATCGAGTCGTACAAGATCACTTGTAAGGTGAACCCAGTAAACAGGCCCGAGTCTAAACAACAAAAGGATGATCAAAAGTTGTCGTAATATGTAAATAGTTTGAAGTCTACTAATATTCGCACAAATATGCTTTAATGTCACTTTAAACAAACATTAATTTTAAGTTAACCTGATTACTTTTAAGCGTAATTATTATTAATAACGGAGATGTTATTTTTATTTGATATTGTTACCTTTTTAATTTTGTTAGTAAAAATTATTGACAGCGATATTTTTTCAAAAAATATTTTTTATTTTACTTCCTTTCCAAATATTTTAGCTGGCAGTGGCATATGGAGTTGGAGACGTGATTATTAATTTCAACGTTTTTAAACGTTTTTTCAGTGGGATCTTTTTCCATGCTATATAGCAAGAGAGATGGATAGGAGATATAGCAAGAGAGATCAGGAAAAAAGAGAGATGGATTGCGTGATTTATCTGATTTATTGTTGGTTCGTGTGGATGTGGGGACCTTTTAGGAGGGATAAATCCCGCTCGGAGTACCGTAATACTAAGCCGTGGCTAAGCGTGGATACTAGATAATTAGGTCCCATAACGGCATGGGGCTGCTTTTGTTGCAGCTTAAAGGTTAGAAACTAATAATTGTTTCCCAAGGCACTCCGCGTGACCTTAAATGGTACAGCGCCAAACAAATACAAACTATTGTTTTTGGAAGGGCGCATTTCAGACGAAAATACTGTTTGTCCTTTTCAAGTCGTGTGATATTTTATGTTATGTTGAACAGGAATAAATAAGTTCCGGGTATCAATATGATTTATATCTACGGTCCTAGGAAAGTGGCAATGACATTTGTATATCCATCACGAGGAAATACCGATGTTTAAATTCAATTTCGATTTGCTATACAGTTCATGATTCCATTGACCTTTTTTAAAGTCAGTCGGTTACTGTGTTTCGCAGTGTTTCTCCGCGTAATTTCGTGATTTTTTCTAAATTTCTTGGAAATCTTAACCTCTAGAATAGATACTATACGATAGATTATACAGATAGATATATTTATATTGGTTTATTTGGTTCGAGAGTTTCTGAGAAATATGTAAGATAGATATTTAGATAGATTTAGGAAAGCACATTCGCGTTAATATATTTATTTTTTATAGATTGAAATATGAAATAGCTATTTTGAATTTTCAAGTATTACTAAAGGTAAATCCAATTCCATTTTCAACCGACTTCAAAAAGGAGGAGGTTTTCAATTCGACTGTAATTATAAAAGTTAATATTAAGAATTGTAAAATAACATATATAAGTTTAAAATCGGTGCCAAATAGATGTGCTGAAAATTATTTCTATAATTGCGAACATGAAAAAATAAATAATGAAATAACTTTATATGGTGACTATAAATTTACTAGAGACTTCACTGTCAACCTAGGCCCATAAAAACTACTTTTAAGCTTCTAGGGCAAGTAAGTCAGCGCATATTGCATATGAAGGTCGGTACGAAACGAGTGACGCCAGGTCGAATGACGCTGCGTGCGCGGGCGCATCGAGAGACCCCAGTTATTAATATACGATATATTATGGATTATTCAGTTGAGGTCTCATCTCATTTGCATTAGCAAGTGCGATAAATTAGAACAGCGGCCTTGCTATTTAATCATTGGTGATTAAGCTGTACTTTATTAATTACACGCATCCAGTTTTGTGCATCAGATTGCTCTAACTGTAACTAGGTACTCCAATAATGAATGACCTTAGCTGTACGACTGAGCTGATTTAAACTAAAATAAGTTGCACTATATTTGACATTATATATTACATTCGATTTTGAGGCTACATGAAGCGAATTCTGTATTAAAATTTGGTTCATTTATTTATGTTATATTAAGCCATAGATACAATGATGCAGAAACATGGCCGATCTTGTATCTACCCCTTATATCTAGTGGGATAGAACTCGCAGTCGGTACCCAGTAATAAAGCTCGCTATCGCCATTGACACTCGTTGAAAAGTTTTATTTCTTGATGAAGAATATAATAATGTCAGGTATAGTAGTATAAGTAGGTTTCTTTGCCAGTAAGTGTGGAAGATTAATTTAACTTAAATAGATTTTTAAATTTATGAAGTCGGTTTATGTTCATTGATTTTTATGATCTCACAGCCAAAACTTTGCATGAAGTAAGCATCGATTACGATATGTTTTTTTTTTAATTTCAACTTTTAGGCACCTGGCCGATGTTCGTCTGCTAGTTATCTAAAGAGGCAATAATGTTTTATTTATCGCTCAAGTTTACGTCTTCTAAAGTCGTGAATTTCTCAGTAATTGCTGAACACTTGGAGGTATAAACGTAGGCAAGTTTAACAAATTATAGCACTCGAGTTCAGCTCACCGTACACTGCCCAAGCAAAGGGGCTAAGGTCGTCCGCGTCATTACAGCATCAGGCCGCGTCCCAAAACAATTGCGTCGTGGATACACAATTAGTCCTATGAGATTTGAGATCTTGAGCTTTTACTACTGTGCTGTTTTTAATCGTTTTGAACAGCGGCTAATGTTAGTCTGGTGTAGAAACCTTTTTTTATGCTAGGCAGGCATTTTAAGGTAAATAGGTTTCAGAAATTATATTCTGCAATTTCATTCTGTATGTATATGTATGTAAGCTAGCGGGTTTAACTATTTGTAACATACATCTAGTACAATGTTACGACGTCTTATTGTATTTAAAAAAATATGTAACTAATTAGTGTGAATAAATATCCATAAATATGACACGATTGATTGATTAATATAATTAAGGGATTTGCGTTTTAGGTATATAATATACCCATAAACCCAACCCGAAGAATACCTCGATTTCATACCATTTTTATTGGTTACGGTTTACGGTTATTTTCCACTACTGCTCTTCTTAAAGGTTTTAAGTTTACTATCTTTTTTTCTAGTTACTATAAGTTATATTTTGGTCCATTTTCCGTTCATCGAAAAACCTAGACTATGTTGATACTAAAAAGTATTTTTCGCGATTCTATAATATAATGTACCAAAAATATCTAACATTTTTAATAAAATTCGTTCCGAACCGGATTTAAGTTAATTAATTAAACAAGTTTGTTGAAATAATCTTTTTGTCATATAATTTTATTGTTTTAAAAATAGAATATTTCTCTGTGTTTTTGTTAAAGTTCGATGTACTTTTTGGTATCAACCTGGTGTGACATTATGATTATCTTATTTATTTATATTCGGTTCTTAGGTATTAATGTGATGTGATGTAATGTGTTTAAATCTATCTAGAGATAATAGATAATATGATTAAATTCAAATATAAGTTTATACTTTTTCCGAATATTTATATGTATGCAGAATCAGTCAGTTCTAACCAGTTGTCGAGTGCCACACACCAAACCGATGTATCCAAACAATGTAGAATGTTATTGGGATCTTTCTTATATAGGCCAGACCAAAAGAACTTCTTGAAATCTCTGTTTTAGGAATTTTAACACAATGTTACATAAAACACACACACAAAAAATCAAAACGATAAACCTTGTATAAAAACTGGGAGGCTATTGAATTAAAAAAAACACACATATTGCAATGGAGAAGTGACTGCTGGGTCCACCGTAGGTATTGCAACCCCATCATATATTTTATTAAATCTAAATTCACGAAGAAAAGGATGCAAGAACAAGGAGCACTTTCTGCGTACATCGGATTGTCAGTAATTAACAATAGATAAGTAATGGCGTAAAGATATTCATAACAAAAACATCAAGTCACTGAACACTAACTAACTCAGTCCGCCTGAGACTATGGAGGTTGAATAGGGTGGCCAAAATATTGGGATTACAATTACAATAATATAGATATACCGTGATGGTCTACGTAAAAAGTAATGTTATAATTACAGTTGCCTCTGGGTTAGATTCCCATGCGGGACAATATTATGATTTTATGTCTGAACGCATGATATAAGAGAAAAATTCACGTGGTCGTTTATTAAAGAAAACAATCGCATATTTTTTTTTATTACTGACCGGCCTTTCAAACTTGTGTTTACCTTGAACGCTATTGAAAATGTTTTGAAATACTGCCATTACTAGATCTTGTGTACGTTTTATACGTAGACATATAGTGCAATCATAACTGACTACGATACAATGTAATACATAAAAGCTCGTGATTAATTAAATGAAGACATGCAGGTATTTTGTTGTTGCCAAGTTGCCAACATACGTTTGTAGATGTACGTCTGCATACATATGTAGGTACTATTTATGTACTACTCAATATAAATAAATACCTTTAAAGGATATTTTTCCGGTAGCCATTTAACATAATAGATATATCTTTCATGGCAGTATCCTCACAGGGTTATGCGTAGGAGGTACTTTGCGAACCTACACACACATTTTTCAGTGGGTATATTTTTAGGTCTCTTTTGTATATATAAAAAGCGAAAGGTAACTCACCACGAAATATTGAAAGCTACTTGACCTGTGAAGTTCAAATTGGCAGGTATTACAGTAAGTAGTTTATAAGTAGGACTTCAAGGGAAATGGAGAGACTCGCTTACTGAGCTGCGAACAACATCTAGTAGGTACTCAAAGTAAAGTAAAAGCCAATCTCTTGTGAGATTGACTGGCACAAAACTAGGCAGGAATTCGGCATACTTCACTTACGTATCTACTTGATGTTTAGATATAGTGATACCTTCTGATTACAAAAGCATTATTTAGGTACTGCAATGTTTCCGTTGCCAACCTATGGGTTATTTCGCAACAGATCGACCTTTACTTTGATAAAAGAAGTAAATGAACCTTGTGTTTTCACGTGATTGAAGCGAAACATGTTTAGGTAGGTCGTGACTACTGCGCCTGCGCCCTGTAAACTCACCAGCTTCTTGTATAATGATTGTAATCTTCGCATTAGAACGCTTTGATTGTCTATGGCTCATCACAAATTGTAAAATGAGCATGACTGCTTAACACCGTTCGGTGTTTAAAATTATTCCTAAACGTTGAACATAGTTTATAATAACTTTTGAGGACATAAAACCATGTATATATTATAAAACAAGGTCCTTCCAAAGCGTTTGTAGGTATACCTACGTGTTTGAAGTCGTAAATATAACCGACCGAATCTTCATGCAATTTTCACCAATGGACGAAGTGCTTCATGAGGATTTCTGGATGCATTATTAAATTTCTGTGTAAATTAACTGAAATAAGATGATTATCATAAAAAAACATGCCGAATGGGACTTTTCTTGACGTGCGGCACACGGTATTTGTAGGGTAGTTAGGTACGTAGGTACTGTTTTTTTGTATCGATAAAATCTAAAACATTGAATGTTATTGTTGATAAGCTTTCCACATAAAATCAATCATTATTCCGCCGGTGCTATCTAATTGGTTAAAATTTTCCCAGAATAACCAATACAACTTCGGATCAAAAGGTAATACCTACTTAAGCAAAGGTTTTTAGATCTTAGGCTTTTTATTGTAGTTACGTGCATACGTACCTTCATAGGTACCTTCTATGTCCTTACAAATGGCAATAAACAATACGTTATGAACTCATCATTAATTTAAATACATACTTCTTCATGGTCTCTTTGCACATATAATTGTTAGTTAAGCCGATAAACATACATTTTAATATTCTAATGTGAATTCGGCACGATGATCGTGAAGGCTAAAATTATCGACATAATGTGAACTAAATAATTACAAATACGATTAAACCTTTAAAAGCTAATATTCATACATGAATAATTTTATGACTGCTGAGCAAGAGGTCTAGGGTTCGATTGCCATGTTGAGTAAAGTGTTATTGTGTTTTTCTCTAAAATTCAATAGCAGCTCGGAATTTGTATTTGTGTTCGGTTGGTGGCATAACGCTCGCCCCCTATTACATGGGACCTAAAAAATACCTCGTAATAAAAATAGTCGGTGTACATTAGTACACCTCTGCGTAACCCTTCGAGGATGACAGGCGTAAAGGTATGTTACATTTTGTATTTACTATTTAAACAATACCTTTTAGTTAACGTTGATGTATTTAGTATTCTGTCGGGGTGAACATGAGTTGTTTTAAGTAGTCTCATTGCATTTTCGCGATGCGAAACAAAAGTTTTCCCACACGACGCTATTTTTTACATTTGAACACAATGGGTGCGTTTGGCAATTGTTTGGAATGAATGAGTAACGAGTACGCACTCGAATGTTGATCATTTAATTATTTGTTAGACTTAACATTTATTTAAGCGTGACTGACATTTCAAGTACCCAAATATTTCAAGTAGGTAGGTACTTATAAACTGCTGATTGGCTTAGTTTAGTGATTTAGTCCCCTTTCTTTTTATTGAGATAATGACGAAGATGGGTAGGTTTATATTTTTTAAATGTTATTAGTTTTATGTCATTCTAGGTAAGCTTCATCTTAGACCACATCGTCACTTACCATCAGGTGAGATTGCGGTCAAATGCTGACCTATAAATTATAAAAAAATAACTGGTTTTTGAACCGATTTAGAATAATCCCTTTATGATTTGATATTCTAGTACCTACCTACCTATTTATTGATGAGTTAACGACAAACCGGTTATTATTTTAATTGATTGAATGTGTTTGGAAGATAAGTTGATCACCATTCCCACCATAAAAAAAAACCTGTTAAACTTTATAACCTCAAACATATCACATGATTGACGCCATTGAATACTTTGATAGTATCCCCCATCGAGACACATTGCTCAATGTTCGAAAACCTTCGGCTTGTGTCCTTTTTGAACTGCAATATTCGTTGCACGGCCTATTAACACACAATCGAAACAATATTGGATATTGCATATCCTCTATGGCTCGAACAATTGGTCATGTTACTCAAACATGTTATATGTATGTTGGGTAAAATTTTACGTTGTTACTAAGTTCGTGAGTTGATCTACGTGTTCAACTAAGTACATACAACTTGTAACATTCATACAATCGCTTGTTAATGCATCTGCGAAGTGCAAAAGGAAACGGTTAACAATAACAAGATGCGATCAAATTTATCTGTTTCGAGGTAATGTTTTAATATAATTACGTATCATACTCGCTTGTTTGCTCAGAAAGGCCATAGATATGTTGAAACTCGATAAAGGAGAATTAACAGTAACTTTAATGACATAAGGATACACATATAGAGACACTCTTGTAATATACAATTCAAGAATTTATTAAACTACGAATGTGAAACAAAACAGTACCTAACAGAAAACATTTTGATGAAAGTGGCATGCGCCAAATCGCACAAGCCAATGTTGGTGGTGGACTAACCCTTCATTACCTTAGAGGAGACTGAGAGTAAATAAGTCATTGATGATTAAACCATGATTTCCAATTCCATTGGGTATCCCAACCATGAAAAACGGCCTACAGGCGGTTATTGCCCTGGCTGTTTAGGATTTATAAACACCTAGTAGGAGCTAGATGGTTGACAATAATATTAAATTGTCACTTTAGATTTCCAGAATGTTGATCGAGAATCAGACATATGAGTCACAGCTGTTAAGGTCCGAGTTTATATCGGATTATACAATACGAGTTACCCAGGTTATCTAACCCTTTGGGATCAAAGGGTAGGTAGTATTTGTGTGCCAGTTTCTTACTACTTATATAGGTATTTAGGTTTTTATATAGTTTTATTACCTAAGACAGAACGAGGCAATTTTGTGTCGTATTTCACATGATCAATCTCATTAAATCCCACCAAATTTGTATGTAGTAATTACAGGTTAAAGTTCACATATATCGAAACTATGGTTTTAGAAAAAGCATTGATGTTATGATGTCAGTAGCACGCACAGTTCTTAGGATACAACACGTCATTAAAGAAGGTATGAGAAAATTCCAATTTGTATTATAAAGTCAGATAGTATTGGTACATACATACCTACATACTTCGCAACTGCAAGTGTTCGAATCGTAGCGGGAAACTATGTACTAAGTATGATTCATTGTGTGACATATCTGCGTATATCCGACCCACAAGGTACCTATATGTAAACAACTAGTATGTTTTCATGTACTATGTATCTATTGTCATTAGGCGAATACAATAATTGAGATAGTTTTCATGACATTTAACCTAGCAGCAGAAAAAATATATATTTATGTATTTAAATGACAGCTTTAGTAAATTCCTATAGTAACGCAAACCGAATTGTGGCCATTCTTACATCTAATTGAATCCGGGAATTCTAGTTTATATTGTTAGGTACGTATAGTTCGTCGTGATAGGCTAATGGAGTGGTAAGAACATTCATCATTAGGACGATTTAACCTACATCGTTTTACTGTACCTAAATCAGGCTAGTCATTTCACAATGGGAAATATAATCATATCACTATTATCGCACTGCTGTCGTGACCAGCAGTCTCAGTGTCTCCTGTCATTTGAAAGTGATTAGGCCATAGTCTACCACGTAGTCTAGTGCGTGTTGGCAGACTTCACACACCATCGAGGAAATGTTTCAAGCAAGCAGGTTTCCTCAAGAAGTTTTTCTTCGCCCGCTATTTTGAAAAATCAGTGGTGCGTGCCTTGTTTGCACCAGTAAGCTATCACAGCTTGAATTATTTTCGAACGATAGTATTATATTCTGATAAATAGGTCTTTGTCGTCACTCGTCTATTTAAAGGTATCTTCTGTCTGGAATTTATGTGGGTATGGATTGGATTTTTAAGTATTTATTAATAATTTTTTTATATTATTTGTCACCTCATTTATTAATGATTCGTGAATCTTTCAATTCACCCATCATTATCCAACTAAGGTCTCCTCTCACTTGAAAGGAATTACATATAGGCTTAGGCTATAGTCCTGGTGTGCGCAGTAGGCTAGCGGAGACGCTAGCCTACTGCGGGTTGGCAGACTTCGCACGCCATCGAGAAAATCGATCAAGCGTGCAGGTTTCCTCACAATGTTTTCCTTCACCGTTTGAGAAATTTGCTATAGCATGCACGAAAAATGACACTGAATAAATTCTATAAGACACATTCCGTAAAAGGGTGTCACTTTGGGGTGTCTATATACTATTTTTATTTATCTTAAACAAATAAGTACTTACATCATTATGATGATAAGTATAACAAACTTCTGTTATTGTGACTCGAGAATAGCTTTATGAATGACGTGTTGCAAAATGCAAGCGTATGTAGGAGGTAGGTATGGCAACACTCACTGACATTAATAACTTTGATATGAACAAGATATTTCTTTGAAACCTTTGTGTAATGAACATAACATGAATTCTCATGCCTGACATTAAGAAAATCTCTCAGTTCCCCAAGGCTCCCAGGGTTCAATAGGGGAGTGACTATTCTGACAGCATGGCATTCCGTTTGCTGTCAGTGACAAATCCCTTATTTTAAGAAACTTAAAACGGTTTTCACAGGTGCGAGTGCGAGCAACACCTCTTTTGTTGCAAACGTTCATATGGCTACGGTAACCGTCTACCATCAGACGGGCCGTAAGTTTGTTTGTCACCCTCGTGGTATAAAAATCTAATTTAACATGTATGTATACCTACAATAAGGCAATCTACGCATAGCCTACAGGAAATTTAATAATGAATAGACTAGGCTCCTGTTTTCCATAATGTGAAATTATACTTAATTAGTATTCCAGGCACAACCCACTACATTGCACATACTTTACGATAAGAATGACATAACAAAGCATCCTTACTTCACGTGACATAATTTGTTTACATCGACGTTCATAACCATAAATTTTATAATGTCGAGATGATTATGCACATTAAAAATATATGTGTCAGCATTGCGCGCTTTGCATCCTTACTGAGAAGTAGCTGAGCCGGAGATCCGTGTCCTCTCATCTCTGTGTGACTTCACACAATCAATGAGAAACGTATAACATTCACCAAGTATTTACTTACATTATTTGAACAAATAGTTTTCTTAAATGCATATACATTCTTAAATTCTGTCCTTGGCTTACGCTGTACGCTCATACTGAAATTATACTTTAAGTAATGTATAGGTACCTACTTCTAGTTTATTTTTTGGTATTTATAATACAAGTTGTGACACTAAAATTTTATCTTATAGGTAGGTAGATACATAAATACGATCCTTTCTGGTCGTACTGATTTTAAATTTTGCATGCAAATTCAGATGAGGAAAAATATAAAAAACACATTACCCTCCTCTGCGTCACCCAGTCGGGTAAAAAAGGGTCTGAGTGTTGAAGTCTGTATTACATGTAAGATTTGTTTGTTCAGAGGCACCCTTTAGAATATTATCTATAAGAAAACGTAGGCATACAACATAAGTGCATTGTAATTATTCAAGCTACTGAATGCATTGATAATTGGTGTGTAAAGTAAAACTAATTGATTGTTAGTGGTACAAAAGGGTTGTAAATTTTACACCTTGGGTAGATTTTGCAAGGCCAAGCCAGGTCTTGCCTATACCTGCCCTAATCAATGGTGAATCTTTTCACTAATCCTAAGACCCCTATGATAGAGCAAAGGTAAGCAAGAGTTGATTTCGATTCCTGCAAAATGGCATTACTCCCCCAAAATTAACAGTAGGTAAACGACTCATATAAGGATTATTCGCCCTCTAAAAAAAAGATTTTTTACTCATAGCCACAAAAAATGAGCACGACGGATGGTTTTTATTAATAAAATTAAACAGTAATCAAAAAAAGTAATTGGTTTAAATACTTCATGATAAGTTTCAAGTTTCAATGGCCTAATGTAATAAAGTAAGATAATTATATATTTTAGCCCGCGGCAAGGGCACAGTCTTCACGTAATGACGCCAAAATTTACTCTTGACTCGTCAATGCTTCGCTCTAATTGTTGCAAAAAACGTGCGAACTAGTACTGCTCTCGGCGCTATTATCTGCGTCTACTTACGTTTGTGCGAGTACATTGAGAACTAACTCTCTGCTTACCCTTTATATATACCGAACATATATGCAGGGATATGGATTGCTTACATTTACGCTGGATGCAAATGGCCCAGGACTAGGGTTGCCAACTTTTTGCACAAGAAATACAGTATATTTACGTCAGAAAAATAAAATGAACAGTATTTTAGAAAAAGAAACAGTAATCGTCTTTTTTTTTAAATCTAAGTATATTAAGCTAAATAAAGTATGTAGTAAAATTACTTAAAATACCAGTGGTATGAAAACAGTATTTTGTATACTTTTTTTCATTGAACAGTAAAAAGTATAAACGAGCGGATAATAGTATAATACTGTTTTTAACATTATGGTTGGCAACCCTACCCAGGACCCGGTCGTTTTGGAAATCTTTGGGAAGACCTATGTCCAGCAGTTGACGTCATCTAGCTAGATGATAATGACGCGACTAATATTCGCGTCATCATCATCATTTATGAGCTAGATGACATTAAAATATAACTCCTTTTTCGGATCTTAAAGCGGTGTATTGATATTATTTTTATTTAATGATGATTCGTGATGCTCATGAAATTAAGAAATACCCAAATTTTGTAACTTCACAGAAACAAATTCATTCTTTCTTTATTTAACTTTACCAAGATAAGGAATGTTCCGATACCTATGTTTGACATATACATACAAATGGTAGCCAGGATAGGTATTTCTTAGTTTTACAATGGGTGAAGAAAATCAGGGAAAGGGTCTACTATCCCACTGCTTTTATCCCACCTCGTACTACTTCACGTGAGTGCTCCTAAAACATAGGTTTTAGGAGCACTCACGTGAAGTAGTACGAGGTGGTTGGTTGGTAGACTTGACACGCCATCGAGAAAATCTCTCAGGTGTGGAGGTTTCCCCACGATCTTTTGCCTCACTGGTTGAATACGCACCGTCACTTTGAAAAGTCAATGGTGCCTCCGTTGGGTTGACTCGAGAGGTATAAGCTTCGCAGTGCACTGGTTATACGAATAGGCTATCACATGCGTTAATAATTTTATACATACAATAATTATATACCAGCTCTTATAAGTACCTATGTTAGAGGTAGCTCTAACATAGGTACTTATATAAGTCTTCAATTTCCAAGTGCAATTTTTCCCGTCACACAAGATCAGGCAACAAGTTGACTGGGCTGAGTACAATATACCATTTAACTATACAAATATGATAAGTATATGTTAGTATGCAGTGACATACTATAAGGCTAATAAAAAAGATAAAACTTAGCATCATGTTGGTGAAGCCGCGTGCAATCTTTAGCTTAGAGTAAGAAATCGGGCAAGTACATGTCGAGTCTTACGCAGTTTCTATGGTTGGTTTCTAAGGTTCTATAGTTGCCCGTTTTTGTCTATTGCTCGTTAACTTGTACAGCAGTGATAGATTTCCTGTAAGCTTCGATGAAAAGCCGTGAATTATATATTATTATATTGCCGTGAATTTCTTCACATGACCCACAATGGAACCATATTCACATAAAAAATGTTAAAAAACAATTACGTAATTACTATGTGACGGAGCAAAGCCGTCTATTCCTTGTTGACCATGGAACCCTAACAAAAATTTGTTAAAATTTGTGAAACATTACCTTATTAATTCAATTTTGTATAAAAAAAACATCTGGGATAATAATAATAATAATTAGTTCATCTAAAATGTTGTAGAATCGTAAACGTATTAAGCATATTTTGTCGATCACGGTATGTATCTTCTTATCTACAGCAATTGCGGATTGCAATGCATATATAAACAAAATCATACTCTATTTATAGAACTTACGTGTGCCCAAAATAGCAGGTAGCTAACGGTGTGAAGAGCACTAAGGCGAACCTCCATGAACTTACAATCTCTTCCTTGAAGCCAGAAGGTTGGCAGTCCACATTTTTCGCCGAGAACAACGAACTCCACGTGATTACGATAATCAACAGAGATATTGAATTTCGCACATGCAATAAAATAGCAACAAAGCTGACTCTGAACTTGAATACCCTTGTAGACAGAAACTTAATTGTTACCAACTTCGGCAAGTATGTTCATATGTAGACAAAATACTACTTAGCCGTGGCTAGATTAGATCTTTTAGGAAAATATGTAAGTTTATCCTAGATATTTTGCCATGTGATTCACCTTCAAACATATACACACATAGGTAGGTATATTTTTTACAAGTGGCATTTTAAGTTGTAAAATACCTATATTGTAGTAATTTAACCAATTATTTTTCTGTAACAGAATGTAAGTATAAAAATAATGTTCTTTAGTAATATTTCGCACACCGACAATAAAAAATATACTTTATTTTTAAATTTTACGATATGGTAAATATGGTTTTCCACTTGAGTAGGATTAATAAGAATATACAGAACATTGCAATTATTTTTGAAAATAAATATGTAGTGTAGCAACTCACGAGACTTTATTGGATTTATTCAAATTTCGAAGTTAATGCTCGATTTAAACGTTTAAAAACATTTGAAACTGCACCACAGGTTACGTCACTTGTACGCGTAGTGAACACAACATGAACGCCACTCTAGAATACAGCCTGCAAGTATTCTGCTAGGATTGCCAACATAGTAAAATGATTGCAATCTTATTGAGTAATTGAGACCTACAAAGTTAGGCTCGTTTTCATTTCACATGAGGAAATCCTGATAAAAGATAAAGCTTCTGCCATAAGAAAGTTTAAAGATCACTTAGCGAGCTATGTATAGAACTATTCTGGGTATCTCTTAAGATCGAATCAGAGATGAAATGATCCGTAGAGGAAGCAAACTTGCCAATATCGTCGATAGGATTATTTTTAGCTTAGCTCAGCGTATTAGCTTTAGCTTCCTGCGACTACATAGCTTGTAAAAGCTGATGGATCTTGAGTGGAGACCATGTACAACTATAATGCACCATGTTATCGCACTAGTCGAAGTGTATAGATAACCTGGTAAAGGTAAATATTCCTGGACGTAAATATTCCTGGACATTATGACACTCAGCGCCATCTAGTTCCGTGCTAAGCAACGAGGCTTGTGTTACGGATACTAGCTGGTTGATATTATAGATAGATACATCCATGACTCGGATACAAATGTACATACTCATCACACAAACATTTGTCCCTACCGGGACTCGAACCCAGGACCCATAGCACAGAAGGCAGTGTTAACTACCGCTGGACTAATTGGGTCGTCAAGGTCTCTGGAAGTTGTTGGATACGAAAGGCATGTAAGCATTTTAAGTCTTTGTGTTTATGGAGAAGGTTGTTGTTCAGGAGTAAACGTCCTTTGCCTGATATGATGACGATAGCCAGGATAGGATAGAATATCATCATCATCATTAACCCATTAACGTCCCACTGCTGGGCACGCTCCTCTCATTTGAGAGGGATAAGTCTATAGTTCACCACGCTAGCCTACTGCGGGTTGGCAGACTTCACATGGCATCGAGACCAATCCCTCAAGCATGCAGGTTTCCTCACGATGTTTTCTTTCACCGTTTGAACTTGTGATAAATACGCACATAACTTCCGAAAAGTGAGTGGTGCGTGCCTTGGGTTCGAACTCGAGACCTTTGACATTCAGTCCACTAGCACTACTAGGCTACCACAGCCTAGTGGTGCTAGTGGACCACTAGGCTGTGGTAGCCTAGTGGTGCTAGTGGACCAAAATATTAAGTGGTAAAAAATATTCAATGTAAGTCCCACTGCTAATATCATATACTTGGCTGGGTCGAAAATGTCAGAGTCGCCATTATTGAAAACAATAAAATAAAGAATTCTTTCTCTACGCAATCTATTAACTCAGCCTATCGCACTTCTGGACATACATATGTATATGTAGGCCTCTCCTAAACTGCGCTATAATACTCTGACATCCACCGTACAACAAAATTCTTTGACAATCACCATCTCATATCACATGTATGTTTGTATCTGTAAACATCCATCAATTAAGTGCAGCTAGTTGTAAATATTTAAAATAAATATAAAATAGTATTTATTCTCAATTACGTAAAGTTGATTTACAATAGTTCAGCATTTTCAATCAGTCGTTATTTACATTCCGCTAATCCATGCCAAGAGATATTGCCTTATATGGAAAAATCGTAGCATTGCATGTGGAGAATTATTATCTGTGCAAAAATCAGAACCGAGTCCATTCGGTAAATATGATAGTCCATTGGGTAAACATATTGAATTACTGTAATACCTTTTATTTGGTAAAGATCCTCGATTCGATTCCCGGTAGGGGCAAATGTTAGTGTGATGAGCATGGAAATTTGACCTGAGTCAGGGATGTTTCTATTTATATAATATGTATGTATTTACAAAAAATATCATATGTGGCATCCGTTACACAACTTTCGTTGCTTAGCTCGGAACCAGATGGCGCTGTTTCATAATATCTGCATATATTTAGGTATTTTATTTATTTATTTTTGACGGATTCTTTATAGATATTTTTTAAGCTTAGCGGTATTATTCTATTAAGCAGGCCATCCACGCTAGGTGAATATATCACCAATATTGTCAGGTGGGTAGACCCCCGATAAGGTGGACCGATGACCTGGTAAAGGTTGCTGGAATCCGCTGGGTGCGGGTGGCGCAGGACCGGTCGTCGAGACGATCGTCGAGACATATGTCCAGCAGTGGACGTCTAACGGTTGATATGATGATTGAAAGGTGATACGATTTTTGCAATTGTTGAGCGATCGGTGCAGTTCCCGTCCCAAGTAATTTATTAATAGCCTACACGTGATGTTCCGGATCAGGATAATTATGTGTGTTTACTTATGAGTTATTAAGTTACAAATATAAATAAAATTTACACACATTAGGTATTATTATCTTTTTGCGTAGGAGGCTAGTGAGACACGATAAATTATTTAAAAGGCCATAAAATCTTATGCAGATCTTTGTGATGACTTTGAAAATTAGTTTCCTGGTTCGGGATCTTCTAAAAAATCATCGAATGATGTTTAATAGTATTGTCTAGATCTAATTTAGCCAACGCTTCATTGATTTAATAAAACGGATGATGACAACTCAAATATTAGTATTGCTCAAGCTAATATTTGTATTTTGGATGATTCTTATAGAATGCTTTAGTTAGGATTGTTGATATCATATCATATAACTTAAAATGATAGTGATTGAAATGCATTTATAAAGACCTGGTTAAAGCACACGCGGCTTCTTAAGTTGTTACATATTGAGGGATCAAGATTATTTTTTTGATTTTTTAAGATTATTTCAATATTATTCGTGAAGCTACAGATCAATTAGCAAAGAATCTCTGAGCAACCGTTTTTCGCGCATCTAGTAAACGCGATAATTAATACTGTTATTTTTTGCCAAGATAACCAAGCTGACAGTAGTTTCAGCATGGGTTCGCCTGATAACTAGATCAGGCTGAAGATCGATAAGTTAGGCGTGAGGTGACCTCTGCTTGGGCCGTCATGTGGCCGTACGTGCCGCGTGTCGCCCCCCAGCGCGCGCGCACGCGTCGCATCCCCGCTACGGCGACTATAAAAGACCAAGCCCAAACCTGCCGCGCGCTATTACAACAGTGACTCTGTGATTATTCCCGCCGTGTATTTATTTAAATCAACAACAATAAAGGTAAGTGAACTTGGTTAAGGGATACGCAGGGGATGATTTGGGACTAATCAAGGATAATTTTAAGATATAGGTGACTTTAAAAAATAATTAAAATTATTTAGTTTTTTTGTAAAAAAAATAGTTTTACTATGACTATTAACTACTTATGTAGGTATTATTTTAATTAAGCTACAATAGCACATATTGCATGTTATTTAAATTATACGTTCTTGCATAATATAAGCGCGAGCTTAAAGTTAAATTTAATCGCACCCCGCGGTTGTCGTTGATGAGTGAAGTTGCGTCAATTCATTCATGCGATGATTGTTCTCGTCAAATCTGACACGAAAATTGCTCAGTCTGCCAGTGGCAATGTCCTTACAATTTGTAAGCTGAGTGTCTGTTGCGGATTACAGGCAAAGAACACCGTATGTATGTCAAGCCGGAGTTGCAACACAGCATTGATGCTGAGAATATGTTTGAGAGCCCTTTTCTATGAGGTTTCATCACGTGCTAGACTTTCAACTGATGAGGCGTCTTATCGGCACTGTACCTGACTGTAGTACACTCGACAGTATTGTTATTATGATGCTAGGCGAAAAATCACACATGTAAATAACTCAACCGCAACTTAGACCGAACTTGGTTTTGCGGTTGAAAAGCCAATATTTGAACACACGACTAATTTATTAATGTATCATCAAAATAGTGTTTCAAAACATAACATTGCGAAGGTCAACATGACTGAAAAATGTGGACTTTCAAATATATATTATAACAAGTGACACAAAAATATGTGAGTTAAGTAAGATTCGGTGGATGTCAATGGAACCTGTTCTCTATATAAGTATCTATTAACATTACTGATAAACGATCGGCACTTGTTCAACGTCTTGCTGTCGATTTATTTAAATTACTATTAACGTGACTTTGTGATTGCATCATGACTTTAAATAAAAAAAAAGAAGAAAAAAGATGAGCATAAAATAAACAATATTATATATACAAAATAAGATTAAGTAAAGACTTTTTTGAAAAATATCCTCGCGAGTATTATAAAAATGTAATCAATTTTTTTTTCTAAGTTGGTAATTCGAACTTTTAAATAATTCTATTAATACATTAATATAAGCATGTTTTATTAAAATAAGTTGTTGCCTATTAAATAAAACAAGGTTTTTTCGATAGCAGCTTCGGACATCATAAATCACAGATAAGTATTTTTTTTACGTGAATAAGTACTTATTATGCAGATATTTAGAGGCATCGCCAAACGGCTTTGTATTTTTAGGTATTTAAAACGTCACATTTGACATTTTCGACGAGTATTTGGACCAAATGTTTTAATATGCAATAACACGTTTATAATACTACACATTGAATAACAGGAGCAAACATATTAATTAAAGTTTTCTTAATAAGTGACGCGAATCAAAACAACAATAAAAATATGCCTACGCTAATTTTTCCGCATAATCCTGATAAGTATTTCTCTAATAAATTAAATACGTTAAAGTAGAGTTGATTCTTATTTTATTATAATTGTATTTATTTATTTAAAGATAATTAAATACTACTTGTACTTATTATTATATTAAAAATTACAGGGTTATATATAATTAACGATTCTTTTAAATACAATTTTATACAAACTTATTGCAATTTATATCTACCTAAATTGTTTTTAATAAATAATGCCCCTATAATATTTATCTAGTAATTTTGGTTATTCATTATAATACCTGTTGATGTCGTTTAATAATGTGTGTATGTATTTTGTATATTATCAACCATATTATTTAATAAAAACAGTTGTCGATGTTCAAATTCGTCCCTTATTATTATAGAGTTAAATTTTAATTTCATGGCTCAATTGTGGAAATTACAATTTTTCTTCGTAAAATAACAAATGTTCAGCGCATAATATTTTGTACAATTTAAATTAATGTTTAACTGTCTTATATTAATATACTTATACTAAACATCGAAGGTGACATTTAAAAAAGTTTGGTTCGGTAAAGGCACGAATACACACGACACGGTGACACTTAACTATTTAAAAGAAATGAATATCAGTGAATATCGTGCGCCTTAGGCTTATTATTCAAAAAAAGAATAACATTGTTATACTGGCAGCTTTTGCATTGAAAATATTGATTCATCTAAAAAGGCTCATAAATTACTTTATTAAAAAAACAATGGAACAGATTCCTTTTATTAAGAAACAATTGGATTATTTCTCTGATAATCTGACATAATGAGAAACAGTTATAGAACAATGCTGCAGAGCTTATCCCGAGGTTATCTAAACTTATTTCCTTTGCAAACTTAAACGTAAACCAAACTTAGTTTAACGTTTAACCGCAAACTTATCTGTGAACACTTTGACGACGACTTGACGAGACTTCGTGACCTGTTTTTTGTCGGTATTTAAACATTGGCATTTGTGCCGAGATAGATCAAGTGCGGTGCGTTTCATTTAAGTTTTTGTTGTAATCATCTTTCCATTATTTTGTTAGTTGAACGCGAGTCTCTCGTAGTTAAGGTAAATTGATGGGGTTATTAAACCATAAATGTAAGTAATACTAATATTTAACATTTAAGTCATTTTAATACTTGCGCAGTACCTATTAATTCAGTTGAATTAACTTTTGGTAAGATTTTTTATACATGCATATGGGAGACTGGAGATCCAAAAACAAAATAAAAAACCTTATTACGTATTCATTTTGAGTAGTAGGAAACGGCAAATGACAGCTGACGTCTCTGACAATGCCCAAGCGACGCGACGTAACCAATACAAGTTTGCTAAATTTTATAGCTATTTGAAATATAAATAAACAAATTACTGAACGTAAAGGTGACTTTGCTTCTTTATAAAATTAAATCAAACATGAAAATACTATTGCCTGTTTACTAGTATCTGTTTTATGCAGCTCAGCTGTTTTTAGTAACCAGAATAAGCATCCACACTAACATTATACATGCGAAAGTGGTGGTAATTTGGTATAGAGATTGTTTCAGTCCCGGGGAGGACATAGGATAGTTCTGGAATTATCTTTTTAAAGGGCGAAAAAGGGGGTCCAAGTTTTTATGCGGAATCGAAAATTTCTCAAAAGAGGTTAGAAATAAATAAGCAATAAAAATAAATAAATTAGTAATTATACACTGAAGAAGTCGCGGGCCAAAACTAGTAGAATATAATTGCAAACCCAGTCAAAAGCAAGCATTTGGAGGTTAATGATTTACTCCAAATTGGTCGGTTTTTGGTCTAAAAATGAAATTACGCCCATTACGAGAAGGATGTGTAAATATCAGCTATTACGACAAAGTAATTAGTTTAAATACTTTGCTAGAGCGAGTTAACGACACAGAATTGCGAGGTTTACATTACATTTACATTTTGTAAAGTTAAAAGTTCGTATGTCAAATATTGTAATTAGGTAATGTCTGGGAACTTTATATATTATTTATAAAAAATAATAATGTTTAAAATATATTTCTGTAAGAGTTACTTGCTTCTTGGTATATTAGTTTTTAAGAATGATGTAATAAGGCAAAAAGTTTTTTTAACAAAAAAAAAAACTGTCACCGCTTTACTTGAAAGACACGGAACTAAAACTAAGGATTTTTATACAGTGATATTCTACAGAATATTTTTTCCGATTGTATTGCAAAATATATTTGCTCTACAATCTTATTTCTTACTAGGTATCTCTACTAAATTGTCAAGTCACTTATTTATCTTTATCAAGCTGAAGCATTATGACTTTCAATAAATCAGAAACAAAACATGTAGTGGTCAAGATGATAGTATAATATATAAGACTTATAACATTGACTATTGATGGCATACACCATAAAACCAATCGTAAAATCTGTGTATAATTTGTACATACATACCTACATATTGTATATGGAAATATCCTTGAATCAGGTTCATGGGTATTTGTCCCTACTGGGATGTTAACCCTGGACCCTTATCACGGAACTTCTAAATATCACGGCGCTTATCGGGTGGTCAACCACTCTGTCCTTTTCTGACTAATATTATAAGCAATAGGTATGAAGACACCCCTCAATACTCTACATGTCTATCTTTAATATCGGTCTATTCCTTTTTGAGTTAGTTCTGCTATCACGAGCAGCCTTTCTACCGACGGTATATTCAATTAATCGAGCCATACTTAAACATGTTTCGAAATTGCAACATGTTCATCTTAGATTGTTCGTGGACTTGACATTTGAACGTAACATCGTAAATTCGTTACCAAATATAAACAACACTTCAGTTTGAAACGTATTAGTTCAAGCTTTTAATTAACACACAGCCTTAATTATCTTTTATAGCCGTTTCGTTTTTCGCAATAGCCTTTGACCCCAGTAGCACTTTAGCTAAAGTATAATTAAAAATAAACATGGACATTTCGTATAGGCTTGGAAAAGAAACATTGAGAGTTAACACAATCAATAAGTGTTAATGTGCAATCAAGTAAAAACGGAATCCCACGAAGGTACTCGTACAACAATGCGTCGGATTCTGTGTCTCACAATTAAGCTCCGCAGGCTTCGCCGCCACTCGATCACGTGAAGCGAAGGACGTGTTGAGTAACACCGCCGGGCGAATTAGTTCGACAATCCGATATTATCGCGACAATCTGACAACTATGCCTCTATCTATTATTATCTGTCGTAATCTCAAATCGGATGCCCGTATACCATTTCGAAAGGTATTTGGACCCTCAGCAACTAGCAATTGACGTCGGCGCGTTAGAACAAATGTCAGCACGTTGCGCAATGGTTCAAGGCTACTATAATGTTTTATACGCGAAACGACAATCCGCCTTATGAATATTCACGATTGTCATTAAGTTACTTTTGATACTTCATAATTGCATGAAGCAGGAACCGCTTCTTGAGACCATATCGTCTGATTGGGAGAATGGCAATGAGTATCATCGTTTCCTTATTTGATGTTATAATATTAAAAATATAATGAATATTATTAGTTTTGTTTACAAACGCGTTGATGTCTTTTAAACCGCGATCATTTCTTGGTAACACAGCGGTGGAGGTTTGCATAACGAACATATGTTTCGCAAATGGGGATAATCAATCACCTTATCTTACGGAGGCTTTCCTCATCGATAAAAGCCTCCAGTTTGTCACCATCGACGCACTTAAACAAATGGATACTATATAATATGTATGTACGTTTCAAAATATTTTGAAATTCATCATTATGTTGATACAAATAAAGATGTACCAATACAAGTTTTATGTGAGGTCAATTAAAGTGTAGGCCTATTTTTATTGCGTGTTGCGCAAATTATATTACTTTGCAATAAAATAAAAAACTGATCATTTGAGGTTCTTTTAATTCAATATTTTCAACATACGGCGCGTTTTTTTAATTAACTTAATATTAAATTAATTTATTACATAATTTCAATAAAAAATCTACTCTACTCTATTTTATTACGCGTGGTTAATTAATTAAAATTAAAGATAAGTATATTTGACCGTTGACATGAGGGTCGAATGGTCAAATAGTGTATTTATATTCACTATTTGACCAAATGTTTATGCACATGCACTTTTTGACATGTTTATTTATGTCAGAATTGACAAGGTCACCGTGTAACTGTTAATACGAATATTATTTGGCGTGGAGGTCGAAATATTTAGCGTGTGGAAGTTCAGTGTATCATTTAAGTACAACTTTGTTATTATCGCCACGACTACTGCGGTAAAATAATTCCTTTTCATAAGAATAAAACAATATAATCAAATTTTGACGACCACTGACATCTGTTGTGCTTCCTATTGTATTATTTTTTAGGGTAGACTTGGTAGCTGCTAAAATAAGTATATTCAAGCTTAACAGAGCTCAGCGTGCAATATACATAACAACTGCAAGCGATACAATGAGATAATTAGTAAGGACTAAGGCAAGTATTTACCTACTTATCACACATTGAAAACAAAAACATCTTTACCTTTATCTATGGCTACTAAAGACAAGCCCGCGTTTAGTTGTTTGACCCATCACGAAGTGTAACTTTGTCTATCTTTGTTGAATGATATTTACATCAGTAACCATTTCTCCCAATAAAAAGTAAAACAACGATAACCAAGTAGCTTTCAAACTTGACTTCACATTTCACTGAAGCACTTTTTATTCATCAAGTTTAGATTATATTACTACATTAACTCGGTCATATTTATATAGTTTACAGCTCACTCCCACATTAACCCATCCGAATACCATAGACTTTTTAATAAGATTGTTTTTTTCTCAACCGCAACTTAGCTCAGAATTTAGATCCTGTGTGATTTGTAATTAAGTCAAATCCACCACGTATTGTATCACACAATATATGAAAATTATATTTTTATAATTCTAGTATTTGTAATTATAAAATATTATTTTATGTTTTCAACGTATCTGTGTGAAACATTGTTTGAAAAAAAAAGCGATCGGTGGAATAATATGACGAAACCTTAATAAAAACTTATCATAGGTTATTTTCCTTAAGAATTTATTATTATTACATTACCGAGAAATACTGCAAAGTAGTTTTATTTATGTAACGTCGTGACTAATAAATTAGTTGTCAAAATCCTTTGCTTTTCGATGCAATTAAAATTAAAATATTATAAATACTCGAATTTGAATTCTCGACTAGTTTTACTAGTCAAACTGCCAATTATTTCTATACGTGTATGGCAACACCAGCACCACGTGACATTGATCTTGAAACATTAGGCGCAGAACAGGGAAATTCACAAATGATGTTCCAATCTATTTGACCTTTCGTCGGGTTCAGAAAATCAGTATACAGTCGTTGAAAGCTGGCAATACTTTTAACGTAAGCCTCGAAAGTATTGATATTTTTAACATTTATACATTATTTGGTGGCTGCTACAAGCTCCAGGTTGCAGGTTTTGAGTTCGATTCCCGATAGTTGGGAAAGCTCAGAAGAGAGTAGTTGACAATAGATCCAGGCAACCACATTTCTATATTTAATTTAAAGGTATTTAATAGTGCAGTTGTTATTGCAGATATAGGTAAGTTCCCAAAATAGTCATCCTGTAAATGTGAATAATTCGCAGTGACTTATTAGCAGTAAACACAATAATTTAGCTGCCCATCCTCCGATAACTCGTTCTTGCGACACCCACTCGTAATTATTATTGGTGTAGGTTTATTCTGTACAGACCTACCCACAGGATATCTACATAATAACATAATTTATGATGGTATTCAGCGTTATAATTTGAAAACAATTAACTACCTGAATTGTACGGAGGCGGAGCGCTTTGTGTGGCCAGGGTCACGGATAAGTCCCTGCTTCGGGATTTAGTTAGAGTCTATTAGCAGTTCTCGTTGAGAAAATATGGGTTATATAATGTTATATACACATCAATTTCATACACTTACACGAGTACTTGAAATAAAACTCGTTTTACGAATTTTATGCCTCATACTTATATTACTTAATTCCGACGTAGCAATTTTGATTTTAACTTACGACCCAGCTAGGAAGTCATTTATTTAGGAAGCCTAAGAAATTCGAATAATACTTAGTAGGTATGTAGACATCAGGTTTATATGGACTATTTATACGGAAAATTATATTGCAGTGAAAACACAGTGATATGACCAAGTCGTGACGTAGTTTGGTATCGACGAGCTCGAACTTATAGAAGTTACGTACGTTTTATCAGATATGATCATTTCAACCGTTTGACCGGGAATGCCCTTATTGCGTCTTAATTACTGACTGACTGAGTACTGACGACTCGGTGGTGATGATCGGCTTGATAACTGACGATCGGCTTGTGCGTCACGGGTTGCGGGTTCGATCCCCGCGCGAAGCAAATATTTGTACGTTCTACAGGTAATTGTTCCGGGTCTGGGCGTTTGTGTATGTGAAAATTTGTGTTTGTAAATGCACCCACGACACAGGAGAAAATCCTAGTGTGGGGCAACGTTTTAAAAAAAAATCATTTGAAAATAATAACTTTTATTAAAACTTATGTAAGCTCCGCACTGTTTTCAATAAGAAAAGCTTTTTTTAGTTTAGTGATGCTTTAGAAGCTACATGCATTTAGTAGATACGTCACGTCATCACGATACAAAAACAAATAGTTTTACAGTTTGTAAGTAGGTAGAGGGAATTTATTTATTACAGCTTGTTCATTGTGCAATCTTTAAACCTAGGTATTTAGTTCGAAACGTTGGATAAAACGGTGTTGAAATAATTTGACATTAATTTCCTCGCAACTTGCAATTGTACTTATGCTACTTAATGGAGATGAACACGATTGAGTCGGGTTTTAATTCCCTTACGAATGTCTTTAGCAAGGACCCTTCGGCAATATTAAATAACTTAGGTATAAATTACAAGAGTTGTGTACAGTATTGTTTGATAATTATTCTTTGCTTTACCAATTTCTAAAAAGCATGAGGTTATCTACATATTTATATTTGAAGCGTTGCCCTTAAGATGTTTTCTAATGATGTGTGTTTACAAATATGAAATCTCACAAAAAATAGATTTTTAGTGAGATTTCATATAATCTTATTGATTGAACTGATTTTGAAGAACAGAACGTAAATAAAATTTTAGTCTGTAAGTAATTAAAACTAGTGCAATAGCTTAGAGATATGCGGCCCGCACTTGAGTATCGTATGAAAAACTATAATTATTGATGCTTTATTTTCTATAAACTCTATTAAAAAGCAATTTTAAAACTTACTATTGAGAACTACTAACCTACGTTCCTACTTGGGCGACCGCGCCGGTCGCAGTGTATAGTATCCAATAACTAGAAAATTATTACAAAATTTAATGACAAATAAAATAAAGGATTTAAGAAAAAAGTGTCGTAAGCAAGTGAAGATTTTCAAAACTGACCGGTTTCTAAAACTGACCATATTTTATGTCGAAAACTTACATGTAGGTAAAACAAAGTTAGTACCTACATAAGATGATGGATCTTTTGATAAGAGTGTGTACATCCAGTCAAACACGCCTATTGACATATGTATATGTAGGTTTATCCGCCGAGGTACTGATTTAGAATCGCAAGAAATTGAACGCATCTCAATTCACCTTCTGTACCATGACCTCTTATAAACTATGAAGGTTCAACATAGGTTAAGGACTACGACCTAACATCCTGTACTCTGTCGCAAGCCTTAACATACGTAGCTATTTTGTTTTACGAGATCATTACAAAAACAATTTTAAAGCTAATGAGGAATTCTTAGTTTCTTCATTCCAAACTATAGAAGTAAGTGTAAGTTGTCGTACTCTATGACACCTGTAGCTGTCATACTTCTTGAATATTTCAAAGCTAAATGCTAATTTTATTGTCACATCTAGTTTTCACTTATACGTTGTTAAATTTAACTACGCTATTTGTTTTGTTTGTATGTTGTAGAACGCTTGAAATGCCACTAAATTTCTAGTGAAGTCTAGCAGGCGTTACGTGCACAGTAATAAAAAATCACTAAATCAATGGCGAATTCAGTCCAATTCACAGGATGAAGTGACATGCATACAAACGTGCGTGAATTGTCCGTTCGGCTTTCGCATGTCGCACTAGTGAAGTATTCCAAACTTATGTTTTGATTATACAATACGAATGTACATTTGTAAATACAAAATATTTATCTTAAAACGCATAAATTAACGATTAATGGCAACTGAGAGCCATAAGAAATAATCATTGAATCCTGGACCCTGGCTTATTTGCATTTTCTCAGATTTATACTGAATTTATAGCCGAAACTTTATACGCAATATACGGGACGTAAAGTTATGGCATAACGGATTCATTCGCTTATTAGTATTGTCATTAAACAAATTTAGGCGACGCGAATAGGCACAAGCCATAATGCGACTGGTGACTGGAGGGTATCAGTGTTTGGCAAGGCGCTAGACGGTGCTGCGCTGCACGAAGCTGCACGATCGTGACCGAATCTGACGGACGACCGGCCTCGGGCCGTTGCAAAACCTCCCGTAGAAACATTGTGGCTGCAAGTCTCGCACTAAATTCGCGATTGGGACACAGATTCGCGAAGAATACCATTCAACTGTTGTATAGAACAGGTATTGTTTAACGATTGTACTCGAACACCTTCGGCGCTTTGTGAGCTCCCCATTCATCCTATTATTGTGTGTAATAATGGCATTACACACGAGTCTCTGCCTATAACTGTGTGTTGCCCAACTGAGGTCAGGACTTTGATATTTATCTAATATCACTTAGACGTTTATTTAGCTGTAATGATACGCTATTAACTCAGTATACAAACAGCTTTGTTTCTTACAATTAAATAAAAAATTAAATTGTCTTTCGAAATTCTAAATTAAAATGAAGAAGAGATTTTCGTAATAAATTATGTACTTACAAATTTCTTTTGTCTGTATTATATAATGAAGTACGTGCTACTACTCGCTAAGTAGAGTTTAAGTTTTGAGAAGAATTTCGTGATATCTTTCACATTGTGACAAGCTCGGGCCTAGTTAAATAGTTAGCTATATTATTTCGTCTATAATATAGCTAACTTTTGAGCATAGTCATTGTTTGTGCATTATTTGGCAAAATTAACTTGATGGGGAAAAAATAACCAAAAAAGTTTAAACGACGCGACGTTTACACACAATATGGCTTAATTTAAGAAGCGCGCTTACCGAAACTTTTTAAATGGCCATTAACATAATAGCATATTGAATTTAAAATGTTGATGGGCCATAATAACCATATTAGTTTGAGGAAGTTAATTAAACGAAACCCTGAGATTGCATGACGATCCTTGCCTTAAAGCGATCGCGATGACGCAGCTTGTATGTAGTTTATTGATGAGATGAGATCGCAATTACTGCTTACGGTCATGGGATCAATGGTGTCAAGGTTCTTGGCACTGGTATCACTAGGCGTCTACTCGATGGCGCCGTGAGCTCCACCCGACACCCGTTGATTCCGGGTACACAACACGATTGATTTATTTACGTAGATCGTAACGTATACCCACTATAGCAAGTTTAGATGTTTACCCATTCAAGCCGTTTTACTAATAAGTAATGAGTTCCTGTTAACGTCTTACGCAAAATGCAAAATGCTGAGAGGCGTGTCCGTTCACGTGGTGCTACGGTTACTAGGTCGGCGTTTCTTTACGTTGTAGCTTAAGCGAAACATCGCCCGAGGCGATGTCATCGAGACATGTTCAACATCGAGCAGACCTGTCCGGCGACATACTTGGCTTACGTAACACAAGAACAACGCCTGGTTGACCAATGTGACAAATTGAGGGGACGGTTCTAAATACAATCGCTGGTAGTTTGGGTATGGTGGCAAGCGAGTCAAGTGACATCATACTGTCAATGTTTGCATGATCGCGACGAGTATAGGCTGAGCACGTATTGACATGACACACTAACCGACACGCAACAAGGATAACTGAGAAGATATTGTTTACGCGCAGGCGCAGGTTACTGAACGGTTAATATGTCGTTGCATCGGAAAGGTTGGATTACTCAATAGGACACGCAATGCGGTCTAGTGCCTCGGTCACTCACTGCCACGGGGCTGAATTGCAGCCTAAATTTGGAAACAAGTTATTATGCAATTCGATATATTTTTATTATTTTGAATCCCTACCTGTTGAGTCAAGATGATAAAGTATTCCAAGAATTATTTTTACATATTTGTGGTTTTTCCTAAAGTCGCTATCGGCTTTGATACAGATTCATATTTCAAAAATAGATCCACAATTGGCGAAAAGCCTTTCGTTCGGTTCGTTAGAAAATTTTGCCTATTAAATAATCTATTTTATTTATTGCAATCGATGAAATAATCTAGAATGCTAATATTTGAGAACAAGTTTCATGCCATAATTTAAATGATATCAGATATCGAGTTTTATGGACTTATTCATTCGTTTTATTTTCGTAGGATTTATATTTACACCTCAAAGTCATGTCTCTTTATTTCTTTTTTAATACAAGTTTTCTGAAAGCCTTGGTATACAATAATTATTATGAATGGTGTACCATTTATTATTTACATACAGAATTAAACAATAGTAACTTGACTTAACATCGAACGTTAACACACAGGGGCCAGAAACACCGCATACTTAATATTAACATATAGCTGTCTCTAAAGCCATCAAGAATTTGATCTACGTTCCATTTCTTTATTTTAAAAGTGTCTATTCGAATATACAGTTTGACAGATAAGACACGGCGATTATTATAAACTTATATATTCATATTTTTGTACATATAGGACGCATGTGCTAATTCTCGTGAATGTTTACTTACAGTGTTCAACATAACTTTTGATGCAATAAATTCTTTATGTACAAGCAATGTGAACCGGTGTTTAAGTCACACACATATCTCTGCCTGCAGCATTTCTGAATGTAGTAGGTTACGTATGATTAAAAACTTGACGCACGGTTTTCGTCATAATCAGATTTACGCGCTGTCAAACTTAATTAACTGTGAATAGACTATTGTTCTACTGATGTCTTTTTTGATATATTTACGCAACTCTGTACAAGAATAAATTGCGTGAATTAAAGATAATATTCTTTTTAATCGTCATTTATTATGAAAGAGGTGCAAAATCAGTTATTTTCCTAATTAAAATCTAAATTCAGTTAGAGATATTCGCACGCAAGTGGATATTATTGCGACTACAGAAAATAAAAAATAATTATTGCACATTAATTTATTAAGAGGTTATGTGTAATACACTAAAACTACACGGAATCGTTTAATGAATTAACTACTCAAAAAGGCAAAGGAAACTTATGCAATAAATAAAATGATTTTACATGGGTGATAAGTTTAATTTTTGCATAACAATTTAAATATGTACAATAAGTCTATTACAAAATAATCAGTCCTATAGATTTTTAGTTAAAACCTTTTTGGAAAATGGGGGCTGGAAACATTTCAGGATAACTACTCATACTCGTAAATGTTTGTTTGATGCATACCTAAATTATGAAAAAAAAAAGCATCTACAGATATTCATATTTGCTTTTCTATGAAAATGTACAACCAAAAAGTTTTTAATATGAATTAGTAAGTGCTGGCTAGGTAATAGTTGTTAGAAAAAGCGGTGTTCCGAAATTTAAAAAAAAACGAACCTTTCTTCACTGGCGCCTAAATAAAAAAAAAATAGATGGTAGTGTCAAAATTTAATGTCCTTGGGGGACATTTGTCCAATTTGGAATAAACGAATAGATTTTACGAAGTAGATTTTATTAGTTGTTCCCCATACTTAATTCTTCTACTTCGATAACTTTTATTAATTTGTAATTATACATAGTTTATGTTAATGATTGATGTTTTTGTTACAGATGCAGGCGTGGTTGCTGGTGGCGTGCGCAGCAGCGCTTGCTACTCTCGCGGTGGCTCAGAAGCCGGGACGTTTCCTCTCACTACCCGACCCCAAGAAATGTGCTAGCAGTAAGTGAAAAATTATAATAACATGCCTTGCATATTATAAGTGCCTCGTTTGTGATCGTAGTTCTTGGGTTCGATTCTCAGGTTGAGCAAAGTGTTATTGGGTTTTTCTATGAAATTCTCAGTAGCAGCTCGGAATTTAGATTCGATCCCATGGAATAGGTACATGGGGGCACATGGGACCTAAAACATACGAAATGTATACCTACATTAGTACACTTCTGCCTAACCAATGGTATGTTATGTGTATTTTTTAAGTGTAATAATTAAAATCGTCTACAAACAGTTTTTTTTAATCATTAGGTGCATAGTAAATCAAAGTTAAACAATTGTGTATGTTTAACTTTGTACTAGTGAAGTACATGTTGATTTTATTTCAAGAGTGTTCATCTATTCATCCATGTATCGTATAGCTACATACCCATAGTAACAATAAATAAACACGCGTAATTACTCGTCACGAATGGATTCGAATCGATATAAATAGCGAAACAGGTTCATTATTGTCAATGTTGTTTCAAGGCTTTTAGTGCGAATCAAGCGCGATTACGCGGCGAATCGATTTGTTGTAAAATCGATTGATCTTCATTTTTGGGCTCAATTATTATCTTACTGGTGTATTCAATACCAGACCCCCCTTTAGAGATATACTGGATCTTTCTGGATCTTTTTGACTCGGCAATCCGGTAACATTGTGTTTCGCATTACAAGTAGATATTTAAAAGGGTAAATATTTTGTTTGAGAATTTGGATATTCAATAAAAATATTTTTGCTGTTAGGTTGGTTTAAGCCGACAGGTATGCCAGAATTATTCAAAATAATATAAAAATTATTCAGCTATTCTTTAAAGTCTTGGGAGTAGTCTTTTTTTAGACTAATATTGTGTTCGGCTGTATTAATTAACTAAGTTTTTGGATAACTTGTATCGTTCACAATATGCATGTGCAATCACAGGGTTCCAATCAGTTTTTTTCTGATATTTATAGGTATTTTTTTAATAACATAATATTTTTTTATTCTTGAATTGGGATCGTGTATTATGAATTAATGAATACTGGGCACAGGTTACTCTCCTCCCATTTTGAGAAGGTATAGGCCATAGTCTACTACGTAGCCTATAGCCGGTTGGCAGACTTCACACGAAATCGAGTAAATCTCTCGGGCATGCATTACGATGTTTTCCGTTACCGTTTAAGCATGTGATAAATACGCATACACTTCGTCAGTGGATTCGACCCTTGGGTTCGAACTCAAGATCTGTAACTTCTCAGTGTAACCTACTTGTCACACGATGAGGTTATCAGAGCTCTAAATAAAGTACATTATTGTCACAAAAATAAACCAAATAGGTACCTAGTAACACTAGATAAAAACAAGATCTTAGTTTGGTAAAAAATATTACAAAATGAATGTCGATGCATATAAATTTTGTTTTATCAAACAGGTTAAACTAGATAATAAAACTGACAAAACATTTTATAGGTACAGGCTTTGATAAATTCGTAGATACACCAACATACCTTTTTAAAGATCCGGTCCAGTGTTTTTAGTCTTCAAAATCACAGTGTATAACCAAAATAATCCAGTATAGACTATACAAAGTTTCGTACGTTGCTTCAAACAAATGCGGTGAATAATATGATGCTCATTTAAATTCCGTTACATACAAACAATATTTCAAATACAGTCAACCAAACTCAACTTCAGAAATAGATTTAGACTTTTTATATAATCTATCACATAAAATCACATTCGTAACCGTTTAAGCGTAATTATTTGGAAGGAAAGTAAAAGCTTCCGCGGGTTTTTGACCTCGCAAGGTCGCGGACGCGGTGGAGGACGGAGCCGCCCCTCCCCACCTCCGTCCCTCCTGACGTCCGACCGTACTTCAACTACGGTCGCAGTAATTAGGTCTTTTTCTTTTTAAGTTGTTTAATGTACCTGCTTATCTATGTACGTAGAATTATTATGTTCCAGCTTAAGTTTATAGATGTCGCGGTTGATAAAAAGTTCCCTTCGTCGTTTTTAATTACTACTTTTTTTTCTATAATTATATTATCAATATAATAATACAAATATCAAGTATTTTACTAAATTCCATTTTTGGTATTTTATTTTTTTATTTATTTGATACCTATTCCAAATACTTGACTGATGTACTAATGACTTCATTGGTTACTAAAAACTTCGTACATTAAATCATTTATTGGTATTACTCGAACGTGTATGACACTACAAAATGTATTAGATTCAAAAGTGATTTTTAGTTTGTTTTAATATTTTTCATTGGTGCACCCAGTACGTTAAGTGGTGAGTAGGTATATCTACCTCCATGGGCTACCCAGATGAAAATAAAATTAACCACCCATATTATTTTCCTCTATGCATATAACACTGTTTGTGGAAAGTGAACGGAGTGTTTTGTGTTAATGAATTGGCCTGACGCATATTTAATAGTTATTATTCAACAGTTTATGTAACGGATCTCATTTATGTGTTCTTGTGTTGTAACTTTACAAGTGTACATCGGCCCTTAAAGTACTCTAAGATATAATTTAAAAGTGTATAATTTTACTTATAATAATTACGGTACTTGCGGAATATTCAATCGCGTATTGTCGGAGAAAACGTTTTGAATAAGCACTAGTTGTAAAGGCAATCCAATCCTATGTAGGTACCGACATTTCACTTTTACTTTTTAATAAAATGCGCGGAAACACGGTCTGGTGCAAATTTACCACAAACAATCGTAAAGCGAAAATAGGAAATAGGAAGACACTGCTACCAAATGCTATGTTAAAGATCATAAAGTGAGATATATTAAAGGTTATTATGCTTTATTGGTTTTCTGTATATCAAAATGATGAGTTTAATTCTTTATTTTATTGACCTATACTTATTCATTATAAAGCGAACAGTGATAGTGAATGATTGAACAGAAATGAAAAGTAAAATATTATATTACTTTTCATTTATTTGTATTAGAGAAAACGTTTACATTTAAGCACTTCAGATTTCATTGTGATATTTCCTATTTTTGTAAATTGTGAAAGTACCGAGACATCTAAATAAACACTGCGTTAGGTCTTTTCTCTTTTCACAGTAGCTGTCATATTTATTGTTATGAAAAAGTCTATTGCGCTGGTACAGTCTTAAAAACTGCTTAGAACCCCACCTTACACAGTTAGTTTCTTACTTCAAATTTGAATTTAAATTATGGTATGGCTGGTGGCGGAAATTCGTTCAAACTCGTCATTGGGGTTAAAAACTCACAAATTATATTCTCTCCTGGAAGTATAATATGATATCATAGATAAGATATCATCGTAGATTCCTTGTGTTATAACAAGATTCTTCTTCAGCCTTGTAATATAATTTTAATCCTGACCCAACATTTGGTTAAATCTTAAGCATTAAGCAATGAATATGCGACAAAGTCGTCAATAGTTTATTTTATTCCATAAAAGTCATCAATAATTATTTTGAATTATGTACTGGTTAAGTAAATACCTATTGATGACAAACAAACATCGAACGCTACTAGTAAAACATTTTACACTTAATCACTTATAAGTTATTAACATTATGAAAATCTTGTATCGTAATTACCTACTTAATACTTACTTCAAAGCAGACTATAGATAGGCCTCCTTAGCTCGCATAATAAAGACGTAATAAGCAGTATGTTAGCATAATTCATGAACATTGCAAGTAAGCGCGTATTATCAACAGTAAGTACATAAGTATATGTAATAGTAAACATTTATTCTGAGTCGTTCGTTATTTATCTTCCACTTTTGCAATAGCACCTTGACAACGCAAGACATCTTTACTGTATAGCTTCTGTACTTTTAATGGGGCATCGTTAACGTGGAATTAATTAGTTTATTATAAGTTTACAAGCGTGGAGTCCGATTTTAGGTCACGGCCATCTACAGTCGAGATTTGTTATTTTTTTAAAGCTGCATCGTGTTTTATTATAACATCATTATTAATGCAAGTTTCGGTGTAAAACAACCTGCATTTTGATTGATGATGGATGCACACTGATTTCCTTCTTAATGTTAGTTTTATCGCAAATCTTAATCAATAAGTAATCACATGATTGGGAGTTAGTTTCAATCCCCGTTCAAGTACAATCAATATCCATAAAACTATCAAAATTTAAAAGACATCGTATTATCTCACTATAAACCTAAAAGGCCAATAATAATGCTAATTTACAGTATTAAACTATTTTTGACTAAAAGTAGGTACCACAGATTGATATTCCTGCAACAATTATGATCTAATTAAGATGCGAAGCTTAGGTACAGTGATTGCAAGCGCAGATGAAGTAATAAGAGTAAGTAGGTCGGTAGGTAAAATAATACAAAAACTGTTATCTTGAAACTATCAAAACGAGTTATAATAGCGTAGTGTCGTAGTGTCTTTGTCGACCGATTTTCTTCTGTCACAATTTTTTTTTCGAATATTGATCATTTGGCGAGTTGACGACCCTAGTTAACCGATTTATTATTGTTTACCGAGGCTTTCTGCGATCTGATGTAAGCATGTACAATTACATTCATTCATTAATAATAAATTGCAAAGTTATCAAGAAAAGTCCCTTGGGATTGTTATTCTGTTTCTCAAACAAGCTAAGGTAAACGATGTGGCGTATTAAACGAAAGAAATAAGGGAAGATTACCGTCAACCTATTTTGACACTTATAAATGACATTGTGAGATTCAAAATGGTTTGACTAAAAGTTAGCATGCTATCGCTCCCTTTTCCACTTTGGCCTAAGTAGTAGGATTTCGGTAACGATGTTACGGGCAAATGTATATACATCAACGAATTTTGGCCCCTTTATGGCTTTTTAATCTGGAAACATATTATCTATAGGATGCGTGTTACATTTACGACTGATGAACGGGACACAAGCATCAAAATGATGAATGAATGCCAGTCAGCCAGGCAGTCATTTGCAAACTGTTAGGAATAATTCACGGACGCGACCTTGGGTATGCAGACGTCCGACGAGTATCTTATCTCTATCTTATGCTCCTTGGATATTTATACATATTAGAGACGGGAGCATCCTAAGCATGCGCACGAGCAGCACGCTGTATCTAGTTCAGAACATTTTTTTATTGTTATCTTAAATCAAAAATAGTTGCACAAGAAGTTATCACAAAAGAACCTTCTTCGCTATCAGTTGACACCAACGCACCGGCCAAACTCTGTAAAAAGATGTTCCAAGTCGACGTCCGCTACAGCTCTCATAATGGTTAAGACTATTTGTATGGATCTCAAGTTACTAATACTGTAATTCCTTATGAGAGTGTGTCGACGATGCGCTTACAAACACACAATTTCACAATGCACAAACACCCAGATCCTGTAGGTTATACATATAAGCCGAAAAATAATTAATCTGGTGAGAATGTATAAAAGAACCGGTTAATATAATATTTATATCGTATGATATTCACCCAATATTGTAAAAAATAACATCTAAATAAATTCTTGGAGATAAGCTTTTTACAAGCATTCGAATGCATAACGATTTATTAAAAAAAAGCTGAACATAATAAATGTTTATTTATTGATAGTATGAGACATATTATTGCTAAAACAACTTGGACTGGACTGTTTTTTTTATTCTGACCATTAAAATTATTCAGAATATTTCTAGGTATATATCTAAATACAGATGTTGCGAATGTATATTCGTGTTGTACTTCGGAAAAAGACACGAAATTCTAAGATTATACTGATCTGACCGAGTCTTTTTACACGAAATACGTAGTGTGTACAGAATACTATGTCTTTAAACCGATGTTTTTTTTTCAAATCCTTTTCCAGTTATTAGGTGTGAATTAAATTCCAACTGAAAAGCAATTCCATTAATGGTTCTGTATGCACGGTGACGTCACAAAACGAGGCGTGGTAGACTACGTAGAGAGCATGTGTCATCTGTATTCACGAATCTAATAACCTAACAACTCTCAGCTAAAGTAGATTTGGAACTGTGGTCGAAGGACACAACATACGTGTTATGTCGAGTTGCCGCAAAATAACCCATTTTACCATCCCTTAAAAACCCTGTAAGCCTTATTCAATCATTGGACATGGTACTCAATATTTTTTCCGCATGAATAATTGGGTAATAAGTACCTATACCTTACCTTGAAAGAACCATGACCAAAACCAGAACTTATACAACTTAACTATTATAGAAAAATATATGATTGTATTCGTGTACCATACTAAAAGCTTTTATGTGGCATCGTGGGTTCATAGGTTAAAATGTGACAGGTCATGGGCACGGGTCATGGATATTCACGGATAAAACGGAACAAACTTAATGTAAATCTGTGTATTGACTCATGCTTTCTGATTGTGTTATACCGCTGGCATATGAAGATAAATTACGACTTACATTTTGCCTAATGTACGTTTGAAGTGGCGAAATTCAATGTTCATTTGCGAATGAGCTCTTGTAACACTTGCTGCGTAGATGAAGATGTTATGTGCTGTTGGTAGATAAAGACCTATTTGTTTAATTAAAATTATTATTTATCGACCAATAATTGGATTGACATTTGTCCTCTGGTAGTAGTAACAAAATCAATAAAAATAAAAATGATACCGACGTCTTTATACCAAAAACATGGTTTTTAGGGTTCCGTTCCCAAAGGGTAAAAACGAGACCCTATTACTAAGACTTCGCTGTTTGGCCGTCCGTCTGCCTGTCACCAGGCTGTATCTCAAGTACCTACCGCAATAGCTAGACAGTTGAAATTTTCATTTATGTATTTCTGTTGCCGCTATAACAACAAATACTAAAAACAAAATAAAGTAAATATTTAAGGGGGCTCCCATACAACAAACGCGATTTTTTGCCTAATTTTGTGCGGAACCCTTCGTGCGCGAGTCCGACTCGAACTTGGGTGTTTACCCTTCCCACACTTAAAATGGTTCAGGCAGCAGTTCGGGCCCTGATCAATCAACAGACTATTACGCCCTACACTTTCGCTGTAGAGAGAAGAAAAATCGGTCTAAATATAGTTCACCGATAAAAAAAATGGTTTCATGGACCGTTTTCAGCGTAACTACTTTTTGTTATTCTTAGTAGCGTTGAACACTATCTAAGCGTTATTTGAATCATAAATAAAATATTAAATTCATCAAACAAATTAGACATTTAAAATTCATAATGTTCTCATAATTAACGATTATGTATGATGAATTGATATTTTATGCACAATATTTATGAGATTAGAAACATAGTGTATAATCTATAGTGTAGATTGGTAGTAAATATTGCAAAAGCTTCCTGTATTCTCGGATGTTCACAGAACGGCAACTATGATAAATAAAACTAGGTTTTGCAAGACAGCCTTCATCTGAGTAACGTTCCTTTCGACATTACATTCCAATACAATATTTCATCTTAAACTATTAGTGCTTTAAACTTAACTCACGAATTAATGGAATCACCGCCAACATAATTACATTATATACGCACGTTATAACTTAACGGTTAATACAGTGTTACGAATGTAACGATCGATGCTCTCCCGAAGTGGACATGGCCTACATTTTATTACAGTTATAATAAATATTTACTGCTTTTGATCGGAATTACAACACTTCATTCGTAATTTAAACCTTGTAGGTACCTACATCTAGATGATTGAAGATTCCTGTAGATTCGTTTTGTAATAATGTGGTAGGTACAAGCCAAATCCTTTTTACAACAACGATAAATCCTTGAATCATTACAAATAGTAGGTAAAGGAGATCACTTATGTCTTAAATTAAGGCTTAATAAATAAATCAAGATGTATTCCAAATAGAAGTATAGTGAATTATTAAGCAGCATTTGTAGTGATAACAAATAATATTTCTCTCGTTTATTAAATAAACATGTTAGCTGTTAATATTTTCATAGGCAGCTTAAAACAAATCATGAATTGTTATTGTTTATTTAAACGTAGTCTATGATTATTTTGATAGCTTAACTTGTGGAGGCTATAAACTTAGTGTATTCCCGTTCGTCCCCTAGACTTCGTCCCCCGAGGGGGACGAACGGGAATTTACAAAAATAATATTTAATTTGTTCCCGATCGTCCCAATCCTAATTCAAGAGAGGACGAATGGGAATATGTTCTTCGATTAGTGCCATTCGTCCCACTAAAAAGATTTGTGCAGAAGCCTACAGCTTATCAAATAAATGACTGTACTACGTATTTAATACTTTAACTGTAAATCCCCTTTTTTCAATCAAAATATTCGAAATTACAACCAAAAATACTGAATTGCACACTAAATTTGAACCGAATCGGTCCAATTCATAATTATTGGTTTAGGTTAGGTTAGAACTGTGACCACAACGCACGAGCCGAGCGAGCGAAGCGAGCGTGCCGCGGCAGCGGCCGGCGAAGTGCCAGAACCGAATCAGTCCTATTCATAATTATTTGTTTAGGTTAGAACTGTGAAAAAGAATTAATAAATTATTCCCATTCGTCCCCCCAAAAAATTTTGAGGGACCATCGGGAAAATAAATAACGAATTCCCGTTCGTCCCCCTCGGGGGACGAAGTCTAGGGGACGAACGGGAATACACGATAAACTTAGCTAGTTGATATTCATATGTTTGATGTCAGCGTCTCTCATTTTGATTTTGAGAGGACAATCGCACATTCGTCAGTCTGTCACTAAGCAAGGTCTAGTCATTGTGTACGGCGGCGTCGTCGTGCGAACCTTAACACATTCACATTGTAATCAAAGTTACTAATAACGATGCAATTCACTATAATTACCATTTAAATAGGATTCGTGCACAAAAAATAAACAACCTTCACGATTAAGCTTAGTGGTGATTATCTAATTTCTGATTTGCTCGTACTTCAACCTTACACACTGAGAGGTTTACTTTCATAAGCTTTCAGCTTTATAAACCTTCAGCAAGGTGGACTGATGGCCTGGTCAACGTTTGTATGGTGTTATAGCAATAAATTGCAATCGAACATAACGTGCATTACAGTGTACCAAAACAAATGTATACCTTCAAGGTCCTAGTGTGGGAAATTAATTAATGGAAATGCATTTATTCTATTATTACATTGTTTATTTATGAGAAATGTATCGTCACAATTTCCGTCTGCTTCTTAAGTTCGTTGGAAGGATATTTGAGGCTTTGATCGGCAGTGGAATTCCTTTGCTGGTATTACGATTACTTATATAAGTAAAACGACCTTTCAGTAAATGGAATATTGAGTTGTAAAATGATTGGATATTCTTATCAGGTATCTAATAATGCAGATAGTTAGGATAGCCAACGTGACAATAGGCGCGAATTGGCCGGTCGGTTTAGTATAAAAATCACATCCGGTAGCGATCCTTGGCCCAGTTGGCGCGGCGCGTGACCGACGCATCTGCGAGCCGCGTGGTGCTGGCGCCGCGCCGCCCGCTGCCGCAAACCGCCGCACCGCCGCCGCAGCCCTTGCAACATCGTTTGCCAAAATCATTCCGCATGCAACCAATGTACACTAAGAATAAACATAATTATACAACTGTTCTATCTGCATGAAACAATTGTCTCTGTAATCGTATCGAAAGTCAACAGTAATGCGAATAGAAGATTTTGGTGATGCTGATTTTGAAAGATTCGTAAACCTACTCATATATTGATTTAAACAAAATATTGTACAAATGGTATGCTACTACTACATAGCACTCGTACTATAATATCTCATGCATCCAGCTTATTATTGAACTTCTAATCTGCCTATTGACCAGAATTAAAAATTTGTTAACACCGCGTCTATACATTTTCAAGTTGGAATTATATATAAAGCCTAATAAAGCCAAACATCAAACTTATATCCTCTAAAGATCGGCCCTAGGAATCGAACCCTAGGTCTAGATCTCGTACTCTACTGTAAATTCAACCATGAAGCAGTTAATACATGTTTCGTAAACTAATGATAACCTAATATAATAGGTAGGCACTTATTACGCCCACGTTGGGTATTTCAGAGCACATCAAGATAGAATATAAAATAAATAAAACACAAGGACAACGAGACTGCGTAATAAATCGATCCACATTTTATGGTAATTCAACATTTAAATCAAAGATGATCTTATTTGGGATTCCATAACATTTATCTTGTTTTGTTGACATTTTCCATAATGTGGAACTTGAAATATGTTGTTTGCGTTTTTATGCAAGGAGGAAATTTTAAGGTCACGATGAGTGGTCCGTTAAGTTATGTAATGGCGTCGTGGATTGCGACATCGACATAGCTCGTAATAATTTAACACTATTGTTGGCTCGAAGGCACCTCAATGTCACGACCGTGATACAACAGTTTGATGTGTAGGTACATGACCTGTCACACGAGGGTCGTCGGTTGTCTCTTAACACCTCGCTAAACAGAAATAGTGTAAATTATTATTATTCCTTCTGAATTATTGTTACCTGCCAACCTTGAGTCAGGCATTTTCGGCTATGCAACCATTATGTATTGCAACTGTACATTCTAAACTTTATTTCCTTTTGTTTCTAGGACCAAAAGAGTTCTTCTACCGGGGTCACAACTACTTCTACAGTGGGCATGTCCCGACCCTTGCCAACAGAAAAGTAGACTGGCTAGACGGCCGCAACATCTGCCGCGAATACTGCATGGACCTTGTATCAATGGAAACACAAGAAGAAAACAATCTAATCTTCAAGCTTATCCAGCAAAGTAAGTACCTAGTTAAGATATTGTGAAATTCTAATGACATGTGTTCAAAGTACCATGTGAAGGCGACACGTAATTGGAAACCTTCACATTTCACTAACATCATTAAATATAAAAATTATTAATAATATTGTAATGGACAGTGAAGCTGTTAGCACATCAACTAATGTTTGTGTGACCCTGTGGCTGTTGACCTCACGTACTATTACTAATAATATGTAATTGTTTACTTGCAGATGATGTGCCTTATATTTGGACGTCGGGTCGCCTCTGTGACTTCAAAGGATGTGAAAACCGCAAGGATTTGGAGCCCAAGAACGTGTTCGGTTGGTTCTGGTCCGCGAACCGTGAAAAGTTGGCACCTACCACCCAGGTAAGAAAGTTTTAATACACACCATCAATTAAACAATATTCGTTTATTCGTATTCTATACGTTTTTATACCAGTCATACTCGTATGATGACGATGAAACTATGATGACTAGTTTGGTTCGCACCCATGATGGTTTTTGATGAGACACCTTGCTTTAATTAACTAAAACAATATCAAGAAGTACCTATGCAGCACATAGGCACAGTCAGTGAACTTTACATAACATTTTCAAAACATCAATATTTTTGTAATTCAATGCAGCAATTATCAAAAGACTACTATGTACTATGTAGTTTCAAATAAAATTGTAAATGAATCTGATTTGAATGTACTCTGTCTGGAACAAGACTCAATCCTTGCTTTATTTTAAGTGGAATAGTTTAACCCCTGCTAGGAACTACTCACGGCATTTGTAAACATTGTCGTAAGAGTTCTACATTACAATTCCTTTGTTGTTGGAACTAATGCGTTTCATATGGTCGTCAACGAAAAGGGGAAATTCCCCATTACCGTCATGTCACGTACTTATTTACTGAATCATAACTTTCAAAGACACACCTGTGCGTACAATTGGTGCCTATGTCGAGTGAAAGTTTAGTTATTACGCATTTTCTGACACCCAAGTACTAAGTAGATTCTTCAGATATTTAATTTATTTAGTGTTTTGTCTATGTTAAAATTTTTAATACTATCGACAACAATACCCAATAATACACAATACCAATTTAAGACT